>JALJVW010003023.1:58070000-59353928 GCA_024865655.1 Emberiza elegans | reverse complement strand
TTCTCTGATTTCAGATTGCAATCAGGGACTGTCCTCGACATAGTGTTCAGTATCTGATGGTCCTGGACTGATGACATAAATAAAAAGAAGAGAGGTAGGCTGGGCTGAAAAGGGTAGGTGCCAGCTTTGCAGTATAAAGCAACAACAGCTGAATACCTTTGTATGCTATAATTTGGGATAATTAAATATTCACATTATTCATGAACAAAGAATAATATGCAAAAATGCCCAGCAGTATGGGTTGGAGGATGAGCTGAAAAGGCATGCCAGTTGCATTTCTCCCTGTCAAACTCTAAGCTTCAGACAGTTCAGCAGTCCTTCTTTCCATTAGGGAAGGTGTAATTAAGAGAAAAATTCCTATTGTTGCAGGTGAAAATCATTACCCATAGGTACATCAATGATTCCTGTATTCAGAAGTCACTCTTCTGCAAGCAAACTCTATACTTGTCTTGATAATAAAAAAGAAAAATTGAGCCCATGCCCTCATTATATATGGGAGAGGCTTCCTAGTGCACATTTCACTAAATATATTAATATAAACAGGGCAAGAATGGACTGTCTCAGGCTATATCTAGTTCTAGATGCATAATACTGCATATATATTCTATGCCCACATCCAAATAAGTGCTTTTGATTATTTATTGTGATGTGATTTATAATGCATAGCACCTGCTACCTCAGGCATTAATTTATCACTATCAACTACTCTTCAAGGACAGAAAAATGTTGCTTCCTTTTTGCCCCTGTTCTGTGAATCTAGACTGTCTGAATACTTAGGGAAGAATGGTAAGAAGCCTTTGTATGCTCTGCTGCAGAAGGCATCAGTGATTAGCTGTTACACAGGGCATGCAAAGGCATCTCATTTGTTCATCTGCTTTATTTTTAAAAAAGACTTTTTTTAAATAATTGAGGCTGCTATAATAACAAGCTTGTGTAAGGATTCCAGTTAGTATAACAAGACAATTCAGGAATTATTTTCCAACTTAATCTACCACATAGAAGTAAACAAAAAATCAGGAGGAGGTAATGCTGGGGACTGATTAGTAGAAAGACAAGTGAATCTGGAAGGAAACAGAGTTCAGCTTCTGAAATTCAGCCTTGGTGTGCAAGACTGCTGTGAAAAGAAATCCTCCTCACACTTCTTCACACTTCAGCAGGGAGGAGGAGAAATAAAGCAGACATCCAACTGCTACTTTGTGGCTTCAAAGAATCATAAACTGAGAAAATACGTTTAATTGCATTTCTTATATAAATAACTCTTGAATCTACACACTAGAATATTGTTTCTTCTGAAGCAAAAAACCAGTCTGGCAACACTAGTTATCTCCAACCTTCTTCAAAAGCCTGCTACTTTTCAAAAAGCTGATGTGTGGGTGGGTTATTATGCTCCTGTTTGAAACTCTACTGTATTATACTTTTTTTTATGCTTGACGCTGGAGAGATTATTTTTACTTTTTTTTCCTCCATAATTAACTGTACTAAGGATGCCATTTTATGGACCTGAAGATGATCTTAAAGTAAACTTATTAGTAGGAATGTTTTTTGTACTGACCTTTCAACTGTTGTTAGCAGTGTCCTGGCCACTGAATTTGCAGCCCTAGCTTGGGTACATCTATCAGAGCAATTACCATTAAGCTGCAGTGATCAGAGAGACGTGTTATATTCAGGGAAATATTCCTTGAGTCCAGTCTAAATATGCTTGAGTAGTGGGCACAAAGAGAATTGGTTTCTGTGAAAATATATATATATATATCTTCTCAGATCTCTTTTCCTCAGATAATTCTCTCAGTGTGACTTTAGAGATCAGAATGTCTAGTTATTTCTTACATTTCAACTCAGTACGGTTCAAAAAAAAAGTACCTACAAGCAAGCAAACAGAAAGTGATTTTGTTTAAAGCTATCTCTTCTAGTAGTAATATGGTAGTCATAGATGCACTTACTTTCAAACTTAAGTAAAAAACATAAGTCTAATAAACAAGGATATTCCTAACCATGGTCAGAAGATGGCATTCAAGGGTTTCATCAGCCCAAAGACAAGATGGGTAGCGGTGGTTTGACACAACACACTACAAGAGTCAGTGTAACACACAGAGGTGCCTTTGCTCATCTCAGTGCTCTTCAGGGGCGTGTAATAGGCAGGATCTCAGTGCTGCACAGCACTATTACTTTTACAATAATTTCTGTGAGTTTTAAAAATGTGTGAGCATTACATCATTCAGAGGAACACAAGGGGTCACTGCTCTGCCACTGTAGTCCCTTTAACCATTTGGAAAGTGGAAGATTACCAAATTGTTTCATAGACCAAAATTTCCAACTTTCTGTACTACATTTAAATACATTATCCTGAAGAGAAATGCTTTTTATCAGATCATCAATCTCCAAAGCCATATAAGTTTTAGGTGAAAAATTTGGTATATAATTAAAGGATTCAGCTCTGAATTATGAGCTCTACTTACAGCTCCTTTTAAATCTGGTGTGGTAAGTTAAATCATATATTTTAGACATTGATGCTGACCATGAACAGAAGTTCTTCAAAATATGATGCCTTCGGCATACCTTCACCTTCCAGGTAAATTTATCTGCTAGAAGAAATCTTTCCCTATTATAAATATAAAATTCAGCTATATAACATTAGAAAGAGATGCAAGCCAGTCATGCTCAGGAGAAGGGGACAATAGCACTGAAATCCCACGTTCAGACCTTTTATCAGATGCTGGAAGTCACAAATATGAAGAAACAGAGCACAACTGTGCAGGTTTGGTAATGTTAGCCTACTTTATTTAGCCGTGCCAAGCTTCTGCACATACAACTCTCCTGTGCTCAGGGAACAATCTTCCTCACAGATTTGCTAAATCTAGGCTTTGTAGATGAGGTCTGAAAAATTTATCAATAGGAAACCTTTTAGAAACAGCAAGGTTGATTACAATTCTACAGTAGACAGGCCTGTAAGAAAAAAAAAAAGGAAATTATTTTTCATCATATTTGGTATTCTTTTTTGGTATGAAAAGTGTCTCAACATGAAGAGATGCAATACTCTTGTTGACTTTCTCAACAAGAGGACTCTCGAAGCTATTAAAAAAAACCAGCAAGACAAAATTATGTGTTAATTCTTTATCTTTCCTTAAAGCAGTAGGTTGTGACTGCAAGAAATTTTCTGTGTTTGATGCCAGTGATGGTAACTGATCACTTCTGGAGACCTACACACAAGCAAGACAAGGCAGACTGTAGCCAGTGTGAAGCTCTGTGTTCTTACTGATCAGCTCACAGGAAGTGTGAGGGTCCCTGCCTTTCTTTTAAGGGTAAGTCGTCATCATGTCTCTTGCTTCCCCTCAAATTCTCTCCCAAAAAATGGTTGAAAAATTATATTCTTCGGATGGAACTTAATTCACCTCTTGACAGAGGTGTTCGGCATAAATAAAATAGCATATTCCTCTGCAGGAAACTAGAAAACTGAGATCACATACACCATGTTTCCTTAGGGAACAGGGAGCTGCAGGAAATAGCTAGAGGTACAGTTAACTTTTTCAAATGTCTCTTCTTGTAGACAGTTTTTTGAAAGAAAGGTAAAGTAGAAGAAATTTAGATACTCATAGTTTCTAAATGCCACAAAAGCAGAAAAATCCCCAGAAAGTTCTGGACTCCATCTGCAAGGGAAAGACAATACAAAGAGGTGCCCAAAGTGTGGCCAACTTGACTGAAATCTATCATTTCCAAAAGCCAAAACAAGTCCACAAATGACAGCAGGGAATACAACTGGCTTCCTCTCTTCCCCTTTCCCACAGAGATTGCCAAGGTCACTCAGGGGAATGATAACAGGATGATAACAGGATGGGGATGTTTGAGCAAGGCCATGACAAGGGCTGGTGTGAACACCTGGGGTGGGCTGGCTCAAAAGGCAAATGTTCAGGCAGGGATGCCTCTCATCAGACCAAGGATCTCAATGCCCCATCTAACCTGGCCTTGAAAAATCTGCATAAGATCAAAATGACTAGTCTAATCCTTAGGTCATCAGTATAGTGTATTAATATTTAACAGATTGGAAAATCCTTTCATTTTGCATTTTAACAGAAACCTAACATTTAGATCATAAAAACTTGAAATTAGCTGTGATTCAACTTTCTAGAGTGTAAACAATACTGTATATAAACCACAAGGGACCAATATTAAAAACTACACCATACTCAATGTGTCTCTTTTAAATGCATTACCTTTGCCATTATTAGATGACCACATTGTGTTAAATTGGGATCCCAATGAAGATTCGTAGATTAAATTACAGTAACGAAGGCTGAAAACTAAGAGCACAATCAACATTCTTGTGGAGATAAGAAAGCCAGCAACTTTCTACAGGGCTTTTTGTTATTGATTTTTGTAGTACTTTTAAATGGTAGTGGATGGAGCAGCACATGAGGACTGGGTATATTCTTCCTAAATAACAGGATTTTTTCTCCAGCCAAAGGTATATGCAAGCTTTTACACTGCTGGTGAAATGTGACAGAAACCCAAAACTACTGATGAAGAAATACTTATTTCAAAATGTAATTGATTGTGAGGAAATTCTTTTATCTGTGATTAGTGTTATTTAAAAATTACCTAGAGTTGGTTTCCTGACAAGAGCGCACAGTGCTTGCTCTCTCTTCTAGACATACTTGGTGCCAAATCTGGTGTAGACTCCTTTCATAGAAAAGCTTGTTAGAAATGTTAAGTCAAATTGCTAGAAAAATATTTGCAGTTAGAATTCAATTTCAAAGACCAGTTCATAGACTTCTGGTAAAAAACAACAACAAAAAACAACAACCTCCACCCCCCAAAGAAAAACCCAAAACAAAACAAAAAAAGCCCAGCCAACCAGAAATCAAAACTAAAACCAACCAAACAGAAAGGCAAAAAATGAGAAATAAAAACTCTCTGAAGTTTTATACTGATGTCAATGTTAGTCGAAGACTGAAACACAGCAGATCTTTAGGATTTAACTGCATTTTCAATTTTATAAATAGAGATTTTCAGTAATTACAGTACAAATCAGCAATGGAACACTAATTTCAATTTTTAGAAGTATCTTATTTCCAATTTGTAAGAACTTCTAAACACTGAACTGCGGCAGACAAAAATATATTCATACTCAAAAAAGAAATCTGGGTACTGTGAAGATTGTATTGCAAATTAAAACAAAATACAGCAGAAGCAATAAAATAAAATAATTTTATGTTACAGATTACTATTGCCAGACATTTTAAGAAATGCTTTTATTTACATTTGTAAAGTTATTACCGTCCAAAGTTACACTATGCAAAGCAGGATAAGACACTAAATGTTACTTAAATGCAGGAAAAGATCAAACAAACTCTAAGAAAATTCTGAAATCAAACCAACAAAATTTCTTATTCAATACATCTAGTTATGGCAAATTAAAATCTAGTTTTAATCATTAAAACTGCAGGTTTATCAAAAGATAATCTGCTAAGATACCTGTCTGCTACTTATCAACCATAAAATAAAGAATTTATAAAACTCTCTGAAGAGTCAAAAGTAACTAAGATTCATACCTGTAAGGAAAGACTTGTACTTCTCATCTGCTTACTCTAAGGACTCAGTTGCTTACATTGCATGAGTCATTCACAACAGCAGCATTATTTCACTTCTTTAGAAAATATTGAAGAAAGCCATCTAGCATATTACAAAGCTTTTATGTTCCTTTTTATGAATGAGTGAAATGTTAAGAGAGAATCCACACGATACCCAGCAAACCACACAGTGCTGAGGTACTGCTTAACATATTTATACAAATCAGTAAAAAAAAAAAAAAAAACCTCCAAATTTCAAGTAACATAGGCAGCTGGGATAAATTATACAGAACAATAATTGGATTGAAAACTTGTGCTAGTGACTTGTGCTTAGACTGGAGTCAAGAGAGTTACTTGTCAAGAATTCCAAATTCAGCAGAATTGAATTGAGGTTTATACAGAGGAAGGTGTGACCTGGATCTACAGTTCTACGCAGTTCTTGGAACATTCGGTGAAGACCAAACATTTCAAACAGCTTCTTATTGCTTCTGCAAAAGATTTTTAATAAAATAATTGTCAATTTAAAATTGAGAGGTTTCATGTAAACACTGAAGATGCTACAGAAAAAAATATTTTTAATGCAGTAAAATGTGCATTGAGTATTTAATATAATTTTTCTATGTATGTTTCTAAGCATAAGGTTATCAATGCATGGTGAGAAAAATTTGCCAAAAAATTAACAAAAATAATCAGTTTTCTTGAGTAAGTGATATGTACACATAATATAATGAAAGCTCAAGGAAAGGGCTTTTCACTTGTGAAATAAGATTTCAGAGACAAATTTAAAAACTAGGATTTATGAGCCAATTTTACTTTGACTAGTAAATTACAGTTATAATTTTAGATTATTTTATAGGAAAATTCTTTTTCCTAGAGTTTAATTTTATTTCTTACAAGAAATGAAAACGTCCGTTTTGTCAACAGCTTTAAGCCCAGTGTAAAAATTCCTCAGTTTAGATATCTCCTTACATTAACGAAACAGCCCCACTGAGCAATGTGCCAGTGAAGTTCAGCAGCACATTACTGTTGATATGATGGCCTTTGTTACAATAAGCCAATAATCAGTAAGCAATGGGAACACAGTTTAAAAAGCTGAACAATCCCAAAAGGGCTCAATTGCCTCAACATCTTAAATTTTTTGAAGGAAATGAAAACTGATGAAGCTTGAATGCAAGTAAAAGATAAGATTAAATTTTCAAAGGAGCTTACTACTAAGTATCTGAGTAAAACTGAAAGTCTAGGACTCTCCTCTAAGAATTCTAAGCATTTTTGTCACCTGCAGATGTAAAGAATAATTCCTCTAAGTCTACATTGTGAGGCTTTTTTCTAGTTTGTACTCTGCAAATTGAACTAGATTTATGCACTAATTGAGAGGCTTGTCTTAAACCTCTACGGCAGAAAGGGTTTAAATTCAACTGCTACAATTAAAACTCCAGCATTGTATATGGCAGAGGGAATAAACAGAAAAACGAGATGGGTTTTTGGAAAAGAAAAAAGATAAAGGTCACCAAGTTCATTAACCTAATAATAGCTAACAGAATAATGGTAATAAAGGATTACTTTATTCTGGAGAGTTTTTGCAGTATAACACAGAGCTTTTCCAAAACTGCAATATCTAGCTTAGAACTTCGAAGCAATACAGAGCAAGTCTGGAAGAAGGATTCATTACTGCAGGCTTCCAGGAAAGGCTGTAAGGAACCTGGAAAAGAAAATTATTTAAAAACTGTATCACAGAGGATGCAGAGGAAAGTATAACTGCTATTGATACCTTTAGAAGGCCTTAAATGCTTCATGCAGTGCAATAATTACAACAACCAAATATTTCAGTTTCTGTTGAACATGTGATGCAAAACTCAGGTAAAACCAGAAGCTGAAAAAATGCAGGTTCCTTAGAGTTCTGACACTACTGATCCTTGAATTAAAGCAGTGTCTATTCTCTTGAGAACAAAGGAAAACAGGAAACAGAATAATTTTAAACTCAAATAAAAAATCTTACATTGAAAATGTTTATGCAATGCTCATTTATCATGGTTCTTTCCTTCAGACCATGGGAGGGGAACATTAAGCTGAGCAAAAAGACTCAGAAAGAAATACTTTAAACTGCTGCAGATCACATGGGCAGGGATAGTACATATAAGAGATTGTGTGAGACCTGAGAATCTTTCACCATCAGCATACTGTTCCTGTACTCAGTTTTAAGAGAGTAAACAGTAATTAAGAGGTAAAAGTGAGATCTGTACAACAATTAAACACAAAAACCCCTCCCTTAAAATAGTAGATGAGTTTTTATGTCACACTGAAAAGCTTTTCCCTCTACCTTGCTTCCCAAAATCTAGTAACTTCAAAATAAGGTTAAATTTGTTCTCTGGTTATTTAATTTTTGGTTCTCATACTACAGATTAATTTCTAGCAAAAACATAAAGAAAAGAAATAACGATTTGCTTTTTCCTTAAAATTAACAGACTTTCATACACCACAGGGCATTTGCATTATGAGAATACACATGTGAAGAAAATATTTTAATTGCATAATGTTAAAATATTTAATGTGTTCTACTTAATAAGAAACTGCAATATGCAAATGACAGCATAAACCAACAAACAAGACACTAAGAAAAATTCATCTCCTGAATACTGTAATTTATAAATAGGATATCAAGATGTTTTTATTAGTACAAAGAGGGCTGGATGTACGTTTTGGTCAAAACTTTCCCCTTCCTTGTTCAAGGACATACAATTTATTAAATGTAACAAGTAGCCTTGGAGTGAATTCAAGGTTTTAATTTATTTCAGAAGGTTTCCTGGTAAAAAATCTGAAGAAATGCTATGGAAAACTCTTTGAAATAGGGCTTAAAAAAGAAATCAGCTTGGCATTTAAAGTCAGCCCGAGAGCTTAGATAACTAATTTTCTGCACTGTGCATTTATGCTGAATATTCAGTAAGGACCCAGTTATTCCTATTCCAACAAATGACCAAGTGCCACCTCTCTGATACACAGGGAACTCTTGAGACTTGTGGGCCTTTGCTGGTTCATACCCTCAAATGGAGAGACAGAGAAACAACAAATGCCTCTATCACAGATCAGAGAAACTACAGCCATATGTAATCTTTCCTCTCTTTTCAGCAAAGGTGATTTTGCTCTTTGATTAAAAATGCTGAATTCAACAGATGGGATCCACAGCATACATAATGGAATGTGTGGATAGAAAGCATACAGATGCAGGATAGTAACAGAGTTTGGTAGCAAGAGGCCAACCTTGCAGCAATAAAAAACAACAACAACTGATGTTCTGTAAAGTTTGGAAAATGCAGGCAGATGTTTTGTGGTTTGCACAGCTAAAGTATCCTCTGTTCTTTACCCAAAGCAATGCAAAACAACAATTAGTCAAGACATAAGCATTATCAAGGCAATAAATCACTATAAATTAATTTGATTTTCTGTTTACATCTATTTCTGTGTTTTTTGCATTCTTCCTACCATGTTCGATACACCTATGGTTTTATGCATGTTGTCCTCTCTGTTTTAGTACTACTTCCAGTTACAATTCACTGTCTCTAAATTGTAACAGTAATAAATATAAAACCAGAATGAAAGTAAAGTAGAAAAGAAAGCAGTAATCAGTGAAAAAAAAATAAGTAAAGATACCATTTCTCATTTTATTTTAGCATATGGTCTTCAAGGCATACCACTTTTAATATTTTTTTCAGTATTTCTGTACTTTCTCTGCAGAAGGTATTATTTTCCAGAAATTGTCATATAAAAAAACCTCAGGGCTATCTGTCAAGGACAGCAAACAGAAAATCCTTAGATCAGTTCACCACATGTGCTACATTTAGTGATACATGACTGACATACACTTGGTGCTCTTTATTGAGCCACTGCTCTCTGTGGCAGAACTCTGGGTTTAGTAACTACATACAGCAGAGCCTTAAACCTGGAAAAATAATTAATTAAAATTTCACTTCTGGTATGATGCTGCAATGCCCTAGTGAGTCTAGCTTGTTAAAATCCATGAGAAGTGGTGACAAAACTATGAACAGAAACAGCAAATAAGCAAAGCCCAGTGAAGACAATCACCATCTTAAGAGTGCTTCCTGACCAAATATTTCTATCACTGAAAAGTGTTTGAAGTAAAATTTCTGTACAATAGCAAGAAGAAATAACCTTCTCTAAAGCAATGAAAATCTAGGACTACAAATTATGTAGTCTGTAACTTCACAGTAATTCTATGGAGCTACAAATTTATAGAGATTCTTCTAAAATTTGCAACAGCTCCCCCAAATGACTGCCTATTCCCAAGAAACAGAAATGGTTGGTCCTATCAACCTGCACTGCACCACTGATGAAATGTGTTTTAACAAAAACTTGAAACAGTATCTCTTACTTACCAAAGCTGCTTATCAGAAAGGGAAGAAAAGAATAAATAAATATATGAGAACGTTGACATTCAAGAAATGAACTGAGAGGAAAGGCTTTTCTTCTTTCTATTGCCTGTTAAGACAACAAATGGCTTTAAAAAACTCATTTAGCATGATTTCTGACTCATCTGACCTCTGATTCACAAGCTATCTGAAGGTAACAAAGACTGCCTGGATGAACAGGGCAATCCTACAGTTTATTCCTATAAATACCCTTAAATAGCCATAAAATGCTTTTAAGCCATTTTCTGCAGGGTAAAAAAATACCATATTTAGCTGACCTGAATATTTCTCTGCTGCCCTGCTCTTACTGGTTCCTTAAATATATTACATTAAAAAAACAATACACACAGAGAAATATATGCTGTAAGAATGTTCTGACTTTGAAGTTTACAAATTAACATAAAAGGCAACATTACTTTTAAGACAGAAGATTTTTCCTATAAAACAGAAAAGCTAACATGATAATGTCTAAATGTTTGCAAAGTTAATCACGTGAAACCCAACTGAAAAAAGTACATGTTTAAATGGACTTTCTGTACACTGTTTACATACTCAATTCAGATAAGCTTTTGAAGATTATATTCTAAGTAATCAGAAAATGAAAAAAATAAATACATAATTTAAATGCATCTCTAGCTGATTAACTAAAAATAATAAGCTTCACATTTTTAAATATTCTGGTGGCTTAGATTCTGCATAGATTTTGTTTTTAACTATTTTAGAAAAATATAATTGGAATTTATCCTGACAGGACTTTGTCACAATTTAAAATAATCTGAAAAAGCCTCCAGTGGCATCCTTAAAACATTAGAGCGTGCTGTAGTTGCATTAACTTGGCCTGATTGGTAGACTGCAACGAACAATAAGCAATTTATCTTTGTTGACAGGATTCATATGAAATTTACCCTCAAAGTAATCAGTCACACAGTATAAAATCTCACCAGCTATAGTTACGCAGAAAATTTTGTTTCACACCTAAAGCTATGTGACTTCAGGAAATAAAATGACAACTCTAAGTTCATGTTTCAACAAATTACCGATTACAGTTTTGCCTCATTTACTAATTGAGAGAGGATCTGATGGGATAAAAGAGAATGCACCTCAGCAATGCAAGTGAATGATGCAGCAGTGTCCCCACCAAGAGTATCACCACCCTTTACCGGCTGTGAGGTGGAAACATAGCAAAGGATGAGGAAAAGACTACCTAATGCTCAGACTTTAAACACAAGACCAGATGTTTTCCAGGTACCCAGCCTCCTGAGCTGGAAGGCAGGGACAGGGACAAGAGGGAGGCTCCCATAGTGCAAGGGGAAATGGTCAGTGACCTGATGCACCACTTAGACATACAGACAAAGCCTATGGGACCAGATGGGATCCACCAAAGGGTATTGAGGAAGACAGTGGGAAATGCTCACCAAGCCACATTCCATCATTTACCAGCAGTTCTGGTTAGTGGGGAAATGCCTGGGTACCTGGAGGCTGGCAATTGTGACACTCATCTACCAGAAGGGCCAGAAGGATGATTCAGAGGCCTGTCAGCCCAACCTTGGTGCCAGGGAAGGTCATGGAGCAGCTCATGCTGAGTGTCACCACATGGCACATGCAGGGATCAGGCCCAACCAGGGCAAACATGGGTTTATGAAAGGTAGGTCCTGCTTGACCAACCTCATCTCCATCCACAGCCAAGGAACCTGCTTGGTGGATGAGGAAAAGACTGTGGATATGGTTTACCTGGGCTTCAGTAATACCCTTGACACTGTTTCTCACAGCATTCTCCTCAAATAACTGGCTGCTCAATGTGTGGAAGAGTGCACCGTTTGGTGGGTAAAAAAACAAGTGAAAAAAACCCAGACTGGTAAAAAACAAGTCAGGAAGCAGCACTTTGCAAAGAGAGAACAGTCAATGCAACGTATTTGTTGGATTTGGACTAAAAAAATGGAAAACTGAACATATGTGCTCTTCAGTAAAAATCTAAAGATATTTTCAGGAACTAAAGCTGAGAAATAAAAAAGAAAATTAAAATGTACTATAGGTTTTTCTGTAAATATGTGTATAGTAACTACAGTTGTTGAGGCAGAATAGCCAGGTATTTTTGTCTGGTAAATAAATGCTACAGCAGTTATAGCTAATCTAAATGTCAATACCATTTGAGAAAGCAACACGTGATAGTATATTGCAGAAAATGGGGGTTAGTAGAATGGCTGGAAGGTGTGCTGTGTAAGGAATTCACTAAAAATGAACTTCAGTGTTAAACACTGATTTTTGCAATTCTGCTTATCTGGTGTACTAGTTAATGACTATGGCATAAAGGCAGAAATAGTCTAATGAAATTCCATGCTGGAACTGCCTACTTAGAATGCAGCAGGTATAAAATATATGGAAATCAGAATTATCTTACTTGATAGAATAGCAGAAGCATAAAGCTGATATACTAAAAATCAACATACATTTTTCCTGGAAAATCACTGATGATCGTGGATCAAAGGATGGATTTGATCATTAGAGGATGAAAGCTTTTGCTGTGCTGATTGAACTCAGTTTGTATTTGAGCAATCAACACGGCCTTACCATTAAAGACTGATTCTGATTCTGACAGAGAAAAAAACATTTTACAAATAACCTAGGTAGCATTTTAAATTGAAGTTGTACACTACTATGGGTTTCTTTGTTCAAGAAGCCAGAAAAGGCTCAATGAAATACCAGAATCACAACTCTCTCTCTCAGCACACATCTGAAGGAGCTTTGTTCCAAACACAAATGCTAAGAAAACCTCAGCATAAAAACATCACCTGTAGTTCTGTAACATTAGATTGCAAGTGAGAAGGTTTATAAAGTCTGAGCTCTGACAATGCACAGACATTACTCAAATTATACAATTTTAAATTTCCATTTCCAAGGAAAGCCTTTCATTATGGAATTATATAAATTATGACATTGTTCCAAAAAAAGCTGGCTAAAAAGTACAATGGTTCTGATAGTCAAATAGAAAATAAAATGTGTATAAAAATATTTCTCCTACATAAATAATTTTATGGAAAACTATAAAACTGTAAACTTTTTATTAAAAATATGCAAGTTAAGTAAATAAGATCTTAAACAAGATCTTACTTGAATAAACTTCAATGTTCTAAAGATTTCATAACTTAAATTGACTGGAAAGGGGATGTGTACATCCAAATAGTGATATAACCAACTCTTTTAAACATAAAATAATTTTTAAAAGTTAACATTCACATCTACCTTCAAAATTATATGCTGCTTAAGAACTACATGATTACCCAAAATGAACAGTGAAACTTTACTTCTGAAATGGCTACTTGGCTCTACATAACTTTGTATTTAATGGCTCCTTCTACTTATTGTTTTGGAGTAGATGAGACAGGGGTCCAAAATTCAGAATGGCTAAGCATTGCATGACTGTTACTAGAAGAGGGAGAAAATAATGACACAGATGTTATTTATTAGAGAAGGGTACTTCATACTAAATGAATTTCTTCAAAGTCAAAATATTCAAATTAATTTTAATTGAATTAACAAAAATGTATGCAAAGTTTTGGTGTACTTGTTTGCTTTCAGCACATATAGGTGGGTCCTAGCATTATCTAGTCTGCATTTAACAGAGTTAGAGATCCTTATCTGTGGTTAAAATATTAAACTAAAACATCTATTTATCCAGCAAAACTATCCACTGTTTTCAGAAGAATGAAAAAAATTACAAAGGTAAGATAGGATAATAGAGGAAGGATTTCCTTTCAAATGGTTTGTATTTCAGGGTTCATGCCACGTGAGCTGTAAATCATTTCTATCACTATAGCTTCAAAACACAAGTCCTCAGGACAATTTCACATCTGCTTTTCACACAGGTGAGGGGAATCCTACCTTAGTACAATATTCACCAACTTGACATTTTTATCTTTCCAGTGCTGCAGAATAAACTCACTTGAAAAGCTGCAATCCTCCAAAGTTACCAGTAAAGATAATATGCTGGAAAATGTTGAATTTTAACCTGTTTAGGCACATGGGCATATTTTACTCCATGCCTCACTGCTTGTAGCCTGTAAAGTCTCAAAATGCTTAGACTAAAAAGGAAAAATAAAGGGGTAGGTTTGAGTTTTCTTGGCAAATTCTGACCATTGACTTTTTAGAAGTACCCACAGAACAGTGCATGTTGTAGAATTCCTAGGATCAGTTGCAGAAGCATTCCAGCAAAAAGGAAAAAAGAAATGTCCTATAGATGGTCAATGTAAGAAGATTTCAGTTTACATTTAAATAAGTACAGCTTCCTACTATGGAGAAAATCCTTTTATCTTCACTGGCTTCATTAACTTCCCTATGAGACTACATCTGGACACAGACTTGGTTATCCATGACCATAATATTTTCTTCCAAAAAAAAAATTAAAACTATAGGTAAGGTTCAGTGAATATGCAAATACAGCTCATTTTTGCAGTTATTAAAATTCTTCAGTTATGCCAATATGGTTAAGAAATCACACTTAAGCCCTACCAGAATGTGCCATAACTTACAGTAAGCTTGAGAGACTTTCTTTTGAAGGTGCTCTCATTTTGATTTGTGAATAAGTACACACTAATATAAAATATAGTCTCTGCAAAACAGAAACAAGCCTGAAGACAAAGTACGTTTAAGTTTTTTTTAAAGCAAATGCCAGTGTTTGTAATGTCCAGTGAGCACATAAGTTTTGATTTCATTGAATGAACTTAAGGTTGAAAAAGGGGAATGTACCAATCTACCTGACACAGTCAGATATCACTGCAGGAGGAATTTAAGACATATGATGTCTTTGTATAAAAGTGCAAAATGTGAAACTGAGGCAGGGAGCTCTCTGTCAACAGTTTCCAAATCAGGCATGAGCCAGACTGCAGTTAACAATGGTATTTTTGATAGGTGAATAAAAACTCACTACATCATTTGAAACCCTTTTAAGTGATTTACAAGTTTAAAATAAACACAGTAAGCTGTGTGAGAAGACAGAAAGAACATTATTGAACAAGATTGCATATGACAAGTATTCAGCTACAAAGTGATTTAATACCAATGATGTGATGTTCTTCAAGACCCATAGAACAAATTTTCTTGATGAGGTCATGCTACTTATTACTATATTGTTTCCAGAAAATGTTTCAAGTCTGGTATCCAGGAATTCTCTTGAACAGTGTGCTGCAACTACTGTCCTAGAAACAAGGTCTGCTGAGGAAAGAAATTTCTATTCTTAGGGAGGGAGCTTTGGGGTATGAAGATGCCCTGGAAGCCACTGTTTCATACTATAACAATCTGGATAATTAGAAGTAACAATTACTTTAATTATCAAAGATTAATTTTCAGAGTAATTTTAATGGGAAATGGTAAGAACTTTGTTAAGCAATAAATAAATTATATGCCATTTGTCTAAACTGAAACATTGGTATGTAGAAGTTAATGTTTTGCTCTCAAAATTTCAAAGGCAGTCAGAGCACTCTGCATTTGTGGAAATCAATCACAAGCCATTCAGCATTTAACAAGTTATTAAACCTACCTTCTATGACAATTCTATCTGAGAAAATTTTGGTTTTAGATCTGTCTTCACAAGGGTCATAGCTTAGAGATGGGACTAAAAACTGAACACCATGGCCTGGTAGTCTGCTTTCCTTAACTAAAGTAAGGAAACCTTCAAAAGCTCTGGTACTGAAATCTTTCTTCCCTATTAAATGAGCAGGAATAGATGTCTTATCCTTTTCCTTAATGAAAAGCAAGGAAGATGCCTTTACAGATCACTCATTAGATTCATAGACCAAAAGAAGGATCAAGCTGAATGTTACAGCACTCATCTGAAGCCTCAGATTCAAGGAAAAGAGCACCATGACTAAAATAACACTGCAGGACTTGATCCCTTGACTATGCTTTTATCAGTCAAACTTTGTAGCAAGGGAAAGGTTGGCATCCTCCAGAAAACAAACATGGATTGAAATATTGGCAATGGGCATGAAGCACAAAAAAGAAATTGAAAAGGATGTAACTGAACTGACAGTCCTCCTGTCTAACCATGGAACAAGACAGGAACCAATGAGATAGCTACAGTAAAAATATAGCTAAACCAATTTATATACCATTATGTACAGTTTTAAACAAAAACATTAGCAGAATGTAATAAGAGAAAATAGATAAAATATCTTTGTAGAGTTGATTTTCTACTGTCATGTTCACAACAATTAGCTCCCACATTTAGAATTTAGAAGCAACCTATTACTTCCCCTAAAGGGAGGTGACTAAACTAACCAGACTGCAACTTAGGCCACTGAACTCATCTGAAAAAAAAAATTCTCCAGCATATAAACAACATGAAATATAAATTCTTTAGAATTATATTGTTTATCATAAGAATTGCCTACATTTTCATTTCAGTTGGTTATTAACTTTCTAGAAGAGGTTAAAATAAGCAATTTGCTTACAAAATGCAAGTGGTTAGGTAAGGACCCACACAGCTGCAAAATTTTGTTCCTCAAATCTACAAACAGTAAAAGTAATGAAAAGAATCCACAGAAGTACTGGAATATGGAAAAAACCCCAATACTATGCGAGTATAAAAGTAACTGAAACTGAAGTTCTTTTGACACAAAGTACACTGTCTGAATTAGTGCATAACATCTTCAGCAGCTCCTCTCACTCTTATGGCCTGAGGAGGATACTAACCTCAACTTTTTTCACCCCTGACATTTAAAAGTCAGTCTTTGGTCCAACTATGAATGAGTTTGTATATGACAAGAACAATGATCAGTAGAACATTTTACCTCCTCCTTAGGCCTTAAGATTTCTGTAAAAGAGGTGAGGCAAACAAAATTGGCATATATATATATATATATATATATATATATATTTATACCACACACATATATATATAGTCTGTACATCACAAACATTGTTACAATTCAAAATATGGTAACGATTGGGTGTACAGGTCTGGTTGAGACAAGAGCTAATTTTCTTCACAGCAGCCCTCAAAGTGCTGTGCTTTGTATGGGAAGCTAGAAAGGTGCTGGTAACACACCAGTCCTTGGCTACTGCTAAGCAGTACCAGCACAGTGTCAACACTGTCTCTGTAAATGCCCCCTCACCAGCGGGCTGGGGTTGGGCAAGATCCTTGGAGGAGGGACAGGCAGAGCAGCTGAGCCCAAGTGACTCCCACACCATATGGCACTAGGTCAGCAATACAAGCCAAGGGAAGAGAGGAGGAGGACGGCATGAGAGGGGAAGGGGGCATTCCTTATTTACGACATGTCTTCTGGAGCAAACTCTATGTGTGCTGAAGCCCCACTTTCCAGGAAGTGGTCAGACACTACCTACTGATGGGATCTTTTGGTTCCTTTGGTTCCATGTGTGGACTTTGCTTTTGCTTTAATAAACTGCCTTTATCTTGCCCCAAAATTTATTTCTTCAATCTTATTTTCTTTTCCCTGTTTTGCTGAGGAGGGGAGTGTCAGAGTGGTTTGGTGGGCACCTGGTGTTCAGCCAGGGCCATCCCACTATATTGGGACAAAATAGTGAGATTAATTTTTTAGAACTATACAATGGCATGGAAACTCACAGATGTCAGGAAAATAAGAGTGCAGCACACTTGATGCAACTAAGTTCCAAGAAGCACATAGAAATTAGCTTCCTAGGGGTACCAAAAGTCTTAAACATTTCTTCACAGAATTCCACAAGTGGCCCAGCTGGAGAGGTACACTCCAGGTGTTATCTACCCTCATACAGAGGAGATGTAGAAAGAGAAAAAAGTACTGAGGTATGTCACCTTTCAGTCCTCTATCATTTCCCACTGAAATGTTGGTGTCAGGACTCCCACAGCTTGATGCTAAACTCCTGAAGAGAGATGGACTGTGTGAGAGGCTGTATGCCAGTAACATCCACAGCACTGAGACTATTAATTTTAATTTGCCATTAAAGTCGTGGACAGAGAGAGAAAAAAGATGATACTAATGCCTCAGCTGTTGCATTTGACATCATATTTTCAGTAAGTGAAGCACCATCAGTGTTGTGTGAACTTGCAAGGGAAACCTGAATTCTGAACCCACTGTACCAGACATACTATGAAGCCAAATCAATGATACTGATCCAAAATATAAGAACATGTAAACCAATCCCAAATCTGCTTAAGCAGTACTGTAGACTCTCATTCTAGCTTCCATCAAGAGAAATACCTGTCTTAGACTAGTAGGTACCTTCAGAGAGACCTCAACAAGTTAGAGAGCTGGGCAATCACCAACCATATAAAGTTTAACACTGTGAAGTGTCAGATTCTGCACTTAAGATGGGGCAACCCTGGATGTACAGACAGACTGGGGAATCAGAGGCTGGAGAGCAGCACTAAGGAAAGGGACCTGGGGGTCCTGGTCAGCAGAAAACTGAACATGAGCCAGCAGTGCCCTGGCAGTCAGGATGGCCAGTCCTGTCCTGGGGGGCATCAGGCACAGCACCACCAGCTGGGCAAGGGAGGGGATTGTCCTCTGCTCTGAGCTGGGGCAGCCTTGCCTTGAGTGCAGGGGGCAGTTCTGGGAATAAAATATAAAGAAATCATTAAAGTATGAGTGTCCAAAGCAAGGCCACAATGATGGCAAAGAGAGGAAGCCTTATGAGGACCCACTGAGGTCACTTGGTCTGTTCAGCCTGGAGGAGACTGAGGGGAGACCTCCTTGCAGTCATCAATATCCCATAGAGGGAAGAGGAGGGACAGACATTGATCTCGTCACTCTCATGACCAGTGACAGAAATTGAGGAAATGACATGAAGCTGTCAGGGGAGGTTTAGGCTGGATATCCATGGAAAGGGTGGTTGAACACTGGAAGAGGCTCCTCAGGGAAGTGATCACAGCACGGCATTTGCACAACATTCCAGAGCACAGGGTGTGACTCAGGATGTCCTGCATAAGGCCAGGCATTGATGATCCTGATGGGTCCCTTCCAACTCAGCACATTCTATGATTCTGTGATTCTTCATGTGCAGCTTAAGTAATTATCTTCAATATATGAGGGAAACCTAGGTTTCATTTCTGGAACATGAGAAAAATAATTTCTTACAGGGGAGAGAACCTACCTAAGGATCTCAGCTAAGCCTGGAGTACACAGAAACATTAGCATTTGTTGCTTATTATAAAAAAAAAAGTACATGCAGTTACAGGGGAGTAGTACTACAACACAGTAGTTATTTCATATCTGATTCACATTTTTCAGCCTGGACAACTGAGATTCAAATCTGTAAAAACATCCCATAAAAAAGAACCTTAAAAAACAAAGTTATAGAAAATTATATGCTAGAAAAATTTCCAGTGGCCTTTTTTTAAATTTAATTTCTATTAGCTTCATCTCTAAAGGTATTATTTTTGAGCAAGAGTATTGTAACACTCCTATAGAGCCGGAAAACCACTGCAACAAATTGAGAGAATGCTTAGGATGGTATATATTACATTAAAAAATGGAAGTCTAGACTTTGCCTCCTGTTGAGTGGATGCTGTCTTTTTGGGTAATATGACTCCGTATTTTAGTATAAGGCCACTACCTATATCTTCATATTTAGGGCTGCACATGAATACAGCTTTAAAACTGAGCATGAATTCCTGTTTTACTCTAACACAGAGAGTTCATTTCTGAATAGTCACTGCTGCCTTTCAAAGTTTGTCTTTAATGACTTTTTAATTGGAAACTTACAAAGGAATGAAAACCCAGTTTCCCATCAGCAACACTATTTCTCATTGTTAAAAATTTCTTGCAAAACACTATGTATTGTGAGCAGACCATGCCTAATTTGTGTATTGGCAATTTATTCCATCAAAGAGGCTCTACATAATATAACCTTTATATCCAGTTGCCAAAAAAATAATTTTCAATCAAATTTCAATTTAATTAAACAGTACTCTTCCTTCCCTGATTTTACAGATACAACTTCTCTGAGAAGTAAGAAAGCAAAATTTGAGTCTCACAATATATCTTCATTATTCTTCAAACTGCAGGCACCCAGTGTATCAGAATGATACTGCCAGGTAACAGAAGATGTACTGTCACAGTCATTATCCAAAGAAATACCAAACACTCTCCATCTTGCTTAGATGGTTACCTTTGTGCATTCAATTAATTCTTTCCCAATCACAGTTATGACTATTAGGAAGAACAGTGTAAGACTGCATTCATTACTTGGTCAGAAAAAGACTGCAAGGAAGAACAGAACTTTAGTTAAATATTTTTGAACTTAGGTTGCTACAAAATTGCTTTTTACTCAATATACTATCCCAAGTCAAACATACTTTCTATTTCACTAGTACAATGCATAATAACAAAATATTTCCAAAACAATACACATCTCTATTCTTAAAGGCAGTGAGTGATTTTATCTTAAAAAAAAAAACCACTCAGAAGGTTTATTCAACATGGCATTGGAATGTGTCACTACCTTCATGCTCATCCAGGTGGTTATCAATTGATCCTTACCTGTATCATCTGGAGAAATGCTGTGGCAAATAAGATTACTAATGCTTTTCTAGGGCCAAAGCACAGTAAAATGCAGCAAAACATAATCTTGGCACAGTAAAATTCAGCAAAACATAAACATCTCATCTAGAAATACCATTTCCAAACCCTAGAAATTGAAAAATGATTGGGGATGAGCTGGTCATCCAAACTAGGAAAAGAATTAAAACAGAACCTATTTTTTATCTCCACCTCTGGCAGGTTTTTGTGATTTGGGTTACCTGGCACAGCCTGACTTCAAAGAAAAATATCAGCAAGGTAATACAGTGGAATAAACTGAAACCCAATCAAAAAACAGCTACAAAATTTCACAGCAAGAAATAAGAAAGTAACCAAGATGAAATACAAAACAGTGGCTGAGAGAGAGAGGAAAACACAATATGACTCAGAAGAAGACTGACAATTCAGAAATACATTTTATGTCTTTACTGAATGTACACAGTATAAAGAATTGCTAATAGTACATTAGACTATACAGCTTTTACACTGTTTTTATATGCTTGTCCATTGTTTTTATGCTTTCCTCAGTTGTTTTCATAATGATTTTTTTTTGTCATTACCCACATTTACCAGATTCCATGGTCATCTGAAGTAATCCATCAAGAGCCCTGGAAAGCAGACTTGTACTGGATACTTTTAGGTGACTTAATACGACAGGCACACATTGGTATTCCAAAAATAATGCCTTCCCTTCATCTGTCTTCAAGTCTGCACGAAGGGACTCAAATGCCTGAGCCAGGTAATCCACTGAAAATACCAAATACAGGCAATAAAACTTCTATAATCCTTGTCTCATTAAGCCATGTGAACAACTATCTGACAGCTACCATGGCAGATACACACTTAAAAGTTAAATATGTGAAAATATTAAATTTACTTATTATTTGAAGACACCCTCTGCCTATTTTTATTCCTTAACAATCCATAGTGAGTGGATGAAAAGATTATCTACAATTCATATGGTTAAGAAAAATATACCTACAAATGTAAAGTCCTGCAAATATTTTGTTAAGAGGAAAGAAAATACAAACTCACACAGTTTGAGACAATGTTGGTTTCAACATCAGGGAAACCTTTATTAAGGGAGTCAGTGGCTGATTTGTCTGAGTGAGAGCAATTATTTTCATGAGAGCAACTAGTCCCATTCCTTCTATAAAAAGCTGTATATTTCAGTATAAACATTTTATATTCTCATCCATTCTGAGAAATTATACAAAGGATGTAGATTAAATGAACCAATCTATTTTCTTAACTTCCTGCTGTCAAATCTTCCTCAGTACCTTGGTATTGCATTGAGCATCTGGAGCACAGAAAATTAAGCAGAAGGAAACAATTTATCCTACTGCATAAGTTTAACTATGGTGCCATCTGCTGGATACTGATATTTTGAAGGAATGAGGACATATGTTGAAACCAAATCTGCTATTTTATCACCAGATCATTAGTGCCATGTGGTCAGAGTGATCAAAATTCATACACGGTGATATGTGACATATGTTTAACAACAGATCATATTTTCTGTGCTACAGCAGCCAGCAGTACAAAGCAACCATGAAAAGCTTAACTGATTCATTCTAATCAGGAGTGTTCATCTGCTTAGGGTAAATCAGTCTCTGCAATGACTAGTTTTTTATTTCAATTCTTCTTGCATTGTTTTTATCAAACATTCCTAGAATGTGAGTATCAATTTGAGACTAATTATCAAGCTTCACCAAAATATGTTTACTGATATAGTTCCCTCCAACAGCTGGAACACTGTGTTAGTTCATAAGTGATGTCAGGATGGTCTTCCACCATATTTTATTCCTGTGAGTATTAACTATAAATACTCACAATATAAATATTGCACAGGTCATTAAGCATAAAAACATACTAATCTGCTTAAACATCTAATCCAGAAACATGGCTTCCATGAATAAAAACTCTATTCATTATCTATGCATCTAAAATATTTGGCATTCCTGTTTGTGTCAATCAGGGTGCCACAGATAGTAGCAATTTTGTGACGTGGATCTCTGCTGTCTAAGAAATGCCCCAAAATCTAACATATTTCATGGAAGAGACCAAAAAAAAAAAACAAATGCCAAAGCAGGCATCTGATTTTGACATTTTTGCATGGTATTTCAGGAGTACCTTGAAAATTAACATCTCTGTAACCTGCATCAATCTCTTTGTGTTATTGACAAAAGAAATATGTTACTTGTAAAGATATTTTAAAATACAAACCATTCTGAGGAAAAATTATAGCAAAAATAGAAACATGGAATAATTTGTGTTGGCATCTAGTCCAACCTTCCTGTTGAAAGCAGAACCATCTCTGAAGTTAGGTTAGATTGCTCAATTGTAACCTCACTAAAAAATTACTTGCTATGAAAATGATCCATGCTTTTAGACTGTCTTTGAAAAGGGAAAATAAGCAGTTAATACTACAAAGAGTTGGAAAAGGGTTATAGAGATGTCTGTTTTTATGCTATCCTTGTAAAATTTATCCTTGCAGAAAAATCCAGTTATGCAGACACACAGTACTGTTGAGTTGCTGCAGGTGAGCAGGAACCACATCTTACACCTACTCTTAATGGTATTTACTTTTCTGTCTGACTTCCATAATAAAAGATCTGCAACACCTTGTTCCCTGTTTCTCCTGGAGAAAGGTAAGACATTAAAACTGAAGGCAGCATTAACAAATCAGCTGAGAGAAGAGGTATCTATCTTATTCTTTGAGTTGTATTTTTTATATCTTTTCTCACACTGTCCAGACACAATCTGATTTGTGTAATCTTGCAGTGTCTACTTTGAAACCTTTATCTTCTCCCCCCTCTTTAGAAATGCTGACTTGTCAAGTCATCATATTGACAAAAACACAAATTCTAACATAAAATGAATAATAGCAAGATTTATACTTGTATATTTTGCTTCAAAATACCCAAGTAAAATCACATTTCACTAATAAAGCATAACAATCTCTACAGTATCTTTAAAATGCTTTTTGTCCAGGCACATGACTGAAATAGATAAATTAATGTAAAAAATCTTGACCTACCTTGTTTCACTGTTTTAAGCACAATCAAAGTTGACAGAAACCTCAGAGGCATACAGAAACTCTTGAAGAAAGCTGCTGACTTTGATTTACTTTCTGTAGGCTGTTCAGAAGAACTGTGTGGGTTTCCCTTACTCACTATGCCTTTGAAGATATCTTCACCAAGTCTCCTCATGGTTGATTTCATTGTTGTGCGCTGCTTCAAACAGCGCATGCAGTTAGTGCAAACATTACAACTTGACATAAATATGTTCTCCATGCAACTAAACATTACATTTAATTTCAAATGCTTTGACCATGTATAGGAATATAATCAGTTCAGGAGATACTGCTTTGTGTTCCAAAAGCTGTTGAACAATATTAACATTATAATATTATCAACACACACTTCAGCAAGAGACTAATTAGAGTCCTGGATACTCTGATGTTATTTAAGTTGCCTCTAGTTCTAGAAAAAGCTGTTTCAGTCAAATCAATTTTGTAAGCTTGCCTGAAGTTATATCCTTTAAAAGCATGTACAGAATCAAGGTCTAAATATGAAGCTGAAAAACACTACAAAGGTAACATCTACTAGATTTTCATCATAAACTCTACAGAAATATTTCCACAGAATCAAACTTCACAATATGCTTGTTTAAAATATAGTTACTTATTAGAACTAAATCCAACATCTTACTATTGTATTGAATTTAAACTCAGGATATTTGCAAGGTTTCTAGCATTTGATCGAGCAAATGAACATTGACAGCACTATGCTGGGTCTTTACAGTATGACAACTGTCTTTTTCTTTATTATATTGCTAAGTATTTTCTTATGGCAGCTGGGTCAAAAAGAGAAAGGAATGTCTTGTGGTTAGACACCAAGCAGAGGACAGAAAAATCAAAATTTCTTCACTGCTTTGCCACTCACTTCCATCACTTTCAACAAATCTCATTCTCCTAAATGACACAATAAAATAACTGCCTTCTTTAGTGCAAGCTTTGTTAATACATATGCAAAAATATAGCTTCAGATGTGCTTAGACATCACAAAAGAGATCATATACATAGGGAAACTACATTTAAATACGCTGTGTGAAATTTAAATTTAACTTAAAGAAAAATTTGTTTTTCATTTGCCACTTGCTGTGGTAAACACTATAAATTCATGTTTTACAAAGACAGCAGTTTCTTTTCTATATGCTACCTGAAAATATCAATTTTTCATATGTATTTAATATGCAAAATCAATTAGTATCTTCCCTGATTTTTTTAAAAATATACTGCATGAGGACTACTTGTTTTACCTGTATATCAGTGTCTAACTGTCTTATAGACCAGTAAATAAATTTAATCACAGGCATGTGCAGTTTAGGATTCACATATGGCATCCAATGGAGTTGCTCAGTAGCTATAGGCAAAAGCTGCAAAAATATACAAAAATAAATTACATGCAGTATATGAACTATTCTATAAGCTAAATCTAAGTGAAAAACAAACAAACAAACCTCCTAACTTTCTCTTGGACTTTATCAGATTACATATGCAAATGTTCTCTGGGCAGATCCAGTACAACTAACAGAATTACATACATACACAGGTGTTAAATTTTACACAGGTTTACATGTGGGAGTGGAGATACATGTGAGCTCAATCTCATGTAAATCCAATCACAGTGACTACAAATCTTTTATATAATAAATAAATACAACAACATGAATTTTCTGAACACCTCACTGATTTCTAAATCTTGGTATCACAAGAAAAAAACAATAGAGGTGTTGAAATACAGCATAGCATCACCTTTTATTGGTGATAAATTGAAATTTTAGTATCTAAATAGGCATAAAAATATATTAAATTTGACCTGTTGATATCCTTAAAACAATGCATCACACATAAAACACAAGATAAGCTATCACCTCACTGAAGTCACTTGAAATAAAATGCTGACTTTCTTAGGTTGAGACAGAATATCATATTTTTATTAAAAATCATCTGTATGCTTTACAAATGAAAAATTATCTATTATATCTCACTGCTGCAATGAATACTGACTTACTAACAATTATTTTGTTTTAATTACATGATGACCTGTTATACTCTCAGAATCATTTAAAACACAGCAAAATCTGAAAACATTAACACAAGCAAACAACCCAAACAACCCAGGCAAACAACCCAAACCCCTTTACCTTCATACACTTTTCCTGAGTACAGGAGTTCTTTGAGCCCTGGGTAACACTAGGTTTATGACTGTCCTCTCTCTCATGTGTTTTTATTTTGCTAAGATGCTGGTCAGAGATCCAATCCATAAGATAAGTTAAGAGCTCATAGACTTGTGAATTCAATGGTAGCTGTAATATATTCACATCATCAGATATTTCAGCTTTCAATGTAATGCTTTTTCTAAGCTAAAACAGTTACAGACTGAAATACATGACAGTACATTAGCTATGAAATATTATGCATAATAGAAAGGATGAGAATTTTATGCCTGATAAAATCTGAGGGGTGAGTTACTGTAGTGTGAGCTTGTGGAAAATGCATTCAAGCAGACAGCAATCTTGAACAGGCCATGTGTGGTCTGCGGGCCCTTTGACCTAGGGTTTGAGAAGCCTGTATAGTATGAAAGGAACTGTACCTTACAGTATCTCTGGGAAAGGTAAACTGTATGCAGATCAAAGGTTGGAAGGGGGCAGTCCTGACTGGGAGACCCCTGCACATCAAAGAGTCAGAGATCCACACCACAGGTGACTCGAGCAGGCGCAGCCTGTGCTGTGCTGCACAGATAACCAACCGCACAGTTTATCCTGTGCTTGGCTGCAGGATAAACTCAGGCAGCTCCCTCTTGGTACTGCTGATCCTGCCTGGCCTTGGCCTTGTCTAAAAGGGCAACAAGTTCTTCTCCCATGAACGTCCTTCATCAACAGAGTTGTTTTCTTGCAAGAAAATTATATATATACTGAGTGGCCAAAAAGGAGGGGCTTCTTTCAATGGACAGGCTTTGCTCAGCATGCCCTGGGAAAAGTCCACCAGGGCTCCATTGGATGCTGCACAAACACAATGTTCCCAGCATCTAAAGGGACACAAGATTCACTCACTCTCTGTATTCCTACTCTTACTCTGTTTTATTTCAATAGCCATTTAATGAAGCTATTTGTTGTCAGCCTTTCTTACAAAGACCCAGAAGGAATCCTGCAGTGTTTCTTTCTCTCACACCTCACTCCCCAGTGCAAAACAAACACCTATTGTGATGATTTCTCGGCATGAAAAACATATGCCCATGATTTATTTTGTACTTGATCAAATGGTAGTAAAACAGCTTGGAAAAAAATTCATACAGAATCACTACACTTTATAATTCTGGACAAATGAATAACAAGTCTTTAAAGTCCTTCACATGGGGAAATTCTTATTTCAATACACTAGACCTACTTTGTTTCATTTCATGCAATCCACTGTTGATAAATTTAACTGGGTAACTAGTATTGTTTAAAAAAAGAACAAAGATTTAATGAAACTCTCATCTTGGCTCTACTACATTGCAATGAAATACTTACAAAAGAAATCCAGAGATCCCTGAAGACAGACTGCATGAACAATTCCGTAAAGACCTCAAAACTTTTCTTCTATCTACCTTCAGATAACTCTTTTCCTCTTCACTCAGAACTATAACTACTGATACTATTTGTATTTCATGTGCAACCAAAGTATGCTAAAATCTATCTATATAAAGAGAATTTGTTGGCTATATATAGACAACACAGTTTTAAGGCATTC
Organism: Emberiza elegans; assembly: GCA_024865655.1. Lineage (NCBI taxonomy): Eukaryota > Metazoa > Chordata > Aves > Passeriformes > Fringillidae > Emberiza > Emberiza elegans. Next base: position 59,326,633 of record JALJVW010003023.1, on the reverse strand, counting down.
ACTGTAGGTCAATTAGATAGGGTGGTGTGAATATCTTTCTCATTTCACAGTTTACCTCTAGCTGGAAAAAAAGCATAACCAGCTGGGAGATGTTGGTGGAGTAATACCATAAATGGAACTACACAGAGACAGAAAGAATTTCATTAAGTGATGTAAGAAGGTTTTATAAGGAAAAAAGGGGATTGTTTTGGAACTGTGAATGAACACTGCATTTAAACTCAGTCCTTCACTACAGATTATTTCTCAAAAAAATAATAGTAGCATACCACTTTTGGTTTAAAAGATGAAGGTTCTTTATTGGATACTTCTGAAAGACTACTTTTTACCTGGTGCTATTCATAAGAATAGTGCTGTACTGTAGCAGTAACCAGAATGAGTCTAAGATGTGTTCTGATGCAGCAAAAGAAACCTGTGACAGTGGATGCAGGTTATAATTCTAATTGACAGATGAAAGATAACATGATTTGAGGAGGAAAACTTGCCATATAAATAAAAATATATACATACACATAAGCAATATGAAATCCAAGACACATTTTTAGCAACAAAGTTAACTCTTTTTTAAGTGTGGGTTTTCCCCCAATATAATCTGTTTCTCTTCTTAATGTAACTCATAAAATAAAATTAGAAGCTACATTTTGCAATTTCTAGCAGATGCAGAGAAAATGTTACACTGCCCAATATTTTACAAATGAAAAGATTCAAGACTTCTGCTTAATTCTTACCGTAGCAGTTCTTGATTTTGCAATCACTTTTTCCTGTTTCACAGGTTTGCCTTCTTTCAACACTTGACACAAATCATTAGATTTCCATACCTTTGAAAATTCATGCTTCCTCTAAACAAAATATAACAATGAATTACATTTCACTGGTTACCTACAAAAGCAGGTACATGTAAGAACAAACCTTACTTGTAGATTTTCTAAACGTGCTTTTGCTTTTCGTGCTTGACCTTCCAACTTCTTGTTCAACTCAGTTACATCACTTAACTGAAAGAAGCAGAAAATATTAAACTGTCTGTAAATTTAAAACTCACACCTTGACTTAATGATCACACTGAAGTAACTTAATGTTGTTGAGCAGCTAAATTATTTTAAGTTTTTTTCTTATTAGCATGAAAAGTGATAGAAACAAAAATATCATCCACTTTCCTCAACAAATTACAGATCATAGACTGGTTGAGATTTGAGAGCACCTCTGGAAGACATCTGGTCCAACCCCCAGCTCAAGCTGGGCCAGGAAGAAGTGTCAGTGTAGTGCTTATGTCTGGCTGCTATGTCCAGACAGCTTTTGAATAGTTCCAAGGTGCTAGATTCTTATCACCTCTGTGGTGATAAGATAAATAAAGATAAATTCCAGGATAAATAAGGATAAGTTCCAGGATAAATAAGACAGCAGCAGTATCTCTTTGTTGACCAGCAGCCCAACCTTTCAGAGTGCAGGAGAAGAATAAGCACTACAATGACACTCTAGATATACATGCACTTCACATTTGATTGCTTTTCATAAAAAAGTGACAAAAATGCACAAATTCAAGAATGTTAATCATAGTCTTGTTAATGGGGAAGGTGGTTACTGATCATGCTGAAAAACCAGTTTGCTTGGTAAGAAAAGATCAGGAAAACTGCAACCTCCATTTAAATAAAAAACCCACCATGCTCTATCCATACAACAATAAACAGCATGATCATCATAGAAGCCCTCAGTTTGCACAGAAATGCAAAGATTTTAAGGAGAGGAAATAACAAGACAGATGGGTTGCATCAGAACCATCAACATCCTAGGACTTAGGTCTGATCTTCTTAAGGCTCTACTGTAGATTTTTATTGTATTCAGATTATCAGAACATTAATTAGGTCAATGAATAAACAATGCTCAAATAATTTAGATAATATGTGTATCACCATTTTAGATCAGACTTAACAGTCAAGTGAGACAAATTCCTACTCTATGCATTACTATGAAACACACAATTCTAGTTTACAATTTGAGAAAATACTGCCTTCATTAAAATTTGAGAAAATAATTGAAAATACTAATCAAACATGAAGTTAGAAATCAACATTCTACTTTTTATTTAATAGAGTCAGCATAGCAATTTGGAACAACAAATCTGCACAGGGTGGATTCCATTATGTCATAAAATACTTTCTCTCCATCCATTCTCAATGGACTTTCCCTTCCTAACAATTAGCGGTAGCTAGTGAGTCAGGATGTAGAATAAATCCTACTTCTTTCTTATACTGTAAAAGATCAGAAAGGCTAAATTTCAAGTACTAGAAACAGGAGAGAAAAAATACGTTTAGTCATTCATACAGTTCTTGTCTTAGGGAAACAAAAGTTCAGCAATTTTGCAAACTCAAGCTGCTCAAATATTTGTTGACTGTAACTTGTAGAATTATTTATGATAGGAAATAATAACATTTACCTGCTTTTTTAAAGAGTCATTCACATCCCTCAAGCTGTCATATGATGACTTCAGCCTCCTATTTTCTTTAGTTATCTCTCTCAAGGCTTCTGTCAGCTGCTTAACTTCTGCCTCATGTTGCTGTAGAAATATCAAATTTAGGACCATGTTTTAAAAGAGACTATTCAAGAAACAGTAAGTTCCAGTTAAGTGTTAAAAGAATTGGACAAACGTTCTAATATAAAGTTCTTTATGTCCAAATTCACATGTTTAATCAGCAGTGAGAAAAACAAGCTGTGTACTGCCTATTAAGAAGGATCTGTACAGAAACTGAGAGCAACATGCACAGCCTATAGATCCTACAGCTGCCTATTCTACCCAGACCAACTATATACATGTATATTTCTCAAACAATTCAGATGTGGGATGCTTTTATGAACTAAAATTAATGACAAAGCTTTTACTTACAGCTCACTCTTCCAAATATTTACAAAAAGTTGTGACTGTGTTTTGAAGTTTCAACTCATGTTTCTGGCTTTGCTTACTTTCAATCACACAGAATGAGAAACTAACCCTATGCCTTGCAGAGACTGGGGCTCTGGTTTACAACACAAACATATGAATTATAAAATACAACCTGCATATCCACTGCTGTTCATCTCTTACCCCTGAAATTTGTTTTATATTTAATCTTTTCTGGACCTTCTATTTAAGTATCTCAGATTTGGTAAAATAGCAAGGTTTTATTTTACTGAAAATATTCTAGCTTTCATTTCTCTCCTTCCATGAATTCACTTTTCTTCACTACTCCTTCTTTCCACACCCCCAAAGTTAGGCTGGTCTTCCTCCAAACTTTTTCAGTCTTTGTTTGCTAGTACTCTCTGCAATAGGTGTTATGTCAGAAGATCCCAATGTGTCTTAAAGCATTCCCAAGGAAATCCACTGCAACTACAGCTAATGCAAAGATACTCATTTAACTTACACATTACAGATAGACCACATTTTTTTCTCTAATAGCTTTCACTATTTTACAAAAAAAACCCTCCTTTTTCTAACTTGTAACTGGAAAACTTACTACGCATCAGACAAATAAATGCACCATTCCGAAACAGAAGTCATACAAAAACTCTAGCAATATTGTTCAGTACTTTTTATTTAAATCTTTCCTTTGGGGATTTCAAGGACTATAAAGGAATAAGCAGGATTTCCAGTAAACATGTCATGGCTTAAAATAGCTACAAATAAGTTAAAGGGCATATAGAGCAATAGCTATCATTAGACATACTATTTCACCTCTTTTATAGCTGCAATTTTTGTGTGAACTTCTTCCTCAACACCTCTTATTTTAGCCAAAGCTGCTTCGTGTTGAAAAAACAATGCTTCTTGTTCTGTTAGACAACGCTCTCGTTTCTGCAGCTGCAGAGCATACTCCTGCTGTGCTGAACTTTCTCTCTGTATCAAGAAAAAAATGTTAAACTACTTTAAATACACATGTGAAGTGTTCCCAAATTATGCTGAATTTAAGATTTTGTCCCAGAGATATGTTTAGCTCTTTGTTAAATTATAGCTACACAAGAGCTTATTAATACAAAGGATCCTGACAGCCACATTAACCCAAGACCTTCACGTGCATTGGAATGGCCCAGCCTCCCAAAATGCAAAATTCAACTCTACATTGTTGCTCCAGAAAATTACACTTTGGCTTTTGCTTCCAAAATATTTGGATAATGGTATTAACTGTAAGACAGAACAGAGTCTGATGTGACTGTCTGTGTCGAACATTAGATTAATGATATTGTTTCTTCAACTAGTGAGAAGCATCCCTGAAAAAGCAGTGAAGAAAAAAAAGATACAAAATTATTTTTTATCTCATATATTGGAAAAGACAATTATGGCAGGGAATCCAGCAGAAGGTTAGGCACTATTACAGAGTAATACCATACAGGAGGTTCTTCTATTAGTACCCTAAACCTGTTGGAGATGAGCTGGTAGGATGAGTAGAGGGATTTTGGAGGAGGCCATGAAGGCAAGTGCTTTGGAATGCTTAGAGTCAGGAGAAGAGTTTCGTATGTTCTCAAGAGAAGCAATAGTTGTGAGTGCTTCCCTCTACACACATGGTGTGTCACGAGACAGTCTTGGATGTAGAAACACTGTTCCAGTCCCCTCAAGCTGAATCTGCCCACCTACCCATCTACCTGGTCTACCCAAAATTCAAGTCAAAGCACCATTACTGAATCACTGAATTAATCTAGGGGGAGAGGAAGATGGAGACACAGATTTAGTATATAAGTAACTGTGATTAATATGAAGTAATAGTAAAAAATAATAGTTTAATATATAAGTAAGTTTTACTATATAAATAATTTCAGATTTCTTTCTCAAAAGTGAGAATATTCATAGCATTATTCAACAAAAATTTGAAGGTGATTCCAGTTCCTACCTGGAGCTTCTGATGTATGACAAATAATTCATCATAAATCTGACTGATGTGAGGTGGTACTAAATCTTGCCTGTTGCATGCCTGAGCACCAGTTCCATGCACAGTTTTCTTTAACAAACCATGGTTGATAATTTGGTCCATATTTTCTCGAGTATTTGCAGACAAATGAGATGGTAAAGTGAGGCCTGTCAACATGGAAAAAAAATGCATTTTACAGTAAAAAAATCAGTCCTAGCTAAATATTGATATGATTGTTGTACTAAACCAGTAAAAATATGTTCTAGGAATTCAGAGATACAAGTACAGAGCAAGATGTAACAAAATGTGAAAATAACCTTTTATAATTCTTAACCTTTAAGAATTACAGAAATTTGATCCAAGTTCTTGTTCCATTATTTATTCAAACTGATCAAGAATCAACAGTTTTCTAAGTAAACTACACCCTCCACTGTAATATAGACATCCCAGAGATATTTGTATGGAATCTATGCACAGACTGAATCATTACACCAAAATTTCCTATTATTTTTGTAAGGTCTTCAGGCAAGTGACTTGCTGCTGATTAGACCTTAGAGTGACATCTAAGTAAACAGGACAAGATTTTAGGAACTACTGGATGCCACATGAGAAAATGACATTAGTATTGCTTCAAGCATGCCTGGACCTCCTAAAATAATTCTAAAGAAAGTACTAATGTGAAAGATAAAACCCCCCCATTAAAATACATTTTAGGCGACTAGTGTATTTCTGAATTAAAGAGAAATACATTTACTAGAAAGTTTTTAAATTTACATGTTATACTTCACAGAGAGTTGGGAAGAATGTAAAAATTTAAGTCTTTATTACCTGTTCCCGTGTATATAGCTGTATTTTGAATTGCATCAGTTTCAGAGCAAATAATGCTGTTTTCTTCTATGTCTAGACCACTTGAACCACAAAAATAATCTTGCTCATCATCAAAACTAAAAGTACAGAAGAGCACTAACTTTAAATTACTCAGTTCCTTTCTAACATGATACATAACAGAGACTGAAACAAGTCTGTATAAAAAGACAAACATTGCTTAATGTAAGACTTTGATATTTTACTGATAACAAATAGCAGAGTTAAATCATTTGGATGAAAGGCATTGTTGCTCACAAATCTCAACCACAGAAATTACATGTTGCTGACTTAAAAGTTGTTACAATAATGACGCTTTTCATGCTGTAAGCACATGTAAGTAACAGGTAAAACCAACACTCTTCTCTCACCACAAACCACCAAATTCCCAGAGAACTAAAAATACAACTCTCCTTTTTAAATTATATTTTCCTGTTGGGTGTAAAATAGCCCTTAAAAGAGATTTCTTGGCACTTGGAATTGAATTATCTCTAAATAAACATAAATCTGTTTATCAGTCTGGGCTATTCACTTTCCTCCTAGTTAATTTTTTTATCACCTAATTAAGTTTATGTCATTCCTGTATTCCTTTAGCAATTCCAACATACACAGATTAGATTAGAAAGTGAAACAATATTCCTCATCAAAATCAGTATCCTCATTATCGCATAAATTAGCTACAAATAGTTCTTTACTTAACAAGAAACTTAAAACAACTTTTGCACAGTCCAAATACATTTGTTTTATGAGAAAAAAAAAAGGAGAAATAAAAACACCTCCTACCAATCCCAGTTTTTAAAACGTTTCTGGAAATCACTAGATCTGATGCTCTTCTCTCTTCCAGCTTCAGTAAATTCTGACTCTAAGGAACAATTTGATAAAGAAATAGTTATACTTTTCAGTGAGCTGTCAGTGCCACCTGAAATATACAAAATTGCAACAATTATATTTCATATTTGAGAAGCTGACATTAAGAAATCAATAAGGACTTATTAGAAGTACTTGCCATGTAGTCCATGTAGGTTTAAGAACCAAAACCACCACTGATGCAGCCTGACAAATTATGAACTTAATTATAACAGCTTAAGGCATAGTAAGAATTACTTAGCTTTCACATATGATTTGTCTTTCTGAAATTTTAGAACTTGTCTGTCTATAGAAATTTTTCGATAACTGAAGTCTGACAAATACATTGATTTAGCCAGCTGTCTCCATGCACCAGTTTCTGAAAGAGACCAAATGTGTTCTAAATATTAAACATTTACGTATCTTTAAATTAAAGCCAAATGCATGCATTATGAAGTAAACTGCTACCAACTAATTCAAGCAGGACTTAAAGACAGGCAGGCTGTGAACCATTGCTCCAAAACATCCTTTGCACTCCTTACTCGTTATCATTCCCAGGCTGGCCCCCAGGTATCACAATGCCCTAATCAAGATTACCTATCTATTTAAAATGAGAAAATACAAAACTAAATAAATTTAGGAACAATGTAGCTTTACTATATGTTTTCCCTGTAAAAGATATCAAAGCACCGTTGCTTTGTATTACCTTTGTAAACTAGGGAGTTTCTGCTTTTACATTTAGTATGCAATGCTTCTGAAAGGCAATCCTACAAGAAAGCACAAAACCATTGCAGTCTAGTTAGAGTTTTCATGGGAAAAGTATGCCACAGCTTACTGGTTTAATGGTTAAACTGTCACACTTTGTGACAGAACTCTTACTACAAACTACTGGCTTTGAAAAGGAGGGTTTTTTTTAAAATACATAAATGTAAATGGTCCTTATATTAACATAAAGAGGCAAATACATTCTCTACAGTCTAATCCACCTGAAATATACAAAATTGCAACAATTATATTTCATATTTGAGAAGCTGACATTAAGAAATCAATAAGGACTTATTAGAAGTACTTGCCATGTAGTCCATGTAGGTTTAAGAACCAAAACCACCACTGATGCAGCCTGACAAATTATGAACTTAATTATAACAGCTTAAGGCATAGTAAGAATTACTTAGCTTTCACATATGATTTGTCTTTCTGAAATTTTAGAACTTGTCTGTCTATAGAAATTTTTCGATAACTGAAGTCTGACAAATACATTGATTTAGCCCACTGTCTCCATGCACCAGTTTCTGAAAGAGACCAAATGTGTTCTAAATATTAAACATTTACGTATCTTTAAATTAAAGCCAAATGCATGCATTATGAAGTAAACTGCTACCAACTAATTCAAGCAGGACTTAAAAGACAGGCAGGCTGTGAACCATTGCTCCAAAACATCCTTTGCACTCTTTACTTGTTATCATTCCCAGGCTGGCCCCCAGGTATCACAATGCCCTAATCAAGATTACCTATCTATTTAAAATGAGAAAATACAAAACTAAATAAATTTAGGAACAATATAGCTTTACTATATGTTTTCCCTGTAAAGGATATCAAAGCACCGTTGCTTTGTATTACCTTTGTAAACTAGGGAGTTTCTGCTTTTACATTTAGTATGCAATGCTTCTGAAAGGCAATCCTACAAGAAAGCACAAAACCATTGCAGTCTAGTTAGAGTTTTCATGGGAAAAGTATGCCACAGCTTACTGGTTTAATGGTTAAACTGTCACACTTTGTGACAGAACTCTTACTACAAACTACTGGCTTTGAAAAGGGAGGGTTTTTTTAAAATACATAAATGTAAATGGTCCTTATATTAACATAAAGAGGCAAATACATTCTCTACAGTCTAATAACAAAATACTTGTAGTGTTCTATGTTAGAATATTTGAGAAACTATAAAGCACTATGAAGACAGTAACACGAGATAAAGACATGAAAGTAGAATTAGGTAATCATGGAAACAGTGCCGTCTGTCTTCATATCTAGGCTTTTTATGCCAAAGTTTCCTGCTCTACTTTTTCTTACTAATTTATAAGTACATACTAAAAATGTGAATGACAGAAATTTTAGTCTACAAGCAAAATCAATTAAATGCACATTACAAAATATCAGACTCAAGGCAGCTCTCATGATCGTACTTGTTTCACTCATCTCTCTGCTATGCTCTAGATCAAGTGATCAACTGCTGTGTTCTCCTACCCTTGAATGACCACTTTTTAATGAAATAACAAAGCAGACAAACACATGTAACATTTCTTCCTTGCAAGCATTAGAGTCTCATTAAGAGTCTTTTAAAAATAAGTTTTTAAAATTATTTTTCTTTAAAGTACAGTTCTGTGATTCAAAGCAGAATATTCCCCCAAGAAAAATTCCCCAGAGAATCTAGATCAAATGCTATTCAAGTTGCAAATCCTTCTGCAGGAACTAAGGGCACATACAGCCTGATTTTAGCTCAAAATCTTCACATCACATTTGAGATGGCTCCTGATCCTAAAATGGCAAGATAGTAAGAAAAAATAAAAAAGGTTGGGTTTCGTATTCATTGATGATTCCCAGAACTAACTCAGTATCCCAATCCAACTACGTACCTAACTCAATTTCAATCTCCCCCAATCTTTGGTTGCTTGTGGGTATTTTTCCAGTATATTACATCCCCTTGCACCATGAGTCTGAGCACTTAAGGCTTTTTATCCCCCAGACACACTGGAAGTATTTGACCCAGGGAATACAGATGCACAAAAACAACTGCAAAAATTTGTTTCACCGAAAGATAAACAAAATTCAGGCAAAATAAAGGTGCCGGGCCAGCATGCACTCCTTCTACTAAGTATCAAAGGCTTTTGAAACACTACAATGGGGGAAGGGTCCTTGCTGCTGAATTTTTAGGCAGATCCGTTTCGACTTGTCAGCACAAGTAATAAAAAGAAAGGAACCGCAATACAGTTCCTTCACTCACCTGAGTGCAAAGAACCCAACCTTCTCTGGTGTAAAATAACACTGACACACCTTGGCTGATACCAAGGGACTGATACCCATCAAAATTAACCATCTGGTCACTGCAGCAGTCTCTAATAAATCATGGGTTTGATTCCTGATTGACTAGATAGGGAACAATTTCCCGCTCTATGACAACAGAGCTAATCACTAAGCTAAACAAAAAAAACAACAACAAAAAAATCACAACACACCTAATGTACTCTAAGTAAAGCTGTCAATTACTGTGGCCAAAAAAAAAAGATAACTCATTTTTCTTATTATATATATTTCATACAAGGTTAACATACTCCTAAGAGGATTCACATATTTCCTCACTCAACTGGCACGGACCAGGTCTTAGGCAAAAACTGCATGCTAAACTGTGTCTTGGTACAGCATAGAATCTGGAATTGCAATTTCCAGAGAAACGTCCTGCTCAGACATAGACGACTCTTCAGCACCTCAGCTCTAAGGCAGTCGGAGCGTGGGGTCAGGGACAGGAGCAGCAGGAGCCTGTAACCTCCTCAGCTCTGTTCAAACACCACTTTAGTCTCGCACTGCCCGGCGAGACAATAGACCCCGAGGCAGCGGACAGGCCCCCCACCCTCCATCTCTCCCATCACTCCAGGAACGCGGGGAGGAGGAAATGGCTTTTTAGTGCCGCCTCCTCCTCCCCGCGGGCCACCCGCCTCACCCCCGGCCCCGTCTCACCCCCGCGGGCCCCTGCGAGCAGCGCCGCTGCAGCCCCGGGGCAGAGCGGCCGGGCCCCGGGCTCGCCATGGCGGCACCGCCGCGCTCGAACCAACCGCCACCAGCCGCGCAAGCGCACTCGGGGCTGCGGGCGGCGCCGGCCCGAGCGGGGACAGCAGGGCCGGGCAGGGGGATCTGCCGCCATGGGCCTGGCGGGGCGGGCACACAACGTCGTAATCATCATCATCAACAAACACAGCGCTCCTCTTCGCCCCCGGCACAGCGCGTCCGACCTACGACCGAACAGCACACCCTGGCAACTGGACCACTCAGTGCCACCCCCTTAAACAACTCCAGCGACGGTGATCCCAACACGGCCCTGGGCCGCCCGTGCCAATGCCCAATCGGCCTTTCTGGGAAGAAATTGCTCCGGCTGTCCTTCCTACCCGAACCTGCCCTCGGTAAGTCTATGACCTGTTGTCGCTGGTTGCCTGGGAGAAGAGGCTAAACCAGCCCCAGTTCCAGGCTCCTTTGAGTGGGTGTAGAGAGAGGGGTACAGTCCCCGAGGACACCTGAAGACATGTTACTGCCATCCTTTAAAAATACATATAAATAACCCCCCAAGTAAAGCAAAGCTAAATGCATGTTGCCCAGAGCAGAGGTGTGTAGACTCTAAGTTTAAATACATCCCGCATTTACCCAAGCATACTCATTCTTGACAGGCAAAGTTGTAAAAGGTACAAGTACTCTGGAGTACACAAGCTGGAGCCTGCAGCAAGGTCAAAGAAGTTGGCCACAGCTAATAAACACTGAACAGAGTCAGGTGGTGATACTTAATGTATGTCAGGTAAAATCCCAGTGTTCCCTAGATGTTTTTCATTAAGCCAAGTTTTTTGAAATAGTATAAGTAAAAAAAAAGTTGGCATATTGCACTAGCAAAATCTTGATCAAACAATTATAAACGATGCAGACAGAACAAACCAACATCCAACATCCACCTGGCTCAGCCTGCTTTCTGCAGAAATATACATTAATTTTTGCTTTTTCCACAATTTTCAATTTAAGTAATACAGGAATACCCATTAATTTTCAAAAGCCTTCAGTGTACTGTCCAGCAATTTGCATCTATCATCTGCACATTCAAAAGAGCTTCATGAGAGCAACACCAAGTTATGCAAGTTAATCTTCTTTTAAACAAACCAAAGTGAAGACAAGACATTTATTTTAACAAGACTAAGATTTAATTTTTAAAATTTGACACTTAATACAAATATGTCAGGATAACACAAATACACCTGAAATATGCCAGTGCCTGAACTTTATTTACCATGCAAAAAAATCAATTAGAACACATAAAAAAATTCAACTATAGCCTGTAATTTTACATTTATACATCAGAAGTGTCCATTTTAAGAAGTTGAAATAATTAGTCAATAACATCTAAGTACTGATTTATACTGCAAAAACATCTGTATACTCAAAGAAATAATTCTATATTTGCCCACAGTCTGTAATGACAATTCTTCCATTTACTAGCCCTTTAGGAGAACCAAAGGATTCGATCTTTTTCACAACATCCATTCCATCTTTCACAAACCCAAATACCACATGCTTGAAGTCCAAGTGTTCTGCTTTTTTAAGTGTTATGAAGAACTGAGAATTATTTGTATCCCTGCCCTTATTTGCCATTGACAATAATCCAGGACCGGTGTGTTTCACTATGAAATTCTCATCTTCAAATGCTGTTCCATAAATGGACCGTCCACCTGTTCCATCATGGTTAGTTATGTCTCCTCCCTGGAAAAAAAAACCCAGACAACCAGACACAGCATTAATTGACAAGTTCCAAAACATAACCCAAAAGTTATACTTCCTTTCAACAGTAAAGACTTTGTTTTGGAAGAACTCATTTTTACAAGTATCAATATCTGCTTAGATGTAGGGCTTCCCAACTTCAGCAGGTTTGTTCATAGTAAGGGAAGCAGCAGTAGAAGGTGTATCCTTTGTTTGTTCTGAACACGGCACTTCATCTTCCTGCTGCCCATGGTGACATTCCTCTAGGCCTGTCATTCCTACTGCCTGCATCACTTGGCCCTGGAAGCTGCCTGGACCTGCATTATTGTCATTGAAGGCCTGTCCTTGCTTAGTTCCTGCAGGCACAGAATTCACCACCTGACAAAGGTTAACAAAGCAGTGACCAGTAATTCCATACAGCTTTGCCATGCAACTGGTTGTGCAGCCTGGTATGTGTCTTATCTTTCTGGAAGGTAGCAAACTTCTGGTTCCTGATAAATTTGAGTATACACAAGTGTGACAGTGCAAACTACATCTGTACATCTTTAGTTCTCACTGAAGAGCTTCTCACTGTACCTCAAGAAAGTTCAGGCAAAGCACAGCAAACTTAAAGTACACTATTTAGTGTGATAGAAGTTCACTTTGTCAAAGCACACATGGTACAGTTAACTCTTTTAAAAGAAAGTCTGCTCTTTTCTAGAATGCAGACTATCCTGAAATAAGCTTATTTCCTAAATGAGTTTATCAGAAAGGCACAAAAGTTTAACGAAAGAACCATTAAGTGCATACTTCAGACCCATGTAGACAGCTAATCAAAAGATAGGCTATTATTTCATTCTGGTGACTATAAGCTGTTCATATACGATCACAGAATGGTTTACATTGGAAAGGACCATTAAGATCATCTAGAACTCCCCTGCCATGGGCAGGGACACCTAGAAGTAGGACCAGGCTGCTCAGAGCTCCATCCAGCCTGGCCTAGAACACTGACAGGGATAGGGCATCTACAGCTTCTCTGGGCAACTTGTTCCACTGTCCCACCACCCTCACAGCAAACAACTTTCTCCTAACATCTAGTCTAAACCTACTCTATTTTACCTAGAAACCATTCCCCCCGCCATGTCCTGTGACTATATGCTCTTGTAAAATGTTTCCCTCCATCTTCTTGTAGGCTCCCTTCAGGCTCTGGAATGACACCATTAATTCACCCCAAGCTTTCTCTTTTCCAGGCTGAACAAATTTAATTCTCTTAGCCTTTCCTCAGAGGACCAGTGCTCCATCATTCTTACAAGGCTTGGCTTTCCTCTGGACTTGCTCCAACAGGCTGATGTCCTTCCTGTTACTTTTGTATATTATTTTCCTGTATTACTGTATACATCTGGGCTTGTAGAAAGTTATCTACAAGCCTCATCTTTGGGGATGTAGTGACACACAGATCATTAGCATAGCATGTACTGATGTTGGTTCATTATGCCTGTTCCAAGTAACCAAAACTCAATGAACTATTGATGAGAATTTTAAGAAAGGTCTATCTGAGCTATTATCAACCTCCTAAGCCTTCAGCATTTATGAAGAACTTGCCAGTGCTACTGAATGCACACAGAGGTTTAAAACCAACACTGTCTACCACAGGTTACAGATATACTGCAGGCTGATGCTCTCTGCAAAAAACTTCATGTTTTAGTAAACAGGCCACTGCATGGTCATTGGATCAGGAAGACTTGTTTTAGATTGAAACCTAAAATCTATGATACTTGAAATGTCAGTTTTAAAGTGCACCTTATCTGAAATATAAAGTGTACTTTAAAGTCCAAGAAGCCTGGAAAGTAAGTGTTCTTAACAGGTGAGCATACAGAAGTTCTCTGGAGAGAGAGAAGGATGAATGGTAGTTTTGGGAACACCTACTTTCCTTGGTGTTCCTATTCAGCAACAGGCCTCTTGTTCATTGTAAGAGGACTCCATCTCCCTCTATTTTTTTTTCTTTCACCCTGACATGACAGTACAAGCAAACACGGAAACACGAGGCCACTGGTAGGCACAGGAGAAAAGCATCTTAGGGTAGTGTGTGCTGCTTGCACCATTTCTTATCTCCTTGGAGGGAAAAGACAGATGAGACTAGCCTGCACAGTGGATCCATGCTGCCAACAAGAATGTGCTATTCTATATAAGTCATTTTTTTGAAGTGCCATTGTTAGTCAAGAGGCATCTCATTCTCTGAGTGAAGTGTCTTCCTTTTATGCTTACCTGACACACAAAGTCTGTGACTATTCTGTGAAAGCGGGAGTTCTTGAATCCAAATCCCTTCTCCCCTGTGCACAGGGCTCTGAAGTTTTCAGCAGTTCGAGGTACAATATTTGCAAACAGCTCCATGGTTATGTGTCCTAAAGGTTCATCATCAGCAGAAACTTCAAAATACACAACAGGGTTGGTGTCCTTTGACAATCCTGCTGCCAGGGACAAGTGCCCCTTCTGTAATTCTGACAAGCTTTGCTGGCATTCTTCAAACCTCTTCTTGAAAGAATTGGCCATTTCTTGGCTTTTAAATCTGACTGCAAATTGTTCTACTTTTACTTCACCATCTGAAAAGAAATCCAAGAAGGCCTGTTTAGTTTCACCTTGTAATAGTCTCCAGGGAAAAACAAAACAGAAACTACAGACCACATAGAAAAAAAACAAAGACCATCTGAAAAAACTCACCAGCATAATCTGTGGCTGTCCAAATGAAAGCATTGTTTGATGTATCAGAGGGCACTAAGTTCATTTCTTTGGTGATAACATGGTTTGCACAGACTTTAAGAACTTGGTCTCTTCTCATTAGGACTCTGTAGTATTTCTTCTGTGTATGGAAGAGTATTTTGATCTCTCCAACACCACGCTCCTTCCACTGAGTAACATCCCTGTCCCATCTGTAAAGTTTTGCCCTCTCCTTGAAGAGAATTTCCTCATCTTCTTCTCCAGATTTTACCTCCACCTAAAAAAACAGCACAGTAGACTGAGAACCTGTGATTTGCTACAAAGATATTAAATAGTTATTACATATACTTCTGAAGATCCTGACATATTACAGTGGAAAATTATTCAGTGTGTT
This sequence comes from Emberiza elegans, assembly GCA_024865655.1. Lineage (NCBI taxonomy): Eukaryota > Metazoa > Chordata > Aves > Passeriformes > Fringillidae > Emberiza > Emberiza elegans. The sequence continues at coordinate 59,311,465 of JALJVW010003023.1, read as the reverse complement.
CTTTTCACCAACACCCCATTCATCACACCAAATAAAACATTTTCAGAATTTAAGAGCCCAAAAAATTCCACTATTTGAGAACAATTACAACACTGCAATCCTCCTTTACCATGCTACACACGTAGTTGTGGTGGGTGTCTGTTGGTTTTGCTTTGGGAGTAGTTTGCTTGGTTGGGTTTTGGTGGGATTTTCTTTATTGTTTATGGTTTTTTTTTTTTTTAACAAAACCCCAAGACTTTATCAAGTGTTCTGGCAAGTTTCCCAAGTTTCAGGTTTGCTGAATCATGTGCACACTGAGAAGTGAAGACCAAGTACTGTTACAATTCCAGGAGTTATCTTTAGCACATTGTTAAAGAATTTGATATTTGCATCTGAACAGAATAAACACCAAATATACAAAACTTCAGCCTGACAGCCGTATCTCCACTTCGCTTTTTTGTATGCATTTACTGGCCTCTACTCTCCACTTTATTTAGCACTTCTCCAAAGATATGGAACACTTGAGAGAACTTAAGAAATGTGTGACAAAATACTGTTGGTGAAACTGAAAAAGGGAAGCAGAGAAGCATCATGGAAGTCATAATGTGACACACAAATGAGCAAAGGCACACCAAATTTTCAAGAAGGAAGCTGAAGGCATGTTACAGGATAGATCAGACCAGCTGCTCAAATTGAAGGACACCACATACAGTTCCTTTGTACTCTATTTGCCTTGCTGAATAATTTTACTAATCTATAGTTAAATTTTATTATTTATAGAAAGGTCAGAGAATAGGATGGTATCATCAAGAGTCTGAAATAATTACTAGGCTAAAAACCAAATCAAGACATGAATAACTGTGTGAAGTCTCAGTAAATTATAAGGCTACCTTCAAAGGTGAAGTTTCTCCTACTTCTTGAACAACCATTTATTTTCAAACTAAAAAAGTTAGTTCCCTTAGCCTTCAGGTGACATTAATTGTTCATCTTTTTTCTTAGTGATTATAGGAATCTCTTGCCTAGCTTTAAGATTCTTAGTTGGCATAGCTTTCACAGAACTGAACCTACAGGTCACTGATACAAAGCCACAGCTGAGTTGTATAAGCACTAGCAGTTATTCATTTCCCCTTCCTGATTTTCAGCTGTGCTATACAAATGGTTTAGCTTTTAGGAGCTATGTGTACAAATCTGCATCCTCATCAACTCTCACTCAAGTTATAAAGAAATCACATGAAGATTTTAACTGAGGCACCAGACACATCCCCAGGGCTATGGTGTACTAGGATTTAAAACAACAGGTGCTTCAACATAGTCAGGGAAAAACATGCAGAACAAGGCACAACAACACAGAAAGCAAAGCCAGTTAAGCAAAACATTCTATAGCTTGCTGTGTTAGCAGAGATAGTTATCTTAATTGTTGTTTTATATTCCAGAAATCATCTTACCTCTGGTAAGGACACAATTGGCTCAAAGTGGATATCATCACTATGTACTACCTCATCATCACTACCACCTTCATCATCATCTGCTTTACGGGTTGTATCTCCAAACACAGTTGCTCCTGTATTTGCCCATTTAAAGTTTTTATCTACAATTAAGAGAGTGACATTTTAAAATCAATGTAGTTTTCTTCCTGACAAAAACTTGCAAAAAATTGTTATTTCTAATGATCAACAGAAATTTTGTGCACAAAAGGTATATTGTATGAAGCAAAAGTCCAGCTGAGGTTTGTCTCAAACTAGCTGAACTCACCTTTTGAGCCAAAAGCAAAGTCTTCAGAATTTTTGGATGCCAGATCTGCAAATGACAGGCCTGTAGTATTGCCAAAACCAAATGAGATGATTTTGTTTTCTATCAAATAAAAAGGAGAAAGTAAAAGATTTTTCTCTACTTTCTTAAAGAAAATGCATTTATGTAGTCACAAGAATAAACTGGAGAACTGTCTACAGCATTTTTTCCTTCCTCCCAATACATTTAAAGTTTGAATAACACTTGTCATAATGACCATCTATTATGGTTTGAAAAATAGGCCCAAGACTGAGTTTCAGCATACTACTTATATGCCAATCCACAGAGCCCATGTGGTATTTAACAGTAAACTAATGAACATACATCATATTTAAATTACACAACAGACACTAACATTGCTTTGTTGCAGCAAAATGCAACTCAAAATTCAATATATACACATTTTTACCAGACTAGTACCTATGTTTCTAATTCAGTATTGGTACTACTACTCCCCATGACAGCAACTATGCTTGGTAAACTGATCCACAGAAAAGCATCGTTTCCAACAAAAAAACCTCAGCATATACCCCTGACCTTACCTTGTGTTGACTCTGAACCATCTGAATCGCTCTTTTTAGTTGACAAATCTACAGGTTTGTCTTCAGCTCGTGATAAGGTCTGTGATACTTGCACAGTTTCTGTGGTGGAATGTGATTCTTCACCACTGGTACCTGACTGGGCAAATTCTGTCACCTCATCTTTTGATGGAACGGGTATTTCTTCCTTACTGGTACCGACTAAATCACTTGAGCTTGCAACTTCATTCTCCTGCAATTAATCAAAAAAGTAATGTAATAGGTAAATAAGTTAGAAGACCTTAGGATTGAAACCTCCTCCCTATGAATCTAAGAACAGTCCTTATAGAAAAATATAGAACACCAAGAAAAATTGCTGCAAGCTTTCTGAAGTTTTTCATTACTGTTAACACATAAAGATGTTAACTTGACAAGAGACTAAAGTATCTTTGAAGCAGTCTGTTTTCAAAACAATACTATTATTTCCTGAAATCAAATCTCCTGTGTTGGCATACACTTGAGGCACTGCTACAAAAAACTCAGTTTTTCCCTACTGGATGTTTTAATTGTAAAACTGTACTGTCTCACACATATATGAAGTAATTGTACAAGTTTAGTAACAAGAAATTCAGTAAAGTTTTAGCTCTTACTTTCATTTCTTGAATTTTAGCTTCTGACTTTAACTCTTCCAGACTGTCACCCTTGGTATCAGTACTGACACCACAAACAGATGCAGAAGGAACCTGCAGAGGTTTTGTTTCATCTTTCTCCTCAGGAGCTGGTTTCTTTTCCAAAGTAGCAGCACATTCTCCTTCATTGTTGAATTCACTTTTCTTTGCAAGGCCTGCTGTAAAGAATTAATGGAAAATAGCTGTGAAGGCAGCTACATACTGAAATAATTTTTAGCCCTGACATTATAAATTAACCTCAAAATAGCCAGATCAACTTGAAGACAGACTTCATGAGTTGCACAGACAGCAGCATTACTGTTTAAATAGTGGACGGAAAGACTAACTAACCTAACCTGGGGTGACTAGAATTGAAAATACATAATCTGTGGGTTTTTACTGCTATCAGGGAATTTCCATGTAATGATGAAGAATTTCATCATGCAGCTGCCACTACTACTAACTTCCTTCAGTATATCCTAATATTTCAGATGGATCAATCCTTCTAGCACATATTCTCAAAGAAACCCCAAACTTTACTTCTAGAAGTACCTACCTTCAAGTTATGCAATGCTGAAGTCTGAGACCCAGCCAGACACACATAAGCAAGTTGTCTACACCTGTACTTTTAGTATAGAGACCAGATAGCATTTTTTAGATTGAACAACATTAACTCAAAAGCTTCAACTGAGTAACTTCAGAAGTAGAAAGTATTCAAAGATGTAGACAACTTTCTCTTGAGCAGTATCATGCCAAACTGAATTTTTCAAATTTTTCATATTCAGGAACTCAAGACAGGAAGAGACTTTGATATTCTTGTTTAGAGATCACTGGATTGTACATTTCTCTTCCAGGTACTCCTTTACGCTAACCAGCAGTTTAACACACTGAGCTTAACTCTGCATGTTGAGATGCAGGTTTTCTGCACCCAGCATCTCTGCTTCTAGAAACCATCCCAGGAAATAGAAAATTAACCTCTGCCCATGTATCCTTCAGATTCAGATTTTATGTTTCAGTACATGAAGTACAATAATTAAAATTTCTTAAGACATACCTTTCACAGGACCTTGCCCTTTCTTTTTCTCTTCTGAATCACTGGGATAGAGTCTTCCATTAAGTTTCTTAACAGCTGTTTCATAGTCTTCATCTTAAACACAGAAAAAAAAGTCAGCTCTCAGGCACACTAGGTCAGAGAAGTCTGCTAAGCCCTTCCAACTCATAAGGCTAGCAGGCATATATAATTTTTGCTTATACTTTAAGAGTTACACAAGTCAACAAGTAAGCTGTCACTTCTAGTTTTGCTTACATGTGCTCTAGAGTGCTTAACACTTTTTCTCAGCCTAGATTGCTACAGATACGTGGCACAGGTTTTGCTTTTGGAAAGCATATTTCTAACTGAGTGATTTTATTATTACCACTAAAGAGATTTGGGAAAGAAGACTGAAGATTTTTTACAAAAAAAACTTGCAAGCTCAGGTACTTGTGAGAGGGCTTGTCTTCTCCCATTTTCTCTTGAATACAATGTTTCAGAACTTCCATTTAAAATATTTGCTGTTGAATAAAATCAATCTTAATTACATGCAGTAAGGTTTGACAAAGTAAGTTTACTAATAGTATTAGGAATTTGCTTTAGAAGAAAAATAACTCAGTATGGCACTTAAGGAAGCTTAGATTGTTTGTTTTTAATAAAAAATGCTTTTCATTTGTCTCAAAATACTTACTAATGTAGGTCTCTGGCTCAAATACCTCTTAACTAACCAAATGCCTTGGTAATGATGTCAACACCCATAACACACCAAACAAATACCCTTTAGTACAGTGGAGGTCCAGGAGTGACTATTCTGTTTTGGAGACTTGAGCATATATCTTTGGCCATAAGGGCACTGACATGCAAAAAATTATTGCAGTGTCTAATGGTTCTAACAGTGCTAACTGTCTCAAGTTGGAAGGGACCCATAAGGATCACCAACTGCAGCTCCCTGCTCCTTGCAGGACTACTTAAAACCAACCCATATAACTAAGTGCATCACCCAGATGTTGCTTGGCCTCTGATGGACGTGCTGCTCTCACTGCTGTCCTGGGGAGCCTGTTCCAGGGCCTGACCACCCGCTCAAAGAAAAACCTTTTCCTAATCTGAATTTCCCTGACAGCTTCATTCCATTTCCTTGTGTCCTATAGTTGAGCAGCAGAAAGAGGAGATTAGCACCTCCTCCTCTGCTGATCCCTTGAGGTCACCTCTCAGCCTTGTCTTCTGCCAGCTGAACAAACCAAGTGACCACTCCTCCTGAGTCTGGCACTCAAGGCTGTTCAGCCTGGTCACCCTCCAACAGTTTGATATCGTTCTTACACCAAACTGCACACAGCACTCAAGGTGGGGCTGCAGCAGTGCAGTGTATTACACCCTTTCCCCACAAAAAGGCAGTACAAATAGAAATTCTGGTGTTCCTTACCATCATCCTCATCACTTGCATATCCAGGCTTATTCTTGTAACAGAAGAATGTTGAAGGGAGCTTGAGGAAGTCAGCAAGAGCTCTCTGTTCAGGGGTAGGTGTTAACTCGTAAACTATTACAACCTCATCAGATGGAACATCATCCTCTGACACTGTGGTCTTCTCAGCTTTTTTACAGAAATTGAACAAACAAAAAACAGAATAATTTCAGAACAGGAAATAACATTAACCCCACATTATTACGGAACCAAATTAATTCTAAGGGCCTACATATTTCCTGCTGATAGACAGGAAACAAAAAGCAAACTCAGAGGAGTCAAGGACAGAACAGCAAAGCTTACACACTGTTCTACTGCTTTTGGAATTCAAGCATTAAAGTGAAACATGGCTGCATCTTTATATTATTAAACGGATTGTTTAATTCCTCATGTCAAATAAGAGATAGCTACAGAGAAGGGTGACAGGGTGACAAACAGAGGTAAATAAGCAAACTTCAGGCCTGAAAAAAGTGAAGTTGCCCAAGCAACTGAATAGAACTCATTTCAGATTACTTATGGGATAGCTGAGCCTTTTATTAGCTAATAATAAATTTACCATAATAGCTGTTGCTGAAACTTTGATTGTTACAAAAGTAAAGTAATTCTTAGTTCCACTATCAAACAACAAAAAACACTGCTTTCAGCCTATTTAACTAGCTTTTGCAGCATGGAAATACCATCATCAGTTGTATTATTTAACTTTTTGTTTTCTTGCCTTCAACATGAAGTTATTCCTTCTACTAGTATTGCGAACAGTGCATGATCAGGGCCAAAGTTAAAGGTGAAAGTAAAGCCTAGATCAAACTGCAGATAAAATATATGGCTGCAAGACAGCTTTGGAAACAAATATTTGAGTTTATTATGAGAGAATGGAAGCAAAGAGAGGATATAGCAATTTAAACATCAGGTATGGTTTGGTTTGGGTTCTGCTTAAGTTGTGTTGTTTTGAGAAGGGGAATTTGGGGATAAAGGGCTAAGAAATAAATCTGTGAATTATTTTTAAGAATTATCCCATAAGCACATCAATAAGCCACAATAGCTGTTTCTAAGAACAAAATTATTGCTTTAGTACCTCAGCCTATTTGCTAACAGCCTATTATCTGTTCTCTAGATTTAGTTTAGTCAGTATCTGAAGGGTGGTCTCCAAAGCTTGCTGTGCTTTTGATTAAAAAAATAATTTTGTAAGTCTGCGGCACAGTGTAATCAGAGGAAACCTAAATATCCAGCTAGAAACCAGTACCCAGAGAAGTACCTAGTAGAAAAGTAGTACCCAGTTCCTGAAAAACATTGATTTTTCTGATTATACAATTTGACTTATCATTGCAAGAGGAGAAAAGGACATAGGAGATATTTACAGACAAGTCCTTTGATCCTCTGAGACAACAAACACACTAAAATAAGTCTGCTTATTAAAAGCAGCTTTCATTACTTTTTATTTAATCACGCAGTAGATTAAGAGCAGCATAAAGTAAACAGCAAAATCCCAAGTACTGATTCAAATTTATGTATTTTTTCAAATTATCACCTCTCAAGTCTTTGTCCCGCACCTTTGTTTAGAATTTGGTAATTTCAGGCATTTATACACCAGAGCTACAAAGTAACTCAAACCCATCATCAGCACACTCTCCTAGACTAATTCTTTTTGCTCAGATTTTTAGATCTCAGTAAGCTCTCAGAGCCTGCAGAAAGTACATGTAGGATAAAATTCCTGAACAGCAAATTTCTAAGTTCATATCATGACTGCAAGACATACATGTTCTCATACAACTTCTCAGAATTTTGTCCAAAAAACTCAGTCACCCTAGCTGATTTAAGGATTAGAAGTACATCAAGTAGTGTGTTATCAAGATATGCAGATATCCTGCATATTACTATGTGTTTTACTCTTTCTGGTTAGTTAAGCAAGTGTCTTAATTGGACTAAGTTTGCATCTAGCTCACCTGAGATTTAAGTGTGGAGCATTTAGTCCTACAACAAGAAGCAGCCTTCCTTAGGATCAGAAAATTTTCAAAAATATATCTCTGAATATAACAAAACACTTCTTTCAAGTCAGATGGATGGTAGAAATACGTGCTTTCTTTAATTTGAGTAGTAGAAATCCAGCTAGAAGCCATGGCAACAAATACACTGTTCCAGTGTTTTACCACACTCACTGCTCATCAGATTTGACAGCATTTAAAGAGTTATCATGCAGTCTCCTTCAGTACCCTTTGGGCAAAATAGCTGAGTAAGAGAAACACACTTAAGGTGACTTCAGAATAGGTGAAGTTCTCAGTGAAACTGATCTATCAAACACTGGAATATATTCTAGTGTTCCAAACATCTACTCAAAATGATAAGACTTCAACAACAAAGATTACTGTAGCAAACACCTTAAATATGTCTTCACAGGCAGCCATGAAACAAAAAGCCACACATACATACAATGTATTTTGGAAAACACCTGATTTTAGGATAACAGAACTTACTAAAATTGTGTAGATTTTCTCACCCAGAGCAGAATATGGAAGAAACAGAATTCAGGACAATATCACGCACAACAGTTCTTTTCAAGGCTGTACTGTATTTTCACTTTTGTTTGAACTGACATTAAATCTCTCTAGCTAGTCACAATATTGGTATTTCCCCTCAGGCATTGATCAATGAGTATCTTCTGACTAGAAGAGGAAAGCACCAGTTTAAACCCTAAAGCATGTAACAGGTACAGTAGCCTGCAACTGACACGACTCAAACTTGTAAAGCACTGGTGTGGTGTAAGCCCAGTTAGCAATTAAGTGCCACAGAGCTGCTGGCTCACATCCTGTAACCTGGTGGAATGGGGAGGAGAATCACATGTAAAATTTGCAGGTGGAGATAAGAACAGTTTAGAAACTGAAACAGAAGTGACATATAAATAATAATATTAAAATGAAAAAGTAGAACTCAAGGAAAAACAAGTGAGGCACAATACAGCTGCTCACCACCTGCTGACCAATGCCAGACTCCATTCCTACACTCCTACTGACCCCTCTTCCAGATAACTCCACCAGTTTATAAACTGGGCATGATGTTCTATGGTGTGGAATATCCCTTTGGCCACTTCCGAGTTCCAGCAAAGCTCCCTCCCAGCTTTTATTTGTGTACCTCCTCAATGACACAGCAGGAAACAAACAAAAAAGTCCCTGACTCAGGGTAAGCACTGCTTAGCAGCAACCACAACATCAGTGTGTAATCAGCATTGTTCTCACACTGAATCCAAAACCCAGCACTGTGCCGGCTACTGAGAAAAAATTGACTTTATCCCAGCCAAAACTAAAATAAGAACTTATAAGAAGTTTATAACCTGATCTGAGAAAAACATATATATGTATGGAGGTGCAGAACTACTGAGGTTAAATTTCTTTTAAATGTTGTTCTAGCACAACTCAGAAGCCACTCCCCAAAAGAAGTTCCCTGTAAGAAAAATTCATATCATATTTGTATTGGATAGGCTTGAAAACCTAATTTAGGAAGGACTTCTCAAAATCTTTTGCTATTAAGTCAGAGCTCAAAGACCAAAAAGTTACATTGAAGACAATTATCAACTGAAAACAAATCACTAAAAATATAATCATAACCTAATTATTAGCAAAGTAGAAGTGAAGAACAGTCTTAAGTAACATAAAAGCTTAATTTGTTTGTTTCTTTAAATACATCCATCCCCCCTGCCATATGCCCCCCTACAAAACCACGATCAATTTGAGGTAGGAAAAGCTCTTGCATGTCTGCATTGGCACAGAATGATCACTCCACATTATGGACACTGTGTTATGAAAATCGAACTGAATTGTTCATAAACTCCATCCACAGGGATGGTTGAAAACACAGAGCAAGTGACTTTAGGTTATGTATACAGAACAGGAATTAAGTGTTCAAGTAAGAACAGCTTATCAAATGACATTTTGACACTTTGAAACCATGTAAGACACTAATACTGGAAGACTGTCTTATGCAGACTAAAAGTTTGTTATTTAAAATTAAAATACTTTTAAAACCGTGTGAGTTGAGCAGTCTTACAACAAGCATACTTTCAAGCAGCACACTGGTAGTAACATATAATCCAACTATAAGCTGTAACAGTTTTGTCTACAGGGTCTGAATGTAAACAAATTGGTTACAAATTGGCAGAAGTTTTCTAACCAGCTAAAGTGGACTTCAGATTATACATGAAGGTGGCTCTCACTTATGTGCACTTTCTTTTTAAAAGCACAGCAGTTAACACTGAAAATTGGGAAACTGAAGAGAGTATTTTCACAGAGGCTAAATGCATTCAAGCTCTTGACTGGATAAGCTGTCTCAAGATCCTCAGGCTATTTCATTGACAGAGTAAACCACATCAGGCACCACAAGACATTCTCTGAAAACAAAAATGTAATTTCTCTAGAAAAATTGAATTTAAGAGATCTAGTGTGCACACATAGTAAAACTGTGATTGAATGAAAGTGCAGGGCACATATCCTCAAAAAATAAGACAAACAGAAGCCAAAAGCTTAAACGGGGCCATCCATTGTGCTGGCTCATATAAACATACAAAGGGCTAGACACATTCTTTAACAGGACAAATGGAGTAGTCAGACACACAATTTCAAGTATTCTCCTTCAGCATGCATGTTAATTATAAGGATTACTGAGCCAGCTGCTTTGACTCAGCTGGGTTATTGTCCATGCCTGCTAGAGTGTTTTTATCACACATTCAGTGCAGTATGCAAATACCTTCTCTATCAGGTTGCATGGAGGATGTGCTTGTCCAAAAGGCCATTGGATTAGATTTAAAGAGGCTAAAATTAAATCCTAAAAAAATAAATTGTTGGTATATAAGTGTTTAACTGGAATTTTAAAAGGATAGAACAGACTTCTCTATATTCTCCAAGTATTCCATAGTCATATTTCACAGCAGGAAATTTCATCTGTTTCTACACAAGCTTATCCAACTCATGTGAATGGACTGCAGCTATCATCTTCTGCCATGTCACTTTACTACACTTAAGCTAATAAAGAGACAAGACATGTTCATAATTCTGAGACATCCCATCCTTCTCACAAAGACACTTCAGCACATTACAGTGCTCCTGTCACAGCCACAGCTTCTGCCTGTGCATCTTTTTTAGACTATAACAGAAACCATACAACTGAGTATGCCATCACAATCTCTTTTCAGGCTAAGGAAGCGGACTGACATCTGATGTTAAGCTACACAACCAAAATTGCAGAGGCCAGTATTTAACACTTGAAACAAAGGTATAGACAAGTTTCATAATACCCATCTACATAATTATGGGGATAATGCAAATTTTAGCTGAAGCATACATCTGCTTTTCTCACACTTGGCCACTCAGATCACAGGCCCAGGTACCTACAGCATCAGCTACCTATTTAAGTCCCAAAAGCAAATCCAAATTCTTTGAGCATTTAAATCCAAGATTCAGATGCAGCACTTCAGAGTTTAAGCTCTCTACTTGAAAATTCTGTTCTCAAGCTAATTTCCATCCTGCATCATGCATTTTCATATTTATTTGAAAATAATTATGACTCAAAATTCCCTTCTTTAGTTGAACCTCCGGAGAACATGTGGATACCTGCATAAAACTGAAAGAAACTACCTATTCTCAAGAGAACAATGAGTAGCACAGAGCTGACTGCTTAGTAAGTTGCATACTTGAATAAATTACTAGTAAAACTCATACTCACCTTTTTCCAGAATTCTAAATGAGAAGTTTGATGGTCCATCTTGTGTTGAAGCTGGCAAGTTGTCCACCTTGCTGTCTACAGGCTTCTGAGTAGCATTTGAGATTTTTGGTGGTTCAGAGACTTCTGGCTCTTTCTGTGCTGTGTCCTGAGATGCTGTAATATGTTCACTCTTTCTTGGGGGATTAAAACTGAAGCCAAAGAGAGAACCAGTGGCTGAAGTATTTCCAAATGTGAATGTCTTTGACTTTTCATTACTGAAAATGCTCTTGACAGATTCAGATCCAAATACAAACTTTGGAGGAGAAACCACTGTTTTTGTTGGTGTTTCAGAAGTATTTGACACCTCTGCAGCCTCTACAGTTGTATCAGAAGTATCATCACCATGGCTGACATCAGTTCTTTCTCTGGTTGTTTCTTCTAGCACAGCTACAGCATTTTTACCACATGGAAATTCCTTTGGTGTATTGGCACGAGAAGAAAGAGGTGTTATCAGTGTCTCTCTCTCTTGGGCATGCTTTGCTTCATCAAAAATTTGCTTAAATGAGTCTGCAACATCTTGCAGCTTGAATCGCACAGCCAGAAGTTCTACTTTTCTTTCCCCATCTGCAAAGTCACATGCAGTCCATACCCAGGCTCTATCAGATCCTTTCATTTGTTGCAAATTCATATCTGGTGTTATTCTGTGATTGGCACAGAGTTTTAGTACCTGGTCCCTTCTCATTACTATACGAACTTGTTTGTTGTCATAGTTCTGCAATATCTTGATATCCCCAATCCCTCTCTCTTTCCATTGATTTGCATCTTTGTCATATCTGTAGAGTTTGGCTCTATGACTGAAGACAACTTGCTCATTTTCCTCACCACTGGTCACTTCCACAAGATCAGGCAGAGGTACCACAGGTTCAAAGTACTGTCCATCTCTTTCCTCTTCTTGAGTAACATCAGAATCTTCATCTGTGCCTACTGACGTTCTACTCTGATTCTGTTTGGCAGGAGATTTGGATGGGCTCAAAGCAGATTTAAAGCTGAAACTAAAACCAGTGGTAGACTCTCCAAATCTAAACAGATTTTTCCTTACAGGGCTACTTGCAAGAGGTGATGCATAAACAGAACTGCTTACACTATCATCTAATGCTTCTTCACGCAAGTCATAGTTATCCCACTCCAGAGTAGGGCCTGTACTTTCAGCATGTGGCTTTATAACCAAATCAGAAGTACTGTTGGTACAAGCAGGGTTTCCACTTTCCTCTTCTGACAGTTTTGTTTTGTCATCTGTGAGAAAAGTTTTGAGATCTTTTAAGCCACACTTCATTTCTTCTGCTTTCTGTATAAGCTGAGCTGTCCTACCTGTATCAACAAGTTTATGGGGTGTCTGCAGTGGTATATCTAGTAGTAGCCTCTGACATTCTTCAAACTTCTCTTTGAACTCCTCAGCCTGCTCTGGTGTCTTGAATTTTGCTGCCAGCTGCTCCAACTTTGCATCACCATCAGAAAAGTCACTGGCCATCCACATCCATGCTTTGTCTGAGCCAGACAGCTGTTTCAAGTTCATCGTTGTTGTTATCCAGTGATTCGCACACACCTTCAGTACTTGTTCACGCCGCATCAATATTCTTACTTTGCCATTAACTTCATTTTTAAGAATCTTCAGAATGCCCACCCCACGTTCCTTCCACTGGCTTGTTTCTGGATCAAACCTGAACAGCTTTACTCTCTGGGAGTATAACACTTTCTCATCTTCCTCTCCTGTAAATGGTTCTACTTTTTCAGGCATCTGAACTATAGGTTCAAAATGGATATCGTCGCTGTCCTCCGTCTTATACACATCATCATCCTTCTCACCAAGGTCAGCAGATGTGTTTGCTTTCTGATCTGTTTTAGAATTTTGTGAAGAAAACAACTTTTCACCTGCACCTGAAAAGCCTTTGAAGTTAGGGTCCTTTTTGCCAAATTGAAAACCTTCCCTAGGAGTACTTTTTGCAAGCTCAGCAAAAGTAGAAGCGCTGCTATTTTGCCCAAAAACAAAGTCAGTTTTCTCCTTGTCTGCTGTTTCTTGAAATTGGAATCCAATTCCACTGTCTGAGGGCAATTCCTTTTTGTCTTTTTCATCAACACTTTTTAAGAAACCAGTTGTATTCTCTTTGGATTGCTCATCTTTCTTAGTGGTATTTTTACTAGACTCCTGTATCCCAAATTTACTAGATTCCTGTATCCCAAATTTAAATCCACCTGCAGGCATTTGCATTGAAAAGCTAAATCCTTCCTTTGCAGACTTAGCTTCAGTATCAGAAGAAATCTGAAATGTAAATGGTGGTGTCTTGCCTTGCTCAAGACCAAACTTAAAGCCTGTTCCTAACTGTCCTCCACCAAGTTCAGGCAATTTACTTTTCAAGCCAAAAGCAGGAGTCGGCAAAGTATCACCAGCTGGCTTAGCAGACGGATTTGGTGTTTCACAGGCTACGCAGGCTAGTGAAGAACCTTCGTTCCTCACAAGGCAAGTACTACAATCCCACTGACCTTCCTTTTTAGTAAAAAGCCCTTCAAACCCATTTTTCTGTGGCTTACTTGTATCAGCAATGGAACCAAGCCCCAGACCAGCAGATGCCTGAACAGAAGGTGTGGATGTATTTGGTTGATTTTGAGGTTTTGGACTCCGACAGGAAGAGCAGTTCACATCTTCTGCTTCATTTCGAGTTGGGCATGCAGAGCAGTCCCACTGACCTTCCTTTTTAGCAAAAGGAGATCCAAATTTGTCCTGCACTGTGTTACCACTTGGTTTCAAACTTGCATAGCCAGTCATTGGGGTGCCAAGTGTTTCCCACATACCTGGATTTGGACTTTGACATGCTACACAATTCTTTGCAGTTGCTTCATTTGCAACTAAACATACTTTACACTCCCATTGGTCCTTCTTCAAGAGATGCTGTCCAAACCCACCAGAAGAACAGGCTTGCTGAGCATCCTTCCCAAATGAAATGGTAGTGCTAGATGCAGTGGATGTAGCTGTAAAGGTGCCTTTGCTGTCAGGTTCACTGCTTGTTCCATCTTTTAGAAACTGAAAGCCCAAGTTCATGGTCCCAGAAGTGGTTCTGTTGGGCTCCTTGGTGTCCTGATTTGCTGTTTCTTTTGCAGTTCCACTGCTCTGAGCCACAGATGTGCCAGCATTTGATCCCAAGGATTTTAAAATATTCTGTGCCTCCTCAAACTTTTTTTTGAAAAGCATTGCTTCCTCAGGTGTTTTAAATCTAATTGCAAGCTGTTCTGGTTTTGGCAATTCATCTGCATAGTCTAAAGCATGCCATACAAATGACTTATCTGATGCAGCATTTGGAGTTAATTTCATATCAGTATTTATATAGTGATTTGCACAGATTTTCAGCACTTGGTCCCGTCTCATTAAGAGACGAAATTTGCCAGATACTTTATGTTTCAGTATTTTTACATTTCCGATACCCCGTTCTTTCCATTCTTTAGATTCTGCATCAAAACGAAAGAGCTTGGCTCTGTTGCAGAAGAATTCTTCTTCATCTTCCTCACCTGTCTTTACTTCAATCTTATCAGGAAGTGGTACCACAGGATCAAAATGAGGACCATCATCATCCTCATCTCCACCATGGGTGCTTCCTCCTTCTGTTTCATGACTTCTATTGGCCAAATCTGAATTTGAAGCCATAAATACAGGCTTACTTGGTTCTTGAGCACTAAATGTATCACTCTTCTCAAAACCCACATTTTTGTGTACATTTTGTCCTGTGTTTTCTCGAAGAGACATGCCTGGAGTATGTTTATTGCTAAAATTGAAAATATTTCTTGAACTGTTTGTGGGATCACTAACTGGCTTTTGATCAACGTACCTATCATCCTGTAAAGGTTTGTCAGATGTTAGAAGATCCAAGAGGCTTTCTCTACTATTAAAAGGTGCATTAAGGGGCTGTGGTGCAACTTGAGGGGGAGAAGAAAAAGTGAAGTCTCCATCATTAGACTTGAAGTTAGGTTTAAACTTAAAAGTTGTTGGCTGACTTGGCTGTGCTGGTGTTGACAGTGGTGGTTTTGATCCTTCTGCTGTTCCTGGCTGTCCAAATTTAGGCATTGCTTTTGGTTCTGCAGGCTTTAAGGTGGGTGGCGTGGCTGAACGGTTTGTGAAATACCCTGGTTTTGGCAGTGTTGGATTGGTGCTTGCCTGTGGAACACTGTAGTTGTAATAGTCATCAGCTGTACGAGGAGAAATTAGTGTAGTACCAGGAGAATCAAAGCGCAGAGGCGGGCCATACATTTCTTGGGAAAACATACAACCGGAAGTGTTTTGCAGAGGTGGTGTATGCATGGGTGGTGGCTGATAGGAATATATATGTGGCTGAGGCGTAAGTCGGTTCATGCCATAGACAGGAGGCTAAAGAAAAAGCAGAAAACAAGTGCTCTGCTTATTACGGTAACAAAGGACAAAATCTTACTGTGCTGAAGCCCATGTAACATGCACTCTTACAAGAAAGGCATGCTTTCAAGTTTAAACCTAAACCAGTTTTACCTTGGCTTAAAACCTGATGGGCATTTGAGAACAAACATTGAAAAAGGGGCTCAATATGAGTGGCTTTTACATGAAAAGTTTTGAAAACCCCATCTTCTTTTGCTACACAATTAAGGGGGGAATAGTTACGTGCTATCATACATACCTGCATGAGAAATGTACACACATATAAAATATATTTTTCTAGCTTTTCCACCCAAACTCCATATCCCAGAAGTTAAGCAGGGAGACAAATTATAGTTTTATCCCTAGCAGTTTAAATTGACCAAATTCTGTATAAGGAACTGCAATTACATCCAACTATGTACAGAATCAAAACCAGTCAGTCATTTTCAGATCACCGGAAGCAATTTAAGGAAATAAATTTATTCTCACCTTTGCTGGTGTTACATTGGTTGCAGCAGTTCCCAGAAGATACTGAGAGTTATAGGCAGGTGACTGGCTGTAGAACACAGATGGGCCAGTGGTAGCAACTAAAAACAAACACCAGAAAAATAGTTAACACTTATCTTGTTGTTGTGTTCTACATACTCTTCCCAGCAATCAGTTTTTAACTGTGAATCATTAAAACATTTTAGCTTTATTTTCAAAAGTCTTATTTGATTTACCTAAGCATTTAGATAAAAATTCTGCAGCAACTTGCCTGTTAAAGGGGCTTCATGAAGATTTTGTGCTCTCTGATAACTGTCTGGTATTGCTTCAGTTCCATAGTTTTCAGCAGGCCACCGATGAGATGCATTTGTGTTGGAATTATTAAGTTTCATTTCTTGCATTTCATTCTGTCAAGACAGGGTGCCAAGCAACAGTGTAAGTATTGATTGCACAGGTATTTGTTAAAGAAAATATAAGGCACAATCACCACCCTTTTGCTATTCAAAAGCATGTTCAATTCATGGTATGGGACTAATTAAAAAAAAAAAGTAGTACCTGCCAGATCATGCAAGACATGTCCATGGAGTACAAAGTACTGCCATTGTGTTCTAAAGCCAGAACAAGCCAGTAAAGAAACCCAGAACCAAGTGGATGAGAACCAAGCTGATAAAAGCAGAATTCTTTCTACATCAAGAGTCCCTTAGATGGGTTGCCTCAGCACTCCTGTCCAAGTCCCAAAGAGGAGCTTTTAAGCGAAAGGATTTACTCTGGTACTAATTTTATGAAACTATTCACAGAAAGTAATTCTAGGAACTGTAAGTTAGCCCATGCTCTTATCACTAGATCCTTACCATAACCAAAAGACTTAACAGCTCATTACTGAAAATGGTGACAATTTTTACCTTTAAAGCTTCCACTTGCTGACAAATCATTTGAAGTATAGATTTATGGTCTTCCGCCCACTGAGGGGGAGTTTTTGGAGACAGCTAGGAAAAAAAAAATTAATTGGTTCATTTGAATTTTTCTTACAGGATAACAATTCCCTGAAATAATAACAACTGGTTAACATACCTTGTAGGTCTTAGTTGGCGAAAAAGAGAACTTGGTTGGTGATGGAGTAGAATGTTTCATTGCTGAATCTACAGTTCGTGACAGACCATTTCTGAAGGCAAGACTTCCCTCTTCACAGTTCTCACCAAGTTCCTGGATCACTGTATCTAACACTTCTCTCACAGTTTCAAGAGACACTGGCAACTAGAGAGTTTTTTCAAACATGAGTCATGACTGCAATTCTTCCTCAGAACAAGACAAACTACATTTAGAATTCTGGCTGAGCAATTCACAAGTCTTATCATTATGTAAACAGTGGGTTTTTTTCAGCAAAGCTCTTAACTTGCTAGGGTTCACCTAAGTAAACAACTCGCACAACCTATTTTATTTTTTCAAACTATCAAACTAAGTGGCAAAAGCTTTTTGTTTACATTAAAGCTTTCATCCACCGGGTAGCCAGGATACCACATGATCTGGTAGGTTAGAGAAGTTACCCAGGATTTAACTTGCCTGAAAGCCTGGACTAAAAAATAGTACCTTGAATGCAAAGGATTTCATTTTTCAAACAGTAACCTAAGCTACTGCATTCCTTGGAAGAAGTTTCTTAAAGCAAGAATTACTTACTTTCTCCGCAACTGACATATCTGAGGAGCTTTCCGCAATAATTTTCATTAGATAATACTTGGCTTTAAGAAGGTAAGTTTTATGCTCCTCATGTTCTTCTGGCAGCATGACATCATTTTCAATTTCTTCTGCTTTTCTTTGGAAAATCTGAAGAACAGGATGCAGAGTGAATAGTATCAGTCAGAAGGAAACTGAATAAAGAGAGGCACTTCTGGGTAATGCAACTTACAAACTCACCATGGCAAGATTCCAGTATGACACCACATTCTCAATAGCTTCAAATGCTATTAAAGCATCATCAGTTTTGCCATCAACTGCATCCAACATAGCAAATGCTATCTGTGCCTCTTCTTCATATGCTGCAACCTGAAAGACCTACAAATAAAGTGGAGGAAAACTTAACAATGGAATGATATAACCTTTTTCCTGTAACGCAGGGAGAATTCTTTTTCAAGAAAGTTGGTACTGAGGGTGCTCAGTGCCTTCAAATCATAATTACCATTTCAAAGGTAAGACCAAAGCTACAAGGAGAGAATTTCCCCCCTTCATAAAATACTATTTTACCAAATCTCAGCTTTAGGAGTTTCACAGTAGTAATAACAATAGTGCAATGTAGACAAAAATCCCACAACTTTGTTCATTTCTGACACAGACCCTTCTCTTCAGCCTTGGCTCAATTGATCTGTACCTGAATATCTACACTATGGAAGTGTTTGAAGAGAGGATCAGTAGGTTCAGAAATACTCCTCTTCTTTTTGATAGTTTCCAGCATAGGCAGAACTTTCTTCCAGTAGTAGACACTTCGTCCAATATATTCCTTCTGGTCATAGAAGGAGTTAAGGTTAATTCCCTGGTGAAGAAAAGGGAATAGATGCAGATGTTTTTTCAACAAATACAAGTCAAAATGCTACTCTTCATATCCTTCTCCTATTTCCTTTAAGAGTTCCAAACTCCTTTTCTGACATTAAGCAGAAAAGCTATGTTAAGTAACATACATGTAGAAAATAACACTACAGTTTAAGACAAGAGTATTTCATAAAGAGACAAGAACAATAAGTTTGCCTGCTAAAATAAACAGCTGTTCTTAATAATACACATTCATCCCATCCCCCATCCCCTCAGTCTGTTCATAATTGATAAAATAAGAAAAACACTTTTGCTTCCATGTATTTAAAAATAATCTCAGCTTACTGTTTTCTGCAAGCTTTTTGCCCAGTGTATGATTAAGGCAGGCTGAAGGCCATGCTTGTCCAGTGTTCGCAGAGTACTTATGCCATGCTGTACAATAAGCCTCAGTTTTGCTGCTGTTCCTGGTCTGAATATAAGAAACATTCCTTGATTAGTATTTTGTGGTTTTCATCTGTTCACATGCCATTCACTTCATGAACACAGCCTGCAGCTTTAGTTCTAACTTGCCTCTAGGTAAGAAATGCATTGTTAGAAATGAAAATTTGCTTTACAGAACTCTTTCAAGCATATCAAGTCCCTACTACAAAAAAAATTCAATGTAAAAAACATGTAAAAAAATATGAATTTCACAAAAATCTATAGGGACAATCCAAACTGCTGTAGCAGACACTCCCTAAAGGCTTGATCAAACATTTCCAAACTGAAAAAGCCTTACACTGATTTTCTCTGAAGAAGAGCACGAACAGCATCCCACCAGGATCTTTGCTTTTCAGTATAGAGTTGTTTGCATATTGGCAATGGTAAAAATTGAGGCTGATGTGCATTGTAGTGAGAATTAAACTTCTCTTGCAGTTGTAAGTTGCTAGTGAATATCACCCCAAGTAGGAATACCTGTTTTTAAAAAATAAAATAAAGTTATTAATTACAAAAAACTTAATTTGTACGGTACCTTGAACTTGAAAGTTCACTTACTTCAAGGTCTAACAGGCAAATAGATTCAGGAGCATCTGTCTCAAGTCTTGATGTTTCTTGGGGCAAGTGGAAAAGCTGTTTTAACCATTTGCGCATGGGGGGTAAGACTGACATAGAGTTCCACTGCAGGCCAAGCCACACGAGGTGCTGGAGACTGCCATTGTGCAATCGAATGGCACCTGCACAAAAAACAAGGTTGGATGCAAATGTCAGCTTCCTGCAAGCTCTCAGTACTACTATCTGATCAAAGCTGGGTTTCACATTGCACTCTGCCAGAGGGACCAAAGCTACTTTAAGGCCAACGAGCATCAAGATTCCAGGTTTCACTTACAAAGGTTTACAAACTTCAGTATAGACAAACATACCAAGTTCATCTAAGTGCTCAAAGCCATCAACTGCTTAAGCTTCTGAGGGGATGACTCATCTCCATTCTCAGTTTATTCAGTCCAATAGATAACTAGTTTTAGCAAACCTGTTTACTTCTCCAAAAATCCTTAAGGAATTACTGAAGAAGCACTTCTTGACACTGCAATACAATATAAGTCTTTCCCTATGACATTAAGGCAACTTTGGACAGCTATTCCAGGTATTTGTCTTTTGTTGCAGTACAAGTAGTTGTGTACCAGTACCTCTTCCACAAGTATTTGCAGAAGAGGTTACACTACACAAAGCTGTGTTGAGTTTCAGAAAGTAACACTTCTTACCAATATCATATTTGTGAAGTTCTATTTGCACTGGTGCTTGTGTACTGACATTTCCAATATCATCTGTGCCAATAAAAGACCTCTCCCTAGAAGCTCCACTCTCAAACAGGCTATCAAACAATGCAAATGAGCCACTTTTGTTTGCAAATGATTCCACGATCTCTTTAAAGAAGTCTTGCTTGCCATGACTTAAGTTCACCAGCATATGACCTAGAAAACAAAATACCACTTCACATAAATAAAGCAGTGAACACAAGGAAAGCAGTATTTGCTATGCTGGACTGCTCTTTACTACTGAAGGCTGGATGGGAATCAGGGTTTCCCCTTATGAAACCTACAGACTGTTCAGGTATGTTCTCCCTGTAATTACGTCAGTGTTTCAGCACATAGGCTTTCCAAGCTTTTAGTGACAACAACCCCAAAGAATTTGTAAATGCAGTTCTTTAGGAAACAAAGTCCTCCTACCACAATTCTTCTAAGGGCATTGCAAGTGACCTTATATCTGTAATACAAGCAGAACGAAATCCATTCTGAAGTAAATGAACCTCATGTCTGGCAGCTTCATCTGTTTTCATCTAAGCCCTCTAAGAATTTTCTAGACTGAAACACTGTCTACACTTGGCAGGAAAAAGAACAAAGCTGATGAACAAGCGAAAGGATGAAAAGATCAGAGAAGCAAACTAATATTTTCTTTCCCTCTTGGGGCTAACAATACTTGCAAAATAGCATCAGCAGGCAGAAGCCATTTCCAGTAGATTTAACAGAGAATAAAAGCTAAATTCTACCTTAGCATGCTAGAAAGTCAAAAAGGAGGAAAAAACTCAACCACTATTGAAACAAGGAGAACACACTCTACCAGCAGCTTAAGAGGAGAAAAATAACTTTAGGTGTCAAAACCAAACTATTGTTTTACATATGTAGTCAGAATCTATAAGGCTTTACTATATATTGGAGTGAACAACATTACAAGATACACAAATGTGTTCTTTAGCAAATCTTAAACTTTACAGTAAATCTGCAGCACTAAAATGGAACTATGAAGCTATTTTTTTATTACCAGACTGGCTTTTTCGATCACAGGCCAACATTTCCAGCATATCTTGTCCGGTTTGATCCCCCTTTATGAGTTTTGACTTTGGTTTAGGAACCTGGTGAAGTAAGGAGAAAGTTGTTACAAGTTTTTCACAGTAAGAGCAGGACATTTAAATGAACCTTAGAAATTAAGAAATAAGCTTATTTTTAGCATTAGAAAGCTATAACAAAACAGGCATTATTCATTCTGAAGGTACATATATTGGGTTATGGTTCTGTGTGGGATGGGCAAGAGAGCAGAGAACCCACCTAAAGTACACAGATGTGCAAGTATAGCTGTCGAAAGTAACATTAAGTGTACACAAGAGCAGGTAATACCTGCAATGCAAGCAATGGTATAAAAAAGGACAGTCAAGGCAAAGAATTCATAAAGCAAAGAACCTTCATTTTAAAATTTTTTTTAATTTAAAATTTTAAATTTTTAAAATTTAACACTCAAGAAGTGCACTTTTATTATGAAAAAAGAAATACCCTACAGGAAATAAATGCACTAATACTTAAGACTCAAGTTACTCTGGCAAGGGGAACAATTGAAGGTATACTTTTAGCCTATTTGTGTCATTTGAAACTTTTAAACAACCGTAGACACAGGAGGGTTTGGCGAGTAAGGACAGTTCTACTTTAGATACACAAACACTAGTTCATCTCAGGAATACAGGAATTCAATACATGCACAGGTAGAAAATTTCAAGAACAGCATCAAATGAAGGCTTAGACTGAAAAATCATTTACCTGAAAACTCAGGAGATAACACAATGCTGCTAGTTCACACATAGCTCTCCACTGTGTCTCATTGTCTTGGGCCATTTTCAGCAGCAAAGCTCCAGCATGCATGTACAGCTGTCCTCTCATTTCCACATAGGTACGAGACAACTCGTCAGCTGCACTCACATATGGTTTTACTGACTGAAGTGCACGATCAAAACTAAAATGCAGAGAAGACTAATTCTAAACAGTGTCCTGGTAAAAGCTACAGCAGCTGATTGTGGTTCATGCTATTTAAGTGTGAATTAAGTAACTTCATGAGTCAATGCTAAGTACTGTTTCTATTGCTTAAACCCAAGTTACTAGCAAGTATAATCACCTCAAACTCCCAAAGCTCTCAAGTTTATTTAAGTATTACCTAGATACCTAGTCTTTTTCATCACATTTTTGCACAGCTACTTTTAAAACTATTGTCCTGAACCACATTGATAAACTTGTTCACTACTGCAGATTTAGAGACATACAGGAGGTATTATTGATTCTGCCCTTTCTTTTCATTATCAGAAAGGTCCAAAATACTGTTTAACAGACTGTTCAAAAAAAGAGGATACTACAGAAATTCTAGTGCCTTTAGATTACTACACAAGCCACACTCAGGAGAGGGCTTCAAGAAAACAGTCAAAACAATTTTTCAATTACCGGAAAAGACTATAATGGCTGTTAGCATTGCTATGATCTGCAAATGTTTCAGATGTGAACATCTGAAAACACTAATAAATCAGATGCAGAAAACCCCATGTGGTCAATGTTAGAGGAGAAAAATAAAAAAAACCATACTTGGGTATTAAATATTGCTCATCCATTCTGTACTGCTTCAAATACTCATGCAAGATTAACAGACTCAAGAATATTTTTACAGAACACTATATAACAGCCATCATAGCACTGAGGAACAATAAATTAGTAAAAAAACAAGTAGCAAACAAAAGGTAATGGCAAGAAACAAACACAGATCTTAAATTATCGACTACAAACACTATTTTGTACTATTCTAGGTGCACCATGGATGGTAAGCCTTTAAGCCAGGTGTAACACCACTGGTTTTCTCTGGAGGCTATTCTTGCTTCAGGTGGTTTCCTTACTCCCCATTATACTGGATACACAAAGTTTTTAATTACTCCAGTGTGCTGTGTTATTTAATAATAGAATGACTAGGACAAAGTTGACACACACAAGAGGTAGTTTTGGCTTTTCAGTTTGACTTCTGTTGCTTTGTTTGGATTGGAGTTTTTTGGGCCAGTGTTTTTTTTCCAATTGTCTGGGAAATCTGGATTAGTCAATTGCTGAAGTACAGAACAACTTTTCTAGTCAAAGGAAAAGAAGGTACAAAGACCTAGGATATAAATGAGTCTTCTCGATGGCTGTGTGCTGACCAAAGACAGCTTGGGGTTCACACCCAGTAAGAAACACTCTTGGTGGTCATACAGAGCATCTCCTCTCCCATCCAAAACCAAGATAAGCTGTGAAACAGAAGCTCGGGAGATGTTATGTGACCCCAAACAATTCTTAGAGGACTTTTTCTTACTACAGAAAAGTTTAAACAGTACCTTTCAAGTGCCTCTCTGCATTCCTGAACATCTCTAGAAGAAAGTGTCAGTTTGACAAAGCTGGAATAGGCCAGCAGATGATCTTTCTTGATAGTTCTCCAGTTATTTTTATCATACTCCAAGTCTTGTAAAGATTCCAGATATTCCTAAAGAAGAAAGTTCATCACAGGATAAGGAACAGTCATCCTTCCATGAAGACAAGGGCAGTACTTCTCCAAAACACACTAGTAGCATTTATTGCATAATCCAGTTTCACAGGTGAGACCTTAAAATATTCTTCAGCAGCAAAGTTCCAGGGAACTATTTGCTTGAGCAATTTTATCCCTAATGGAACTGCTGTGTCTAACTCAGCTTTTGAAGTTAGAAACTCAATAGCTCTATAAAGTTTAATTTTAGGGAGAAAATTCCAATTAAAAAAAAAACATAAGAAGTATTTTGTAGTTCCACTGGTTTCAGCAGACTTGCATTTGAAGGAGTTAAATCCCTTGAGAAACAGCTGTCAGAATAAGGACACTAAGAGAAATAGACCAGGTAAAAAGATACGGAAGACTACCACAGGATCAAAATATGATTAAACACCTCAAATGTCTCTACAACACAGGAACACCATTCCAAGCTTGACTGCAAAGGTATTCTCTTCTCTGCCTCCTGACAGTGGAGCACAGCATCCTTTAATCTGTTATTTGAACGATAGAGCGCAACTAGTCTGATGTTTATGTAGACATCATCTGGTCTTGCATAAAGTTCTGCTTGAATCAAGTCAAAAAGCTGATTCCACCCATCTTCACCTTTACAGTCCAGTAACTGCTCCTGTTGAAAAATGAAGGCAACATATTATTTCATTTGCCACATCAGTCTTTAGAGCAACTACAGGACTAAGTATCATTCTTTCCTTCACTACACAGACTACATTGCTCTATGTAGAGTACTCTTATTAGCTTTCAGCTATTACATGAAGTTTGATTAACTACTCAAATATTTAAAAATATACATGGCTATCACAGAAGAAAAGTCCTCAGAAGAATTTGCCTCATACCAAGAGAGAGAAGTGCTTCTCAAAACATTTGGTTCAGTGATAGCAGACCACGCCATAGACTACCTCACTTTAAAAAAACCCAGACACCTTGATACTTCAATGTGGCTGCTGCCCAAATTTACACAAAACTAAAAAGTGACAAAAAATTAACATACCAGTGCAAAAGTGACATTGCATGGCACAAAATATTTACATGGTATTTGAGAATTACAGCATTTCTCACACTCTGCAGAAATTATCATAACACAGATTTAAAAACAAAAAAAGCAGTTTAAAGCAACAAAGTCTGAGTTCACAGATCAGCTACCTTCCTGCCAGTGACACAATGGAAAGAACAAATGACACCTATCTAGTCTTCAACTTCTTGACTGTGATAACTAACAATTTCTCAGCATCTTGGAAAAATATTAAACTTGAAACATTAGAAAGGGTATGAAAGCATGCAGCTGCAGCTTCCTTTAAAACTGGACAAAAGTGTCACACTAGAAGGAGTGTAACATCTAATAGTTGTTTTAATATTAAAGATACTAAAATAATTTAGCAAGACTTTTGCTTGAGGTGACATGCAAAAGGTATTCCAGACAGGTGCTCAAAGTTTGTTCAAGCCTTTGAACAGAGGTAATTTTTGAACTTACCTTCAACCTGTAAATAGCAGGGCTACCAGGAAAGAGCTTAGCAGCTCTGTCAACCCAATATTTTGCTCTTCCATCAGTAATGTCATTATTGCATAGTAACTCTGCAATCTTCAATACAAGATCTTTCTGTGTTGGGTTCAACTCCACAGAACGCTATTTTTCCCCATGCAGACAGAGGAGTAAAAAAAAAAAAAAAATAGGCAACTTTAACTTACGATCCATGTACAACAGGTAAGAGTTACACCCCCACAAACATACCCAGCTATTCAAATCAGTTAAATCTATAAATACAGAGTATATAAGAAAGGCCTTTCTACATGCTACCACTAGTTTACAGCACCCAAATAGAACTGCTAAAATTGAGAAAAGTGTAAGGAAAACAATGTAAACCATTTTTGTGCATCTATCACCAGCTACTGCTATACACAGACAGCAGGACTGTAACAAACTCTTGTCTAGCCAGGTGTAAAAACTTTTTAAAAATTAAAACATCATTTAAGAAGTGTGATGGCACTTCATACACAGAGTTGTATTAGCCAGACTTGAGTCTTTCTCTCTGAAACCAGAACAAAGGCAACCCAACTAGAAACCTGACATTAATATGCTTACCTAATCAAAATTAGATTTGACCCTCCCTCTGCACCTGCCCTCTTCAAAACCAACCAAACAAAAACATAGTAAGCCTACAGTCTTCTAGCAGCAACTAAATTCCAGCTGTCATCACAGTTTGTAGTACAGGACTCTATGACAGTAGTCCAAGAGGCTATGCATGACTTGGGGAGAATTTAACAGCAGTTTAAAGATCAAGTCCAGAAGAAAAAACAAAGAAGCAACTTCAAAATATACTACAGAAGCAAGCTATATCAAGTGAAGAATCCTCTCCACAGTGCTTCATGTGCTTTCCTTTGTTAAATGTGTATGACACAGTTTCCCCAGCAGAATGTTTTCTTCTATGGCTTTGAGAATGTTCAGCCACAGAAGGGTTTTAGAAGTCCTTTTATAAAGGAATAAAGCAGAACATTAGGGGCTGTAGCTGAATGTAGTACTTACCTTGTAACACCCAAAAGCTTTCTCTATGTTATCCTCAGCTTCATAAATTTGTCCAAGAAATCTGTGTGCTTTGGGATCTCTCTCTTGTACACTGAGGTATGTAGACAAGTATCTGTGAAGGGGAAAAAAGTCTGTTCCTCAACCAGTACTTTTCACTAACACTCCTCCCTCCCACCCAAGCTCTAATGGCAACTTTATCTGCCATACAGGACACACAGACATATTTTGTTCTAGATGCTTTAGCCAGACCACAGAAGCATAGACATGTTTTGTTCCAGACACTTTGTCATGACCTTTAAGTAAGCAGCAATATGGTTTACACCTGTACAAACGCTACTTACTCACCAGCCAGTATTTCTGTTGACTGAAATAGCAAAAGCAGGAATTTCTAAAAATGGTAAGAACTACTTAATAAAACGAGAAAAAAAACCAGCCAATTCAGTCAGATAAAATTTTTTCAGTACCACATGGCTCATCTTCTTTTAAGTTATTGTTTTACAAAGATGTAAATAGCACTCAATGTCCACACTGCTAGCTTAAAGCAGCATGATACTCATCTTGGTTTCTCTGGTCTACTTCATAAAAACTACATTTAGAGAACAAAAAACCAAATGTCCATCAATGCATGTTACCTTTTAGCAAGTTCATATTCTTTAATTTCAAAATACAGCTTAGCAAACAGGAATCCTTTCATCGATTTCTGAAGGAGAAAAACCATGACAAACACTTTAGACATTCAGCACTTAAGAAGTAAATCCCTAACGAGTGACCTTTCTTTTCAGTAATGCCTAATACTCAAGTGACCGAATTTGACAATTCATTATCAGCTCAAATCCACCCATCATACATAAGGGTTTGTTTCTGAAAGATGTAGGTTTAAGAATGAAAAGAATAAAAGTTTTTGCTATAAAAAGGTTACTAGGAAGATAGAGATCACAAGAGAAGAAAACAACAAGCCTGTATATATGTGGTACTTCATACATCACTCCTTAAAGAGAGTGGAAGAAGAGCGTACTCTACATTTAGTTTATTGCTGTGCAATGTAGCAAGGAAAAAAGATATTCCACAAATCAAGAGAGATCTGCCATTTAGCCCTACTGTAGTGTACTGTCATTAGACACTACTGTTTAAGTATACTTGAGGAAACAGCAACTTTTGCTTAAGTCACTCTCAGTTTGGGTAAGAAATGCATTTATGCACTAGTTGATTTCTGACTAAAATATTTTTAACATACACACCCTAGGAGGAAGATGTGAAACAATTTTCCTTTTACAAGGCAGTAACAAAGAAGCCAAAGTGGCAGAAGCATGATCAGGAGGAAAAGTGGAAGGAGCGAGTTAAAGAACTGACAGAATTACAAGCAAAAAGGTACAAGTAAATCAGACAAATTTAAAGCTTGAGTTCTCAACATCAGTTCAAAAACAATTTTGCTTTTGAACAAAGAAATGCTGGAGCTAGTTACAAATATGATTCCAAACAAGTGCGTATATTTTGAATTCACTTGAATTATAAGTCTCCCTCCCACTCTCACCACTGTAATTCGTGCAAAATTTTAAGCAGTTAAAAATGAAAGCAGGCCTCCTAGGATGCCTCAAGTTTCCAGACTGTATTTTTGAAGCCTGCTATAAAAGGGAAACAGTGAGGCATGTCAGAGTGGAGCTGCATTTGGCATCTTCTTTTAAACATGGATGAAGGAAACTTCAATATAAAGGCTTTGCAGCCTTATAAGCATCCCCCTCCTAAAATCAACACAACAGGAAAATCAGTAACATTTTCCACCAGTGACTGTGCTTATACAATTAGCTGTAAGCACTACTTATTAAGAAGAAAAAAAGCCCTAAAGAAGTAAATATGCACCAGCTGGTCTTAGCACAACAGGAGAGGATTTATTTGGTTGTTGAGTTCAGTAGGAACACCAAAGCAATTAAAGAGCACCTATGATTCTGAGAGCAATGCCCTTGACATTGGCTGCTCTAAACAGCACCCAAAGCAATTAAGCCACAGAACAACCCTGTTGCTGTTGGGAAAGAGGTACAAATAATGATGATGTACACAAGGCCCGCACAAAGGCCCTACTGCATAATAGCAAACATGGATGTATTCACACTACACAACACAGTGCTGAATATTCTAACTTTTAAAAAAATCAATTCAGAGCAGTAGAACAGGATCTTTCAGGATTAAATAGCTCTCATGAATTGCATCAGACTGCTCACTGAGATCCTTTCCAGATACAATGAAAAATGGTAAAAAGTTATGCAGAAGTCCTCATCCTTCTGGCCAGTTACTACAATATAACACAAAGATTATTTTTTCCCAGTTCCTCCTCTCCTAATACTACTACAAAGCCAAGAATATTAATGACACAACACGTAAAAGAAAACTGAAAGTGCTTCACGTGTTCCTTGGTTAGATTCTTCTGAAAAAATGAAACCCGGGAATCTTTTTCTGAGAAACGAAACTCGGGAAACACAGGAACTAAACTCTTACAAAACTGAAGAAGTCTATACTCAGAGAACTGATTGACTCTTTAAAACTACACTAGGGCTTACCAGTTGTAAATTACAGGTGCACAGCTCTAGTAAACCACTGCTCCCAGTTAGGGAAAGCACCTCCATTACGCCAAACACCTGGGCCCTTCCTCAGCTCCCCCTACCTCACTCGATTTACACAGACCCTAAGTAATTACGCTCTCAGCAATAGTCCCAAAGACACCTCAACTCACAGAACCTCAGAACAGTCAGGGATGGAAGAGACCTGCGGAGACCATTTAGTCCAACACCCTGCAAGGGCTCAGTCACCTAGGGCACGGGATACAGGCGCGTCCAGGTGGGGTTTGAGTATCTCCAGAAAGCCATCCCTCCAGAGACGACTCCTTTTTTCTCTTACCGCCAAGGACGAAGCCGGGCCAAGCAGACCAAGCCCCTAAACCGAGGCGCCGGGCTCGGCGCCGGGAGCCCGCGGAGAGCAGCCGCCCCCGGCCCAGCGGCAGCAAGGCCTCCCCGCGGTCCCTCAGGACGCGCGGCAGGGCCTCCAGCGCCCCACGCGGGGCGGGAAGGGGCCCCGCACCGGCCGCCCGGAGCGGCCGCAGCGCCGCCCAGGCCCGGCGGGGACGGGCAACGCGAGGCCGCGCTTACCTCTCTGGGGGACGGCGCCGCGGCCTGCAAGGAGGCGACGTAGCGCTCTACCTCGGGCTTCGTCCGCCTCATCATGGCGCCGCGGCGGCGGCAGGGACCGCGCCCGGCCTCTGTCGCGGCGGAACGCGCCTTCCCGGCCGGCCCGGCGGCCCTGGCCCGGCGGCTGCGGAGGAAGGAAGCGCAGGAGCGACGCGGCCGCCGCACGTTACGCAAGTTCCCGCTCGGCCGCGCAGCGCGCGCAGCCCCAGCGCGTGCCGCCTCCCGCCCCCATATCAACGGCCGGGGAGGCAGGGCCGGCGGATCTGCGCATGCGCACAGGGGCGCGGGGGCAGGGGGAGAAAAATCTGTCATGGAACCTGTGAGAAATCGAGTGTTAGTATTTTCTCACCTAAAACTACGACAAACTCACCTCAGTGATGTATAAAAATATATACGGTGATTATATATTTATCACCTAAATAATATGCTCTTGATATCTATCTATATATGTGTGTATATATATGTGTGTGTGTGTGTGTATTTAAGTAACAAATTTTCCCCTAAAGCTAAGTAACAGTTCTGGCACCCTCACTATAAGAACGACTTGAAGACGTGGAACTGTTGGAGCCAGTCCAGAGGAGAGACACGAAGTTGCCAGGAGGACTGGAGCATCTCCCCTTCAAAGACAGGGTGAGGAATTTGGGGCTGTGCAGCTTGGAGAAGAGAAGGTTCCACGAAAACCTCATAGCAACCTTCCAGTATCTGAGGGACCTACAGGGAAGCAGGAGAGGGACTTTGTCTGAAACTGTAGTGATAGGACAAGGAGTAATAGAATTAAAAGAGGGGTCATTTAGGTTAAATACAAGGAAGAAATTATTCCCTGTGATGACAGTGAGGCGCTGGCACAGGCTGCCCAGAGAGGTTGTGGGTCCCCATCCCAGGCAGTTTTCGAGGATGGGTTGGATGGAGTTCTGAGCAATCTGGCCTAGTGGGAAGTATCCCCCATTAAAGACTAGATCTTTAAGGTCCCTTCCAACCTGTAATATTCTATGATTATATACTTCGGAGCAACTATAAATTTAATCTGTAAGCATAAGGGCCTTCTTACTGAGATGCAGTGTTCTAGAAAATGAGTCTCCAAATATTGTAGCAGCTGTGGTGAGAAACCTTTTTTTCCAAGGACTGTGGCTAGTATAATTAAAACAATTAAGCTCTAAAACACAGCTAGGAACAAGGACTAAAAGATAGACCAGCAACCCTCAAGGTAGGACAGATTTGCAAGCTGTAGTTTTACAGGTTTGGTGGCTCAAGGATGAGCCCTGTGGTGAAATTCCCAGCAGGAAGCCTCAGATTCTACTCACTGGAATTAGCCATCTTTCCTGCCAGTTCAGATGCCTTGGTCAAAATGAGGCCACTGGGCCATGTCTCTGAAGAAGTGTAATTAAAAATTTCTCCAGTTCTCAATCTCAAACAAACCATCGACAGTCACAGGATTCCTGCTGTGCCTATAATGTACTGACAGCCCCACAGCTCTTACTCTCTTTGCAGGGAAAATAAGGAAACCTAGCCAACTTTTTCTTTAAGACCAGCAACATCCATGTAAGACCCTGACTGAAAGAATTAATCCTCTCTTTTATTCTTTCTTCTATAATGGTGATTTATTTAGACATTGGATTTAATTCCACAAAAAAGATTTTTTTTTTTCTGTACTCTTAATGGTGTGCCTGCAGCTGGGATTATCAAACAATTTATTATCTGCACCTGCCAAGCTAAGTAATGGCAGTGTTGGTGGTGGTGCAGAGGAGAACATCAGAGTCTCTTGACTCACTGGAGAATATTACTGCACTTCAGCTGATGAGGAGGCATGGAAAATTGCCTTTATGTAGACCAGGTCCAGTACTTTGGCTGTGGTCACTGTCTCACCCAGCGCTGCAGAAGTGGCACTCCCTGTGCTGTCCCTGGTGGTCGCAGCAGCGGGTGGGACAGCACTGGCTCAAGAGTGTCCAGTGCAACCTGGCTGTGCTCACTGAACTGGGCACAGGACGTGCCACTGCTGGCAGCAGAAAGGCTTTAGGCTCAGCTCTTCCCCCAACAGGGACATCCACTGGGCTCTCTGGAGTGCTCCCTACTGTCAGCCCGGCCAGGCTGTCTAAAGGAACCTCTCTTGCCCATGCATAACTGATCCATGCAGCAGAAAGGGATAAAGCTCCTGAGGCATCCGTTCCCAAATCCCAGGCTCATGGATTCCTTGACAGACCTTAGAGGGGGTCCTGGGTAGAAAAACAGTACTAGGCTCTGCATCTTTTAGGAAAGTATGTGCGGCTACTCAAATATTTATAATACTTTGGGCCAGGAAGTGAGCTTCAACACCAGATGTGTAATTGTCCAGGCTGCCTAATTGCTAGCTTGCTCCCTGGCTCTGCCTTGCACTGCTTTTAACTAATCCTCTTCATGACCATGTGCAGGGAGGGGTATTATACAAATAACAGTTCATGACAAAGTTCTCAAGAGAGCTGTATAGATTTGGGGAACACTCCACTTGAGATAGGACTCCAGTAGTAATATTTTCACCATGAG
The DNA here is from genome assembly GCA_024865655.1 of Emberiza elegans. Lineage (NCBI taxonomy): Eukaryota > Metazoa > Chordata > Aves > Passeriformes > Fringillidae > Emberiza > Emberiza elegans. The sequence goes on along the minus strand of JALJVW010003023.1, from coordinate 59,279,343 downwards.
TACTGGAACACACTGGAACATCCACAAAGCCCTGTGAAATCTCCTTGCATGGTGATGTTCAGAGTTTGGCCAAGCAAGACCCTCTGTACTGATGCAACTCTGAAGTTAGACCCACTCTGAGCAGATGGCTGGGCTAGCTGATCTCTAGTGGTCCCTTCCAACCAACATTTTTCCATACTTCTTCAGGCTTTGAACCCTCAAGTACCCTCAGATGCTTTGAGTGCTGCATCCTGGGGTCTGACATACACACACTAGAGTTCATGAAACAGAAGGGTCTGCTTTGTTGAACTGCAGCACAGTGTTCACAATCAGGAACTTGGAAATGGAAAAACCCAGCCTGTGCCAGGCCCCAAGGGCCACCAGAGTGCAGAGAAAATCTGAGGCCATTGTGCTGCACATGGATGTAACCCTGAGCAATGTGGATATGAGCCCGGTCTTGTCATTCAGCTTTGGGGCTAGTGACCCTTCCCAGATCTGAGCAGTAAGGCTGGGCACACACAGGCTGAAGGAGGAGATGTACAGGCAGTGTAACATGAAAACCTAGAAGTCAGGTATAACTTCAGGAGGAAGCAAGAGTGTGTGTGGTCTGCTGAATCCATGGCACAGTCCAAAATTCCAACAGGCTACTGTGCTAGTTAAGTAAACAATTTTTGAGGACATTTTAAGCTTGTATAGTCTTCAACATGGTCAGGGACTGACTACATTTATGAATGGTATGGCATTCAATAATTATGTAGGATAAAATAGCTAAAAAATAACCTACCTAGCAATAAACTGGAAGTTTGGGGTGACAGTTTCATTATAGTGAAAACAGGAGAGAAGTAGTTAACAGGAGGGTGTATGTTTTACACTCAGATGAGATACTTTCTTTAGGAAAACCTAGTGACTGTGCCAATTGAGAAAATATGCAGAATAATCAAGCTATCCCTTATGAAACAAACTATGGTTTCTTTTACGAACCTTGGAACTACATACAGACAGATGCCTTCAGGAAAGGCATATGTCTCCTTTAGATCAAGATAATAAGGAAGTAGTCACAGGTAAAAGCTGAGGGATCCAAGAGAGCCTTACTGCTTTCCCACCCATCTCAAGCATTTATTTCAGAGAGGCAATACAAGGTTTAATAACATGGCCTTTATTGATGACACAGGAAAGCAGATGTTTTAAAGTAACTAATTTTTCATAAACAGGAGAGAAAATTTTACTTCCTGTTACATAATTACTTAAAATCTCTTTAAGTCATTAATGTATAAAAATAATAAAAAAAAAAGTTTGCATACTTCGTACCATCAAGAAGACCTAAATAGCTGTATTTTCTATAACAAAGGGAAAAATAAAACAAATTTGCATGGACAGAACTCAACAGTATAAAACAAATAAATGTATGTTATAAAGAACTTTTATTATTTGTAAGCTCAATCCTTGAGGGTGGCTAAAGAAGTAGATCCTAGCAGGATCAAACCTTGCATATTTACACACAGAGGTGTAAAAGTAATATTGCCAGTTAATTGAAATATGCATTTTCAGTATTGTTCTGAAAATCAATGAAGTCTAGAAGCTAGATTTTAAATGCAGATGTTCACATTTCAAATAAAGTACTTCTTGTATCCTGTATAATTAAGGCAAAGTATGTTAATCTTTTGAAAATACCTTCTATAATAGTTTTGCATAAAAATATGAAATAAAATATAAAACTATATATATTTAATGGTGTGCTGTTATGTATGGTCCAGCAGAATAAGGCACAAAAAGTAAATAGAATGCAAAAGCATATATAGAACTTAATGTGTTATTTTAAGTGGAATATAGCAAAATTCAAGTAGTTCTGAGTATGCTCATTTCTTGCAATAGGAATACATTTTTTTATATAAGTATCTCATGCTAAGGCTGATGTAGAAACATTCCTCATGTAAGCATAATCTATCATGTTTATCATTTTATGTATGTCATTTGTACAGTGGCTGTATTTAGAAATGTCATAGTTTTCAAACCATCTGAAACAAGGCTCCTTAATGAGGTGCCTCGGCCTGAACTCCAAGTGTGAATTTTTCCATGAGGCAAAGTGTCCTGGTTTCCTGCCCAAATCACTTGAGCTGGGTAAGTTTTGTCTGCATGCTTAATATGAAGGTTAATATTTTCACTAACATTAATGACAATACACATCCCTAAAGTTGGGCACATTTGCAAAGTTTGTTTTCACGGGTGGTGTTCACAAGCAAATTTTCTCTCTCTGTAGAGTTCCACAGAGAATTAGTGTACAGAACAGGCCACCTGCATCAGTACAATGGCATTATTGGTCAGAAACCTTTCAGATGAGCTGATATTTATTTTGGAAGTATGGTCTGTTTGCCAACAAGTAAGCACACATGTGTGGAGAATGTATTTTGGGTTGATAGAAGGCATGCATCAGCATCTGTTGTCTGACTGCAGCCTCAAAGCAGCAACTCCCCCTACCCCACAAGTAGTATCTATAAGATTTTCACAAAGGAAGAGGAGAGCAGATGAAGTCTTTACTTCCTTCCCAAAGTTTCAGCTAATTTCTTCAGTCTTTTCTTCAGCTCTAGAGGAAACTTCTCGTAACATTTTTTGCAGACAGGCTTCATATCAAACTCAACAAATTTATTCCTAAAACAACAAAGCAAAAGAAACAAAGTTTTAGCAGATGAGATAGTGAAAAAAGAATTTTTTTTAAAAAAATCTCCTATTAAATGTGCACAAGCAAAAAATTACACTCCCCATTTATACAAATACACTAAGTTATAAGTTCTATACCCTGCAGACAGTGATTACAATACCCTGTTGAGCAAGTTATGCAGATTTTACCCAAAAGCTCATATTTATTACCCGTGTAATTTAGAAAGCCTTTCAAATCTAATTGTAGACTAAACATAAGATAATGAAACAAAAAGTTAGTATTTCAAGTTGCAGCTGCGTGAAAGATGTTTTGGTTTGGACTGCCATAACTTCATGCAAAAGTGCAAAAAAAAACATCCTTAGGACTAACCACAGAAGAAAGGAGCAGAGTTGGCGGTGAGAAGGAAAGGAAGTTTACAAACAGATTGGCTTTTTCTTTTTCTGCTTCTCTTTATCCTTTGCGTCACGTTCCCGTTTGGCAAGTCGTCGTTTAAATTCATCTGGCATTTTCTCATAACAGTGTTTGCAGACAGGTTTTAGATCAATTTCAACAAACTTATCCCTTTAGAGTTAAACAAGAAAAAATAAAGGATGGAAAAGGAGAAGAGTTAGGAAGACTAACTGAAGGAAGACCTGAAGAGACAGCGGAAAGAGATGGAAAGTACTGAGTGGTGCAAGAGGAAGAGACACTTATTTCCGTGATGTTGCTTACATGTTTTTTATACAGTAACAGCAACACTACAGCAACATCTGCACTTTGAAGAGAACCACTGATATGTGTTGAAGACATCACACTTATCCATAAACTTACTTGAGGGTTAACTTAGTGTTGCAAGTTGAACAAGCGAAACAGTTCACACACCATGCCTTATTCAGAGCAGATACAACTAGGGAGATGGGAAAAAGAAATCATTAGCCTTAACAATAAAAAAAAGTGATTAAAAAATTTTAAGTTTACATATTCATGAGGTGTGAAGAACATTCATTGATTCTTGTATCAAGTATTAAGGATCATAATAACATGGCCAGACTGGTGAGGCACATTTTAGAGTGTAATGAGCAGGACTGTGAAGCATTGATACAGCTGTCCCTGAGGCAAGACCAGCTTAACCTATTTCTGCCTCCTATTTTTTGCTTCCACTTCATCTCATATCCAGATGATCTCAGGCAATGGTTCTGTGAGGCCAGGTTCCAACTTAATCAGGAAATGCTTCCAGCTGAAGAGCAATCCAGCACAATTGTGTTTATGTTTTCATACAGTTTCATTTCTCAGATCCAGTTCAGACTGCACTGCAATCAACAGTTGCACTTGCCCAGCTGAAGTAAATAATGTGAAGCCAGCAGCCAGACACTGCTGGTAAATCAGCACTACCAAGGTGAAAAAAAAAGGACTCTCTTTATTCTTTGTGTTGAAGAGAAAGTAACTATTTCCTATTTGTTCTGTAGGTAAATCCAGTTCCTGTTCTTTCTCTCTTTCGGTACAGCTTTCCAGTTTACCCTGCCAAAATTTTCCTCAGTCAGAGAATGCAGGATAATATTTTTCTTATAATGTTTTTCTCACTCGATCTCTCAATGTTTTTCTCACAGTATTTTGTCAACAACAAGGAGAACCAAACCATTGTCATGCAGAGGGTTTTTCCTGCACTATGGGGCAAGCATGTCCACAGATACACAGTTATTCTACTACTTTCCAGAATAATACTAGACAGGTGAAAGTCTTTGCTCCCAAGCAGCCTCAGTAATGCAGTCATAGACACCCTCCTGAAAAACTGCTGCTACAGATATTTGTTTCACCCAACAGAGAATACTGGATACCAAATTTGTGACAGCTGACTCAAAATTTGTATGCAGAAATGGAAAAAGAAATGTAATTGAAGACATACACTGAAAATAAAGAAATTAGTGTATACTGTATTATTTTCAGTTCAGAGACCAAAACTTACAATATGGGTGTCAGAATATATGGTGAAAGGTTAGAATCATACAGAGATGTAGTTATCAGAAAAAATCCATTTCTGCTCCTTCCTGTAGAATTTTCCTGAAAATGAGGACTCTTTCCTCTAAAGCATTTTGGATTGTCATTCTGCAGGCATAGTGCAGTCCAGAAAATCTAGGGAAAGCACATCTACAGGATATATGTCTTACCCTGTAGTTACATGACTATAAACTAGTTTATGTCTCTTTTTGAATGTTAGAAGCTTCCTCCTGCTTTGCTAATGCCTTTGGGTTAGATAAAGCTAACATAGTATTTACTTTGGACAGGATAAATAGGCACATCATGTCACATTATTTCAGGTAGAATAATTTGCTTTTGGCATTTTATCAGAGCTAGTTATCAAAAAAACCCAAAAAAACCCTCAAACCTACCTCCTTCTCCCAAAAAACCCAATCAAACAATAACAAACCAGACAAATTACTTGCAGTTCTGCCTTTACAGGACATATATTTCCAAGTATGATCATTTCTGGTTTTGTGACATTATTATAAGCCTAGATTTTCAGAAGACAGGTGCTTGAAATAGATAGGTAAATATCTCCAGGATTCAAGCTGACATAATGGGAACAAGGCATCTAAAAAAAAAATTCCTAACAATGCCTACCTATGTCTTTCAGTATCTAAATATTTTTCAAATTTGGTTCAGGATCCACAAATTCATTTGTGGAGATGCCTGTATGCTCCCTCTTACCCTTGCTGTGTTCTTTTTTGAAGGTGGTGTGGCAGGAAGTGACTTCTGAGCATCTTCCAGCATCCCTGGCCTCTGCTGTCACTGAGGAGTTTCACAGTTCTCTTTGGCCATGGGGTGGTCTTTTATCATCAAGGTAGGTTTTCCTAACATTTGGTCTCTGACTAATCAGCTCTAATTTAATTTCCAGTGAAGAGAACATCTGTTTTTGTTTTAATGAAAACTGGGCTGCTTCCCCCTTACTTTCACTTTTAAAGAGAACTTCCATCAAAAAGGAACCTTAAGGAAACAGAGAAGTGCTTACCATCTCCTTCAATCACACGGTTGCAATGGAAACAAACATCACCAAACAGCTGAAGAGGAAAGAGAAGTAATAAATTTTTAATATAATGATTTTATTGAAGGTAACTTGTCAAACTAGCAAAACAACTATGTTTCAGCTGATGGGCACAATCGCTTTCCTGTTTGTTCCAGTGAAATAAAGAGAATGCTGGCAAGTCTGGTTTGGTTTTCCAAGTACATTTTGCATCATCTCATCACAAAAAGTCTTGATAATATTAAAGATGAAAACATTTATCAAACTACCTTTGATTCTCTTTAAGTATGATTTTGTTTTGTTTCAAGATTTCTCTAATCCTGAACATTTGAAATACAGCAGTTGGTGTCATGTACATATGTTTACTAACCAGAAAATGTAACATTTGGACTAACATGCAAGATTAAAATAATGTATTACTGTAAGAAGATTTTATCTTTATTTTAAAAAAAAGGAAAATTTCAGACAAAAAATAATAATTCTTTTTCCAGACTTAACATTTGTCCACAATATAATAAGAAATGCCAAAAACTTCATGTATTTTTTTTTACTGTAGTAGTTAACCTCAGAAAAGACATCCACTCTACATACAGCCCTCGGCTGGTGCACGGACTTGGCCCATCCCGGCTGCAACACTATTACTCTGAACGTCACAGCATTTACAGTCTGCAAGTGTGCCAGCACCAATCATCTGCCCTTCATCACTAATGACCAATTAAGAATCCATCTTTAATTAGCAGGTGCCGTACAACTCCCAGGTGTAACCCCTCTCAGGTGTTTATGTAGGCAAGGGAGGTGAATGTGACATGACACAGATGGCTTCCAAAGAAAAATATGTCCACGCATTGTGGGGTGGCTACCCATCCTCAGGTGCCTGGAGAGGGGTGGTGCTGCCACATGTAACTTCTACATAAATGCAAGTGGTCACTAGAGGGTGTCTTCTGACAAATTTACTCTTGGAAGTCTTTATCAGCCTAATGACTGAGCAGGAGCACATATCAACACACAGTGTCTTAGAGCAGCAGCTGCAGGGAAACCCACGGCACTCACTGAGGCCTCCAAACACAGTTAGTGAGTGGCAAATCTTCTTTATTTTCTTAGGAGAGATTACTTGTCATTAGCTGCTCTGATCCACAGACATGTCAAGGCCCTGTAACAGCTCTATTTAAGTACCACTAAGCTTGAAGAACAAGTTGATGCTGATTGTCCTGGCCAGCCTTTGTGAAACACCTGCAGTTTTCTTTTTTAATGCCCCACCAATGAAGAGGGAAACCTGTATAAATTAAATGCAACAGAACATATGCTAATTGCCATTACACCCAGAGGTGCCTTTAACAAAACAGAAGAATGTCTATAGTTTTCCATCTATATCTAATAAAACCCATTAGTGAGTTTACCAATTAATGCCACTTAAAAATATGCAACCTTACCTGATTGTAGTGAGTTTCACAATATGCCAAGCCTTTTCTCTCATAATGACGATGACCCAGGAATGGTTTTTCACATTTTGCACAAACAAAATGCTACAAAGAAAATTACAATACATTTTTTTATCTTTTGGAAGTGACGCTATTTTTTTCTGGAAAGCAAAATAACCATGTCCACTACCTGAACATGGCTGAAGTCTACTAGGCCATCTTGAAAAGCAGAGTTAAAACTTTTATTTCTACATTTAGGCCATTAAAATATTAATTCTTATAATGTCTTCAATATTTTAATCCAAAAGTTACAAAACAAAATCAAGCAATGGAGTCTCAACTTTTATCAATGAATAGAATTAAGAGTTGTTAAATAATTTGTATTATCATTATACCCTTGTGAAGAAAGCATTTCCTAGAGAAGACTTTTTCAAAACAACAGAAGAAACAAACAATTTATCTAATTAAATGGAAGATGTGGAACTAAATCTTGTATGTGGCCTTGAAATATGAACTCTCACATGAACTGTTAAAGAAATATGTACCTAGGGGTATTATGATGCTTAGTAATATGGTTGGCATGTTTTCCACATGTACAGCTTTGAGCTCTGAAATTTTATTTTGTAAGGACCTTGCTGGGCTTCCTTTGAATTACTGATTTTAGTTTCACAGTCAAAGCTCTCTGTAAGGTGACAAGTAACTCCTATTTCACAGTGGAAGACCAGCCACAATAAGGTTGAAGAGGGATTTGGAAAAGGCATTTACAATCATTGCAAACTCTGAGAATTCTTTCATTGAAATTGAACAGAAAAATCACAGATAAATATGCTAAGGTTTACATTTGTAAGAGATATCATTTAGCATCTGATGTTTACCTCCACATGCCATTGTTTGCCCATGGCATTCACCACACGGCCTTCAATTGGTCTCCTACATGCCCCACAGATGGGGACACCCATTTTGTCATGGCAGGGTAAGCAGTAGAGTTCTCCTTTCAGCTCACGAGCATCAGCAGTAAGTTCCTTCCTGTTCAGAAGTTAATGAATTGAGAGCATGAATAAAGGCACTCAAAAATGTCAACTCTTGAGAGTTTCTACTCTCAAGTGAAAAGTGAAAAAAAAATCAGCATTTGCTTTAGAAATTATATTTTTACTACAGTAATGCAGCAGCATCAAATATAACACAATTCAACACAGTTTACCCCTGATCTCAGTAAGCTGAGAACAGGCTGTAAAGCGAGGTGCACCAAGTCTCTCTGGAAACAGCTACTGGGCAATTGTCATTCTGCTTAAGCAGCACAAATCTGTGTGTGAAAGCTGAACATATTTGGTTTATATTCTGGCACTTATCACCAGTTTATTTTAGATTTGCATAAGTGCAACTGAAAGTAAAATGTAGTCCTCTGTATCTAGTTACATTTTCCTTGTATCAAGCTTCAGAGAAAGAGAGCTAGAGACCCAGAGACCCACATGAGCTACACTTATTCATTTCCCATTGCAGAACCTTATAAACTCCACTTTTTAGTAATTTGCATGGCTAGATACTGGAGAACCTTAAGCTAAACCTTAAAGGTGACTGTAATCACAAATACTCTCAACTGGTTGCCACTGATGTAACACTACATACTGTTATTCAAACCAGCCTTTGCTGTGGCACTGAGATAGTAGCTTCCTTTGCAGCAGAAATAAACTAAGAATCCATGCTATGTCCTACAATGCTCCATGCTCCAATGCTCATCTCTGCATAAGTGCAAGATGTAGAAATGTGCAGTTTCATGTGCTGCAGTTGCAGAAGACGATAAAATGAGCTGGGAGAAGGCTTCTAAAAAAGACAGGCTTTAAAAAGGGAGAACAAAGTTTGGACGCCGTTGAACTGGAAAAAAAAAACATAGGCAAGATAGTAATTCAAGCAACAAAAAAGAGCCGCTTCTTAGCAGAATGGTGAGCTATCATTTCACTACTATAGAAATTATATCTGTGCTGATACTTGGTATTTCGTAAGGTACTGCCTTGCCCTGCAGAGTCCAACCCTTCTTTAGACCCCAGCAGGTCAGCCATTGTCTGAACCCCACAAGCCAAAAGCAGTAACACACATCTGGCCACAAGACATCCGAACCCCGCCCCCTCTTGTCAGTTGTACAGGACAAGTTTCCACTTTAAATTAAAGCAAATAAGGCCAGCATTTTCCTGATTCCCATTGCAGAAGTCAGGTTACCCGCAGTTTGCACAGTTGAAATGATCAGGGTGATAAGGATCGTTTTTGAATATGAGAGGCTGTTCATCAATAATAGCATGACACTTCTGGCAAATGTACTTTCCCAGGCCTCTGGCTTTTTCCTTATTATGGCAAGGACGGCAGAGATGTCTGAAATGGCATAAAAAAAAGAGAGGTAAGTATTGCTACCAGGTACTACACTGCAAAATAGAAACCAAAAATCTCTCAAAACCTCATTTCAATCAGCTCTTTTTTGAGTCTTGTTAAAACAACATCCTTGTTAAGGCAAACTAAGTTCAAAGCACCAAAATTACTGCCCAAGTTCCGGGTGATAATTTAATTTTCTGTCACCACAGGGGTATCATTTCTTCAGCTAAGTTAAAACTGTATTGGAACACAGAAAACAAGGTTTCTTATAGATTCTTGTTGATGAATGTTTTACTTTAAAAATCTGAAAAATTTAGATTAAAAGATGTATGAGCGCACACGTCCTACTTCTGTAGATAATTCTGTATATTATATTATACATAAGAGGCCAATGGCTATATAATCCACATGTAAAACATTCTTTTGATCATAGCTGGCAAAAATATCCTGCTATGTGAAGGGTCCCACTGAACATTAAGCAATTGTTACTAAATATGGTGCTAAACTAGACCAAAATTGAAGAACCAAGTTGGAAAAAGTAAGTAAACATTTTTTAAAAAATTACAATGCTTCTGTATCTGAAAGTTTTCTCTCTTATTACACATAACAATGATCCCAAAAGGTCACTGGGTAAAGAAAATGTTTGCCATGAAACTTGGTGTTGAAGCAGGCAAAATGTCAATATTTTAAAATCTTGTGGTTTTGTGATGCCTCATTAGACCGTATCACAGAAAATATTTCAGTTGCTCCATTCGAGCTGGAAAGCCTCAGGAACCAAAACCTCTCAGTCCCCCACTATTAGTTCATTTAATTTATGATCAATTAACAGAAGGAAGGGTGGAGATTTACCTGCCAGCATTCTTGACAAATCCAATATCAGCCAATACTGCTTGGCAGATATCACAGCAGAAGCACTCTGGATGCCAGCTATTGTTCATGGCTTTAATAACACGACCAATAATGAACTCACCTGTAAGAAACACAACACCAGGATGTAAAACACCATACTAGACAAACTTTAAAGTAACTCACAAATTAATCACTACAAATTACTACAATCATCATTCCTTTCCTTACCCCAAATCTGATAGGACACATTGCTTTCAATATCACAATTCTGATTCCAAACCCTGGAAATTTGGATTTGTTTGTTGGTTTTTGTTATGGGTTAAAAGAAAACATTTTTGCTGATAGAGGACCTTCTGCTGTTTACATACAAGTCCTTCTACATGCACACTCCCCCTTCTCCCTGCAATAATCCTATTTTGGTCCCTTCACTGGTTTTACTTATCTGTTCTCAAGCTGTTAAGAAATTGATGGAGTACTTAATATAGTAAGTGCTTTCTTGTGCCCTAATAATTTTTCTCCTTCTTTTCTTTAAGAGTATGACAATGTTAATTTAATTCGCCACATACATAGCAGAGGTTTCTACTCCACTAGGACCAAGCCTTGAAGGTATTCTATACTCAAGGCACAACAGAACTGAACTTGGGTGGCTGTGGCTGTCCTGCAGAAAAACTTCCACGGAGTCCAAATGCAAAGGTACAGTGAAGCTGCAGAACAGTCAATCCAGCACACACAACTTCTGACCTACCACAAGGAGTCCTGCCCCATAAGGCATTAAAAAAACAGTGTGAGAAGCAGTGTTGTGCATGCAGTGTGACTGTACTGCACAGGCAGTAATGTCCATCACACGTGACCCGATTGTTCTCTATGCTGATGGACAGTGTAGCCAGGGGTTCTGAGCAGTGCAAGATGTGTTGGGAGCTCAGCTTCCCAGTGCTGTCAGAGGCTGAGTTCTGGCTTTGGGGAACAACTCCAAGAGCTGCCAAAGGGGAGTGATCAGGTAGGTAATGGTGTGGATGATAACATCCAGCATGCGACTCTGCAGCATTCCCATGAAGTCATGGCTTTGCAAGAACAAATCCAATGGACTCCAGACACATCAGGAATGCTCAAGGCCTCATTATTGACAACAGCCCCAATTACTTTGTCTGTGTTTATTAAGTACAAGCAGTGGAAAAGCCCAGCTCTGGGCAGGACCTTGATAATGTTTTAAGGGAGCTGGCAATACCAGGAGTGAGGATAGGAGAAGGTGGAGCTGTGCCAACTATGCAGGAGAAATCCTGGAGGTAGCATAGCTCCTCACAAATTGCCACCAACTCATTTCTTCCTCTGCTTGTTCACATCTGCAGCCTTAAATTCATAGTTCCATAGCATCTGCTTCCCTCTCTCTTGGTCAACACCTCCCTTAGCATCAACACCTCCCTCCACAAAAGGAAAGGCCTGAGATAAATTAAAGCTTTAGCACCTTGCCAAAGGTGCCAAAGAAACAAGGGCTTCCAGAGCACTTTAGGGAATAGTCAAATAATAACTTCCCAGCTCTGGCCCAGCAAAATATGCCACACACGAGGGAAAAAGAAAACATGCAAGTGATTACAGTGCAGCAGATGCACAAGCATCTACTTCAACAGTGGCAAATAAAAAGCAGCCCTCAGTATCATGTAGGATGGATATTAAGACACTGAAGCCTGAAAGGTATTTGTTTCAAAAAAAATCAGCAGAGTCTAGCTGACCATTACTTGATTATAACATTAGATGATGAACATTGTCTCATGTTCTGTGAAGTAGAACAGCACAGGTGGGTTACAAGACTCAAAGCAGATGACAAAGTCTTGTTGCATGGTTTCAGCTACATGAGAAGGGGCAAATGTCAGCACATAGAGATGTACAGATATAAATAATCAGGAGTATTATATATAATTGTATATGCAATTGTATATGCAATTTATGAATGGTCTGTGCATTGGATCAACAGCTAAATTATTCACTAAAAGAACTTTATTTTAAAATTTATTTATTAAAAAAAAAATTTTAAATCCTACTGGTTTATGACCTTCAGAAAAAGCAACTCCCCAGTTTCTCTGAAGCCTGGCTCTTTCCTGAAGTACAGATGCTCAGTGAAACACAAGCACCTCCCAGAAAACAGACACAAGGGCAGCACATCTTCCCCCAGTGACACTCCCATTTGTGATCAGTGTGAAGTATTTCACCTTAAAACTTACCACATTGATGGCAGCAAGGGGCAAAAAGCATTTGAAAATCATGTTCACAGTACTTCCTCCCTTCAAACTGCAAACAGAAAGAGGGATGAGGAGCTTGCACTTAACATAAATGCGGTAACAGCCTATTGTGTTTGCAGACACAATTAGGCAGTAAAACAAGAGGGACTGAGCAAAAGCAACCAGACCATGAGCTACATGTGCTAGGCATTACATCCACCCACCTTAATTCACCTACTAGTTAGCATATAGGGTTAATAGCACACTATTTCTCCAGCACTGCTGAGAGTGTAAGGCATTTTCTGTCACCCATTTACATCACAAGAGATGTCTGAATTTTGACAGACTACTGAAACTGAAGCAACCAAACACATTCTGAGCAGGAAATTAGCTAACAAACAGTCTTGGCCAGCAGGAGGGGAGAAGCATTTTCCTCAAACCTATTTGATGTCTTCCTCATTCTACATTTCCTGCCAGAATGACCCAGCATACCAGAGGGTGGAGGTTGGGGTAGGAAGAACACCCAGGGGCAGAAATCTTTGCAATTTATGGAGCAGTTCCGCCAAAACATGAAGGGAAATAAGCCTTTTCCTTCATGATGCTTATTTCATAGAATCATAAAAGCATTTAGGTTGGGAAAGACCCTTAAAATAATCAAGTCCAAATATTAAAGAGCAAAGTGCACTACATTGATCAAGTTAAATTGATTTTAAGGGATTTGAATTTTACCACAGCTTATGTAAGTTCAGCTACAGTTCACGCTCCCATTGAAAAAAACAACAAAACATATGGAATAAAAAGATTCAACAGCACTGCATTAGTAGCTTAGCCAAAGAATATGTAAAAACATGTAGGAAAATACGAGCTGAAATGAAGGGAAAAGTTTAGATACCTTCAGGCACCATTATTATTAGACACAAATGCCAATAAGCATGTCAAAACCAGGTAGAAAATATCAGGTATGCTATAAAATGTTTGGATTTGAATGTCTCAGTTTAAACAGTGGAACAAGGAGGACAGCAGGAAACCTTGCTCCTTTCTTTTCACTGGGCTTAAGACAAAACCATGAGAGTAGCACAAAATACTAAGCCAGAAAGTAAGGTTTTGTGCATAGACAGAAAATACAGAAATGTGGTTCAAGATCAACTGTTGTATAATATGAAATTACAAGAGTCTAATACAATATAAATATAATAAATACTTTTGCAACTGGTAGGATGGGGACCTAATAAAACATTTCACTAGATATTTATGGTTAGAAAATTCCTGTGCCAAACCTGAACTGCACCTATTTGGAACAGAAAGACATTAACTCAGTACAGACCTTTTTAGAAGTCTCTGTCAAAAATTTATCAAGTGCTACTCTAGTGTAATATTCTAAAACAGATTACTTTTTAATTTAAAAAAATAATAATTGAGAGATACAGGGCTATTACTTTCTCAAGGAGTAATGGAAATTACTCATTCATTGTGAATTGTGCTTGCTTCCTGCATGATAAAATCCTTTCCAAACAGAAAAAAAAAATGAAAGCTTCCTGTTCTGTTTAAACAGGTGGTCCACTGGGGGATGCATAGGTTTGCTTGGATTTCAAAGCCACCACATGTTGATCTGAACAGACCAAACAGGTTTTCTTCCCCTCTTTGTTTTCGTCAGGCAGGTTGGTTTCCATTCAGTCTTGCTTCTATTTTCAACCTCTGCTCCTTTGTGCTGCCCTTTGTGGATGACCCAGCACTTATTATCATAGAAAGCCTTGAGCTTCTGTAACAAATCTTACAGTACATAGTTTAGAAGCAAGTATTTCACTGTTGTGGGCTGAAGGTCCATGAGGTGAATGGCCCTGCATAAAACATCTCACTGTTAAATAACCTCCATCTTACCTGCATGTTTTTTGCTAACTTAAGTGGAAAGTCATGCACAAAAACTGAGACTTTAGAGATTGTTTCTCTAAGGCAGTTTTTGGCAAAAACCATTTTAAGAAACACTTGAGAATGGAAACAAACATAAACATCTGTTCTGCCATTAGTAGAGGACTGGGCACTGCTACCTGTAGAGAAATTCTACAATAGGCAGCTCTAAGGAATACACATCTTCCAGGTGGTGGAGTAGAAGCAGAACAGAATTGCTGCCACTTCACACCTAACAGCAAAGAACAGAGAATTCTACTGGAATCTGATTGTGCTAATTTTTGTTTAGATTGAGTGCATTAAAAAACTTGCTAAAATGATGCTACTGAGCAAACTGGAACACAAATCAAATACACTGTACCCAAGTTTCTGTGCAACATTAGGCATGCAGGTGTCAGGAATCCAAACTATCATTTCTAACACGGGCTCAAGAGGACATCCACAAAACCCCTGCTACGCTGTGCAGACTCTAAGCAGGGGATGGGCACCACTTGCGCCTGTGAGTGACTTGGCTCCAGTGCTGCACACAGCGAGCTGGGCTGATGGGGGTGCTTGCAAGGCAGCCCCGAGATCAGTCCTGCAGCACAGGAGACCTGACCAGTTCCACCCCCACCCGTGGAACACAGTGTGAAGGCTTATCATGGCAGTGTTTGACAGCAAGTGTGATAAGCAGCTTAATGACTAACTGGGGGAACCCTGCAAGGCTTGCAATAGGCAGGGGAACAATATTTGCCTTCCTAATTGCTAAGAGCTGGAAATCATTTCCAAGAAATACTAGCTTAGCTAAACCAGGCACAGAGTAAACACAGGCTCATGCTGGGCAACCAACAATGCCCGTGTTCACCCACGGGAACCTGCTCAGAAAAACACATTACCTGGCCACACCTCCAAACACATCCATCTTCTCAAAAACTGCATTAGGCCAGTCTGAGGAAGATGTGCTTTCTGCCCATCTTCTCCAGTCACAGTTTTTCTTGGCAGTGATACAGATTATCTCAAGTCCTCTGAGCACTGTCAGCCACTCCTGAGCACTGACCAACCTAAGCCCACCTTCTACCTGCTCAGGGCTTTCCTGCCTCTCACAGAATGGGTTAGGTTGGAGGTGGGGTCATCTGCTCCAACCTCCCTCTTCAAGCAAGGTCATCCTAGAACACACTGCACAGAATTGCACCCAGATGATTCTTAAGCATCTCGAGTGAGGGAGACTTCACATCCTCTCTGGGCAACCTGTACTAGTGCCCAGTAAAAAAGTTCTTCCCCTGATCAGGTGGAACTTCCTGTGCATCAACTTCTGCCCATTACCTCTTGTCCTATTGCTTGGCACCACCAAGCAGAGCCCGGATTCCTCCTCTGACACCCTCCCTTCAGATAATTATATACATTGATGAGGTTCCCTCTCAGTCCTCTCTTCTTGAGGCCCAGCACCCTCAGCCTATCCAATGTTACTTTACCTCTGCAATAATTGTGGCAAGAAGTGTGTATCCTTAAATGAAAAGTTCCACTTTCTGTGTAATATTTCTCAGGGTACCTAGCCTGAAAAAAAAAACCCTAGCAACATCAGCCAAAACATGTTTAGCACCCAGTGTTATTTTAATTCCTGGGACAATCTACTGGCACTCACTTCTGACTTGCTGTCTTTGAGAGCAGCATGTATCAGTAAGAGAGTGCTCAAAGACCAATCATCATAAATATGAATGTTAACAAGGTAGCAGTAGGAAGCAAAATGCCTACATCCAGTATATCTAAGCACCACTAGGATACTTGCCTCTGCCACGGACATTCAGGTATGGCCATCCATGAGCAACACAGAGAGATTGCAACATTCCTGAACTATGTCCAAAAGTCAGACTTTCTTTCTGCTGTAGTCTCCTCTAGAAGATACAGGATGCCTAGAGCATGATTTCCCAAACTTTTATCTTTAAGGACCATTCAGCTTTCTGAAAGAGGTCCCTGGAATGACTCATTGTTTTTTGAGTCAGAAAAAGAATGAATAAAATACTCATCATTAAGAGAAAATACATTTTATTGGTTTAAGACAATTTTATGAACATAATTACAAATTTTTTAGTTTTGAAAGTTCCTATCACTTTACATTTGCCTCAGGTTTTAACGTGTCAGTATGGATTCTTTCCCGAGTCAGCTCAGTATATATTAACAATTGTAATGCAACTTGTTAAGTATCTAGGGGGGTGTTCTTTTGTTTCTATTTAATTAATTCTGCCTTGCAGCTCACCTTTTGATGTCTTACGGAACACTAGAGGCTAATTTACTACAATTTGTGTAACACTATCCCTAGAGCCTTTTGATCCTCAAACAAGGTGAGAAAAAGCAAATCCCCAGGAATCCCCTTAGCCAGTCTCTTTTGCAATCCACACTCCTCCCTCAGCCTCTCATCACCACATAACACGGCTCTGCAAAATCAGGAATGCCTCTATGGAAGATAAACTATTGTGCTCTTGCCAAAGGATGACACCTGTATGTGAGAGCACAGAATTGTTCCTTTTACACTCTGCTCATTTTCCTTTTCAGATCATCATATGACACAAATCCTGTAACTGCTACCCTAAAATGGATTCTAAGCTACTCGAGCAGGGCCTTATCTCTCTGACAGTAATTCCCTGTCTCATACCATCTATTGTTCCCTATACTTATCACTATGTATTTTATGAACCAGTCTAGAGCTTTCACTACCACTTTGTGCTGAGCCACATTCTGAATTCCCATGATAGGGAACGTAAAAGAAAATGAAACTTATTCCCAAATACCCTCCTAAGCTGAGGTAAATCAACCTGGAGCTGAGAAATACTAATGTGATCAGGTCTTAAACCCCTGAAATTGTGTTAAGAACTGAATGCTCTAGACTGTTAAACTTAAGAGTTGATCTTACCCTGGCCTTGTCTGGATCACAGCCTGCTCACACACAGAAAAGAGATTATCTGGACTCACTCAACTCAGTGATAAACTTCCTATGGACCACAGGATGCTGGGATTTCCCATCTATATAACCTTTCTCCTCTAAGAAGGATGTTTCCTATGTATTTCTAGTATGATACATCAGATTCACAAGTTTCAGGGAAAAAAATTGCACTGAGAGAAAGATCTCCAGGAATTTTTCTCTTAGCGCTGATAATACTGAGGTCCACATTTAAAGAATGTTATATACATTGATGTCCTCCAAATTAGTGCAGAATTGCTCCTGGTTTTTTTCTCCCTTTCCTGGACAGACTCTTTCAGAGCCCAGACCCTCCCATGGGACTTTCTAAGCTATCCACCTGCCGGTAGCTACTTCTGCTATGGGAATGAAGGCTCAAGAGGGGACATGGGGACAGGAGGGCTCCTCTGTCCCGCTTACCTCATAGAAGAGCCCTTCGGGGAACTGCTGGAAGCACTGGGCGCAGACGAAGCACTGCTCATGGTACAGCTCACCATTGCTGTTGACAATTTTCTCGGCAGGGGCAAAGCCCCCCCTGCAGCGCTCGCAGATGGCGTTGGCAAGAGCGTTCGCCATGTTGCTATCATTCAAAAAGAAAAAAAAAGAAAGAAAATTAGCCTAAATAGACAACAACATTGGTTGTGGGTCTTCCCCCCCCCTCAGGCCAAAATGCATCACTCCACTGCTAAGCTGCTCAACACAACTTTTTCAATGAACTTCATGGCTTGTGGCATCTCCTTTAAAATAAAGCTGCCACTTCTCCCTGCTCCCTAACTCTTTAAAAACAAAATCCCTGTGATACACTCTGACTAACTGAAAACCCCAAACAGAAACATTGTCACTGCAGACACATTTACAAGCTTCTTATGATGAAAAAAGACAGGCAATTCAAAGTACTATAAAAATTATGATATACATTAAAATTACTGAAAACAAGGGCAAATATTAATGATGGAAGACTGGCATCACACAGGAAAACATAAACGATTTATTATAAACCAATTCTAATACATACATACATAAATTCTAAAATACACATATATAATGGCATTAGTTCAGAGCTCTAAATAAACAATGTGAAAAAGTGCAGGATCTGGTCTGGCAGATATTACTGAAAAACAGAGTAGTTAAATAATTATCCTTAATATGAGCTCTGCATAGCTTGAAGTAATTTTAAAAATTTGGTTTGAAGTCATGGGATTTTTGATTGGTTTGTTAAGGTTTATCTCAGGGAGTTCAGCTCATCATTGCCAGTCCACTCCAGGGCAATGGGGGAGGGCAGGAATGCTCTGGCTGCCACACTGCGACCAACACAAGCTGGCAAACCCATGCCAGGGATGCAAAGAAATATTGAAACAGCAACTTTGGTTGCTTCTCAAAGGCACAGGACCAAAAAAATGGCAGTGTGGTAGCTGTCCACATCTGCAGAAGACAGTACAGCTGTGCTTCAGTTAATTAAAGCCAGAAAAAGGCTCTTTTGATTTTTCCTTTGCAAACATTTTGTCACTCGTATCTAGACTCTTAAAGCTCTGCCTTTCAGGATCATCCCACTGCCCTAGTATATATAAAGTGATAGCAGAGAGCAAATATAGGGCAATTGTCTAGTTTCATTACAATGTGATGTCAGCTGACAAAACCACTGACTCAAAATTTATCTGGAAGGTTATTAGGCAAGTGACATTATTTGAAACACATGTGCATGCATGCACACATTTTGATACAGCTATCATGCTGTGCCTGTAAGTGCAAAGCCCAAAGTCCTCTCCAAGATGCAAAGCCTTCCTTTTTATCCCTTCAAGGGATAAGACCTCTGGGCTCCCACCATGTTCAATAGGAATTGAATTCATTCCTTGCACACCATCCAAGGGAGCAAGCAAACACCTAGCACGTGGTTCAAAATGGAATGTGTTTTATCTATTTCTTACTCTGTCTCACAGAAGAGCCCTACACAAGGTCACATCTGACACGTTATTATTAGCTGGCACATTTTTTTCTCTCTCTTTTGATCTTTGCAGATGAGGAAAATGGCAACTGCAATCCAAATATCCACTGCCCTCACAGTGAAATGAGTGGGCAAATTTCATATGAAGGTCAGATGCAGGATGGTCTAACCCATACATAACAGACACACCTATGGACAAACTGCAGTGACTATGCACATAAACTGTGATCAACTATAAAGCTCGCCAATGGTCTTCATGGACTGTGTATGCTTTCTGTGGGGCAAAACCTCAGTCCATTTCCCCATCCTCCTTATCAATCTAAGTGAAGAATAATCATGAGAGAAACTGGGATCTTTAATCATCACTTCAACAGTGCTCTAGCATTAAGGATGCTAAGCACTGCTGTATGTAAAGTATAGTCCAAGAAAAAACATGATACAAAGTTCAAGACCAAATAAAAATAGTTTACCTCTTCAGGAAAAAGTGCTTCACTTTTAAACACATCATATATGTAAAACTAGTGAAGTATGTAATACTCCTGCATTAATGAAGCAGTTTATCCATTTGCCCAGAATAAGTGGCAAACAACCTGAAGGAAAAGACACTACTTTAAAAATTCCAACACCATTTTTACTGCTGGTAAAATTTTCTGATGCAATTATTGATGAAATTTAAAGTAACAATTCAAATTTCAGTTGACAGTTACAAGTGGCAATGTTTCAAGCAGAACAGTGGAAAAAGTTGCATGAGAGAACAGCTTGCACAGCCTGAGCCCCAGATAATAAAATACATTATGTACAATAAACCAGTAACATCACTGCAGTTACACCCCAAAGCTGAACAGAACAAACTTACAATTTTGCATAAAAGTCACAAAACTCTTTGTAGAGTTTTGTTTCACTGTGCCTACGTTGCAGTTTTGACACCGGTTTCTCGCCTTCATTTCCCACGGAATTGTGAGCATTGGGAGCGACCTTGTATGCAACCTCTTCATCCTCTGGGATGGGGAAGGGCTGAACTCTGCGCTGGAAGTCCATCTTGCTCTGACTGCTTTCCCAGGTGTATATATTCTATCCTTACAGTGCAAAGAAGCTGTAGGCAAAGTCTGCAAAACAATATGCTGGATTTCCCCTTGTTCCCAGAGAAGTGATTTACTTTCACAGCTCGTGTCATGTAGCTGGAGCTACTCAGCACCCTGCTAGAGCTTCAAGTTAAAAGTTCAGCAGCAGGGCTGCAAGCCTGTCACGCTGAGAATTCCTGAGGCTGGCAGTGCACAGAGGAGAACACTCCCCTGCCAGGCCCTCATGTAAACTCGGATGCTGGAAAGCGTCATTGCTGCTGGCTGCTGACAGAAGCTGCCCAGGAGAGCTGTGGTGTGAGTAACCCATGTGAGCAAATAAAATCACCACCAAACTTGGCTGCAGCTTCTTTCTGCTGAGAGGGCATGGAGGCAGAGTCCAACAATACTTTACCATGGGAAAACCAACAGTGGAAAGCAGGAATAGAAGACTCCTGTCTCCAGGTAAATATTGCTTTAATGCCCATAGTGTGTTAACTACATTTTAAAAACGGCCTTTAATGCTCCACTTGTGTCTTCTAAGTCATACGTGTTGAATTTATCTATATGTGTCTTTTCTCCTGTCAGTACTTCAGACAAGGGCTAGGGACAGGCAGATGGTTTCATTTCTGTTGTGTTTCTCAGGCCATTAACAAAACTGACAGGCATGCCATAATGGACACAATATATAGAAAAACCAAACCTTTATTTCCAGTGATGTGCTGCATTTAGAACAACTATCCAATGTAAGAACACTAACTGAAGTAAGATTTGCAGCTAATAATTCAGACTCCTTCAAGCTCTCCCTCTGAAGCACAGTGCTTGTCACACATCTGGGATACTCAGCTTCCAGCACTTTCTAACTGCAGAGAATGAAGGCTTTTGGGAAGCCCTCCAGAATAACTTTTGTGTTGAACTGTCTCAGCCTTATTAGCAATCAGTTGAACTGCAGAACTGCATGCACTTTGTGCTCGTGACACACAGCACAGTGGTAGCTGAAGAATCTGCTAGTCAGTGAGGGGGCATGAGGAAGCAGAGGATAACAAGGAGATGAGTAACAGGAACAAATAGAGAAACTAGAACTAAGATCAGAGAATAATAGAATCATTTAGATTGGAAAAGACCTCAAGACCACTGAGTACAACCACTAATCTAATATTGCCACATTCACCACTAAATCATATCCCCAAGTGCCACATCTACACATCTTTTAAATACCTTCAGGAACCGTGAAGCTAACACTTCTTTGGGCAGTCTGTTCCAGTGTTTGACAACATTTCCGTGAAGAAATTTGTCCTGATCTCCAATCTAAACCTCCCCTGGCACAACTTGAAGGCATTTCCTCTTGTACTGTCACAGGATATGACAGAATGTCCAGTCAAGGCTACAATTTCTTAATATACCTGCACCTTCCCTAGGACCTGCCACAGAGGGTCTGGCTGGTGATGGTTTTTGGCCCTATCTCTCATCACCAGCCAGGACAGCTTGTTCAGCAAGCATACAGCAGCCCACACGCCACTTTCCATGCAGGCCTGAGCCTGCCTGCAGCTACCTTCCTGCAGCTCAGCCAACACAGTCCTACACTGCTGCTTCTGCTGACAAATTTGTGGAATGGGTTGGGTCAGTGTCTTTCCCTCACTTCCCCTCAACAAGGAGCAACCCCCTAGGCAAGCTATTTCCCTGCGTAGGTGGGACCCAGGCAGCATGACCCTCCTCATTTGCCTGTCTGTAGGTGTAATTATCCACCCTATGCCAGAGCTACCAGGAGTCAAGCTCTAACAGGCTAAGGAGGCTGCACCCTCACCACTGACACAGCCTGGCTGCAGCTCAAGCCCTATTTTTATCTGTCATGGGGCAAGCTGCAGATGAAGCTACTTTCAGGTTGTAGCCTGAGGCCACAAAGATCTTGCCAGAGCACCACTGCAGTCCTGGAATAAAAGGTTTCTGCATTCTCTGAAACATGAGTGATGAAAACGTGCAGTGTCTGCCAACAGACATGCAGGTATAGTGGTGCCAGTTCTTCTTCCTCTTGCTTCCCAACACTTTTTGCACAGGTCAGCACTGAGCTTCTGTGGGTATAAAAAACTTCAGTGAGATTGACTGCAGTGGACTGAAAATGCTGATTTATCTGGGATTAGTAAAGGTGCACAAAACCGCTAAGATAATAAACAGCAAGTCAGCTTATCTCTTCCTTTTATCACTATTTTCTCAACAATTTCCCAACTCTTTCCTGTATCTTGTCCCAGATCAGAGACAATTCTCCTGGGAAGATGCTGCTGCAAATCAAAAGTGCCCTGTAGAGACTTTCTCCTGGTGGACTACTACAATTTTGCAGTAACCTGAAATCCACAGGTGACCAATGTGGTTGGAAGCCACTTCTGCTGCCTCATATCCTCTTTGATCAACAAGAAAACATTTGATTGCTTCTTCAGCTGGCTACTGTGCAGTCTTCTGCATGGCTGTAGCAAAGCAAGTAGTACAGCAAGTTAGTGCAGTAAGATGTCTGTCCAAAAAGCCTGGTTTTATCTTCCTAGTTTTTGTCAGGAAGAACTCCTTCAAATAGGATTCCATATGTGCAATAAGTAGAAGCTGCCTGGTTCACCAGTCATATTACCACTGCTGCTGGAGGAATGACTCCCAATTTTTCCCATTAAACAAGAAGGAGCTTGACAGGAGTTTAAAAAGGTCCTTTATGCTACTGAAGCAAAACACAGCTTCTACAGTGGAGGTCTGGTAATCCACAAATCCAGAGCAGCTGGCCATCCTTCTCTTTTCTGACATTTTGTAGGAGGCATGCTGCCAAGATCTGAAATGCATTGTTAAAAATACACTGTATTTTCATTAGGGAATTCTAGGTTACTCTGAGGTGAAGCTGCCCATGGGGAGAGAGAAGTATGTAAGGGGTTGTTTTGCAGCAGCAGCAGCTTCCCAAGGGCATTCCCTGGGATATGGGACAAAATATAGTAAGCAGCCTGTTGTTATGCAGTGTTAGGGAGAAAAGAAGTTGAGTGTTTAACTAGAAAAGGTAGGTATGAAAGAAATAGACAGTCTTCTCTGGACACACTGAGGATCTTATCAGAAGCCAAAACTGGTGGTAGGGAAGGTGCTGAAGGAAATGGTAGAAGAGGGAGGGAGAAGTGCTCCACTGCGGTTACCAGAAGGGCTTTGGTAAACAATAGCAAAACCAGGCGCACTGCCTAATCCCTGCTGAAGGATGACTGCCGCCTCTCTCCACGCTGCTCTCTCTGCACAGCCTTCCAGCCTGGCTGCCCATGCTGCCAGGGGCAGACAGGGACTCTTACAGAGACGGCTCGGTGGCCAGCCAAGCCCGCGGAGCATTCCACTCCGTGCCACAAATAGCCGTGTGCGGAGCAGTCACGGCTCCAAACAAGGCGCTTGGCAAAGGCAGCTGCTGCCTGGCCACCTCTCCGTGCCACCGTGACATATCGCGGCACCGGCGCTGCCGGGACATGGGGACAGGCGGGGACGAGCAAGCACAGTGCATCCCACCACTTCCCCCGCAGGTACGAGCGGTTTCATTTCAATGATGCATTAACAGATGCTATGTGGCGACTCTCACACGCAAAATACAGAACAACCTAGAAGAGAAGTTTGGCTGCAAAAGACGCGTGGGCTTGCAGTGCCCTGCTCTGATTTCTGCACCAACATTCTAAAGCACTAGTTGACCTTTTGTGGGGTTTTTTAATTGAAATTAAAAACACTCTTGGGTTCTGGTTGCTGCAATCTTTTTATCTCTTAAGCAATAAAAATACTTTCCCTGTTAAGCTGGTCTCCTAAGGCATTTTGAAAAAAGGTATGAATCTTTTATATCATTCAAATGCACATTTTACAGGTAGGATTTTCACATGTGCTCAGCACTGCTCTAACTGCTTTTTCCATTAAAAAATACAGAAAACCATCCTGAAACCACTGCAGTATAAATCAGGTGAATTCTGCGTGTTCCTGAAAGTTTCATTCTTTAGTCTTCACCTCAAAATGCGTAATTAAGCTTATGTGGTGGGAGTTCAAACAGGGTAAACAAAAAGGCAATTCTAGTTGTTTCATATCCTCCAGTATAAATTTATTCTAGTATAAACATGTCCAAAAATGCTTTGGTCTCCACAAACAGAGAAGGTTCACATTCCATCTCTCCATAAGGAAGTAAATATAACTGGAATAGACAGGTAAGCAGCAGCTACCCACATAATGTTTATCAGTCATTCAGGCACAGTGAAATAGCAGCCTCTGACAGAATTTGTAGAAAGGAAGAGCAATATGCAACTACAGCATTTCCCTGTTATAAGTAATATTTCAGCAAAGTATTGCGTGTTCTTCCTGCTGGTTATGTCTATTACCAAATGAAGCCATGCTCTTTGTAAACCGAGTAATGACTTCTGTGTACAGATATTTGATACTCTTTAAAACATTCATCTCTTCCTCCCCCACTACTGTTTCTTTCAATCCTGTGCAGACAGGAAAAACAAAACAAACAGTATCATATATGAGAAGCTCACGAATTCCAATAATTTTGTGTTGCATGAGACACAGCATGTCTCAAGCATTGGTTATGCTTGAAATTTGCACCCTGCATAGTCAACTGTGTGCCTACTTCATTACGGTATCCAAATTCTGTATCCAAATTCCTCAAAATCTATAGAATTTGAGGATGCATTTGCACTGATGCATTTCGTATAACACTTACATCCTTATTTCCAATTTAAGAATAATAAAAAGGTCACCCACTCAATACTAGTGGCTGCACATCAAATGTCCCTGAGACACTCACTGTGAAAAGAATCATCTTTTCAAGCCCAAAAGAGAAGATCAAGTCCACCAAGCTCCAAAAAATTGACAGGACAAGAAGAAACAATCTCAAGTTGCATCAAGGGAGGTTTAGACTGGACACTAAATTTTTTTTTTTTTATGCAAAGGGGTGTCAAGCATTTGGAACAAACTGCCCAGAGAAGCGGAGCAGAGTCAAGATCACAAACTATTTAAAAGACATGTAGATGTGGCACTTGGATACATATTTAGAGGTGGACTTGGCAGTGATGGGTTATTGGTTGGACTTGATAACCTTAAGAGGTTGTTACAGCTTAAATGATTCTATGATTGTAAAATGATGCAGTAACATACTTCTCTTTAGGGTAATGGTTTCCTAGCACCAATATTCAGTTCATGTCATCTGTCACTGACATCCATCAAAAATCCTCCACTGAATCCTCAGCATAATGGTAAATGCCAGCCTTTGATTCTGCCTGAGTCATCTGCCTGCACTATGTGGAACCAATGTTTGACAAACTGAACACCATGACCTGAGCAGTTCATCCAGGAGCTATAATTAATACTGTGACTCAATGTAACACCCCAGCAATCAGGAGAGACTTCCAGTACATCCTTGCAGCTCCTTGTAGGGCAGAGAGAACTGCAAAACCAGGCTTCCCACCCACAGCAACATCCTTATTAGTCACATCTCCACTGGAGACACCGTGCTGAGGACTGACCTTCAGCTTTAGTAACCTGCACATCACACACATCTTTTATTATTGCTTTATTGCTATTAATCTACACTTTCAGCAACATAATCTCTTCTCACCTTCATTAGTTAGAGCTTCTATCTGATGAAGTGCAGTTTTTCATTGCCTGAATTAATTAATTTTGAGCAGAAGTACAATGTGTTATAGAAAACATCTCAGCTGTTCCTCTTCTCTCATACACATACCAAATTGTACTTATTAGTCACTCCAGGTTTCAGTTTCACATTTTTCTCTTCCTACATTCACTACAGCATCACCAGGCTTTAAAACCTGCAGAGGATGGCAGACAGCTAAGCCATCTGCAGTTAATACCACAGCATGAAATAATAATAGCCCTAATATTCAACTGCCAAGAGAAAACCAGAAGCAGTTTATGTTCCTAACACTCAAGAATGAGTAATGTGTCAACAAATAACACTAACACAAAATAGCATTTGGACTTTATTATGACAGTCTTAACATTTAGGGTAATGCAAACTAAAGGTCTTCATCTTGTACTTTTATTTATACAAGATGAAGACCTTTAATTTATTTTTACTTGTACTACATTTATTAGCTATTCAATGCTAGTAACACACCTGTAAAGTAAACATGAATGAATTTCAGTAGCAGTTTGTGCAAAGGAAGACTTTCATGCATTTTTCTAGCAGAAGGTTTGGCAAGGTTTTTTTAAACCTTTTTGTCAGGTTTTTTTAAAGTAATGATTTCTTTCCCAATACCTGACTAATCCTTAATGAGTGAAGCAGCAGTGGACAGTTACAGTACCTATTATATCACTTATGAGGCATGAAGATACTGCTGAGATCATCCAAAAGAACAGTGGGTTTTTTTTGCTAGAGAGACGAGCAGGAAAGAGGGAAGATGACAGGGGTTTGAGCTTTCAATCAGAGGGGCTCGAGCCCTGCCAAGCCTCCTTCTGCTTTGCTACATAGCCTGGTGTAATCTGAGGAGTAGCTTTAGAAGGCATTCTAGAAAGCATCTGAGCTTAAAACTATGCAATTACTTGCACATTTCAGGCAAAATTCATAACCTGCAGCTTGGCAGCTCATGGAGTTTTCCTATTCTGAAGGTGTGCTGCTACAATATCCTTTAAAAAAGTATAGGGCCAACTTTGCAATGTATCAGAAATATAGGGCATGCTTCACTTCAGTTTCTGAAGTGAGAAGAAATGTACAAAACAAAAACTAAAAAGCCAAATATTGTGCAGGACAAATAGCTTTCAATGCAAACTTCCATTACTGGAACAAAGGGACCAGCCAGGGCAGTTCTGAGGCATGACTCGGACTGGGAGACTGACTTTCTATAGTTGCATAGAAACAGAGTTCAAAAGGTAGACTCACCTCAGGATCAAGAACTTTATGATCTATGAAGAGTGTGGCATGCATGGATTTCACATGCTGGAAAAGACAAACATCATTTCACATTTGCTCTGCCTTTGTCCACTCATTCCTTGCTGAAACACTTTGAATATTTTGAATCTTTAATTTAAAAAGGCACAAGCTGAGAAATGCTGCCAGGTACTGCTATCTGTGTCTGGCAGTATGTTACTTCCTTTGAGGCTAATAGTAAAAAGTTTTTAATTAATTTTTTTCTAGCTCTATTATGGCCATTAGGGCAGCCAGAAACAGCAGAACAGCTACAAGGAAATATGTCACAAAAGGCAGAACCCAAATTTCTTTTCCTGGAGAAAAAGCCATAAAAGATCAGAAAGGTTCGTCTATAAAGACACATCACAGGATGACTTAGAATCTGCTGGCAAAATTGAGCAGTATCATCAAAAAACACTGCTCACAGAGTATTATATATAAAAACATCATTTCGGAATTCTACCAGCAACTACCTAAAATGAGAATTTTTACAAAGCTGGACAATGGCAACCTAAAGCTGCTGTGACAAATCAAGCAAGGAAAAAAATAACAACTGTGTGTACTACACCATCAGATAATACACATGACAACTCAGAGCATTGAGTGACTTAATAAATGCCCTGAGAATGCTGGGTGCAAGGCAAGACCAGAGGAGTTAATTGAAGGAAAAAACACTGAATGCCACAAACTCTGTAGGAAGTTCCTGAGCCACAGCTGGTGGCAAGCTGGGGTTACCACCACAGGCAATCCCATAAAAGGCTCACTCCTTCTACCTCCCTCCACAGGCATCAGCCTTTGGCCATCCTCAGAAGCAGAATACTTGGCAAGTTGTTCCCATGCCTGGAGAGCATCATGGAAAAGGCTCATGGTTCTCTCGAGGACACTGTCTCAGCTAGCTTCAGGTTTCCCAGAACAGCTCAGAGACCTCAGGAAAACAAAAAAAAAAATGCAGAAAGGGAATCCAAACTTACAACCTTTTAAACAATTCTCCCAAATACCTGCAAGTTAGTAATTTTTAGTAAATGGTAACACTGGCATAATTTAGATTTTCTCTTCTGTGTGCAAACTCACTTCAGTGTGACAGACTGCATTCAAAGGATAGCTTAATTATAATGAAGAATAATAATCAATCACAGAACATTTTCTTTAGAGAACACCTCTGATTAGGTATCATCGGGACACACAAAAACAATAGCAAAAAAAGAAATGTACAATTTACCTTTAGTCAGCTAATCCTGTAAATAAGAGCAATGAAAATCCTAATTGCTATAATTAAAATCCTAATTGAAGCTTACATGTTGACTAAAATAATAGATTTAAGAGGAAAAGCAATTACTGCTTTGGTTGATGTTACACAAACAGCTCTCTCCAGTCATTTGGAGTCATGAGAGGTGATAGTCCTGGTGAGCAAGTCGAACAAAATCACTTAGTTGTTATGCAATGTAGGAGACAAGGGGTGAGAGAGAAGGCAAGCAGAAAAGGGTGTGTTCCTCGGGAGTTATTTTAACCCCTAGAGCAATGAAAAGTACAGCACAAATCAACAGGAAAGCCTCTAGTCATGTGAATACCTCAAACTAAGGCACAATGCAAATTCTGGGTATCCCAATATTTAAATCTAACCATGAAGCATATTTTTGCTGGCTGAAAGTCACTCTAATTAATGGTACCAATTCAGTGTTACATTTACATGGATAAATCCTTTCTTCAGTTAGAGCAGCTAGCAGACAAGCTGAAGTGTTTTTTACTTCAGAGCTTCCAAGCACTGATTAAAATGAGTATTTTTTCAGCACCCAGCTCTCCACTATTCTTGCAGAGTTATTAGGGAGAAGCACAATTTTTTTGTCTTAGCACTTCTTTTAAAGTTTTTCCTGCTTTAACGAATTAATCACTTTTATTACCAAGTTATGGAATAATTACTGCTTCACCTGTTGACACTGGCAGGGTGAGCAAGTTAACTCTCACAGAAAGCAGCCATATAAATGTTGACATTGGTGATGCTATAAAGAAACATTACCAGGAGAAATCAAATTTAAGTAAGCTCCCAGGTGCAGACAGGTCTTTTATTTTCACCTTAATCGGCTCTCAGTACCCTAAAGCATCTGAAGGTTCAACAGGTGCCTGGTTTCCCAGAGAGTCCCTAACCATCATTTTCACTCTTTCTTCCAAGGAAGAGCAGGTCTTCAGAGTTATGTATGGCTGGAAGCAGCTGTACACCTTGTCTGGCTGCTTTGAACACATGTGCTTTTGATGGCAGGTTAAGGAGATTTGTGACCTTGCACAATTCCCATATGCTGCATCTCATAGAGAAAGGGAGACAGCCCTACCGTGTTGCCGATAGGAGGAATTTTATTAATTTGTTTATTTTTACACTCACCTAAAAGCCTTGCTGTGCAGAGCCTATCCCCCAAAGGCTCAGTGGGACATAACAGTGTGCTTATGCCTCTTGTTTCATCTGCAAGGAAGTCTCTGTGCTTGAAATTTTGGGGCACATCCACATGCCTTCCAGCCTGGAGTCAATGTACAGAGGCAGGCAGGAGCCTGAACAGATCCAGCAGAAGATTGCACCTACTCACATGCGTGTACCCATCAGCTTCAGCAGCAGAGAGCAAAAGGAATGCAACTATAAATTAAAACTATTAATATGGAAAACACCTACAGTGCTTTCTGCACAGAACAGAGCAGTGAGCTACGAGTGACTGACAGCCACTGATGGAAGCTCATCAATGATTATTTATTGTAAATGCTGAAATTTACTACTTGGTAAAAACTTGAGACTAACCTCTTTAAAAGCTGTTTACATTTTTAATGGCATTTGAATGCATATGAATTTGGAAAAGAGAGCTACAGATAGCAGCTAACAATGATCAAATAAATTTTTTTATGTAATTGCCAAAAAAACCACCAAAAATAATTGCCTCTGCTTTTGCAACTACCTTGTACTGAGCCTTGAGAATTAATGTATCAATTCTTTTAGAGGAATCATTCTATTTTTACAAAAAACCCATGGGATGAGAAGGGGAAAGAGCAAAAATAGCAAGCATACTGCTATTGCTAAGTGACTCCTAATGATTAATCATAAATATATGCGTACAATTTCCTTTGCATCCTGTTTGCTGAGAAAAGCAAGAAAGAATAGCATACGTGCTGTTTCTAAAGACACAGCAAGTCAAGACCTACAGTAGATGTCATTGTTTTCCCACTAAATCAATATAGCTGGAAAAGAACAAGTCTTCAGAACAGTCTTTTCTGAAAAGCAGATTTTTCAAGTTGCATTTAGTTCAAGGATGGCTGCATCTGTTGCACACAGGAGAGAGATGAAGGTGCCTGGCATCTTCCTGCATTTTGAACTCTGCACCCGGGGAGCATCCTGTATAATCTAGGTTTATGAGTTGGTGAGTCTGCTCAAACAGGCAAAGAGAGATCTGCATTCAGCACTCCGACCTCACTGGAGGTCTAAACCAAGCACATTCTTGTACAGTGCCACAAAAAGGATGAGCAATCCAGACCATCTTTTACATGGCACAGACAGGCTGCAGCTCCGTAAAAAGTCAGTAAAGCACAAGTTGCATCTCTAGCAGCAGATTAAAGGCTGCCAGAGAGCTTATGAGGTTTGTTAAGTGATACATGGGTGAGACAGAAAGAGAAGCTGAATTTCCCATCACCACCAATGTGCTGCGCTGTCAGGACAAATTTAATGTGATACATTATATGACAAACATATGTTCTGGTGCACATTTAGGAGTTTTAGTACATTGTTTCACCACTGTTTCACAGTTATTGTTTCTCTAATTATTAGTAATCTCACACATTTTAAGTACAAATCACACTGACATTCCCAGGAAAGAAAAAGGCAGAATTTTGGCACCAAGCCCTGCTGAGCTGCTTTGTAATGCCAACACTTGGCTGTGTCTCAGCTGCAGTTTGCAGGTACACAGGTCCCTGTCCTACCAAGCACATCTGGCTTCTGCTGTGATGGCTGGACCCAGCAGCTGAAATCAAAGGTTTTAAATACAGAAGTTCTCAAAGGGTGACCTGGGAACACTGGCATCTTGAGTACATTTTGGCCCGGGATTAGAAGAACACTACTTGAACTGAGAAAGCAGGTTTCAGTGAATTATTGCTTGAGGGCTGATATTACTTAACACATCTGGATTAATATGTATGTAAAACAAAATACAAAGGCACTAGAACAAAGAACTGGAGAGAGATACTACAGGAGGGCATTGAAAAGCCATGGATGGCAAGATCTATTTAGCAGACATAAAAGAAACCTCTTGTCTTTCTTGTGGACTCTATATACTCTGAAAGTATTTGCTAAGGACAGGCATCTAAGTGGCACTGAGAGAATATGTGGAAAAAAATAGAGCTTTCCATTTTTAGAAAACTAATGAGCTTTTCCTCTTTGTTTCCAATTGCTCTTTGCCCTGTTGATATGTCTTAATTCTGTATTTATAATGCCATAGCCTTTTGTCATGGAGAGTGCAGTAAAAATGACAAATAAGCCTGCCTTGCAACACACTGCAATATCACAATATGGTTTAGGAAGGAGCAAGGTTTAGTTTGAATAAGGACCAGCTTAAGCTATTAGCAAACATAAGATAAGCTCTGGTTAGACATATGGGTTGTCCCCCTGCTCTAAAAGCATCATCTGACCACGCTCTATTCATCTTCTTGCACCTCCAACATTCTGCCCTCTGCTGATTCACAAGCCCCTGAATCGCTATTTCCTCCAATTTGGATTTTATTTCTCAAGACCAATCCCTGTTTCATGTATTTCTCATCTCTAACCAGAAGAGCCTCAGGAGATTAAAACACCCACACTTCTACTGGTGCAGTAAACACACCCCTTCTCCCTATCCAGCCCCAAAATGGTCTCATTCCCATCTTGGATATGCACAGTAATAACAGCAACACAACCATACAGAGCTAGTACTCATTGTTATGTGTATGCTTCAAAAAGAGGTTTTCTCTTCCCCAAATAGATCTATTTTTCCTCATTACTAGTTTTGCACAAAATAAGCTAAATGTAAAAATGTCAGGAATCTCCACACTTATCTCTTACTCTTCTAAGTCTGGCTATTCTTCCAACTGCAGTCATATGAATATAACATATATACTGCTAATACTATCAGAAATCCATCTCAGAAATCAATTCAGAATTAATACTACAAAGAGATACCAAATACATGTACCAAACCTACAAGTTAACACATTCCTACAAGTGATATATTTCTGACATCTCATGGCAAATAATCTCTGTAAATTGCAATCATACATTTTGCCACAATTACAGTCCTTAGTTGTAACAAAAGAGTAAATCCCCCAGATCTGAATAACCATTCTTCTGAAATCACTAATGCAGTTGAAAAAACCACAGTAAAACCTTTCAAATTACACAGCACTCCAACCTGATGCAC
This sequence comes from Emberiza elegans, assembly GCA_024865655.1. Classification (NCBI taxonomy): domain Eukaryota; kingdom Metazoa; phylum Chordata; class Aves; order Passeriformes; family Fringillidae; genus Emberiza; species Emberiza elegans. Next base: position 59,246,711 of record JALJVW010003023.1, on the reverse strand, counting down.
AACAATTACCAAGGAAAAATAATCTAAAAATACAATGAGACAGGCATTAGGAGATAGGAAGTACTTCCTCTCACTGAGGCATTTGTTAGCAGATACACAAGGTTCCTTTGCGGAGGAGCTTGAAGTGGGAATGGATTGCTTTCATGCTGAGCACACTTAGAAAAACATCTTAGCATTTTTACCTTTTTTTGTGGGGTGTCTGCACTTACTCAAGTTACAAACAGATCTTTAATCTTTCTGCTCCAAACAGAGGCTTTTTTGCAATTCATTGTTAATTTTTTTCAAAAGGTTCACAGCAGCAGGAAGATAACCCCAGACATCAGATGGCTTTCTAATTTTTGGTCACCCTTGCTGAGTAAGGTCAGGCTAAGCGGCCCAGCTGCATTCTTTTGTCTAAAGCCCTTTCCACAACAAAGAACGCCCCATGAAGAGCCCCAGAGCCCAACAGCCACCCCAGCTCCACACCACCAGCCTGGCTCAGAGACTGTGCCAAGACCCAGGAGGCAGCGCAACCCACAGAACCTGGGCGACCCAGAACCAGCTTCAAAGCAGACGGAGCGAAGTTGTCGGGCTCCAAAATGTTTATTTACTTGTGAGTGCTGGCCGTCAGAGGGGATCCCAAAGTAAACACGGCTAACATCTGCCCTTCCCAGAGTCAGGGCAGGCTGTCACACCATCGCCAGAGCACACAAGGTCACTGTATGGCGGCTCCTGTTTATCCCTCCTTCAGGGGTTTTTCTGTCGTGCCTCGGGGCTGCTTCTCAATGTATGCGCTCTGGAGCGACTTTCCAGAGCTGTGGTTGCATTTTGTTTGTTAAAACCACCGAAGCAAGTGGGCAGCAGAGAAAGGCTCGGTGCCCTGGTAGTACCATCCATTTGCACTCACCTCAGGTTCTCTTCCTGTGACCCGGGCAGGACACTGTCAGGACGATCCCGTCTCCTCCTGTACAGACCTGAATGTGACAACTCTTTCAGCTGCAAGGCCGTCATATTCCCCTACCTGGAGGAGGGTTGGTTTTTTTTTAAAGGTGAGGGGGGTGTTTTGGCTTTGGGTTGGGTTTCTTTCCCCCGCCTCTCGCAGCTGTGGGTGCCGAGGAGCGCGCCTGCCAAGATGCCTGGAGAGCAGCGGCCGGGCGGCGTGTCGGTCGGCCGGCACACCTGCGCCCGCCGGAGCCACCAACCTCGGCAGGCAGGCAGGCACCCTCCGAGCTGCTTCCTGTTTCTCATAGGTACACACCCTCCCAAAGGGCACCACATTTCCTTTATCTCTCGATCACACCTAAGGGATGTGTGCGACAAGCTCACCCCCTTCTCTCCAGCTTTCCTCAAACTCTCACCGCCCCGACAGGCACGACCCTGCCCTGTGCCGGGCAAAGCAGGCGACTCTCCCAGCCGCAAAAAGCTACACATCTCCAGGACTGCAATGAGCTGTTTACTCTTTCCTATTCTAATTTATGACAAAAGGAAAGTCATTAGAGCTATGAAAATTCAGAGTTACTCAAGCACTTTGGCAAGCTCTGACAGGGAGGTTAATGCAGCAAAGTGTGCCGCAAAGTAGCTTCGGTAACTGGAATTTAAATGCTCTTTTGGAAATGCAACAGCATTGTGCACTTTTCTTTTTCTACCTTGAAAATCAGAAGAAAACCACAAAGTAATTTTCTTCCTACTCTCAGCTATCAAACACAAACTATTCTACCAGTGTGTCACATTTGGTAGTGATGGAGTGTCCTGTGTAATTGTAAAACACGAATGGAAGTGCTTGAAGTTTCCTGCAAGGCAGGAAGGCGGTTAGCAGGCAATTTTGCAAGCTCTGAGACTCGTTTCGCTTAGTAAATAAAGCACTCCATTTCAGGAGGCATGAAAAAAGCTTACCACTTCTTGAAAAATGTTTACTGTTTGTTTGACACATATAAAAAAAATTCAAAGATTTTACATTCTACATGGCCAATTGAGAAGGTGTGTTTTTTAAATGAATTTGCATTTAATAAAAGCCAAGATATAACAATTTGCAAGGACTGTTTTGACTACAATATTAAACAAGTTCTATCTGGTATGAATTACAGAGTTCATTATTAAAGTGTTTCTTTTGTAGCAGAATATATGTAAGAGTATTTTTTAATTTCTCTAAAGGAAAAAAATGTAACAGGTAATACTGGGTATATCATATGACACCAATTTTGTTGAGATTACCAGACTGAACACAAACTCAGTAATTTTATATAAAGCTATCAATATGCTTCAGTCTGGAATGTCATCAGCACAGAATATTAAACATCACACAATGGAAAAATAACAAAATTGTTTTGGAAAAGGAATCACGTAACGCACCAAATAGATAATGGTTGCAAAAACTCAGAGTGATTTACATGATGTTAGAGGGTTGTGCACAATGAACTGTCAACGAGCTGTACATATCTGAGCTCCTGTCCTCAGAAAATAAAAGCAAGAATGATCACAATATTTGCCTAAACATGCTGCATTCCAGTTTCAAATGAAGTATTTGTAGTTGTTTCTCAGTACTCAGTAGGATAAGCTTAAACATAATTAAATGCCAATTCCCTGCAGTCAGTCAATCAGCGATCCAATGAAAAGTTAATGCTGTTATGAGTGGAAGTTCAGGATGGCAGATGACAGATGTTCATGGCACAGCAGCTTTTAGACATTACCAACAGTTTATATTCTGCTTCAAATATCTGTGTAAAATGACTTATTTTTGTCCAAATGATCAATTTTAGATAATAATCTAAAAAGTGACGAGTACATTTTTTTTTTGACATAGCTCTTTGTAAACTATTGAAATTAAACTTTCACCTATAAATTTGTTCACAGATTCTCATTCACTACAGTAGCCTCTGTTCAGCATATACTGAATACTTTTGTATTAAACATGATACAAGCCAATAAAAAACAAAAGGACAATTCTTCACCCACTTTGCTGTACGTTGCATTAACCTGAAACACATCACTTCATTAAACTTTTATTTATCTGCATGAGAAGCTGCTGGGCTTGGGGAACCACTTTTACTCAAACGTCCTTGGAAACCAGAGCTGCACCAAGACAGAGCATGCAAATTAAAGGAATACAGCAAGTTCAGACACAAAAATGAGTTGTTATACAGATCAAATATGACTAAATATAAAGGAGGGCAAGATAGTTAGATTTTTAAAATAAGACTAGGGACTCAGCTCCAAAGCTCATTTCACAGGCCTCTTCAGCAAACTCCAACATGGATCTATGCTGATATAGAAAAAACTTTCTTGGAGAGCTTCTGAAGAAGCTTAAAGCTTTACAAGAAGAAAGACAAACTGGACTAGTTTTCTGCCCTGTGAGATTGTCCATGAATCCTCACAAGAAACGAGGTTTCAAATCTGAACTTTCCCAAGCAGTCAAACTTTGGGTTCTGAGTATCAAATACAAGTTATAAGGGTGTTTTTTTGCAGAGACATTGCAGAACACAAATGTTGTTTCTCTATTAACTCACTTAAATGCTTCTACAAAGGAACTCACACAGATGTGGCTCTCCAAGAAGAGCTTTCCCAGTGAGTGCCTCCTGCTCCCCACACCCCTTTTTACCTTCCTAGCCCCTATCTGCTGTTTATAATTCCTTTTTTGAGAGATTACATTCTTCTCATGTGGGATGGGGCCACTTGGACCTTTCACATTCCATCAGAATTTTTGAGGACCAGCCAAGTTACCACAGCTTTTCTCATTACCAGTAATGCACAGTCTTCTTGTATATCCTGCACTTCGAAGGTTTTCTCTTCATTTTCCAGTGGGTGACTCTTCTCTCATGCAACTGACCATCCTCCTGCCCCCAGAAAAATCCAACATTCCTACTGTGATGTGATGGATAATCATTGTGGTACCTTTCAGCAGAGGAAAATATTCCCCCATGTCTAACCAGCACAAAGTGGAACTGTGACAAAGTATGCAGTCCTTCATTCATCACAAGCAGTAAATAGCTTTTTATTATGTGGGACAAGGCTCATGACTGAGTTTTCACAGCAGTCCTACAGAGTACTAGGTACTCCAGGCCTCCAGTGCTCTCCCTTAAATTTCTGTGAAAGTGCTGCTGTTCTGGTGACTCTAGGTATTCAGCAGAATTTTCCAGTTTAAAAATCCTTTAAGATAAACAGGTTATGCCTGACTACTTTATACTACCTTCAAAGGGATATGAACATCAATTCACGATGCTGGAAAACATGTAATTGAATTTAGGAATAACAATAAATGTCAAGTGCTTCAAATTCAGGACACTTCTTCATAAGCCTACATTTACAGAGAATATACACTAGCTACAGAAACCAGAAAAGATGAAGCTTTAGGTCTCTTATTCCACACAGAAAAGTCGATGTATGTCATCTGTTATTCCACCCAGTGGCATGTTCTTGATTTTGAGGTTTTTTTTAACCTTTGAAAAAAATAGCAAATATCAATTAAATTTAGTTGAAGATTTTTAAATTGATAGAAAAATTTGTCTTCATGGTAGCACAATCAGTCAAAACAATAATCAGAAGAGTATTCTAAGAACACCACAGGAATGCCTGTAGTGTGCTCACAGTTACAAGGCGGCTGCGTGCTCAAAGGAGCACATTCCTCCATCCTGCTTATCACTGGAATCAGTTTCCAGGGGAATGTGTACAAGAATGACTGTTTTCTACTGTTTCTCACAAGATTTGGAAGAAAGCACACGTTAAAGTGAAGGAAAAGGCTTATACAGTCAGCAAAGGACTTGCTGCTGAAAATGAAGGAAGATGGCAATAACACTTCTGGCAGTTTTGCAAGAATCCCTGAAGGACCCAAATGATGTGCTGATCTAACAAAGCTTCACACCTTTCTGGACCTGCAGAATGAATCCCCACAGATGGGTTTGGGTGTCAAGGAATAGTGTACCACACTGTGAGTCCCTGCTGGGACAGGCAGTGATAAAATGAAATGCACAGAGAGAATACCAAGCACAAATGCTAAGGACACACATCTTGAATTTCAAAGCTTCACAGGAGCCTAAACTGTTGATTCAAGGACTTTAATTAATTACATGTTTCCTTCCTCGTCTGATATCACTCCAACATCCGTTTTGATGTTTCTTCCCATGTTCCATTAGTGAGAAATCAATCCTGAAGCATGCAAATTTAATCTGTGGATTAGGCTAAGCACTGAGGCACTCGATTGATCTATGTCCACATTACAAAGCAGAGTTTTGGATTTATGTCCATGCTCCAGCTGACCAAGCGAGATTGCTGCAATTTAACAGTTGTTACTGGTTTTTGTTAAACCTCATCTACTAACGCCTGTCCCTGCCATACAATGTAAAGTAAAAGCCTACAAGATGGTTGCAACCTGGTCTAGTGCAAGGTGTACTGGCCCACTGCAAGGGGGAGGTTCAAACTAGATGCTCTTTAAGGTCCCTTCCAACCCAAACCCAAACCATTCAATGATTCTATGGTGTGCTCAATACTCTTCAGAGCAATGATGCACTCAACCCACTGAAGTCCTCTGGGATTTGATGGGGCAAAGGGAAGGCAGGGTTACTGTGGTGAGAACAGGGGTCCTGTCTGATCCTGGCAGTACCAAAGGCATCTCCACCTCCATGGCTGGCAGCCCACAAGGTTTTGGTGAAGCGTGGCAGAGATCCCTGTTCTCATTCCACATATTCTATTCCAATAATTAAAAAATAATAATAAAAAGCAAACATGGGAAAATCTTCTGTCTGTCTGAACGTGGAGCAAGGTATTTTGCTTTCCTTCTCCAAGCTCTCTGCACATGCTGCTCCATGAACTCTTAAATTAAGCAGAAAAAAAACCCGGCAAAAAGCACACCTTCTCCAGCAAGCAGAAACCTACCTTAGCTGAGTTGTACAATACCTCCCTCTACCGGGAAAATACTGCCTCGTTTCTCGTGACCGTATTTCTTCCTACAGCCAGAGGGAGGTACGGATCAACCCACACATACTTTAGTAATTCAGATGGGGCCAAGCTGAGAGCAGAGATGAATGAGAGACCAGCGTGTGAAGATGCAGGTTGGAATCATAGCCAGAAATGTATGCCGTTAATCAGCAGATGATCCATGCATGAGTAGGTGTGCAAAGAAGAAAGCGTGACACAGCATGAATCACTTTTGTCCTGCCATTTGTACACAGGCCTCTTAAAAAAAAGAGTGACAAACAAGCTGGCACACAGGTGATGCACTAAGATTTTACCTTAGTTGATGCCCTAAGGTAAAATTACTCATATGGACCCAGTATATGATGGGGTAACATCTTAAAAGAGAAAGGAAAAAAAAAACCACCAAAATGATGAGCGGAGGGATAGTTTAAAGCCATTAAAATCACAGTTTAGATTAATTTTCACAGCCCAGAGCATTGGGGAAAAAACCACAAGCAATTCCCAACCTGCATTTCTAGATCCGGGACCTAGTCTTCTGAGTAATTTTTACTGTCTTGGAATTAAAAACCCCTTCCCAACAGAGATTTTCAAAGCCAGAAACCCACCTTTTACATTTAAGTACCTTGGTTATGATGCATGAAGATCCTAAGCTGAAAAGTCTTATCTTTAAAAAAGTTTATTTCTACTCACACTCTGCTACTGCAGATATGTCCAGAAGGTTTACTTTATTCTATTATGATGAGATAAATTGCCTCTGGAAATGAGGGCAAAAGGCCCCAGGTGCCAGCTGGCTTATTGGGTGGTTAGAAGTTCCCCAGCAGGTGCTACAAAAGACTGAAGATATCTTTACCTTTAAAAAAAATTTAAAAATAAAAAAAAAGAAGCAGACCTAGAAAACAGGCAGCAAATGAAGGAAACAGGAAACTACCCAGAGAGCAGCTGCCCTCATACCCCAAGGAATTACCACCTCTGGCAGTCAGGCTGTGTTCCAAAAACCAGCAAGCCCTTCCAGGATGCAGAAAAGCTGACTGAGACATATCAGATGGGCAATTGCTGAGCCCTGGTTTGGGTGGAGAGCTAGTGGGACATCTCAAAACAGGTCCCAAACTGACTTTGCCCTTTCAGGGAAGGAACAGGACTATTAATTTTTCTCCAAACATCACTCATCATGCTTAAATAAATGCAAACAAAACTACAGCAGCCTATAAACTGCTTTCTCTGATGACTACCAGCAATTACTCTCCTGGACCCATCTTACAAATACTTTTCAAATTACTAACGCTCCATTAAAAGTAGAGAAAGAAAAGCTTCTCACCAAGGTTTTGTCTCCTTTTACTGAAATGAAATGCCAAGGAGAGAAGACAGTACAATCCCCTTGAGAAGGCTGGAAAGCTGGTAACCCTGACCACATGCACCTGGCCTGAAGGTACCAGCACCTCCCGGCACACAAACAAATACAACCATGAAAGCAGTAGGTGACACTACTTTACAGCTCCAAGGGCTGCTGTTTTAGGAGGACAATTCAACCCTGAGCTCCCAAGAGAGCACCAGAGCCTTTGAATGCTGCTGGTTGTGTGGTGAGGGATGGTGAATTTAGCAGCCCAGAAGAAGCAATGATCCTGACTCTACGCCTGTAAATACATCCCTCAGCCACCTCACACAATCTCTACTGCCCAAAAAACCTAGGCATGGAAAACACATTACAGGAGGAAAGGGGGGGAGGCAGTGAGGGTATTTAGAAAACACTTGAGACAGCACAGGTCAGACATACTGACAAGTGGTTCTATACTCTGCTCAGCATTTCCAAGAAAGGTAGAAAATGGTGGGTCCCCAGAGAGTATCACCTTTAAACACTCAGAAACCTGTAGCATGATGGTTTCTTGTATATAAGAACTAATATATTCTCTAAAGCAAAATACAGAAAGTAGATCAGGTGTCTACAAAGAATGAAGCTGAACACATGTAAAAACACTTTAAAATCACAGGCAAGGTGCAATTTTTAGCGACTCAAAAAATCTAAGTTTTGAAGTATTTACATTTTTTTTTAAATTATTAAAACTTGTAATTCATATCCAAGCAGAAAAATCCATACTGGGAAAAAAAACCCAAACCAAACCAAAAACAGAACAAAAAACCAAAACAAACAAACAAACAAAAAACCCCAACAACAACAACAAAAAAAAACAGGGCAAAAGAAATGAAAGTAATTCAATGTGGACATTCACTATGATGTAAAATGGAAAAGCCATCTCCCCCTTCCCTTAATGCTGTAAAAATTGCGTTGAGATTCAGCATAAAACATAAAAATATGATCTCATATGGACTTTTCATAGTATTTTTGAGCACCTGAAAAACATTAAAGTCTTAAATCAGAGCAAAAGCCTTAAACCAATAATGCACAGCTGCCCTACCGCAAAAGCTTTGCTTCACTGGCAACGTTACTGACTTCTGAACACAACCACACCAGAAGCGACACAATTTCTGTAACAGGTGGCACAAATCTTTTCCTTCCACTGGAATTACAGTTTTGGGTTCAATTACTCTGTTGCAGTGTCCTCTTCCTCAGGCAGCAGAAAACCCGTCAGCAGTGGTGTGTGTATCTTCAAACTGCCCATGAATCCTCTGTTCTGGGTGGGGACAAAATAGTGTCCCTAAAAACACTCCCAGTGAGCAAAGGATAAAACACTACTGGAAATACCAGAATATCTCAGCATTTCCAGAACAACAAGGGACTTTGCTAAAAGCTCTATTACCATGCTGCTTGCTGTTCATAGTAATAAAACCCAGCAAGTAGAACTATTATTCGTCCTCTTCCATGCATGGCTCCTGTTCCCAAGAATTTCCCTGTGAATGACTAAAAGCCCATACAACTTGCAGCCAGGCTGCTGGCTCAGAAGGCAGCACAATGTGAACTCCAGCAGATGCCTCAGCCAGACCCTCAGCCCCAGTGACCAGGTGCACACTTACTGTCAGCCTGTGTCCTCGCTGGCAGCACATTCACAATGAGCAGCCTTTCCCATATAAACTTCACATCAAACGCCCACTGTTTGCATGTTTGCCCTGTGGTTTTTATTGGTAGTTGTGATAAAATTTAAAAAAAGAATAATTTAAGTGACTCAGTAAGCCACTTCCTTCTTTAGCCCTGTAAAAACTTGATGCTGTAAAGAAGAGACTAAATCTATCCAAATTCACAGTTCAGCTCCACAAATTGTGTCATGCCAATTCTCCATCTCAAAACCACTAAGGACAGAGAAGGAAGCAAACCTTCCACCTCATAGGAAAGGTTAAAACTTTCAATATACCATCAGTGTATGGTACAGAAGTACAAAACCATAGGAACAGCAGGACAGCATTCCAGGTCCTTTTATGGGAACAGCAACCCCAGGAATCACTAATGAGCAGCAAAGAGTCAAGCAGGGCCACTTCAACCTATCACAAGCATCTGTCAGCGCCATGTGGAGTGGGAAAATCACATCTCCCCACCTTCCCACCTGCTGAGAAAGAGGAATACTCACTGATTTTCTTATTTTCTGAGATGAAGGCAGACAGTGTCACAAACTGCAAGGCTACTGCCATCTCTGACAACCTCAGCACAGGACAAGGACTAACTGGGGACAAAAAATAATCACCATCTCACAGGGCAGGTTAGGGTGGTGAACCTGCCCAGACAAACAAGAGTTATGTCTCTGTGTGGACAGAGACTCAAACTCAGGTTTTCTAAGCAATCTGAATCCCTGGGACACCTGAAAAGCCTCAGGCAGCCTTTTGCAGGTTAAAGCAGGAATACCCTTAAAATCAACGTTTCCCCGCCAGTTGCTACAAAGATCTGTAAAAAATGAAGCCTGAAACCTTGCTCACCATCAGTGACAAAGAAATTAGGCCACAACCTGATCTCTGCAGGGGACATGGAGGACATGCTGTGTCCCCATCTCTGTACAGCAGCACTGCTTCAGGCTTCAGTCCCCTGACTGCCAGTGCACCCTCCCAAATGGTCAGACAGGAAAGTTTCCTTACCACCTGTTTTCACCATACACACAAAATAATGCTATGCCATACCAGAAGAGCCAATTTTGCTTTTCCTTCATCATGTCTCTACATCCTGTTTCTTGATCCTATTTCTGTCTTTAGGCCACTTAACATTATCGCTAACCCTTTTCTGTGGACAAATTAACAATGTAAATTATCTTTCCAAGCTGCTGTTTCCCATACTGTCACATAGTCCTTCCTCATTTGAATTTCTTATCTCTTCCTGCAAAGACCTTTCAAGTACAAAAGTGGCAGTAAAGTTTCATTAAACTTATCACTGGACAGTTACTCTCCCAGGCGAAAGAATGCACTACAGCTTTGCCTCTCAAAATAATGTGGCAAACATCAAGGTAACAGCATTTTGTTCTTGAGCATGAAGAAAATCACAAAAAAAACCAGTTATACAGAATGAGACGCCTTGGTTGCCACTGCAATTCATATTATTGAATGTATTGCTCATATGCCAGCAGTTCCGCTTTTATAAAAAGGCAAAGACAGTTTGTTGATTCATGATAACTGCAAAAGCTGCAACACTTCATGGTTAATGTGAGTAAGCATCCATTAAAAGGGAACTATGAAAATAAGCATTAACTCTTCAATTAACATTTTAAAGTATGTTTGAGCAATTAATTAACCAGCTGGCCTGGCTAAGCCATGCTTTTCAGTTTTGTTCACATCACAATATTTGGCTCTCTTTTATCACCAACTTGTTTTCCAGAAGAGCCGTGCTAAAAGAAAACTTGTGAACAAAATTATGACCAGTGGGAGCAGAGCAAGACCTGCCCCAGAGAGACTATGCTCATAGGCACTGACAGATCATTGCAGTCTGTGGTTGCCCAGACTGCAGGGCACACAAACAGCTCTGGACAAAGTCACACGGTTCAGCCAAGCCCACCAGCTGCTCCTGGCACCAGGGCTTCCTGCAAAAGAGGTCAGCAGATGTGGCTCTGCAGTGATCATGAGCTCCTGAGGTAACAGAGAGGGGGCTGGACCTGCACTAAGCATAGAATTAGACCAAAAAGTTAGTCTACAAGCAAAAGTTAACTAGGGAAGGGAACCACTGGTTCATATCCACATTTCCACAGATTCAGAGTATTTTTCCTTCCTCCTCTAGCAGGCTAACATGAACTAGAACTGCAGAACACAGGTAGAGCCAAATGCCCAGAGATGCTCCAGGATGCTCAGTACTGCAGCTTCTGGACAAGTCAGTGTCCTCTCTGCTCCAGGCAACAAGAGACACCCTCTGCAAGGAGGTGCCAGGAGCTGGTAGAGAAGCCAGACAGTCACACCCTGCAGCTGTCTGCCTCATCACCCCCTGAAATCACCGTCTCCGGGGCAAAACAAGCAGAAGGAAATATGTACTCATGCCTCAGCTGTTCCAGTTTGCTGAGGGTGTATACAAGAGACGGCTGAACTGACCTTGAAGCTCACCACCAAGTTCCTTTTTTCTTCTTACGACGCTCTTCCTTCCCCTTTCCCATACAGTCCTTCCTCCCTCACCTTCACCCAGCTGCAAGGAGCAGCCCATGTCTTCTTCCTCTCTCAAGAGCTCCCTCCCAGCCAGCAAGACGGGAGAAGACTGGGTTTGGGGTGGTGGGTTAGTGAATGCAGCTGCTGTAGGGCAAAGGACCAGCGGATGCCATACATAGCACTAGGGAGGGAGATGCAGGAAGAATCCCTCCAGCTCAGCAGAAGTGAGATGTTCCTTCATCCTGTTCCCGGAGCCCCCGGCTGCAGCCGCCCCCTCCCCTCGGGCCGTGCCCGGGACCCGCGCCATGACCGGGCCCGGCCCGGCCGCGCTCGCACCGGCAGGCGGAGCCCGAGAGCCGCGCTCGGGCCCAGCCGCCCGGGCCTCTCCGCGCGTCCCTGACCTGCGAAGGGTGCCCTGCCCGTAGCGCCTTTCCTTCCCCACACCGGGGGAGGCCTGTTCAAAAAAATTGGGAAAAAAGCCCCAAACGTCCCTGGGGTTCCCCTTGCAGTCCTTCCTGACAGTGTCATCATAGCTGCCGTTCGAAGCAGAGCCCAAGCCACCAAAAGCTAACAGCAAATCTACGTCCATCAGAGCCTGACCTCCCGGCCAGACTGACTCAAGCTCAGGTCACAATCTCAAATAAGACATTTTTCACTATGATGGTGGTGAAATGCTGGAACAGGCTACCCACAGAGCTGGTAGCTGCCCTGACCCTGGAAAGATTCGAGGTCAGACTGGATGGGGCTCTGAGCAACCTGATGGAGTAGAAGATGTCCCTGCTCATTGCAGGCCTCTAATGTCCCTCCCCCCCAAATTCTATGATTCTATGAAATGGCACCGATTAATACAGTCTGCTCTCAAACGATGAGAGGACTGACAGCCATCTGTCTTCTCTTGAACTCACTGCAGTATTTAAAGACAGCTTTTTCAAAAGGGTCACTGCTACACTTGAGCCAGGCCTGGAGCAATGCCCTAGGATGAACTACATTGCTCAGCTAGGAAGGGATGAGAAACACCAGCTCCACTGCTAGACCCACTCTCCTCACCAAGTGTCCTCTCCTGGGGCCATGGCAGCGGCAGAGCTGACTGCAGGAGCAGGCTACAGGGACCCAAGTGCCAGCCACGAGCAGGTGGCACATGTGGCACTGTAGGATTGGAGTTGCAGCAGCTGATCAGAGGAAGTATTTGATGTTGGGAGATGTCAAAAGCTTCCCCTCCTCTAAAATGCTAATGAAAAACAGGAGAAAGGCTTGACCTTTCCACAAGAGTACTGCTGTTAGAAGTAAGACAACATCTCTGCCATTCTGCCCAGCCTCCTCCTCCACAGTGCCCATGACAGGGCAAGACAAACAGGATGGCTCCATAATGCCCAGCACAACTGGATGGTTCCTTGCAGCTGCATCCTGATGTGCAGGGAGATGCACACACCCTATTGCATGGACAGCACAGCCATGGGCCAAACTGACACAGTCATCAAGGGTACATCATGGGGCATGAGCCCCATTTCAGGATTTCTTATTTCAACTACCTACATCACTGTACCTGTCTCCTTTCTGACACAAGAGCACACTGGAGGAGGGAATACTGCTTCAGAGAAAAAAGTGATTTTAATTCAAGGGTAGGGCAATCATATCCCTTCTATTTCACTTACAGAGACTACAGATGTCCTAAAATACCATCAAAAAGGATTTGCTATCCATGGATACAACCCTGTTCCTAGGCTTCAGTAAAGAAGCATGCACCAGCCAGTACATTTCCAATCTTCTTCAAGTGCTTTGTTGCTTCAACAAGGCCTCTCTGTTATCCTCCTCTGGCAGGACAACAACTCTCAGGCTTTTTCAGTATTAAATACAGAGTCTCTTCAAAATAATCTAGGTCAACCTTCCTTTCTATTTAATGCACAGCATTTCCAAAAGATCTGTTTTTCTCTGCAGACACATCATAAAACATGGTAAGGCTGTAAAAAATCCTTCAAATGGCCCAGCCCATGGTCATTTGAATTCTCGTTCATGATCACCACTCTTTTCATTTATTTTCATGAAATTTCAACTTCTTGATTGTTGTGCCTCTTTTCTGACTGCGAAGATAATTTTTAATTAATCTCCTGTATCCCTAAAGATTTATCCAAGTCAAGGACATTCACAAACTTCGTGAGCCAACTTTCAGCTGCAGCATCCAAGTCACTGATCAAGTTATCAAATGCAAGTGATAAAAGAGAGAATTCCTGCAAGGTGCAATCAGGCAGGTTCTGTTTGGGGGATCCTGTTGGTGGCTCTGTGTCAAAACATCAATTCCTGTCCAAAAGCTTCTTTTCATACAGTTGCACACTTCCCTTCCAGCAATTTCACCTAGACTGCTATTTCTAAACTGCAATATGCTTTTTTGAAACCAAGCCCTGAGTCCCTTTCCTTAAAAGGGCATGATGAAGGAACAGGAGGAGGTATCAGCAGAATGGTCCACAACAAGAGAGGCAAGAGAAGACAAGTGGATACACAGAAGAGAATTTGCAAGGCTTATGCTCCAACAAAGTCAATCACCATCACTTGAATTCTAAAGCCTCTTTCTCTTGTTTGCTTATGAAATTTTGTGTGAGACAGCATCAGCAGATACATCTAATTTATTTCCTCTTTTCTGTTTATAAGGCATGCTCATCTGCCAGACCTGGAAAATTGGCTGCTTTGAAACAATCTGTTCTTAGAAATTCATGTGGCTCTTTTAATGCTGTATTATTCAGTAAGTGCTTATAATATTGACTGTTATTTGCACTCATGACTTGCTAGGGTTCAAAGTTAGGCTGACTGAGCTTTAGTTCTCCAGCAGCCTGTTTTTGTCACCATTTTCAAATATAAAGACTGTGGGCAATCTTCTGGATGTCTTCTGGGGCCTCTTACATGAGCTCTGAAAAAGCATCCCTAATAGGCCTAACAGCAGTCTCTGAATCATCTAGTACTACTGCTGGCACAATGTGCACAGCATTAAGCCAAAGTATTAGAGAAATTGTATCACACTGTGTTTGACATTAATGTTACGAAAAGCATTCTTCCTCACCATTACTAATGCATATTATTATCTTTAAGGATTAAACAGGAACAGTGACAGCCAAGGGAAAATAAACAACATGCAACCACAAAGGTTATGCGTGTGGAATGGTATGAAAGGACCAAAGAGACAAATCTCTTGTGAGAAATTCTTTACACATTTCAGCCTGGATCTGGCTCCATTCACCTCCAGGGTTTCATTAATGCTCTCCCTTTTCCCTGGGGTTGTGTGAAAGAGGAAATGAGATAACGCCCAGTCGGTCCTTGTTACAGCGCTCAGCCCTCTGAGCAGCACTCAGCAGTCACACTGACTAACACCATCGGTAGCTGCTTTCCTCCCACACTCGCTGGCAGGGGCCCAGGGATCTCCCCTCCCAGGCGTGCTGCCACCAACCCGGGGCCAGCTGGCCGCTGCCGGCCACCCTGCTTCCCTTCTGTCGCACCTCCCTTCTGCTACTCACTGTTCCACCCATCAGGAGTCAGGAATACAAAGGTCTCCTTTCCCACTCTCCTCCTAATGATACCAAGTAACTTGTGTTTGGCATTGTCTCACCAGGGCACTGCAAGGGCTTGTCCCACTCCCCAGCCTTCACAAAATGCAGGCCATGGCTTGGCTTGTAAAGGAAGCCCCGCATCCACAGCACCTGCAGACATTAGCTTCGTCCTTGACTCTCAGAGCCAACTCAGGATTCTCTGGATGAAGGATCAGCCAAGGTGATGTCTGTCTGGACTTGCCCAACTGGCCAGGCTGGACCACAGGGCAGAAGAGAGAGCTGGGGCATAAATGCCTGCCCCAACCTGAGAGAAAATGCACTGCAAAGACTGGATTTCATTCAAGTGCGGTTTGTTGAATGCTCAGACCAAGAAGCGGCACAGAATTATGTTATCTGTGTCAATCCTCCATGCAGTTATAAACTTCTGGATTACTGATCAACTGTAGCACTAAAAAAAATTTCATCATGAAGCTGCACATTTAAGAACACTACTGGAAGAATAAATGTAGGCATCAGCAGAGGGAAAAACAAGTTATTACACACCAGACCAGTGAAGATGAGCTCAGTGAAACAACTTAATTGTTTGGAGGGGAATACAGTGAGTCACCTTTTAAAATTTCAAGTGTTCTCACTACAATCTCTCACAAGACTCCAAAGTACTTTATAGACTCAGAGTCTGCAGGCTCTCCAACTCAAAAACCCCACCTCTGAATAAGTGTTTAGATTATTGGACTTTCTTTGCATTATTAGCTGGATCCCAGTTTGAAGAAATGAAACTCTCTTCAAGTTTTTTATTACATACTGGTTGGCCTGTTCGCAAATTTCTCAAGAAACAGATATAATTATCACATATGTGTGGCACTGACAACTTCTGTGCTCACCATTCGCCTTCCCACCTCACCCACCATGCTGCTCTCCTGTCCTGCCCTTCTCCCACCCTATTTTGGGAGACAGAGAAAATGAACAGTGTAAAGACTTGTATAAGAATTCATCTACTCCAAGCAGAAGAATGTTATAAGCAACTAGAAATTTATGTAACATTTATTTCTGAAGGTCATAATACCCTGAAGTATTTTTATTCAGACAGCCCTTCCTAGTCCACATGTCTCTCTTGTGTATCACTGCAGTAGACCTCACGAACTACTCCACCCCTTCAGGTCAAGAACACCGAGGTCATGGATCTCCAGAAATCATCTTTGTTTATCATCCAGTTCCCCTTCTGGTCACCCAGAGGGATTGCAGTCCCTGCACACCCTCCCCTCCTTCCTCCGCACTCTCCTCTTCCCTCATAAATGGCTTATCCAGGGACTTTCCGTATGGGTGCTCTTCCAGCAGCACAGCAGGAATGTGCAGCACTATGTGCAGCAACAGATGCACAAATGTGTGCTCCCAGTTGTAAGGAGTGAAGAGATACCATTCAGAAGATAAAGCCAAAACAACGTATCTCTTAATTATTCACCACAAACATCTTGGTTTTGACCATACAAACATAAACTTTGGTGTAACTTCTACCAAGAACTGTGAAGAATGCCAGTTTGTAGGAAGTCAATGCACATATTGTACGTATTTTAAAGCTCTTGCTATTAATTCTGCTTTATGTGGCAGTAACTATGCAATAACCTTCCAAGCTGACAGCAGCATCTTAATTCTTCTTTTTTTCTTGAAAAATAGGGGCACTTTACAGCAAAGCAAGGAAGTCTTATCTGCAAGATAAAGTAAGGTGCTATTCCATTCTGCTTGCTGTAACAAAACCAATCATAAAGGGGAAACAAGAATGCTTTAATTATAAATCACATTCAATCACCCTACTGCTTAGTACTGAATAATAAATTATAAATAATTTAACATCAACATTTCTTTTCCTTGCAATTCCACCCGTGGAATATTAGACATTCTGTTAATTTCAGAATTGTATTCCTCTTGCAGCTTTACCTGATTTTGCTTATTTTAGGAAGGAAGAAGGGGGTGTCAAGGCAGTCTGTCATTCCCCAGATGACTAACTGCTTTACCTATTACTCCTCCACTGGCTACTTTCCTCTGCTCTGCAAAGGTCTGACTCTATAGTGTTTAAGCATCTCACGGTCCTTACACTATTTGTCCTCAAGCACTCCTGTAAGACAAGGTGGTGTGGAACTCAGCTGGCAGCTCTGGAGCTGGGGCAGAGGCAACACCACTGTCAAAGATTTGGGAGCAGGAGATGGAGCAGTACAGGGGACCAAATCCTGCTCTGGACTTGCATCCTTGCCTCAGACCACATGAAGTCTGGAGATACTCTAGCAGAAAGGCTGCTTAGTTAAAAATGAAAAAAATAAAATGGAGCAGTTTAACTTGAACAAAAGGGAAGGATTTCAAGGCTCTCAAGCAAAGCCCTCACTAGCAGCACAGTGCCACCTCAGCTTTGGATTTGCAGCCTGTTTGCTGGCTGGGCTGAGGGTCTCTGGCATTTAAGAGCCAGATATGAAAGCGCTGTCTGGGGACACAGCTAGATAGGAGATGTCCATCTGTCTGTCCCACTCCTTTTCCTGAGTTTTTTACACTAGGCAGTCTGAAGAGAGGGAATTACTTCCTTTGCACCAGCAGCCAACTTGGGTGCTCCTGTGGTGGCCATCAGGACGAATTCACGTTCATAACTCCACACAGGGTGACACTGAAGATTCACCTGAAGATTGTTCATCTGTAATGGGGAGCAAGATCATGCTCCTGCAGCCACCAGAGGCCATCCTCCAAAGCACCTTGGCAGGCTCCTGTGTTTTCATTTTTGGAGAGGGCAGGGAAGCATTTCTCTGAAAGAAAAGGAGTGGCAGGACGGAAGGAATCAGGCCCGGAGGCACAGTGGGGTGGATCAGTGGCAACACCGCTCTGATCACCTCATCTCCACATCTGCTGCACCCTGCCAACCCTGACAATTATGGCACCACACTTGCTACCCTTGGCCTCAGTCACCCCACTGGCTGGCTGTGCCCCTTCTCCTTTACTTCACTTAACCGTCCTTGGTAAATGGGGCATCAGAAAGAGGCATTTCACTTGAGGAGAAGAAAACAGCTCTTTTGCCTGCACTGGGAAACCAGCCAGCTCCCATTCAAATCAAAGGGAAGGGATCATGTGGATGCATTTCAATTAACTGCACTGTGAGGCAGGCTGCAAACAGGCTTCCCTTTCAGCCAGACCCCTTCATTTATGTCTTGTGTTGGAGAGGTGGTGGTGTATTCAGCCAAATTACATGGGGGATTCATCTCATTACACAGTGTCTGAGAGCTGGGAGAAGGCTGTATTTGCAGAGGGCTGAATTTAGCAGGGCCATAATCTGGTGGCAAATAAGGGTAAAAAAAGAAAACTTATTTTCTGTCTGCTAGAGCTATGGTTTCCAAATTATTTTGATTGTGTACTTCTATCAGGAAAAAAAATAAGCTCGTATTCCCAGTACAGGTACCTTTATTTATTTATAAATTATGTGCATACAGTTCCAACATCAGACAAGGAGACTGCAGGGGTTTAAGAGCTGGTTACAACAACTGTCATCTACTCACTGGTATTGGCCCATCGCACAGGTTCTTATGCCATTACCACCTTCAAATACTCCAGGGCAACTTTCAGGTAGCATCAGTCTCAGGAAGGAAAAAGAAAACAAAAGCAAACATATCCAAAAGAAAAACAGCACAAGGCTTCTTGCAAGCAAGAGTGTGTGCCATTTCTCAAGAATTGTTTTCCCTTAAAAGTAATTTTTAAAGCCTCTGTGGACACACACCCCTCATGAAGGAATGTGAGGAAGGAGCATTCACAGAGATTCTAAAGGCAATCTAAATATGGGTCACACATATGTTATGCATATAAACAATCATGTTCAGAAAAATGATTACTATCATGGGTTACACTTAACAACCAGAAAAAAGCAGAGGTCTGAGGTCAGTACTAACCTGCAGTGGGTTTTTGGCACTCTGACAATGGGCATTCCCATTTCAATTTCTATTTACTTCTAACTGCTATAAAAATAGCAAGTCATCAAGTAATGAAGTACATCAAACACTCAGCATATAAATAAGTAAAAAGATCAACAACATCAGGTGTGGAGTAAGGTAAAGGTCATTTTTATTTGTATGGAAAATATGGCAAGCTTAGAAGAAAAAGAGCAGTAACAGAACTAGTATTACAATTATATGCTTATTTTTTCCTTAATTAATTCCCTTATGGGAAGTTACATGCTTATATCAATGATAGCAATAGACAAGGAAAATTAAAGTACTAGACAGACATTGCTTTAACCCCAAACTTCCACAGGCAGTCAAAACTCATGAAATTATTTGAAAATAGTGCTGCCATAGAGCTCAAAAAAGCCTGATGCACATCTTTCAGAACAACCCTCACCACCCTAATTTGAGCATAAGACTTAGCAGAAGAAATGGAAATCCCCAGATGTTGTGTTTGACAAAAAGCAGAAGATAATTCTGTGTACTAGATATTTGAAAAGAAAGAAGTTACTTCCAAAACTGACTTTCCTGCTTTCTAACTAATACAGATCTGCAAGGATGCCAAGCTATTTTGAACACAGCCCATAACAGAATTCATTCAGGACAGCAAAAAAATGCCAGCTTAAACCATCTTTATTTTACCACCATTTTTAGATCATGGTAATGCCAGTAACATACAATTACAAATGTTGGTGTATCAAGAAAGTTCCAAATTAAATTTCAAGAAGTTTGCCTGTCTGTCAGACTCCTTTTTTGGTAGCTCTGATCTGCTACTGAAAAATGAGGCATCAGTCCAACGCAAAGAATAAGCCTGAGGGGGAAAAAAAATCTTTGAATATTACTCCAAAAAAAATCCAAGAGTTCTTTTGACAGAAAGAAAAAGAGGAAGAAAAGCATTTTCATCTGAATGCACATATGGAAAAACAATTTGGGTTCCCTCAGATTCGGGGAATGCAGAGGAAGTTTTAATTTAATTAAAAAAAAAATACAGCCCAAGACAACCACACTCAGCAGCCAGGAGCTCGGCCATAGGAGTCCAGCTCCTCACATCCCCACAGCACCTCCCGTGTGCCCTGATCCCGGCCTCACCCCAGAGACCACCCCATCCCTGCCATGCTGTGAAATGTGAGCAGGGGCAACCAGGAGCAGAGCAGAAGCTTTCTGTCATTTTTAGTTCCCCCATGACTGTGAACACGCAGCCCAGGAAGAGACAGTGGGCCAGACTGGGGCCAAAGAAACCCACCAGTTAATGCTGGTGCCTGCAACAGCTAGAGATTTAAAACACAAGAATTCCCACCTCAGCATGAGGAAGAATCTCTTTACACTGAGGGTGGCAGAGCACTGGAACAGGCTGCCCAAGGAGGCTGTGGAATCTCCCTCTCAGGAGACACTCAAAACCCACCTGGACACATTCCTGTGTCACTGCTCTTGCTGACCCTGCCTTGGTAGGGGGGTTGGACAAAATGATCTCCAGAGATCCCTTCCAACCTTAAGAATTCAATGATTCTGGGATTTATGGGACACATTTATTACTAATTTTTGAGCTTTAAAATAAGGGGGGGGCAGTTACAGAAATCTGAAAAGACACTACCCATGCCACTTAAAATGAAACAAAAAGAGAAAACCAACCAAAAAAAAGGTGAAAACAAGAATTCAGTAAAATAGGTGATGTCAGGGATGTATTTCAATTTCAAATCTTATCTTTCAGGCTGGGCATTGGCTGTTCTTCTGTGCCATTTCAAGTTAATTAAAACTTCTTGCAGTCATTGCAGATGTAGCAGTTCAGATGGGATTTGCAGGGAATCTTCTTCCCACAGCAGGAAGTGGAGACAAAGGCAGCAATAGGCAGAGACAGCTTGGGTAGAAAAAGCTGATGCAGTAAGAGAGGACTGCAGATGATGGACGGAGGGAGGGAGGGGAAGGCAATTACCATAATTGGTATTCTGGAAGCCACAGCCCATAAAGGGAAACAATGAAGTTTCATCCTGTAAAATCCAACATCCCACCAAGTCTGAATATGTTCCAGATTTATTAGTGGTTAAGAGTAGATGCTTAAAAGAAAGCACAGGAATTCCAGTAAATGAATTCAAGACAGCAATAAAGCCAGAGAAGATGACACACACCAGTACTGTATGAAATACAATATATGAAATGAAAGTGAGACTCAGGGGAGCACCTTCAAAAAAATGGTTGGAGAAATGTTTCTGAACTTCTGCTGACATGAATGGGAACAGCTTCAGATGCTCAGTGTTCCCAAAACAGGACTTGTAACCCAGCCTTCTCCTCCTGAGTTCATTACAGAAAACTAGCTTTTTAATTACCCAGATTTAAATAATCCTGAAGTATTCTGTATCTAAGACTTGAAATTAAATCAGATTTTCTCAAAAAAAAAATGCTCGAAGTGGCCCGAAATTCCTTTAAATTCTGTTTTTCCCATGTCCGTGACTTGCAGCCTATAAATGTCAAAAGCTATTAAAAATAAATTTAAAAATTAAATCAGCCCTCAGTTTTAATCACCAGTGCCAGGAACCATGGAACAGCAATTATATAGTGGAAGAGGCAAAAGAGAAGAAAGAGAAATGAAGATAAAATTTTCTTGTTGTCAGAACAGCCACAGGATTTCTCACTGAATTCCTTTCAGCTAGGGGAATCTTAATATGTTATTTGTATGTGGATAAAGTACAACAGAAATGCATGGTTTTATTAAATTTTAAGGAATTGAGATAGGCCAACCCTGCCAATGGCCCATACCTACCCAAAGGGAGGGATGAACGCCACTGAGGGGACTGTGCTATGCTGCCATCACCTTCCAGACAGGAGCCCTGTTTTTGGGCTCAGAGCATCAGCCTCTACCCAGGGAGGAGGCTGCTTTATCTTCAAGCCAATTATTACTGTGTGCTTTGACTGCTTAAAGGAATCTTCCCAAACACAGAACAATCAGTCCAATCACCCTGGAAGTAAGAGTATAAAAACAAAAGATTCATAAACCAGATACCACTGAGGAACAAAAGGGGCTGTTTTTCCCTCATAAGGCAGGAGATGAAATGCCAGTTCAAGAGTACCTCATTGCTGATGCTCTTAAGAGAAAAACGTTTGGGAAAGCAAAGGCTTCCTTTGTTTTGTTTGCTGGTTGTGTGTGTTTGTTTTAAAGCTTTCTTTTCCCCAAATAAACAACAACAACAAAATCTGTATACCATTTCTGGCTTGCTCTCTGCAAGTTGCCATCTCCTTGAAACCACAGTTCAGAGACACAGTTTACAGCCAGCCTGTTTCACAGCTTCTTGGGTGGATTCAAACATGCTGCAGCAGGATGATGCTGAGTACCAGTCCACAGAAACTTTCTTACCCTGACCAGAAGTTTTAAAAAACAATTGTGGCAAGTAACCTGTCCTGCTATAAAACGTAGCACCATGAAGTTGTCTTTACTCTTCCAACAGCTGGCATGAATTTAGTGCTGTGTGCTCTGCCCAATTAAACACAGACATCATTTGTGCCTGTGTCTGACCATGTCTGTCCCACCAAGTGTCATCAGACATAAGTGTAAGCCCAACCCTAAGCTGCACTTAAATTTAGCAGTGTGCCCCTGAAATCTACCAATATTTTTAAATTTCAGAAAGTGGGATAGGAACCAGAGTTTTTATAGCCCAAATGAAATCTGCCAGTAGTGTTAAATGGAATAAAACATATCTAAAAATGCTAGCCCCTTTTAAAAATCCCATTGCAGCACATTTATTATTCTATTTTTACTGGATTTTAGCAATTATTGTACTTAAAGCACTCCCTCTCCCACCCCCTCGACTTTTGAGATGCCACAATGGGAATGCTGCAGTATGAAAGCAAAAGTAGTCCAATCATCTGTTTAATATCACATTTACTTGATATTGCAAGAGCAGCAAATCTGCTCTAACTAACATTGCCTTGCAACTATCCTCTTCAGAAATTGGCTTTTCCACAAGTGTTTACAAAGGAGATGATAAAAGATAGCTCTGAACAGCCCAACCAGGTGCTCAGCACTCAGCAGAAATCACCAGCATAAATTAATTAGAAATGCAAAAAAACCCCAAACTAAAACAAACAACACTCACAGAGACTATGATTTCAGCAATTTAATGGATAAATCATTACAGTTGTCCAAAATCAAATCTAGTTCATAAGGAAGAGGGGGATGATACCAAATCAACAGAAATACTGTTTTTACCATTAAAGCCCAATGTGCTGTTCTTAACGTCACTGAAAAATATTTGCACAATGCCAACTAAGGCAAGAAACACTGAGCAAGCAGTATAAATTTTAGAAACCACCTCAGAAACCACAGTGACTTAGATACTCTGTTATATTCACCTTCCTTTTTTAACCTCTTCAGTATTTAACTGAATACCCAGGTGATTCAGAGCCCCACAGCGTGTGGGATGCATCATAAGTTATTAAAATTCTCCTAACCAAGCTGGTGTATAAATGTCAACTTCCCTGCTGCTCTTTTATTCATGTGTATCATTCACTAACCACTGTTACAAGGCACAGCACTTCTCCCCTCCTCTCTCTTTCTTGAATGGGTGTTTTCACTTTGTCAAAATTTAAATAGTGCAGAACATCACCACACCATGGGAGTGAACCAGGAGATCCCCTGACCTCACCTGTGCCAGAGGCAGAGTCTGGCTCTCAGGCAGGTCACCAGGAGCCCCACAATCCCCAGTTCCATAGACACCAACCCTCCTCCAACCCCTGCCTACTTACAGCAGTAACTCCACTGCTAACCCAGAGCTCAGCTCCCTTTCATGAACACAACTCACTCGCTGTAAAATTCACACCTCAGAGGGGTGTGACTGAGGACACAAAAGCCCCAGTGAACAGGAACCTCCTCCTTGCTTCCCCATCCATAACCACTTTGTTTGCACCAAAGAACAACACGCAGGCCACCACCAAGTGACTACTGGGCTAAAAATGTAAATTAAATTGTACCAGTTAGCAGTATACTGGGTTAATACACAACTTTGTAACACTCCACTGCATAAGACTGAAACCAAACTCATCTGGGCTCTGACCCTATGAGCAAGCAGACCTGTGGTAATGGTGGCTCACTTTGCTTTGCCAATTTTTGTTTTCTTTCACACATTTACATTTGCACGGCCAGTTGCCAAACCATGCAAACCCAACTGCAGCGGAAAAAAGACATCACAGAGATCTGCTGAAAAATGCTTAAGTAAAACTGCATAGTTTTATATATATATGTTACAATGATAATTTTTAAATTAAACTCAGGTCATTTGTATTAAAAAAAGCTGAAACAGACTTAGTTAGTATTTATAAAAACAAGTATAAAGTATACAAAATAGGTATCAAATCCAGTGTATGACAACTTCAGCTGAAGACATTTACCTATAGGCACAGGGATGTGACACTGGCCAGGCATGGTGGTGTCACATAAGATGCTGTGTGAAAACCAGCTGCTCTTCTTTAGATATGAGAAATCAGAGATTAGGAAAATAGTCTCCTCTTACAAGGCTGACCTTACTGCACCATCCATACACAGCAAATTCAGAACAGTGATGCTTTTGTCCCTATACCTCAGACAAAGCAGCAAGGTTTCAAAGCTGACAGAACCAGGTTCCAAGTATTAGCAGGTATTTTGTCTTGTTTGGCCATTGATGTTCCACTTATGGACCCTTAAGACTAAATCAAGCTCCAATAAATAGGGCAGTGGAATTTCAATTGGCTTTGAGGAAAATTGGTTAAGACTTGCTGTCTTAACTGTATTCGTTTAACACTCTAACCTCTACTTTGCACATTATCAGAAACATTAAACAGTGAGAGGTCAAACATGCAGACATTTCTTCATCCCTAACAATGTGCTGAAGGTAATCAAACTGGTGTAGAATTCTCCATTTATATGCATACAGTCTTGAGGAACTGTCACAAAGCTTCATTAATCTATTTCCATTGAAGTTAATAGCAGACCCCTGCAGATTTGAAAGGAACTGGATTGTAAGGAGTCATGCAGGCAGTAACTATGCAGAGAGCTCTAGTGAAGCAAACAGTAGCACCCTGGCCAGCTAGCTAGAACTGAGCTCAGTTTGGTTCTTCATAACTACTGGATAAGCCAACAATCCCTGACTTCAACAGTTTCCTCTCTCTCCCCCTGCACATAAGTTATGAGTGCAACTGGTTCACAGCACAGCATCGTGCCTCTGTGATGAAGAGAAAGCCACTGCTGCAGTGTGGGTTGATGAAGCACTGAAGATGGGTGTCCTCTGTAAAAGCACACATTTTTTAGCACACATTAAATAACACAGAAAATGTGTTATTTACAGAAACAAAGAAACAGAATACACTTGAGCGATTAGGAAATCAAACATCATAGTATGCAGGTATAAGGTAATAAAAATATAAGATAATATTAGGTGTAAGGCAATACAAGGTAATAAAAATGATAAGATACATAAGAAAAAAAACTTTTCTGGTGCTGAGAAAATATAGGAGAGGCAGAATTACCACCTGGAGCAAACCTTGCATGTTGGTGCAGGAAGGCCAGGAGGATGGACATGGCAGGAGGGGTCTGTAACCTTTACCACCCATGAGCAACCATTTGGGACTCCTCCCCTTGTTGAGCTGTGCCGTGCCACACCATCAGCTCCGGTACGCAGCATCCTAACCACGGGCAGGTGCAACTTCCCAGCATCCAGGACAAAAATATCAGAAGACCATTTGTGGAGGTGACAGGCACCAAAGCACCCCTTGCCACAGTGCTTTTGGTGCCACACCATCATCTCCTGAGGTTTTAAAATCTTAATTCCTGATGGTGCACTTCTTGCCTTGGAAGAAAGACTTCAGAAGGGGCACCCTGTATTTGTTAACATGCCTGTCCAGGCAACTGGTAATAGTAATTTGGAAACAACATCCTATTGCAACACCTGCTTGTACACAATGAACAGAGTTAAGGTAAAATTTATGGCAGAATCACTTTTAAAAAAAAAAACAAAACTTATTTTCTCCTGCCACTCTTCTTACCTGTGTGGTTGGTTTAAATATTTTATGTGCCAGATAGATGCATGTTACAAAAAAAGTTTATAAAGAGAATACAGAACACACATGCACTCAACCCTCACATAAGACACAAACTGTGAGGGTGAACCCAGGTCCTGCTAACTGAGGACATGTGTTTTGCACTTGAGTTCTTGGCTTCAAGGAAATTAAAATTTAAACTCATAACTTGACCTGAGTGAACTCAGGAATTTAACTTAAGGGCTCTGCATGAGCATGAGGACTGTATTGTCTTCAGACTTAATAAATTTATTATTTTTACTTAGATACATTTCACTGTCAATTTCTGAAAAGCAAGTATGTCCTTTTAAAACAATTTTATGTTCACTTTAAGATAAGAATACTTGAAACAAATATGATCTCCTTGTCCTCCCTGACTTCTCTTAATATCATAAGGAAAAAAGCATTGGAAAAGGTTTTCAGTTAATGCAATTCTGTTAATGCCCTCTCAACACTTCCTCTTGACCACCAATTCAGCACCAAACCATGAAATATTGGATACTGACAGCACCAATGCTTTTGCCTTATTAAACTTTAAATACACATGAACTTGATACCACAAGACCTCTGTGGTATAAAGAAAAGAGTTTTTTTAACTATGGATCTCTTCACAATTAATTCAGGTAGACCCTGCCTTCCTTGCATCTCCAAGACCAGCTCCAAGAACATTACTATTTAAACCATGAACACAGAGCTGATCTATTATTCTTTCCAAGTTTGAAAAACCTTTTGACTGGAACTAAGGCTCTGCTCATTTTGCATTTGCTTTCATGACAAAGGATTAATGATAGGTTAAAAAAATGTGGACGCAGCAGCTTTTCACTACATTCCCCTCCCTCTGTGGCAGGGACAACCAGCAAATACCTGGCAATGCAAACCAAGGAAGGAACATTACTCAACATATAAGAAAAAAATCCTCTGCTTGACATTTGTACCATCAAGACCCTTCATGCCTACAAAGGCTGGACACTAGAAGACAGCTTTCAGTGGTGCAGTTCCTCCTCTGGGAGAACAGAGCCCTTCTTCCCACAGAAAACCTCTCATGCCACGTTACCACCACCTCAGCCACCCTAGTGATGGCTGGGATGGCTACAGCTGCTCTGCTGGGCCCACAGTGACTGAGATCCCAGCATCTGCCCCATCCCATCCCATCCGTGAACTCCTGCGCTTATTTTTGTACATGCATGGACATAACACTGCTGCATGTTTTTAACTGTGTGCTATTGAACTTAACAGAAAATCCATGATTGAAATCAAGCCACTACACAGCTAAACATTACCAAAATCCATCAGGTAAAAATTATTAGACCACTTTTACCTTAAATGACACAAAATACTCATTAAGTAATCCTGCTTTCCTTGGGAATCTGTCCTGCCTGAAACCGCCCTGGAAAGACACCAGTATCATGCAATGACATTAAACTTCTTCAATGTCTCTTTCAAGTACAAGTTGACAAAGCTATTCATAAATTAATAAACAGCCCAAGGTGAGCAGAAAGATTTCTCATGAAACCTGAGCAGTAATGCAATATTACTGTTCCTGGATCCTTTGCCATTTTATCATCCACTAGTAATTCTCCCAAGGGCGATACCAAGGATCCTCTTAACTGTACTGTTTGCCCACCTCTGCATGGTAATGATAAAAATATTGATTTTAACATTTGTGACTCAGATGCAATTTGACACAAGAAGTCCAAATTATTTCCCCTTTGCAGTGCATCAGCAATCACAAGCACAGAGAGCTTCACTCACATCAAAATGAAGCAGCCTCACTAATACATGACACTGGAAACAGTGTTTCATTTGCCCTGTTCTTTTCAAAATGAAGGCCTGGTCCAGCAGTAGATTTTAATGCAGGTTGTGAAGGGGTAAGAGAATGGTTTGGGAGACAGGTCTGCCTTGGGCAGGGACATCTTCACCTCGACTGGATGGGTCTGAAGAGCAGCAGCTGCAGGGTGAGATTTGCCTCGGGTATGAGCTGACACCAAGGAGAATCCCACCTTTCTTTAAGAATACTGACACATGGAACACCCCACCATCCTTGAAAACCCTTGGATCCTCTGCAGGTCCTGCTGGAGTGAAGTTTGATAATTCCTATCCTGCATGTGACAATAAGGAAAATGTGGCTTTCAGTCTTAGACAAAGTTTGGAAATTTTGACCTTCAGGCTTACACCATGCGTAGCCACCAGCAATATTCCAGCCCTCCTCCCTCACTTCATCTCATTGCAAAGCTGTGGCACAACTCATGTCTCCACCACCCAAAGCTAAAACCCACATGGTGACCAGACTGCCCTGTGCCAGTGCCTGAAGACATCCAGCTAACAGCACTACATTAAGTGAGGTTACATGAGCCATTTCAGAAGGGACATCACTTGACCAGGATGTCCATGAAGAAGGGAGCCTTTTCACATTGAAAAGTGAGAAATTTTAACCATGAGAGCATTCAGCACAGGGGGATTCATCCCAGCACTGTGAGCCTTTTAGTTCCACCCCACCCCAGACTGTCCTGCCTCTGTGAGTTTCTTGTTTTTTTTTTTTTAATGTGAACCTGAAACAGTTCTTCAGTGTTTGAATGAGCAGAGAATCAGCAAAAAGAGTAAGACCTACTGGCCTTTGAATTATTTCAAACAATTACCAATAAACTGCTATTCTTTCTTGGATATGATTACAGAAATCACACTTCTTTGATGCACAATAGCAAATGAGCACACTAAAGGGGCAAAAGGAGGTAGATTTTTTTTCTGGGAGATAAGCACTTTCCTAAGTAACACCTACCCTGAGGATCATATTTATACAACTATTTCAACAAACAAGACTTTTGAAAGTCCACTATAATCCACTAATAAGAAAAGATCAAAGAAACTAACAGGAAGGCCAGGATGCAATCAAAATATTTGATCAGTGAGCAGTTTTGTAACCAAGCCATAAACTCAAGGGCATTTCAATGGAAGCTGTGGGAGGAGAAGCTGCTGTGAACACCTGGAGATTCTGTGGTCATGGCAGATGGAGCCCCTTAGGGGAATCCTCACACCCCACTGCCATCCCTGCATCCCTCCCTGCACAGGACATCACCAGCACCCACCATCCCCAGCTTCCCATCATTTTCAGTGCAGCTATGTTAAACAACCAAGGGTGGAAATTGTACTCGTTCTCCTAAATCCCACCACCTCCCCCGCTGAAGTTAAATATTTGGCCTTTGGTTTAAACTAAATGGATTTTTGTTTTTCCTTTCAGAGCGGTCTCACGATCTCCATGTGACCCTGGTGGGAGGACAGAGGGAGGCAGGGAGACCCCACCGTGCACGCACAGCGCTGCCAGAGCCCAGGGAGTGTCAGCCCACTCAGTAGCAGAGATGGGTGTAATAAACTTTTAAATGTTTCCTTTCCTCATTTTTTAAGGAAAAAAGAACAAAGAAAAAGATACTGATATTTTCTGATTTTCCTCTTCACACCTTTTTTTTTTAAATACATACTTAGCAAACATTAAACAACTACATATTTGGATGCAACTCAAGCTAAACAATAGCTTTGATAGATTAATTTTGGAAAGGAAAAAAGCAAATTCTCACTTTCTTGAAAGGCTTTACTTTTACTTATTTGTATATTCCCTAGGTTATCAGCACATTTCCCCTTGCTTTTCTGAGAGCAATATACATGTCCTTGTAACCAGAGAAGTATGGGAAATTCTGGAAACATCCAACTGTGTATAAACACTTAAAGTTCAGACACTCTAATACAAAACAAGTACCTCTCTGAAACAAACATCTCCAGATGTTTTAATGCATTTTTATATATAGATAGATATATATATAAGATGTGACTCAGGCACAGAAAGCCAAAAGAATGTTCTCATTTCCTGAGACTGGCTAACAAAAAGGAAAAAAATGTGAATGAAGGAACAAAGATTCAAAAGCTTTTTCTTAAAAGCAGCAGCTTTAAAATGCTCCATTTCAAATCTTTTTTCATATAATTAGAATATTGCCTCTCTCTTGCAACTACATAGACTCACAAAAGGAAGCATGGAAAGGAGAAAACATGTTTTCTGGGTTGTTAAAAGTACTACAGAAATGTCTTATTAGAGAAGTGCCTGTCCTTTTTTCAGTTGCAGTGAAGCTGATCGACACCTCCCAACAAGCCCCTCTCCCACAGCCTGCCTTGTCCCCAGGACACAGGGGGTGAGGAAAAGCCAGCAGCCACATGTGCTGTGGCTGCCCCACAGCTCTGTCTCTGCATGGAGAGCTCAGCCTGCAAGAGCTCACAGCAGATCTTGCTCCATTTTTTTTTTTCTGACAGTACAAGCAGGTACAAAAAGCATCCAGTTCCTCTGGGACCTGAAAACAATGGGTGAAGAAAGCCCATGGGCATCTCCAGATCACGAAGTTTTGTCATACCCACAAACGTCAGGTAGATTTAAACAGGCATCAAGATGCGTCACTGTTCTCTGTGCCCTTTCTAACCATAAACTACATGTCAGGAGGGTAGGACACGAGATTTCCTTCCTCCGAGTCCTTTGAAGGTGAATTTCTGCAAACCAATTCAGTGAGAGCTGTGACAAAACCACTGCCGGGGTGGTTTCCCTTCAGACAGAGCAGTAGGAGGGGACAGCAAGCTGCAGAGAGAACAAACCCAAGTGCACTTCCCACAGCAGAAAGCAAAATTGCCCAGACAATCCTTCCACAACACCTGCAGGCAGGTAGGTGATCCTTCTTCCAGTGCAACAGAGCATGGACTCCCAACCCTGACACTGCACCCAGGGCAGCCACCCAGCCCAGACCACCACCAAACACTGCTCCCGCCTTCTTCAAATCACCAACACCTTGTCACTGAACTCCACTTTTCACACTGCTCTCTGCCAAATGGGTATTGCCACCTTTCTCAAGTTCTTTCCCACGGACATCACTGCCACCCACAAGATCAAGGAATCAATCCAGATTGAGACAAACTCAGTTTTAAATCTAGGTATCTACCAATCTCCCTCACCACAGGTTTTCAGCTGGTTCAGGTCCCTGGGCTGGCACTAGAAATGCTGGGGGACAGGAATGTGTGGGTCACCCCAGGCGGCTGTAGCACAACCACATGCTTAATTAAAATATCTCTGTAACCATCACTGCCCATGGGAAGAGCAGCTGCCCTGGCATGGCCCACAGATGATCTGTCCTGAATCATAACACTGGCCAGAGCTGGGTCTGGGAGATGGCCATTGCCAAGTGAATCTCAACCCACTTACAGCAGACTCTAGCAAAAATAAGTTACTTAATTCAGCACAAATGTCCATCTCTCTGCCATGAAACACAAGTCTGTCCTGCTACCAACACAGTTCAGAAGAGCACATATGCAAAGCTCAGTAATATGTGCCTATTTGCAAGCATTTCCTCACAAAAACCAGAGGGTTCTGCAAGCAGAGGCTGCTGTGCCAATTCAGCCTTGAATCCACAGGGGCCTTCCCCCGGCAGTGCTGGTGGCATCCCCTGCTCCCCTGCCTGCCAAGAGTATTCTGCATTCCCAAATCAGAGGTGGAGTGTGCCAGGAGACACCAAAGGAGGGCTCAGGGATGCTGTGTTCTGTGAGGCAGGAGGCTGACAGCCAGTTCCTTGCCCTGGCCAGGCAGCACCCAGCCCTGGTGGGGATGGCCAGGCCCCCACAAAAGAGTCCTTGCAAAGTATCAAGGTCCCTTTTTTCCCCTCCCAGGGTGGATTTGAAACTAATTCTCCGCGTGGTTCCCTCTGCCCACATCAATCCCACAGCTGCTGAATGTCAGTGTGGGGTCTGGACCAAAGCCAGTTTGCCATGTTGCTGCCTCCCAAATATTTGCAGGCATTACTGCACTGCTTTGCTGTGGTCTTTCCCAGTGCCCCCAACTACAATAAAACAACATATTAATACAGAAAACTCTTTTAATTTTGAGCACAGCAGCTACTCCATGCTGCTCTGGCCACCCAGGAAATGTTCATAAAGTCATTACAATGCCCTAGCTCCCCAGATGATCCACATCAATTCCCCACCCATGATGCAAGAAATTATCCCTCCTTGGTTTTAACTCTACTCTTCACACCAGTTTAGGTTTCACTCAGACAACACCCACCAGTGTGTTCTCAGCTCTTCAAATTATTTAATGCAACCAGTGTTTGAAACAACCCTAAATCCACCTTCTCACTGAATTCTCCAGAAGTGGCTGGCGAGGTTTTTTAATAAATCAAAAAGCAATGAAAGGAAGGACATCCAAGCTGAAATTCAAGAACTTCTTATTTAACATATAAAGACAAGCAATCAGTATGAAAAATGCAGAGCATAAAACGTCCTCCCGGGTGCCAACCATGTTGTAATGCTATTTTTCATGCACTACAGGGTGCTCCAGACTATGCCATTTTGGCAGCAGAACATGGTTTCAGGCTGTAGAGGAGGTCCACTTTGTCCATAGTTCGTCATTGGCCACACTATCAGCTTCTGGCATCCTGCATATTGCTGACAGTCTCCAGATGCTGAGACAAATTCAGCAAACTGTTTGACATAAAGAGCTGTTATGGTACACAAAACCATAGTAATTACAAGGAAATTACAGTATCCTGACTTCTCCCTGCCCCCCCTGCTTCTATCTGCTTAAAAAAAAAGAAGTCAGCATTTTCATAAAGACTTACACACCACAGGAAGGAAAATGCTGAAATAATTGCAAAGAAGCATCCTAATTGGAAGAAAAATATTAACCCCAGGGCACAGTCCCCTGCTCCATTTTCCCTAATTGTCAGACTGAATGAGGACCTTTCACCCTTTCTGCCCCAACAGCAGCACTTCTGCACAGGCTGTTAGGGGTGACGTGCTCTGTAGCACATCCCAGCACGACAAGAACAGCAGACCACGTACACGGCTGCTTGGTTCACACCAGGCATAGCTTAGACAAGGGGAGGCTTTGGCTATGAAAATGTGACTGTCAGTTTCATTTTCCTTGTCATCAGCACTTGCCATCATGGGAAAACCTGACACAAGTAATTTCCCCACTGACTATCATGATGCTTTTAGCACAGCTAATAATTAAAGCTTCCCTATATTGAAAAGTAATAAGAGATTGCATTATGCTACAGAGTGAAAAACTTTTGAACTGGGCTTTGGAAGAGAACAAAGCATAGACAAATCAGGATGTGTAACCTGACACACAGCATGAAGCCACAATTGCAGGAGCTGAAAAGATTGCCTTAAGTGCTCCAATAATAAATATTTCACTGCAACTTGAAAAAGAATTTGTTAACTGTGCAAACCACCCTCTGTATATTGCAGACCATTAATGGTTCCCCTGCAGTAACTGTATGGAGCGAGTTCTAAGAAAAAGACCTGCACACTGCAACTGAGACTAAACTGCAGCACTACATTTAGCTTCTTATTTTGAATCCCGTATCAGAGCCAGTAACACAATGAAGTGCCCCCCTTTATCAGCTTCACAGTCTACAGTGGAATAAGAACTGTAAATCCAATGAGTCTGTACTCGTTTTTCAAGTGTAGTTATACTTGGAGTAAAGAGGACTGGGCTTTTTCCAGTATTTTGCTGCATGCTGGCCTGTATTTCTTGCTACAAAGAAAAACTCTGCTTGTTCTAGGAAACTACAAAAGCTTAAGATAATAATGGCTCTGAATGGAGAAGCTAATGTTTTTCTCTGAACCACATATGAAACTTATTCCAATGATAACACATCAAGATGAGTTCAGCACAACCAGCTGGAAAAGCTGCCCACAAAACTCAGAGGACATTTTTAAAGCAAGCAGGCATTGCCACAACGAGCTATCAGTCCCAGGCAGCACACCAAGCAATCCTGAACAGCCCATCCAGCATCGACCCTCTGCACATCCCTCCTTACCCAAATTCCTCTTCCAGGACAGAGTCTGGTCTCCCAGTGTGATTCTGAGTGAGGAAGCTGTGCCTCAGTAAGGACTGTTCAAGTGACAGCACCAGCCTCCAAGTTCCTCTAGTTGCAAAACAAAAGCCACAAGAGTGGCTCAAGTTCAAAAAGCCTCCATAAAACAAAGGGAGAGGGAAAACAAAGTTAAAAAGAAGAGTATTTCCTTGTGCATACCTGCTGACCAGATGTCTGCTGCTTTTCCGTGTACCAAATCTAGAGAGACCTCAGATCAATCTTTTGGTTTTTGTTTTCTTCACTAAAACTCAGATCACTTAAACTCTCTAAATCAGACCCAAAAGTCAAGATACAAAACCCCTTGGGAATTTCAGCCTGTGGAGGCCTTTGAGATCACTTTACATTTTGTCAAAAAGTAGGTTTGAATGAAATAGTGACATTTTTAGTGGGTTTTTAAAACCCAAAGAATCAAAACAAGAAAACACACCAATTTTTAATTCTCCCTCCTTGTATTTTACAAAATCAAAATGCATCTTCCAAGAGCCCTACCCCTTTGTTTTGACTTCAGTGGACTGGAATTGTCCATAGAAAACCCCCTCTGAAGGAGCTGACTCCACAGCCTCTCACCACTGTGCCACCCTGCCAGATGAGCAGCCCTGCTGTCCTGGCCGGCACCTCCCTCTGCTCCCTCAAGCCAGGCTTCTGTGACAGTGAACCACACAGCACCTCCACCTCCCTGACCACCCTTGTCCTCCATACAACCATTCACCCCAAAAGAATGGTGAGAGGAACGGAGGAAGCCAGCCAGTTTAGCCAAGGGGCCCCATGTCCAGCCTTTACTGGGCAAACAGTTTTTATTTGGGGCACGCCACCAGCAGCAGCACTCCAGGCTGACTCTCAGCCACGGGAGGATTTGCTTGGCCAGGAGGCAGCATGATTACTCCTGCTACTGTGAAAGGATGCTCGAGCCACCAGCTGTACCCTGGATGGCTCTGCTGCCACCAGTGTTCCCCAGGAAGTGCTGGCCAGGCTCATGCTGCTGCAGGTAACCTCCCTGCTACTCCATCTCTGCAAGTTTCTGCAAGTGGGGGCTCTAGTCTGACTTTGTCCCAAAATCTCTCACTGTGCCAGGGGTGTAGCTGAGCTCATATCCTCAGAAGCGTGTACCAGCAGGGCAGCTGGCCCGCTCCCTGACAACTTCAGCAGAACAGATGCCAAATATGCAATTGCTGTTTACCTGGCCAAAGAGGCGGCTCAGCCTGAGCACCTGTGTGGGGCTGAAAGACACAGAGTACAGAGTGACGCTGGGCACAAATACTGACAACTTTTCAGGAATGCAGAAGGAATCCTGACCTGGAAGCATCTACCACCCACTATGAAAAGCAAGTGGTTCTTGGAACATCTCTAGAAAAAACAGTGACCCACAGTACATATGGACACCTGAATCACATTAGCATGTTTTTCTAAGCATGTGGCTGCACTGCAGCTGGAGTGAGAGCTGGTCAAGGCTGGTGAGATCCTGCCCCGGACATCAGAGCACTGACCCTGGGAGCAGAGACGGCTCACCTTGCTCAGGATGGCACCTCTGGAGCCCAATCTCAGCCTGACTTCACAACTGCCACAGCTTTTCTCCAAAGGTATGGCGGAAAGCTGGAGGAGCCTGCAGGGCGCATGAAAGATAAGTCAGTCTTTAGACAGGCTAAAGTTTGTGCGCCAGCAGCCGTCCTGTACCTGCAGTCCAAGGCAGCTACAAAATGAGTCTTTGTCCTTCCCTCAGCTCCAGGTTTTGACCTATTAGCACAACACTTCGCCAAGTGCTTTAATTAGGGCCATTTCTTCCCAAGAAACAACTGCACACGGCGAGGCTTTGAAACGCTGAGCAATGAGCAGAGCAGCCTTTGCTTTCCGTCCCCAAGAGAGGACTGCTCGCTAATCGTGGGATATGCACAAAACATCACGAATCTCACCACATCCACACCCAAGGTTATTTCGTATGATGCTTTTTAATAGAGCCACCACCCGCCCCGGGCAGGGCGCTTTTTAATGCACTGGGCATCAGAGGCGCTCACGCCGCTCCCGGGACGTGCGAGCCGCAGGTCTGGGTGTTTTTCCCGATCGCTGTAACAAGGGCACAGGGCCCGCCCCAGCGCTCCGAGCGAGCGCCGAGCGCCGAGGAGGGAATTGCGGAGAGAAGGGAATTCCTGCACGGCCCCTCGCTGCGGCTGCTGGGACGGGGAAAAGTTTCCCCGTGGAACGCACACTTCACAGGGGGAGCAGCAGGGACACCCTGCACGGCTGCGGGCCCCCCGTCCCCTCGGCGGGACCCCAGCCCGACCCCGCCGGCGCCCGCGGAGCAGCGGGAAAACGCCTTTCCCGGGCAGCAGCCGGTGACAGCGGCCCGGCCGAGACAAAGCGCCGCCCTCGGCAGCCGCCCGCCGCGGGAGGCGGGACGGGACGGCGCGGGCGGCCCCTGAGCCTCTCCTACCTGTTACAGTTGATCCCCGCCGCTGCCGCCGCCGCCGCCACCCCCAGCATCCCGGCGGCCGCCGCTGCCGCCGCTCCCGCCAAGCGCTCCTCACCGGCGGCGGGCGGGGCCTCGCCGGGCCGCGGTAATGGCGCTGGGCGGCCCCGCCGGCATCGCCCGCCGCCAAGGGGGCGCGCTCCGCCCGCGCCGCGCCTCGCCTGCTGCGCCCCCGCGCGGGGACAGAGGGGAGGGCACCGGCGGGAGGTGGGATCGCACCGCTCCCGGCCGGGAAAGAGGGGGGCACCGGCGGGACATGGGATCGCACCGCTCCCGGCCGGGAAAGAGGGGGGGCACCGGCGGGACATGGGATCCCCGGCCGGGAAAGAGGGGAGGCACCGGCGGGACATGGGATCCCCCGGCCAGGAAAGAGGGGAGGCACCGGCGGGACATGGGATCCCCCGGCCAGGAAAGAGGGGAGGCACCGGCGGGACATGGGATTTCCCTGCCCAGCCCGAGAAGCGGACGGGAGTCACTGCCCAGAGCTGGGTCCCCCTGCCCCAGGTGCTTCCCGCTGGACCCGCGGGAGGGATCGTCCGCCTCCCCTGTCAGCCCCGCGGGAGATGCGGCGGCCGGAGCGCCCCGCAGAGTTATGTGAAATAGGTGCCTTGACTCCTGGGAGCGGCTGTTGCTGGTTTCGTGTTTTTAGGCTTTTTCTTTTCTTTTTTTTTTTTTTTCAGAGCCGAAAATTGCTATCAAAACAATTCCAAGTATTTCCACTGTTTCCTACACGTGGTTGAGCAGTGCAGGATAATTTGTAGCAAGAAAGCTGTCGCCACACCTTGGGGCGCCGCCAAATATGCGTAGGTGAGTTTTGCTGGAGCCAGAGTCCGGTTTAGATCAACATTATTTAAGCATGTAACAGCATTAATAAGCAACGGCGTGGGGAAAGCCGTGCTCAGAAATTTATAAAGAAAATGTGAGAAAGTTACCTCCAACGCTGCCAAACCTTCCACTTCACTTGGAGAGAAGCGATCTCATTCCAAATCAGGGAAAGTTCAAAGGCAGACTATGGACAAATGAAAGGAGCATAACAGAAAAGGTGATATTATTGAGCTGTCTGTATCGCCACCCACTGCTGTCCTTAATATCAGAACAAGGAAGTGGCAGGTTGGCATGAAAAACACGAATATTTGCCTGCCAGGATTAAGGAAATATCTATATGGCTCCAAGAAGACAGCCCAAAGGAATATGTTAAGCCAGTGACGATCAGCATAGACAGGGATGAGTGAGCACAGATCAGAAAGAATAATTCAAACATGGAGCACCTCTACTTTGGTAGTAGAACCAGGAAAAGAATGTAATTTTTGGGGACTATGATGCACAAAGGGTATTTGATGGCAGTGCCAGAAGCATGGTTCTAGAGAGGACTACAGCTGTAGAAACACAGACTTGTCTGTAGTAATTTTGTTTGTTTATTTGTTATTTTTCTCCTTGGCAGGGTTCAGTTTTGCTTGCCAAGATGAGGAATCAAACACAGCAAGACTTTAGCATCACAAAGAATACATTTCTGCAATAAAGAGGAAAATAGAGTATCTGGCTGAAAAGGGAAGGGATGCTAAGCCAGAAGAGGGGGATGTGATCCTTCTCCTTTACTCAGCATTGGTCAAGCCACACCTGGAGGGCTCAGCCCAGTTCTGGGCTTTCCCAGTACAAGAGAGACATGGATGTACTGGAAAGAGCCCATCAAATGGTCATTAATAAGAGAACCTCTCCTGTGAGGAGAGACAGAGAGCTGGGACTGCTCAGCCCAAAGAAGAGAAGGCTCAGAGACATCTTACCAATTAATAAAAATATCTGAAAAGAGAGGGTAAAAGGAGGACAAAGCCAGTATCTTTCCAGTGGAATCCAGTGACAGGAACAGAAACAGGGGAAACAAACTGAAATATCGGAGGTTCCCTCTGAACATCAGGGAAATTTTCACTGTGAGAGTGACTGAACACTGGCAGAGGTTGTTTGTGGAGGCTGTGGAGTCTCTACCCTTGAAGGTACTCCACAGCATATGGATGTGATCCTAGGAATCTGGGTGTAGGTAGCCGTGCTTGAACAGAGGTTGAACAAGTGACCCCCAGAGCTACCTGCCAACCTCAACAATGGCGTGATTATGTTGAAAAACCAATCACACCACCCCTCCTCAACTAAAAAAAAAACCAAACCCCACAAAATAACCAAACCCAACCCCAAAACACCCACCCATTTTCCTAAGTCTATCAGCAAAGCTTCCTTATATCATCTAAATAAGAAAGTACTCATTCTGTGCCAGCTGAAGGTAATACAACCCTTTAGTTTTTTCTAATCTGCTTTGGGCAGTCTGCCATTACTTGTAGGCAGCTTCATGAATGTCTTTAATTAACCTCAGCTTGTCTGCAAGGATTTCAGGGTCCCTCTCATTGCTGATCCTCCTGGGGAGCTGTGTGAGGTACTGTCCCTGGCTGCTAAAGAGGGCACCTCTGACCAGCACAGCCTGAAAGGGCGGGGAGGTGGCTGGGCAGGTGTGCAACTACCAGGGCTGCAAACTTCAAACCAGTAAATTTGGAAATTATTAACAGGCAGTGCCAGCCAACAAGTGCAGCCGTTGTGGCGCTTCCTTTGGAGGGCACTTTAATGGATTTAACAGCGAGTGAATTGCATCATGTACAGTTTTCCAGGGCTTTCAAAGATGAAATCCCTAAAGCCTGGTCTGCGAGCAATATAATCTCAAAGTAGCAAAGGCATTCTCATACAGAGTGGGAGAGCCTTCCCCAAACATGTACAAATGCCAAACACTAAGTACTAGCAGCTTTTGGAAATGCTAAGTACCAAGAAAAGCCAGGAATTCAGTTTCACAGTTTCCCTCCCCAGGCTGTCTGCACTTTGCAGCAAATTTGTGCCTTGGGGCTGATTTAAATTTTTGTTTTGTCTTGCTTTACAACAGAAATAACAATTCTTAATTGTTATTAATTATCCATTACATAGTATTAGACCATGCTGGCATTCTAATTAACTTGTAAAATTCAGTCCAGAATACTCAAGCAAGTAATTTAATAGGATTCACAAAACACACACCACAGACTCGTCAGGAGATCATTCCTTCCATTCCAGTATAATGCAGCCAATGACGATTTTCTTCCTATGCAGTTTAAAGAAAATATGGTAATCTGCCTACTTATTTCAGCTTACAAACCCATCACAAAGTTTAACATTCTGCTGCTAATGCACTTGGCATCAGGTACAGAAGTGCCATTATCCCCAGCAGGCAAGTCAGGAAATAGAGACAGAGACGCTGAAATTAAATTCACAAAGGAAGCATGTGGCAAAGCAGGGAATTTGGACTCCATGTCTCCAGACCAGCATATTAATCACAAAATTAATGCTTTTTTTTTTACTCTCATCTCTCCCTTTAAGACCAGAGTAAAATGCAGTTTTAAGTAGGCATATGCTTTTGATTTTCTGTTTCCAGACTACTTTACATTTTCCATCGCTGTTGAAATAGCAAACTTATTGTACTGCAGCTGGCAGAAACACTTTAGCGACATGGACTCAGCAGTGCCAGGTTAACAACTGGCCCTTTGAGGTCTTCTTCAACCTAAATGATTCTGTCACTCTAAAGTGACCACACAGAGCCTTTACCTATTCAGAGCTAAATGCATGATCAGCTTTGCTGACATTGAACAAGCATTATTATTGTAGGCCTGGGGAAGAAGTGAGATAGGAAGGGTTATTGAGGACAGATGAGAAGGCAGCTGCTTGGTCAAAGAATTTGACTGCCTGTCTCTAATCACAAATAGCAGCATCTTTGTATCAAGTTCTTTTTCTGGAAATGAAAAAGTATATTGTAAGTAACTTCTAACTGTGGTATTTGCTTGCGCTTTTGCTTTCTTCCAGAACTTCATGCAACTGCAGATGGTAGATTCATAGAATGGTTTGGGTTGTAAGGGACCTTAAAGATCATGTAGTTCCAACCCCCCTGCCACAAGCAGGGATGTCTTGTACTAGACCAGGCTGCTCAGAGCCCCATCCAACCTGGCTTTGAATACTTCAAGGGATGGGACATCCACAGCTTCTCTGGGCAACTGTTCCAGGGCCTCACCACCCTCACAGTAAACAATTTCTTTCTAATATCCAATCTAAGCCTATTCTGACTCCGAGAGCCTGTTAGCAGAGCAGCCCCATGATTGTTTACCTTAATATAATCAATGGATTTAAATTGTAAACTGTGCCAGTGTTCATGTCACACCTCCAAAGCTATGAAGCTAAAGCAACAGGGAAGGAAACTTTGACCATGTAAGTAGGAATAATTTTTGAACATGGTGTGTCTAGCTAAATATTCTCAGCAAAGCTGTTAATGAATTAATGAGTGAAAAATTATTTAGGTTTCACATTTTTGTTCAACATTATTAACTCCACTAATCAATTGAATAAATAAGTTTTGACCATTATTTGGTATCTCTAAAAAACGTTGCTATTATTAAAAACAACGTGTAGTTTGCTCAGAAGACTGGAAGACATTTTAGTGATCATTTGGACATCCATATAAAAGAAGTCAGATTTCTGCTTCATGCATTTTAGACACACCTAGTATATTTGGCATCAATTTTTCTTGGAAGAGGGAAGGAGACTGCAAAACCAAGGATATAAATTTTCTTGATCAATCTCAAACTTCTGCAAAATTGATCAATAAAATTCCATATTTAGCAGCTTAAATTTCTGCTTCATGACAAGATCAGTACTTCTGCAGACACAGTAAAGGCTAAAGAAAAAACTTACAGCAGCACCACAAAACAGGTACTTAAAGATATAAAGACTCTTGGAGATCATGGTATTACTCTCACATTTTTTATAGTAAAAGTGTGTATTTTTCTATTTCAAGCTTTTTGTCATTGCAATTCCCATCTTTCCCAGAATGTTATAATCCTATCCTTAGCTTTTCTGCATTTTCTGAAAATCCTGTTCCTGCAAGATTTCCACTATCTGCCACCACTGCAATCAACTGGTTTAACCAGTTTCCAGGAGAAAGGCTGGTGGGTAGTCAGGGCAGGGACAGAGCTGCCACGTCAACAACAGGAACTGTTTGGGGCTTTTATCACCACCATCTGCTTTTCTCCCTGTTGCAGAGGCTGTAGCCCTCTGCCCCTGGAGCAGAGGGAGCACCCACCTGTCCCCTTGCAAAGGTGGGCAGCTTCACTTGGACTGCTGCAGCTGCAGGTTTAAGCCAATGCTGTGACTAGATGGGAGAG
The DNA here is from genome assembly GCA_024865655.1 of Emberiza elegans. NCBI lineage: Eukaryota > Metazoa > Chordata > Aves > Passeriformes > Fringillidae > Emberiza > Emberiza elegans. The sequence continues at coordinate 59,205,215 of JALJVW010003023.1, read as the reverse complement.
GAACATTAACTAGTCTGTATAAATATGTGGATGCTAAAGCAAAAATGATGCAATTGGCCTTCTCCCTTGGCAAGAGTAATGCTGAGCATCAGCAACTTAACTCCACAAAGGGGAGTAAAAACAGTAAAACAGCATTTGGGTAGAAGCCTTTTTCTGAAGCTCTGTAATGGTTTCTATGCTTTTTATTTTTGAGATGCTCTGCATGCTGCAAAGGGCAAGAGAGCCAAGAGCTAATATGTACCTCCCCTCCGGAAACAGTCTCAGTGTTCTCAGAACAAGCTTCGATTTTCAGGCACTGAAACAATAAACCCCACTTAAATCCTACGCTCGTACACAGCTGTTGTCCAGTGTCTATCAATTTAAAACACTTTCAAAGGCTGCTGTGGGAGGACTGGGACTGTGCCCATGCCCAAAAGACCACATTGTTTTTGACACTGATTACATTTACCTTGGATTCTTAAGAAGCCTTTAGGCTGACAGAAAAAAAAATTGCCAATACCAAAGCATGCTGATTTGTTGGAGCTGGAAAACACAGGACAGGAAGGAAAGAAGTTCCTGAATCTAAGATGCATCTTCTCATCCTTTCAGAACCATATGATAAATTTTAATAACATTAATTTTAAAAGTGTCAAATTATTATTTCCCTTTCTCATAGCATATATAAACTTATGTGAAAACTGTTAGAAGTTGACTGCAAGTATCAGGCTCTCTTTTTTGACCCTTATATCTGTTTATTATGTCTTTTTCATGGCTTATGATCCTCTCTCTGACCACATATTTGTGTAATAAGCATGGTCTAAGAAAAATGGTTGGCAAGAAAATGAACACACCAAACCCTTGCTTAAATCAAACCAAGCATCTCTTCATCCACTGAGCTTGTAATCTTTGCACTAAAACAATTATGCAGATAAAGAAAAATTATCACAGCCTATTAGGGAAGAGGTAATTATGGCCATTTCAAAGTTGAGTGCAATTAGAAATGTGTGCTGATTTATAAGGTAATTAGTACTCAAACACACTAAGTGCAATCCTGTTAATAAGGCCATTAACAGCTTCTGCAACCCTCCTCTCCTTCATGTCTAATATTGTCAGATTGCTGGTGACAATCTAGTAACAAATTTGAAGTAATTTAAATGAGCTTTTAAAAATTTGTTTAAAAAAAACCCCTAGAACAAACCAATTTCTATTCTGTTCACCCAAAAGAATCCATTGCTGTAGTTGCCTTCCAAAGTACAGGCTGTGTATACTACACCAGATCCATAAAATCTCCTCAATACAATGGTAGACAGTCCTTGTTTTCTACCTTGCATCTGAGTAGCATTTTCTCAGGTAAGAACAGGCATTCATGGAAAAAAAAGTCACTCTGTTGAGTAAAGGTGAATTTTATTGAAGTGATGGCCACATGAAAAGGCCACCAAAACATATTTCCAAACAAAATACTTATCTATCCAGACTAGCAATTCTGAAATTACTACAACAAATATATCTTTATCTCTTCATACATTTGGTTTCTCAGCTTGTGAGTGGTGACTGCTATTTGCAAGACTTCTAAGTGAGATATTTTCACAGTACCAACAAGAGTAGAACTAGCAGTTTAGGACATATTGGTGCACTGGGTGAAGCTAAGGCATAAGCCACATGAAGCATGTATGTTTAAGCTGGCTTCAAAGTCACTTAGTACAAAGTAAGGAGAATTTTTAGGCATTCCTCCACAATTTCATAATATATCATCTCTTATCGCAGCAAATAGATGGAGGGAGATAGACGAAAGGAGGATTTAAATCTAGAAAATAATATAACCCTGTATTCTCACAGTTATACTTTGGGGAAGGAGAGTCATGAAACAAAAAAAAGCAACCTTACTCCCCTGTGTATAATTTCTAACATGGTTCTCTTTGGCCATCCTGAACCCCAGATTCAACTGGCCACATCTATACAACAGCCTGACAAATTCTGATCTTCCTGTCTTTCAGCTGGAGCACTTTCTGCTTGCACAAATGAGTCTCCCTTCTGGGTAAAGGGAAAATGAAAGATATATAACCCATTTCTAAGTCAGCATTAGATAGCTGAAAATTCAGCCACAGTGCAGGTTTGGGAATGCTGAATCACTCCCATTTTTGGTTTTTTACTTAATATATAGTCTGTATAGTGACAGCAGAATTACTGTTATTTCTATTATTATTACGCTCTCCTAATGCTTGGGCTGAAGGAAGGCTGTTAAAAGATAAAAATCGGTCCTAAGCTTATAAAGATTTTGGGCAAGGATGATATTTTCTGTGAAACATTCTAATAAATGTGGCACTGTAAAGAAAACAAAAAGAATCAGAAAGCAAAGTCAGTACAGTGCTCTTCCAAAAAAGAGCACCACAGTATATATCAAGAAGCAGCAGTACTAATTAAAACTTTAAACTGTTTTTTGAAAGCATATCACAGCTACAATGCTGTACATTAAAATGCAAATATATGACATATAAAAAGTTCTCTATGCAAAATAATCCTGTTTCCAGTTCACGTTCTTCTATGCCATTTACTCAAGTGTCTGTTAAACTTTATTTTCTTACAGTTTATTGCCACATAGGTTAAGTTCTGGCAATCTTAGCAACAGAAAACAGTTTAGGAAGTTATTAAAATATTTTTATATTAATTAACATCTCTCTCTTTCATTGTAAAAAAAATATATTAATGCAAGTTGTTCACATCATTCGTAAGTACGGTACTCAAGTTTTACTAAAAACAGTGAGCATGCAACTTAGACTTGAAAGAAGTCAATAAGCAACTGGTATTTCATACAGCCAGTGATATATGTTACTTGCACACCTTTATTCACAGCTTACAATGTTCAGTAATTTACAGTTCTGAAGTATGTGCATTTTAAGAGGAACTTGTCACAGCTCTCAAGCAATACCAGAGACTAAATCAGGTCAGCAGCAAACAGAGTGTGAACTAAGTGAGACAAAGCCATACCCTTCTACTCATGCGCTTCCATTGTTAAAGTAACAGCAGGAGGATGACGAGCACTTATTTTTGTATTTGTTTCAAATCTCTCCTGTTGCTGTTTTGGCATTCTTCTGAGTGACATTAACCAAATCCAGCTGAATAAGGAGCTGAATCCAGCATCCGAGATCTGGTCCAAATCATTCCAAAGGCAAATGCAAGAAAGCCTAAACATAGCCTCCTATTTGCTACCTACAGACACCTAAAAGACTTGTCCATCACACTACTGTTGATCAGTTCTGTGTTCTGAAAGTTCCCAGAGGACGTTTTCCCCAGTAGCACAAACCATAAAGGTTCCAGTTAAAATATATATTGGAGGGGAAGAAAATAGAAGTGCCTAAAACAGTGGAAAGGAATTAAAATATCTAAATAAAGCCTGTTTGCTTTGTTGATTGTGTACTGAAATATATACAACAAGCAAAAAATTAAACCAAAAGCAAACTTACTGAACATTTTATTCCCAACATGTTGCCATTCTGCAGTTCATATGTTCAGATTATTCTCAGTCTGAAATAAGGCAATATTAAAGGAACAAGCATCATTTCCTCAGAGCTAAGGTAGATAGGAAAGGAAGAGCCCTATTTAGTATTTGTATGGGTACCAGAGAAAGACTCTGTAAAACAACACAGACAATCTGAAGATATGAGTGAAAAAGACAGAAAGACTTTGGTTTAAACATAAGCAGGATTCAAACGTGTATGCTTTTTAAAACCTTGCAAATAAATTAAGATGGTGAAAGGCATTATGGACTGTATAAGGGAGCAGACAACTGAAGGTAAAAAGAGGTGCTGTGTTGATAATAGAAAAAGAGATGGTAGAAATTTATTTTTCTTGGGGAAAACATATAATATTCTGTTGAGTAACCTGGAACAGAGACCATCTCATCTGTGCAAATATCTGCGCAAACAATGTACACACACACAGGTAATGGAGAGAATAAGATCTTCAATCATTAGAACATTTAAAAAATTCATCTATTGACAAAAGCTTCATTCTTTTCTCTCAGAAGTTAATGTTAGGAGTCTGTCTGACCTGTGGGCTCAGATTCTTTCTTTAGTGTTTTCACTATGACTAAGTCAGTATGAGTAGTCTTGTCATCCAATTAGAGATATTGTTACAGTAATGACACATTTTTTCCTGGTCTTTTTCACAAACTTCCAACCTCAGATTAAAAAGCCCTAGCTTAAGCCCTTTGTCACAAAGCTTCAGCTCACTTAGGACCTCTGAGTCTTGGAGTACTATCCTAAGGCTTCCATAGATGCCATTAGACTCTACTATAGTACCATGCCCAGGCGTGACAAGCACTGTATTTCATGCAAATTTTTGCACCCTCTACATTTTGTGAACTGTTGCCTTCATGTTCTGCAAAAGCAAAATAATTTAAGAAAGACAACAACTTTAAAGAAGAAAATGCCCTGTTTCTTAATTATCTTACATTTTGTAGCCTTCACAGGAGAGGAAATAATTTTAAATTTCTTAGATGTGCAGAGAGTAACACTAACCATATAGATTAGCTAGCTGACAGTGATATGTGAAAGCAACTGTAAACACTTTTAAATGCTTAAAATCTAAACTCTAGTTATTCCAGTTAATATAAGGTCAAACTTTTAAACTGATATCAAAAGAACTATCACAGGTTGACAAATTCTGTTTCCAAACTATTCGCAATGAATTTGTCACTTCTCATAGTTCTTATTATCTGTTTTAACATTTTCAAGAAAAATAGTTCACTGCTGCTAGAGCATAACATAGGACCATCTTTCAGAGCTACTGCAGGCTTCTTTCTTAGTGGAGCCTAAAAAGCTGAAAAAAACCACACAAAAATAAAACCCTGTAGTTCAATGATACAACACCAACAGATCTACAGTAAGATTTCTCAGTTTTTCAGTTGTGGAATGTTTTTAAAGATTCAGTGTTTCCACTGTTTTATCGAAGTCCTGACCAGCTGTGGAGGTACGAAGCCCACCCAGAAGGCCGTGAGGTACTTTCTTCTTCCCTGAAGGAGGAAGAAAAACATACTTTATATTATGTTAGACATTTGTTATGTTAGACAGTGTATCATTTGGTTACATATCCTTGCCTCCATTCCTTGCCTTTATTCTTTTCCAAATGCTGCCCTCAAGCTTGGTGAGAAAGGAATTCACTCTTGGGCTGAAATAGACATGGACTGTATCACCAAGTTCACTTTACTTTGGGTACTTAAGAATGTCTGAAAAAGGTAATTTATCACCATTCTTCAGAAAAATGCAATCAGTCTTCATTAGAGGGTCAGAACAACATGAACATGCTATGAACTTAACTTACATCTTATTTTTCCAAATGCACAGCCTATCATGGAATACAGTATTTGAACACTTCCCTTTTTATGTGATTTTGTTCACAAGTTTTAAGTTTTGATATGTACAAATGTTGCTTACTGTTTATATTACTTCTAAGATAAAGTATATATCAGGTATATAACAGGTCAGTTGCTAATGAATTCCAAGAAGCTACAGTTACTGTCATTGAGAAGTGACAACTAATACCTTAAAGAGCATTTAAGGGAAAAAAATGCTGCTGAGAGTATTTGAAGCAGAAACAGAACATTACTGTACACAGAAATCCAGTGTTTATTTCTTGCAAATGCCTAACTCTTTTTATGTCCTTCCCTAGTTCCTTTATTTCTTCAATGAAGAACATATTTTAAGACATCTTTAAATGTATTATATTAAAACTAATATTAGATCTGCAGTACTTGAGGCCAGTGCAGTGGCCTTGAGAGGACCACTTTAGTTATCTGTTTAGAACATCTGCAAAGAAAATAATTCAATTATATAAACCTCTATTTTCACAAATTTTTTTAAACTCTACTCAAAACAAAAACACATTAAAATTTTCAACTTACCACTGTCTTCCTAAAATGTGAATGTTTCAGAAGAAATGATATTTTATGTCAATTTTATGGTATTTGCTCTGTTTATTGAAAACTGAATAGTAACTTCCTAACAAAGAAAACGGTTTTATGACTAGTTCATTGGCATTATGATACTAAGGTTTTTTGGTTTTTTTCTCAAAGGTCTATACAACAGACAGCACAGAACTATCCTTTCCCTTTTTCACTTTTCCTCGTTTTTGTGATAATATTTTGAACGCCACCTACCTTGGGCAATTGCAACCAGCTTCCCCTTCTCTTCAGGGCTGAGTTGCAACATGGTGTCTATAACCGGGAGCAGCCGTTCCTTCTCACTTCCTGATTTCAGAAATATGAACTGCAATAGAACATTCTTCAAGTACTCTAGATTAGCCACAGACTTTTCTCTCTCTTGATTTCTTTCCAATCTTCTTATTTCATTCTTAAGAAGCTGCAGATGAGAAAAAAAAAGTAATACTGCTTGCCTCACTTAATGAGTAATTGAACAAAGGTCTTTTGAAAAGCTAAAAAATGAACTGTGTAGCTTGCTTCAAAAAGAATAATGCATGTTTAGCAACATATTCAAGACAAAAATTCAGTGAAAATAAAATACGTGATAATGCTCTAAGAAATAACTTACTGACTAAAAATACCCTTTTTGGATAAAATTTTGCAGTATAGAGATACAGTATCAGTGATAAAATAGTAGCAACAGTGGAACAGTTAAATAACTCAGAAATCTGATGATATTAATCTAAAAGCATTTTAGAAAAGAAAGCTTAGTACATTTAGAAATGTCTTCAGAAACCTCACTCATACATTAGTTCATGAGTCTTCTTTTAATGTAAGACAGATAAAACAGGTTACAGGAACAGAAACCAGACAATGCTTCCCTTGGGATTTACTACTTTTATCTAAGTGAAGATAGTACAGACCCTTTACTAAACATTAAACTTCCCAACTCCAGAAGTTTTTTTTGTAGAAGCTTTTACTCCTACACTCCTCTCCCCCTTCCCCATAGCCAACTAGAAACTGTGGTGGAAAAAACCCCAAAAAACTGAAGTATACTCTGGAAGCACTAGACCTGTGGAATAAAAGTCCCTCCCAAACTAAGTTTTACATCACCAAATTTTATAAACTGGGATTTTCTGAAAGATATTTGGTCTAAGAAACAGACCATGGAAATTAGAGCTGTCCTCACATCTCTTGTGTGTCTGCTAACCTTTATTTGTTCCATTAGGATTGCATTGGTTGCTTCTGATTCACGAAGTAATTCATTCAAGTGATCAGCACTCTTAGTTGTTGTGTTTAGCTTCTGAATCAGTTCATCCTTGCTGAGATCTGCTTGCCACTGAGATGGTTCTGCAATTAATTGGGAAAGAAAACTAAGAGAAGGAAAAAGCACTTGCATTTACTTCATAATAACGTCAGAACTTGATTAATGTAGTTGCTCATGAACAGAATTCACACAAAGTCAGAGTGCAGACTTAACAGGCATCAATGCTGCTGCTACATGCTTGTTTTCTGATCATTTCTGTTTATATATTAGAAGGGGGCTGGCAAAATAGTGCTACCTCGAGATACCTGGTTTTAACTTATTCTTTGTTTCCTGCCCACAAATGGAGATTTTCAACATTTATCCATGAAGTGTTCAGTAGACTTTTAAAACAGGATTATATGCTACCATGTATTTTTCTGTTTTTTGGGGACTCCTAAAACATTCTTTTTCATGCTGGATTTCACTTTCCTAGGAAAAAAAACTTATGAATCAAGTACTGTTCTATTAAGTCTCATTAATATAAACAGAAATTTTATCCTTTCACTACCAGGTTTAAATCAGCACTTAACTGTCCCTAGTAGAGACTTATCCAGAATACAAAAATTTCTGTAACTATTCACTGACTTGCTCACTCAGTCTTTTCCCTTTGAAAGCTCAAATATGACATCTTTAAATCACTAAAACCTGCAGGAATGTCCTACTGTAAGTCCTTAATCAATGACAAAACTCCTACAAAAGTTCAGGACAGTGTAAACTCAGTGGCACATGACTAGACTTGTCTAGCACCTAAAAGCATGAGAACACAATGATCTAAAATATTTTGAGGGCATGAACTTCTGCAACCTGTGTAGGCAAGCACTTCTGAAAGCCACGTCCTACCTACCAGGCTTTGCTTCTGGTGAGTTCAGCAGCTGCTCCAAGGACTGAACATAGGTGCTGGCTGAGGACACAGACTCTGTGTCTGTTGTTTCCATACCTTCTCCCTCCTCCCTAGCCACAGTGTGCACATCGAGCACAGGAAGGTCAGTGTTCCGCCGCTCTCTCGAGGTCTTCGTTGCTGGATTTGAAACAGCTGGACCTGAAAGATACTTACTGATGTTCATATCAGAATGAAATTGGGATGGCTATTTCCTAGGTGTGACTGTCAGGGATTGAGAGTGGGACATAAAATAGTCTTCAAAATGCCTGGGAAGGTGAAGCCAAAAGAAAAAGCCAGCTATGCACGTAACATTGATAATAGTAAAATACAGCCTTTCACCTCCGAATGCCCATTCCAATCAAAGTCTGATTCTAAACCCAAACTTGACTGGCAATTTTTATTTCAGTGACTGTGAAACCTTCATGCACATCTGCCTGAAGATGTGTTTTAGTTATGGTAAGAATAACAAATACCTTTAATGCAAAACAATTTGCTTTTGTTTCAACCAGTCGTATGGGAAGTGTAAATTCTTCTGTTTTATTACTGTGTGCATGACCCTTCTACTTCAGTAATAACACAGCAACTTCTTAAACAGCTACTGCTGTTTGGCAAATGTCCAACTACATCCTGATTAGTAACATTACAGATGTGAAAATAGCACTTGAGATTGAAGATAGTAAAATCTCAAATTGGAAGGAGGATCAAGGAGCAAGTATAATAAACAGCATGTATACAAATAACTTTCTTAAAACATCTTCCAATACACTTTTCTTTAGCTTTACACTTCACTTTACTTGAGGCAATGTCCAGCATGCTCCAAAACCTGAAACATGATAAGAAGAACCCCAAATATTTTCAAAGTTATTTCCCTCCATCTGTCTGATACTGCAGAATAGGTATCAGTGGTGCAGATTCTAGAACAGAATAGTTCCAGGTGGAAGTGACCTACAACAAGTACCTAGTCCAACTGCCTGACCATGTCAAAAGGTTAAAACATTATCAAGGGCATTGTCAGAATGCCTCTGTTTCGGGCATCAATCACTTCAATGGGAAGCCTGCTCCAGAGGATGACCACTCTCTCAGTAAGAAAATGCTTCCTAATGTCCAGTCTGAATCTCTCCATGGCAGCTCTAAACCAATCCCCCATGTCCTATCAACTGAGTACCAGGGAGAAGAGCTCAGCACTTCCCTCCTCACTTCCCCCACTCAGGAATCTGTAAGACAGCCATGAGGTTGCCCTCAGCCTGCTTTCCTCCAAATTAGATCAACCCAGAGTCCTCAGCTGCTCCTCACAGGACAGTCCTTCCTGCCCTTCCACCACCTTTGTTGCCCTCTAGATGTATTCAAGGACCTTAGGATTCTGAAGTAACAATAAATAATAACAAAGATGTATTCCTGACTTGGTGTCTGTGGATTGATAAAGCATGCTTCAGATTTCCCAGAAAAAGTTGCTGGTGATTTCACAGAAGCAAACACTGTAAGCACATTTTAGTTTCAGACTGAGGTACACAAATTGGTAACTAACCCATGAAAACCTGGCATTCTGCCTGGAAGTTACCTCTAGTGCTTGGTTCACTCTTGAGTTGGAAGAGTTGAGCTTCTACTCTGGAGAGTTGCTGCTGAAGTGTCTCTACTGTTTTCCTGTGCTCTTCTTGCAGGTTCCTGACCTGATCTCTGAAGTTGTTCCGGAGAGCTTCATTCTGGGCTGTCAGCTGACTCAACGCCTGGGCATGTTCTGTTTTGATGACCATGTTCTCAGACTGTATTGTACAGAGTCTGAAAACAGTGCATGCATAAACAGTAAGACACAAGCAGTAAAACACTCTAAGTTTTACATTACAAAATTTTTACAGTTTGAGGCAGTTTTCAATTTTCATGAGTATGATTATCTTAGAATGACTATGTGTGCAACTTTTTTTCATTTAAACTCCTCTTTTTACAGGGAAAATCTGAAACTGAAAAAGCTACACATTACTTATTATATGAATGCACTGTGCTATATAAATTTGACTTCTATTTCAGAGCAAAAAATTCAGACATCTTTGGGAAATAATGAAAAGCTTAAGAGACACTATGGTCTAAACATTCTTAAATTTTAAAACTGCATCATGACTGTTTATAGTATCATACAGGGCATGTCACTTATACTCCAGTTCCTATAACATTTATTTACCAAGCACTTACTTGGGACTTCTAAAAACATAGGTTTCTGAGAAGGTAAGTATACTTTTTTTAAACCTCAACTTTCAGTGTAGAAGGGCGTAGTTGTTAGCAAGAAAAATGTCAGTAACTCATCAGTTGTACTTGGTTTGGAGGTACTCCAGAAACACACCAAAATTGTCACAAGCAAGTAAATACATTAAATAAATAATAATATACAATAGATGATATATACTAATATAATTAATAAAGTCGCATGCAATTAAACAAATGTATTTATGGAAAAACTAAGCCCAGGACTTACCCTTATAAGCATACAGACTTAGAGCCAGAGCAGTGTTTAGGTATAAAGGGAATCTATTGTGAAATGGGCTGTTTCCAGAAAAATGCAGAACATAATTTGGTTTGCTACAGTGAATCATTATGTAGCTATCAGGAACAGATAAAACTGTACAAAGACAGTGACAAGTCAACAGTTCCTAATATCAATCAGTAATTTCTAATTAATACTTCATGTGACAATCTCTGTACCCTAAATGGAGAAGAAAAGACAATGATAGACCCTTTTTGTGGAGCTCAGGTATTAGGTACTCATGTGATTTTACAGGGAGTGATACAGATTAAACAGATTCCATTCATTTTGAAAGAAAAATTAGGCAAATTAAGCCTCTGGCGAGCATAAACCTAAAGTACAGTACTTTCTTTAAGAAAGGGGCTTGGTGGACAAGAACTGGGTATTTTATCAGTGAACTTGTCTGCTTTCCATATAATTACCTTATTTTTTTAATAGGAAACATCCATAAAATTTAGTAGAGTGGTACAACACAAATGTGGTGCTGGGCATTAGACTTAAAAATAGTCAGTGTGCTTAAAAAATGTTAATTTTTAGGTCTGATAGTTAAGAGGTAGAAGGTTTGCAAAAATCTCAAATTCCCCTATCAGCTACTATTTCACTGTCATTGTGGAAGCTTCTGATGCCTTGTGAAAAACAGCAAACAATCCTTTTGAAATTCCTTTTAACTTTCTCACCAACATGCCTATTTTTTGTGAAATACGGTTATAGACTTCTTCATATTAAGATCTTAAAATTCAAACAAAATAAAATATCTATATCTTTTCATCAGCAGACCATACTTTTCACGGAGTTCTGCTTCTTTTGCAACAGTCTCTTGCAGCATCTTATTGTGTCTTTCCAGCAGGGTGTCGTGTTCAGACTGCAATGCCTGGAGTTCAGATTCATTCATCTGTGAATTATGCTGAGCATCTTGCAGCTTAACTTTAAGTTGATCTATCACCATTTCCAACTGTTCCCTGCACGTGGAAGAAAAAGAAATGCACAACACACATTTCAAATAATTAAAATATTTCAGAACTTATATGATATCCACAACATTTTGGATAGCTCATCCAATTTGAATATTTATTAATAAATCAACACAGCACTAAGACCAAAATGATTTCAGAATGTGGCTACAGCAGAAACAATCAGATCTTGTTTCAACATAGATACAAAAAAGTTCGCCATATCCCATCTGAACTGCTGGGAATGCAACTAATAGGGTAGGAAGCATGACCGATAGCACTTTCTACTTCAAGGGAGGAACAAGACAGAAGGAAAATAATACATGGGAATCAAATGGGAGAAAAAAAATTCTTCTTAAAAGTGGTGAGGATTTTTTTCATTTGTTTGGTAATGCACATCAGTTTAATAAGATCAAATACAGAGGACAAATGGCTGGAGTAGATTTTGAGCAAATTACTAGAAAGCAACATCAAGTCCATAACAGATAAACTCAGTTGGTCAGAAACAATTCAAAATCAGAAATACCAGGAAGAAAAAATCTTAAGTCACACCGCATTCTTTTTTTTTACTGATTTCTGTGTTTATATATGCAGAAACCTCCATTATCTCATGAACTGTGTATCTCACTAATCCTGAGAGTTGATCCTTGTAAATAATTTCTTTGGGAACAGTTTGTCATCTGCTTATTGCTTATCCAATTTGTTCCCAAGATGGTTCTCTCTCACAAAAAAATGATCAATACCAGAACTTCTTAAAATTCTGCAAATAAGAGTCAAAGAAATGCAGCTCTCATAGCTTGGCTGCTTCAAAAGCCAGAATGTTTCAAAAACCCCAAACCAGCCCTAAATCCGAGTCCTCCAACAAGGCACCAGTCGCCCTCTGGTGGATGTTTGGCCGCAATTGCCGGCACCGGCTGCGGGTCTGCGTCAGAAACTAAGCCGGGCGTTTCACACATAAACGCCCAGTCTGTCACCAAGGGCAGCATCAATGACTAATAAAAATAACTTACACAAACTGATTGACTTCTGCAGTGAGTTGAGACATTTTCTGAAGTGAATATGAATTTACCTGGCTTATGACTGTACTTAAAGGATTTTCAGGGAATTTTTGGTAGTGTAATTCTTTCCTTCCAAGTCTTTCCTTGTATGATACAATATACAGTATTTCATAAATATGCAATAACTGATGACTGAATTGGCTTTACCTACACTTAACCACTCACTCCTGAAAAAGTTCAAAGTGAGCTCAGCTGAACTGAACCAATCTGCTCTTTTCCTCTTTGTTGCAAATGGCACTTGGCTACTTCACATCAGAGAAAGTGATGTGCCAAGTCTACACAGAATGTGCAGGCTAATTTCTGCTCATGAGAGTTATAAAAAACTTCCTAAGACTTCTCCTTCCAACTGCAACAATAGGTGATCTACACAAAAATAATGGTTAAAAAGATAAACCCAGGTATTAGAAACTAATATAGCATCACAGCAGTAGGAACTGATAATATTTCTTCTGTTCAGCTAGGCAGAGCCACAGTCAGATTGCAGATCAAGTAAAAATGTTAGTTTTACCTTTCTTGTTTGGCTCCTTCAGATTCTGTCCGAGCAGTAGATTTATTCTTTTGCTGTTTTAGAACATTATGAACACGGACTTTGTAGCTCTCAAATTCAGATGCAACAGATGCTTGTTCAGCCTATCACACAGAAAACAAAGCTGTAAGTTATACTATTAACTACTGCTCCCTTATTTCTCTATAATGAAATGTATCTTACACTGAAAAAAATTAAAACCACCAGCTGCATTTCTTTCTTTAAAATAGATAATTAAAACAGGGATGACCATAACAATGTTTCTTTAGATTTTAACTGAGTATCATATAATGTGAAACTTGAGACACTGATTTTCAACATACCAGTATTAAAGAAAAGAAAGAATACTTGAAAATTCAAAAACTGCATTCAACTGAGAGATATAAGCCAGGGGATCTATGAACAGCTTTAAATGAAAGCAAAGGTGACAGAAAATACAAGAGGTATAATTCTGTTTCTCTCCAAAACTACAAGGGTGACAAAAATTCTAATGTGCCATAAAGTTATGCATAATTCTGAGGAGTTAAGTCAGTCTTGCAATGGTATTACATATCACCAGATAAAATATTCTTTTTGTCTGTAAAGGTGTTTGGTCTGTCTTTTCTTCTAAATTCAGCTGTTGCCGGAGTTTCTGTGGACATACACAAAGCTGCCTCACATCACATTAGCTTTATCCTTGACTGCACACTATACAGCAAACATTACTGTCACCCTTCCAGTACTCACGTTGCATATTCCTCTTAAAAAAAAAAAAAAAAACCAAAACAGCACTGACACAGATTTTCTTTCTTGGATCTTAGGACAAGCTCATGGATTCATTAGTCAGTCCCATTTACAGGTAACTAAAATGTTCTCATCTCCAAGAGGAGGATTTTGGAAACTTTCCCTTCAGCTGAACTGGTGACTGAAATTCTACAGAACTGACTCTGATTAGCCACTGGTCTAGATTTTCAGAGACTGTATATTTTGTAGCCATCTTATTTACATTAATCCTTTGCTTCTCTTCCTGTCAAAATGTGTGAATATTCCTAAATCCTCAGGTACACAGCCTTAAATGTCAGCATGAGTTCTCTTTTCTACTATCTGCTTTGGTATCCACATTTCCTTTACAGGGAATTTTCCTTTGCTAATAATCTTGTAATAATATTTAGATGCCCATATGTAGGGCATCTAAATAGGAAAGCAAACCCTCCAAGAAGTTCAAGCCATGCCAATATGGAAGATCTACAACCTTGCTGATTTCACAGCATCACCGAGCAAACCACTACAGACAGGTATTGTAAGCACCCAGGTATGAAGAATACATTTGTAAAACCATGATCCATGTGTACCAGCACAACTACGGCAAACCTCCTGTAGCAGCAATCACAAAGTTTGTCCATTTCAGTTCAGCTTTTTAAAATATAGTTCTTTTGAGAGGCTGCATTCAGCTGTTGCTTACCTGCAGGGTGCAGCTACCACCACACCTCCCACACAACAGTGCCATAGAGTAGTGCAGTAATCCCCATAAAGGTCGTTTGAACTTGAGTCCTACTATGTTTTGAATATATTTGTCTCCAATGCAAACACTGCATTCTGGGACCAAACAGGGTTATATGAGCAAAAAATCCCAGAAAAAATAATAAACTTCAGCAACAGTGTCAGTTTTCATGTACTTCAGCTGCCAATTAAGAAGCTGCTCATATTTCAGCATATTAAAAGGTGCTTGCAAAGATATTTTTCACAGCTTTTTTTTCCCCTTTAAAGTGGTATCTGTGTTAATTGGTTTTATATAAAGCAAGATATATTGCTTTTTTTCATTTGTGCTCTTTTCTTTAAAGACTCTTCTTTTCCCTGACTGTACACTTACTGATCATCTAAAATAAACCCTGAGTCCCCACTACCACAAGTTTTTCCCTACTGTAAATAGCAGTATGCAAGTCCAGATGTTTCACCCCAAGTGATACATGTCAACCAGGACAGTCTGGCCTGTCCTTTATACCACCACTCAATACTGGGGTAATTCACAATTCTTGAAAGACAAAAAGAAAAGAGTGAAAAATCTGCAAAATATTTTTGAAGAAGCAAAGAGTGCAAGTAATCTCCCCACTCTAAGATTACTTCTTCCACTGGTATACCTGGGCTGCTCTGCACTCTTCTTGCAGGGTTGCAATTTTTTGCTGGCAAGCACTCATTGTACGCTGGTGCTGCTCCGAAGATGTTCGCAGCTGCTCCTGAACTTTATGCTTTTCTGATGTCAGTACAGCCACTTGAATCTGAAAAAGTCAGTTGAAAATTTCATTATCACAAAAACTTTTCTTACTTCTCCAAGGGAACATGCCACTGAGAACCTAGGACTCTACTGCAGTAATTCCTGCACAGAACTGGTGAATACAAAATGAAAATCCAACAAGATTAGAATAAAAAAAATAGACATGGGTTACCATGTAATAATTTTTAAAAAGTGATGCTGTTTAAAGAGAGAATTGAAGATATAATTACAATGCTGGGGTAGAAGCATTTAGGAAAGCCAACCTCTCTCCCTTCTCTGCTTCTTTCATTACATTCTAATCCATTTCTGTTCTGTATACGGATGGACAACACTTAAGATTTTTGCTGACAATGTTGTGCTCTTCTGTTTTTAAACTGAAAAACTTCCATTTTTAAAGAAACATTAAAAAATATATTCCAGTTACAAGCTTCAAACTCCACAGTCTTCTCCTGTGGTGGAAAGGGAAAGTGGAAAAAGACAGGTTAAAGAAAATAACAGGAAAAACATTTGGGGAAAGCAGCAAACAGACAAAACTCATTTAAGAAAAAGAACCTGTAACATAAAAGTAAAAATAGCACCTCTTTATTGTTCAGCCTATATTCCACGTGTCCAGTACAAATCACACCCTCAACTACTTAAATGAGAAAACTTGTACTAACAAAAAGTGAAGTTTCTTACCTTATAGGCTTCCACTTGCTGTTGACTGGCTTCCAGTTCCCCTTTCAATGATGCCTGCAACATTAGATGGTCATTTTCCTGCAAGATAAAATTACCTGGAGATTAAAAAAAAACCCCCCAAACCCCAGTAACCTAAAAATTCAGCTACCAGCTGTTTTTGAAAATATTGCTTGAAAATAGAATACACAGTCACTAGCATATGTACTTACAGCTTGTTTTGAATCAGCCAGTTCTTTTTTGGTTTTCACCAGAAGTTGTTTTATCTTGGCATTTCTTTCCTCATCCTGTTGCATAGTTGACTGAAGTGACTCTAATGCAGAGAAAAACAATTATATGCAAAAGAAACTTCCCCTTATATTTCCTTTAAAATGCTGGAAAATATTTTAAAAATTTCCAACAGATTCCTTAAGAGCTGCAAACAAGTAGCTTACAGTAACTTTAGTAAACTTTTCCTAAGTTATCACAAAGATCTTAAAATAAGTGAAACATTTTTACACTTGAGCATAGGAAGAGATGGAATTTTCACATGGTAATCAGTAAAGTTTTATGAGTGTGGTTTATCCCTTGTTAGTCACCAATATTTAGAACTTATGAATAAATTTATCAGGTAATAAACACAGTATGACAGACAGGTAAATTGGCTTTTAAGTGCTGAACACTGGATTGATTGATAACCCAGTAAAGGTTCCTCGAAGACAAAACTGCTTTCCTAATGCAACTGTTTAGTATTCCCTGCAAAGCTTACCCTCACTTGCTGACTTGAGAAGTTGTTTCTGAATTGTATCTTTTACCGCTGCTCACTAAACAATAATGACTCTTCCATGTATAGTTTACTCACTTATTTCTTCCTGTAGGGTCTCTTGCTTCTGTTTCTGAATCCCTGTTTCTTGCTCAAGATCTTCTATTCTGCTGTCTTTATCAGTAATCTTCTGATTAAGTTCTTTTACTAGCCTTTCATAATCAGCTATTTCCATATCCATCAGTGTACTCTTTTGAGCGTCCTGCAAGGTGCACAAAATGAAGTTAGAGCTAACAATTTGCCTTGCCTGCTAAGACTTTGTAATTCTATAAAAAACTATACTGCCCATCAGACAAAGATTTTGTCTCTACCCATATCCACAAACATCATCCATCCATTGGGTTTCCACATCCTCAGTAAATAATCTGTTTTCAAACAATAATCAAAAGCTTTGAAAAACCTGTGGCTAGTTTTATCAGGTTATTTTGTATGTATTAATTTTTGTTATCTTCAGTCCTTACAACCAAGGCAATTTCTTAACAGTGCACTACACATGTACTCCAGACATCTGAATTCTATTCTTGTTTCTACTCATGAAAGGCCACATAACCCAAGCTAAACAAACAAACAAAAAACAAAACCAGCTCCAAAAGTACATTTCAGCTCTTCAAGCACACAACCAGGGGCAAAAGCCCTCACATTCTCCCTTTTGCAAAGTGCCGCTTTAAAATCCTCAGAACAGAAAGGGAGGTATTCAACACAGCCAGATGAGCCAAAATCTTTGGTAGTCCATTAAGCACCAACATGGATAGCAACTCTACCTTTCTGGCCAGCTCTAGTTCTTGCATAGTTTTCTGCAGGTGTTTCTTTTCCTTCTGAAGTTGCATCTGAAGCTCCTCCATTTCTCGGAGAGCACCACTATGTTCCTGAAATTTAAGCAGTTGTCAATTATGCAGGTCCAGTTTCAAAATAGATGCCAACATCTTTCTATACTTAGACACATACACACACACACTTGTGTTGTACAAAGATAGCTGATTCCTTTCTTAGGAAATCATTGTGAACCAGAGAAAAACCAACAATACTATGAAGTGATTTTCATATTCTGTGTAACTATCCCTAACCTGAACTGACAGCCTTGCAAAGTTCTTTCAATGAGCAGACCAAGTTTTCACAAAAGTCAAGTAACACAGAGGGAAAGTGCAGAACCTGGTCTATGCAAACACAGTTTACAAAGGTCTAACAGAAATCACATCCATTGAAAATAATGCTTCAGCCCATTTACCATCTTTATGAAGTACTACCTTTGTTCTCTGCTCTCTTAGAAGTCTTTCAGCCTCTAGTTCTTTGTCAGCCTTTGCTTTGGCTCTTTGTATCTCCAGTATCTGAGTTTCCAGCAGCTTAGCATTATTTTGCACTGTTTCAACACGAGCCACAAGGTCTTCATTAGCAGAGCGTAACTGATCTTGCTGCAATTAGCACAGTAGGATAGTAAAAACATAAGCTGAATTTATGTGCAATTTTAACAGATAAAATGTTTTCTGTATTAAAAAAAATACTCAACACTGATTTCTATCCAAACCCCTTACCAACAACACTCCTACAGATGAGTCTTGTCCAGCTTAATTCTTTTAAACCACATTAATAAACAGGTGAAATTAAAGCCATTAGCACATTTTGGTTATTTTTTTCAGTTAATTTGCCCAACTTTCTATAAAATGGCAAGAATCAAAAGAAATCTGAAAAAAACACTAAAAAACTTATGCTTTCTGCATTATAACCTTCTCCTTGCAACAATACAGTATTTCAAATAAACACTTCAAATACAGCTGCTGTATTTATAAACAAATGATCATACTATTAAATTCTTAAAGAGGCTGAACTGCAAGCTTTGAACAACCAAGTCTTCCACCAGTACACAGTAAGAACTCTACTGCATCAGGCATACTTTTGCAATGACCGTAACAGATTTAATTTTGACATTTTCAATGATGTATCCTAGTCTTTACTTTGCCTATTAAGAATGAGGTATAAGTGCAAGATGTCAACTACCTAAACATTGTTTTATTTACAAATTCTTTAACAAACTTGAAAAATGCAAAGCCTGCATAATCAGCAGAATATATACTATTATTTCTTATTTCTCCCCATGCTATTTACTACTGGCTTGTGTTTATAAGGGAACAGTGGCCTAGGTGGATCTCTGGTGTATGGGGCCTGGGAGTTTAAATCCTAAATATCAAACACATTACAGTGGGCTTTGCAAAAATGTGTCTCACAGTCACTTAATTACCATTTTAGACTCTTCTGAAGGCCACTATAGTACTCTACAATGCATCTTAAAGTCTAATCCTTGTGAAAAATGCAAAATCCATAACTCATTTAGTATATTTAAACACTCTGTTGATTAAAGAAAAAAATTAAAAAACCCCAAAGCCAAATTTTGTTGAAGAAATGGAAGAAAAAATGTCTCAGTTAAAGGTTACTGCACTTTATGAGAAATGCAGGTGTGCAGTCAGAGAAACAGCGCAAGTTTGATACTAGCAGCAGAGCTGTAGGTCCAAAATCAAGCCAGAGATGATCTACTCTTCTCTGTGAGTTGACCTGGGATAAATTAAACTCTTTCTAGAGTCAAACATTATAGATATATTTATCTTTGTTACGGCCCAGATAAGGTATCAGGTGTTGAAAAGGAACAAACAAACCACTCTGAATTTCAAGTTACTATTTAAAACACACGAAGGTTATGAAACCAGAGTAATAATCACATGATTAGGACTTGCACCCAATAGGCAGAATTAATTTTTATGGTACTTATCAATAGATCAGACCCACATACAGAACTGACCTGCTCAGATGACACCTGCAGCTGTCTTGTGAGGTCCTCTATCTGACGTTCAAGATTATTTGCTCTGCCTTTTTCAGAATCCAGCTGCTCTCCTTGCTTGTCATATTCCATCAAAAGATTCTTAACACATATAAACACAATGGCATATTTTTTAAAAAATGTATTGCATAAGCACATGCTATACCTCTGAGGTGTGTCTACCTATTATTTCATTATATAAGTTGTCTTACTGCAACATCAGAAATATCAAAATGAAATTAAAGCTATCATTCCATTACAGGCTCTGGGAGACACCCCTTTCAGTTCCTGACATTCTAGAATAATTCAGGTTGGAAGACATCTCAGCAGGTGTCACCCTCCTGCTTAAAGTAGGGGCAGCAGGGAGATGAGACCAGGTTGCTCAGAGCTTTGTCCATGTCTTTTCAAGGATCTGCCTCCAAGAATAGAGATGGCTATTCCACTAAGCAACCTATTCCAAAGCTTGACCATTCTCATAGCATGAAAATGTTTATTCACGTATCCATCTGGAATCTTTCCTTCAATTGAGGACTACTGTCTTATCTTGCACCACCATTAATAACCTGACTCTCTTCCCTTCATAATGTCTTTGTAGGTACTGGAAGATTCCTATCAGGTTCCTTCAAAGTTTTCTGCAGGCTGAGCAGCTTCTTATCACTTATTCCAGTCCCTTGACCAACCTGTCATCCCTCCACTGAAATCACTTCAAGTTACCAATGTCTTTCTCGTATTTGGGGGGAGAAGGAGGAACAAGAGTCGATGTAATACTCTCAATGATGTCACAGAATCATTTAGATGGGAGATGACCTTTAAGATCATCCAATCCAACTGTAAACCCAGCACTGCCAAATCCACCACTAACAACTGTCCTGAAGTGCCGTGTTTACCTCATATACTTGTATATAAAGTGCTTGCTGTGTTTACTTAGTGTACTTCAAGTACCACCAGGGATGGTGATTCCATTGCTTCTCTGTTCTAATGCTCAAGCACCCTTCTTGTAAAGAAATTGTTCCTAATATCCAATCTAAACTTCCCCTGGTAGAACTTAAGGACATTTCCCTCTGTGCTCTGTTGTTGCTTGAGAGAAAAGACTGCTCCCCACCTGATTACACCCTCCTTTCAGGTGGTTGGAGAGAGTGATAAGCTTCCCCTGAGCCTGCTGTTCTCCAGACTACCTAACCTCAGTTCCCTCAGCTTCTCCTCCTAAGTCCTACAGGGAACAGCTTTCTCTTGGGGAAGCAATGCTGACTCGTCACCTGCTTCTGCTTCATGAGCCCAGAGATGTGCTCCAAGAAGACTTGCTCCAAGGAAATTACAAGTTTGTCTTTATAATTTAAGGATTTTCAAACTGATCTTCAATTTTATGAACTTTTCAGGATTCACAAGGATTTATGTTTTGCCTAGCAACACATTGCTTGGTATGCATGATGCTAGATTCAAAAGAGTTAAAAATAGCATTCCAGTACAAAGGAAGTGTTTCATTTTCTTCTGACAACAGCTGCATGGTTTCCTTAAGAGAACCTTACACTTCTTGATTCTGGTATTCAACTGCACTGACACAATTTCTTTTGCCAAACATAACTGTGCAAGTAAATAGCAATGTATATCCAGGCTAGGCTTCAAACCCAAAGTATTTTCTGACAGTTTACTCTTTTGTGAATGCAGCACTATTCTTACCTTATAGCTTTCAGCTCCTTGAATTACATCTTTCATTGAAGAAGACAATTGATCTTTTTCTGATCGAACCAACTCCAACTCTTCCTTCAGAGTCTGCACCTTATTAAAAAGAAATGTGTGTCATTAAAACAAAGCCCCCCATGCAAAATCTTCTTCATATTGGGAATTAGTCAGGGTACCTCTTTTCGGCTGGCATCTAATTCTTTCTTGGCTTTCACAGCAACCACTTTAATTTTATTTAGCTTCTCTCCCTTTTCAGCAGATTCTTTTTCGAGCATCCCTAAAAGAAATACATAAGAAAGTTAAAAATCACACCCTTCCATTTCTTCCCAAGAAACGAAATTAAATGAAATTCAATTAGAACACAAACATCAGCATGACTTTGAAACCAAACAAAATATAAAGCATGGGGAAGTGTTCAAGAGTTTCATTCAGTCAAGCATTTAATTTGAAGCTAAAACATCCAGATATACAGAGAACTTAGGGGCAATCTTTCCCTGGACAATCTTTTCCTGTTTCAGAAGCTTCCATCACATTTAAGAGTGATATTTTTGTCTACTTCTATGTAAATTTAACAACTCAGAAGCATTTTCCTGCTCTTGTGTTGGAGTAACTGCAATAAAACAACAGTAGTTTTGGCAGTGTTGCTTCCCTTTACTTCTGGTAGCCTTGGGAATTCTTACTGATAAATTTCCCATGTTAAAAAATAAAGATAAAATCCACTACACTGTTTATAGACAGATGTACAGAAAAAGCCTTAAAAAGTATCAAACCATACCCAACTTAAAATTTCTAACATTTTAAATTCCCAGTGGAGGGAATACTGTAGGAAGATACTTAATATCCACTTCCCCATCTTCCTCAACTTCTGGAAATACAGGGCAATCATGCAGAGAAAGAAAAGGTAACAATCCAAAGAAGCCAGATCATTTATATAAAAGAAAAAAGTGAGAAAGATACCAATTTTTTCTTGAAGCTCTGCTACTGAAGACTGTTCATCAGTTTTCTCAGTCATTGTTTCCATTAAATTCTGTATTATAAACAAAGATATAAGAAGTATTACAAACATTTCTTTGTGCTACCTGTTTTGCCCCTAACAAGGCACCAGAAGTTTCAGCTACAGCTAAAACTGTTTATGTTCTTACAAGCAGGAAAGCCTTTATGAGCAACTTTGTATCAGCTTGATGAAAGTACAGTTATGCTAAAAGCAGAACATTCCAATCTTTTAAGACCTGCTTTCCATCCTGTCCAAGGATAAAAAAGGAGACACCCTCATTCTGCAGCTGTTTTTCCTGTTTCAGAAGCTTCCATCACATTTAAGAGTGATATTTTTGTCTACTTCTATGTAAATTTAACAACTCAGAAGCATTTTCCTGCTCTTGTGTTGGAGTAACTGCAATAAAACAACAGTAGTTTTGGCAGTGTTGCTTCCCTTTACTTCTGGTAGCCTTGGGAATTCTTACTGATAAATTTCCCATGTTAAAAAATAAAGATAAAATCCACTACACTGTTTATAGACAGATGTACAGAAAAAGCCTTAAAAAGTATCAAACCATACCCAACTTAAAATTTCTAACATTTTAAATTCCCAGTGGAGGGAATACTGTAGGAAGATACTTAATATCCACTTCCCCATCTTCCTCAACTTCTGGAAATACAGGGCAATCATGCAGAGAAAGAAAAGGTAACAATCCAAAGAAGCCAGATCATTTATATAAAAGAAAAAAGTGAGAAAGATACCAATTTTTTCTTGAAGCTCTGCTACTGAAGACTGTTCATCAGTTTTCTCAGTCATTGTTTCCATTAAATTCTGTATTATAAACAAAGATATAAGAAGTATTACAAACATTTCTTTGTGCTACCTGTTTTGCCCCTAACAAGGCACCAGAAGTTTCAGCTACAGCTAAAACTGTTTATGTTCTTACAAGCAGGAAAGCCTTTATGAGCAACTTTGTATCAGCTTGATGAAAGTACAGTTATGCTAAAAGCAGAACATTCCAATCTTTTAAGACCTGCTTTCCATTCTGTCCAAGGATAAAAAAAGGGAGACACCCTCATTCTGCAGCTGTCAGCTTTACAAAACCAGCGATTCCCAAGACCTGAAGCTAATGCAGACCAAGAAGTTTTGTTTGAGATGGAACCACAGAAAGTTAGAAGTGAAAGATTATGAGGTTAGGTAGTCCATCTAGTCAATTGATTGCTTCAAGGGATATTGATAGGAATAAAGGTTCAAGTACAGGCAACTTTTGTCAAAAAAGCATTATGATTGGTTTTGTTTCATTTTTTTTTTCCTGGGGGAAAGAAGGGAATTCTGAGGTGCTAGAAAACTCAGAAATATGTGCTTTCTAGAAGGGAGACTCACTTTCAGGCCAAGAGAAAAAAAAGGAAAAAAAAACAGAAAAGAGAGAATTGAAAGTATTTTTTGAACCTTAATTCTGAAGACTTTAGAGGTTTAGTCTTTATACTTCAATAACAAAATATAACCTTTAGAGAACTCAGTTCGTCTTTCACATTTCTAAGCTCAGTTTCCTTTTGTTCCAGAATGAAATTTAAGTCGTCTTGTTTTTCAGATCCTTTTTGCTGTTCTTGTATTTGACTTTCATAAAGAGCAAGTTTTTGACTCATCTCTTCAGTATTAGCTAAAAGATCTTGATTTTCAATCCTTGTTTTCTCACTGGCATTTCTCAACTCCTGGATATCACGTTGAAGTGCTTCTTTTTCAGACAACACTCCTTCCAGTTCTTCTCTCAAAAGATTCTTTTCTTTTTCAAAATCCTGAATCAGGCATCTATGTTCTCTATGTTGAGCTGCATTTTCTTCCTCCAGTCTCTCAACTTCTCGCTGCAAACTAATTACTTCCTCCTCCTTTTGAAGAGCAAGGCATTGCTCTTCTTTAATTTTTGACAAGCATTCATTTGCAATTTTTAACAAGTTAAGAGAATCACAGTCTTCATTAGAATCTGAACTGCTGAACCCCACTTGCTCAAGTAAGTGGTACAGCTGAGTTCTTACAAGGGATGTGTGCATTTGTTCATTTTCAAGTAATGTTGATAAATGATCTTTTTCTGCAGTCATCATTTGTAGTTTCTTTTCTAAGTTTTCAGACTGCTCTTTCAATACTGAACAACTATCTTTTCCAGACGTAGTCTTTCCCAGCTCTTCACTTAATTCACCTTTTTCCTGAATGAGTTTCTTATTTTCCTCATGGAGAGTGTGCACTTCAGATGAAAGCTGTTCTTTATCATGCACCAGAGATTCAATCTGTTTTTCTAATTGTTCTAGCATTTGAGCATTTTCACTCTTAGAAACTAAAGCTTCATTCAGTCTCTCTGTTAATTCCTCTACCTTTTGCTTCAGGTCATTATTGTCCTGGTTAGCACAATCTACTTCTTGCTGAAGTTCCTGAATTTTAACTTGTTTTTGATTGCATGTTTCCTGAAGGGTTTCTCTCTCTTCACCCAAGCATTTTACATCATTTAAAATATCCCTGTTTTGATCAGTAAGAGCAACGATCTTCTCTTCCAGTTTTCTTACAGTAATCTCTTTGTCGTCAATGGAGCTTGCCATTGCACTATTGTCCTCCTGAAGACTAACGATTTTACATTTAAGTTCTTCTGTCTCTTCTGAAAATGTTTTTACTTTTTCCTGGAGGTGATTTACATTTTCAAGAAGAACATCCCTTTCATTGAAAGCAGCCCGGAGTTTCTGTTGCAGTTGACTGACATCAGAAGCTTGCTGTTGTTTCATTGATTCAAACTCCTGGCTTATCTTTCCAGCAGATTCACCTAGCTCAGCCTGTAGAGTTTCCATTGTTTCTCTCAGGCTGTTGTAATTGGACACTGCTTCTTCCTTCTCCCGAGTTACCTTTTCAAGTTGTTCTCTAAGTTCCTGCATTTCAAAAACTAATGCCATCTGTTCTTTTTCAGAACCAGATAATAAAGTTTCATTTAATTCAGAAATTTCTCTCTGGTGCTGATCTTTCAGAGTCTGTATCTCTAATTTGTGCTCTTCTGCAGCAGTTTCATAGTGCTGTCCTGCTGCTTGAAGGTCCAATTTTAGTTTTTCAATTACACAGCAGTAATCTTCTTTAGTAAGCTGCAATTCATTTATCTTAAAATCCAAGTCTTCCCGCTCATGAAAGTACTCATCCTTCATACGATGGATTTCCTCTTCCAAGTTTCATCTTGACATTGCTCATATAAGTTAACTCATCTTTTAATATACTATGTTGGGACTGGAGTTCTTCTAAACTGTGCTCCAGGTACCTAACTTTTTCCTCCATTTTTGCTTTTACACAAGGTTCTTCTTGTGCATCTGCAACATCTATCTTGTTTTCTAAATTTTTATGTAAGACTTCTCTCAGCTGCTCCAAGTCATATTCACGCTGGTCAGTCTGAGCATGCATTTCATCCTTGGCATTTTTCTCTGCCAAATTATGCTGCAACTGATTTATTTGATTTTGCTTTTCCTCATTTTCTTTAGATGATATTTCAATCCGATGCATTAGTTCTGACACCTCTTCCTGATGAGCAGTTTTTAATTTTTTAAGCTCTTCGTTCAGATTTTTTATTTCATTATGGTAACACTGAGAGGTGCTTTTAATAGTTTCTTGCAGATTTGTCACTTCTTTGTTTTTGTCTTCATTCACAGCTTCCAACTGCTTGTTCAGACACAAAATTTGCTCCTCATAAGTAGATGTAATTCTTTGGACATCATCTTGTAATCTTTTAACTTCTTTTTGACTATCATTGTAACATTCAACCTGTTCCACCAGCTCCATTTGTTTCTTCACTTGTTCATCCAATTCCATCTTCAGCTTTTTTAAATCCTCATTGTGCTTGCATTGTGCATTTGCTAATTTACTCTTCAGAGCTTTTATTTCTTCCAGAGAGTCAATACTTGATTGTTCCAGTTGCTTCTGTAATTCTTCTGTTTTAGCCACTGCAGCCTAAAGAAACAAGCAAATTATTAAATACTGGTAATTTAGCACACAATATTTCCAAGTGAACTGTTTACAATGATGAATTAGAAAATGCAGTAGTCCACAGTTTTAAAAACTGTTATAGCTTTTAAATATCTAACTGTATCAGGACAACTTGATTCAGAAGACTCGAGTTGTCTGAACACTCAGAGCATGAGAACATTTGCAAAATGAGAAAGGAAAACTAAGTCCTAGATCATGCTTACCAGCATAATTTCACAAGATGGTCACGACACACTTCAGCTTTAGCAACTACTCTGATAATGTATTAAAGATAAGATTAATTTTAGAGCTTCAATCCAGGTATCTGGAATATAACAATGTCCATCAATTGCAAGCAACTCAGTCTTCACTGTACTATTAATTGACATTATTGATACAATATAGGTGCCTTGGCTGACAGGCTCTTTCTTATGAATATCTAACAGTAAGCCTCACATGAATATCTAAAGGTTTACCTTGTAAGGTAAACTCGTGCTCCCATGGAAAGACAGAGCTGATTGACTGAAGCCTATGTAGGCTTTTAATGCACAGACAGAATTTTTCTTGTAGCTGTGGATCTAGACAGCATATATAAGATTTTTTATTTATTACTATAAACTAGGGGGTACAGAGAAAATATGCTTTAATATATATAGCCTTTAGATTTTAAAAGATTTTTAAAGAGATAGAACACAGGTAAATGAAGAAAAAATTAAAATTAGATACACAACAAGCAAACAAAAAAATTCTGAAATATTTCAGTAATGTTCTGTGGCTCATTTCAGTACCTCTGCTTCTTGCTTTATTTGAACATTTTCTTTTTTCAGAGCTATGCACTGCTGCTGACTTTCAGCTTTTTCCAGAAGCACCACATCCAGCCTTTCTGTGAGAGCCTAATATTAAATGAAAAAGATCACTGAAAGAAGGGTTTCTTAACAATGGAAACAGTGATTTCTGCAAAATGTAGAAACTCACATATAGATTATGACACTTTTTGTCAAATAAACACATCAGTCAGCAATTTAAAAATTGCTTTCAGCCCAAATAAAACTGATATGAAATAGGGAGACTAAAACAATGATTTTGGGTTCTTTTAAAAATTGTACTTGTGATCGGCTAACTTTTTATTACCAGGTGATGGTGGTGAAGTTCCCTTTCTGTAGAAAAGAAATCTCCATCCAAATTATTCAAAACAATTCTCTAATTGAGAAAGTCCTCCTCACTACCAATTTTCACTTTCATATGCTATGACCCTTATCTTGAGAAAAACAGATCCTAAAAGTATTTCTTGTGACATGCAACTTGAACTATGTGTTTCTAATCTCATCAAATTATTGTCTCAGAACTTTTCTAAATGGCTAAAGTCTTTCTGCAATGGTCACTCCAAAATAAACAAAAGCTGGTCTAACCAGCCAAACAAGGAAAAGTCTTGCTGGGAACATTCACAGAGCCACAGAATAGTTTGGGTGGGTGGGGACCTTTAAAGACCATCCAGTCTAACCCCCTGCAGTGAGCAGGGACATCTTCAACTCCATCAGGTGGCTCAGAACCCCATTCTACCTGATCTTGAATATTTCCAGGGGTGGGGAATCTACCACCTCTCTGAGCAACCTTTCCCAATGTTTCACCGCCCTCTGTGTAAAAAAAATCTTATATGTGATCTAAATCAACCCTCTTTTCATTTAAAACTCCATTATCCCTTGCTCTGTTGCAACAGGCCCTGTTGAAAAGTTTGTCCACATCTTATAAGCTCCCTTCAAGTACTGAAGTGCTGTGGTAAGCTCTGCCTGGAAAGTGTACTTTGTACTATTCTTCACAGAACCAAGAGTGTTTGCTGGTGAGTAGAGTAGGGATGTAAGCGGAGAAGGAAAAAAAAGGTTTTAGGAAGTGTCTTGGACTCCTGCAGATTGATTTCATTCAATTTGAATAATCGTTTTCAAGCCATTGACTTTTTACCAAATTATTTCTGTGGATTTATTTCAGCTAACTTTACATAATACAATAGAAACCAATTACATATTCCTACCTGAATAATATCATCAGCTCCTGCAGTAGCTGCTTTAGATCTGAGGTCTTCAATTTCTTTCTCCAGTTCTTAAAATGTAAAGAAACGTTACAGTATCAATTGATGCTGCACCAAAATAGCAAATTTTAGTAAATCCTGTGCCTGACAACACTTCTATTCAAATCAGACAAGTCTTTTACTTCACCAAGTTTTGTTTGTTACTGAGTAATAGACAGGACTAACAAAAAGAGAACACATATTCAGTACTACTTCTCCAGTCCTGACACTGAGCATGGCTTCCTGAGGAAGTAAAACTTCCTGGCTTGGATAGAGGGACAACAGATAGAAATTATTCTGAAGATCATCCACCTTACCTTCTCTTTCATGGTCAATTTAAATCAGAGGAAAGATACTCAGTTTTTACTGTTTCTCTAAAAATAGGCAGCAAGCAGAAGAAAAAGATCTTATGAATAACCACACTGAGGAAAAGGCTGGTACAGCCCATTTCTGCATCCTTATTGTTTCAGAGGGCAGCTACCAGCAGTCAGCATAACTGTCATTCCAAACAAGGGGAAGTGACACCAGTCCAAGTAGTGGGCCACTGGAGGAAAAGAGACTGCAGAGTGGACAAGGACAGCACATGAGAGCATGGATTTACAGGTACTTTTAGGTGTTAAGCATAAAAATTTTTTTTAGTATATTTTACAATTTCTTATTAAAGCAATAAATGATCAAATATAAAGTAGCAATCTATCTTAAAGAAGTCATTGTACTCTACAACAAACTAAACTCTACTAATTATGCAAAAAAATACCAGACATTCCTCCTCCCATTTGCTTCCTGAAAAGCAACCTGCACCAATACGGGGAAGAGACAATGACAAATCCCACTTCAACCTTTCCACAAGATACACTGTTCCATCATTCCATACTGCCAGACCAAAATGAACTTAATACCTGACAAAAGCAATGCTTCTTTTCTTCTCTTTCTTAATCAAATTACTTCGGTCCTTATCCTCCTACCATAAATAGCAAAATTGAAGAAAAATAAAATCTAGTATTTTTGCATAGAATTTAAATCTACCTATCAAAATCACACAGCGATGTTTGAAAAGGTCAGGTAATGCCAAGCATTAAGGCAGAAATTGCACTTTCCTGTAAGATACCTGAGCATCTTGACTTCACTTTCTGTATAAGCATCATCTGCTTTTTTGCAAACTTGATGAGGTCTTCTTTGGGCAATGTGTCCAGCTGTGAAGAAAGTATATATCAGAGAAACCAGTTTCCTCTAACCCAGAGGGAAATAGAAACAAGGCATTTCAGCATCTGACTTCCAAAAAGCTGAAGTTTAGGACAAGAAACTCTTATCATGCATTTGCAAGAAGTGTAACATTTCAAAGAAGAGTAACAGTCCAAGTTACTGATGTTGTGTTATCCAATCCTGTTATTTCAATTACAGTAACAGAAACCACTCCTCATTCTGTACTTTTCTGAAACAATTCTGAAGCACACAATTGGGCAGCATTGGTTAGGAAAACTCAGTTAGGAAGGATTACAATTCAGTAATACAATTTGAACAATATTTTGAAAATAGCATGCTGACCTAACATTGTCATTGTTTAAATTTACTTCCACTATATGCAAAGATGTCTGTGTCCATTATGAAAAAGACTGCTGCCAAAACTGGATGCTATTAATAATTTATCAAATAAAACAGGAAGTGAACATATCAAAAAGAGATTTTTTTTTCTCATGGTTTCCAAAACACTTTATCTTAATGTTTATAAGTTAGTTTTTCCTGTCTAGAAGAAACGTTAAAAATACCTTTGTCTTCATATTAGTCACAGCTTGCATGCTAACCCTTGCAACTACTGCTATCCAAGTAAATTAGGTTTGTGAGGACTGGTTACCTTTGATTTGCCTGATCCTGGTGTGCCAGAAGATGCCACCATCTCCTGTCCAGCATCTTGAACCTACAACAAAATAAAGTACAATCTGCAGTAACAGACTTTTTGGTGTAAGACTACCAAAAGAATATAAATTGAAAGTCTCCAAACAGAGAGGAACTGAATATAGTGAAAGCACAAGAAAAAAAGCAAACCAGAAATTTTAAAACAACATGTATTTGTAGGATGAGTCAGGAACATAGTGGAAAGAGATCTACTGGGATTATTAGAACAGCAGAATGGAAAGCTCCCAATGTCCAAACCATGATTTTATGACTCCATTACCGAATGGACATCTAGAGCTCATATAGTATTGCAAATTAATTTTATTTACGAGCAGTTTCAAAAGCATGACTCACTATCTTGTTCTTAAAGAGCCATAAAATAAAAACAACAACAACACCACCACTACCACAACAAAAAACCAAACAAAACACCCAAAACCCCCCAATCAACAACAAAAAAAACACCCAAAAAACTTGAAGAGGAGTTGCAGTTAAATCAAACCTTGAGAACTATTGAACCACATAAGCTCCTAATCTTTTTTGTTTCCTTCTTAAACACACTGGTTTATCACTACAACTGTTAGCCTATCAAATATTTTCCAAAAGATTCAGCTAAGTCAGGGCTCATTTGGACAAATTATAACCCTTCTCCTTCTGTTTTTTAAACATGCAAGTGCCCACTCGGATTGCTGGCCTGACAAACATATCTGAAAAGGCTCTGCAAATTCTGGGCTCTCTATCTCTAAAATAAATGCAAAATGCCTTCTACTGTAAACTTCCACATTGTTGCTTTACAGTGGTTTAGGTGGGATATGCTTATGTATAATAAGGAACACAAAGAAATGTATGCAGCCACAATGCTGCAAAGGGAAAGGGAACAGACACTTCCAATATACCAGAAATAGCATTTCCAAGCCTTCACCTTTACCCTACTTTTTCTTCATACTATCTATCATATGTGCATGAGTATAAAAAGTGAAGAGGTGTATATAAAAATATTTATATTTTTATATATTTAGATGTTTGTGTGTGTATGTGTATCTATACACACCTACCCTCACTTTTATTCTGCTATTCTCTTCGTTCTGCCAAAAAAAATCAAAACCCTTATAGTAGAAACTAAGGAAGAACCAAACTGGATCTGACCACTATGAGTGACAATGGACAATCACTAATAATTTAGACAGAGATACAGATAACAAAAAGCATCATCTTTAGAAATATGAGTTCAAGTACAGACCAAGGACAAAGGCAGTTACAGTCATCTATGTAACACATATGCTAAGTAGTTGTTGGGGTTTTTTTTAAGATGGTGAAAGGAAACTTATTAGAAAAAAAATGTGCTGTACAGCATTAGGGAAAAAAGCTATAAAGTTTCAGATTTTCTTAGCATGTAAAACTTTGTCAACATTTACACTCCTAATATTTTAGCACTTGGACAGCATAATGAATTATAACAAACTGCATGTACTGTTCAGAAAATGACAGCTCACCACTCTCCATACTATAGCAAGGTCAGATGAATTTTCTTCTCACAATACCTGTACTCCTTTAATACATACAGAAGCAAATCACACACTGTGTAAAACAATGCATCCAGTTTTGCTGTTCTGGTAACAGAAACCAGAGGCAGCTCATGTAGAGGGCTTCACCCACTTGAGTTAGAAGAAAAATTAGGAAGATGAGCTATCAAAAATCCTGAACTTTTCATTGATTATTTGCTTCTGAGCTGAGAGCCAGCAGCTACTAAGTATGCTTTTAAGCCAAATACAATCCTGCATGGTTTCTAGTCCACCATTCCGAACTCTGGATGCTTCCACAGTTTACTGATATATATATATATATATTTGCACACACACACATACATACATTCTTTTTTTAGATTTCATTTCAAGCCTACTTTACCCCCTACACCAAGGGGTTTCCATGCCATATTTCAAGACGTTCTATGTATTTTAACTGCTATCAATCCCTTACCTTTGCAATAGCTTAACATACTCTTAGAAAGCCTAACCAATGCATAAATGCAATGTATTAGCTGTGAACTGTGGCAGTAGTGGCCATCATGAACGGCAATTTTCTGAGTAGCGTGCAACTATTAGACATCACCAACCCTAAGTGTACCAAGTCACATTAAAACACATTTTGACTTGTGTTTGCTTCAACCAACAGTGGCACTGAACCTCTGTTCGAATGTGGCAAACAAGCAGCACAGACACTACCTGGAGTTAATTCAATGTGTGAACTTAAAATTCCTCAATGTTGCCTTTGGATTTGCCTTGGTGTGTATAAAAGCTACACTAGATACAGACACCTCAGTGCTTTTATTTGTTTGCGTTGGCAGGTGTTTCACAGCTGACGTCCCGTTAGCACATCGGGTCACCTCAGTGGAGAAGGAACCCTTGTTCGCCCGGGGGTGCTGTCACACAGTAACCACTCGAGGCCCTGGCCGCGCGTCCGTCACCCGAGTGTCGCTGCCCTGCAGTCAGCGCTGCCCGCTCTCCCCAGCCCGTGCCCACAGGGCGACGTCCCCACCTCCTAAGCATGAGGGGCACTGAACAAGCCCTTGCAGCCCGCACCGGCGCTCGCATTTCCGCAGGGCAGAGGAAGCAGCAGGGCCCCCTTCCCACCCCCGGCCCCGGCCTCCCTCACAGCTGCGCCACCCGCGGGGGCTGCGAGGCGGCGGCGAAAGGCGCCCAGTGCCAACGGGCTTCTCCGCCCGTCACCGCGGGAAGGGACAGGAACCCGCGGCGTGGGAGGGGCCGGTCCGCACCTTCCCCGCTCCCCCGTGCTCCATGCCAAGGTCACGCACCGCCCCCTCCGCACCCGCCCCAGCTGCGCTGACCCCAAGGGCTCCGCGGCCGCTCTGCCCAAGCCGCGCCGCGTTACCTCCATGGCGGGTCCGGCCGGCTGCAGGGGCGGGGAGATCGCGGCGCCACAGCCGCTGCCAGCGCCGCTACATCCTCCCCGAGCCGCTTCCGCCTCCGTCATCCCGGCACGCCGGACTCGGCCTGTCCGTCACGGAGCGCCGCCCCGGGGCCGGGCGGGGCTGAGCCGAGGGCCCGCGGCCTCGGCTGCGGAGCCCGCCTAGAACCCGGCCGGGTGCCGGGGAGCCGGTATCGGTGCCGACCTCGAGTTCTCTGCCTTATAAAAAGGGGGAAGGGGAAAGGGTACGGCTGCAACACGAGTGCACCCCGTTATTCCCTTTTCCAGAAGGGCGCCTAAGGGCAAAGCAGAGCTGCAGGTGCGTCTCTCACTGCCGCCATAAGGAGTGTGAGGTGAAGGGTGAAG
Organism: Emberiza elegans; assembly: GCA_024865655.1. NCBI lineage: Eukaryota > Metazoa > Chordata > Aves > Passeriformes > Fringillidae > Emberiza > Emberiza elegans. The sequence continues at coordinate 59,171,667 of JALJVW010003023.1, read as the reverse complement.
GGTGAAGGGTGACGTGCTCGAGCAGAAACGGAGTGATTTAAGGCCCTGTTTTTAATACCTTGATGGAAACACAAATTGATTTAAACATATTTATCAAATAAATGTGGCGGGTGCCATCAGAATGGTGCCAGACTTTTCATCCGTGCCCAGCGACAGGACAAGGAGCAGTGGCCTTCAATAAAACCACAAGAAGTTTCACCCCATTATGAGAAAGAATTTCTTTACTTAAGAGTGGCAGAGCACTGGTACAGCTGCTCAGGGGTCTTGTGGAGTCTCCCTCTGGAGACATTCAAACCCCACCTGGACCCATTCTTTGGCACCTGCTCTAGGTGACCCTGCCTTGGCAGGAGAGTTGGATGAGATGATCACCAGAGGTCCTTTCCAACCCTAAAAATTCCATAATTCCGTACAATTAAAAATGGGTGTGAAGGACTACCAGAGCAAATAGCAGAACCTAGGTGTTATGGCTTGTAATTGCATGTTCTTAAAGAGACTTTTTATGCCTGTTTGAATAGGTTTTTGAGGGGAACAATGCCTACTTTAAAGGGCACACATTTTTCATTGTAACCATGCATGCACTTCGGTAGTGCCTGAATAATTTTTCACATTTCATGATAAGTAATTGATTTTTAATGGAAAGTTGCCTGGGAAAAACAATTTAGGCATATTATTCTGTTTATGGTTCACTGGGTGAATACTGAATATCATCAAATTAATTACAATGTCATGAGAGAATATGTAGTTTAATAAAAAAGGACAAAATAAAAAAGCATTTGTTGAAATGCTTGTCTCAGAAGAATAATTGCATTTTTCCAAGTCTGCTTACTGTCATTCTTGTAAAATTCAAATGGCAAATAGTAACAAAAAGCAGAAAGGTTCTTCACATATACCTAAGAAATTAATTTTTTTTCCCACCTCCAAGGCATTCACTGTCCATGACATATATCCATATATCTCTACTTACGCAGCTACACAACTGTAGTAAGAGTACATGGTTCCATGCTCACAGAGGTTGCTGGCAAGTAGCACATGCCCCTAACCAAACAGCATGACAATGTTTTTTCATTATTTCTATTATTATACTTTTTAGAAGCTTCAGAGGACATTAAACAGATTTATTCTTTCCTTCCCTTTTCACATTGGGGTACTCTGAACTGGTTACCTATGCCTGTGTTGCTCTGATCTAACATGGGGATTTCACACAATTTCAAGAAGAGCTTTTTAGAGATAGAGTCCTTCCAACAGCATTCCAGAGCAGAAGCTTTTCACCCCAGACTGTGCCATACCTCACGGCTCTGTGCTTTGAGGTCAGCCTCCAACTGAATTTGAATATTTGTGAAGAACACTAGGAAACTAACCTTCTCTTTTGGGAAACCACAGAGAAAACAATGTTTCATGCAAATTTGTTCCTTCTGCCTATATGCAGAAAGTGTGTATTATGTACCAACTCTTGGGTCATCTCATTATTTAACCTACAAGGGAATTGATTTTGGAACTTATCCAAGGCAGACACAAAAGAGTTTTCAGAGGTGTCAATACTGAAGACAGCTACCAGCTCACTCATTGCAGGCTTTCTGTAGCTGATTCTGGCTAGGGACCACTCAGCCCTCCCTCCATTTTATGTAATAGAGTTTAGGCATATTGTATATTTGAGATCATCCTACCAGTCTTTCATTCTGGTCCTGAATTGCAACAGAATTGCAACAGCAATTGCAAAGAATGCTGGTTAGGGAACAGTAGAAGAATTTTAAAATTTCTAGAATAACTATAAGAAAAAAGGCTTTTGTCTGTTGATTGTTTCAGTTTGTTACAATAAAGTGCAAGTTGCTCTGAATTTTTTGGGGAAAAATGTTGATTTGTACCTGCAATAGTCTGATAAAGTTTTTTAAAAATTTTAAGAATTGTGTCTTACCTATCTAGAAGGAGACAGTAAGCTGATACATAATAATAAGCAGCTAATTTGAGACAAGATAAGTGAGAAAAACAAGAATAATTTACATAGTCCATATATCCCATGATTTTATTATCTTTGTAAAAGATAATCAATTCATATTTTTAAATAGCATTGTCTATGTAAAACAAGATTGCCAAGAGATTTATGGGATGTGTTGGGGCAGAGCATAACAAATTTTCAATTCTGCTTTTGTTGAGAAGTCAAGTCCCACAGGGCTGTAATTAATCCTTACATCAAGGCAGGGTACAAATGCTTGTTTACTATCATTGGAATTATTAGACCTGCAAGAATTTTCTGAAGAGCACAGAATGAGAAAATGCCTGTGGAATTTGCTACTGGGGAATGTGTTTTTGATATAAAGGAGCAGATGCTTTAAATACTTGCCACTGTTGAATCTATCTTTGCAGCAAGTTCTGAGGATTGCTGACTCTTAGTTTTGACCCATGCTGGGCCAGACAAAGTTCTTGCTTTGAGCTGCTTCTATGCCTTTTTTACATGCCACATTAATATAAAGGAAAACAACATATGAATTTATAGTACATTAATTCTAGTACATTGGAAATTTAAAGCAAACCCCCTGTGCAGATGAACTGCAATTATTTGGCTGACTATAGCCATTTTGTTGGGTTGAGGTTCAGTAGGTTCCCACAGGAGTGGAATGGTACAGTGAAAAAAGAGTTATTTATCTCAGTACCATTTTTGTATGAAGGATTTGGTTAGGTGTTAAAAAATTAGACTGTATATACAGTCCTTAATTCTGGTCTTAAAATGTAGTAGGAAACAGAGGTGGGTAGTTTGGTGTTCTCAACAGCAAAAGCCAACAAGCTTTTTGATAGATTAATGTAAAATTCAAACAAAGAACCATTTTGGTTTCACACCTGGTATGAGGTCTGGCTACAAAAGTCTGTTCTATTGTTAACAGAACATGGAGAAACTTTGATTGCACACAGAGATAGTAGCAAATGTAGTTGAGTGTTATTGGTACAATGACAAATTACTGTGAATCAAAAAGCCCAATTTTAACAAATAAAAAGAAATAGTTATCTTAATTTGTAGGTGCCTGACCTAAGATTCTACCTGTATTTATATTGCCTGTACCAGAGCAGGACCCAGTGTAGCTCACTTTTGACATGATGCCTCTGTCTCCACGGTCATGGTAGATGGATATGATTCTACTGGGAGCCTTCAGTTCAGAAGGCAGTCTGAGCTCACATATTTGATAGATACCAACTGCCCTTGCAGCAGCCTATGCCAAAGCCCTTCTGTAAAAGAATCCATGAGTAATTTGCTTCTTTCACATTAACCACAGGGTGCTGCTGAATGATGGCTTTTCTGATCTACCTACACAGTGCTTGGTCTGGAGGGCAGGCAGAGCCTTGTTTTTTATCCAGCCTAAGTCCATTACTTTCAGTCTGGCAGCACAGTTTGGCTTCATCTTAGAACTGTGAAGGGCTTAACTCTCACTCTCAATGTGCCTCTAGGCTCACCTACAGCCTGCACTGAGACCTTGCAGCATTCACTGAGGATGTGAAGGAAATGAAAGCTTCAGTCCAGGCTTAAACTATGTTAATGCACTTCTGAAAAATGCCAGAATTAATAATTAACTTTGTTGTCAAGGTAAAACACTTTATGAACGTGTTGATGTAAACCCTTAATATAAAGTATGATATATCCACAATGGATAGGGCAAATTACATAAAAATCTTCTTCCTCTGCATGGTCTGTTTTCCTAACTGGAGAAGCAGACTTTCAGTTCAAGTATGAAGCAGATCATCTATAGTTAGATTAGTAGAAAGGAGAGCAGTGTCCCTCTGTCTCTGAATGCTAGCTAGGATGATAGAACAGCTCCCTTCTCTGTTTCTTTCTTTAATTTTTTTTGAGCTCTGTGCTTCTTTCATTCTCTTTCACAAATTACCTTCGCATTCTATATGAAGAAGAAATGTCTCGCCTAGCTGCTATTGACAACCAAGCTCAAGGGGGAATATGACTATTCTAGAATTAATACAGCAGTGTCTTTTAAATAGCATGTATTGAAGCAGGAATCTTTAGTCATTCCCATGGGAGGATTTGTTTTGTTAGTTGTTAATGCAGAGTTGCAAAACAGAACCACATGAACAGTTAACGTGTATTAATCAACACTGACCCTGAAACATTTTTTAGAGATGAATATCAAAGATTCTGTACTATCAAAACCCAGCAGGGGCACTTTCTTCTAAAGAAGAAACAAGCAGCATCAAAGAAGTTGCTGTGGGATTGCATTAGCTAAACTGACACAAGTCTTGTTAAACTGACATTGAAGATGTTGCATCTTGAGAAGGTTAGTAAAACTGCATCTAGGTAACTGGATGAAAATAAAGCATGGATGTATTTTTAGGACTTATGGCTAATGTATTTCTGTACAGTTTTATCTCCACAGTAAACAGTCATGTGTTTGCATCAGAAGTGTGACATTAGTTTAAATTATTTGAAATAATGTGGCTGTACACATACAGTCTCCTTCTGCAGGTGCTCATTGATTTACAGTATCTTACATAAAAATATATTAAATTTCTTACCAAATTTTGTTGGTATTAGTAAAAAATCTCTATATACCAACACATCATTTAAAGCTCTTCTGTACATAACAACTGTTAGACCTAAAGATATGGAAGTTAAAGGCACTCTAGATGAGGACACCCTCCAGGCATATGCCCAGAAGCATATGCACAATTCTATTTTCATACAATCAAAATAGACACCAAACCATGGTAGAATCTATGACCTTTGAGGGATGCATACAACCCATTAACCTTTTTCTCAAATTTTTTTTTCATAACTACAGGTCAAATAATTTTCACTGGTAGCAATAAACTACTCCCTGTAGTTTTACACTAGTGAACATTTTCCAAATCATGATTGAATCCATAAGTTGATCTCTGAGCTATGGTGGCTTGAGAAGGCATAAAAAGCAGAGAGTCTCCACTTTTCTATCCTCTGGCCAGCTATATTTTGTCAAAATAGTTAAGATTCCTGTCTCTGAATATATAGAAAGATAATATCAATAGCATAAGAAAAGCCACTTCTTATGTAGCCACACATCAAGTGTGTGTTTGTCCCCTTTTGTATTCTAGGACTCCAATCTGACCCGTGGTACTTTTTATCTGTTTATAGCAGCTGAATTGCAGCTGGGTGAAAAGTTACCTAAGGAAGTGAGAGCAAAGGTGACTTTCCCAGTGTGATTCTAGTCCCTTATAATATGGTGCCTCTGTCCTTGCAGCTGCTCTGCAACTCCCTTTTCAAATAAGGCTTCAGCCACTGTCAGCATTTTGCTTTTCTGATAGTTTTGAGATTTCAAGGGAGGAGCAAACAGGTCATCTGTGTGACCTTTTGTACAGCACTGCTCATAAAATGTCACCAGGCTCCTGAGTTAAGCATGTTTTCCATTTACTGATACCTCTTGTGGCACTGAATGAGGATTAGATTGACAAACTGTGCTGACTCACGTGGTTTCATAGAGCAACCCAAGAGAGTGGAAATGTCTGAAAGATCAGGCAACACTTCTTTCTTCAGACTAGTGAGACAGTAAATCAAGTTAATCATAAACAAAACCCAAACAAGAAGCAGAAAGCTCCTCAAGCTGGTATTTAGCCTTGCTGTGATGAACAGCAGTGCCTCTGACAGATGATTTTTTCTCGGGCAGTCATTTTACTGAGACATCCTTTGTTTGTGGGCAGGAATCTGTGGACCTGAAGGTTAAAAAAAAAGTAGTAAATACATGGTTCCAGTTTCAGTCATTCCTGCATTTTTGGGGAAAACTCTGTGGGCCAGGACAATGTAACTCCTACATTCACCAGGCAACTTTTTGTTTGTTTTCAAATTGATGAAAGGTATTGCTGCCCTTTATGATTGCATTCACTTTAGATACGTGCTACCCTTGATGGCTGCATTAATGACTGCAATATGTGGATTAAGTAAGTAGCCTGAAATGAGCTTTGCATTTGACAGCTGCTCCTATTGCTATGGCTTTTTAGCTTACTTTTAACTCTCCATGAGCCAAAGAGAAAATATCCCCAGCAAACATTTTTTGTATTAAACTTGACTAAACTAGACTAAATGAGACTAAGATGGACTTTCCTTTAGCTGCTGTAATCTACATTCTGTTCCCTCCAACATTCAGAGTGTAAACTCAGTTAAGCAGGAAGTCTTTGTGGCCTTTTTTGCGTGCCAACTCCATGATGGCACTTTAAATCCAAAAGTGGATTAGTAACAGTTGCCTATAATTAAATGGGTTATGACTTGCTTTAGTTAATTTTGCACAAGCTCAAAGCAAGCCTGTAGTTATTGTACTAATGCTGAAGCAGAACTGGTTTTTATTTTCCAGTATCTACCAGGCCCTATTGAAACTAAGAGCCTCAACAAGCTGTTTATATATTTGATTGGGAGTAAGGTAAGGGAGAAGGCAATGACATGAAGTATCTGATGAACACTTTTACAACAGTGAAGAGGGAGATGGCATTTGCAGCACTGACTCTCCATCTGGTTCATTACAACTTTCAGAATTTTCCAAATATTACGAGAACACTATGATGTCCAGTTCAGAAGGCGAATGTGAGATGCAATAAAGACTACAGTGCCCACAGCTAGACTGCAAATAAATGTCTCTATGTAGCCCTTCAGCAATTTTTATCAAAGGAAGTAATAGGTGTTTGGTGGTTTTGGAAATGTTCCTTGCATTTCAACAGCATTTCTTATGTCCAACTTAAAATGAGAGAAACTAAAATTTATTCTACATTATACACTTCTGTTCCTCTCCTTATACTTGACCACCTTTAAATTTATATATTGTTATTTATTGATTAATGTTCATACAATCAGTTGCATTCTTTTAACACCTTTTTTTTCTGTTGGCTCCAGCAATATCAACTGCAGTTTTATAAAGATCAAAACCCATAGCATCTTTGAAATATTTTTATTAATGCTGAAAGTAACTGTGGTGGGGGTGACTGAGAATTGTCCAGTGGAGTTATTTTCTTGAGGGAGATTTAAACTTTGGCAGAATTTGGGCACTCTCCCAGTAATGAAAAATCAGTGATGTGTGAAAGGAAGATCTTAGGGACACTGGCATTTTGTGAAAGAAAAGCAAAATATATAACATGGGAAAGGCTGAAGATCATAAATTTCAATTGCAAGTAATTACAATTCCATGCGAAAAACAAGAGAGGTATCAGACATTTTCTTCTTATAATCTTCATCAAATTTCTCATTCTGTGCCACAGTGAAATGATTCTTCCAGTCTGCAACGGTCCCTAAGAAATGACAAAGCAAAAAAGAGAGAAGATTGATTTACCAGTATTTCCTGGAACTCATTATCCACAACTTATTGGATACTTGTACTTCAATGCTTATTTCAAAATGACAGAATGACAACCAGACAGGGTTGATGTCAGTAACAAACCTCAGTACCTTTTCTCATGAATGGGGAAATGGAATGATCCATTATTCCTTCAAAGTCTTTAGTGTAGTTTGCCATGGGGTTTTCCTTCATTACCTCAAATGAGGTGTTATGGACTATCTTGTTTAGAACCTCCTGACTCAGATCCTTCTCTAGGAACTTTGCAATCTTCTGAATTTCTTGCTTTGGATTCTGCAGAAACAATCACATGGGATAAGACACAGAGCTAGGAAAAGCAGAGAAATCAAACATCATGTGAGAGCTGCACTTCTCACACAGAGAAGATCAGGTTACTGTATGGTTACTGATACTGGCATTATGATATGTTGCTTGTAATTAGTTTCTGCTAGACTTACAGATTTCAGAGCTCTATAAACATATGTTCAGCCTTTTACCTCCTTCATATCTTCATAGAAGAGATAGAGTATACGGTGCTTATCTTTTGCCTTCCACCATCCTTTTACATGGTCATACCAGGAACCCCAGAGGACTGAAAAAGAAGTAACATCAGCAGCTGTAAATGCAAATTGTGTCTTTAACACATGTGGCACTCATGTTTTCCTCTTAACCAGTACCTGTGAATTTCCAAGGTGGTTTTGAATCAGTATGGCTGTGATAATAGGCACTGCTGTGCTCTGTGCTTATTACAGCATTTTTGCTATTAATCCCTCAGGGTTATGGATGCTCAGAACAGGATTCATGTGTAACTTTCAAGGGCAGCAAATGCAGATGCATTATAGTCAATAGAAGCACACATTTCCAGTGTTCATTTGATCATCTGGACAAGGCTTGCTTAATTAGCCCTGCTTTGAGCAGGGCAGGGGTTGGGGAAGTATGGACAACAAAAATCCATTCCAGCTTGCATGCTTCTATGATTCTACCTGGTTTCAATATTTGGTATGCTATCAGAAATGCCTGCTTCTCTCAAGCAAGTGTCAAAATGATTAGCTAAGACAGAAGTGAATATGTTCTATGCTATATGTCTGCACTGGGACAGATAGCTCCCAAGCTGAGCTGGTCAACCGCAAGGCATAAAGTCTCCTTTGGACATGTGACTCTCATGCTGATTCAGACAGTGGTATCTCTAGGCCTACATGGTGGCAAAAATATTAATGACCTAAGGAAGCTGTAGTGACTCAAACTGTAAACTGCCATCCCCTTGACCAGGTTTTGTTTCTTGGATATTCCGTGATATCAGCACCTCTTTTAGAAAGGGAAGAATCTGCTTCTGGGGTTGCCTGCCCTTAGTTAGAGAACTGTCTTTGTTTAGATGCCTGATTTTTAGATACATTAATTTAGGTACAAAGACTTCCTTATCTCAAATTCACACTGCACATTTCTATCCAAATTAACTCTCCACTTCTTTTTTAAATTTCAAATTTTATCAGTTTGTAGTAAGACCAGTTAAACCATTGTCCCTTTTCAAATGTCTTTTTAATCTCAGAGAGAAGAGATGAAGCCTGAAAATTGTGATACATGTTTCTGAATTATAACAGAATAAAGATTAGTGTTTATATTTTTTCTCAAAATGGAAGCGTAGAGATAGATTTAACCCTTTAGGTAATAACAAAAAACTTGTGAATGAAGAAAAATTATGACTGAAACACTTTCAGCAGATATCCTTCCTCAGTGTCTGCACACGATTTCAAACCATAACTGAAATTAAAAAATCAATGCCATGCATTCTTAAAATGATCAAAATCTCTTATACAACTGATTGCAGTTAATCACCTTTTCCAGTCATGAATTTCTCCACAAACTCCTCCCAGGTTCCTGGATCAGGCAATCCTTTATTCATTCTGTGGAAATGGTAGTATGACACCAGGTTGTCTTTTGCATTTCTTGCCACGTAGATTATCTTTATTGGTATGAAAAGAGAGAGAGAGAAAGAAATTAACTTGCACATACAAATACAGCTATTGAGCATCTCCTGGAGTTTTCTCTTAGAGCCTGCTGGTAGAGATTTATGAGGTTTTGCTTTGAAGCTGCCATTTTCTAGAATCCAGCTCAGGTAACCTAGTTGTGACTTTAGATTCCCACTGACTTCACACATTAAAGGGAAAATATTTTTTAAGACCTTTGATTTCCCAGCAATTCCGGAAAATGTACTCTTCCCTGGTTTATGTCACTTTCTTTATCTGTGAGGTAGAATAGGGCTCTTCAGCCTTACCTTACAGTTTTGTTCCCAGAAGGATGGAGGCAGCAGCTGCACGGGCAGATGAGTTTTCATTGTCCGTGGAGATGGCATGGCTTCAGCTAACTCCACACCTGTGGGATGTTTAATTATGAAAAGCTGTTCTCTAAATTGAACTAGCACTTCTTTCCTAAGCTCAGACATGTGGTTATGACTGTGACTTTCCAGCAGTTCACCTTGCATTGATCACTTATCTCCAAAGCACTTACTAGCAGGGTAACATATACAACATTACTTAAGCATCTTCAATGTTTCTAAAGAAAATTTGACCTGTGTATTTGAGTAGAAAAGATTTATATCTTTTTGCTTTCTTGGGCCCATACTTTCTTTCTAAGGGATGATGATAAATACCAATTTCTATTTATCCAACCCAAGTTTTTCTTTTGCAATGTTTGGTGGTCTCCTTCCACCTTAGAGGTAAGAAACATTAGTTTCTTTCTAGGGTACAAGAATATGACAGGTGACTAGACTTTGTGGATAGCACATAAAGAGAAACTAGGAGAATGAAGGTGGATTTTCAGTAGCTATGGATATATGGGACTACTTGGGAATATCTGATGATATTTGGAGATGTGTTATCTCCTCCCCTTTCCCTTTTAGACATCTATCATGGCCTCCATAATTTTTTCACTGTCATCATGTATCATCCTCTATCATCTATCATTTTTTGATTTTTTGTCTCTCTCTGAGTCAACATAGTCTAGTTTAGAAGAGAAAAAGTAGCACTTCTGCAGAGCTAGTCGAGCTTTTTAGCTTCAGATGTGAGAGTCTGACTTAACGATTTGTGTGGAAATGGATCCCTTGCTGAGGGAGACTTTTGTAAGAAGCTGCAAGCCAGTGAAGTCTGCTGGTTGCCTGTATGTTCCAGAGCTTGTTTAGATGACTAGACCTTAGAACTGAGCAGCAGTTGCTTGAAACAGTAGCAAAACCACTAAAAACATTATGCACCTCTCAGAAATAGGTCCATGACATATGTTTCTCTTCCATACAGTCTGTAATCTCAGAATGGCATTCAATTGCTTCCATGCCCCATTCAATTGCCATTACATCCATATCTGCTGCTGGTTTAGATACTGTGGAGTATCAAACACAGCTTCAGATACTACTACAAAACATCATGGTCTTCAGTAGCACCTGAATCAATCCCATCTGCCAGCCTTGCAGCACCTTGAGTAGCACTAGATGTTTATGTTAAAGCACCTGAACTGGTCCTTAATAGCCAAAATGGTGCTTTATTCAAGAAAGCAAGGGGACCTTTTCCAGGATACTTGTGGCAGCAGCACTATGTGCTTATTTTGTTTCATTTTGTTTAAAATACAGATAATATTCACCTGAGTAACGTGCAGACGGAGGTTCTGCCAAAAACCACTCGAGGAAAGGGTGGCGTTTGTAAGTAGTCTCACGTTTACACTTCTCAGTATCTCCATTGTGTTGAATCATATCCACTATCTCCTGGGTCCATGTGGTACCTGAAAATGTCAAGTATTTAGATGCTTCCCTCCAGGATAGCCAAGAGTTTCTTCTATTAGGGCACTGAAAACCAGAAGGATGGACTCTGAGCTACTGGGGTAAAGAATAGCATAGAAAATAATAGACAAAATGGAAAAAGAGTATAATACAGGCAAAATGCCTAATTAAGCAACAAAGGTAATTCTCAAAGCTCAATTCAGGAATTCCATTTTAGACAGATTTCTTCTTGCCTAAAGAAACAAGTCCCCACATCAGTACTGAAAAAAACACTGGGATAAACTCACTATTCTAGGGAGAATATTATTTCCAGAGTAATGAAACTCCCTTCTTTAATCCCTACAAAAATTCAGGTATTTCATTTTCATACTGAATTTGAGTAAAAAAATGTGATATCTGGACTTAAAATTTCATACAGTTTGAAAATATAAAAAAGTGGAAGTATTTGCAAAGTTTCCATTTGAAACACCTTAATGAAAGTCTGTACAACATTTCCTCTGCCTGAGTGACTGCAACATTTGTGAGAGTTACAGTATAGTGTATCTCATGTGTCACTTTTCTTTTATAGCTGTCATCTCTGTGTCAGCCACATCTCCTCTGAGGTACTGTGGCAGGTCAGCTGGAGAACAGGCTAAGGGATAAATTGGAAAGCAATTTAGGCAGGAGATTCAGTCCTTCTTAAGGTGCTTGTGTTGTGCATCTCACACAGATATGACATAATGTCAAATGGAATCCTAACTTTATTTCTTTTCAGTTCAGTGCCTGGAAGGTTTTAATCCCAGCTGGTAAAATAATGTGGTTTTGCCTTTAGTATACAGGTAGTAAATCAAAAGCCTTCAGGTTTTACAAAACTAATGGTGGATTTTTTTGTTAAAAACATTTTTCTCCTACTGACAAAAAAAAAGCCCTAAAATTGTTGCTAATTAAAATAATTATTTTTTATGATTATCAAATTCTCTCATATCTGTTCCTGAATCTCCAAAACTGTACATGTTTTTATTCATACAGAATTCATATTGATGCTTGTTATTAATTGTTTTCTTGTGTAGTAAGTATAAAGGGTTTGATGAAGAGGAGAAATATTGTCCAGTCACTGAGTAAAATGCCAGATAGCTAATATTAATGGTGGTATTTTTCTTTGTTGGTTTGTTGACCAAAACTATTAAATGAATTTGGTTATTTTAAAGAATTAATCAATTTTCAGAAATCACTACTAGTTTACACAAAAAATCATTCTCCAAATATATAATATGTTCCATAGTCATAGAGTTAGTATCTATTATTTCTTAGTAACGATCACTTATTTCTAGGCTATGTTAAATCATTACATATTAGTGGAAAACTCCTATTGTCCCCATTAATATAAATGTATATAATCTCAGTTAAAGGTAGCAATTTTAGGTCATTAGACTTTGGGTATTTGAACTTCAGTAGTAACAGGTAGTTGTTGCATCTGCCAAAGAAGTCAGGAGTTACTAGTAACAGCTGACACAGCTTCATGTCTTTAAAATATAAACTGGACAGTTTGGAGATAAACAAATATCAGTCACAATAAAAAAAAAATTAAAATCTCAATCCCATCAATAAGCACGATGCCAAACTGTTCTATTCTGTTTCCTACCCACACCAACCTGCTTTTGCATAGGTTGCAATGAGCACATCATCAGGCTTGGCTTTGAAATTCCACACTTGGTCCCAAATGCTGGCAATTGGTTGTGTGAGGAGAGCACCATCCAATTCAGATAACCCAGGTCGAATCAGTGTCTCTTCCAGACTCAGGTCTTTCATTTTATTCATGGCAATGAGAACTGCATGAAGAAAGGCTTAGAATTAACATGGCTGCTCTGAAAAAAAAAATCTGAATTTACTTATCTTGAGGTCTCTCTTATTGACAAAATTCCATGTCCTCTGATTTCTTTTTGCCATGATTTGGCCTATCTGGATCCATATATAGACCCCTTAAAGCTGGATCTCATTTTCTGAAATGCAGTGTGTACTGCTAGTGGTAGTTTCCTGTGTCTCTAAAAATCACTCTGTTTACTCAGATACAAGAAGAGAAAAAAAGTCATTATTATCATATCAAACACATTTATGTAAAATTCTGATGATCGGTATGAAGGCTTCTAAAGGAAAAAAAAAAAGTAATCAGAGGTGTGATTCAAAAGAAGGCAGAGAATAACAGCAGGTAATGAAATCAGCACACAGGACCCAACCCTTCCTCTGTGAAGAAAATAAACAGAAACGCCTGCTAACACCCTTTGTGCCTTATACTCACAAAGATATTTACAGACCTTTTCTGTGTTTCGTTCCTGGATCTTAGCACTCTTGGAACTCTCTGCTGTGTTTTGAAATATGTTGCCCGTAAATAACCTGAACTAGATTGATCATTAACTAAAGGTTGTTAGACTTTAATTATGTGAATCAATCTGTTTTACAATAACTAGTTATTGATTTCTGAATTCCTCCCAGAGAGACCTCTTAAGCATAACTTTCAGAGCTTCAGATTCTGGTCAGAAGAAAGCTGTGCTTAAGGGGAGGCTATAAAAATAATCTCAACTAAAAATATCATCCAGAAAAAAAGACATTTCAATCCCAACAGCAAACATTGCTAGAATATTTTCTTTAGTTTTCTTGTTTACTCACAGCAATTTTATACAGATTCAGCTGAGCGGAGTGAGATGTTGGATTGGTGGCTGGGCAGTCACTCAAGAAATTTTTTTAAAAATGAAGGAAAAAGGAACTTGCCAGAGAATTTTTCCTGCTTAAATGTCTTCAGTCCTTGGCTGTATTGGTAACTATGCAGGAACTTAAATCTTCAGGCACAAGTAGGTTGAAAACTTATGTGGGTGGAGATTCCATTCTTCCTATCAGCATGAGGAGAGTAAAGAAGGAAGTGCAGCAGAAGCCAGCAGCTGAGCAGTTTTTCTGGCATGGTTTGTGAAATCCTTTCGAATCCTGTGAAAGAAAAACACTTAGAAATCTCATGTAAAGAGCGATTCTTTACTGGTAACAACATAAAATGTCAGTCAATTGCTCCAAGATTATTAATTTGTCTGTCTCGTTGTCAGCAGTCTTGGTTTAATTAATTTTCTTTTTAATATCTAATCTAAATTGCAAAGCTTTTGTGCGTACAGGCAAAGGAAAAACATCCCAAAAATTTTTCTCTACTTCCCATCAGCAGGTGATCCAGCCACCTCCCAGGAACCAGGGCTTCAGCCCACAGGTGGCTGCTGTATGTAAGCCTACTGCTCTGATACTTACTAGCACATTATGGGGGTGCTATGGGGAAAATTAACTCCATCTTATGGATGGGGCATCCCAATTTCTCTGGACAGCCTGTTCTACAGTCTCACTACCCTCACAGTTAAGACTTTCTTCCTGACAACTAATCTAAACCTGCTCTCTTTCAGTTTGAAGCCCCCTTGTTCCGTCATTCTATGCCCTTGTCAAAAGTCTCTCTCCATCTTTCTTGTAGATTTCATTTGGGTACTGCATGGCCACAGTTTGGTCACCCTGAAGCCTTCTCTTCTCCAGGCAGAGCAATTCCAGTTCCCTCAGCCTTTCCTTATAGGAGAGGTGCTCCATCCCTCTGATTGTCTTGGTGGCCTCCTCTGGACTTGCTCCAACATGTCCATGTCCTTCCAGAGCTGCATGCAGCACTCCTGGCGGGGTCTCACCAGTACAGAGTAGAGGGGCAGAATCACCTCCCTGAATGCACTTCCCAGCCTCCTCTGGACGCAGCCCAGGACACATTTGGCTTTCTGGGCTGCAGGTGCGCATTGCTGGGTCATGTCCAGGCTCTCATCCATCAGCACCTCCCAAGTTCTTCTCCCCAGGGCTACTCTCCATCTGTTCATCCCCATCCAGCCTGTATTGATACTGAGAGATGCCCCAACCCAAGTGTGGCACCTTGTGCTTGGTCCTGTTAAATCTCATGAGATTCCCATGGGCCCACTTCTCAAGCATGTCCAGATCCCACTGGATGGCATCCAGTCCTTCAGATGTGTCAACAGCACCACTCAGCTTTGTATCATTGACACAGTTGCTGAGGATGCACTCAATCCTTTGTCTTTGTCATTAATGAAGACATTAAATAACCCTGGTCCCAGTATGGACTCCTGAGAGACTTTACTTGTTACTGATGTCCATCAGGACTCTGAGCCACTGACCACTACACTCTGGATGCTGCTGTCCAACCACTTTCTTATCCATCTAACAGTTCACCCATCAAATCCAACTCTCTTCCATTTACTGAGAAAGATTTTAGGGGGGACTGTGTTAAAACTTATGTTTACATAAGTCCAGATAAATGACACCTGTAGCCTTTTCCTTTTTCACTAATATAGTCACTCTGTCATAGTAGGCCACCATGTTGGTCAGGCAGGGCTTGCCCTTGGTGAAGTCGTACTGGCTGTCCCTTATCACCTCCCTGTCCTCCATGTGCCTGAGCACAGCTTCCACACAGGTTGGTAGTTTCCAGGGTCCTCCTTTCTGCACTTTTTAAAGACAGGTATGATTTTGTCCTTTTTCCCAGTTACCTGAGACTTCACCTGACTGCCATGGAGAGTGGCTTTGCAACTGCATCAGGCAATTCTTTTTAGGATTCTGGGATGTAGCTCTTTGGGTCCCACAGATTTTAGGTTCAGGTTCTAAGATAGTCATGAACCTGATTTTTTTTCCTTACAGTGGAAGGACTTTATTCCCTCAGTTCCCATCCTGCTGTCCATCAACTCAAGAGATGTGGGAAGAGAGGTTGCCACTGGAGACTGAGGCAGAAGTCTTTGAGCATCTCAGTTTTCTCCTCCTCCATTGTTACCAGTTTTCCATCTTTGTTTATTGTTTCTACTTCAGTTTGAAGCCCCCTTGTTCCGTCATTCTATGCCCTTGTCAAAAGTCTCTCTCCATCTTTCTTGTAGATTTCATTTGGGTACTGCATGGCCACAGTTTGGTCACCCTGAAGCCTTCTCTTCTCCAGGCAGAGCAATTCCAGTTCCCTCAGCCTTTCCTTATAGGAGAGGTGCTCCATCCCTCTCATTGTCTTGGTGGCCTCCTCTGGACTTGCTCCAACATGTCCATGTCCTTCCAGAGCTGCATGCAGCACTCCTGGCGGGATCTCACCAGTGCAGAGTAGAGGGGCAGAATCACCTCCCTGAATGCACTTCCCAGCCTCCTCTGGATGCAGCCCAGGACACATTTGGCTTTCTGGGCTGCAGGTGCGCATTGCTGGGTCATGTCCAGGCTCTCATCCATCAGCACCTCCCAAGTTCTTCTCCCCAGGGCTACTCTCCATCTGTTCATCCCCATCCAGCCTGTATTGATACTGGGAGATGCCCCAACCCAAGTGTGGCACCTTGTGCTTGGTCCTGTTAAATCTCATGAGATTCCCATGGGCCCACTTCTCAAGCCTGTCCAGATCCCACTGGATGGCATCCGGTCCTTCAGATGTGTCAACAGCACCACTCAGCTTTGTATCATTGACACAGTTGCTGAGGATGCACTCAATCCTTTGTCTTTGTCATTAATGAAGACATTAAATAACCCTGGTCCCAGTATGGACTCCTGAGAGACTTTACTCGTTACTGATGTCCATCAGGACTCTGAGCCACTGACCACTACACTCTGGATGCTGCTGTCCAACCACTTTCTTATCCATCTAACAGTTCACCCATCAAATCCAACTCTCTTCCATTTACTGAGAAAGATTTTAGGGGGGACTGTGTTAAAACTTATGTTTACATAAGTCCAGATAAATGACACCTGTAACCTTTTCCTTTTTCACTAATATAGTCACTCTGTCATAATAGGCCACCATGTTGGTCAGGCAGGGCTTGCCCTTGGTGAAGTCGTACTGGCTGTCCCTAATCACCTCCCTGTCCTCCATGTGCCTGAGCACAGCTTCCACACAGGTTGGTAGTTTCCAGGGTCCTCCTTTCTGCACTTTTTAAAGACAGGTATGATTTTGTCCTTTTCCCAGTTACCTGAGACTTCACCTGACTGCCATGGAGAGTGGCTTGGCAACTGCATCAGGCAATTCTTTTAGGATTCTGGGATGTAGCTCTTTGGGTCCCACAGATTTTAGGTTCAGGTTCTAAGATAGTCATGAACCTGATTTTTCCTTACAGTGGAAGGGACTTTGTTCCCTCAGTTCCCATCCTGCTGTCCATCAACTCAAGAGATGTGGGAAGAGAGGTTGCCACTGGAGACTGAGGCAGAAGTCTTTGAGCATCTCAGTTTTCTCCTCCTCCATTGTTACCAGTTTTCCATCTTTGTTTATTGTTTCTACTTTACCTTCTATAACCTTCTTTTTCTGGTTAACATACCTATAGAAGCCCTTCTTGTTACTCTTTGTGTTGTTTGCCATGTTCAGCTCCAGCTTTACCTTGGCCCTCCTCACCCCATCCCCATACAACCTGACTATCTCAATAATCTTGCCAGGTTACCTGTTCTTTTCTCCAATATCTGTGGACTTCCTTCTTTCCCTTTAGTTTGATCAGCAGTTTTTTACTCATTCCTTCTGGTCTCTTGCCTTCTCTGTTTGATTTCTTGCTCCTGGGGATTGATACCAGATTCCATAAGCTCCATAATATGCTGACAATGTTAATTATTAGTATGAAAGCTCATATGAGGGTGAACAATGTGAGCCTGACTAATAAACCATCCACATCAGTCTCAGATAGGAGATGTATTTCCTCATTGTCTCCACAAGGCAGATACAGGACAGCAAGGCCAGCACAAAACACAGAGACATTATTTGTATTAACATGTTCACAAAATAAAGAGAGAAGCAGCAGAGCCAACAAGCTGTGACCTGCACAGGAACTTGCCATATAACACCTGCTATAGCTACAGCACACTTAATACAAAACTGCTGTTATCTTGAGCCCCATGCTGGGTGCCAAAAACGACTGTGGTGAGTTGACTTTGGATGCCAGCTGCCCACCAAATTCCTCTATCATTCCCCTACTCAGCAGGACAGTTGGGAAGAAAGTAAGAGGGAAAAATACCTTCTGTGTTGAGATTGTGCAGTTTACTAAAGCAAAAGCAAGGGTCATGTATGTGAAAACTGAAAGATTTGATTCTCTGCTTCCCCTCAGCAGGTTTTGTACGGCATTTCCTGGGAATCAGGGCTTCAGGACATGTAGTGGTTGCTCTGAAAGGCAAGCAGTGTAAATTAGGAATGCCTCTTTTCCTGCTCCTTTCTCTTAGCTTTTATTGCTGAGTAGACATCATATGTTATGGAATATTCTTTTGGTCTTTGGTCAACCACTTGATCTTTTTCTGACTCTTACATCAAGTTTTTCTTCTGAAGCCTGACAACACCAGAACGATTAATTAAACCACAACAAGCAGAGAAAGGTAAGGTACAAAATTTGAGTAAGGTACAAAATTTTTCTTTTTGCTTTCAAGTTGTCTAATGGGAAGATTTGCCATTTTCCTCTCTGTGTTAAGCCTGTGCTGGTTCTGCTTGTTCTTCTTGTACCTGGCAGGTCATTTCCTGGATTGCTCACTACTCTCAGTTATGCAACCATCCTGATAATGCAGTAATCCCCAAAGCGTATCATTTGTGTGTATGACAAAGAAAACCCAGGACTGCTTATTGAGTGTCTCTTTTCTATTGCAGCTGTGAATCTGAGTAGCCCTTGGACAATGCTCTGTGCCAGATAAGCTGCAGTGAGGTCAAAAATCACTGCCTGTAGCTTTAAAACTGCTTTTGAAGTAGGCAATGAGTAGGCAGTTTCTCCAGTTCGGAAAAAGGGAGATGAAGGTGGAACTGGCTGGTCCAGGAACTGGATTTCTTCTCTAGAGCCATGATTTACAGGACCACTATTAAAAAAGTCTCTGTAGAGAGCTTCCTCCAGGTTTCCATTCACCTTTTCCTGAGTGCAAACTGGTGGCTGGTGTTTCCTCATCCAAAACACACTGTGCTTGTTTTATTTTATTATTGAATTTGATTTTATTTTTGGTTGTCTTTGTTTTCTTTTATTATTTCCATAGTATCAGATTTCAACTAGGATTAAGGCTACAAATCCTACATCAGTATCAAGCACTATGATATGCTTTTAAGTCTGAGTAACTTAATTTTTTGCCTACACTTAATGGTCTATGTAATATAAAGTACTATTTCTTATAAATGAAAATTTATTTCTGATACATTTGAATGAATGTGTTTCTGTGTTATGCTTCATGTTTGTATTACATTTCTCTTAAACTCAGGTCTCCCTCTGCTGGACAAAACACAATCTTTTTATTCCAAAAGATGTTAAAATATTTTGAGTTGAAAATTACATTTGATAGCTATTGCTATCCTTGGATACCAACCTGTATTCCTCATTCAGAAAAATGCATACTTTGGAGAAATGAAAGAATGCTCTGGACAGACCAAGGTGTCACTTTGAGGCTTCTTGAATTTTAAAACTGCAATCATCTCTTGGTGACTGAATTAAGATTGATCTGACTGTAAGTCAGTGAGCAACCTTAAGCAACAAAAGCTTTTGGTACTGTGGGATACATTTAGACTCAATCACAAATACATCCTGCCACAGGCTCCTGGCTACCTCCATATGCTGTGGAGAACAATCCTGCAGGGGTCCATAAAAGAGAAACACTACCACCAATCTTGTCATGGGTATTTAGTATTGTGTTCCAGCCAGATACAGGTGAAATAATCATCACAGATATATTTATGCAGTAGCAAAGTAGTACTAAAGGATACTGTAAGTGTAACCATGGAATGGATAGTCCTAAGGCTTTAATTAAGAAACAAATTTAAGCACCATACCTAAGTGCAATCCCTATCAGTAAAGCATTTATGTTCCATTACCATCATACTTCTGAAATTTCTTGGTTTTAAGTATTCTCTCTCCACCAGAGTTTCCTCCAAGGAGAATTGTTGAAGCCTACAGTGTGTAAAACACTGACCAGCTCCACACGTGTTGGGGTCACAGTAATATTATTATAAAATCTTGTTATTGTGGGCATGCATACTCATTTGATAAAGTATAATTGGAATCCCGCAGCTTTTTAAAGTACTTTTTCCAATAAAATATGCATATGAAGTGCTTTGTGGTTTTCTGAACCCTAACACTAAGTGTAACTAACCCTAAGTGTAACCCTAACCCTAGGCAGAACAGGAAAAGCTGCATTTTTCTGAGGTGCCAAGCACATGAGTGTAGCCAGTAAGAAAGCTGTGGAGAGAGCAATGTTGAGGCAATGCTCTCTGCAGCTGCAAAAGGCCTGAGCTCCTGAAGGTAGGCAAACAAGACCCAGACTCAACTGTGGCTATCAATAAAATGGATTTTGAACTGCACATATTAAGTAATCTCACCTACAAGTTTACATATGAGGAATAGTAACCTATATAAAAGCAAATCCGTATCTAGAAATAAACAAAATTCTGTAGTGTAAATCTTTGTTGTCCAACCAAATGCTGAACAGAATGTCTGAAAAAAATCTGTACAAATTGTATAATTTCTAAAGGTGTGTGCCAGAGTTCTGCTTCCATAAAAATGCAGAGTAATATACATATGATTTTAATGAGAGAAGAGCTAGTTTGGAATACTAGCTTGATGGGGGATTAAGAACTATTGTAATGTTTAAGGCTTTAAAAGTGTTACAGGCATGTGAAAATTCTGCAATAAAAAAGATACTTTTTCAACTCTGCTTAATGGCATTTCTCATACAGAACAATCCTCTTGTCCAGGGAGTGTAAAGGAGGTATGTGAGGTTCTGGCTCTCTGTGTACTTTGTGTCATACTTTCTGTTCCTGTAGGTCCAGCCTTGTTCCTTGGGATGCTGAGCTACCTGGTTGCACATGTCATCTGCAAGACAGAAAGACAAGATCCAGCTGTCAGTTTTTCCCAACGAGAAAAGTAGAGTTTAAAGTCAACACAAATATGAAGCAATAATGCTATAGGAATAACAAAAAAAGGAGCAGTCATCTATTTGTGCTTTGATCTAAACTGTACAAATGACAAAAGTGTGACAGGATGGTTTCTGAGTTATTAGAAAGTTCTTACCTTTTAACAATGTTCATTTTTCATTCTTCTAGTTGTCTTGAAAAATATCTCCTAGAAAGTCACTACTAATGATTAAATCTCAGTTCAAATCTTTTAAGTGTACCTTCACTACAAAATCAAGAAAATATGGCCAATTATTTTTTTATAAATTTGGATAGGTGTCTTTCCTTAGATTGTTTATGTCTGACCTAAAACTCTTCTGTTGAATTTAGTGAAAGTTCATAAACTCTATGCTGTTTGCAGCTTTCCAAATGATAAAAAAATCCAGCAACATAATAATAATCCAGTTTCATGTGACTTTTCTTTTTCAACTAGAATCATGTCAGACATGTGGATTCCTAATGAAATTAAAGAAGATTGCAAATTAATGGCAAATATTTTACAAAACAATGTCCATATAACAACAATGGCTGAATTTCAAGGATTGAGTAATTATGACCATTAATATACATTTCATTTTAGATGCTGAGAAAAATTGCTCCTGCCACAAGAAATGACAGTCCTAATACCAGATGAACACTCTTGATATTTGTGTGCTTAAAAAATAGCTGTTTTTCCAGCATATTTTAAAATATGCTGTTCATCGGTGTCAGTAAAGTACTATCATACTTTCATACTGTATGTAAGAACAGTTTCTAATGTTATCCAGTGTAAGAATAGTTTATTTTTGTTTATTTTAATGAAGACGTTTCTTCTAAAGAACAACCAAGACAGGGAGACCTACATAAAAGAGATGTGTGAATTATTTAAGGCTATTATACCAAATTAGGGATTTTTAATGTCAAAGAAATATTTTGGATGCTTTGATTGCATTCATCTTAGTCTCTTTTGTATGCATTGAATATGGAAGCTGTCAAAAGTGTTGAAAGTCTGACAGATTTTTTGAGCTAAGTATTTTCTTTTTTGACAGAACAGTTTGGTTTCTGAGTCCTGCATCCTTGCTTCACTGAGCAAGGATGCTGTTATGTTTGGCTTAGTTCATTTTGAAGTCTCCAATGGTCATAACCCATAAACCAGAGTGACACGGGGCCATCAATCAACATGCAAAGACTCTTGTCTAGGCTTTGAATTCTTGAGGCTATCTTTGCACATGATGTTCAGTGTTCAGCTTGTGGAATATCAATCATTTTTATCATGTGATTGTGAAGGTCTGAGATGGGAGTTCCTGCTCACTTCTCCATGTTCTGAACATTTAGCTGCTCTGTGACCTACTTGACAGCACTGTTTCTTCAGGCTTGGTGTTTTCACATGTAAGAAAGCCTCTAAATGTTTTTGAGTTATGCCTTAATTGACGTGGCATTAAACCAATGAGCCATGATTGATCTTGGGTTTTGGTAGCTAAATGACCACTATATGATGGTGATTTTCTTCAGGCTGATCATTCATTTTATTCTTTCTGCTGTAACACTAGCTAGTAGTTACACGATGAATACTGACATGTATGCCAAATTTAAAGTTTGGCAAATTAAAATAGTGAAATAATCTGCCTGATTTGTACAAGTATCTGTACTTACTTCCAGGTTTTATGTAAGACTATGTCTTGTCATACAAGACATACAACTTTTCATACAGTCAGCCACACAGATTTTTTAAATTAATTGAGGGAAAACAGAATCTCTCAGCTCAACTAAACTATTAAAAAAAAATCCATAACGTAAATAATACTGGTAATACTGTTCTCCATAAACTGGACCTGGATTTTGCCAATGTGCTAAATTGTGATTTTGTCATACCAGGAGGTTTGTGACTTTTAGTGACCACTCAGTTTAGGGAATTCTGAACCCCATATTTTACAATTTAACCAATTCAAGAAATTTAATTAGAAAATAAAAAAATCCCTCCCCATGACCTTCTTATTTTGTGATGAAATATAACTGAAACAGAGTTCAATGGAAAATCAGGTTTGTAGCTGATTCAAAACACTCCAAAGTCCCATTATTTCACTCATTATGGGAACTTCAGCAAATGATTGAAGCCAAGCATTTGTGTAATTGTTTTGTTGTTTGGGGGGGTCAAAAGTTTGAGAATAAAGCTCCTTATTCTTTTTTCCTCAATTAAGGTATTATTTTTTGTTTTTTTGCATAGCTGGTTAGTTTTAATAAAACTTTTATTGTAAATAGCCTGCCAAACAGGACCAATGATCATACCTTTCTATTAAAAAGTATTCATTTTTGTAAACCACAAAGATGTACTTCTAGATAACTGCAGCTACTTCTTAAGCTTGTTTTTCATAACTTGAATGACTTTTTTTGCTCATTGTGCTCTCCTAGTCTTGTCTCTGCTGTAAACCTTGTAACAAACTGGAAAATTCTGAGATTAATTTACAGAAATTTCTTGTGATTCACTGAGGGTCACAAAGCTGTGTGAAGAAGGCAGCTGCTGCTTGTTCCAGGGAGTTTTGTGGTTGGTGGTGAAGCTGTGGAGGTGCTGTTCCTGGGAGTAGGGATGGGGTAATCTGGGGCAAAAATAGCATAAAGGGTTATGTGAATTTAACTGCCTAATCAATAGGGGTCTAATCCCCTTGGACACCCCAATCTGACCCCCTGTTGCTTCTCTACAGGGAGGGAAATCTCCTGTGGGTCATGCCTGTCAAACATATGGAAATGTCTTGGAAATATGCTAAATTAGCAGCTGACTAGCTTGAAGGACTCTGTGTAACTCAGCAATCCCTTAGTGTACAAAGACAGTGGACACATCCCAATGGATGTAGGAAATGCAATTCTGTGTGATAGTTAAAGATACAAAATATAACAAAACTCCTCAATTGTTGTCTAAAACTGCACAGAGCCAATTTCAAGGCTTCAGCACCTGAAGCTGCTGTCCCAGAACAGCCAGTGTAGGAACACATGACTGGATTAACTCCTCAGCTGGCAGCCAACACGCAACAAATATAATTCAGAAAGTAAGGTCAAGAAACACTCATATGAGAAGCCTTCTCACACTTATCAGAAGTGTGAGCATTTCATGATACACATGCAGAAAGTAGGTCATAAATGAACATTTATTTTTAATGTTAATACTCAAAAATTTGAAACCAAGTGACCACCTCTATTTAAGCAACTGGTGTTGGCAAGGCTTCCACCAGTATTTTTACAGGGATAAATAATTAAACTTTGTTGTTTTACAGTAGGATTATGTAATATTTAGTATTTGCTTCCTTTTCCAGCACGTAAAAGCCAACAGCACTTCTTATCAACATTCCTAGTGTGTCTCTAGACCTCCCACATATCAGAAGTGGGTTGGATCACTATCATGAGGACTGTTGCAGGAAGAAGCATTCTGTCTAAATTAAATCCAGGGACTACATCTCACCTGATGTCATCCACAGGGACCTGAGCACCCACCACTGCCTTGTCCTATCCCTGTTATCTGCAAGACAGTAACTCAGTTGTGGGCTGCTGAAGTGGGTTCTGTAATATATCACAGTTGGATATGTGATACTAAATCCATAAGCAGATTTTCTTGCTCTGTTTATGTTGAATTTTGCTTGTAGGTTTATTTAAAATACAGTGCTGAGGGAGTACAGAATTAAATAAAAGAGAATGAGAGAGATTCCTGGCCCAGCAAATACAAGCCTGCACTCAGAGACTGAATTACACTCATGGAGAAAGACAGGTCTGCAGTAACCCAGAAGCCCCCACGTGCCCTGGATCCCACCATCCACCTGCCTTCATCCCAGAGCTGGACCAGCAAGGTTGCACCAGTGAGTGCTTGTCCTTGGTCCTTGGCTGTGCTCCCTAGGACCCACTCAGACTGACTGTCCCTCAGAATGGATTGTTCAGGATTCTCTTGAGCCCAGGGATCTAAAAATGATCTTAGCATAACAGTCCTCTGCCTTGGGAGTGGAGCAATGGAGAGCTAGTAGGGAGCAACTAGGCAGTGCATTCAGCACAGAGCTTTAGACCATCAGTAACAGGATCGTTCATTTTAAAGACTTAATAACACATTCAATTCCCACCTGTAGATGTCTCCCAGTAATAATCCTATCAGTTTGTGGCAGGCATTAAAACGACATGTGATTAAATTCAGCATGGAGAGTGTAACTGTACAGTAGTGTGGTTTTCCTTGTGTTAAAAAGTCTGTTGCAGCAATGCTGCACATTGCAAAAACTAATCTTACAAACAAACTACAATCCTGTCCTTTTGCTCCAGGGACAATTCATTAATGCTAAGAGATACTGTCATGTGTATTTATTAATCTCAAAATATTTACATGCATGTGTATAGTCTTTTATGTGACTGTGTACATGTATGTGTGTATGTGGTGTATGACTGAAGGATGCCTCGAGACTCGCATTGTGCTTACATTCCAGACAAAGATATTCCTGCCAGTTCTGTGTTGTAGTTCAGAATAAGATAAAGTACAATATCATGCAATTTACATGTAAAATACAAAATTAAAGGAAAGGAATTATAAGCACATTTTTCCCTCTAAATTCAGCTTATTTCTTGGTATCTTGTCAAAGGATTTGATTTTTCCTTTCTTGGTAAAAACCCACTGTGCTTCAGCAGCTAAATTATTCAAACCTGTGCAGTTTGTTTGGGGAACAAGCAGCAAAAATGTCCTTTGACCAGTGCTCTGTGAGTGCTCAGAAGTGTTCCAGTTAGTGGATGATTGTCCTCACTGCATGTTCACTTTTCTCACTGTAAAACCTAATTTCATATTATTTTTCATGTAAATTGGTCACTCATTCAGCTCTCTTATTGTCACTTGACAGTAGTGGCAAGCCACAGGAGCAATCACATCCTCCAAGATTGAAATGAGATGTTTTTGTTCCAATAAGAAGGACTGGCTGATCTCCAGAGCTTTTCTGTCTGCATCTGCTTTTCTGCCAGAGCCTTCTCTTGCTTGCACTCCTCTTCTGCTCTTAGATCAGTGCAGATGCCTCCATAACCATGGAGCTGCTTTCAATGCCTTATTATTTCATGAATTTACAACCCCCTGCTTTCATCTTTAAAAAGCTCTTGAATCATGGCATAGGAGATGCTGGGAGAATTGATATAGGAAGTTAATATTGGGATGAAGACTTCCAATCCCAGAAACTGCAATGCTGCGGCAGGCTCTGATGGATTTGGTACAGACAGCAAGCACTGCTGGTTGACTCTGGCATGGCTGGAATTAGGTGTTTGTGGGCTTGCATGCAGTCAGGACAGATATTAGATGTTTCTTATTTCTCTCACTTTGTACAGCTTCCTGTGCCAGCTGTAGCCACTCATCAGGTCCTAAACCAGCCAGCCTTCTCTCAGAAGTTCTTTTTCTTCCAGAGCAATGGGTTCCCTTTGAAGCACAAAGCTTATCCTAGAAGAGTGCTCTGATGCTTTCTGTTGGACTAGATGTTGAAGGGATCACCAGCACTTGAGGAAATTCCATACTAGTGGGGTTTGGGAAAATGTGGTGGCTGAAATTGCATACCAGGGATGTAAGCATCTTCCACCCCTCTGAAGGAGCTGCCTGGCTCTTCAGAGGCTCCCTGGCTGCCAACAAAGGCCATCACACCACACATGAGTGCTCAAAACCTTCCTGTAGATGTGGCAGTGAGCTGCAAGGCAAAATGATCACAGCTGGCCACTGATGATGTGTGTCACATTGTCTGGAGAACAGAGGGAAAGACCTAGGGACAGATTTATGGTGGTGCTGAGCACACTCAAGACTGATCAGGAGCTGACTGCAAATGTGCTTTAAGTACACATAAGACTATAAAAAAGCCAGTTTTGAAAAAAAAAAAAAATGTGGCACTATAACTCTTTTGATGGACTTATAATCCATAAATTAAGATAATACATTTGGAGCATATTTCTATACTTTTGATACCCTTAACAAAGTGCTGCACAGAAGTCCAAAAGTTGTTCAAATAATTTATTTTTTTAAAAATATAAGCAGGAAACTTTCACTAAAGGTCCTTTATTTTTCTTTTCAAAATTATTTCCTTATCAGCTTCTTTGTACAGTCCAAAAAGTGGTAAGGCAAAGACCTTTCATATTTGCCACAGGCTCCACTGATTACTCAGGTTTGTCATGCAAGACTGATTGGCACAGCTTAAGTTCTAGCTTTAGACACTCTCTGTGTCTGAATTTCTCAAGTGTAAAAGTAGAGCTGGGATACAGGTTGTTAAATTAGCATTATTTTAAAAATTCAGAGAGATTTTGAGGTTAAAAGTTCTGCAAAGTCTATAAATAATTTTAAAACATAAGAAAAGAATTTTTGGATTCCTCAATACTAACTTGTTAATGACTTTAAATTCTCCATTGTCGATTTGTTCTAGTTCAGGCAGTGGAGTGATTTTGCAATATACATTTTTTCTTCATATAAGAATTGAAGTTTTACTTCACATACTCTTCCTTTTGCTTTCCCCCCCATGTATGATTCTGAATACAGAATATTTCTGGGTGATTCCTTGGTAAATAACAGACAGATACCTTTTATTTGGTAGGTAAGAGACATACTTTTAGAACTATGTTTTTTCCCCTTGATCTCACTCCTTGCTCTACAGGACTTTGAGGACCTGCAATTATTTCTACCACCATCGGAGAAATCACTTAAAGGTGAGGATTTGCTTAAGTGCTTTGCTGATTGAGCTTTTGTTGTGCTGGAGAGTATCAATTTTAAAAAAAAAAAGTCCCCTTGTCTCTCTCATGATTCAAAACATCTAAAGAAACTGAGCACCA
The DNA here is from genome assembly GCA_024865655.1 of Emberiza elegans. Taxonomy (NCBI): domain Eukaryota; kingdom Metazoa; phylum Chordata; class Aves; order Passeriformes; family Fringillidae; genus Emberiza; species Emberiza elegans. Next base: position 59,143,940 of record JALJVW010003023.1, on the reverse strand, counting down.
TACCGAGAAGTTAAACCTTTAGAAAACATTTTGTGAGGCATTTTAATGAAATGTGAAGGGTACTTCTAAAATCCTTAGCATTCATCAGCCCTTGTCTCGTCTATCAAAACACCCAAGTTAATTGGAAACGGGAACAAAACCCAAGAAAAACAAGGCTCCGGCAGCCGGCTCCGGTAGATGGCACTGCTCTGAATAATTTGAGCAGGATCCAGCGATTTCTGCAGGATGCTCCTGCCCCGCACCTGGGCAGCGGCACCGAGCCGTGTCCAGGCACCGTCGTGGGAAGGCGTTTGCATTCTCCTGACAGATTTTTGCTACATTTTGTTCAAGTAATCAAGAGTTTGTTGCTAGCGAGAAAAAAATAATTGTACCCACTGCTGTAATCGTGATTTGCTGGCTGCTGCTGGTACCTGTTGCTTCACTTCATGATAACTCTTCCCTCGGCCCGTTTTGGTTTTCAGCAGATTCAGCTTTCATTCTGTCAGGTCACTGGCGATGGGGACAGGGACAGGAATTCCCTTCCTGATACCGTCTGAGCTGCTTTGAGAGACTCTGGCTCTGCTGAGGGGTGGGTTTGCCCTTGGATGTGCATGTGCTACTGATTTGATTCCATGTAAGGAAGCAGGGACCTAAATGCTCCCCCTGCAAATGCCCTCAGGGACTGGGAAATTTAACTTTCAGATAGGTTACTGCCTAGAAAAACCCTTTGTCCTTAATTAGAAGCTTAGGCTTCCTTGAATGAGAGTACTGTTGGCATTAGACTGGACACAGTGTTCACGTTCAGGGTGAACAGAGTTCCTTTTCTGTTTTTGTTTCCTAGTTTTATTGGTGAATTCCCTTCTCAAGTTTGGTACTTAAATCACACCACTCTTCTCAGGTTAATAAACATAAGCAGGGACATTTTTTGCATCACTTTTTGGCTGCTGGCTTTGGCAATTACTCTGATTTCTGGGAGGGGAACTGTGAGTGACCTCAGTACATCTGAGCTGGAGGGGAAAGTAGGCATTAACACGAGGAACAGCTTTGATATGAACTGCTGAAGGGAGTTTCCTTCCTAGGATTCTGTAATTTGAGGGACATAACTTTTAGTTAATTCTTGTTATCAAGCAGGTGAGAACTCTGAAAATAGATCACTTCCCTCTTCTTCCGCTGGGTATAACAAACCACAAACTTTCTGGATCCTTGTGCTGGAAGGACCTGCACTCTTTCTGCACGTTGCCACAATCATCTGGGATGAATTGTCTCTATGGGGTAGATAATTCTCTTTAGTTTGAGAACAGCATGAGGAGTTCTGGTCTTTGTTCGCTTCTTTTGGACCCAGTCCTCTTCAGCTGGGAAACACATGCTGATTTAAAGCTTTTTTTTTTCTTTTTTTTTTCCTGAGTAGTCATTGATCTGTTGACTAAAACTGGAGCTGAGTGACTGATGTAATCACTAGCCTATTGCACAGGTTATTCTCTCCAGCATTTGGGCCAACATCTATTAAGACAAATTATATAAAATGGAATGAGTAGACTGGGAGGATCGCAATCATACAGCCTTGTTGAAATTTCCATTATGTGGTTGGAAAGGCAGGAAGAAATCTTCCCAGGATTTGGAGCTCCAAGAAAGTGGAAGGAGAATTTGTTTGGAGGTGAAGGTAGCCCCTTCCCTTGTAGGTTGATACATCCTTTCAGGAGAGAGCAGGACTGCTGGTGACAGACTGGAGGTCAGCCCTACCCTTCTCCATCAAGCCCCTCTTGTGCAGTTCAGGCAGCTCCCTGCTCAGCCTGCAGGTTTTCATAGTTCCTACTTTTAGCCCTGTGTAAGATCCAGCCCTCTTTGCTTCTGCAGGTCCCAGCCTTCATTGTATCCATTGTATTATTATTTTTTCCCCTCCTTTCTTCCTGCCACTAACTGGTTTTGTTTCAGTTCTTGAATGGAAGACTTAGAAATCCCAGTTTCTCCATTTTTCTCCCTTTTTTTTGTCATATTCCATCAGCAAACCCCAGGGGCAACTTGCTGGCAACGTTGCTGTGCAAGTCAGTAGGCTCTTGAAGGAAACAGCATTATTTTCTCCTGACCAGTTTGACTACTAGGAAAAACAAAGTGGAGTGAAACATCTCTTTTATAGACACCCAAGGGCAAGACATTCTTGGAAGGACTCATTCCCTGATTGTGAGGTTCTGGGGATTATACCCCTAACAAGAGAAACCTCGCAACCTGGCATATTATTTCTTCAACACAACCCTACTTAGCTATTTGTGAATTGTGTTCCATCTTGTTGGTGCTGGCCAGACATGGAGGTGGGGGAGTGTTGCCTTCACCAGCTGTTCCATAACTGAAATTGTGTAAAACACAGGCTTTAGCAGGGGAAAATGATAACTTAGGCACTTTTTTCTCACTTTCTAAAGACTCGAGAATAATAGCCTTCAGTGAACAGTCCTGAACAGCTTATTCCTCCAACATTCCTATTTTTAAAACTTTCGGTGGGAATTTGAGCTGGTGTTTTCCAAGTTCATACAACAGCTCACTGTGCTGTGTGCCACTCTTCAAAAAACCAAAATAAGACCAGCCAGACCAGGAAACACTGAATTCTCCCCCATCTCTTACCCCAGGCAAAAGATTCCCTAAAAACAAAATTTCAGACAAGTAAATATGAACATGGTCTATTGCCATTTCCTACTGAGATAAGTAGTTTGAGGTCATCTTTTCTGTATTTACAATGTATGGCTTAAAATACAAACACCCTTTGTGCTTTGTTATTGTTTGCACGACTGAGTGCTTTCATAGATATGTGCTGCAATAAAGGATGGCTCAGAAATTAAATATAAAAAGGCAGCCATTGCCACTGGGGAATAGAGTACTCTACCAATCAAGACACAGCCTTCACTGACCAGGCTCACAATGTAATGCTCTTTGAAAAATTATTTAATGCAGGGGTAGAACTTCTGCATCATAAATGGATGAGGCAAAACCCACTGTCCAGTCCTTATCAGCCTTTGGTAGGAACTTTGATCATTAATATAATAATATATTTAGTTGCCTAAATTTGTAAGGTCTGTTGCAATTTTGCCTGAATGGGAAAACAGAGGACTTTCTGGGCACCCTGTTCTTACTTTTTTTTTTTTTTTTTTCTGAATAATACTGTCATGACATTTAAAAACCTATGGGCAGTTCCTTTTCTTCTGCTCCTTAATTGAACAGCAGGATACATTTTTAACTGCTCCTTCATTGTGGTTCTGCAACATGCACAACACTGTTGTCTTTCTTTTGTCATTTCTCTTCTTTCCTCTTTAGAAATTTAATCTCCCAAACAGGTGAAGCTCAAAAGGGTTTTTCTTCAAAGAAGATTTTAATTCTTGTGTCTACGTTTGCCAATTGCAAAACACATTAAATGTGTTTGCCTCTGGGCTTGACAATAAGCCTCAGATATTAATTCTGGAACAAGCACTTTCAGAGTTACTAGGCTGCAATTATAGTAGTGTTAACAGGTGTGAATTATTTAGTTGAAGTCAGAAACCAGTCTTCTTTATAATAAGCAGGTTTCAGATGCAGTTTGGCCATTCAAAATGTGCTAACTGCTTGACAGAGTAGGTTATCTCATTATGGGTTGGATTAAATTTTGCTGAAATTAGTAGATCTTTCATTTAAAATAGGTTTATGAAGATCTTGGGCATACATTTCAGCCTCAGGTAGAGGCAGTTAAGGCAGCTTGGAAATGTAAGTGACATGTGTGGATGAGCTGAGTCTATCTATTATTTTGGGTGTACAAAGTATGTAGATGAGAGAACAACTCTAAATGATAAAGGAAAAATCACAGTGAATATTGTATAGCATCTGTGTGTTGTCATGACAAGAGTGTACAGTGTTGAGATATTGGATTGAAAGGGTGGGGAAAAACCTTCACTCCACGTGACTTTTGTGGAAGTTTGATGTTGTACATCCCTGGGAATGTACAAAATTACAAAATAACCCAGTGTTCCCTAATGCAATCACCAAGTTTTGCATGGAGTAGAACAACACATCTGTTCAACAGGATCCTGGTGACCTTGGCCCTTTTTGTCAGGGGCTCAAATGCCTTTTCTAACACAGTTCTTCATGCATGTAATGCCCATGTCTGTGTTAATATTCAGTGTGTATCCAAACTGTCCAGGTCCCAGAAAAGCAGAAAATGACCCAGGATGATTAAGACCAGCTGTAAGGGTGGAAGTGATGGGGTTTGAGGCTACAAAGCATCATGACATGAGCATGGCTGAAGTTTTGTAGCTGGTTGAACTTCCTTTGCACAGCTCTCTTGTGCTTTAGGGAAAAAAGTCTGCTCATCCATGGCCATGTCCCTTTCACCTGGTTGTTTGGTAAATTCCTAGGAGATGAATTTTCTGAGAGAATTTTACTGAAGGAGCAGTCAAGGGAGAGACAAACCCTGAACATGCAAATATTGGAATTTGAACCTAAAACATCTTCAGAAGTTACCCTGTCAACAACACCCTGAAGTTCAGGGGTGAAAAGGGAGAAAGAGATCCTGTCCTGAGGCTGAATCAGTGAGTTGCCTAATTTGGGATAACCAGCATCAGGGAAGCTGTTTGAGGATGGATTGTCCTCTGAAGCTGCTGCTGTGCAGCTTTACTGTTGCACATTATTAGTTGCTCAACTGTTTCACAAATAATTTTCAGTAGCCCAAGAAGGGCTCTAATCAGGTTCAGTGGAAGTCTTTCCACAGATTTTGCCTCTCTGCAAGGATAAGGTCCTTGAATCATACACCACTGGCTGGTAATTCTCAGAAGGAAGAAGCTGAATTAGTTTTTCTGGTTCTTGCAGCCAGCAGAGTGGAAACAATTTGTGTCATCTTCTTTGGACCTTGAAATGGGAAAGGTAAAACAAGAGCAGGATGCAAGCAGCAGTATGAATTATAAGGGGAAAGTATTTGGGGTGTAATATAGTCACCTCCATGTTACTTATGTAAGGGTGGAAAGACAAAAGCAGAAACCTAAACTTTTTCTTTCTGTCTGGGAATTCTTCTAAATAAAAAGTTATATCAATGATGGCCAACTGTTTCACTGGCTTCTCTTTACTTGAATCACTTATAAAACCCCAGCTCTTGGTTTGTCACACAAGAGGCCAGTGGATGTAACTGTCTACATAAAGGGGAAAGAAAAAAGTGACATGCAAGCAAAAAAATAAAGAACTCTTGCTGCAGGAGAGCTAACTTGGCATCTCTATTGCATTCTCTTTAATATATCCAGAACCACGCCAGCTCTGCGCAGGTGCTCCAAAATCAAAGCCACGAGGCTCATATGGTCTCCATGAGATGCACTGTCTGTGTATCCCCATGCAGGATGATCCACCAGCAGCTGGTGGTTTTATGACTCTTCTTTCTGTGAGCAAGTTACCAGGTACTTGGCTGAGACTCTGGAAAGAGCTGATAAGGGAGTTTGGTTTTCCTCTGCAGACCAAAGCACTTTGCCACTTTGTTTAGAAGAGCCTGCTGAGGCAGACTGTCCATGGTGCCATGAAAAATAAACTACCTCCATAAACACTACAGACAAGAGAGCTACACACTCTCAGCTTCTTGGATATGGTGCAGGGATTGCTGCAAAATGATGTTGGAATTGAAGGAGCTTAGGAACTTTGTGGTTTCAAAGTCAGTCCTGGTCAGCACTAATGACCAGTTATTTGCAACCAGCTGGTGGCTGTTCCAGTTTATCCCTCACGAAAGACATATTCATCAGTGTGAGATGAGAGGGGGAAAACACTTTCCTGTTGCCATCTCTAATAAAGCAGTAAACATAGCTGAATGCCAGAATAAAGAATATGAATTTGATTTGTCCTGCAGGAGATTTCTGATGCAGAAGCGAATCTGTCTGGTGGCTGAATTATTGATGTTGTTGTTTTTAACCCTAGTGTAGTGCCTGTGATGTGGTAAACATAACTTCTTCACTGGTTCTCATCCTGATTTCTGGCCAAATTTTTTTCTTGATTGTCCATCTGTGGCTGCTATTAACTTAGAGTCACTGTCATGGCTCCACAGGTAGTAATTAGGAACAATTTATTTTTGTCCTAGATACATCCTCAGTCATAAATATTAAAATTTGCATAGAATCATTTTTCATCCTTGAATGTCCATTCTTCCCATAGTTTATAACCAACAGCTTGTGGCTTGCACACAGGAACAACAAAGGATCAGAGTAAGTCTTCCTGCCTGCCCTGTTTTCTTACCTTTGATGCAGTTATTTGTTGTGCAGATCCATCAGAAGCACATCTTGTGTCTGCCTTCTCCAGTCTTTGCCTATGCAGCTGAGTAAGTACGTCAGGGGTAACTGCAAAGCTATGGATTTATTGCACACCTAGGACAGAAGTAATTAAAATACCAATATGCCATTGGTGAGCCTTGAGGCACAAGCCAGATGGAGCTGTGACTGCTGAAGACACCTTTCTTGGGTATTTAGCTGCATCTTCAGATCAGAGATCCATTCTTGACCCTGCAGGATAGTAGAGATGAGGTGCCTGTTCCCTCTTGCTACTGCATTTTTTGGTCTTTTATTTCAAAATTGTATAAAGCCCATTTGTTTTGTTTGACCCACCACAGTACACTTAACAAAACAATTGTAGTGATGGTGCCAAAAAGGAGTTATTTTCCAGTGATGCCTCTTCCACAGAAGCCTTTGGACACATTCAGAAGAAGAGGAAACCCAAGTGCACACAGCCATATGAGACTGTAGGGTACAAGATGAAATGAATGTGAGTGTGGAGAACATAAACCAAAAATCAGAGCATGATTTCCAGTCTGGTAAGAAAAGCTGCATCCTCTTTGGCAGAAAGACTGCCATTTCCATCCTGTTTCTGATGACAGGTTTCATCACAAACAGGTTTGCAGCAGCTTTCTGATACAATGTCTACATGGACTTCCATGAAGATGCATTTATCCAAGCCAAGGTCTTTCCTCTGAGCTGCATTTTATTAAGCAATAAATTGACATAAATGGTCTTTTTGCAGTTTTAAACAGCTGGGAAGAATTTTTTTTTAAAGTCAGGCTTGTGGTTGATGAACAAAACATGGCTCAATGTGATGCCATTCAGCAAGGGAAGCTGTGGAATAATTTAAATTTTTGCACATATGGATTTTGTACACTGGTAAGGACTTGAGGTTTCATTGTGATAAGCACTGCAATCTATTATAAAGTTGTGAGGGCAAATAAGAAGTAACTATCATTAAAAATGAGAGTGAATTGTTCCTGTTAGAGGCACATGAGCATAGTTATTAGGAATACTTTCTGCCTGTGGGAGATTTTTCTTTCTCTTTTTTTCCCTCCCCAAGCTCATCAAAGGATAAAAGCAGAAAAACATGAGTGTAATGGGTTTATTCTTTCTTTGTGCAGTGTCTGTGGAAGCTAACAGCAGTAAAAACCCTTTGTAGGCTAAAATAACAGTTCTTTAAAAAGCATTCAAAGAGACGTACATGGGCAACATTAGGAAAAAAAAAGAAGGTTGTATGTCATTTATAGGCTGGGTGGGTTTCAGTGGGCTCCCAGTGTGCTCCAGAAACATGTTTAATCTGCCACATACCTACCCTGAAATGATAGCAAGGTAGTCTTTCTTGGAATAGCTGTTCCAAGTGAAATGCCTTGGATTTTCATCAGAGCCACATTTTTCACTTCTGTTTTCAATTTTACAGAAGTCATGGACAGTACCTCATTGTCTGTGAAGACAGTCTAAATTCTGCCACTACTTTGATGAGCTGGTTACTAGGCCACTGCTGCTAAAAGTACCCTGCAAACCTTTTTCTCTCCCAAAATTAAGCCAGTTGTAGCACTGCATTGAACAGGTTGAGAGGTGATGTCAGTATATGTTTAAAACCAGTGATGGACTTGAGTGGTTAGCCTTGTCTGCTCATTCAGGCATACCCAAAATAATGTTAAATAATGTTGCTTTCTTCTCCTTCTTTATTTTTTTTTAAGTATGTCTGCCTTAAACTTGCTCATTCTGCCTTTTAAATATATTCTTTGGATCACAAGCAACTTATGAGACATTCAGTATGTCTGTTAGTTAGGGTGAATTATGATATTTTCTGGACACTAGAATATTTGAAAAATTATTTATGAATTTATCTAGACCTATAAATTGAAAGAACAACTGCACAAAGTACTCAAAACTTTTCAAAAATATGATAATGAAAAGCAAGATCAAATAATCAACAAACAATTAAAAAATGACAAAATTCAATATTGTAATTTTTAAAGAGCTGTGTGTCTGGCAACAAGACACTATTCATGGCTTTGTGAACACTGAGTGAAGCTGAAAACAGTGTGATTGGTTTTAAGTAGTATAATTTATTCTGGTTGAAGTTCTTGCATGATGGGACCTGTGGGATCATTTTCTGTAAGTGAAAGAAGACTTCCTAGATAAGGTCAAATTGTGTCTGGTCTTTCCAAAGCAGTTAGCATATGTGATGGCTCCAAAGAGTCCTGACAATTGCCTTGGGCTCTACATGAGCCTTTTTTGCCTATTGATCTCTGCATCCTTATCTGGTCTCAGACTACTTATCACACTGAAATTTATTATTTAATGTCTCATTTAAATGGCCAGAAGCATTAAGTAGATTTACATTATGTTTAAGTTTCACTCCCAAGTAATTTACTACAAGTTTAGTGTTACTTTCCCCTCTGGTGTTTTGACCCTGGCTGGATGCCAGGTGTCCACCTAAGCCCCTCTATCACTCCCCTCCCCAGCGGGGCAGGGGAAAGATAAAACAGTGAAAGCCTTGAGGGTTGAGATAAGGAACAGGGAGCCATCACTCATCAGTTATCGTCATGGGGACCTCCAGGGGCTGCAGGTGGATCTCTGCTCCACTGTGGACTTCCCTGGGCTGCAGGGGCGCAGCTGCCTCACCATGGGCTGCACCATGGGCTGCAGGGGAACCTCTGCTCTGGCTCCTGGAGCACCTCCTCCTCTTCCTTCCTCACTGACCCTGGTGTCTGCAGGGGTAGTGCTCTCACATCACTCACTCCTCTCTCTGTCTGCAGTTGATGTGGTGCTGTAACTTTTGCCCTTCTTAAAATCTGTTCTCCCACAGGTGCTGCCACTGTCCCTGAGTGTCTTGGCCTTGGCTTGTCTTGGAGCTGACTGGCACTGGCTCCATTGGACATGGTGGAAGCTTCTGACAACTTCTTACAGAAGCCACCCCTGTATTTCCCAGCTATCAAAACCTGGCCTCTTCTCCCAGGCAGCCAGCAACAGGACAAGGGGATGTAGACTTAAGCTGTACCAGGGGAGGATTAGGTTGCACATTAGGAAGAATTTCTTCCCAGAAAAGGTGATTAGACATTAGAATGGGCTGTCCAGAGTGGTGTCATTGTCCCCGGAGGTGTTTTAGGAAGGGCGGGACATTGCACTCAGTGCCATGGTCTACTTGACAAGGTGGTGTTCATTCATAGGCTGGAGTCAATGGTCTCAGAGTTCTTTTCCAACCCCACTGAGTCTGTGATTCTGTCCCATCCTTGATCCTCTCCAATTCACTTTCTATCTCCCACACAGTGCTAGAACAGCTCCTGACAAAATCTCTCATGAATAATTCTTTTTAGCCAAAGGCCAGAACAGCAACTTCTCTAATTGACTCCTAACTATCCCACTGTTCCTGAACTGGCTTGTCACTGGGAAGGGACATGAATATTTTATAATTACCTGCAGCCCTTTCTCCTCTTAGGGAGTCTGCCTCACCTGAGATAATTATAAGTTGCCAACATAAATGATAGATTTACAAGGCTCTGTTAATTCACTGCTGTTTGGCCTGTGGAAATTCAGGGGAGAGTGGCTTTATGGGGAGCTGAGAAAGAACTTGTTACTTCATGAGAAATGCATGTTCTTTGTCAAACCTTTGGTCTTCATCAGGCTCTGGACTTGTTTATTGCTATTTCACAGAAGGGACGTGTGGACACGGCCACAGGTAGTGCCACAAGATGTTGGTATGGTTTAGAAAGCTGGGGAAGAAAAACTAGGTGAGAAAATGAGGGTATCTAGGTGTTTGGAGAAGAGAGATTCAGGAGCAGGGATTTACTTCTGCATTGATTGATTGTATGTGAGAATGCTTTCAAGAAGAGACAAATTGTGAATTGCCTGCCACTGTGTGTTTTGTATTTAAATGGCTTTATTTGGTGTAAAGCAATAACAACATGGCTGGGCAAAGAGACAGACAATTGACTGTTAAGAAATGAAATCAGACTAAAGACTGAAAAATGCTAAACCAATGAGAATATGATTGTAAAAGATCAACCCCTCTAGGAGGCACCTAATTTCTGGCCATAGTCTCCTGCAAGATGCTGTTCTTTCCACGGAGTTTAATTTGCAAATCATCTTTCTTTCTCTGCTAATGTCCTGCAGTGTAACCCCCAGCCCCATCAATAAAAGATGTGGTGATGAGTCACACATTTGTTGCAGTCATCTCATCTGCAATAAAAATTCAGTCCTCTGACAGTTCACAGTATACAAATCATATCAGCTTGCAGTTAAGGTTGAGGCTACAGAGCAGTAATTTAGGGGGAAAATAAAAGATATTAGATGGTGTAATCATCTTGAAATCAAGTATTAGACACAGATAAAATTCAGATTTTGGTTAATAAAGAAAAGTGTTTTGGGTGTGGTAAGCCTGGGAATGTTGGCTCTGTCCTGCTGCAACAGCGAGCTGCAAATGCATTGAGTGTAAATGGAGAAGCCAATTAGGCTGTGTTCAGGGTGACTCAATTTAGGGCTGAAATGAACAGCTGGGTATTTTTTCAACAGATTTCCAAGAAGCAGATTCTGTTCAGACATGAAGCAAACTGATAATGACTTTTAATAAACCTTTCCCTTGTCCTACTTGTTACCTTTGACATGTAAAAGATTAAGCTTTCATTTGTAAACTGATAGTCAAAGAGCTCTGAACAAACTTTGCCCATGGAAATCTTAAATATGATTAATGCCATTTTTGCTTGTGTGTCATGCAGAAGAAAGAGACTGCTTTGCTATTTATTTTATTTATGCTGTTTAGTTTCTGAGAGGGAAATGAGAGAAAGCATTAATCAGAATTTCTCATTCAAGCTCTCTGCAAGCCTCAAAATTTTCTGAGAGGAATCAATACATAAAATGAGATACTTATTTCAGTTTGCTAGAAAGTTTTCTATTTTTTTTTTTGCCTGTAAAAATGCTGTTAGACTGGCCAAACCTTTTAAAATGCTAGGTATTGAAAAATAAAAGGAAGTGTTCTATGGGGAGATGAGTAGCTTGCATACATGTTTTGGATACCTGTAAATGTATTTTCTGGGAAAAAAAAAGAAAAGTTATGTATACATAGAAGAGACTGTCATTATTGTTAGGTTTCTTGAATTAAGACTGTTTTTTCTCCTGCCCAAAGTTAGTATTCCTGTGAATGCTAAGTGGCAGAGGCGTGCACAGATATCAGAGCCTGTGGACACAGGAAGAGTTTTGCTTTTCATGTCTTGGATCCCATATGGACCCAGACAAAGGGATGGCAGGAGTGTACCATGGCAGAGGTACCATGTGTAGATTCTAATGAGTCTTAATCAGATCCAGACTATGACACCTATATTTAGATACAGGCAAGCAGTTTTCCACATGTGAGCCAAGGGCATGGTTCTGTTATTGGAGTGTTGGTGAGACGCCCCAGTTATTCTGCTGGCCTCTGGTGGCTGCCCCGGGGTCTGGGCCTCTGCCATGTCCTGTCCTTGCTGGATTTTCCAGCCCTCCCAGGGAGATCTCCATAGCCAGCATGCCTTTGTAACAGGCCTGGTGTTTTGGCAGCTGAATTTAGTTCAAGGTCTCCACCTTCTCAAAGAATACCTGCTTCAAATCCTTGCTCACATGAATACATTTACGTGCAAATACCTCAATTTCAGTGCTTGCATCTTAAACTGAACTCTACTCCTGCTCTGGCTCCAGGTGAGCTAACCTGGCCAAGCTCCCTGGGTAGCCAGTCAGAGCAGCTGCTGTGCCTCACTTCATTGTCTTTCAGACACGTGTTGGGAACTTCTGTTTTGTTCAGGATCACCTGACTCTCTTCCTAATGCTAGGCAGCTCCCTCCTCTGCAAAGATTTCCCCTGAAATCAGTAAAACTTCTTGCAGGAGAAGATACCCCTGCAGGTTCAGAAAAGTTTGTTTCCTGGGAAGTACTACCTGTGTGAGGGAATTTGGCTGGTTGGAAAGAGCAGTAGTTGCTGCAGAAAGGTAAATATTTATCAAGCATTCCCACATATTCATGTTCTACACACCCTGATTTTTTAATTAGGAGCTGCTGTGAGCCCAGGCAGCCTGTGCCACTTGTTCCCAGCCAAGGGAGAGACTTTCCTGGTTTTGAGTTTATGCATGGGTTCAAATGAGTTTCATGAGCATGAACAAGATGACCTTTTCAAGTAAAGCACTCATGCCTGGTTTAAGGGAATCTGTGCTGAACAGTGACATAAAATTAATTGGTTTCTTAGTTTTCTGAAAGCCTATAATTTGATTTAAAGGTAACAGTTTGAAAGGCATTGGATTGAAACTTCATAAAATGTAGTTGTTTTATTTAATATATTTAAACACACATATAAATATAACTATAAATAGCAAAAGGTAACACAGAAATAACATCAGCCCATTTCAGAATGAGGATGGTCATCTAATAAGCAAGGACATAGTCAAGGCAGAGGTTTTTAATGCTTTCTTTATCTTCCCCACTGATCATGGGCTAAGGAGATGTCAGAGCCCTGAGCTGGAGGACCATGGCTGTCAGAATGATAAACTCCCAGTCAGCCCTGAACTTGTATAGGATCTATTGCTCCAGTTGGATCCCCATGAAGATTTCAAATTCCCTTTTTGGGTGTGTATAAAGTGTCAAATTTCTGGTAATTCAAAAAGTCTGAAGAATACTTTTTCTTACTAATGAGTGAACCTAAGGAATTTGTGGTTGAAGTAGCCTTGAAAAGTCCAAATACTCATCACATAACGTGGGGTGACCCCTCATCTTTTCTCATTCATTGCTTTCACTGTGGGGAGAGCTCATACTGAGCTTTCCCATCTACACTGAGACCCTGAGTCTGCAATATTCCCATGTTCAAATAGAAATTATGCCTCTGTACAGCATTTCCAAACTAAATGGCCATTAGCAGCAACTTTTTTTTTCTGTTGTGCCATTTAAAAGGTTTTCCTTGGCCAGTTATATGAAACAATTAATCCAAGAGAGATATTCTGTTTTTACAGATGTACTTAAGCTCCAGCTCCTATTGACAATCGTACTGTGTCTCCATTGAAAGACAGTGGTGAGATTTGGTAACTTTAATGGACAGGTAAACAGTAACATTTACTTATAAATGTGAATTTGTTAAAAGGTTTCAACCCATGCAGGTACATTGATAGTGAAAAGTATTTCACTGGCATGTTGGGGTTTTTGTTTCTTTCTTTCTTCAATAACAGCATTTAATATATTGAAATTAGCTTTGTTGAAGAATATTTATTTATTGATAGTTTGGGGATATTTTTGCCTAGCAAATATCCAAATCTTTTTGTGTGCATACATTGTGAAGCCATACTTGCTGTATTTTCACATTCAGGAAATTATGTTCTATTAGTTTAAATTAATTAGCACTTTTTAGTAGCAAACTGTGTAGGAAATACAATTCAATTTTCTTGACAGAACCAAACATGTTAAAAAAGCTCATAAATTACCTGTTGAGATGCATCATCATTTATCTTTTTGTTTAGATCAAAAGAAGGGGGTTGCAGATTGTCCCAGCCAGTGTGTTAGTGTGCAGAAGGAAGGATTTGTTGTTAAATGTCTCCCTCAGGGGGCCACAGCTTGGACTGGGAAGGATGTCCTAGGGGAGCATTGGGCACTGAGCTCCTAAATGGTCATCAGCCTTCAGTTTGAATGGTGACCACCTCTGTGCAGAGGATGGGGATCCTGAATAACCCCACATGGAGGAGCCTGGCAAGCAGCCTGCTGAGCCACTCTGTCCTCTGCCTCAGAAAAAGTGCCTTTCTCCACTGGGGACTCCTTGAACAAAACTCATGGGAGTAAGTGCTGGGCTCATTTTTATTCTAAGTATAGCAGGGGATCATGGCTGTATAATGCCACCAGGGGAAGAAGGTTTCCTCCTCCCTAGCAATAAGCTCAGTGTTCAGGGCAGTCATCTGTGATGTGATAGACAGAATTTCAATCCCCTCTCCTGTCTGATGGGAATTCAAAACTGCATCTTCCATCTTTAAGGAAAGTCCCTGCATAGCCCATTGGCTGCACCAGTCCCTGCCATAAAAACACTTTGTACCTCTTGTATAAAGACTGTTCATTATAATATCAAGATGTGCCTAAACAAGCCTCAGAGGAGGATGAGTGCTCTGTTTAGCATAATGCTTTTCTTTTCTCTGTTCTGTTTTTTCCAAAGGAGAAGTGGTAAAATTGTCTGTCTTCTGAAATGGCTTCTATGTTAGTGATGAGCAAGGAGTGGGGAATGAAAGTTTGAACCTGTGTATGTCATTGAGTAAAAGATTATATTTATTCTTCTATATCCTAGATGAATGCTTTGGTTACTAAGACTGCAAGGAATTTGTTACTAAGACCCTTCTGCACTGGGTGTCATGAAATTGGTGTTTTTGATGTATTATTTTTAGCTCAAATCCAAGACAGGAATATAGGAAATGTCCTTCTGGGTTTGACAAGAGTCCTGTGGCCCAGAGCTTGTTCTGGGGGTTTGATCTCTCATATTTCCATCTCCCCAAGCTCCTGGCTGTCCAGAATGGCCTTAGGTCTTAGACCTAAGAATGGTCTTAGGTGCATTAGAGAGTACCCCTGCTCTCAGGGTCCATTTTTTGATCTCATTTCTTTGGAACACACTGAATTATGTCTACCCTCACCACTCCCCATGGCAGCACCTTGCAGAAATCCTCTACCAAGCATTTGAAATGGTTTTCTTGAATTCAGACTGGGCTACATGCTGCTACAATGAAGCTCTGCTTGGGTTTGGCAAGCCACTGCCTGTGAGCCTGTGTGGACAGGGAGGCCCTGGGCTCCTGGGGACCCTGATTTCAGCAGGTAAAGCACAGACAGAGTCACTGTGATGTGACAGCAGCTGTGAGCTGGTGGATGGGTTGCAATTTATCTCCTTGAAGTCTGATTTCCAAATCAGCCCTGGATCTCTGTCTTTCTCCCTGCTCCCTTTCCTCTCTCGAAGAGTGATGCCATGTTTCCATGATTCCATGTTTCCTCTTTCAGCAAAGGGACAATTACACAGCTGATGAATAAATGTGTGGGTTTTCCTAGCATGGCCCATCTTGTGAGGGAGAGAGGAGAAGTAGCTGTAATGAACACATTGTGAATTAGACCTTGCTTCCCTGTCAGCCTCATGTGTCTGTCTCATAATGCTCCATGTGCTTATGGACAGCAGGAAACAGGAGGCAGAATGTGAATGAAGCATTTGATTAACTATTCCTTTCCTTCTGACTGTAGCAGAATCAGCATGCAAATGCCATTCTGTGTTTTATTTTTTTGCACTGGCAGTGTAGCTACACAAAAATATTATGATCTTCTGCTGCCAAATGCAACTGAATGAATTATTCTGAAGCATTCTGATGCCTGTCTTTGTCACAGTCTCCTATTTCAGTCCCTGTCATGCACTGTGCCTATCATTCATTATAGTTGATGGGTTGAGGGCAGAAAGGTGTCTCTTGCCTTGTTCTCTGGAGAATTTTGTCTTGTCTGTCTCACCTTCAATCACTGCTAATAGCTCTGCTGGAACAAATTCAAGAAGGGGCTGTGAGGAGATGATGAAAATATTTCAGAGGGCAGTTTATATTTTAATAGCTAGTTTTAAAAATGAATTTGCTGGAGCAGACCAAAATGAAGATTGCTTAGAGAGATTTTTCTTACAAGCCTTTTAATTAATTTTTTAATTGTTATTAATCTTTAAGCCCTTTGCATTCTTGTTACATTTTTCCTGTGGATTGCCATGAAGGATTGGGTTTTACTGTGATTGACCAATGACCATTTATCATATGAATTCATTAGGATGAGTTGCTGCTCAGCAAACACTGTGTTGGAGGAGAGAAAAAATACCACCACAGCTTTAGGATATGTTTTTGTAGGAGGCTTTCACAAACTTTCAACTGCTGCTTCTACCTTGCTTTTTAAGCACATTGTGCCTGTGTTTGTGGCAGGTCTCCTGTCACTGCTCTGATGTCCTGAAAAAGTTGTGGTGGAGGGGTGAGACAGAGCTCACCATTTTGGCAGGAACTCAGTGGCACACAAGTGAGGGTGGAATCGGTAGACTCTTCTGAAGGTTTTTAGGTTGTATTTATTATTGTTTGCTTGCAGGACTTTCTGTCCTCTCTGTTCCACTAGAATGCCCATCTGAAAAGACAGAACTAAAAATACAGTCTAAGAATGTAAGAAATACCATTGTGTGTAAATGTTCCTAATTAATTCTGAGAGTATTCTTTCAAACAACTGTAATTAATTGCATGAGGTAAGAGATATATTTGGGTATCCTTATAAAAGATTTATCTTTCAGTCAGCTGTATAAATAAGTATCAAGTGATCAAGTGTCAATAAAAGGAGAGACCTCTTGACATCAGTAGTTTGAATTACTATTAGCTTTTATGTTGGTCTTATTTTTAAAAGCATATTGGATACAGGCTTTTAGGTAGCAAAAAGGGGTTACAACTCATTTCTGGAAGAAAGACAGACATCTCTGTTGATATTAGTATAACCTGTGATTTAATTTTATTTTGTGTTTACATCCCCTAATTTTTTCACAAATAGTAAATTGTGACAGTGCAAGAACTGGATCAGAGGGATGGTATTAAAACCCTGGAGTGTGACTGAGAGAAACAGGCTCCATGCCTGGCTGTACTGCAGGCTGGCCTGGTGGGCAAGGTGGGCAAGTCATCCTGAATGGCTCTTGCCAGTTATACCCTTTAGAATATATCCTTTGGGACACCAAACAGATTGAAGACTTATTCCTCCAGTCCCCTCTGTTCAGAGTCCCACCCTGAGATGCCTGTGGCTCAGTGAGATTGTCTTCTCAATATCAGCTCAATGGCAATAAAATATGATTCTGTGCATACTTTCCAGAGTGGTATGAAGAAATTAAACCTGATTTGAAGAAGCTAAAGGTACTAAAGATGATTTTCCAGATTACATCAGCGACAAAAGTAACAAACTCATTATTTTCTGTGATTTTTTAGAATTTAATTGCTTTGACACAAACACTGTATTTTGAAGCCTTTTAAAATTCACTGATTGAAGTGCTACCTTTTCACACTTTATTTTTGCCCCTGGGATTTCAAGATTAGGATTTTTTTTGACAACAAAATAGGGCATTTTGGTGTTAGACTTGATGAAATCATT
Organism: Emberiza elegans; assembly: GCA_024865655.1. Lineage (NCBI taxonomy): Eukaryota > Metazoa > Chordata > Aves > Passeriformes > Fringillidae > Emberiza > Emberiza elegans. The sequence continues at coordinate 59,126,593 of JALJVW010003023.1, read as the reverse complement.
GTCTGCAACTGTCAAGACAAGAATGACTTGAAGACAGATCATCTTGTTATAAGAGGCTTGCTCCAGCAGTCTGGAACTTACAACCAATTATTTATGTCAAGGTATTAAACCATCTTTTCAGTCAAGACCAGGTATGAAGTAGTAAATTAGATATGTTTTACCAGATTTTAATGATGACTATTTTTAATTAGTTGCAGAAACATGCACTAATTATGCTAAAGTTTGTAGTTGAGGAGTTCAGAGATTAAACTGTTCACTTCATGACTAATGGAAATGCCAGCTGAACCTTTGTCCCCTATGTCACTAATTTTCAAGGATCTATGAATGCTGAGTCCTTCTGGTGGCCTGTCCACTGAAGGTTGTGCTGCAGGGACACACCTGGTGAGCTCTGGCTGCTCATGGGCTTTTGGGTTCTGGAGCTGTGAAAATATGAGGTAGCTCTTAATAATTTCTTTTTAACATGGTGTAACATACAATTCTTTCTTTTCTTATGTTATCTGAGTGAAACTCCATCTCTGTTCCATGCAGCTGACACAGAAAACAAGGCTACTTTTTGCTTAGCACAGAAAAACGTGGATTCTGCCCTCTATGAGTAATGGAAGTGGTGCCTGAGCCTATGTTTATCTAGACTTAGCAGCCATTAAATTGTTTTGTCTTGTCATGCAAACTTATCTAAGAGAATTTCATTCAGAGTGACACAGGCAGAGGTTACAATCTCTGGAAAGCACCAGACCATTACTTCTAGCATTGTCCACCCCACACCCCACATTTCTAATCTCACTAATGGTATTGAGACCATTCCAGCTCTTGTGGAGCCCAGAGCTGGAAGACTGCAGAAATTCATATTTCAATTTCAGGTATGGGCAATGCTCCTTCTATTCTGATTCCATTGGAAGAGACTTAAAATGAGCTATTCTTATCCTTTTCCATTAAGCATTCCTCTGCTTGGAAGCATAAATGTAATTAAGATTGTGGGCCTCATGACTCTTTTTAATGGAATTAGATCTCATGACTCACTCGGGCATTATCTGAAGAATGTCTCCCCACACAAAATGACTCAATCACTAAGATTGCTGTCTGGCAATGTGCCAAGATATTAGGACCCAGAGAGCTAGCACTTAATCTGATTCAGGGACAACTTTAATATTTTTTGAACATACATGCAAGCATATTCCAAATATCTTTCCCTCCAAAACAGAAGTTAAGAATTTATTTCAGGCACACTCTGCACTCTGAGATGTCTTACAACATTATTGATCCTCTTAAAGTAATTGAATTTGATTCTGAAACATTTTGCAAAAATTCAGATGAAAAAATAGTCCATACAAATCAGGACAAAGTTCAGGGCCACGAGGAGGTCACTGAGCTCTGAAAGCTGCAACCACCAGCACTTCCATTTGTTTAGCCATTTTCCCTGTTTTTATTTTCTTGATCTCAAGATTGAGTAAAAGAACTGGGTCAGACTAAATATCCCATTACTAAATCCCCACCACTACATTCAGTCAAAAATGATTAGGAAAATGTGATGAGAAGCAGCAAGCTTTCTTGGTCAATGTCAAGTTGAGCCAGCAGTGCCCAGGCAGCCAGGAGGGCCAACCCTGTCCTGGGGGGCATCAGGCACAGCATCACCAGCTGGGCAAGGGAGGGGAACGTCCTGCTCTGCTCTGAGCTGGGGAGGCCTCACCTCAAGTGCCGGGGCAGTTTTGGGTGCCACAGTATAAAAAAAGACACGAAGTTATTAGAGAGTGTCCAAAGGAGGGGAATAAAGATGGTGAAGGGCCTTGAGGGGAAGCTGTATGAGGAGCTGCTGAGGTCACTTGGTCTGTTCAGGCTGGAGAAGAGGAGACTGAGGGGAGAGCTCACTGCAGCCATCAATATCCTCATGAGGGAAAGTGCACGGGAAGTCACAGATGTCTTCTCTGTTGTGACCATTGATAGGCCTCAAGGAAAAGACATAAAGCAGAGTCAGGGGAGGTTTAGGTGGGATGTCAGGAAGAGTTTCTTCACCAGAGGATGCTTGGACACTGCAACAGGCTGCCCAGGGAAATGGTCACAGCAAGAAGTGTTCAAACAATCCTCCCAGACACATGGTGTGACTTCTGGGGCTGCCCAGGAGTTAGACCCAATGATCCTTGTGGGTCCCTTCCAACTCAGAATATTCTAGAATTCTATGATTCTTGTAGAATCTCCTTCCCATTCTGAGCACAGGTAGTAATGGGACTTCTTGGTCTGAAGGCTGTTTATATGTAAAATCTCCCAGTGGATTAATCTTTCCTGAACTGGTTCAACCATTTTTGCTCCCACTTTAATCTTCTTTAGCATTCAAAATACATTTATATACTGTGCCAAATTCTAACCTATTTCTTAGTTTAAATCTTCCAGTGAAAGGAGAAGAAATATGCTATAAGCATATTCTTAAAATAATTTATATCTGAGATGACTCTTGCATAACAAAAGGCCTAATTTTCAAGCATGATGATTTGTTACCAAAAAACATTGGAGTAAAGAGGAAGTGCAGGTTCTACCTGTACCTCTGCAGAGGTGTTGGATATGACTTTATCCAGCTGTGGGGATCCGGACTTAGATATGCTGGCCAAGATTTTATTGTGTTCTTATTTGAATTATTGCCCCAATTTATTATTTCTCTGTTCGTTGCCAGAAAGCTGATATTTTCTCCTAATAAAAGGAAGAGGGAATAATTATTAAATTAATGCAATGAATCATTATCAAAATAATTTCTATGAAGTATAAAATTTCTCATGGTGCTAAATGGTGAGCAATGTCATTCTTCATATTTGTTCTAACCTGACAGAAGCCAACTCATCTTCATTTATGGTAAGTGGCTAGATGCCATATGGTGTTAAATCAGAATGGGGTACTTTCAATCATCTAAAATGAAGTTGTGTGGCATGACACAGAACTTTGTGAAACCTCACTGGATATACAAGAATCTAATAATACCTATTCAGTGATCATGCAAGATCCTTTTAATTGCTGGTAGAGTTTTCCCACATGCTGGTGCTGAAACTGTACCACAGCCTAAGAAGATATTAAAAGAGTGGAAAAAACTTTTTAGAAGAGATGTTTTCTGAGGGTTTAATGTAAGGAGCAACTGCATGCATACAACTTTAGTCTGTCAGTTCAAGAAAACACTGTCTGCTGCCTATCACATCTGTTCTAGGATGTGTGATCAATATGTTGCACCAGCAGACATTCACCTACAGACCCACCTGAAACTTGAGATTCTGCCAACAACTGTAGGTGTTAAGCCTAAGCTTATCCACTGCTGAGATAGCATTGACATGGCAAGTTGTTTTGTGCTTCAAGTAAGTACCAATAGAGTTTAAAATAGTAATAATTGTTAAATTTGGTCTTAGCAACAGGGCCTGATCTGTTGCTCAAGTCAGTGGCTGAAAAATAATGTCCTTTCTGAAATAGACAGGCACTTTCCCATGGACCTCAGTGGGCCAGGCTACAATATATGTCTTGTAGAATTAGCTGCCTGCAGATAAGGCCCATAATATTTAAAATGTTTCAGGAAAAAAAATACTGGTATTATTATTTCTGATTTATAAAGCAGAAACCAAAAGCCACCAAGGTGAATGACTGATAATTCCCACACTTAGCCATGAGCTTTTCTGGCTCTGTAGGTGGAGAGTCACAGGCATGGTTGTTCAAAATAATGTGTGAAGCAATACACAAGTATAAAATATTTGGAAACTGCACCACTTGGCTTGAAAAATGCAAGGAGCCAGGTATCTAAACACAGGTCATTTGCTTTTTTACTTCATGACTTTACAAAATGCTTTGGATACCTGTGGATAAACAATCTAATCAGTGAAAACTTTTGATTGTTTTGAATGCAGCAGCCACCTGAACACGCTAAAATGAGTGAGTGGTTAAATGACTACTGATGCATTTGCCCACAAATGCCTTTGCCCACAAGCTATGGTTAATTTTGTTTTCAGCATGTATTTTGATTTAAATCCTTTCTTTGAGCATTCATAATAACTGTTAGTATGAACACTTCTTAGACTAAGTGTTTAATTTTCTGAACCAATGGGGTTGTCATAAGGAAATCAGAATTTTGGTTAAGCAGGGGTCAGCTACACACGTGATAAAGGATCTTTCCATAGACCTTTGACAACTTTTTCTGTGTTGTTCCTGACCACAGGGGTGGAAGATGGGAAATGTCAAAGTCCTACTGTTGGAATGCTGGATCTCCAAGTTATGACTCTTCTTTTGGGCCGGCCTTGGTGTAGCAAAGCTTCCTATGACCTGTGCTGAGGGATACTGCTGAGTGCTCCATCTGTCCTCCCTTACTCTCTGCTGCCAGTAAAGCAATACAAAAGAAATATTGTGTGCTTTCAGGTAAGTGGAAGAGATATATTAGGAAAAAAAAAAAGAAATAAAGAAAAAAAAAAAAGAAATGCATATTTCAATTATGAGGAATTTTTAAAGACATGGAAGAGAAAATAAATTTCCCTCTCTATAATGTCCTCTAACAGACAAATTTTTGCCTTCTTGAAATATTTATGAATATTAATTTTTTTTTTCCTTCTTCTTCTGTGCAGCATGTGGTCTTCACTTGGAGAAATTAGTCTGGTGTATCTTCAAAAGCTGAACTTATCTGAACAATGTCCATCAATCTGACAGATACACTGCTTTATTAAATTACTTAAAGACACTGACAAAGCCCATAACTATGAATCTTAATCTTAAGGATCTCAATTCTAATTTGTACAATGTCTTCCACTAGATTAGTGCAGAGGAAAGATAAAGTGAAAAGCTGACTCTGTGTACAAACTAGACAGAACACAGCAAAGCCCAAAATCAATAAAAGCAGCAGAAAGTGCTGTTCTGCTTTAGACATTTACTCATGGAGTGAAGGCATTTTTATCATCAAGTTACCTGGATTACAGAGCAGACTTTGTGGGATTTTCCCTTTCAAGGAAGAATAATTTTATTGTGGAAACAGCAGTTCTTCTTCTTCTTCTTCTTCTTCTTCTTCTAGAAAAAAGGCACAACACATTTATAAATGTAACAATAAATTCTTGTGGTGCATTTTGAACCTTCGTAAGAGAAATTCCACTGATGGAGACAGGGAATATGTGGTTTTCAGGTACTGGTGAGCCAGAAAACAACTCCTCTCCTGTGAGAATTTCAAGACCTCTCTGTCATTAGGGCATTCAAACATGGTACTCTCTGTAGTGACTGAAAGCTTGAAAAGCCATAGTATTTTTTTTGCCTTATATCCAGTTGGATCATCCCCTGCTTCAATTAGTGACTGCTGTCAGTTGTTCTCCCACATTCCTTCATTAAAAAACCTGGATCTGTCTCTTATCTTCTCTTAACTCTTGGAAAATTGCTGTTAGGTTCTCCCCAGGATGTCTCTTTTCCAGACAAGAAAGTCACAGGGGTCTATTTGAGACATACTACACATTTGTGTCTCAAGTCCAACACCAAACTGCTTGTCTGTTTTGTTGCCATCCTTACAAAAAGACATCAGTGAAAATGAAGGGTCACTTTGCTGAAATAAAGTGCCAACATGGAAAGTCAAAGCAGAGTTAATACATTTAAAAAACCCCTCAAACTCCACTTCTTTATATAAATATATTCTGGGGAAAAACTTGATAAGCAATGCTAAATTGAGGCTTAAATGCATCTGAAAACTTCCTAGTCCTGACTAAAAATTATGGTTTTTTTAAAGTAACAGTAATCATATTCTTTCCACATCTGCATACAGAACTCCTACCCAAACCAGAAGTCAAACATTACTAAATTTATATTCCCTTGAGGGGGGAATTTGCCTTTTCAGTAGTAGCCTTCACAATGAAGGCACTTTTATAGTGACTGGCCCTGCTATGTTGGTTAATGTGTGCAGGACACCTCCAGGCTCACCAGCTGGTGTACTCATTTTAGATGCGCAGCTTTTTCCGTGTCTCTTCACTACCCAAGGAAGCTCTGACTCCTGGAAATGGAAAGAAACAAAAATCTGCAGAGAAGACTACTTTTCAAACTGTGTATGTGTGTTGGTTTTCCTTGGGGCAGAGTTAATTTTCTTCCTAGTAGCTATGAAGGGGCTGTATTTTGGATTCCTGCTGGAAGCAGTATTGACAACAAAAAGGATGTTTTAGCTATGACTGAGCAGGGTTTCACAGTGTCAAGGCCTTTTCTGCCTCTCACCCTACCAGTGACAGTGGTATGACAGTTCCTGTGTTTGCACCATGAGAAATAAAGAAATTTAGGTTTAAGTTACTTAGTATTGAATTGCCTCTTAAAAAATTTTCAGCCACATAAGTATTTTCTGCCCCTATACAGTTAAATGTATATTCATATTGTTTGGTAAAAGGCTTCCATAGATACACAGGCATTCTGCTTCTTGTACTATTTCTTTTCTGATTCACAAGTCAGTATGAATTGCCTTTTTCTATTTTTGACATCAAGACAGTGACTCAAAGTCACCTGCAGGTTCAGAAAATACTCCATGTACTTGGATACTCTTGTAGTGCAGGAGTTGTTATGGAACTTTTTTTGATAAATTACATTAGAGAATAAGCTTTATTTGTTTGATTACTTTGCCATTGTGGGGCAAGCACAAGCAATTTAGATTATTAAACTGAAGCTGCACAGAAATGTGAGAAGTCTATTTTGGGCTCTCAAAGTTTGATTCTTTTGATAAGAGAGTATCTTGTGCCAAATGAACATTGGAGTGGCCTTCTGATTACTTCAAATGCACACTGTAATTTCATTATGGTGACCTTGAATGAAGAGTTGTATCAATTCCTTACAGGCTGACTCATCTCTGCTACACTCTGTTACTCCATAAAGGGTCAAATTTCCACTTCTTCTTCATCCCCTACACAGAATTCCCATGGTCATCTAAACCACAAATGGTTTTGAGACACAACAGATTTTGGACAATATCTTTGTAAAGTATTCAATGGCCAAATTAAAAGATGCAATGTCTCTAAGTTCATTATTTTGGATTTACCTCTGCATACAATAGCCTGGAGGGCAATGCTGTATTGGAAGACTCCTTTTTGATTTCCCAGAGTGAAAAGAGGGTACAGATGCTGTTTCAGGCACTCTGCAATACTCCTGTTTGGCTACAAAGTGTATGACCTTGCTGGTGCACTGAGCACCAGGACTGTAGCACATTTCTGAGCACAAGGCATTTAAACATTTGTCTTATGTCTATGAGCCATGACTTAATCATGAGTCATATCTTGTAGTTTTGTATAGACGGAAGAAATGTGTCATTGTGCATGCCATTTGTAAATAAATCTGCAGTTTGCACCTAAATGATGTACTGATGTTTCGTAAAGTTTGAGCAATAGTAACTTTTTTCAATTAAATTGGAAACATACTCTATGAAATGTTTAGACATTAAAGAGAAGTAGACGGAGAAAAATGGCTACAGAGTTGTAATCCATCACCTGTATATAAATCAATCTGAAGTAATTGTACAGCACATCTTAGACAATGAGGGTGTAACAGGCAGAGGACCACCCATCATCTTGATGCTGCAAGGGAAGGGTCACAGTTTAAAAAGAACTCTTTGGGAAGCCAGTCACAGCACTGAACACTTCATCTGCTTGACTATGGCTGGAGCTGGGGTCATCACCCTCTTTTCCACCTAATGTGAGTTTAACTGAGACTTAATACTTCCTGCCCCTTGTTACTGGCATCAAGGGATGTCACACAGGGAGGAACCTCTGTGACAATGGGATGTCCAGTGTGGAGGGATAGAATGTAAGAAAATAAAGATAGTGCAGAAGCTAGTCTCACACCTGAGGAGTTGCAGCTGTACTAATCACCAAGATTAGAACAGATTATTAACAGCTGTGCTCTTAATAGGTCACAGCTGTGTCCAGTAAGAAGACAAGGCCTCCAAAAGAGTGGGTTAGCTGGCAAAGGAGAGAGATGGAGTTTGTTGGTTGTGCTGTGAAGAATGGAGTCAGTGTTGTGAGGAGCTGCCCATGAGAAATCACCAAGAAGGTATGGAAGCTTTCACAATAAGATGACAGCAGTCCAGAGCTCTCATAGTGCCCCCAGAGCAGTCAGTGGCTTCTTCAGGGGTTCTCACCTTTCAGTAAGAGTGGAGTGAGAGTCAGTGCTTAAACACTCAAATCAATGCCATTGTCTCTCTTTCTACCCAGCTGTCTATACCTGCTCCTACATGGATCTGCCCCAGCTCCTTAGGAGGAGCCAGGGTTGTCTCCCTTGCCTTGGGAGCCAGAGGGTTGATATTTGCTTGCAAAGATCTGCCTTGGTGGTATGTTATTATGAGGCACCTCCTCTCAGTTGTGGAGGTTGTGTTTGTTGCTGCTTTACTTGATAATTCTTTGAGCTTGGACAATACAAATTACACTGGGGAGTGGCTATCAGTTTGCATTAGGAAAAAGTAAACAGTGTACTTGACTTTTTTAATTGTTCTAGACAGTTTTTTTTTTAGACTGTGCTGGTTTTAATATGCTACCCTCTGGTCATTTTTCTGCTTTCAGAGAGCAAATTTCAAAGAAAGAATCATCCATCTTGTCCCGAATCTGCCAGAACACTGTAGACAGCTATGCCACCTGATGTTTATAGGGCAAGATTGAACCATTGATTTTTTACGTGAAACTCCCCACTGCCCTGAACAAATTGTAGTGAGGTAAAGCTGATGGCATAACTGCAGCCCTTACAGATGAACAAGACTTGGTTCATCTGGCATTCTGTTTTGTTTTACAATCTCTGATTAAAGCATTTCTCTGTTAGTATGCATTTATTTCTTTAACATGCTTTCAAACTGTTTGTAGTAAAGCAATTGAGAGAAGAGTGTTTCAGCTATGTAAAATGCAGCAAATGGCTTACTGCTATTTTCATCTAGGAGAGATTAATAAATGAAACAATTACTTAATGATTTTTTTTTCTCTGTGCCAGTTCAAACCTCTGACACTTGCAATTTCTATAATACCTTTGAGAAAGAAACTCTGGCTGGAAACTGAGTAGCTTCAGAGTGAGATTGTAAACAGCTGCTCCCACGTCTGTGCAAAAATGGTTCTTAATCACTGGTGATTTCTCAAAGTTGAGCAAGGGAGATGAGGTTGGCTGACTGAATCCTATGCTTGATATACAAATGGAGTTCCCACAATTCCCATTCTGATTTGTAAAAAAAATTATCTCTAGGAGAAATGGAGCAATGCATGCCAAGGGTGAAGCTACGTGCTTTATGTTTAGAACAGCTGGTCATCCTAGCAACTCAACTGTACTCCAGATGATAAATTTGATCTCCTGCTCTGTAGGGCCATGAGTAGATTTAACCATCTTTCTCTCAAACAACATGGCAGTTTTCTAGCACTTGTGGGCACAGGTGTGATAGCAAAATAAGCCTACTGAAGACCAGAGCTATCATGTATCACAGAGAGAAGCCTGTGTAAAGTAACATGAATGAAAATATGTGAACCCAAACCCCACTTTTCACTCCAAATACAAATCCATAATAAATTCCAGAAGAGCAGAAATATAAGACAATGTAAATTATTTACTTTAAATTGAGAGTTTCAAAATAGAGAGCTACCAACCATGAATGTAAGCTTTCTCTTTTCCAAGAGAATGTTTCAATGTGTGTTTTGCTTTCCAGCAGCTTATAACAGGAACATGTGGTACTTTGAGACCACATTCAACTAGAAAGACATTGAACTCTGGCCCCTTAAGATTTTACTGCAGATATTCCAAATTTTGCACCCACAAAATGATAGATACCCTCAATTATGGTTAGGGAATATTTTCATAGTAATCTTTAAATGGTTTTATTATTATGTGTGCTACAGGGAGTCTTTTTCATTGCTTAGTCATAATTATTTCCTTCTGTTTTCCAGTATTCTAGTAATTTTTGTGTTCTGTCTTCGTTCTAACTTCCCTGCCACTCACTGCAGGGATTGATTTCCCTATTTTATTTAATTAAAACATTTCTGTAACTTTTAGCATTTGTCCCCTGGTTGCTTGTAAATATTGATGCCAAATTATGATGGGGGAAAGAAAGTTTTAAAATACTTTCAGCTCAGGACAAGGGAATAAAATACATAACCATGCTGGCTTTGGATGGACTAGCTGATTTCTTTCTATGTGAATAGTAGGGTACCATGATTCTGCTGTGTAATGTAGAGTATATTCTCCTAGTAGAATATACTCCTAGGGTGTCATGAATTATCCCTTAGTGGCACTGAACATCTGCTGAGGTTTCTTTTGATCCCCCTGTTTCTCTTTTTGCAAGCCCATGAGAGAAGCAGCTTGCTTGTTCTGTAAGATTGGAGTCTGATTTTTCCCTTCAGGGAAGAACCATGTGTTTCTGCATCAGCATGCCTGAATAATTGCCATGTTTTTGTCTTACTTTCAGGATAGCCTCACAGAGGCTGGCTTGCGCCATGAATAAAAGTGGAGGGTGGAAGACTGAAAGATGATTTTTTCAAGGACTGATCACTTTTGGGTAATCACTTTTGGGCTGCCAATGGTCAGCATGGTTAGCTGTGTGTCTGGAAGTGGGTGGTGGCAATCACTTGTTGCTTTCAGACCTGATCTGTTTGATCTAATTAACTGTTTTTCAAGATTTCTGTGTACTGAACAACAGTAAAAATGACAAAGATTAGCTGCCTTTGAATTTGCCTGTATATTTCTCCTGCTTTAAATTTCTGAAAGTCTCAGGACCTCTGTCTGGGACCAGAGATATCAAAAATTGTCCTGCTTAAACAATCAACTTTGAAATTTAGTACACACTTTATAAATACACATTTGGAAAATTACAATAAAGAGTAAGGATCTCATGAATCTCATCCTGCATCTAATGCACTATCTGGAAAGTTTCCATTGCATTTAAAGAAGACTGAATTGAGTGGCTACTTTGAAACTGGATTGTCTCGCTTAAATAAAGAGTAAAAATATGTAGCTTATGAAGAAAAAAAGCAATTTCTGAATGAGGAACTGTGGTAGAGGAGCGTGGTGAGTGAATGGACTGGAAATTTAAAATGTTTTGCTGTCTGAATTGGATTGTCTGTAAGAGTAAAAGCAAAAGTGTGTGCTTTATTCTGTGTTGGTCATCTCTTTTTGCACTGAACTGATGTCAGTAGTTCTTCCTACTAATCTTCCCTGTAAATCTGCTTTTTCTTGTCAAATGTGTACCCTGTGAGTAAATTACAGGCATTCTTAATACCTGTATTGATACTTGTATCAATCAACTGGGAGAAAATAGAAAATTATCACTTGCAAAATTTGCAGATGCCCTCAAGCTACTGGGTAAGTAAACAAAGAGAGGGATGAGCTAGGCATATGGAATGAGTTGGATTATTCTGTAGGTGGGTTCATCTGAGTTTTGGGCCTTTGAAGACCACTGAAGACTGGATTTCAGAACAAAGAATGTAGCTGCCACTTTTGAGACAGGACACTGTTATGCTGACACTGCAAAGGTCTGAAGAGGAAAAAACAATTAGCAGGATGGGCATTTCCATTAAGGTAGTTAGCCAAAGAGCTAATGTGACCTTGGGAGGTATCAGCAAAGGCAGGTAGGAGAAAAGGCAGGGTGTCTGTGCCATGGCATGGCCATCACTGGAAGCCTTCAGCTCTGAAGTCCTAATTTTGAGAATTTTTCTGAAAAGCTGAAAAGGTTTTGAAAGAGTCTAAGCTGTAGTGTGGAGAACAGGTAGAAACCTGAACAAATCACCTTAAATTATTCAAGTTGCAGATACGATTTCCTTATTGCCTACAGATACCTACATGTAGGAAAAGCTTCAGAAAAACAACAGCTCTTCAATGCAACAGCACAAAACTCAGGACTAGGATTTTTGTTAGTCAAATAAAAACTTTAAACAAGTTGCAGGTATTTTAAATGGTGAATATGCCCATCTCCTGGAGCAATTTGAGGTAGATGTGGTGTAATTTCCTCTGATAGAATTTTGCGAAACCTGGCTGGACATATTTCTGAAATATTTGATTCCGATTCAGCCATAGTTCAAGGATAATATGGAGTACAATAGGTGAAGTTTTGGTTCCAGGGTTTAGACTAAAAGATCAACAGTTCCTTCTGAATCAAGGATTGATGAGATGTTTAAAGGTGTCCTGTTTCAGTGAAGAGGGACACTGTCAGCATTACTAACTGTGCTGAGAATGGTATTATCACACAGTGATATCTCAATATTATTGGACCTTCTAGTCAAGGAATATGCACATTTTTAGATATGTGACTTGGGACATGAAGCTCTCCCTTTTTTTTGGGTCTCTGTCACTCCTCCATCTCATTTGGATGACAAAAGGGGCCACAGCCATTACCTGGTAGAAGCTTCACCCCATGGAGGAACAGAATGTCAGCAGGAGTTGTTCCACCTTCCCTGAAGCACAGGAGCTGCTGTGTCTGCATTAGCTGTCCCCCTCACCCCCCCATAGATTCCCATATGACCCAGCTTGGTCACCACCTCTGCTCTGATGGCTTCATGAGGAACATGAAGATTGCTGCCACTTGAGGCTGGGAAGGGGAAAAGAAGCAAACTGAAGTGAAAAGACTGTGCAGAGAGCTTAGCCCAGCTCTGGTGAGGGGGTGTGGGGAGCAAGCACAGGTGGGGGCACAAGAGAACTGGGCAGGCATGGCCTGGGCTAGTCTGTGCAGCACTCCTGGACCTTGTATGCAAACCAGCTTGTTTAGCACCTTGTAACTCTTATTATTCTGTAATTGCAATGGAGAGACAAGACCTAACAAAAGGAGTTGGAACATTCCTAAACCTCAACAAGTCCTGGAGGAAGATGCATGCATATGAAAGAGTCTGGAAGGTGGAGGACCTTTAAATCTTGGAATGAGTTGTGGTGCTTTCAGGAATAGCCTGCTTGGATGCAGCACTCAAAGCTTCTCTGCTGGGCTGGTGTGCAGCCTGCTAACCTGACTCACAATCTTGGCTCAGATCTTGGCCCAGCTGAGAAGATCTCAGCAGCGACGGAGACCTCGGACCTTAGCTATGGGAACAGCTTGGTCACAACAGATGTGCAATGGCTGCAAGGAGATTGACAGTAGTTCCCAGATTCATTGAATTTAACACCTGGACAAACTCTTCTGAACTTGGTCAGAGATCTCTAAACACCAAAACTTACTCAGGTTGTAAATATATCTCAATACAGAGTCTGAATGCCTTGATTCAGAGAGCTTTCAAATAAACCAGAACATAGAAATTATGTCCATACCCAGAAACAAATTATGTTCACCTTGTAATTTGATTTTGATGATATGTTTTGCAGTTATCTCCTTTGGCTCTGAGTCATTACTTGTAGTGGAAATACTGACACATGTAATGGCTCAAAACAGCATGTGGAAACTTTCCACTCTTCCCTCTGTCTCTGCTCACCAGGACTCAATCACTCACTCATTGTCTTTTAGCAGCAGAAAAACATTAGAATGTTTATAACCATGGGTATTAGTGGGCACCTGGAAAATGGTGATAAAGTTCTTCTCATACAAGTAATGGTGATTCTTGGCCAGACTGAATCACCCGCATTGAGCACCTGAAAGGATGAAAGCCTTCTGCACACTGAGGCTTTTCAGCAGTGTTTTTCTGATGACCTTATAGGTTTTGTTTTACTTATTCCACGCTCTTTGAATTCCTGCTCTAACTTCTCTGCAGGTAATGCAGATTGCTAGCAGGGATCTCACTGGGGCTGTACATACAATTATTTTTTTCTCTGCAATCTGAAAACATGGAAGAATAAATAAAGGTCCCTAGTACTTTTTTGCAAAGCAGGTAAGGAGAAAAGAAATGGATTCAGTTGAAAAGCCCTAAACCTAAAAAAAAAGTGCTGCTACAAATCAAGCCACAGCCATTCTGCTACCTCTGTAAGCAAAATCAAAAAAAATTGACCAAACTGCAAAAAAACTCATTAAGCAAGCATTCCTTTTTTTCTAATTTAGAGAGGCAGCCTTCCTTAACTTCCAAGTTGTAGATGCACAGTTGATGCTTGCTTTTAGTATTGATTTTAACCTGTATGTGGCTCTTCAGTGTCAAAGCTAACTTGACTACAGTAAAGGCTGGTGCTGTTTATCAGCATCTTACTAAGAAACAGAAAATAAAGCCCCTCTCTAAACTTACATGATCTCCAAAAAGCAATGTTTTTGTGCACGTTTGTTGCTGTGACTGCACATGGAAAGTAGTCCTTTGTATTGAGAATTATGTAGTTCTGTAAAAGCAAAGAAAATACTGACCCCTGAAAACATTCTAATTATAGTATTAAGATTTAAAATTGTATTTATGCCCCTGACACCTAGAAGCAGTATTTGAAGCTTTATTCATAAAAATACTTCTGACTTATTACCAAGAAGGACTATTGCAGTACAGAAACCTTTTTTCTGCTGAGTAGGAGATTGAGAAGACATTTAGATCCAGAAAGTCCTGCTCCCCCACCTAATGATTTTCCATGGCAGCTGTGCTGACTGACAATTCTTCACACTAGTATTACTGCCTGGGCTCAGCAGGAAAGAAACTTCACAGCTGACCACTGGGGAAATGGAAAAGGGTCTTTTTCTGCCTTTATTCCTCCAAAGGGTTTGATTTCATAAACTTTTGTATTAAACTCATAGCATGTTCTCCCAGACATTTAAAAAATGGTGCCATGACTACAATTTTTTTCTTTTTATAACATACAAGAAGTAGGTATGGTGTTTTTTTTCTAATTAAATTGCCAGTGCTTGAAGCGTTTGTTAACAGATGGGAGGATTTCTGCCTTTTGAGCACTTCCTCTTCAAGCCAGAGAAGGCTTACACCTATGTATCCTATCTCCTAGGAGAAGCTCTGATTAAAAGATTGGGCGAGGTCATGGCATCACTGACTCTTCACCGATTGGAAACAGGTCACTTCACTAAAAACCTTCTGCAAGATCCACTGGGTGAAGAGAAAGAGGCTCTGTGGCTATGACTAGGACAACCACCAGACCTGGTGGACAACTCCTAGGCTTGGATGAAACAGCAAACACTGAGGACTTGAATTCTGGGGTGGGGGTCTGGGCCAGCATTACTGCTTGTCTACATTTTGGCTGGCTTTTTAAAGCCTTTTTAAAATTGTCTGTTTAATGTTGTTTTACATGTCAATAGACTTGATACATACTATTTGTACTTTGCAGTTTGGAAGGAACTGTCTGACTTACCAGCTGGAGGACACAATAATTCATTAGGACTTTAAAAGCATCTTTGAAAGAGGCCAAAAGTCCAAAGGGGAAAAGTAACAAACCTTTGACTCTGTGTACCAAAAAATTATACCTTGATGAAGTAAAGATTTGGGGAAACACATGGGGTTAGGGAATTAGATGGGGGAGTTGGAAATGCTGAAAATTAAAATGAGAAACTGGAAAAGCAGAAAGGGAGAGAGTGAGGGGGTAGCTGATACTAAACAGACTGATGGTGCAGACTTCCTTTTGAAAAGGATTTTTTAATTGTCAAAGCTGTAGCAATCTTCTTTTTTATTTATCCTCTAGATACTTTACCCTAGAAGTCTTATTTAACACCATAATTACATAATTTTGTGCTCAGTTAGCTTTATAAGCCTCAGTGGAGGATCATGAGCATCCCTTTCACACAACCCTGCATTTTTCTGCTGTTAATTTAATGCTTATGAAGAGCCCATAAATTTGTATTGATCTTTTTTTCTCCTTGCAGACTTCAACCACATTAGTATATGGAACAGATGGGAGTCTTTAACTCATTAGAGGGAACCAGTTTAATACTGATCCCATCAATCTGTTCTATTTTTGCCTTGGAGACAGAAGTTTTTCTGTGAAGAGTCTAGTTATATGCATCTGCTGCTGTGTGTGTACCTAGATGGAAGGTTCTGAAGCTACTGAGGCAGAACAGAAGGTAGCAGGAACATTGCAGAGTAGATGAAGAAGAGACCTTTTGGCATGCTACCAAGCAGAAAGCATAATTAGAATGAATTTATAATCACAGTGCAGCTACTTAAGGAAAATCAGGAATACACAAGCACAGCTTGATACGGTTCAGAGTTTGCCCTGTTCATGTTTAAAAAAAACCACACTAATTCTATTGATAAAGGCTCCACCTTTTTTAGATTTAATAACTCTTGGACTTAAAATGCTCTGGAGTGTTTTCTACTCTAGTGCTCCTCTGAAACTGTAATATCTAGCCAATAATATGGCTTTAAGAACTGATTTGAATCAGTAACACAGAAAAAGGTGTGCTTCTGTGATTAACATATTCCTTCCATCAGGTTAGCATTCTTGCTCTTTTGTTTTCATTGCTGAGTCTAGATTTCTGAAAGGTTAGTGTATGAACAAGCAGGGAAAGCTTCACCTGAAAGATTACCACAAATAATGCACAAATAAATCACAAATGAGTGGGACATGGAAAAAAAATATGGCATTAATTTAATAAACAAATCTAGTTTTTGCAATGACAGTAGTGTCAATTCTAGTAATTAGCACAGTGTACAATATAGTAATATTTCTTTCTGCCTAATTTGGGAAACTCTCTTGGAAAGATGGCTGAAATATGGGGAAACTGCATATATTGAGAAAAACAGAGACTGGCTTTTACAATTTTAAATCAAGACCATCGTCCTCAAAACACTGAAAACACATCCAGTGACTACTAATTTGAGCAGCAAGTAAAACTTTAATTGCATTAGTGGTATTGTGCAATTGGATGTGCATAGGAAGGTATAGTGCAAACAAAAATATGACTATAGAGTAATTGAGTTTGTTTTAAAGAGACTTTATAGTCTCAGAAAAACAGTAAGAAAAAAAAAGTAGATATCATCCAAGATAAAAACATTTATAAAACAGACAACAGGATAACAAATACATTGTGTGGTTTTCTTCCTAAGTTTCTAGTTGGTAGGAAGAGGCCCAGAAAAACAGATCTTCTTTCTAGAAATTTGTCTTCTGTTATTTATCATGTAACATGACATCACAATAATGTCAGCAGTTGCCAAGCCAGCCAGATGTTAATTAATTTCATACCAGCAACTAATTATGGTGCCTTAAAGTGCATCTCCATCTCTTTTTACTTTTGTCCTCCCAAAGAGCTGTCCTAATATTTCCTGAAAGTTTGGTTTGTTTCCTTTTAAGCAAATTACCAAAGAAGAGTAATGTCATTCCAGATTATAGACTGAAGTAAAGAATAAGCTGCAAGATCAGATAAATTCCTGTTCTGGATTTCATAAAATAAACAAATGTATAAGAATGATGCAAACATTATCTAAATGCATGTTTGAATAAAATAATATATGTAAATCAGTGGTTTCAGATTTTCTAATTGCTTAGTAAAAAGGCCTTACAGAACATAAAAATTCTACAAATATTAATTTCAGCTTCTTGTTTCTTAATTTCAATTCTTAATTTCATCTTCAGCTTCTTCTATACTAATAAATTTCAAACTAAAATTTATTAGTAACTTATTTGTTATTTATATTATTTTCTTTAACTAAAATAAAGCAACAAGTGAAATATGAGACTACTAATAATTTTAACCATGGGGTTTGTAACTGGCCATTACAAATCCATTGTTTATATCCTCACAAGGAAAAAAAAACATAACACAAAATTCAGTCAAGGACTGAATTAACTAGCAGACAGCCTAATTTTTTTTTGCATCTGTCAGTCAAGCAGATAATCAATAAAACACTGTATTGTCAAACTGTGTTGATTATACATTTGAGATCTCCGGTTTTGATATTTTTAAAGGGAAAGTTTGATTAACAATGACACTTTAATTACAATTTTCTTAAAACGCACCATAATCAGTCCAGACATGGCCATGTACACTGTGCATCTCAGATCACAGGCCTGAACCTCAGCTAACTGGCATAATTGTCATTTGCCATGATAATCCTTGGTATATGTTGAAATAACAGAAATGTCCTGGGGCCTGCTGCAACAGCAAACATGGACCAGGACCAAAGCCCTTGCCTACAAACACAGCTGAGCCTGTGTAGAGCTGGTAGTAAGTTGGAACTTTCCAGAAGTGCCATGTCCATGTCTAGGAGGCTGCTTTGTGTGGGGATGCTCTCAACTTGCTCTCTGGAGAAGGGCCTGTGTGCACTTTAATAATCAGCTGAAAGGAGAAAAAGAGGAGGAACAAAACACTCTGTAGTATGGTGGTGAGTGCTGCAGGCAGGCATGAAAAGCTGAGTCCACACACAGTTTGTGGATTTTAGTAGACAGATACTGGCCACTGTGGCTGCTGCTCAGGATTTCCCCCTTTCTCATCAAGCGTCCCAGGACAGCCCTGGCTAGTGCAGAGTCAGTCTGGCCACAGCACAGAGACACAGCTTCAACACACCTTCACCGACAGCTGATGTGATTTTGAACCACTCCAAGTAAATACAGAATGCAAGTCCCACAAGCCTTAGGCTTCAGTGCATAAGCTGTATAAAAAAAAAAAAAAAACAACAACAACAGAAAACCCAACAACAACAACAAAAAAATCAAGCAAAGTAAAATTTGTTAGTTTTGGAGAAACCAGGACCACTCTTGGACAGTAAGTGGTCTTAACTCCACTGACCTCAGGCAAAATCTGAACCTACCAATGTGTACTAGACTTGTTTTGTACTGGTGGGCTGCCAGGAGGAAGGTGTGGGGGTGCTTCAGAGCTGAGCTGTGGAGGGAGATCCAAATCAGTCCTGCCAAAATGGGATTAAGCCTGAACTGAGACTTTGGCAATCAGCACCTCTTCAGTACAGGATGAAAGCACAAATGCAGTTGCGCCAGCTCTACAGTAAACAGTTTCTAGCACCAGTTCTAGATGGTGATGATGTTCTCTGTTGTCCATATTCCTACTACTTTGGCTCTGAACAGTTAAAATGTACCAGAAAATATCAAGGGTAACCCCTTTATTAACTTAATCTGAGAGAGCAATTCAGGTGTTTGGGGTTTTTTGCATGTTTAATGTTCTATCTGGAAAGTTTAATTCTCTTTGAGGTGATTTCAACCATGTTGGAAAAGAAAGGTTGCCTAAATAAAATAAAAAGTAATAGTACAAGTTTAATAAACCAACACATGCAATTTTAAATGTTCATGAAGTATAGAATTTTTAAATTGTCTTCTTAGGAATATCTCACAAATGAGAAATCCCAGACTTTCCCCCAGGTAGATCTGAGGACTGATATCAAAGGGTGAATATGTGTATGAATATGTAGATAATATTCTGTCACAGGTTACCTTAGGCAATGAGGCTTTTATGATTTTAAATGCATTTAGCCCTGTTTATAGCCTACATATAATGCAGTGCTATCTTGACAATTATAATATTTTAACTAGTACGTGTTTTTTTTAAATGCTGTCTGAAAAGGCTTTGGAGATTTACTTGATTTAAAAATTAAACTGAAGCCCAGATTCTTATATGTATTAAAGTCCAAGAACCTGATGAATTGCTGCTGTCAGCTACATGCAAATTATGCCTTGAAGCAGAGCTTTTGCATTCACTTTCAAGACAGCATAAAGTTAATGAGCCAAACATATGAAATACTCTTACACAACCAAAATAGAAGGGAAAAGAAAATTTTGGACTGACAGTTGTTCAGAAATATTGAGACTGCTTATAAATATAACTCAAAAATGAACAAAAGCCATAGTCTATTGAAAAATGAGAATTTGTTTTCAATGGGAGAACTTTATAGTGGTAACAAGTTAAGGGCAGCATTTGTGAAAGATGCTGTGGTTTTGATTTAATTTGCCATCCATCAGTTCTTGTCACTAAAATTTCCTGTAGTGACTGAACCTACTTTGAAGGAAGCACAACTGAGAACTTGCTGGAGTTAGTTAAACAAAGCTACAAATTTTCATGTTTCTCTGTATAACATACTCTGTGACTGTGTCCTTTCAGATGTTCAAGAGTCCTACCTTGATTGCTCTGCAGAGTGAGAGCAGCATGTATTTCTCACTTATTTTGGAATGTTTGGGATACACTGGGGATAAAGGGAATAGAGCAGCAATTTACTTTTTTTTTTTCTCAAGGACTGTTTTGTTGAACAAAATAACTCTACAGACCTACTGTCTCTCTGTTCTCCTGATACAGAGCGTCCCAGCTACCACCTGTCCATGATCAGGACTTCTTACAAAGAAGAACATGAAAAGTGTCTATGGACCTGTTAAATAGAAAATAAAACCCTCCAGTTTAATGAAGAATGTCATAAAGAAGTGTGACTGTGTTCAGAGGTTAGGTTGAGGGAAGAGATGAGGATTTGACTCCATGTTTCAGAAGGCTTGATTTATTATTTTATCATATATATTACATTAAAACTATACTCAAAGAATAGAAGAAAGGATTTAATCAGAAGGCTAGCTAAGAATAGAAAAAGAAAGAATGATAACAAAGGCTCGTGGCTTGGATTCTCTGCCTGAGCCAGCTGACTGTGATTGGCCATTAATTAGAAATAACCAACATGGGCCAATCACAGATCCACCTGCTGCATTCCACAGCAGCAGATAACCATTGTTTACATTTTGTTCCTGAGGCCTCTTAGCTTCTCAGGAGGAAAAATCATAAGGAAAGGATTTTTCATAAGAGATGTCTGTGGCAAAGAAGGACATGGGAAGGACAAATTTTGGATCATCTACTACAGTGGCAGCTCTAAGCAAAAGAGACCTCAAAGATGGGACAGCTACGGGATCTCCTAAAAGAAAATGACTGTCACAGAAGAAGAGGAGTATATGTATCTCTGCTTATGATAGAGAAGGAGTGTTGGTATTTTCCCTGCAAATCTTGAATTTTGCAAATGATGAATCCAAACATAAGGAGAGAAGAATAAAATAATTTAAGTCCAGATCTGGAATTCAACGGCAATGGAGGAAGAGTGGAGAGACTGTAATTTTGAATTAGTAAGCTTGATCATCAGTTGAGAAGTGTCCAGAAAAGAAGGACCATTGAGACAGAGTCATGTTATGTGTTTTCAAATGTGATCTTTCACATTAGGGTTGTGAACAGCTCTGTTTGAAGTAGGAAATGGTTTATTGTTTGTGGTGTTTCCTGTGCTATCCATAGGCCATGGGTAAATAACTCTGTTGCCAAGGCTGTCTATTTGTTACCTGTCATAAACAATAGATTATACTTGCTTGCTTGTTAATTCTATATAAGTCTAGTTTCTGAGGTCACCCTCTTAAAACATACACAGTCTCCAGGCTGTGTTGTGCTCATAAATGATATAGCTACAGCCTTGATGGTTTTTGCATCATTCTTCTGTAGCTTCTACTTGTCACATGGTATTTCTCCCGCTGAGTTTGGCAGTTCTAGTTATTGAATTAAAACTTTATATAATTATACTACCACCCCCTCAAAAAAATCAGAAAAGAAAGCCCCTTTGTTGTTAATGTCTATCAAGATGAGGACCAATTCAAATCAGCCTGGAGCTTTTCTGCTTCAGCATTAATCATGAACTGCATAAAGCCTTGTGTATTAGCACTTTTTTGCCATTTGTATGCTTATGTTTTGATGGTGGTAAAATTCAGTGGTTTAGTAATTTATCCTGGAACTAAGCCATGAGCACCAAAAATAATCATGTGCCCTTTGCAATTTGCTGGTTTTTGCTTAAAGGATTAGAATTGAGTGCACAAGTACACATTTTCCAAACTGTGGCCATTGTTGACCAGACTTGCACTGCTCAGGATTCCCGTGTATCATCATGGTGTGGGGAAGGCAGGCACAATCTCTGAGGGCAAGGAGCTGGCATCTAGTTCTCCTCCCAGAGTGATCTAAAAGCACTTCATCAAATAGGAAAATAACCATCCTGCATGCCTGATCTTGACTAAGAAAAAAATTGAGAATGAGCATTGCATGTAATCATGTCTCTATAATGATTTTGGTGGAACTCTTCCAAGATATACCAAGGATATAGAATGATCTTATGTTCATGTGGACAAAACACACTTTCAATGTGTTTGAAAATGCATACTGCAGTCCTCAGCACTATAGGTGGGATGCACTCTAACTTCAGACACAGGCAGCATAGGAATCTGCATCCTAAAACCAGGATATCACCTGGCAGCCAAAGGTCATCTGAACCTCAGTTAGAAAGTCTACACTACATCTGCAAAGTAGCTTAGGTCAGTCTGCATTGCAGTGACCTTGTCAAATTAGGCTTTTCCAACTCTCCAAGCAGCTCTTAGGGAACTTGGCCCACACTCTGCTTTAGCAACTCTTTCCAACAGTGAAAACACAAGGGCCTGGCCCAGATTCACAGATGTCCTTCCCACTAACATCTGAGTTTCAGTCCACTCTGCTGCTCGTTATCCCTGCATTATTTCCCTTTCTAGGGAAAAGGGGAAATGGCCTGGATCTTGTAGGTTTTCCAGTCCCTGAGGCAACTTCATGATTACTTTTGTTTTGGTTACAACAGGTGCCTGTTTGATGACCTTGTCATCAAGACAACCTTCCCTGCCCACAGAGGAGGTGGCTTGTTGTTTGGGTCCATTTCTTTCAAATAGTGGAGGATTTCAGCCAAAAACCTACTATGAGACAATTTATATTGAGGAGCATGGGAAGATGGACCAGAGAAGGTCATACTTTCAGTAAATGTCGCAGAACCCGAGCACTCCAAAGTTCCCTGCATCTGACTCAAAAGGGAAGAAGTTTCTGCGGGTATGAAGGTCTTGGGTTAGATTCCCACCATGGACCCCTGTGAATGAAATCCTGTCTTTCAAAAAGCAGCACTCTTTATAGGCTCCCTAGAAATGGAACTCCTTTACACTGGGGAAGCTTGCTGCTTCATTCCTGGCTCCCTGACTCCCCACCATGTTGGTCATTGCAGAGATGAGGGGACAAAAGAGGTGAAGTCACATGGGTCAGTGACAGAGCAGATTTCCATGGGAACATCCAGTTCAGTTGAATGTTTTGTCAATGTATTTCCTAGAACATTTCAGTTCTGATAAGTCTGGCATTTTCTGTCAGAGAAATACCAAGTCTAGAAAAACTTCTGCCATGTCAGCTGTATTTTCAAATACATGCCTATTTACATTAAAGCTTTGTCTTTGACACACTGTTGCTTTTCAGTTGGAATTTACGGAGATATTTGAAAAAGCTGCTTAGAGCAAGTAGCCTTAAAAGGCACACGTGCTCATGTCAACCATAACAAAAGGACTTGGGGTGATAGCAGGACAAGATTGTCATTAAATTTGTACTAAGCAGCGGCTGGGAGCACTTTTGAGTCCTGACAGCTGGGCACAACTTTGCAAGTGAACAGACTTGCATGAGAAGAGGGGATCGGGAGGGTCCAGCATCTTAGCACTTCCCTACCGAAGCTGCCAAGGCCTGAGGGGAGTGGGGATGCCTGTGCCCGGACCCTCACCCTGGGCACGGTGAGTTGTGCCACTTCAGCAGCCCTAAAGTGAGCAATGTTGCACTGGAGGGCTGGTGTGTGAGCAGTACAAAAGCTGGCATGCATGGATCATTTAAATTGGTTTACTGCCGTGTAAAAATGCTGTGTACAATGACTGATGTGAAAACAGAAGAGGAGACTTAGGTATGAGCTATGATACTTGGGTTTCTCCAGAGAAAATTGGTTTATCTTCCACTGGTCCATAAATTCAATTTGCCTCTTTGACTTCCTGTATTGATACAAATGGAGTAAATCAGATGACGGCTTAAGCAGACATGTTGAGGTAAGCATTTTTCATTCCCTTTTTTCAATTAAATGAGCTGCAATTGCATTACGGGCAACTCTGCTCATCCAACTCATAAATATTCTTAATGCATTCTGTCTAGTGCAACCTATGGTGACGCAAACAACTGGCCCTCTGACCTGTCCTCTCCATTCTTTGGCATATGCTTGGAGAGCTACGTTTTGAATTGGAGCTTTTTCTAGCTGAGATATAGAAATACTGAGAGTTCTTTGTATATCTGCTTTTTTTCTTATGTGGCTATAGAGTGTCTAATTGCCAGATGGCCATTAGACCTCAGCAAATTGTAGCTGGAAGCAGGATTTTATAGTAAAGGCTTGCTTTTAAGAGCCATTCTGGTACTGGTTCAAAATTAACTTTCAAAACATTTTATAGGACATTTTCTTGCCTTAGAGAAGAATGCACTGGAATGAAGAGGAGGTCTAAGGATGTTTTTGCAAAGCCAGACAGGAAAAGATAAAAGAGCGTCCTGCGTGATGCTGCTAATATGCACATCAAAAATCAATGATGGTTGCAGAGAAAAGGAAAGCAATACTCATCATTATTTTTGTGGTTTTGAATTAATGTAAATTTACTTATACTGAAAAATGCTGCTTTATTATCCTCTGTGGAGGTAATTTAAAACATGTTCAACAGCCTACACAGGAAGCAGTTATTCATTCCAGTTGCAAACAAAGAGAACATCGGGTCTTTCAACAGTATAGTGCTATTTTTTTTTGTTTCTTTGTTTTTAATTTTTTAAGTGCTTTGGCTGAAAGCTTATCAAATGAGGAGGTTATAATTTAAGCAGAACAGTCCTGCAATCCTGCTTACCAAAAGAATGCAACAGACTTAATTGAGGACTAATTTAACTCAAGAGTTTTGGAGCTACTGTGGAAACCAGTTATTGCTTTCTAATTTTAGGTTTTCTTACTTGGCAGTATAATAAATTGCCACTGTCCAAATATCCATCTTTCTCCTTACATCTGATAAGTGTGAAAGTAATATAGATATTTTATTTTTTATGTAATATTTCAAGCCAGTATTTCAGTTTGTAAAGCTATTGCAGCACTGCTTTGGTAAAGAGATGTAGAGGAAAGATTTTTATGCAGCCTTAGCAACACAGCATAATATTTGCACCATAATGATGAAGTTTACTTTTCCACAGTGGGATATCATTGAATTCTAAGGTGTTTTCAGAGCATTGAGTGTTGCTTAGAGTTGCAGAAAACTTTCTTGCTGGTGTTGTCAAGATTCACAGAATACTTCTTTTTAATCTGCTCTGCCCTACAAGATATGTATAGTCCAGACACTCTGAGATTCCTTGTCAAGACCATTAGGAATTAGTCACCCTGCAAACCAGAGCCCAAGCCTTCCATCCTTCAGGTTAATGTTATAATCTGCAGGCTACAAAGTAAGATATTTACATTTCTCTTCTCAGCCTTGAAAGCTCTGATCTTGGCTGCTGAGCTGCAATTCTGGAATTAATGGGTGTTTTTCTTATTCAGAACATTGTATAGTTATAGGGGGAGGACCTACTCCTGAGAAACATGTATTTTTAACACAGTTCTGGACCTAGATCTTCTTCCTGAGAGCATCTCAAGGTACTTTCTGCTAGAAGAAGGTACTTCAGTCAAGACTGAAAGGGCCCATGCCAAATCTCTAGGATGGAGGTTAAACCTTTAATTAGCTAAAATTTCTTGGCTGCTTTCTGTATTGGGCATGTGATATTTTCATATTGCCCTTTGGAATCGTGCCTAATTCTCTCCATTAGTTATCTAAAGATGCCAGGATGTCTGACCTTGTTCTTCTGAGCTGCACTGCCCAAGTTAGAAGTGCTTAAACTTATACTGTGGATCTAACCTTCAATTTGTAACACAGAGTTTGTTAAAAATGTAGAAAGCCATCTTTTAAAATCTTAAATAAGGCTAACTTCAAGGCAAGTCCCACAGTGAGCTTTGTGTGCTATGTCCTCACTTCAAGAAATTCTTCTTCAGATTGACATATATCAACAAAATGTAGAGTAGCTGAAGAGTACAGAAAATGAAATACTGACATTGGAGAAGGCAAAGTCAAGTTTGGAGACACAGAGCAATCCACCTTCTAAAGACAGGGCACTTCTAGAAACTTCTCACTGCATGGTGCAACTGGGACAAGACCTTTGCTGCCTCTCAGGCTTCTGTAGACCCTATCCCTGCTGAGAGGAGCTTGGCATGTTGAACTTTCCTGAGACTGCTCATTTGTGTTGGGTGGTTGAGCCAAAAGCTGCTGATATGACAAGATGATTTACTGGAGCTGGACACAGAAGTGGCCTAGATGAGAAAAGCTTTATACCTGAGCTGAAGGTGTTGGTCCAGGATAATAGAAAGGAAATGTAGTCCACTCAAAATTGTTTGCAGCAGTCCTGGCTAGTGTTTCTGTCACTTAATGTTTTCTGAGGGAGTTCTTGTACTTTAAAAGGAAGAAGGTGAGTGGCTTGGTGCCATCATCCCTATATAAAGATCACAAAAAAGTTTGCATTTAGCAAATAATGCACTTACAGTGGGTCCTACAGATGCCGTTTATTTGCAAATGGGACATGCAGTGGACAATGTACACAGTGTGCTGTGGGAATACTGAGCCGAGATTAATTGTCATTGCATTTCACTATGAAGACATACCCCAGGCTGGGAAGGAGAAAATACATCCTGCCACTGTAAAGTTCTAGAAATCATCTGCTGAGTTGGATTAACAAATTATTTCTTTCTTCCAAAGCCTGCAGATTCTAACAGTTCTTATTATGCTTTAACTCTGTGAAGAATTGTTTTAAAATTTTAAAATAACTTCACAGATACTACTGAATACTTTTAATGTAGGTCATGACTGTAGTAATAAACAGTTACTGTCTTGTTTTCTAGATAAAATATTAATACATAACATCCATTTCAGCTCACTATATTAAAAAACCCACAAATTTTAGGAGGTTTGACAGATAGTAAAAGTAAAGTTCCCAGAAAGCAATACCTAAATCACACTCAAAATTCTAGTTAGTCTCAGATTATTCACAGCCCGTAAGATTATGACATGAGCTGCTTAAGAACCCAGATTGAGTAATGCTGCTGTGAGAAGAACAGAGCAGCATGTGGTCTCTTGGACTCTGTCCCCACAGAGGGTGCAAGAAAAGCTTACTGGTTTAAAGCATCCAAAGTAAACAACTGTATTTTTAATAATGGTATAGGGCTGTATGGTCTCCTTGCAAGGCGCAGGAGTGGCACTCGCAACCTGTGTGCTCAAAAGACACACCATTCTCAGATTTCAGCAGATAGCAAATGCTCTTTGCAGTTTAAAGCAAAGTTCATGGTCACACTGGCAGTGAGAATTCAGGGACTTTTCAGTGTGTTTCTGAAAAGCATCACAGTGGGATTTTTTATATAGCTTGAAAATGAACACTGTCATCAGCAGTCATCTTGCACTTATGACAACTAGCTTAGTCCTTTATGGCCTCAACTAGCCAAGCTTCTGTCTGAAAAGAAAAGCTGAAATACATTGCCTTCCATCAGAATCAGAGCATGCCTTGGAACTTGACCAGAATCTAATTCAAGGTTCATCAAGGGTATATTCTGGGAAGCTTGTATAGGAAGAAATTCAAAGTGTCTCCTTGGTTCCTACTTGTTGAAATTCATCAGTGCAATAAGGGAGACACTCAGAGTTGTGTCTTTCATGTTCTGTACACTTTTATTATTATGTTTGTCTGCCTAATCTCTTTATGATATGTTAATGGTCTAACATCAACCATATTTTTATTTGTTTCTATGTTTTTCTTCAATCAGAGGCCTTCTAATATCCTGTAGCATAGAGGAGTCCTTATGTAGTTCTTTGGATTAAAAGCAGGGGTAAATCCAGTTCATCAATGGCCAGATACTATATACCACATACAGAACATCCATCATACACTGAGACAAAGGTTTATTGCTATATTATGATAGAATATACTATTTTTCTTAATATCTGTCTGTAAAAAACAGTCATCTGATCATTGCAACATTTACTTCTTCATATACATGGGTGTTAATTCCTTCTTTGTTGAACAGTATCTGGGCATTGCTGTGAACAAGCTGATGAGGTTTGCTAAGGCATCACAAAGCATTCAACCAAAGACAACAAAAACTTCATTTGGACTTAAGGTGACATAAGGTAGCAGATGACTTGATTTATATCCCACTCTCTGCTGGCTTGTTTACAAGAATAATTATTCTTCCTAGGTGCATCCAATAGTTTTACCCATAATATTTCTGTGCATCTGACTGCAAAAGACATTAATAAATACACTTAATAAGTTAGGCTCATTTAGGACCACACATGTCAGACATTCTGTGGATTTGCTAATTAGCAGTGCTGCACACTCCAAATGGGAACCTCCAGAACCTGTTACAGGCAGTCTGGTATTCAGGAAGATTAATCACCAGGCTGCAGAGCTCAGATGCTGAATGAGAATGTTCAGTGGAGAAATTAAACCCCTCCAGGCAAACTGTAACTTGCATACCCTTTTTCCACAGTCATCACTCAGCTACATGTTTATTTAAGACAGCAAATTACCACTCATGCCTCATCGTAAATGACTTACTGAGAGATGAAAGAGCCCCATCCAGCTCTACCCACAGCTGCTGAGCTTGGGTCCTAATAAAATGTATGCCCAAGAAACCACTTATTTGGGGTTTTTTCTACAGTGAAGGGAATGAAAAATGTGTGTGACTTAAAGTACCTACTAGATTTGTGAATATTATGAGAATCCTATGCCTCCTGTGTCGATTTGCCTAAAATACCAGTTTTGCAGAGGAGGACCTGGATCTCCTGCAGGACAGAGAAGTTGGTTGTGATCCAGCAATGTGCCCTTGTGGCAAGGAAAGTTGATGGCACCCTGGGCTGCTTTAGGGAGAGCATGGCCAGTAGGTGAGAGAGGGCATCCTTAGCACTAGTGAGAGCACACCTGGAATGCTGTCTCCAGTATCAGAGAGACATGAACATATTGAAATTAGTCAATGAAAGAGTCAAAAAGAGGGTTAAAGGATTGCAGCCTCATTTCTATGACGAGAGACTGAGAGACCTGGGAAAGTTCATCCTGGAGAAGACAAGGCAGAAGAGAGGGTAAAGGACCTTATTAGAGGAAGCAGCCTTTTCTGGTCTTCTGATAAGATTTACAGATTCAGGATGCAAGACAGTATCTCCTGTCAGCTTGTATTATGCAGCAGAAAATACGTATACTTTATGATTTTGTTGGACAACTCTATAACTGATCTTTTGCCCTTTCCAGAAAGAAATACATCAATGACTAATGACTTCAGTCACAATATATGGTAAAATTAAATATACAATAGTATTAGGAAAAGCTATTTTTCTTCTCTTCTTCTGATGTTTATGACAAATGTTTCTGTGTCGAGCTGTAAATAGTTGATGACTAATTCACTAAATTAATGGTAGTAATTTAAGATGAACTATAGCAATACCAAACGAGGAAAAGATACGCTTAAAAAAAATTACAGTGGGTTCATTCCTTCTCTGTATTTTAAGGTTTTACCTAGGATCATATGTCTTTAGGATTTCCTTTAACAGCCTCATATCCTTAAGCTTCTATATGCAAGAGCTATTGTGGAAAAAGGCAGGGCATCTGGATTCTGTCTGACATAATGCAATTTTGTTTTTCTTTTAAGGTCAGCCAAGTTCATTGCTGAAGGCCAGCCCAGCTGGGAAGATTATTCTGTAACTCTTATTCTTTCAGGAAAGCATGAAACCACATTTCAGTTTCTGGAAATGTAATGGGTTAAAATACAGTAATAGCCTTTTTCCCCCTGATACTTTTTATAAAATAATAGAGCTTATGAGCAAAAGAAAAAAAAAATCTACATTCTCAGAAAGGGCAGTGGCACTGTCAGATTTATCATGTCAGTTTTCTCTGAGATGTGTGACTTCCAATAAATTTAATGTGCTGTCAGTGTGGAGGAAAACATATCCCTGAAAGAATAGGTATTGTGCAGCTGAAGAGATTCTCCTCCAAGAAGCATAAAAATCACACTGACTTCAAGCTAATATAAGGTTTTTAAATGTACAAGTTTTCTGGAGGGAATTATTAGGCACAAAAATAAAAAGGCCTCTAGTAATACTTTTTAAGTTACAAAACTTATTGAAATACAGAATTCCCTAGGCCTAGAAAGTTAAGCCTTGTGGCTTGGGCAAAGTCAGCTTCAGAAGTAACACTGAACAGGCATTAAAGAGAGAGCTGGCAAAGAAAAATACACCTAATTTCACTCTAAGGCTTTAGATACATTTCTAGCTCTGAATAGGAATACCTGGAAGAGATTTATTCCTTTTATCCCCAAAGGGTGTAAGTACAAATCTAGAATATTCTTGTTGTTTTTGGAGTAAAACCAAAGCACTACTCCAGCCAACCCAAAAGATCCCTTTTGCAATGGTGGGACTAGATTCAACATGATGAGATGGGAGTGGGCAAGAAAAGGGTGCATTTGATCATGAACCTTTGTAGCTGATTCCAAAAACCAGGCACAACTGACATGCCTTCATCATGTCGTAATCCTGCCATCCCCAAATTAAGAACTTGACTCTTGCTTGTGCTTATATTCATGCTTTATGTTCCAACCATGTGTTCTTTCTTGTAGTCTTGCTGGTATGTGCCAGACTTTTGTGCCTGTGTTCTTATCACAAATTATTTGAACCAGTAAATAATTTTTTATTCATGCCTTTGAAGGCCATGTGTTGATATTTAATAAACTGTATGAGACATTGTCAGGCAGTCTGCAACCTGACTGAAACAATAAAATTGTCTACATGTTTCCATACATGGGTTCTTATCTGTAAGTAAACTAGCAACTGTAGGCAACCTATGACCTTTAAAATGTAAATCTAATTTCCATTTGGTGTAAATAAAAGCTACAGAGGCAGCAAGGCATAAGATGGCCTGTGCAATTTTCATAAAGATCCATCGTCCTTCTAATTAAAAGAGATTAAAAGAGATTGAGAAGCACAGTGCTAGGTGATACTTAGGCAATCAGAATGAATAAATCAGTTCTCTCAATGTAATTCATATTTTCAGTTACTGTGATTGTCTGTGAACTGCCTGCAGTGTGTTTTTAAGACATGATATTTGCATAGGCTCTTGCTGAAAAAATTGTGCAGCCATTGCTGCTGTAAGTAGAATCTGAAGTAGTGGGAACATGCTGAGCAGCAGGATGAGAAGACTGCAGATTTGAGACTTTTGGAGATCCTACCTTCAGAGGAAAAAATTGCTGCACTTTGTTTACTATGAATAGTGTACAAAAATCAGAAATAAAGCAGTTGCCTCCTGTACTGGAGTGTCCATGGAGAGATCTGAGGAGGCTGTATTTTCAACTTGTGCTTGAAATACAGGTTTGGCTCAGGGGTTTCTGTGCTCAGTATGAATGACCTTGCCCTGAAGCACATGTTTCCAGACCAAAAAGTCATCATAAACCCTGCAAAACACTTGTGGGGAACTGACAAGTTGCTGCACCACACTACTCAGTACACCTGGTTAGTAGTCCTTGGACTGCCAATCATCTGACCAGATAATAGCCACTACTGTTCATCACTTTCAGGGGGCTTGAAAAAATTTTGGGTTAAATTGATGTTTTGGATGTTTCCACACATGCAAGGGTGAAAGGAGCTATGATATCAACAGGTGTTGATGTTTGTTCCGTAATGTGCAAACTTAGAGCACATGGACTGTGTTTATGGGCTTATAAGTATGTGATGGTAGTCATGAAATGCTACAGTTAGACGTGATCAGTGTGTGCAGACAGGGTGAGAACATGCTTTTCCTTTTATGTTTTTTATTTTAAGAAAACAGATATTTATTTAATTGGGAATAGTTTTAGGAATTTTTTATTCTTAGCAAAACCCACAAGAATTAAGAAGTTAATAATAGATTTTCTTATAGGAAGCTTAGCAATCAAAAAATAACATTCCGTATATAGAGCGCTTGTTCACATCATCAACCACGTAATTCTCTCCCAAAAGTCTGAACTGGAGTGGGTATAAATAATGGGTTGCAGCAGATAACTTGATGAACAATCAATAGCAATTTTTTGCAGGAAGCAATCTTAACAGCACAAAAAAATCACCACATTCAACTCCGCTGTTGTTACCATCATTATCATCAAAAACCCTGTTTCAGCTGAAGAAGTGGGTAGCAAAATGAATAAACAGAGGACAAGAAAATAAAAAACAGTCCCAAAATCACCCCTAAGGATGATCAGAAAGAAGAAACAGAGGAAAACAGACAGCTCACACAGACACAAAGTATTTGCAGAAACTGTGAATCCTTTTGTAAGAATTTGTATTGTTTGCTGGAAGAGGCACAAGTTGTCACAGTGACACCTGCACTTGGCTGGTTTTGGGGCCTGTTTGCTTATCCAGGTGGCTTTGCTTAAACACAGAATATTTAAGAATCAGACATTTTAGTGCTAACCAAAATCACTTGGATGTCTTTTACTTTGGAAACTGAGTTTGTCACAGCTTCCTCTGTGGGATACTTTCAGGAAAGGAATTTCAGAAAATACCCGCTTGGTATGGAGATTAAATTTCCCTTGAGGTTGATGAGAATTTTTTTTTAATACAGTCTGTATCTTATCAAATTGCTTCACTTTTCACTTGGTTGTTTCAGATTCAGCCCTGATTAAGAGGCAAATGAAGCCGTGGGATGGCAACAGAGGGATTTTATTCAAGAACACGGATTTGATTGCACGAGAAGTGTGAGGTAGGGAGAGAGAAAGAAAGAGGAAACACCTGTCAGAGAGAGGGAGAGACAGAGCAGGAGATCATCAGCTGGAACTACAAGAGCTGTAAGGTCCCTGCCAACCCCAGCCATCCTCCGGGTAGAAGTTGTACAGACTCCAGAAGTGACTCCACAGCTGCTTTCTCTGGAGCAGGCCCTGGGCAAGGACAGGGGAGGAGAGGGTGCAAGACTTTAGACACAGGGTCAGCTGCAAGCTCCTTCTGGTGAATGTTTTGTGCGCAAAAATAGAAGTGAAGATGGGGAGTGTGGTGTTACATTTTAGTTAAATGGTATGCTCTATCTCACCCCTCGAAAATGTAGGGTTTATTCCAAGCCTGCAATCCTTCCCTGAAGTATCATGTATCTGTAACCCCATTGGCCCAAGGCTTATTCCGCGCCCACTTTGAATCTCCCTGTTAAACTGTGTGGGGAGACCAGAGAGTCTCTCCTGGCCCTTTGCTCCCCAGGCTCTCCCTCTCCCCTTCTCCCCTTCTCCCTCAGAAACCATGCTGCTCCCCGGGTAGGGATCCCCAATAAACCCTCATTTAATTAGCACCCTCAGGAGGCGCGTGGAGTCTCCTTGCCTGCCTGCTGCTCCCAGTGAACACACAGCTTAGGGGGCCTCCCGGGACTCCCTGGGGATCCCCCAAACGAACTGCTACAGGGGAGAAGAGCCTTCACAGCATATTTACCACCACAGCAGGCCTGGGAACGGGCAGATGTTGCTCCTTGCCCACGCCAAGCTGCCTTTCCGAGCCAGCTCGGCTCCCTGGCCATGGGCAGCGTCAGAGCCGGGCTGTGGTGGCTTCGGTGTCCAGGTTGCACAGAGGGGTTCCCAGCACAGTTTTCTCTCAGCTGGGCTCAGTGTGTGCCCTTGGGAGAGCAGGGACAGCCCTGCCCTGCGGGCCCGGCTGGGAACTCTCCCACTGGTACTGAGGGCTGAGCAGCCACTGCTCACAGGGGACTCACTGGCACTGAGTGTGAAGGTACATCAGCTTGTGAGAAACAACTGCTCACTTTGAAAATTTAAAAAGGTTTATTAAACCTTAACAAAAATACAAATACAAAGGACTGCATAAGGAAAAAGCTGCAGTGCTGTGGAACTGCCCCTCATGCATACCATGTAGCCACTTCATCTTCAAGATGGATGCTCAGTCTTTTGTACCCCTGGGGGTTGCATCAGCCAGCCCTGGCCCCTCCCAAAGTCTGTCAGCTCTTCTTTCCCATTTATCGGTGGAGACTGCTTTCTTGTAACTTGATTGGAGGTCAGGTGTTTCCATACCTCA
The DNA here is from genome assembly GCA_024865655.1 of Emberiza elegans. Classification (NCBI taxonomy): domain Eukaryota; kingdom Metazoa; phylum Chordata; class Aves; order Passeriformes; family Fringillidae; genus Emberiza; species Emberiza elegans. The sequence continues at coordinate 59,092,915 of JALJVW010003023.1, read as the reverse complement.
CCCCCTAAACAACAGCCTTTTCCATTCCCAGCTGCCCCAGGTAAGGGACACATGTGCAGCCTTCTTTCTACCTGTCCTAGACAACCCTGGCTGTCTGACAGTCACAATACAGGGAATTGTGGAGAAACAGAGGACATCTAAACTACAATAACATAACTATACATCACTAAAACTTTTCTTAATATTCACACAATAATTATCTTTGAATTGTGAAAGCCAATCATCTCATTATTTATCTATAAAAAGCTCTCTTCCCTTTTGGCTGTGACTACTGATTCTACACATGCCCCTGCCGTGCCCAGAGTCCTGAGAGGCCTTGGCCATGCTCCCACACAACAGCCCCTGCCCCACACTGCAGAGCCCTGGGTTTGCAGGCCCAGGGCACAAGGAATTGGCTGCACAGATGTGCCAGGGACTTGTGGGCAGTGGCTCCACATTCTGCAGGAGACTGGGGACCAGGGGTGTCCTTTAGGGCTCTGCCTGAGCACCAGGGCTCATCACTGCCTTTGGCAATGATACCAAGGGCATTGAGTGCACCCTTGGTGCCTTTGCTGGGACAGGAAGCTGAGTGGGGCAGGGGCACCATGCAAGGATGGGCCATCCACAGGCACCTGGACAAGCTCTGCATGGTTCAGTTTTGCTGGGCTTGTTTGGCTCTGTTTGCCCATCAAAAAGCTTTTCCCTTCCCTGGCTGGGAGGAGCCAAGCCGGGCAGAGAAAGCACAGCAAGAGACTCCAGCTGAACCAGAACTGGATATGAACTAGACATTGCCATAGAGAAAGCAGAAGGAAAAGAAAAGCAAGTCTCATAGTTAGGCATAAATACATGTTTGTAGACCAAAGATGTCTATGTACAGTCTCCAATGCACATGAAACCAGATCAGATAAATAACTGGCTGTAATCACAAACCACATAACGCATGTACACACACATGTGTATGTTTCCACATATTCATGTAAATACAAAGTTTAGTTTAGACCACATAACCTCAAATTAGATATGAAATAACCTGAGGTAAAACATGCAGCTCCACACAAAAAAATCAACACAGTGTAGACTTACTAAGGCATACCTAGAAATAGGCAATGACTGATTGTCCTAGTTTTGGCCAGAACAGAGTTAATTTTTTACAGAGGTAGAGGAAAGCATGGCCAGATACTAATTTTATTCAATACCATGTCATGTCACTTGCCAGGGACAGGAGAAAGGGAGCCAGGAGTGGGAGTAAGGGACCCTCTCTTTTCCAGCTGAGGGAAAAAAACCATGGTGGGTGAAATGGTCCAGTACTGTTTTACTTTTTATGTAAATTATTTTTTGTCATACACCTTTTTTTATTAATACTGTTTCTATTTCTGCTCATTTTTCTTATGTCATTGCTGTTTCCACTAAATCGTTTTTTATCTCAACATTTGATTTTAAAATTTTGTGGATTTAGTTCTCAACTCTATCCCTGTAGTAGGAAGGGGAAAGCTCCTGTTATCATCTGTTAAAAAGTAGAATAGTACCTCTTTTATTTTGCTTGTCCATTTATATCATCCTTAGGTTTTTGCTGCTGTGGATTTGTAGAACAGGGCCAGCTGTTGGCTGTGCTGGCACCCTGTACTCTGTGCCTGATGACAGCAGAGAGGTTTCCATGTGATTCTGCCCTGTTCTCCATGCTGTGGTGCCTGCACTTTGCACAGCTCTGTGCTCTTGCAGGCAGTGCAATCCCAGCTAGTGCCCTGGTCTCTAATTAATCCAGAACTTCATCTACAGTGCTACTCCTTGTAACTTCAGGTGCCATGTACAGCAGACCTCTCCCTGAGCTGAAGTTGTTAAGTGAGAGCCTGAAATGTCAAAAGCAGGGAGCGTCCACTAAATTTGCTCTTCAGGCATCAGCCCACCTGCTGACAGTCTCACTGCCTTGTTCTCACAGAGCAGGGCCTTCACCATCTGAGAGGGATTGGTTTTGTTCCTCATCTTCACTGGAGTCACACTGTAAATACAGAACTGTGTAATGTGCATATATTGTGCAAACAAGGGACAATAGCTGTAATGATAGACATGAATCCATAATTTAAGTACAGAATAAAGCCTCATAGAAGCACAGGACTTCTGTTCAAGACCATTAACTCTAACGAAAATGAACATTTTTCATTAGGCTCTATTAGCCTGCTGCAAAGTAGGGCAACTGCTGTGCAGTATTTGTAGAAACAAATTGCTAATCAGTCAATAAGGATCTTTACTGTGCACTCTGCTACAGCCAGCTTTTACCCATTTTCTACTACACTGAATTATTTTAACTCCTTGAATTGTTACTTAGTGAAAAAGAAAATATGTTTTATTTATACAGCATTCACTGTGGCCATGCATAGTGAGTTTTGTGTCTTGAGTCCATTTTGTTAACATTTATACAGGTGATTTATTATCACTTGGATTTGCCTCATGACTTTTTTTTCTAAGCTTCAGAAAATTTTTATTGTATACTGAAAGCCGGTAATGAATTGAATCAATCATTCTTTTAGAAATAGATTTTATAATTCCATTACTAGTGCCCCATGCAACTTAAATCTTAACGACAGGAGCTCTTGCTACTGGAGCACAAAAGCCTGCTGATCAGTATGGAGTGTATTATTCACACAGAGGGAAATTACAGGCCATATAACATATGTGTATGTGTGTGCATATATATATGTATATATAAAATACTTATGAAACTATATAACTTATTTTTTTTTACTGTTAAGAAATCAGCTTTAATAATTTGTTTTCTATATATGATGAAATTTATTCATGGTAATGGTGCTAGGCATAAAAACCAGAAGTTTATTGTCCTTCTTGCAATCTAGAATATGCAAAGTTGCCACATTTTATAGCAATAAAATAGAGCAACTACAGTGGTCCTTGCTAGGTATGAACTGATGAAGTCCTGTGGTTTTATGACAGTGAGAATATGATATAATATGAAATTGCATCTTCATTAGAAATGGAATCTGAATAAATTCCTTATTTCTATAAGTAGTGATAACATTAACATTTTGGATTGAAATGCTAAGAGTATTTTAGCAAAATTTAAGTTTTTAGTTGTGGACAAGAAGTACTGATTTTAAGGGGAAGCCAGAGATTTAAACATTGGTAGCTTGGAAAATAATGCTGGGACCTAGAGAAATTTAATAATTATCTGCAAATATTTAAATGTTATCAGGATTAAATATTAGTTTTATTTTTAATATTTGACCTTCAGATAAGCTGTCATGGAGGGACAGATTGATAGTTGGAAATGGGGTAAATAACAAAATATTAAAAATAGCCCTGTAAGATGAATGCGAGAAATCTTAGACATCTCTATTTTCAAGGACAATCCCAGTTGGATCTCTGACATGTATTTGATCTAAAGGATGAAAGATTTCCTCAAAAATATTTGGGAGATTTTTTTATGAAATAATTTCACTATTGCAACTAAACAGAAACCTGAATTTTGGCAGGATAAGTTTGAGAAATATTGTATTCTCCATATTATGATATTGTTGTGTGTTGGATTAGGTTATTTATTGCAAAGATACATGAACATAGTTCTCTATAAACAAGGGTATAAACCTTAGTGTAAAGGAAATGAAAAGCAGACTGCAAGAGCTAAAGGTAAAATATTTTTATGGATTTTTCCCTTGCGAGTTGTGACTGTATTCTGAAGTAATTTGGAGGTTTGTACCACTGCATTATAAATGGCATTATTATACTGGCTGTATGGCTGTTATCAAAAGAGTGTATCAAATCCCTTCTGCTCAATCTGACAGAGCTACAGGATGCATATATGCCATTTCAGTAAGGTGGCTCACAGAGGCTTTTGGAAAAGCATTTTGCTATTGTACACTGACAATGACGTTAATCCTAGCATTCTGAGAAGCACAGATGCCAAAAGGAGCTGTGAAATACCTTGCTTGTTTTGAAGTGAGTGGTTGAAGTGAATGCAGGCTACTTAATGTTTCAGGAGCTTAAGCCTGGGGGTAAAAAGATAGGATAATGTGAAAGCCTGGTAGTTGATGCCTCATTATATTAAGGAGTCTGGAAACGAGTTACTAACACATTCGTCTTTATAAACTAATCCCTTTTCCTTTCATTCATCCTTTCATACATTCAAGAGTGGACCCAGTAATAGAAAATTTGTCCAAGGAGCAACAAATCTAAGATTACTTAGACACTTGTTTGTTATGCCCCATTTGTGGTGTTTCAGAAGAGTATCTGTCTGAAGCACATGTTGAACCCTCTCAGGGATGTATTTCTTTCACTCAGCTGCGTGTGTCCTTGGCAATGGTGCTGTCCATTAGGTCTGTAAATGAATTTAGTGTGATGAACTGCAGATACCATGTGAGTGTGGCAGCAGCCATAGTCCGTTGAAGTATAAATATTCCCACTGACTGAATGATCATAATTGAAACTTTCTATGTTTTCAAACAAATTTGTTCTACTTTAAACATTGAGTTTTATCATAATGTTCTCTTTCTAAGGGCAAATTTTTTTTTATAAGGGCTATTTTTTTTCTCTTTATAAGGCCTAATTAAACAACTTTAATGTTTCCATCCGTCAGTGTTTTTACTCTGAGCTGATGATGTTGAGGTGGTTGCACTAGGTCAGTGAAATGAGTGATATATTGTGTCCAACAGAATGAATCACAGAGACAATTACATTTAGAATTCCAGTCTTTGGGAGGTGAGCTTTAGTGAGTTGAGGTTAACCCTCAGTTTATTGAAACAGCCTCTTCCTCAACTGGATTTGAAAGAAATATAAGGGACTAAATACAAGGAAGAAATTTTTTATGATGAGGTCGGGTGAAACCCTAGAACAGGTTACCCACAGAGTTGGTGGTTGCCCTATCCCTGGCAACATTCAAGGTCAGACTGGATGAGGCTTTGAGCAACCTGACTGAGTTGAAGTTGTCCCTGCTTACTGCAGGGGTTTGGATTAGATGGCCTTTAAAGGTCCCTGCCAACCCAGACCATTCTATGATTCTATGGTGTTATAGAATGTCTTCATCTTATGTCTCAGTATTGCAGAGAAACACTTGGAGCTCTCATGAGATATTTTTTTTGTCTGCATGAGTGCAAGCTCTGCTGCTCCACTCAACCATCTGGTCCATCCCACTGTTTCTTCTGAGGGTCCCTGTTCACTGCCTAGTCTTGCTTCTTGGGTAACCACCTTGGTTTACCTCTAGGGATAACAGAGGGATATTAGATTTAGAGGTAGCAAGACTGCTGAAAGCAACCTTAACCCAGCATCAGGTTTAGTTAGCTTAGGCTATGATTTTGAAGGTATGTCTGCATTGCTTCTGTTGTCATACCTGCTTGTTTAGACTATCTGAAATATCTCTGTGTATCATCACATTGTCCAAAATAGGGTTATTCAAAGTTGGTGAAGATTTTAGGGCTCTGAACACATGAAGATCACCTCATATTTGCAGCAATACAGTACAAATGAAGGGCTATTTCCAGACTCATGTCTGGACTTCTCCTTGGGAGTAATGCCAACAGTTTGGAAGGCAGATGAGTTGAAAAATTTTGCCCAAGAATATAATCCCATTTATTTATTTATTACAAATACTAAAGCATTTTAAGGCTCTTCTAGCTTGTGACTATCTGACAAACATAAATTTTGGCATAGAAATGTAAGCAAAAAGAAGAGCCACACTTCTGTTGCTCATTTTTTTCAGGTATTTCACCTAATGAAGCTGCACCAAGGGGTGACTGCTTTCCTTGAAGCAAATTGTGTTCCTCTTTGAGAGCTGAGGCAAAACAAGTACCTGCTGTAGTGACACTGCTATGCTTTGGAAACATGTTGTGGTCAGTGCAGCATCCATCACTTTTCTGGTTACCTAGGGTGAGTTACTGGGATGCGCCTTTCTTCTGGCTCGGCTTCAATGTGATCTCACGCTGACCCTAAGCCTCCCAGGGCAGCATTTATATTCTAACCATACAGAAGCTATGCTGATTCCTCTGACATTGAAACGGCCTCTGGGGTGCTTTTTTTCTGCTTCACAATGGAAAATAACAGCTTCTCTAAGCTGCTCTCTTCATATATACAGAGTCCCTCTGGAACTCCAAGCCACAGAGACCCAAACCTCAGACCATTCTCTTCCCCCTCAGGTGCTTTCTCTTCTGCCGGACACACAACAGGGACAACAGACTTGTGTTCTTTGAAGAGCCCTTTATACTTCTAAATAGACTTGGGCCTATTTAATTTCAAAAATTGCACATGACAGCTCATAGGACCACTGTCATATTCTGCTGACAGTTTCTGCACAGTGGTAGAATACTGCCCTGTCAGGTTTGACATGCCTAACAAAAACCAGAGCTCCTCAGCACTGCTAGGCCCAAATCACATCTGCAAATTTCCATGAAAATATTTGTAAGTGGGCAGAATTCCAGATATCTAGAAGGATACTTGCCCAGCAGATGTGAGTTTTAATATTTTCTGTGTGAAACTCACAGACAAAGTGTTAAACCAATTAGTGAATGAATACATATTAAAATGTATTAGGTCTTTTTTTTTTCTTTTTGTGGTAGAAAACAGAATTTGAATTTGTAACCTTGGATTCCAGCTGGATCTCACTAGTTTGGACAGAAATACGCCAAAGCTTTGCTGCTTACCACACCGCTTGACTGGTTGGAAACCTACAAGATAGTTTTGGTATGGAGTGAAACTCGTGGTTACAATGGTCAAGGAGCCAGCTGGCGGGAGAGAGAGCAATGTTCTTTTAGAGGGATAGAATGCCAGAAAATGAGGGCAGAGACTGAGACTGAGACTGAGACTGAGACTGAGACTGAGACTGAGAGTGTTTGTTGGCTGTGCTGTGAGGAGTTGCCCATGAGAAATCACTGAGAAGGTAAGTGACCTTTGCAGTATGATGACAGCACTTTTATTCTTCAGTTTTCTGAGAGTGGTTTTGCTAAGATCTTAGAGTTAGAGAGCTACTAGATACACCTGGCACTTGCAGTTGAGTAAGATGAAATGATTCAAAGCAAATGGAAGGCCTGGCATGTCACCACCTGACCCTCCAAAAGCTTTGGGCAGATGTAGAGTGGCTACAGGTTCTTAAGGAAAACAAATCCCCTGCAATTCAAAGGACAGACTGTTTAAGAATTTGCTCTTTGCATTAGAGGCAATGAACACATCCTTTTTCTCACCACAGCTGAGGGGTGGCTGTGTGCTGAAGTACATTCCACAGTACAGGGTGCTCAGCCATCTGGAATGGGACTAGGGCAAGGGTATGTCATCCTTTTCTATCCTGGGCAATTTGCTTTCCTCTCTGTGGAAATTGTGCACAGTGGAGGGTGGGAAGGTTGTATGCCTGAGTGTTGCTTTTACAGATATTCAGGAGTCAATGAGGGCATGGGCAGCAGAGTACAGATGCTTGGATGGGTTCCCAAGTCCATTAGGAAAGGACCAGAAGCTTAAACATGAAGAGTAATGTGTTTCAATGCCTTATTAGACTTAGCAATACGTAGTAAAACACAGAACAAAAAGACAAATGCAAGTTGCAAACTTTTGTAATAAATGCTATTTACAGAGGGAAAAACTGAGCAGGAGGAAAGAACACAGCGAAGTAAAGCTATCCAGATGCTGCCTCCCTAGAGGGTCAGCCCTGGATTTTCACTGGAAATACACATGCATACTTTAATTCCAAGGGAAACTGTAAACCAATAAAAATACAGATTATTGCTTCTGTCCTCCCCCAATTTTACATGCTTTGAGCAATAAAGATTGCTAATAAAGCCGGAGCAATTCCTTTTGCTTTTTCAGTCAGACTGGCATTAAGGGCCAGTAAAATCTTAGGTGTTACTTTTTGAATTTTTCTGAGTAAACAGGTAATCAAAACTACTGTCTTCCCTGCAATTTATTGCTGGAGTAATAGTTTTGCTGTGAGGGGAAAAAAGATGTCCATCCACATCATGCAGCTTAAGATTACAACTCTTTTATTAAACCCAGTAACACAAGAAAAACCAAACAATTTGCTGCCATAAAATGCTGTAAATGTTCTAGGAAGTAATCTCCTGTCACCACAGATCAGAGAGGCATCTAAAGTCTTGCAGATCCAGTTTACCTATGCTTTCACTATTATATGCTCTTGTATTAGACAAAGCTCAAAGCAGACAGAATCTAATTCTCTTTACCCAGATCCAGTTGCCAATTCAGACAAAGCCTTACTGCTTGCTTGGTCTTTCAGCACTTGGGGATACAAAAGGTCTCTATACTGTTAGTTTTCTCTTGTGTTTCTTAGTCAAAGCTGGCTCTGGCAAACTCCATCTCTTATGTTTTAGAATAAGTGTTGCTAGGGGCCCTCTTTCTGTGGTCTTGCTGAATGGCTGCTCAGCATTTTTTTGGGACATGAAGATACCTCAAGAGCCTCTGTGCCTCTTGGCATCTCTCAAAAAGGAAAGCATGATGGAAGAGGATTGATTCAGAATTTTATTCCTGTTTCCACAATAAAGAGTAATAGTGCTTGACCATCACATTGTTTTTCTTATTTTTCCTTCATACCATTCCTACAACAGTGAATTTGTACTGTACCATCAGCCTGAGCTGGGATCGTTTGAGCTGAACACATTGATGACTTACTGCAGTAAGCAGCACTGTCATTCACCTGCCTCAGTGTTTGCCCAAGGTCCCTTTTAGAAACTGAGATATGCTGACTTGAACAGTTAATTAAATTTGGGAGGCTGTGCAATTTGCCCAGCAATATTTTAGGAAAGATCTGTAAGCACTGGTTGTTGAGGGAAGAGGCATCTTTATAGAACATAAAGCAGAAATGAAGTCAGAAGTAATCCAAGGTCTCTGGGGTATTATATCGTGGTATATTGGATCAGCAAACAGATACCAAGAACTCATTCTGGAAAAAACAGCTGCAATTGCAAAGTAATGGTCACATATTTCTCAAAATTGGGAGAGGGTGACAGAACTGTTATTCCTGTATCAGAAATGCAAAAGAGGGAAAGGACAACCCTCAGGTTTGTTTCATGGACCTACTTTGAGAGCTGTGATTTCTCTCTCACTATAATCCTGAAAAGTCTCTATTTTAATGCTCATTGTAATACCCTTCCAATGAAAGGCAGAAAAGAGAGAGAAGGAAACTAATGCTTTCTTCTTAGAGAAGAAACCTGCTACTTATGCTTTTTGTACAACTTCCTACTAAAATTATCTGAAACCTGCAGGCTGATTGAGACTTTGTATTACCAAGGGTCTCTTTGTATTGAGAGGATTTGCTTTTGTGATAGCTGTGATGTTTCCTGTCTCTGCAGCCAGGATTTCTGTCTTTAAAAGGGGGGCACTGGCATTGGTAAAAAGCTGTGGAAGACCTTTAGGTGCACCCTTGTTGTCCAGAACTTCCAAAATTGGTGAAAATGTGGCTTTCTGTTCTGGTGTATAAATAGTGCTTCTTGTGACAATAAGCTGATGCATTCGATACCTTCAAATCAAACACCTTTAATAAAATAAATTTAAACTATTAAGTGCAATCCCAGTCACACTTTTCCCTAATACTTGTGAGACGTGGATTTTGTTTATATGTGGCATACTTTAAGTTTGCATTAGCAGTCTTCCATTATGATGTTAGGAAAATGGTTTAAAAAAATCTCTCTTGAATAAATACTATAAAAATATCCAGAAGTACTTTAAATCAACTACTCACTGTTAGCTAAATTAAATAAAAGCAAACCAAACTAAACCAAAACTCTCTGTTTTGGTAAGAATAAAAAACCTTCAAAGAACCCAAACCCAAATATTTTTGCATACTTGAATAGGGAGAGTGTTTTACTGGATGGTGACAAAACAAAATTCATCCCCAGTTTGTAGTATGTGGAAAGCTGAAGCATTCTAGCTGGATCACTGGAGAGAATCTGACATGTTCAGCTCAGTGGCTCAATATAATATGTTGCTATCTTGAAAGTGATATCTACACAAAGCCAAGAATTGCTTAATCTGCTTTCCCAGAAGTTCAGTACGTTAAATGATTCCAAGAAGACTTCCTCTACTGCATGTTCAATTAATCTTTGCTCTGCTTATACTATTTTGCTTTTTCTTCCAGTACTGGGAGGCCTTCCATGCTATGCTTCAGCTAGCATAGGCATGCTTGGCATCAGCACAGTGGGGTTTTAACTCTAGGTACACACAAGAGCGGAGAGGAAGAACACAAATCACCCTCTAGCTTTCTCAGAACTAACTCTGGAGAATGTGAAAAAATAAGTTACTGTTTCTAATAAAATATCCAGATTTTTTCCATGGATGTTTTTCCATCACAGCCCTGATAATAGGGCAGGAATACTAAGGTTTCTTTAGGTTCTGAATTTATTTGCCTGATTTGAGAGACCTGGACTTGGATGATTTCATTGATGAAGTCATCTGTGTATTTGCATCATATGTTCTGTGAAATACATTATTTAAGCAGTTTGTGTAGGAAGAGTTATTATTAAGGAATATAGGTAGGGTATCCTTGTTTTTCACTGGTAACATAAGTCTTTAAAAAGCCTTGCTGGTCCCATTTCATCACCAGAAAATCAAAGCAGACATTCATATTTAGGAAAATCTGGCCCTGAATTGTCACTTGTGTGTCCAAGTGTGAACATTGATGGCCCTGCATGCATAGTACTCCTCTGTATTTCCCTTTTATCTTTATTGGTATTGGTGTTAAATGGGCAGTTAGGGGATATGAAACTGCGGAACAGATTCATTACAGTGACTTCCTACCTCAGGCAGCAGCAGCTTGAATTTAAAAGCTATCTCCCCTCCCCCAAAGCAGAATGCAAAAATGAAGACAGATCAATGTCCACATCTCCCATTTGCAATAATTCATTTAGTTACGTTAATAAAACTATCTATTTGATTTGTCAAATTGCATTACAAAGCCCGCTGGAGCTGACTGGAATTATCTTGTCTCCTGCCCCAGTGCCTGGCTGCCAAATCAGGGGGGTGGAGGTTAAGATCAGTTTTGCTATGGCTCATTTACTCCAGCTCTGCTGGTTTATTCCATTTAGCTCTAAGTAGGATGAAGGGAGACAAGCTTCAGCTGATTTGCCCTGTGCTGGAGCACAGCCTTCAGCCCTGTAATGCCTGCAGTGCTGTAGGTACAAGTGGTGCAGCCACAGAGATCTCCTGCAGGTCATGAACTCTGATAGAATGACTGCTTCTGAGTCACATGCTGGACTTTTGCCTAGTTTATGTGAAATCAGCTCCTATGGTTGTTAGTCATTGAGAGCTCATGTCTCCAGCTGGAGCACATAATTGAAATTGTAAAAGGAGTTTGGAGGCTAAGAGAATAGGAAAGATTGGGGGGGGGTAAAAAAAAAAAAAAAAGGCTGCATGCAACATTTTTGTAAATCCAAGAAGTCACAAAGAAAGCAGCTGGAGAAACAGACCACAGCACTAATATAAAAAAATGTTTTTATTATCTTGTTTTTTTTGTTTCTCTGAAATGCCTGTTTGTGCCTACAGTGGTGCTCATGTGCCCATTTGGTAGATTGCTCTATCCCATGTATTTTGTCTTTCCTCTCTTTTTTGATCAGCAGATGTGGTTCTTTTTGCAGACACAGTCCAATTTAAAATTATACCATATAACCCTACAGAAATGTTGTGAAAAGCCCAGACTGTTTATGTCTCTGCGTGACACTTGACCATAGTCATGAACTCCAGCCCAGCCATGCCTAGAGTGCTCCTGCAGCACCCAGCACAAAGCTGGGTGAGCCTGGGGAGCCAGTGACCATGTTTGCTCCTAGATGCCTGAAGTGTCTGCAGGATGCTGACTGTATAGTGATTTAACTGTGGGATGAGACATCTGCTTTTCTGGCTGATGTGAGCCCCCAGGGAGGGCAGGTACCACACAGTGAGGCTGAGCAGTGGGGAGATGCCCAACTGGTGCTTTACTGTCATAAGAGGCCAGTAGCCAGCAGGAGAATGTGTAGCGTGAAAATGAAAAAGATTTTGGTCTCTGAATCCTGAGCTGAGAGTCTGTTGTGGTTTTGTTGTTACCCACGGGTAAGTGATGCTGAAGAAGGAAAAAAGCCAGGCATACACTTAGGCTGCAATTTTACCATGCTGCTGGCCAGAAGAGGTTTCTCCAAGGCATATTCTGTGCTGTCACATTTCTTTCCTTAATGCAGGGCAGCTTGGGCAAGAGTGAATCCCCTTTTTTGGGGGAGGCTGGCTTAGAGGCTAAACACAGCTGGGAATTGGTTTTGAATTGATGAGACCTTTACCTGCTTTCTGTAGGAGACAGCCTTCTCTTTCCTGAGTCTATTTACTAGGAAAAGAAGATTCCTACCCTCTTATCTCAATTTTGACTGCACTGTCCTGAACATCTCATGGAGAAAGGGACTTATTGAGTCCCTGGATAGCTGAGCAGAAATTAAAAATAAAGGAAAACAAAACCAATTCACATCATGCAGCCTAAACTGGCCCTTAGAGGAATGTCTATTGAAGTGCTTGAAAGATTTAGCTTGATGCTCACAGAAAAGCTGTAAAATAAATCCCATTTGTAAGGACAAATGGATTTGTAAGGAAGACTGGAGGACATCTGAAATATTCCAGAATAACACAGTTTTTGCCACAGACATTTATTAAGTTCTTTAACAGGGAAGCACACATGAATATTTTTAGTTTGTGTAAGGGCTTATAAATACTTCCCAGAAGCCACTAAGAAAAGAATAACCTGGTTTTGGTGAAGATTCAAACTTCAAACTGACAGTATTCTGCATTCATAGGTTTTGAGAGGTGATAAAAGTCAGTGTTTTAGCGGACATTGTACTTCTGACCAGGCATGATTGAATGTTACAGACTAAACACTACCCACTCACTTAGCTCCTGCATGAGCACTTAAGAATTCTAAAAGCCATGTTTGCAGTTAAAGACTAAATAGAATAGACAACTGCAAAAGAAGAGAACCTGTTTTGTTTGAGAAGGGTTCATTCTCATCCTTTACAGGAATGACTAGAAAACAAAATATCACTATGGGTTAATATTTTGTCTTGCTTCAGTGCACGTTGCGTTGTGCAAGAGCAGACACAAGATGAGCTTAGCTGGATGCTAAGCTTGAAGAGAAACATAACCACATCATTCCTCTACCATTTGCATTGTCTGTCCCCAGGCAGGTACTCAGTTTTTGTGATGAGCTCATTAAGATTTCTGCTTCTTAAAAGCCCCTCAGGGACATTTGTCTGTTTGCCATTCTGTATTTAAAGTCTGTACCTGCAAAAAATTTATTGCAATGTTGTCACTCAGCTATCAGAATAATACCAATACCTTGGACTTACAACACAAATATCTTCCCAAGGATGGTTAATATATATTAGCCAATCAGCTTTGGAAATCAAACAAATAGTTCCAGAACTTTTAACACTATAACCACTTTTGCTTGTGTGACAGTTTATTTGCTTTAACATAATTGTACTTTCAGCTGTCTGCTTGTGAAATTTTCTTGCAAGCAACATGAATGTTGAGGCCTGTGTTTGTGTGGGCAGATCACCCATGAGGAGCAGTTGTTAGGAGGGATGGAGAGTGGCTTAGAAAATTGACTCATGAGAATAAAATAACCTAAATCAGAAACCATCTTGGAAAATGTCAGTAACACAAGTATTTGGCAAGATGCTTTTTAGGAGGAAATCAAAACTTTTGTCTGCAATAGAAGTTCTGGACATAAGTCTGCCATCATTTTAAACTGTTGCACAGGGCTTATAAATGTGTCATGAATGATGTGCATTCTAATAGTTAAACTTCCTAACTAGGGCAGTTCCCTGTATCAGATGATATTTTCATTCAGAGAATATACATTTTTCTAACAAGCACAGAAAGCTAACTAACTTAGAGAAAGACAACTTTATACAAGAAGCATTCTGTCTTCCTATTATTAATAGTAGAGAATGTGTCCAGGTCTTTTTTATGTTAAGGGACTTAAAAAGCATTAAAAAAAGGATTTTAAAGCATCTTGACACAAGCTTGGAATAGAGCAGCTGTTTAAAGTGAGCAATATTGTAGAGTGGATGCTTGTAGAGCTCCAGAAGACACAGATGCAGGGACCTGTATTGAAGAAGATTGTGAGAGTGCAGCTATCCCGAATGTGAAGGAAGGCTTTAACTAATATTAAAATAGCCATGACAAAGTTTTAGGCAGCTTGCTTTTGTTCCCTACAGGACTTTGCTAGGAAGCTACCTCTGAGCCATTCAGTGATGGGGAAAACAATAAATACCTGCTACAAATAATAACGTTTTTTTTTTTTTAAAATGCAACTTGATGACCGTAATCTAATCACTGAATTCCTGGTACCACACATTCTCCATACCATATTTTGTAGTTCTGCAGTTGTGCTTCAGAGTGTCTTCTTCACTGAGCATTCCAACAGCTCAATTTTGCAGCTCTGTCTGTAGCAAGATGATGAATAGTTTTGTTCCATTCTCCCTAATAAATGTCTTTTGAAACAGAGCTTTACTGTTTATATTATTCTGTGTTTAAATTTAGACTCACTCAGAAGCCATTTTTCAGATCTGAGATGAAGCTATGCAAGCTATCTAAATACCAGAGTATGCAAAGAAAGACGGATCTGTACATTGCTTTACTTATTTTGTGTACTGATATCTATGCATTGCCTCAGGGTCTTGTTAGTTCCTTAAAAAAATGAGATATTAAATATCTTTTCAGCTTCAGCTAACAAGCCATTTGTGATGCCTGCTGAGAAGCTGTCATAGCTGTACCTTGGCTCAGGCAGCCTGCCAAATGGCAAAGTTTTAGCAGCATTAAATGACTTTTCTTTTGTTAAAACAACAACAAAAAAGCCCCTTTAAAATATACTATCAACTTTAGACTGGGAAAAGCTGAAGCAACAATGACAACTCTTTTTTTTTCTTCTGATTTATTACTACTTAGCTATATCAATGTGATGTGATCTTACATCTGTTTTGCTGTCCTACATAAATACTGACCTCACAGTACTTTTGTAGTCTAGGAGCAAATAGGTACAGGGCAATATGACACCTGTGCCAAGACAACCCTTAACCTTGAAAGCCTTCATTCTCTTTACCCATTCAATACAGGGCAGCTCCAGAGCTTACAGCTTCACCTTTCCTCAGTGCTTTATTCAAACATACAATCCCATCTTAATTAAATATTAGGTTGCTGTATTGTTTTAACTTCCTTCTCGTCCATTTCACAGGGTCATGGGGTCATTAAGCATAAGGTTGTAGAGTCCAGCTGTTAACATGGCACTGTGAAGTCCACTACCAAAGTATGTTCCCAGGTGACACAGCTACCTTCAGGGATGGTATCCTTCACCACTTCCCTTGGCAGCCTGTTCCGATGCTTAGCCACCTTTTCAGCGAAGGATTTTTTTCCAATGTCCAATCCAAACCTCCCCTGGTGTAACTAGAAACCATTTCCTCTCATCCTGTCACTTGTCACTTTAGAGAGGAGGCTGACCATCACCTGGCTACAGCCTCCTTTAAGGCAGGTGTAGAGAGTAATAATGCCCCTTCCTGAGCCTCCTTTTCTCCAGGCTAAACAACCCCAGCTCCCTCAGCTGCTCCTCATAAGATTTGTGCTCCATATCTTCATGAGCTTTGCTGTCTTTTTCTGGACACTCTCCAGCATTTCAGCATCCTTCTTGCAGTGGGGGCCCAGAAATGAACACAGGATTTGAGGTGTGGCCTCAAACCAGTGCTGAGTACAGGGGGACAATCACTGCTCTGGTCCTTCCTGTTGGACACACTATGTCTGATACAGATGCTGTTGGCTTCTTGGTGACCACTGCTGGCTCGTGTTCAGCTGCTGTTCACCAGCACCCCCAGGTCCTTTTCCAGCAGACAGCTTTCCAGGCACTCAGCCCCCAGCCTGTAACTCTGCATCACTAAACAGGTGCCTTTATCATAGAAGCAGATCAGGTTGGTCCAGCAGGACCTGCCTTTGACAAACCCATGTTTGTGCTGGCTGGGCCTGATCCCCTGGCTGTTCTGTACCTCTGCATGACAGCACTCAAGATGATCTGCTCCACGACCTTCCCCAGCACTGAGGTGAGGGTGACAGGCAGGCCCCTAGTTACCCAGATCTTCGTTCCAGCCCTTCTTGTAGATGGACAACATATTTGTCAACTTCCAAACACCTGGGATCTTCCTGGTTAGCCAGGACTGCTGATAAATCAGGGGGACTGTCTCAGTCAGCATTTCCACCAGCTCCTTAAGTATCCATATGTGGATCCCATCTGGTCTCATAGGCCTGTGTGTGTGTAAGTGGTGTATCAGGTCTCTGACCACTTCCTCTTGGATTATGGATGCTTCATTCTGCTCCTCATCACTTTTTTCCAGGATAGGGTGCTGGGTACCTGGACAACTATTAAAGACTGAGGCACAATGAAAGCATTGCACACCTCATCCTTTTCTTCATCCTTTGTCACTATGGTTCCAATAACGGATGAAGATTCTCTTCAGGCCTCCTTTTGTTGTTGATGTATTTATAGACATATTTTTTCTTGTCTTTTCTGGCAGTAGCCAGACTAAATTCTTATTGGGCTTTGGCCCTTCTAATTTTCTCCCTGCATAATTTCATTACACCCTTGCAGTCCTCCTGAGTTGTCTGCTGCTTCTGCCAAAGGTTGTAAAGTTTCTTCTTGTTTCCCAAGTTCCAGCCAAAGCTCTTGTTCAGCCAGGCTGGTTTTCCTTTCTGGCTTGCCTTCTGGCACATGGGGGTGGGCTGCTCTCGTGCCTAGAAGATTTTCTTCTTGAAGAACGTCCAGCCTTCCTGGGCTCCTTTACTCTTCAGGACTGCCTCCCAAGGCAGGGACTCACCCAACCAGCATCTTAAGCAGGCCAGAGTTTCCCTGTGCTAGTCACAGGTAGCCTTTCTGCTGACACCCCTCCTTCCTTCAGTGGTCCTTTCAATGGGTTGCTGTTTTGCTCAGAATGATTTTGAGGTTTTTTTTGCTCAGCTTCACCTGCCTGAGAGTCTAGGGTTTGGCAGAGCTAGTTAATATTTGTATGGTCAGAAAAAGGCAGTGCAGAAACTAAAATATCCCTCAAACTCTTTCATGGACTGCTGGTGGCAGCCCCCTAATATGCGAGTCATTGCATGTTAAAGTGGAAAGGAACAATATGCATGTGGAAATACTATGTGTTGGAAACAAGACCTTCAGAATTGAAAGTTTTTTCATTTCCCCCAGTAATGACCTTGCACTGGGGGCTTTGACTGCAACAAGATAGAACTGATGGTGGTGATTTACACTTCACTCTACTTCTTGATTTCGCTTTGGTGTCTGCACAAAATGATTGACTTGCAAAGTATTTCTTCTTCAGCTGGCCCTTGGAGAGTGAAGACAAATAATTACCCTTTTTGCTGTAAGCTTTTAATTTAAGAGCTTTTGCTTCAAAAAGTGTATCTGCATATGATCCATATAATTTCAGAGGAAGAGAATACTGCAACAATGAAATAAAATGTTTAAAGTGAGCAATATATCCTATATATCTATCTATATATCTTTGTGTATTTGAACACAGCACATTTACTATGGAATCCCTGACAGTTGTTATGATGGTCTCCCTGAAGTTTCATGTACACTTACACTGCTCTTTAGACAATTAAAAAAAATCTACAAGAAATGGAACTATGGCATGAAAGGACTGTGAATGAAATATTTTTTCTTTGTTATTGCAAGTCTATGTATTTCAAAGATTCCTTACTTCAGGTCTCTTAAATATGACATAATATATATAAGTTCTAGAAAGACCTAATTAAGGTCTTTCCCTGTATATGTACTTGCAAAGTTACATGTATGTATACAGTTAATTTTTACCACTCTCTCTGCACTTTTATTAAAATTACTTCAGTGTTTTTGATATTATGTTGCAATCCATCTGCAAAACTCAAGCAAAGTCTACCAAGGGGAGACAGTAAAGCTTAGCTAGTTGGATAACTAATGTGTCAACCATGCAAAAAATGGTATTGTGCAAAAGGTCTGGGATCTTTTAAAAATATTTGGTCAAGAACAGGAGACAAGTATGAACATAAGTCCTGGCTTAAAGAGCTTATAGTTTAAAGCCCTTCAGAAAATTACCTACGTAGGGATGAAAAATTCATTTACCATTGGAGTTATGTGCTATGAAATCCAAGGAATGGTTGTTTTCTAACACAAGATTAGTATAAATATATAATATTGGCAGTATATGTTTGATAAGCTATCTAGGGCATGTGCTATTACTCTGGGATTTCTTTAATAATTGGCTTCAAAGAGATATTTCAGTATTTGAAAGAGCAGACAGTTATTTATTCTGAAAGTGCCAGCAATGGAACTCAAATATCTACTAGATCAGGTGTAAAACCTTGAGCCTTAGATAATAAAAGCACAAATAAATTATAAAAGCCATAGGGCAGACTTTGAAAACAGGCTGGAAAAATGAACAACTACGAAGTTCATTACCTTCTAGTCCTTCAGGATTCACATTTCATTAAAGAGGGGATCATTTCAGACATTGAGACAGAGCACTGAATTTGTAAGCCTCTAAGGTGTTTCTAATTTTCCCATCAGCTACAGGAATGGTGTAAATGGGTAGGCAGCTGTGTGAAATGAAATGCCTCTTTCAACAATAATATTATTGTAACTGATTAACAATTGCTAATTTAGCAGTAAATACTGTGCCAAACACTGTGTTTGACTGGAAGAGAGTGTCTTTGCACAGCAACAGGACAGTTTTTACAAAGTCCCCACTACAGGAAATAGTTCTGCATGTCAAATTGTTAACACCACACTGCATGCACAAGGTCATAGAAAACCTGCCAGACATTACTCAGAGCAATGTGAGTCAAAGAACAGCCAACTTTTGAATTAATTTTGCTAATAGTGTACTGGGGAAATGGCTGTCAAAGCAGAAGGCTAGGGATGTAGTCATTATTTCTATCATTATTTATATTATAACAGCATATAGGTATTCTGGACAACTTTAAGCCTTCTTGGGCATATTGCAGACACATAGGAAGAGATGTTGCCTTAGAGACCTTAAAGCAAAATAAAATAAACAAGTGGAGGACAAGCAAAAGCAAAGAGGTGCAGTGACTTCTTACCGGGTAACGTGTGAGAGATAGGAGGACATCCTACTTCACCTCCTCTGCTCTGCTGCTTGTCCATCTGGGCTGAACTAAAACAGTAGCATCAAATGCCCATTTTGTAAAAGTGCCCAAGATGGTCTGAGACACCTAAGAAGACATTTTGGATGGATTTGCGTCCCTTCCAACTCCCTGGTTCTACAGGCATTTCCTTCCTGGTCCCACTACTCAGGTTATGAGACAGGACACTTAAGAGGCATGTAGCCTAATTTGGCATTTATTATTTTATTTTTAATAGCAAAACTATAAGCTGAACTGCAGGAGTTGTGTTCCCAGAAGTTTGTATGAATGGTTGTCCTCCCATTTAAACCCTGGTAGTTTTACATATGTCCTCTTCTTCATCTGTATGGGAATGACTCTCCAGAACATGGACTGTCTCCCTATATATTTGTGGTTTTCTTCAGTGCAGTGAAACTGCAGCCATTTGACCTTTGCAAGGATTGTAAAAATCAACATAAAGGAGAAATTATATAAGGAAAAATAAGACAAACCCAGAGGAATAGTCTGGTGCAAACCTTTGTTATGGTAGAACAAATAAATCCAGCAAACAGATGCAAACACTTTCATTATTTCATGCCCTTAGTGACAGATTGGGGAGAAAAAGATGGGAAAGAAGCAGTACGAAGACTTTGAAGAGGCTACATACTTCCAAGGCCTGCTTCAGCTTCCTCTAATGCATCATCTAGTGAAATCCAAATTATGCTACCTATGAGCCCTATTCTTGTCCTCCTTGTGATAGACTTTCAGCTCCAACTGCATATATATAATGTGGTGTACCTGCATTTAGAAAAGCAATTTCTTGGTGCCTTAAATATTTTTAATTACAAAGACTCTGCTACTTATCTAGAAGTTTAGTACCTCTCCTTACAAAATATTTGTACACAGGTTATTGCTGGCTACAGCACAGGTGTGATAAGGGGCAGGACAAACACATCTAGTCTATCCATTCCCATCCTAATTTGCTGGTGGTGCCTTGATTTAGAAGCAAAAGTTAGCTTGCTATCAGTATCTGCCATTATTCCCAACTTGCTTTGTCTCCATACATAAATTGTTCAGGTAAGCACCATATTTTTTACTTGGTCTTGTTACCCTACAGTATTCTGTGTGGCTGAAAACCATCTCAGACCACGCATTTCCAGTGGGTTTGTAAACAAGAAGTTCCTTACTGATAATGCCTGTCACAATGGCTCATTGTGTGATTAACAACAATCTATTACTAATGTAAAGTTTACTTTTGAATATTCAATTACAGTTGGCAACTCTTCAATTGCATCCCCACTGCTTGTTTCCAGGATTACTCTGGCACACAGCGACAGCAGAGACAGGACCATTAACCTTCATTACTAACCTGAGTAATGGAAATGCTCTGCATTGTTCTGGTATTGCTATTCAGTGTCATATTGCCAAATGCCTATTTTCTCTGACATTTCTTCTCATGACTGTAGATACTTTAATTGCTGTGAGACCTCTGCATTTTTATGTCCCTATTTTTAAATTAGAAACATGTTGTTAAATAAATCTTTTTGCTGACAGTTTCTTAGATTCATTAAAACCTCTGCAGTATTCCTTAGGTTGCTGAATAGAGACATAAATCTGGAGGAGATGTTGAGGAGGAAATGGATGAGCAATGCAGCTGTAAATGCTTTACTAGGTTAAGCAAAAGGGAGTGACATGAGAAATCCCTCAGACAAAGCCTTTCTTTCTGAACATATGGTCTACGAGACAACTAATTTCTGGTTTTGCCTTGATCTGGTGCATGTATTTTTCTTGTAGTACACCTGAATAGAAACTGCTTGTGCATGAAAATTAGTTATACAAATGCAGTGTCAAGTTTCCCAAATTTTGATGCAAGCCTTCAGGCAAGATAAGCTAAACATAAATTTTAGTCAGTTCATTAGGCATGGGACTGAACTGTTTGTACAATCCAGGTTTTCTTAAGTTTGTATTTCTGCTTTGAGCTGATTTAGTATTCAATGAGCAAACATTTAGCTCTTTTTAAAAATGAGGTCCCCTTAAAACGTTAGCATTGAAATCCTGTGAGAGGGTCTGTTCAGGAATGAAGGCTTCGTCTTTCCTTTTTTTAAGAAGGGAAATAAGTTCCTTATGAAGATATAACTAGTTTATTTTCCTTATTTGAATATTATGTTAGGCTGCTAAAATGACATTTCCCTTATATTACAAGCGGTTTTGATTAAGTGAAATCCTCGAGGATGCTTCACCAGAAGCAGAAAACTTGATTTTAAAGTGATGGAAAATACAAATTTTATTTTCAGTCCTAAAATTGGGTAACTGTGCTTGTTCCTCAACATGGACACCTTATGTGCATAGCTGTAGCATATGAGGGCATGCACCAATATCAGACTATGTGCAAATATCATTTTAACTTACACAGTAGAATGCCAATCAGTCTCTGTCAGCAACCACTGTGTGATTGCTGGATAATTAGAGTTTTAACTCATTGAGTACAAGTCTTCCTTTCCTTGTCTCCTGCAAAAGGTGTTTCCACACCTTCTGGCTTCACACAGCTGATCCTGCTCAACAGCATGTTCTCATGTGTGACACCAGGAAGGTGTCATTACTGTCCAATGGCTACAGTTCAGAGGCTGTATAAGATGACTTCCCAGACATTTGCATTTTTATTGTCAGTTTTCCTGGTGTTATTTTAAATAAAAAAATCTCTCATCTTAACTAGGAACCACAGTTATTTTTCTTTCCGGTTTTCATACACCAAACCCGGTGTTCTATATAGCTCTTTACAGATGAAATAATTAAGTTTAATAGCCTACCTTAAAACTTAAGGAGTAGAGCTGTCCTTTTTAGGTTGGCTGTCTTACCTTTAGTTATTGAAGTTTATCACTAATCTACAATTAGTATATGGTTTTGAGTGTATAATAATTAAAATGTACACTTAACAATATCCAGCAGAACAGATAACTGATGTAAAAGAATATCATGTCTTCAAATATTTCTTTCCTGTTGGGCAGGAAACAAGAATGAAGCAGAAGTTATTAGTTCATTGCTTTGCTGGAGCATAATATTTTCTAACAGTCTCACAGAATAATAAAGTTTACATAGCTCTCTGATACACAAGCCTTGAGAAATTTTATTACTTCTGGTGTTCAGTTAACTTCACTGTCATATTTCTTTCACCTCATCTTCGTGTGTATGAAAAAACCTGTACAGGCTAGAAATCTTTTTT
Organism: Emberiza elegans; assembly: GCA_024865655.1. Lineage (NCBI taxonomy): Eukaryota > Metazoa > Chordata > Aves > Passeriformes > Fringillidae > Emberiza > Emberiza elegans. The sequence continues at coordinate 59,070,621 of JALJVW010003023.1, read as the reverse complement.
TATTGCTAACTACTTATATTCCTCTTACATGATGAGCAACGAGGCCTGCACTTCGTGTTCTGGCAAAAGTAGCTGTTGATCAATACTGAATGGGAAGAGCACATTTGGAAGAAGTCAAATCAAGATACTCTAGATTCCAAAGATGCTGTTATATAGGAAAGAAAAGAAGGAAGCCTTAACATTGTTAGAGGAGCAATTGCATGTTATGCTGGGCAGTTCCACGAGCAAAGTGGAATTGCTCAGCATAACATGCAATCAAACCCAGCAGAACTTCATCGATGATATTTTTTGTGTGTGATTTTGTGGTTTTTTAAAGATGGCTCTCTTTCATTTTTGACTGACTTTTAGTAGGATATGTGCAAGTTCATTGCCAGATAACTCATGTGATGCTGAGGACAGGCAGTCACTATGCTTGACCATAGACCAGAACACTGCAAGTCCCAAAGGATGGAGAGACAACAAAAAGGCCTAGAGGCTGGTGGGCAGCAGGCATCTCTCATTCCTCTCACCATGGCCATGCTCCTGCCCAGCCTCACAGGAGGACAAGCCTTACCCAGTCATGGCTCTGCAGTGCTTTGTGGCATAATGTAAAAATTGACTCTGCTGTCAAAATAGCACTGATCAAAGATAATCTGTGTTTTATCTAAACATGCTGAAACCACATGAAACCAGATAACTGGAGCTGCCCATGCCTTGACTGCCATGCCCTCAGTGACAGGTAAGTTTTGGGAGCATTTTTCTTTCTCAGTCTTTTTGAAAATTATGTCAAATGTTTTGATGGATGTGAACTGCTGAATAACACAAAGTGCAGCTCAGCATTCTAACCTCCGTTATTAATACGTAGATAAAAATTATATTCCATTAGCAAATTGGCCGGATATATTCAATTCCTTTTGCCTGCAGTGAAATTCACTAGCTTGGCAAAAAAATTGACCTTTTCCATTTCAAAAGGAGTAAGTCAATTTTAGTGCTTCAGTCATAATTGTGGAAAACTCTCATTTGGGAGAATTAACAAGTGGCTAAGTGCCATTATACATTGCAGGATGCCACTCCAGTTTACTTCAAGTGTGCTTAGACTCCTAGAATGATGCACATTAGGCCAGGAGCAACATGAGACGCAGGTCTGTGACCTGCAGGACCTGACTGTCATTCCTGTTTCATACACACAATCTATTTTAGCACTACTTCTGCTTTTTGTCTACAATATCCCAATTATTTCAGAAATTCAATCATATGATAAGGAATTTGTTTCTAATTGCCATTGCAGATCTACTCTATAGTATTTTATAGTCATGTCTTTTCATGAATATATTTTTAATAATTAATATTGTGTATTTCCATCTTAAATATGTCCTCTCACTAATCTTTGTATACAATCTTATCACTCTTAGCTTCCAATACAAAGTGATCTTCTGCCACCAGATATTTTTCAATGACAAGGTTTTGCAGTAAGTACAAAGTTGAAATACCAGCACTGTTCTTCTGGGCTTTGACTGTTTGAGACAGAAATCTATTACCCACAGGACTAAACCTGCTAATTTTTGGGCACTGCAAGAGTCTTTCTTTCCCAGTTTCTGTCAGATTTCAAATGTTTACAGGCTCATACAGTTTGAAGTAGGATTTCTTTCACTGAAAATACTAATGTGTGTTTTTCCACATTCATGTTCAATTCTTTAGGCCTGTATAACCTCAGAAAATAGTCTTTTCAAATCCTTTTCCATCTTGAGAGCCATTGTATCATCATTCCTCTACTCTGCATGACAGGTTTCTACATCTTGCTTGCAGTTCTAGTTCTTCCATCTCGTTACCCACATTTCCTGCATTAGTCCACAAACAACTTCATTGTTTCCTTTTGACCTCACAGTGTTTCCTAAGACAACTGAATATAGCCAACCTGATAGTTTCTTTCATTCACAGAAATACTTTTTTTTCCCCTCGTGCTCTCCAGTACTTTATTCTGTAGCATAGCCTTATTCCTGACTACATCCTCATTTCCATTGACTTTACCTTTTATTTATTAACACCACTTGTTCACATAGACCGTGCCTCTCTCAATCACAACATGTAACTGATGGATGTTTTTCTTTTTCTGTTTTTCTAGTCTTGGTTGCTGAAGGTCTGTGCTCCAGACAGTCAGGTGCAAACTCATCCCTGGGAACTATGCTCTTTCTGGGAACGCTTCCTGATGGTTAAAAGCCCCAAAATCCCAATGCAGAGTTTCCTAGGCTGTGTTTTCTGTGCTTTTGGCCAGAGCTGGCCTGCATGTGGCATTTCACCTATCATGTAATGTGGTGAAGGCATTCATTAATATTTCCATTGCGACCTTCAGCACATCATTACTTAAGGAATTTTTCTTCTTTTTTATGAATCTGTAGAATTATGGACTTGCTTTTTTCTAGGTTACAAACTACAGGATATCAGGGGTCTTGTCTTAAAGCATGCTTCAGTGTTTCAAAGATGCAGGTGGGAATTAAATTACTAATTGCAAAAGAGACCAGAGTTTACGGCCTCAGGGAAATGTCTCCACTGTTCAGCACTCTTTGAAAACCTCAGACTGTGTTTCTTCCATAAGGGAACACCTCAGTGCCTGGAAAACAAACCAGTGGGCCTTATTTTCCCCATCCATGAGTGGACAGTATTGTTAATGTATTTTTTCAGAAGAATTTGGGGGATAAATACTCTGCATATTTGGCATGTGGCATTATTTGGCAATGCCATTAGAATTTGGAAAGCCATGCATTTGTATCTTTCCTGTGATGATCAAACTCTTAATAGGCCTATAAATCACAGATTTAGTTTTCAATCCACTAATTTTTGTATTTCTAAATAATGATATTTATAATATATTCAATGCCCAGGATGACTTCATGTCTCTCTAGAAAGGGGAAAGCTATCAGATCCATTCTCCAGTGGGTTCACACAGAAGTGGATCACAGCTGCAGTCCCTAGGTGTGGGAGTTCCTGACTCATAGTGCATTTTGTGCTCCTTATCAAACTCACAGCCCTTGTTCCAGTGTGCCCAGTGTGGCACCCCCAAGTAAAAGGTCCTTGGCAAAGGGTCTGCAGGGGGGAATCCCACTGGATGTAGATTATCCTGGAGCTCAGGGGCTTCTCTTCTTTGTGACTGTGAGAACAAGGGGGACATTACTGAAATGAGAGCTCTATTTCCAACACTGAAGCCAGATTTTGGGGTAGAGCTGTAGCCATTGTGACCATGCTGACGGCTGGGGTGTGGGCCAGATCCCATTTTGCCAGGACCACCTCATCTCTGTGGGACTGTGCTTGTGAGACAGAACCTCAGGTGATGCTGAGTGATAATAAAATAAACGTCTTTATTTTTAATAGATGGACAAAACAGACCCAAAATCAGACAGTGTTTTCCTGAAATGCATGGATGCTATTGAATACAATACAAGTGAAGTTAAAACATTGATATCTATATTATGCTTCCTATCTGCTTTGTTAAGTATAGTCTTAATATAGCATTTTTGACACAGACAAAAATATACTTTTTTTTTAAACTACATCCACAAATACTGCCCTGATTAGTAGCAGACTTACAATAACTTACTAACTGCACATGGAACTTGACCAGTACACTTGAAGGGCAGAAGGAAAAATTAATAACAGTTTTTTCCTATGATACTTCTATTTGAACTCCTAAATTCTTGTACTATATGAAAATAAAAGACTAAATCTGACTTTATTTGATCCACTTAATGTTTACATTCAGTTCAGGTTCACAAAAGTATGGTTTGTTTACACCATGTATACCATCCCATTTGGACAAGTAGAGATGAAATAACTTTTTTGACATGTCAGATATGTTATCAACCTTGATTTTATGAACACATCTCATGCAAAGGAGGAAAAAAAACCCTGTCAAATAAATGTTATTCACAAGTGTTAAGAATATGAAAGTAAAATGTATGATTGTGTCATGAATATTTTATCTTAAAATTGTAGGCTCAGAAACAATAACCTCAGTGTCTGAAAATGAGCTGTTTGCTTCACTGATTATAAATCCAATTTACTGTACAGTACTACTGTCCGCAAATTGCAAAAGGGGAGAAAGACATATAATTCCTCTGAAAATTAAATCTGCTTAAAAAATCATGTCCTGCTGGCATTTTGCTTGTGGAAGTAACATAGTGTTTGTTTGTTTGTTTTGTTGTTTGTTTGTTTTGTTTTCCCCACAGCTGTCAATCACAGATGGCCTTTGGTTATATGAGCAGCTCTGTACAAATTTAATGGTAGGACAGCTGAGCTAAGGCAATAAAACCTGTAAACAGACTTTGCATGGGGCTGTTTGGTTTGGCTTTTGTAGTCCATCTAAGCAGGAATACTGCCTAAAATCACATCAATTTAATAAAAATTTCTATAGGATAGAAAGTGCAAAATATTCTGATAATGTTGAGAGTGTCTGGTTTGAAATTTTTGGGCTAACACTTATTTTTTTCACCTACCTTTTTTTTTGAGCATTTTAAAGCCATTTATATTTTATGGCAACAATGGAATACAGAAGAAAAATATTTTTATTTTTCAATCAAATTTTCTTAAATTATTCTAGCTCAATCCCCTCCTCTTTTCTTTTTTTCCCATAGCTGGGCATTTTGAAATAAACATTATCAAAATGTTGCTGTTTTCAAAGCATCTGGTTTTGCAACATCTCATAGTGAAATTGTAGCAATTCCTGGACAAAACTGAGGTAAGAGAAAAGTTTTTAGGAAGGCCTACAGGTGACTGTAAAATGGGATCCTCTAACTTAATTTGGAACAACAGCGTAAGGCATTGGCTATGTAAGCAGGTAAAACTGTGACTTGTTATTTTCCCATAAGAAGGGACTCAGACTAGTGGTTTTGGGCTGAAAATGGAGAATAATTCAGCAGTGCCTCTGTTCTTGCCCTCTTTCTTCTATGAAGTCTATTTCCTTATCTCCCTTCTGTGGTTCATGGGGGGAATTAAGACTGCTGGGCTCATGTTTGGTTTGTGATACTCAGCACCCTGAATTTCATGGGTGCCGTATTAACTCATCTCACAGGAATTTTTCATTTCTTTGCTGTATTGGCTCTTCTGAGTTTTTACTCCATATCCTGGTTTTGATTCCCTCCACCCAGAGCACACTCCATATTGGTAAGCCCAGTAGTACTGCAGGTCACAGTGCATATTCAGAAATGAGCTGCAATGTTATTTTTAAATGCAGTATAAGGAGAAAAAAAAAATCAACATCTCTGAAATGAATTTTCTCTTCATATTAAATATATATGTATGCTGTTAAGACTCCACAAAAGGAGCAAAACATATCTAAGGATTCAACCTTGTGAAAGCTTATGTCAACATTGAATGCACAAGTTGATGGCTTCTTCCTTTAGCAGCAAAACCTATTCTTATGTCTCCTATCCTCCGTTATAACTCCTCGTGCTGTGAGTGTTAAAAAAAGAAATTTCACTGGTGACCAGCAACAGGAGGATATCTGGATTTCAACCGAACATTTTGCGTCATACACAGATTTTCAAAAGAATTATTGGAGCATAACCCTTAATTGTAGAGAAATGAAGCTACTGGAGCTCGCGCTGAGAAAGGCACATACCAATGGGGACAGACACAATCATCCTGGCCGTGGGCAAGAGGAAACAACACTGCGTGTTCCTGCTGGCCTGGGCAGTCAGCAGAGGCCTCATCTCCCCACTTTGCTGCTTCTGGCCAGCATTGCTATTTGTGAGCCACATCTTGTGTGCACCTGGCCACTGCTGCTGCTCTGCAGGCTCACTGAGACGGCCAGGAGGGCAGGGATCAATGGAGGAGTCCGGCACTTGGTGGAAGACACCACTGTGCCTCACTCTGTGTTTGTGGGTTCAGCATTCCTTTCAGTTCCTCTCCAAGCCTCTTTCAGAGACAAACACTTAGATGTGGAAAGCTGTACAGCAAGCCTGGTTTTTTGGAGAATTTTTGAGGAGATGTTGTTTTCTATGGAAAATCGGGATTTTTCAGAGTAATTCCAGCATGACCAAGCCAAAAGACTTTTCAGCATCTTTAAGAATAGCTTTTTTTAGTAAGTGAAAATTGGGAATTTTCTGCAAGGAAAACCCTCTCATTTCTCTTTCAAAGTTTCTTGATTCTCTTTACTTTTCAATATTTATTCCATTGGTGAAGTTGCTTGGTGTCAGACTGCTTTGCTTGTGTTCATTTTGATGATAAGTCAAGATAAGTCTTCTTCACCCAACACTGAAAAATTCTATTTAGTTTGAGTTTTTCTATAAGAGCATTTTTCACAAGCTGAATTTCAACTCCAGTTATTGCTCTAAGAATTTTGGTGGCAGTCACTAACCACAGAAAAAGAAAGAGAACACCCATATTAACATATTTTGCTTAAGGTTGCCTTATATCAGCTATAACACAATTTTAAACTGGTGATTTAATTTTAACTTTTAATATATCATGTTTAGCACTTCTAAAAGGAATTTATTACTATTTGTGCATTTTGCTGTCTCATACAAAAAATAAATTACTAGATTGTATTATTTAAATTTTTTTATGAGGAAAAAAATTACCAGGCCAAAACCTCAGGGAATTTATCTATCTGTCTTTGCTCAAGCAACTAGCTCTTTAGTAATAAATCACTTATAGCTGTGGCAATATATTTTCACTTAATGCCAATAAAATGCTGAGTGATAATATTTCAGACTTACTGTATTATAATCTCTTCATATGATATCCTAGCTAGGAACTGTTGCACATTTTCTTCTACATATATTTTAAATATTTTTTAATGGTACAGTATATAGCTCTGGATGGAAGGAATGGGATTGAATGTATACTTTAGTAAACACTCTGTGATCTAATCCAACATATTAGACAATAGCAGAAAAGAGTTCCTCCCATGAGATGCTCCTGCTCCTAGAAACAACTTAAAGAATGTGCAGCGGCATTTTATTCCCAATTCTTGCTTTTCTTCTGATAAAATACTTCTTTGTAGAATATCCTGCTTCTCATTGTTTTGCCTGTGGCTAAGAGATTTTTTAATTATCTTCAGTGTTGGACAGTTCTGGACTTGAATCAACGTAGTTGAAGGCTTCCTTGTTTGTGAAAGTTGAGCTCAAAGTTAGACTGTGTCGTGGATTCACAGGTGCAAGTTCATTTAATACAATATTGTCACTTTTTACAAGAGTTGCTTTGTCCATGTGTTCTCTACTGTATCTGGCAACAACAGCATCAAGAAAGTCCAGCTTTGGTGGCAAAGTCCCACTTTCAAATAAGTATTTGGCTAAGTAGGAGACTATGACATTAGTAAAGAAGGAGGTGAGCATAGCAAGTGTTTTAAATGGGAATCTCTGGATATAGAGGTTGTTATCATCTTGATACCAGCCAGGGTAGAAGATCAAGGGCTGAAGGTACAGGTAGGGCTCTCCTCCTGTTATTCTGAGGACAAGGCCAAACAGGTATCCTGCAATGGCACCGTAGGTGTTGGTTCCTTTAATAAATAACACACACAGGAGCTGGGGGAATATGATGATATAAATGAGGTCAGAGCTGAGGTACCAGAGGCCGTACACTGATGAAGCCAGCAGCGCCATTGCTGTTGCTGATGCTCCAAACAGAAGAACAGTGATTCTGATGACCCACACAATTTCCCTGTCTGAAGCCTGAAAAAAAAGGGCAGTTAGGTGGTTTTTTCATGCCTATACATGTATGCCTACACTTACACACACTCAATATGAAATACTGAATTGTAAAAGAAAGCTTTGTATGATTAATTCAATAATAATTACAAACTAATAACTCTAGCTCAATCTCAAGCTCAGAGAAAACCCTAGGGGTTATGGTTGCCATTCCCAAAGCCATTACTCTTTGAACGTAGCAAAAAGCTTGATGATGAGTCAAAGAGAAAAAACAGCAGTGTAAAAAAACCCTTTTAAATAGAATCACAATGAGACACAACTAGAAAAAAACCTGTTAGCATCAGAATTTTTTCTTCTCTGTTTCCTAAGAAAAACTCCAACTCATTAGACTATTCTTTTGCCAAATGATTTCCCAATAAAGGAAAGATTAGAAAAATGTCTCATTTTGTGAAGAATTTGAGTGGAACTTACACTTGTAGCAACACTAATTAGCTTTTTGGATAAATTGTAGTTTCATGAGAAGTCTTGTCAGCTGCCCTCCCCAAGCCAGCTTTTTCACTTTTGTCACCAGTCACAACCACAATTATTTTTATGATTTTCAGTTTGTTCAACATACTGTTAGCAATTAAATTCTTTTTCTAGTTACAGGCAGGAACATGAAAGAGGTGTTTCATTATGAAATTATAGTATGTGCATCACCTAGTGAAGGTCTCACCTAAAATTTTCTCTAAAAGTAAAAATGAAAACATTGTCTCACATTTTGCCGAAAGGCAAGCTGGTAAATGTTCCGAGCAAACATAGAACTTGCTGATAAAATTGAAGAGTCAGCTGAGGACATCACAGCAGCAGACACAGCACCGAGGCCAAAGAACGAGATGTAGACTGGGCAAAGGTACTGCAGCACGATTGGTAAAATCATATCTGCTTCTTTTTTGCTCTTGGGGTCAGGGACGCCGTATTCAGTCTGGTTCCAAGCTGCAATGTGGACACCAGTATGTTATCAGTAACATTAGCAGCCACAGCACCTCTTGACTTCATGTGTAGCAAGCTATTCATATTACCACATTTTCATGCACATTCAATGAACAAACTGTTACTAGGGCTAGACTGATGGCATTTTAGAGAGGCAGTGTCACACCAGTTTCTGTTAGGCAGATTTAATTCTGCTCAGCATTTTTCCTTGTCTCTAAAATAAACTTTAAATTGCTCATAAATGTAGTTTTATTCAAGAAATGAATCTGGGATCCATGGTTTTTTTTTTCTGACGTGTTTAACTACTCTTTTGGATTACAAATGGGGCTCAAAGCAATGTAAACATTTCTAACAGAATATTTTTAGTAGTTTAGCTACACAGTCACTGTGAGGGGGATCACTTTCACTATGACAAACAAAACCTTTATGATCATTGAGTTGAACCATTAGCCCAGCACCGCCAAGCCCATCAATAAACCACATTCCCCAGCAGCCACATCTATGCATATTTTAAATAGCTCCAAGGATGAAGAATCCACCACTTCCCTGGGCAGCCTGTTCAGTGCTTAACAAACCTTTTGGTGAACACGTTTTTCCTAATACCTGTTCTAAACCTCCCCTGACACAACTTGAGGCAATTCCCTCTTGTCCTGTTGCTTGTTATGTGGGAAATGTAGCTTGCTACAGCCTCCTTTCAGGTAGCTGTAGAGAGCAAAATGTCTTCCCTCAGTCTCTTTCTCTCCAGGCTAAATAACCACAGCTCCCTCGGCCATTCCCCATTATTACTGTAACAACCAAATAAAAGTGCCAGAATCTAACACAAAGATTGAATAGGAGTATTGTGTCTGTAGATATCTAGAATGTACAAAATTATTTAATTTCATCCACTGTGGTAGGAGCAATTTCCTTTGGGAGAAATATTCTATAACATTATTTTTCTGTGTAGTCTTCTGTTGAAGCAGTCATGGGTTGAAAAATGATGCCACCTGGTTTTCTAACTTGTATATCACCTATATCTAACACAAGATTTATTTTCACACACTATGTATAATGTAAAATGTATTCATTTTATATTTGTTGTACTACTGATTTTTAATAATTTACCTGTAGATGCTCCAATTGCTCCAATCAGCACTGCAGGAATAGCCATCACAAGACAGCCAAAAGCAGCCAGGAATGACAGAACTTGAGCATATGTGGCAGAAGATGAGGAAAGAACTCTCTGGAAATAGGCTTGCCATGGAATTCCTCCTAATGTCTGCAAACACAACAGTGTGCTGTGACTTGGGGGTAGCTGAATAATCTTACTATCACCATACAGAGAATGTGCACAAGGATCACTTGAATGCTGAAAGCCATATTGCTACTTTTAAATTTATTTATTGAATATCAGCCAGCTAGTAATAACTGCAACTCATTATCACAAGCAATGTCAAACGTGTGTAAGTCCACTTAAATCCCATTCTTTTAGGTAAGTTATTTTTTATACAATTAGGATCAACACTTGCACTTTCAGAGTCTCTGTAGTTCCCAAGTCTTTTGACTTGATAAAACTTTATGGAAAGAAATATTTTCATATTTCATATTTGAAGAATTTGCCCTCCAATACTCCTCCTGCACTAAAAATAGATTAGACTCTGACATGATATCAGAACAAGATGTTATTTTCCTTTGAGAATACTTGTAGTCATTTAAAGAAGGTGAGATATTCTGTATACACTGAACTTAGGAATCTGAAAAATTATTCTCCCACTGCCTTAAGCAAATACAATACCAATAAAAATTGGTAGAAGACATAGGCAAAAAAAGGAAAAGTTTTGATTTATTGTGAAAACCCTTTTCTTTTATTTGGATATGTAACTGAAGATCCTGACTGGACTTAAAATTATTTTTGCAAAATATGGCACAAAATAGTATTATCAAAGGTGGAAAACTTGAGTGCTAACAATTCTGTCTTCAGAGCAGGATTTGAGCAGTCTCCACTAAGTAGTCAAGTGTCTGTCTCTAAACAGCATGGAAAAAAAGGCAAGCAAATTTCATAACCTAGTTCTGTACACTAAATGAGGCAGGAGGCATTTGGACCAGAAAATGTGTATACAGCTGTTTCATATAGCTTCATTCACACATAGGGACTAAATAATGTTTCACAGACAAGTCTGGTTTTGACTCGCTATTTATGACTGTTTTTCTTTGCCACCTTGATAATAATGTTCCTTTATCTAAGCTTTCCAAGAATGTGTAACTTTCTTGAGCTATAATGAAACAGACAAGATGAAAAGAAAGTGTGTCATAATTTGGCAATATCAGAATTTTCCTTTGGTCAACAGCAGAAATGAAACCTTCAGGCTTACAGGAGAGAATACAGCCACTTGAGCTAATGTCATACTTTAGGTCTCTGAGGGAATGCTTAATAAAATAACATATTTTAATAGACCAATTATAAAGAAAGCCCTGAAGATTTTTGGCTGTGAGGATTTGAAAAAAAAGCCAGAAAATGTAATCCCAAAATAAAACATGATAATAAAGCCAGTGTAAATTTGCATAGGGACACTGAGAATGGAAAATGTTAGCATGTGTTTCTAGATCCTCTAATGGAAAGTACTTAATAACCACTGATCCCACGTGTAATATAGGTATTAAATAATGAAAGGCCATGGTTCATTCTGGCATGTGTGCATGTATGAATTTATCCATCCTGCCATCCATCTCTGCACAGCTTTTTCTTTCCCTATACCAAAGGCATATTTAATCATTTGTATAATGTATTTATTGCCTTCTGCAATATATGAATTCCTCTGCCAACAATTACATCAGTTAAGCATTAGCTGCACACTTTTATTTAATTTTAACATGTCAGCTCTTTCAGCCTGATGTTATTTAAATTGCATTCCTGGCAATGCTGTCACTGAAATCAGTCAAATGTGCAGAAATATCAAGCAGGAGTCAAGAGGGTAAAAGTTTTCAGTGTGATAGAAACTCTTAACTAGACTCCATCATTTTCAGCTGTCACAGTAACACGGTGTAAGTGCTTAAATGCTTTACTCCTTTATACAAATCACCACTTACCAGTAAAAAGAAATTGTCCAACCATGTGTAAATGTCAAGTGAGTTGATAGATCCAAGCCAAGGTGCTTGGTACACGTGGTGCACAGCCGTGAGCCCAATGTCTGTTACTGCAGGATGGGACATGGCAAAGGGGACACTGATCCACTGGAACCAAAGAGAAACAATGTGCTCAGGTCTAAAGAAGATATTCTAAATCTGTGAAATTTTAATATTAACACTCTTCTAGTTTTATTATTCTTGCTTGTTTGAGTAAGATTGAATACCAAATTATCAAGATGATTTGCAAAAAGTCAGATTATGTGCAGGTGGAACATTTCTGAAATCCAGAGGGCTTGGTAGCGGATAGCTCACATGTGTCCTTGAGGGTGTGAGTAAAGAGTAAATGGAAACTGCAAAAGCAGAAGCAAATACACATTTATGCAATTTTGTTCTATTTTATCTAACCTCCTCACACATTGTTTACACTCTTTCCTGGACCACCAGACATTAGAGGAAGGAGCAGCAAAGCTCTGTGACAGTGGGAGTAAAAACTGCTCCAGAGTCTGCAGGAGAAGCTGCGATAACTGAATCTGTGCTCTCCTCTGCTGTGACATCTACTGTGACAGGGTCCCATCTGATCTAAACCTGCCTCCCTAGAGCATGACCATTTAGATGCTGACTCTTCAGCCTCACTGATGACACTCTTGAGTTCATGAATATGTGTTCTTCAGCATTACATTACTGCTGTTTATTTCAAATGGGAAATTACATAAAGAGCCCAACCTTAATTAAACAAAACACTATAAAGCTCTAGATCTAACAATTTAGAAAACTTCTGTACAACCTTCATTTGCTTCCAACCCCCCCATCAGGTTCATGCTAATTCTTATGTTATTCCCACAGGATCAGGCTCTCTAGTGGTTCGTGAGTGGATCACACTGGAAGACAATTTCTGTACTTTGATTTATCTCCAGTTTTGGGAATTTCTGTAATGCATGCCATCTGTAGAAACCTAATGTCTCACAAATATTAACATTCATGTTAGGGAAAGAGTATTTTCCCCACCATTCAGATGAAGAAAAAAGATATGAGGGAAGAAAGTCTGGAATAACTTTTCATTTGAGGTGGCAGGCTGAAACTTGGATTTGCTTTTTCAGGCTATTTAGCACCATTTCCATTAAATCACTTAAAGGCCATAGTTCTCACAGTAAGATGCCACAGAGTAAGCACACACAGAGAGCTGGTTAGTGACCACCTGTGTAAGCAATGGCTAAAGTAATTTTCCTAGAGCTGCACAAGAACTCTCTTGAAAACCGAGAAAGAACACCAGGCCTCCAAGGTTCCCTTTGATTCCTTCATCTTGAGCCACTCCATTTATTTTAGCATATCACAATTCTCTGCGCACCTTTGACTGTCTATTACTGCCACTGGCAAATGAAGCCAGCAGCTTCTTTGATTGCAACCTTGTGATCAGTGTCACACTGATGTTTTTCAATATGGGGCTTAAAGAACAGCAGAAAATAAAAGGCTGCCCACAAGCATATCATTGACAGCTGATGAGGGATATTCACTTCCACACTAAAACAGCCAAGACATCTGGTGAGACTTCCTATATTATGGTCTCCAAGGGTGGTGGAGGGAAATGAGGGAAAAACCAGGAAGGTTAACTAAATTAACAGGAGGTTAACTAGGCTGTGTAGGTGACAACCACAGAAAAGAGAAGCAGTAGAGTATAAATTCTGCAGGTCCAGTGACAATTTTTCTACCAACAGCTTCCTATGTCTGATGCCTCCCTCCAGTGTCGCAGTCCTATAGACTGACAGGGAAAGACAGCACCAGTTCTATTCTTTGTTAGATGTATACTCAAGAGGAAAATTGTAAGAGTGGCTGGACCGCCAGACTGGCTGGAAAAAAGCCAAAGAATCAGACCTCTTGGACAGCACTGTTTCCCAAGTACAGGCTGTACACTGATGCAAATGCAGACTCTTTTAAAAGTCAGCACTCTGTGAGTCTGACCGGTTAGCAATGCTATGCCTGGTACAGCCCAGGACACACTTGGCCCTTCTAGCTGCTCAGAACAAAATCCTTGACAAAATAGGGCAAAAAAAGCCAAACTTACCAGTCCCAGGAAGATGCAGAAGAGCTGAACTACGTCGGTGTAGGCCACAGAATAAACCCCACCCACAAGTGTGTACAGAGTGGCAATCAGGGCAGAAATAATGACTGAAATATTGACATTAATGTCAATGATCACACTTATAGTCGCACCTAAGGGGAAAAGCAAAGCACTGAGTGTTAGTGTGTGTATCACAGCACGTCTGATGAGAGCCCCACCTTTGTTAGGTTGCATATATTGGTTCTGGTCTGACACTTAGTAACGGCACTAATATTTACCCCCCTCTATATTCTGCACACCCTTTCCGCACCTTTAAAGGGAATGGGAAAAGAGATGCCCCTGTTGGTCTAAGTTTAGCATCTGCCATTTTGCAGGTTCTTAGGAAATGGAGAAGTGTTCCAACAGCACTTCCTTATGTTTGTCAAGGTCTGTGAGGACTATACTCTCTTGTTCTGTCTGTGAAAACCAGGTATGCCCATCCCTGATTGCCACAGTCTTCAGAAGGATACTGAGAATGTTCCTGCAATGCTACCAGCCAGCTGCCACAGAGCTTGCAGGATGCATCCCCTGAGGTCCCATGAAACTGTGTCTGTCCAGTGTATTTTAAAGTTTCCTCACTTGGTTCTTTTCCAACAAGTCTTCCTTGCACTGGACTTTCCCAGGCTTCTCAGGGTCCTGGGGTTCCTAAAAACTGATCTTGCCAGCAAAGAATTAAGCAGAAAAAGCACTGAATACATCAGCCTTTTCCACATCTTTTACCACCAGGTGCCCCATCCCATTCAACAGCAGTCCACATTTTCCTTTTTGTTAGGATGAACTATTGAGCATGGAGGAGGTGATCCCTGAATATCAACCAGTTCTGCTGGACTCCAGGACAGTCTCCCATGGGATTCTTCCCAGCAGAATGTTGCAGAGGCTCAGCTCTACTCTTCTAAAGTCTGTGGCTGCAGTTGTGATATTTGCCTTGTTCCCTCCTCTCAGGACCAGAGCTCCCCCATCTCATGAATATTGCAGCCAAATCTGCCTTTGACCTTAGACCCCTGACTTGTTCTTCCTTGTGTCTAAATAACAGGTTCAACAGAGCACCTCCCTACAACAGCTCCCGTGATCATTTGTGTCAAGAAGTTGCTGCCAGTGCACTCAAGAAACTCCTGAACAGCTTGTGTCCTCCTGCACGGCCCCTCCAGCAGCTATCAGGCTGGTTATACATTTCCCTTGGATGTATCAGCTACTTCAAGCCATTGCAATGCTTTGAGACCATGTGCAAAAAATTCCTCTCCTTCTAATTAGGATGACTTCAATGAAACATCTTGCAACTACTTTTAGTGCTTGCAGTTATTGTAGATGGATATTCTGGAGCACATATTTGGAAGAGTTTTGGGCTTAGAAGACAACATGATGTGTGATACATAAGAGCTTCTGGGAGCACACAGATGTGGCTTTTCAGCACAATGAGCCTTTAAAGTTCATATGCTTAAGAATTACAAGCTCAGACCTCTTCCACAGCTTAAAGATCAGTGTTTCCCATCTACAACCCTGCCAAGTAAGGAACATTGCTGAAGAGCAAGTAGTGAAGAATACTGGGATTAAACATTCATCAGTGAGGATAGGTGTGAAAAAGGAACTAGATTACTCACAGAATGGTTAAAATCAAAATCTTCAATGACCTTTACAATCATTGACAGTCTTTAACTGTTGGCTGTTATATAAATCTAGAAAGGTATTAATATCACTTGTGCTGAAATAAAAGAGAATGGCTTGTCCTTAATCAAAAATATTGCAAATACTCTGAGTGTTCTTCAAGTAATTCAACTCCTATCACCTCAGCATGCAGTTTTTTCTTAGTCTTTTAAGGATTTTCTGATGAAATGGTGGTAAACAAGCTCCCCATTGCTTTGCAGTTCATCAGAGCGCAGTTGGAGAGTACCTTCAAAGTTTATTTTTGTTTAAAATAGCTTATGCTAGAAGGCATTACCACATGCATGTGCATTATTAGTATGATTAGTTGGTAAAAGTCAATTACTGGTGCTTCAACTCAAGGGCTTTCTCTATTCTTAAAGGGGTTGCTAAATGCAGGCCTTAAATATAATTAAAAACCCTGGAAGCTGATTTTTTTCAGGACTGGATGAGTAGTTGGGTGATTTTCTATTGAGTCATAGTTTCACTAATTCTCCAAATCTTTTCTTGAGTATTTTCTTCATTTTGTCAAGAAGAAAGCCATTTAGAATTGAAGAATTCTTCAATTTATTGATCAGAGTCTGGTTGAATTCTATTATTTGTGTTATGGAATGGTATATGCAGATCTCCTATATTCAAAGGAATATTTTGTTTAGATGCATTGGGAATTCTGTTACATATCATTAAGGGAAATTTTGACTGGCTTCTCTCAACCTAGAGATATAAAAGAAAAGCTGGATCAGATTTGACACAAAAGGGGCCCTTGCAATCACTTATGTCATCCCTCACTATGAACGAAATTTGCTCCTAAATCCTTTAATGCTCTTTGAAGAGGGACAACTTAAAGGTATGTGAAAATGAATAGACACTTTCTATGTCTTTTCCTTATATAATATTAAAGGGGTAGCATTACTGGATTTATTTGCTAGTTTGCATGGGTCTTAGAAATGTCACAGTCTGAATCACTTGCCTTAAATAGTTATCATTTAGAGACAAAATTTTAATGCATTTCTGATATTCTTGATAATTTCTACCTGTAATAAATTAATATTTATAAATTAATTAATAAAATAATTTATACTGCTTATTCCTTACCTAAGGCAGAGAAGATGGCAGCAGCCCAAAACATTTCTCCCATTAAAGCTGGGATAAACAGTAATCCTCCCATCCTTTTTCCATAAAGCTGCTGAAAGGGGTCCAGCATTGTCACATAGCCTTTGGATCGCATGGGTTTTGCAAAAAAAAGGCCACCTACAAAGAAAAAGCCACGTAAGACACCAGCTGCAGTTCAGAAATGCATTACCATTAAGGGATAAAACATTCATTGTCAGTTAAGGGTAAAAAAATGTCACCAATAGTATTTGTTTGTTTGTTTGTTTGTAAGTAAAAAGTACAGTGAAAATATCCTCTGGAAACTCTTACGTATGTCTACAGAATTACTTAAACACACACACTCCATTAGTATCTATAGTCTGATGATTGAAAAAAAGGCTTTTTCTTATTTTTTCTGGCTCAGTTTATGTAATCTCCCATTATGGATGCTGTCAGCATTTTGTCTCATTTTGGATTAGCCTAAGAGAATGGCTTTTCTACCTAATCCTGTTGATTCTTAGACTGGAATCCAGCATGAATTTTCACATACTCCTACTCTAAAAAAAAAACCGTCTGAGATTCCTGAATCAGAAATAGAATTTCAAATGTAGTTTAGTGCAGACACAGCAAATCTGATTATTTCAGGATAATTCAGATTTATTATGTATGTTTGAAACAACTTTACTACACCTGCAGGATATGTCAGAGGTCTTCTGAGTTCTGCCGGTGTCAGATTCCATGAATATTTCTCATACAGTTATTTCAATTATGTATGTTCAGGAATTTTGATATATCACTATTCTGCTCTGCCTGGCTGGTATATGGGCTGGATATGTACATAAATGTGCAAAGGCCTCCCCTCCTCAAATTCTTTCTGTCTTGGGGAAATTCTTTCTGTCTTTCTATCTGAGGAAAGCTGAAAGAGCCCTTGTATGGAAACCTGTGTAGTTGAGATCTGCACATGACTATAACCAAGTCACCACAGTAAAACTGCTGTATAAGGTATAATTACAAACTGGACACCCTGTCAGTTCCCAATAAGATATACTGTGTGGCATTTGGCAATCCTTAATTAGGTTCCTCATGACAAGATATGTCATTTATTCATCGTATTGTGCAGAAGATTTTCCAAATTTCTATGTGTTGCCTTTTATAACTCATATTTCTTCATTTCATCAAGTTCCCTGGACAGAAGGTACTGGGCCACACACAGTCATCCCAATTTATAGTGCTTATGTGAATGCTGTGTTTCAGCAGGTAGATGCAGAAACCCTTCAGTTTTTTTTTCTTTTTTGGGGGTGGATTTTTGGTTTGGTAATGGATCCTGCTACTAGTCTACTTGTTATGCCATCATTGCAAAAGACAATTCAAGAAGGAAAAAACATATCCTATTAGGATGTTCAAACACCTGTCAAAGGAAATAGGAGGCACTCAAACTTTTAAAACTAAATTACTTGAAAAAAATAAGGAAAATAAATTGTATGGAGAACAAACAGGGAGATTAAATCAATCTTAAATACTTCCTGTCTGAAGCCGTAATATTTTCCCCAGCCTTGTATTTATAATTTTAGTTATGTATTTTTTTAAAGAAGGATAAAGGATTCCTCCCCTCAAGCTTTCATGTACAGATCATGCCTAGAGAAATTCTTTCTCTCTGTGCTCTGCAGAGAGATACATGGTTACACATACGGACTGCTTTTCTCTGCAGTGGCCATTATAATTTTCAGGAAAACAAGTCTGGGCATCTCTAAACAGACGAAAACAAGCAGAGAGGCTAACTCTTCTGGACTATTGTTAATTTGTGTCAATCCTGCAGAGGCTGAGTGTTGCCACATTTCTCCTCACAGAGAAAAGGAAGGCACAATTCTTCCCAAGAATATTTCTGGGTTTCACATTCTCTGAACCTCAGAGAAAGAAAAAACAATTCTTATCTCATTTACTGCTTCTGTGATGTTCACAAGTGGAATGCATCGTGGAAGACTGTTTACCTGAAGGGAACTGATAATTGGATTCTCGTGTGTTTTGATTTACTGGTGAATTGGATCCAGGTGTGTGTGTGTCAGGACTGTGGGCTGAGAGTCACAAGATTCTGTGCAGTGGAGTGCAGTCGAGTGCTTGGCAGATTCAGTTTAGATGTAATGTAATATCGATGTAATATAGTATAGAATAATATAGTATAATAAAGTAATTAATTAGCCTTCTGATAAGATGGAGTCAAATGCATCATTCCTCCTTCGTTGGGGGCAAAAATACCTAGTGTAGCTGAGGGCCAGGAGGATGCTTGTGACTCCAATCCTAACAGCCAGTTAATGACACCGATGGCTCGTGACCCTCGTGACCTCCTAATGGCACCAGCTCATCTCCAGGCACACATCCACAGTCCCTGCTTTCCTTACAGCACACAGAGCTGCTCTCAGCGGGGGCAACCACTGCCAGAACTGGAGCTGGCCTGCACATGCCAGGGAAGATCATCTGCAGTGCGGGAAGTTTCTGCCTGGGAAGTCAGGATAACTAGGACGGGCCATTGGAAAGCATTTTCAAGGGGAAAAAAGAAAGAGGAAGGAAAACAAGTTGTATAGGAAGAAATTAAATGTGAGAGAGGATCTGGATAAGGAAACAAAGGCACAGATTAGGTAGGAGGACCCTGAGAATAGACTCAGAATAGACTGAGAGGTCAAGTAATATTAGAAAAGTGAGTACATCAGTCATGTTAAGGAAATATGAAAAACAGAGGATAATTTTTTTTTTCTGTAACAACATGCTTTTTAAACAGTTGCATCATGATTTCAGAATTAGAATTTATAATGCTGTCTGTATTTTATACTCTGTCCCTGCATATATCAGGATTTTTCTTTAGCATTCTGACATGTGATTCAGAGTTTTGTACATTGAAGAGGTTGCATGTTTCAGTTTTAAGAAAATAGTTTCCAATCTGAGGAAATATGTTCTACATACTTCCTGCACAAAATCAGAAAAGTTACCTAGATTCTTGGTGGAGATCTATAAAGTATAAGCACTTTCCTAACCCAAAAGGATAGTTGTCTAATTCCAAGATTTATAGGTGTACTGATACCTGGGCACCTGGGTCATGTTCCAGATCATATAGGCAATTAAAGAAAACTTGGATATATAAAACTTGGTATTGAAAATTTAAACACATTGCTACCACCCTCTACCCACCCCCAAGAATATGGTTGTAAACAAATAGGTCTTGGCAAGCAATTTGGGAGACTTGAGATATCAAACTTTATAGAGTTTTTTTGTCGTTTTGTTTTTTTTTCAATAGACAAATGTACCAGAAGAAGAGATCCAGTTTACCTCAGCAACCTTTTATCAGACCCTAGTTTTTTATTTCAAAGAATGAACCTGACATCAGAACTCTTTAAAATGAGGGACTATTAGTTTTAGTATTTGCTTACCTAAAACCAGGCTAAGGGAATATCCAATAGGAGCCTGAGCCCAAGCTAGACCATAGTCTGGGACATACACAGCTTCTGCTGTCCCATTGATGTAACCTCCTCCAACCCATGTGGCTGAAAAGGAAGAGATGGAAAAGTCTTTAATGTCCACCAAGAAAGAAAAGATCACACACTGTGTAATAAAATCATCATTGTATAATGGCTATTTCTTGTTATATCAACAATACAAGTGCCAGGCATGGCATCCTTTTACTAAAGGCAGCCCTAATTTGAATTTACAGCCTAAGCATATAAAAAAAGAAGACAAATGGACTGAGGCAATCATCAAAGTGTCTAAGTTTCTATATAGTCAGTGAAGATGTGAGGGTTGAGTTCCCCACTACTTATTTACTGTTACTATTTTGTTTGTGTTAGTACAAATGAAGGAGAGGTTTAAGGGGGAGTCTAAAGAAGAACATTTAAATTAGGCAGAAGTTTGATGAACACATTATTTACCAGGGCCTTCTTGAAAAAAAAAAGCCTTTTAAACCTTGTTAAATTTTTGTTGTTACATGAAGCATGCTAATAAACTCTGAGTTCTCAAAATATTTCTGTATAGAGTTGTGGTTTTTTTGTCGCCATATAAGTTGTAAACTTTAATTATTTTATTCTTCCTTGAGCCAGATTCAATAAAGGATATGTGCTATCTCAAATATTTCTGATTTTACCTCTCTCTCCAAAAAGCAGTATTTTTAATATACTGGCCTCTGACGCTTAATGAGTTGATTCTCTGCCTTTAAGGGAAGTTTCTACATTTGAGAATTTGGGATCAACAGTATATATGAGAGAAAAACTCCAACACAGAAATGTGTTGTGATTACATCTGCAAAAATATTTCATAACAAATCAAGTAATAAAGTTCATCTCTTCCTGTTTGCAGATTCCATGCAAAAAAAAAAATTATTATCTCTGATGCATAATGAGCAATTTTTAGAAATCCAAGTTCGCAGTTTGAACAAGGGCAGACAGACCATTACAAGTCCTAGATTTTTGTAATGATGTTTTGGTTTGTGTCAGAAGCCTTTACTTTTTCATGTAAGAGTAGTTAGGGTTTCTGTGTAAAAAGTCACAATGGTTGGAAATGTGTTTTTCTTAAACATCCCTCAGAATTTTCCCATCATCCACCATCGTGCAGGCAAACTTGATTTTGTGTTTAAGACAAACAATTGGAGAGAAAAACAAATTAAGAAAATTTAATAAAATTCTTTAAGAAATTTCATTAAGAGCTAAATAACTACTCTTTTCCGCTTGACTGTGATATCTCTCAAGTACTACTAGAGGGTATTTTGCTGAATTTCACTATGGCTTTAGAATCAAAGATCTCCAGCAACCAGAGAATTACAATTGTCCCCCTTTCAGCAATTTGAAGCACAGGAATGAACCATTTTGTTGTTGGAAATGGTATAATGGACTTTTATGAGGGTGTGCATGCAGAGAGAGTCTGCAACAAAAAAGTGACCCAAGGGGACCTGATACAAGTAGAGTTTTGGTTATCAAGAGCTATTGTGTACTGCAGAGATAAGGGGTGAGTGATGCCTATATGGGGCCACATGGGGAAGATGGGTTTGGGCTGATTCTTAACAAGAAGAACAAGGATACATAATCTACATAAAAAGTTGTCAAACATTTGGGATTTTGTGACTCTTTACAGTGTGAACTAAGATAGAGGGGAATATCATACTTTGTTTATCAGATTTCTAGAATTATGGAATTGTTTGGAGTGAAAGGGACCTTAAAAATATTCTATTTCTAATCCCCCTGTGATGGGCAGGGATGCCACCCATGAGACCAGATTGCTCAAAGCCCTGTCAAACCTGTCCTTATACACTTCCAGGGATGGGCAACCACAACATCTCTGGGAAACCTGTTCCAGCGCATCACCATCCTCACAGCAAAGAATTTCTTCCTAATATATAATCTAAATCTACCCTTCAATTCCCTACCTCTACATCTCATCTTTTCACTCCATGCCCCAATCCCCATCTTTTCTACAAGCCCCTTTAGGTACTGTAAGGCTGCTATGAGGTCTGCACAGATCTTTCTCCTGTCCAGGCTAAGCAACTCCAACTCTCCCAGCCTGTCCCAGAGATCACTGTTGGGCCCAGTCCTGTTTAATATTTTTACTGATTATCTGGATGAGGGGATTAAATGTACCATTAGCAAATCTGCAGATAACACGAAGTTGGGTCAGAGTGTTGATCTGCAGGAGTCTAAGATATGGACAGGCTGGAGAGATTGGCTGAGGCCAACTGCATGAGGTTCAACAAGACCAGTTGCTGAGTCTTAGCCTTTGGTCACAACAACCCCAGGCAGTGCTACAGGCTGGGGACAGTGTCTGGAAAACAGTGCAGCACAAAAGAACCTGGGGATGCTGGTCAACAGCAGATGAACATGAGCAAATGCGTGCCCAGGTGGCCAAGAGGGCCAATGGCAGCCTGGCCTGCATCTGCAATAGTGCAGCCAGCAGGACCAGGAAAGACATCATCCCCTTGTATTTGGCACCTCTAGTACTGGGCCCAGTTCTGGGCCCCTCACTTTAAAAAGGACCTGATGCTGCAGTGTGTCCAGCAAGGGTGACAAGGCTCGTGAAAGGTCTAGAAAAGATGTCTGATGAGAAACAACTGAGGCAGTGGGGTATGTTTAGTCTTGAGAAGAGTAGGACCTCATCGCTTTCTACAACTGCCTGATAGGAGGATGTAGTGATGTGGGGCCAGTCTCTTCTACCATGCCTGCAGTAAAAGCGCAAGAGAAAATGATCTTAAGCTGAGGCAGATGAGATTCAGATTAGATATTAGAAAACAGTTTTGACTGTTAGGGTAGTCAGACATTGGAATATCTTTTCCAGGGAGGTGGTGGAGTTACTGTCCCTGGCGGTGTTTATGAGGGGTCTGGATCTGGCACTGGGTGATGTGGTTTAGTGGTTTAGAGGCTACAGTGGTAGTGCTGGCTTGACAGCTGGACTCGATGATCTCAAAGGTGTCTTTCAATCCCAATGATTCTACAATTCTGTGATTCCAAGTTTTTCTCAACAGGGCCGGTCTTAATCCACTCATCACCCATCCACGTTTGGGTTTGCCCAGATCCAGGTGGAGGATCTTACACTTGGCCTCTTTCACTGGGCCAGGTATCTTTGTATGGGGTCCCTTCCCCCTAGAGTATCAACCACAGCACTCATCTTGGTGTCATCTGCAACCTTGCTTGAGAGTGCCCTCAATCCCCTTGTCCATGGCCCTGACAAAGCTGTTGAACAGTACTGGTCCCAATATGGACCCCTGAGGGACCCCACTCTCTACGGAAAAATTCGTGACTACCTGGGATGTGTGTTGCTTATTGTGTCTCAAGCAGCATAATCTTGTGGAATAAGCACCTGTATCCAATATCAAAAAGTAAATATTTACTAAGGGAAGCTTATTTGTCTCTTTCCCCAGAAAATGCCTAAGCATGAATTCTACATTAATAATATACTTGGTTTCAGTTGGGAATAATATCCCATAGTCAGGGGCAGATGTCCAACATTGCTGCAGCTGTGGTGAATGGGGCTTCCAGCTCCAGCATTGATTTGCCAGCAGTTGCTACAGAGATGTCAGATGTCCCCCAAAGGGCACTTGGATGCCATGCCTAGCTCCCTTATTTTCTTCTGGAGGAGATCAAGTCAATTCCCTTCTGTGTGATGTTGTAGGGGTCATTACCCTCCACTGTCTGCCTTGCAGACAGATATTGCTGTGTAAGGTGGCATGAAGGATTTAGCCCTTATTTTTAATTTTATTTCTTGATTTCTGGATTGGCATTTGAAAAATTGCTGCTAATCAATTTTTCTGTGCATATGACTGTTCTGGAACACCTGTCAAGGACCACAGAGCTCTAGGAAGGTGTTATATGTCTTTTTCTGGGGGGGTGAATGGATAGTCAGCACGTACACTGACACAGGTAAATACACAAGAGAAATGAAATAAAGGGATAAGATAGGATGGGATTTCAACCTTAGATATTAATTTTCTGATCTTCGTTTGCTAAGCCACAATTTAAAGTTAGTTTAATACCATTATTTTTGGTGAAATTCTTTTTGTTTTTACCTAAATCAGCCAAAAGGAATACAATATTTAATAATCTATGGAAGCATTCATGTGGTAATCTATTTTAATCTTGTCTTTGCCAGCCGTCTGAAGAATAAAAAAATGCAGCAAATACCAACATCCCTTTAAAACATGCACTGTAAAAAATGATCAGAAAAATACTGATGGTAAGGAGTGCAATTTTTCTTCTAGTTCCTGTGAGACACACAGAAGTTGATCTCTGAGTTCTTGATATATAGTGATATATACTAGGAAACCAAATTTTTTGGCACTTCTTTAGGAAGACTTCCTTGTCATAGCACTCAAATTATTTAATAACCTCATCAAGTTCTGTAAAATGAAAATTCTGATCCAAGGATTAGAACAAAATAGAATTGTGTAATTTTTTTTCATGTGGAAGGGTTATGTAGTTCTATCCAACTAAAATGCAAAAATTACATCAATAGATTATTACCTTTTGGGTCATGTTTGTGAGCATTTAGTTATGTAATCTCAACTATTTCCTTTGAGGTTTAAACTGAATCACTAAAATCAAATTAGATTAAAATTTGTTGCAGATATCACTTCTTTAAAAAAATCATTCACAAAAATAAGGAACGTTAGTATTTAATGCAACATTTTATCTATAAGTATGTAAAAATTATGCACAGATTAAATGTGCCTACTATGGTGCAATGTTATTTAATTTTAATATAAGTTGCTGTGATCCATCCACAATTCAACCTTTTCACTCCTTCTGTTTTCTTATTTGCAGTCACACTCAACATTCAACAGGCTTTGTGTTCAGCATTTCAGTAGCTGATTGATACAGCTTTTTCTTCTTCAGGATCATAGCATATATCCAAAAATATCCACAGCTGTTATTCATAGGTAGTGCTTTATGATTTTTCAATGTTGTTTAGAAAATCAGCTATAATTACTCTTGAATATAGACTTTGGTGCTTATGTTCTGAATTTTATTTCAAATTTATAGTCTCAGTGCTGTCATCCTCTCCACTAAGTAACCCTAGAAACTTCTACCACTTTCAAGGCCAATACCTGTGGAACACTGTAGGATTTGTCGCAGGCAAAAAAGAGAAAATAAGGCCTTATCTCATAACCCAAAGTTCTTCATGTGCATAAAAACAATATCCTTTCTGGAGATCTTTAAAACAATTCTTGTTTTCCTGTTGTGGGGAGGCTTTGCTTTCTAATTTATATTTAGACAATTAAACCTGGAAAACATAAAGATGATGTTGGAATAGTCACGTATTGTGACTGGTCAGGGTTGCGAGGTGCAAAATCAGCATCGACCATTTTTTAAAAAGCAAGTATGCCCTTGAAATATATATCCCTTTTGTAGAAATTATCAACCTGTAAAAATAATTGTCGATTTTCATCAGCTTACTTTCATAATTGTTTTGTTATGACTTTAGAAATCGAGTGCCCCACACACCCTCACTGAGACAAAACTCGGACAAACCCCTGGCTCAGCAGATTTGTGCCCAGATCTTGCTTTATGCACCAGCCGTGGTTCACTACAACTGAAAGGTAGGTTAGTTGCCATTTCCAGCTTTAATTGCCAGACTTAAGGAAGGCATAGGGGAAAAAGAGTGTCAGGCTTGACAGTATAAAATCCGTGATAGTTTGAGCTATCCAAAGGCTTTGGGATCAGTCTGATATTCTGCTGCAAAGATGAGGCACTGCGCCATCTCTAGAGCTTGCACAACACAGGATGAACATGTGCAGGTGTGAATTGTGGTGGCTACAGAACATGCCTTAGATACAGGAAATCCCTGTATCAGATGAGTTCAGGTCTCATCTGTGCTTCAGCTGTTACACAAAATGTTCTTGTAAAAAAGGATTAAGGAGACCAGACTGTATCTTCTACATTCAAATCCATTAGTCGTAGCCACTTCTATGGGAAATGCTTTTTATTCTCCACTCCCCTGATTTAATGTTTATTGTTTTGTGGCAACCAATATTTCTGCAAAATATTCTGTTTTCAGTGTCCTTGAAAACATTTCATTCAGCAGAAAGCAGTCTAACCAGCTCTCACTAGGAGCAGACTCTCGTCATACCCTATGCACCAGTAGCTGATGGATGCGTGATACAGTAAATTACAGCATAGTGCAAAAAGTAGAACATCTGACTGTATTCAAACTTTATTGACTTTTACAAACATTCTTTACTTAATATCTAAACATTCAGTCTTCAAATGAGCAAAATGCCCCTGCAAAAGAATGTGAAGTTATCTCAAATAAAGAATGCAGATTTTTGGCCCAAGTTTTACTAGGCTCTTCCTTATTAGATAATTGTGAAAGCAGAGCAGGGCAAAACAGCAAAACATAAATATAGTCAGGTAAATTCAAATTGACAACTGAAAGGGCTTTGCCTGAATAGGATTTAGATTAAATTAAGAATAAAAAAAACAAAACCCATGCCTAAACATTAATTTGCCTTAATATAATGGTGGGCAAATTCACTCTTCCTATAATGCATTTTTGTTCCAATACCACAATATAAGTTTTGAGATTTTGGACAGTATTGTGAATATCTTATTTACCCAGGCAAGACAGCTGGTTTGACTGGCTCTGGGAGTCAGAGAGCACTGTTTACAAAATCAGTGAAGAACTCTTCCTTCACCCAGCCTTTTCTTACTGACACTACTATTGAGAGTAAAGCATTATTTTGTCCAATTGCTGAAAAAGAAGCTAAAAGAATCCACAAAATAAGTTTGCTAAAATCTGTACAGTTACAAGTCTGGAGTTATGTCAATTTTCTTTTCAAAAGTTAATTTATATTGTACATCCTCCCCTTCCCAACAATCTTTTTCCCTATAAACTTTGTTTTACTCAGATTAAACAAACCCAATAACACACTAATATGGATGGTTTAAAAAACTATAACAATTATTTTAAGACTTTCTAATGAATCTATATTAATTCCATATTTTTTCCCCAAACATATCTGATCTACAGATGAATATGGAATGAAAATATATGTAAACTAGTTAAAATATATTCTTTCTGTAAGATTTACAAATATTTGTTGCTTTTATACAGATGCTACAATTGGCTGTTCATTAAACAATTGGAATAAAAAGTATATCTATTTTCCCCACTTTGCATTACCCAACATGCAGATTGCAATTCATTCAGATGGAAAACTGACAAGTTTTACACTGACTAGGAAACAATAAGGTGTTTTTTTACATACCTGTCATTGTAAATCCACCAACTAGCAAACCAATGTCTCTTCCACCGACTATAATGGCTTCGCTGCGATCTCCTTCGCTGCCGGTGTTCTTGGTTTTC
Source organism: Emberiza elegans (assembly GCA_024865655.1). NCBI lineage: Eukaryota > Metazoa > Chordata > Aves > Passeriformes > Fringillidae > Emberiza > Emberiza elegans. Next base: position 59,043,273 of record JALJVW010003023.1, on the reverse strand, counting down.
CAAGCAGCCCATATCCCTACTGCCAGGATTGCCAGGTAGAAGACAACTATGGCCACCAGTCCCTCCACATGGAAAGCCATGTTGAAGTCCCAACTGTTTCTTTTATCGCTATTTCATTAAGACCTCTGGAGAGAATGCAATAATAGGTCTGCTTTTAGCATGCCTGCTTTTTGGAATCAGTGTACAAAAACTCTCAGATGATTTTTAAAGAGACTGTTCCGGTGAATTTATGAAATGAGAATTTCAGATGTAATTGAGATTAATGTCACATGCCAATTAAAATGCCTGTGGAGCAACAACCAGTGGTTACAGTCTCTGAACACAAAAGGGAATGAATGACGTGCCTGAAAGCTAAAGTATCCTTAGAAGTCAGTTATTGAACACTGAATTATTTTGGTATCACCAAGTCCTCAATGTCTGGGAACTTTTCAGTCACAGACTAGTTTGGTACAAGAAAAAATCTTGGCCATGTGGACTATTATAAAAATCTCTATTTTGAAGACAAAATTGCTTTAAGTAATACTAGAACTACGTATTAGTAATAGCTACAACAGCAAAACACATATTTTAAGTGTTTGTATTGGAATGCTGAGTCTGGTCCCCCTTGAAACATCTCCCGTACTTTAAAGTCTGCTATTTCTTTTTTGCAACATTTGATTGTCCAGCATGAACCGTATGGAATCTGTTCTCTCACAATACGGGAAGCAAACGGAAAGCTTAAAAGCTGTCGGAAGGCAGAAATGTTGAAGTACACGAACTACAGCGGGGGAAACCTCCCGAGCGGCGCGGACAGCGGCAGCCCCGTACCCAGCCTCTCCCGGCGCCCCCTCCCCACGCTGGCCCTGCCGGCAAGCCCCGTCCGCGCTCCTCCCGACGGCTCCGCGGCGGGGCCGCCGCCCGAGCCCGCCCTACCTCCGCGGCTCCGGGGGCTCCGCCGAGCGCCCTGCGCGGCCGCGCCCCGCCCCGCGCCCGCGGCAGCAGCGCCCGCCCGCAGCGCCGTCGGGCCGGGAGAGGAGCCGCCCGCCCGCCCGCCGCCCACCTGCGCTCCGCCGGCGCGCTGCCCCGCAGCCCGCGGGGCACGGCCGCCCATCCCGCGGGGCGGTGTCCGGGCCGAGCCGCCGGGGGCTTTGTCCCCTCCCGGGGCTTTCCCGCTGGAAGGAGCGAAGGAGGGATCGTCTCTTGCCCCGCGGTGCCGACGGCGCGCCGAGTGCTCAGGCTGCGACGGGGGTCTCGTGGATGAAAAAGAGGAAAATCTCTTTATAAAGGAGGAGGGTTCACTGGGGTGAGAGGACCGCGTCCGTCAGAGCTGGGGGGAGGAAGGGGGAAAGACGTCAGAGTGATAGGGGACGTTGGGGGGAAGTAAGGATGACTCAAGGGAGACTGATTGTCGTGCCATGGCAGGGAAGAAGGGTTAGGAAGTGAAATTGAGGTGAGAAGACAAAAGGGAACGAGGGGAAGCAGGAAGGAACAGGATCACATTGAACCAACGGGAAAGAGGAAGAAAAGCAAGGGCCGATCTAAAAAGACGTATTGAAAAGAGTGATGGAGAAAGGAAAGAAGGCAGAGGTAGGGGGAGGGCAGGTGACCCCTGTGCTCCCCTTGCCCTCCCTGGCAGCCTCTCCTTGCCACCCCTGGGCCTGGCACTGGGTGAGCACCAAGCCATCTCTATGAGAGACTGGTCAGGACTATCTTTTGCCACACCTCCCTTCCAAACCTGGCTGAACATGCATTGGCCTGTCCCAGATCTGGGACGGGACAGCTAGCTCTTTGGGAGACTCTTTTTTTTTTTTTTTTTTTTTTTTTTTTATGCCTCTTATAAACCTCATCTGCAGAGCTACAGTCATACCAGCTTTCCTGTGCTTCCACTTTTGCTCTCTGTCTCCAAATGATGCTGGACAGTGAGCTTCTAAGTGCTGAGAGTAAGGGTACACGTGCAAAGAGGGCCCACAGATGCCCTTGGCCCGGATTTGAGAAAGGGAAGATCATGCTGAACTGTGGCATTCTCTGTCAGCTCTAGAGAGGCAGTTAACATGGGCCATTGGCTCATGTAAGTTGAAAAGTAGAAATAAACAGCCAACAGGAGTGCAGAACTGCTACTGGCAAAAGAACTAACTTGAGGCAGAAAATCTGAAATCATCCTCGATTCAAGAGGAAAACTGCAATATGGGAAGATGTAAAGTCAGAGAGAAGAAAGGTGGCAATTCATAAAAGCTCAGTCTACTGCAAAGAACGACCTAAGGGCTGGTGCTTTCCTGCATGTTTGCCAACTGCCTGGCCAGCTTGGCTACAGAGCAGCTTTGTCTGCCCGCTCACGAACTGCTGAGCACATCACACCCCGTTAGCCCCAGCCATTTGTGTGCCTCACGGGCAATAAATTATGATTGTGCACTCATAAATTGATTGTGTGCACAAGACTGCTTTCAGGTCTGGCCTCAGTTGAGAAACCCACAGAAAGGTGGCCAAAGAATTAAAGGTTAGAAATGTTACTATTTTTGTCAACCAGACTCATGTTCAGTGATTCTATTGGTGCAATGTTTGCCTTTCGCAGTAAACACCTCCTCCCAGTAGTAGGCAGCTGAGACATATCTTAGACACAGGTGAGCATCAAGGCACCACCTAAACAGAAATACTGCCATGGTAGTATAGGTATTTATACACAAATAACACAAATAGGTATTTAAAGGTATTATATATATATATATATATACATATATACACGTGGTTAATATATAAATAGTAAGTAGAAGTCATACACCTCCCTGGAAACAATGAAGGTGTCTCAGTTAGGAAGAAAAAAACCGAATTCTAGTAATTAAAATATGATAGAAAATGCTTGGATGCTAAAATGGATGTTAAACTAAATTCATACAAAATTTTAATAACATTTTATTCTGGTTTTGTTTCAACCAGTCATGATCATGCAATGCATGGCTCAAGCCTGTTTTAGGCAAAATAAAAAAATATTAACCAATGGAAAAAAAAAATCTCTTCTGAATTTAAATCCCAATGAAGCCTGTAAATTTTTTTTTGTACTTAGGTTATATTTCTTATAATTTCTTTTGTACTTGGGCTATATTAACACTTTTTATGGAACTGGAATGGGAAAACTGTCATTATAATTATTTCTAGAAAATATTTAGTTTTAAATAAATTATATTTTAATGAAATTCACTAAAACAAATCCTGAGAACCTGATATTTTTAATATATGTAAACTCTTGTGACAAGCTTTGTCTCTTTGATGCTCTAGAATGATTTGCAACTGTCCACCCTATGAATCAACTTTTGCCTTGCATTTTACTCCTATAGTTCCTTAACTATAAATAAGTTAAATTACCATCCTCTCCTGAGATTTCCATTTAAGCTCTAGGTTCCTTTCGTTGATGTTGCTTTGGTCTTTGAAATTGCATTCACCTGGATGTAGCTGAGAAGGACTGAGACAATTATTTTAGTGAATATTAGTGGATATACTATGCCTTCTATGCCTTCTTTTCTCATCTGCTACTGCTATATCAGGTAGATTTCTAGTGCTTTTTGGGAAGGGACTGTGCTACGCTGGATCCCTGTGTGCATTCTGCCAGCTGCTCCCAACAGCATCCATCAGCCACACCCCACAGAGCTCAGCTCTCATGACATCTGAGGGTGTGCACAAATGAGTACAGCAAATTTTATGTCCCTTGGGAAAAGATGTGCTTTGGTGCTAGAGATATCTCATGCAACTTCAGGACTGGTTCCATGTGAGACCTGACCACTTTTCCAGAGGGAATAACTTCTGCTGTCAAACACTTTGAACTGAGGTCATCTCTTCCAGGAAAAGAGAAAGTACATTGGTAGTTTTTGTCTTCTAAAGCAATTGCACTGCATCTAAACATTATTTTCTTTTTTAAAAGAACATAGCTTGAAAATATGCTGTTTGAAAAGAAATCCTGAAGCTTAGTTTTATTTATATTTAAGAAAGGACACACTCTCTAGTGAAAGGTGTCCCTGCTCATGGCCGGAGGATTAGAACTAAATGATCTATAAGGTCCATTCCAACCCAAACCATTCTATGATTTATGAAAGTTGACATGGACTCCTGCTTTTAATCACATTTTTTGATACAGCTATTAAGGAGTGTTTTGGGGAAACAATGGAAGTTAGCTTTCATGTACATACCTGTCTTTTAAGCAAAGATGTTACAATATTTACAAAGAGTTTTGAGCCCATATGTGGTTATTTGGACTCCCTCTTGGTAATGGCACAGAGTTTTGCATTTTTAAATCTGTGTTCATCACCAAGACTTTTCCTGGAAAAAGGTCACCCTGGATACAACTAACTGAGCTGATAAAAATAAAACCCTATTTTTTAAGGGAATATTAGGCTAAACAGTCACCCAGGTTTGTTTTGTTTTTTAATGCTTCCTGCTACTTGGTCTCTCAGAGCAGTTTGAATAATAGGAAAGTGAGGGACAGAAACTGAAGTCTACTGCCAGTAAACATTTACATGGAGGTCTGTAATTCCCAATAATAAAGAAGTCACAGGTTTAAGTCATGATGTAGGACATTTAAACAATAAATATCTATATGGTTATACATTTAAACAATAAATATCTATCTGGTTATATAAACTAAAAATTCTAGATTTTCATACATTTCTATGTTTAAAATTTTCGTGGTGTAATTATGCATTTTATGATTTTGGATTACAGAGTTATTTAAAAACATTATTATTCTTAAGAAAAAACAAACAGCAACAACAACTAATCTCAAGGTTTTGAGGTGTGTTCCCTTAATAAAAAAAGCTTTTACTACAGCTTAGTATAAGGCCAAGGCCTGTATTTAGAGTTTTCCTGACACTTACAGAAAGGTTTATATAGAATTATTCTAAAAAAGGGCCTCTCTATCTTGTGGTTTTTTGGGCAGTATCCATCTTAGATTCCTTCCACAGTTTCTTGATTACCATAGAGTTCCCAAAGAAATTATCCATCCATTTGCTCTACAGCTCACAAAAACCCCTCCTGGATGAGAGCTCTTTTGGAAGATGTGTTTGATGGTTATTTGCAGTCTCTGGTTACCCTTGCTGGGAAGATACAGCTGCAGTTCTGAGCTTTTAGGATTCCAGACAGTGTAGATCACTGACATGACTCTTTTGATAGCCAACTGGATAAGGTGTCAAGGAAACAGACTTTTTTGTACTGTGACAAATGCTATGTGATGCATTTTTTAATTCTGTGCTATAGTTCCAGACAGTTTTTTTAGTATAAAACAAGCAAGCAAAACAAACCAAAGAATTGTAAGAATCTAAAGTTTAGTACTTAAAAATATAAGAGAAGCAGAGTTAGGACTGTGTGTGAAATCCTAATGTCCTCCTGTCCATGTACTTTTTGAGTCTTTAACTGCACAATCACATACTAACTTTTCTTTGGAATGCCTGTCTCTTCCAATAAGAGTTGATCTTCCCTATTTCTTTTTATATTTCGCATTAACCATGTGGCCTTACAAGTACTCTTCATTCAAATTTTGCAATTAAAATAAAACTGGTGATTTTCTCTAGGTTTCTGTGGTGCAAAGAATTTGTGCTTCAGAAATACAGATAATTTTATCTATAGAGCACACTAAGGGAATATGTGACACCTTTGTATAGATTTATATATTTAAGAGATAAGTCCAGTCAGTTCTTGTAGTTACTTTATGCAAATCTTAGAAGCAACCAATGTTTTGTTTTGCTTTGGTTTTTTCTGAAGTTCTGAAGAAAAGAAAATCAATATCCAATCTAAGTCAGACATCTGGAATGAAAAATTTCAGCTTGTAGCCTGGTCCCTGGCAAAGTTGTATGCAATTAAAAATAAGTCTTTTATTGTGAGAAATTTGGGGCAACCTGAACTGAATTAGATTTTGAATACCTGTTGTAAGAAAGCTGTGATTAAAAAAAAATAGAAATGAAGGGATTGAAAGAGAAAATATAGCATGTTCTATTTTTTATTTCTCTGGCACTATCTGTATTACATTTTTCCTGTTTTTCTTTGTAAATAAGAGCAAATCAGATCAAAGATAAATTGCTTAATGGTGAACTCCTGTATTTGAATTATACTGATTGAAATGAAGAAAGTAAGGAACTTTTGCATTATTATAATTATTGAATACTGATATTCCCAGTTGTTTCCAGAAGCCAGTGACATCAAAGCTCCATTGCAATAAGTGCTAAGCAAATGTATTGTGAAGACCATGATGCAGAAGCTGCATATTTTCCCCTTATTTTTTCCTGCATTGCTGATCAGCATCACTGAACAACATGAGAAATAACCAAAATGGTGTAACAAGATTAAACTAAAATGCAAACTATGGGTTCTTAATAGAAGACTTAATGCTAAATTTCTGTTTGGCAAGCTATTCAAAAGCAATGCATGCCATTATTTTGTTGGTTTTTTTTTTAATACAATGAGTTAGGATCAATAAAGGGGAATAGATAAGCCAGAGATCCACCTTTCTTTGAATACCATGAACTAAATGAGATCAAGTTGATTGAAATGCTTATTGGATTTCTGGGGAAATCTGTCCCTGAGCAACAAATCTGTCTGAATGGACACCCACCATTTATCAAGCTCACAGCAAAGGGCCTTTGAACTGGTGAACAGCTGGCATAGGAACACAGCTACAGGCTGGCATTTCTCCCATTTATAATTCACCTTGTATGGCAGCTTACAGTGTGTCAGTGACCAATCACAAACCAAGAAAGAAGGAATGTGCCTACACGAGCACTATGATCTTTAAACCCTATTAGTAATTTGTATCCACGCAGTAAATGAAAAACCAAGTAAACCCCAAAGCAGAAAGAGAAGTGTGGTGAGTGGAGGCTGCCTGTGCTTCACCCCAGCAAATAAAGGCTCGCAGTCATGGGCAGGCTGGTGCATAAGTGGGACACAGGGCTGTTTGCACATCTTGGAGACAATCAAATCTCCTATCCCAAGAGATCACAGAGCAAAAGGAGAAACCAGTGGAGGAAGAGAAGTTTCTGAACCACTTTTGGAGCTGTTATTGACTATATGAACATTCTGAAACCATGGTGAAGATGACTTGTAGTGAGTTTGGGTTTTAACTGAAAAGGATGCAAGAAAAGACTAAGATGAGTTTAATTCATGCTCAGCTGTTTTTCACATTTTGATACTTGTCCCTGCAGTGCCAGTCATGAGAGCTTGATGTTAACCTGTCAGGATTCAAATGGTGCATTATTTATTAGGAAATTTTCTACTGTAGTATTGAAAAAAAAAGTAGAAATTGAGAAAGCATTGAAAGCATTTCAGGAACTTTTTTTTTAGGTTTTCAAACTTAGTTTAGGAAGGTTTTTTGGGTTTTGGTGACAACATGGAAGAGACCTTTACACCAGCAGTTTCAGAAGAGTTTAGGAAAACGTGCTTCTGTACTTTCAGCAGAAAACCTGCACCACCCAGCATTATGCTGCTCTGACCTTTGTTCTGATAGGACTTCTGTGTTTAGAAGAAACCTCTAAAGAATTTTGGTAAAGCCTCCGATGACTGGTTGTTTCTCATGATGAACTTCAGATGAGTAATATAATGTTTATAGATCCATGGATACCACCATCTACTAAGAAATTAGAAAGCAAATTGAATTAAAACAAAACAAAACTAAAAACAAATAGTAAAAATCCTGAGAACTAAACTAAACCATACGGAAACTAAATTTTGTTAACTATGATCCAAAGGCACTATATGATCTTTACTTTCAATGTTACTATTATTAGGAGGTATGGTGCTCAGGTTCTTATGACAAACATGATTCTCAGTGCATAATTTGGACCAAATAGGAACAGACAAAAATAATTCAAGAAAATCTCACGGTGATTAAACCATGGCAATTTCCCTGGAAATATCTAGTGGGAACAACAAGAAAAACTGACTATGAGTAACTGATCCCAAGCATTAAAAATTCATTTTCTCTGTGGCACTTGGTAAATTGCTTTATCAAAAACTGGTACTCTTTGGACTCAGCTTCTCTTCATTCATCTCCATATGTTTTGGCTAAAGAATAAATGATTTCTCAAGGAAAAAAATCTTGAAAAATTGATTGGATTTTGTGAGGATTTTAAAATTAGAGAAATCAAACCTTTTAAATGTTTTATTTAAAGCACTAGTTTTTGAGTGGTATAACTGAAATATCCACACGAGTCAGATGACCCTATCTGGGCAATGGATGAGTCTGTTGCTATGTGCATAGTCTGTAATAACAGAAAAGTTGAAACTAGTGCCAGTCAATTGCAAATCTCAAGAAAGAAGAGAAATGTATCAACTTTAAAGTAGTTTTTAATAAAACACTTGTCAGAACAATTCCTAGCACTCCTGTATAATATTTACAGAAACCTAATTGAAGTGTACATCTGCTTAGCTTATTGTGAAAGCCACAAAAAATGTATTGAAACCAACATTTTTTTCACAGTGGAAGTTGGACAATGAAAATTAAGCATATACAGATGGTCAGCCATTGACAAAGAGAATCCCTCTAAACCATGATATTACCATGCTAGTTCATGCTTCCAAAGTTCTTACAGTAAACATGATACCTATTTTCTACAGAGCTTTTAAATTCTGTCTTTAGAATTGGCCAGTGTTTCTTTAAACATTCATCTCAGTTCTCTTACTCCACTACTCCATTCCTTCAAGAAAATGAAGGTCTGTACCTACATACTGATGTCTTTTACACAAACAAACTGCATAGAGCAGGGGTGAACAGAGGAAAAACAAAAATGGAAATCCTTCCTGTAAAAGTCAGTAGTGTTAAAAAAAGTGTCAGCTTTTTAGCAGCCAATAAGCTGCATACAGCCATCAGGGAACATTTCAGAGCTGCTTCTTAATTCTGTGATCTAATTTATAAGTGATCTACAAGAAATGCAATTTGGTATTTTCAAATTAAATAATCTGTCTAAATAAAAATAAAAAATGCATTATTTCTCTACTGTTAAGTCAGAGAGCTTGAAACAGCATTTGCAGCCAAATTGAAGGGAAATGGTAAAATTATTTTGATTTTATCACCTTTGAAGTAATTCCTCTCATCAATGTCAGCTGATAGGAGGGGATTTTAAAAGCACATGTACTGCTACCAGGAATTTGAAAACAGTGCCTGTAATTAGTGTGGGAAAATGGTATCATGGTAGATATATCCTTGGAGGAATGTGAAGGAAATATGGGTGGGTTTTCTGGTTTAGTCATAATCTTAGACAGAGTATTCAGGAGTTTATAAAGATAATGTTTAAGTGCAAATTGTGTGGTAGTTAAAACTCATAAAACCTTTCTTTGAATTTATGTAAAATTGTCAAATTGGAAAATCTACACATTTAATGATGAGGTTCACAAAGTCAATATTTCTGGGCTGAAATAATGTCCAGTTTCACCAGGACATTGGTGACACTGGTTGTTTCTAGTCACAAGTTAATATTTTATGAGTAGTTTCAAACTTCATGGGAGAAGTAGATTGGTGGTTTTTTTTTGTTTGTTTGTTTTTTTTGTTTTTTGTATTTTAATTTATTTTATTTTACTAATGCGCATTCAGAAACATTACTGAACACAGTACTGTAATACTTAGTTGAAGGTGGCTGGAATGTTTTCCTTGTTTTAAAACAAGTTTGAAACAATGGGATTAAAAAAGTACCTCCAATTTCAAGAAAAACTCTTCTTTTGAAGCAGTTTCAAATTATTTGGAACAGAAAGGGAAGACAACTGGGTTAGCAGGATAATCTGGACCTTTTTAAGATACAATATAAACATATTTATGTGAGTGCAAAGGATTCAAGTCTTTGGGCATTATGTAGCCCTTGTACACAGATGTATCTGATAAAAGGCATTGTTCTTCTGTGTTTACCACTTTGTCATTTGTTTCAGTCAGTGCTGCTTAGACACAAATATCTTGTTTACAGTATCTGTAATGACATCTATTTAAAATAGAGTTATCTGTTTATGTGTCCATTACTGTCACTATTGAGTGATCGCATCACTGTGTAGCAGTTTGGCTCTACTTTCAGTAATTCAAGTTCTCCTATGGATAACTAATTGCTCATCATGATAATCCTGTGGATTTCAGCAGTTCCACTAATATATTTACAAACTTCTTTAACTCTGAATCTCAGTACTTACAGATATATTGAAACAGACCAGTCAAAGCTAAAAAATGCTTTCACTGAAAAGTTCTTGACTGTGGACAAAAATCTCCTCTTTCATTTAAGAATGCTTTCATCCAAACCCCACCTTTTTATTTCTGTGTTTCTCTGATTGAGTATGTAATTAAAATTCAGTAAGAAAGCTTTTGGAACACAAATCTATTTTGAAAAAATTACAAATAATATCTTGTATATTCTGTGTATCAGTAAGTGGATCATCCCAATTCAAAGAGGCAGCTTCAGGGCCTGACAGAATTACTGTAACTGACTTCAGTGAAACTTGTATCAGTACGTTAAAAAAAAAAAAGGTGAAGCATAGAAACTAAATGGAGTCCCCAAATGCCACAGATTTGTTACAGGACTTTTGGTCTGCAAAGCAAATTGTAAATGACCAAAAAATTCCTTAATATATACTTGAATACTTGATAAAAGAGCATCTGATCACAGAAAGAAGGATTTTGAAGGTAGAGTTTGAGTTTAGAATAGCCAATGTTGACCAGAAAACCTTGTACCTGGCACTAATTCTTGGGCTCTTGGTGATGTTGGCAAGGCATTCAAGGTTCTCCATGTGTCAAAACCCCACACTTTATCATCATAATTGTGGACAGTTGCTAATCTTGATGTGCTTAAGAAATGGAGAATGTGACTTTTGAAGATCTGTGGTTCCTGCAGACCTGGGTCAGAGCAGGTCAAGAAAAAAGGAAGCTTGTATAGCTAAACTGGTCCATGAATCTGTGAAAGGCTTATGCATCTGGTTTAAAATACATGAATGTTACTAAAGCTCTGATGACACTGACACTTTCAGTACAACATTCTTTAGCAGTTTTGATTAATTCCATTTTTAATAAGAATAATTGCTTCTGTTGTTTTATTTATGAAGAAAAAAAAAGAGAAATAAATAACTGAGCTCACTAACTGATCCTTAAGGTATTAGTGCTTTGACACATGTGGGAAGCAAATGTAAATATAATGAAATCTGGTATTTTTCTATTATTTGTTGCTCATTGAATTGAAACTGGGAAAAACTGGTAATAAAAAATTGGAGGAACTTGTGATAGTTCCATAGATGCATTTCACTTGGGGAATTTGCTAAAAAATGTGCCTTAGAGTACAATTTTGGAAAGGGCCCATAAATTAGCTGAGGTGAAAAATTAAAAAATAAGAAAAGCAAAGAAGGTAGGCTTCATTACCCAGTACTTTAGCAGATTTATTGGGAAGTCATCCTTTCAGCTAGTGTTTTTATAACTTAAATGAATTACAAGTAAACATCATATTTGTATGTGATTTTTCATGAAAGCAATGTTTCAAAGTGATTAATTATTTATTCCACACTCTGTGTTATACAGGCTATCCATCCAGCTGTTAAAAGTAATGAGAACAAGAAAAACACCTTGTGGGCTTTAGCAGGAGTAACTTTCAAACAATATAAAAGGAAGGGATTTACCTACAAAACTGATGAAACTTACATCGATGAAGGAGAGGCTCTTCTGAAATTCAGCAGCCCTTCCTGCTTGCCTCCTGACTCTGACTTAGTGCTTCAACAGAGTGGTTTGTGTTTATGTACTGGGTGAACCAGTATTTATGCTTATGTGCTGGTTTAACTGGTCTCTCTCTCTCTTGTTAGAATAATAAAAACTATCAACACATGGGTGGGGAAAAATAAAACCAAAAGGCACATACTTCTGTTTAGAATTAATTATTTCCTTTTCCTTTTCCTTTTCCTTTTCCTTTTCCTTTTCCTTTTCCTTTTCCTTTTCCTTTTCCTTTTCCTTTTCCTTTTCCTTTTCCTTTTCCTTTTCCTTTTCCTTTTCCTTTTCCTTCCCCTTCCCCTTCCCCTTCCCCTTCCCCTTCCCCTTCCCTTCCCTTCCCTTCCCTTCCCTTCCCTTCCCTTCCCTTCCCTTCCCTTCCCTTCCCTTCCCTTCCCTTTTTCTTTCTCTTGTTTTTTACAGACTGGCTTTGTGCTTTTATTCCAAGAAATATAAACTAGCACAAAGGATTCTGTTAGTATTTATAATAGCAGAATAATTACTAAACGGTCAGTTGTTTTAAAGTCTTATGTGCGTAAGAATTATTATAGAATAATTAAATAATTTAAAATAAAATTCTCTCACTAAAATTTACCCCAAAATTTCACTGGCTTTCCAGTGAAACTGTTATTTTTACTTTTGCTTTGCTCTTCCCCGCCGCTCCCTCTTGCAGTTTGGGGAGTCGGAGCCAGGCGGGCTCCGGGACATCAGCACCATGGACAGCAGCCGCAGTGACGGGCGGCGCTCCTCCCGCGCCCGAGCCCTTTCCGTGGGAATGCCTAAAGCCTCCCGCAGGTCTGAGTCCGACTGCCTGGAACACCTCAGCCTGCAGCACAGCCTCGCCGTGGTGCCATCGATCAGTTTCAATCACCCAAATAACCCGTGTGTTACAGGGAGCAAGGAGGGAAAGGTTATGTTGTGTGAAGGTCTCGTAAGTTCCAAGACCTTAGAAAACACTGCAATGAAAAATGGAATAAATCATGCTTTGCCAGCTAAATAAACTACTTGGACACTGTTAACTCTTTGATGTAAGGATTTTTTTTTTAATTTTATTTTTGTTTGTTTGTTTGTTTTGGATGTTTTGTGGGTTTTTTGTTTGTTTTTAATAATGTCAAGCATATTGCAGATACTCTGAAAACACAGTAAGGGACCCATCTTTGAAAATAATGGTCTAAGCAATATTAATTATGATGCCCCTACTTGTTAAGTAGCAATCATTAAATTATTATGGACTGTAGTGAAATAGCTTCTAGTGAAATATACAGAGTATTTTGTTCTCCTTCTCCCTTCCAGTGGAGAAAATGGACAGTGGGCAGTCTCATTGGGCAGTGGGACTTCCTCACAACAGATATGTGAAAGCATATGGAGTATATGAAACTGTATTTATCTAAAAAGCCTCCCAAAACCCCCCAAAATCCTGTCAAAGATTTTAATTTCTCTCTATTCTAATCTAAGACAAGAATGACACAGAGAATAATTAAATTATCGATTGAGTTAAAAGCCTGTATCAAACACAGGCACTGTGGTGGCAGTAGATAGTGTCTGTGGTTCAACTGTACCAATCTTAACAAAAAATATGAAACCTTCCTACCTAACTTCAGAGACATCTTCATGTGACTTGGTCATTCCAGACTCCCTTCATGGTCAGTAAAGTGTGTGCTCACTTGTAGTGTAAGATGCAGATCACCTAAATCTTTGAAGACATTTTCTAAGGACAAGGCAAACTGTGGTTTCATTTTTTTTCTAGTGGCTAAAGGGATCACTGGGGGAACTGCTTCAGAAATAGACTTATGCACTGTAGGTTCCTGTTTTAATCCAGACAAGCCCTCAAACGCTGACACTGAGCAGTGTGCAAGCAGCCGGGCAAGCATCAAGAATGTCTTTTGGAGGATTAAATATTGAGGGGTGGGGAGGCTGCTGGGAAGCTCCACACAACTCGTCAGTTGCCTGGAGGATATGCCATAAGATGATAGATAGCACCTGACTTGTTAAAATACTTCCAGTCTTACTGAAATACAACCAAATGACAAAAGTCTGCAGATTAAACTTCCTCTGCATGCATTTCATATCTCAAATATAAGCCTCTGCCAAGAGTATTACAAATGAGACCACAACTGATTTAGCTTTGCATTCTCCTCACTGTCTTGGATGCTGGTTATATTTCTTTAGTTTATTCCACTTTTCAACATCCCTTCCATTAAATATTTCAACAAAAAAAAAGTGAAATTACTCAAAGAGATGCTGAAAGCTGAACATGGGTTTTAATTCAAATGCCTTTCCCCCCCCTTTTAAGTATATAATAGTGATACAGAATGAGTATAATATTGAAATAGAGTGAAAGGTGGAGTTAAAGTTTACATTACACGATCAGGTGGTTAATAGAAAAGTATATAAAATTCCATCTTTTGTACTTGGGGTCTGCTTTGAATGAGACCTCTTCTTCCTCTCAGTCCAATGAAAATCAAATGCAGAAGAAATTAATGCTGTATTGTCCTCTTGAGTCTGCAGGGAGCTGAAGCAACAGTTCCAGTTCAGGAAATAGGAGGAATGCTCTAAACTTATCCAATGAGGTCGATGACTGATAAAGTCTAGTGATAAAGGCTGAAATTGTGCTACCCAATTTTAGGTATCTGGTAGATCTGCTTGAGCCAAAAGAAGAAATTTCTCTAGACTACACAGGCAAGGAAGAGGGGTGTTTTCTTCTGGATATGGACTGGAGTATGCACTGAGATGTCTCTGTCTCCCTCACTTTGCTGGAAAATTTTGCATTATTAAGCTCTTTCTATAGGCACTTTCACTTAGTGCCACAGTTATATGGTATGTTCTCCTTTTCAGCCTCTCTCTGTGCCTCTCCATCCACATTAGTGATTGAGAAATTATCCCAATGGATTACAATGAGATGTTTATCCAAGAGTTCAAAGCCATTCTCTGAACTCCCTGTATGCCAGAAGGGAAGCCATGCAATTGCTACTGGAAAATTTAGCTAATTGCTAAACTGGAAAACTGTCGATAATAACATAGAGTACAAGGAACATTGATTTTTAAAATTTATTTATCTTTTTTTTTTCCAAAATGAGAAGCCAACTGTTCCAGTTATGTATTGACAAATCAAACATTTCATACTAAAAAGTATTACTTCTTCATTATAAGGAATTTTTGTGGCATGTCCAGTCTCCCAGAGCACTTCCACAATTCTTGCAACAGAATTTAGACTCACTTGTGGGCATAATGGATCAGGTCCTCTCCTCTCCTCTCCTCTCCTCTCCTCTCCTCTCCTCTCCTCTCCTCTCCTCTCCTCTCCTCCTCTCTCTCCTCCCTCTCCTCTCCTCCTCCTCTCCTCTCCTCTCCTCTCCCTCTCCTCCTCTCCTCTCCTCTCCTCTCCTCTCCTCTCCTCTCCTCTCCTCTCCTCTCCTCTCCTCTCCTCTCCTCTCCTTCTCTTTCAGAGTATGGCATAGCTATAATAATGGCAAATAAGAAAAACCAATGGACATATTTTGGTTCTCTGTTTCTATACTGCTTCAGGGGAAACAGTTTGTGACAATCTTATTTTGTGTCTAGACTGCATCGCACTCTTCAATAGCCTGCCCATGCTGAGGGGCCAGTCCCCCTTCTGCCTTGTTCCTCACTATATTTATTCCTAGCTCACTTGCACAGGGGGAAGAGTCAAAGATTACAGAAATAATATTTTATGTGTCATGGCTTGTACCACTAGAAGCTGATTAGATGAAGTAAAATGGTATTGTACTGTCCTATACCAGTATGCTAGATCAGTGATAGACATATTAAGAAAAATAAAATTCAACTGCTCATCGTTTTCCTAACTACTTCCCACAGCACACTGCGCTGTTCAGTTATCCTTTACAATTTAACGCCAGAGATGATTTGCAGACTAACATGTTACACTCAGTGAACTGGATGTTTATATTTGTTTAATCCTGTGGGATTCACACATCATGAGCCTGCCAGTTCCCTTGTGTCAGGGCAGATGCATGTTGCCACGGTGGGCACAGAGAAGGGAAGGAATCCCTCCTCACACAGGCATGCTTCCACTTTGGTTCTGGCTTTGCTCCCGTGGGCTGTTAGGCTAGAGAAAAAGCAGACATAACATGCTGGATCATTAGTGTCAGATATGTACAAATCCCTCGTCCATTTTCTCAGTCAGTAGAGAACAGAAGCCACTGCCCCCAGCATCCCAACCTGTGTTGTTTGGAGGTGACACCAAACCGTGAGTGCTGCCTGAGCAGGCACATGGTGCAGTCCAGCACACACCCTCACAGCTCAAGAGGATCCTCAGTAAAGTCTATTGCAAACAAATTTGGGTTTTCAGGAATAAAGTGGCAATACAATTGTAAATAATATTTTTAAAGGGTCAGAGAAGTGGGAGTTGAACGATTTTTTATACTTTTTATTATTTTCTGTGCATTTAATGGTAACTACAATAAAAATACAGTTTTGCTTTATCTTTATTTAATTTTTAATTTATTTTTTATACCAAAGACAAACATAATCTTAGCATTTTCAGATTCAAATAAAGCTAGACTGTGGTACTTAACCACTGAAGTATGACCCCACGGGAAAAGAAAAGAAGTGGATCTAACCATGAACACAACAATTTTTGGAAAAGAAAAAGACTTTTGAAAAGCAAAATCACTGTCAGCAAGTAAATTACTTTGTATGAATCAGACACTGATTTCAGTTCTCTGTCCCTCTCCCCACAGTTTTTCCCTTTTTTCATCACAAAGGGTTATGTGGAAAGTATGTCTCGTTAAATGATCTGAGAAAGGCAGAAAAGGGAAAAGGACAAGATGATTTCACTTGTATAGATGAGCAGACAGAAAAACAATAACAAGGCAATCAATTGAGCAAACAGAGGCTGTGGCAGTAACAAAAATGATTGTCATTCTCAAAAATTCTCAAAATCTGAGGCACAAATAAATTTGTAGGGGAGATATTAATCACGACATAATTCTTAACAAATAGGTTTGCTTATAGAAGGACTTTTATTCATGCCTATAAAATATTAAAATACTAAACAAAATCAATAATGTTTTTACTCTGTGTAGATTTGTAAATCTGATCAGACCCCTTTTTTCTCATTTAATTACAATTTAAGACTAGATTTCCCGCTGCTCTAAATGCCCATGATTCCAAGACATTTGTGGAACTTTGTTGATGTGCTTTACCTGAAGTTTGGGTTCTCTGTAATGGTGGTGAAGACATGAAAATAAAGTATGGAGTTGAAAATCTATTTCTGTTCAAGCTGTGCACACAGCCTGGGAAATGCAAACTTTTCCTGCAGCACATGAAGATATCAGGAGCAAGTACCCAGTATGAGAAAGCATATAAATATTATAATGTATTCTTATTTTTAAAGGGCTCCTTACAAGAAGACACTCCAAGACGTCAGTTAGACAGTATTCCATTCTGGTTTAGCCTTTAGCTTCTAAATTGGAAGGAATTTCTCTTAACAACAACAAAATCTTCACATGCACCTCTTAGATTTGGTTTTTTCAGTGGATATTTAATATAGTGGATATTTAATACACAGATCTGATGAAATTAAAATCAGTTGATCACCCAATTCATTGAGTGCAATCTGGAAACTGTACTGAATAAGAAATCTTCAAAAGTGCCTTTTGAGATTGAGTTTCTGGCATCCATAGGTTTAAAAATTCATTAAATCATAGAATGGTTTAGGTTGGAAGGGACCATATAGATCCTCTAGTTCCAACCCTCCTGCCCTGGGCAGGGACACCTTCCACTAGACCACTAGGTTGCTCAATGCCCCATCCAACTTTGAACACTTCCATGGGGCTGTGGATGCCATGGAGCACCCACAGCTTCTCTGGGCAACCTGTTCCAGTGCCTCACCACCCTCTGAGTAAAGAATTTCCTCCTAACCTCTAATATACACCTCTCTTCTACTGTGATCCATCTCCTCTGGATAATGACATGTTTAAGAAGAATGAGCTAATGAGAAATACTGTAGTGTGGATTTTAGAGCAGTTTTGACAAGAAAGGATAGCAAGTGTTGCTGAAAGCTTGTTTTGCATTTAAAAAATCATTTTGGACTCTTGAGCTTTTTAGCATCTTCTCCTTTCTAAAGTCATTTTATTCTGAAAAGCTGAGCACGCTCCCATTAGCAATATGCTCAGTCAAGAGCATCTGGGGAAATATATTTGTTGTATTAAGAAACCTACATAAATATTCCCACATTTGCTGTGTGGGATAACACATAGCAGCTGTATTGTAAAACCTCATGCTTTGCAGAACACAGTCCATCAGAAGAGATGTGTTTTGGTTCATCTGAGAGAGAGAGATGCCTATAAATCACCAGGTGGTAATAGGAATTGTCAGGAAAAGCTATGCTCAGCAGCACAGGAATGAAGGCACAGAGGAGAGTTCGGTGGGAGGGAATTTTCCCTGCCCACCTGTCACTCATTCCCTGTGTCCCATAGCCATATGCTCCCAGTTTTAATTTCTTGTCCCAGGCAGGACAACTTCTCTCTCTCTCCATTTTAATCTGCCTTAAATGCCTTTGCCTCATTTAACCCCCCTTTGCCTCACACAGAAGAGGTCCCCATCTCTTTCCCACCACCCATTTCCCCAAGCAGGCTGCTGAGATGTTTTATTTACTGGCACCCCATTTGAGGGCTGCCCGTCTAGTAATAGGTGTGATCTCATATCCCCAGAAATCCTTGCTGCTTTTCTGTCAGGGACATGCAATGCTCATCATGGGTGAGAATTAATGTCTCTGGGTTGTGAAATGAATCCCTAATGAAGGTTCAGACCTTGGAGATTGTGAGAAGTGTGTGAGATAGTGTGTGACACTGGATCTGATTGTGTATCTGTTTTATATTAATGGAGGTGGGAAGCTGCTAGGAGACTTGTGATTATTTCCCAGCTCAGCAAATGTAGGTACCTTCCAAACTCCACTGGGATAATTTAGTTACTTTGACAATTTCCAAAATTACTGGAAAATTAAGTTTTCTTGTAGATGTCTGGTGATTTCTTCAGCTTTTATTTGGCATAAAAAGGCAAAAGTTTTTAAAAATATTTTTTCCCTCCAGGTAGAAGCTTAGAATTACAGAATTATTTGGGTTGGAAGGGACTGTAAAGATTTTCTAGTTCCAACCCCTCTGCCATGGGCAGTGATACCTTTCACTAAAACAGATTGCCCTAAGCCCCATTCAACCTGGCCTTGTTTATCCAATCAGTTCAATGGCATTGCCTTGCAGAATGTTTTATTTGCGAGTTTCTTAGAACAGTTCATTTCTGAAAAAAAATAATCTGATGTCCAGTCTGTCTGGCATTCTATCCACGACAAAGAGCCAAATTTTGGCCTAAGAATCCTGATGCTGTGTTTTTAAGACAGAGCATTGGGGTTTGGTGTTCTAAAAGTACCAGTCTCCTGCAGTAACAGTACTAGGATACATTTGATATATGCTTTGAGGTACTGAAGCTTAATTAAAACAGAGAAGGGGTGAAAGGATTGTACTGGTATCATTACTTTCATTTCTGTCCATTTTATGTAACAATATTTTTGTGCTTCAGGCATACTTTTGGGAAGTTACACGGTGGTTGTGAAATACTGTATTTCCATGCAATCTCTGAGATTATTCCTTTGGATTTGCCGCAGACACTTGCAGGTGTTTGTGCAGGCCCTGCATGGTGCAGCAATGAGCTACTAGAGACACTGTAAGTATGTAAATGCAACAGGATATGGTATCATGGATCCTTTCATCCTGCTTCTTGTTTGCATTCTGGACCCAAAGGAGATTTGTGTGAGTCTGATGAGTTGCAGGGGGTTTTGTATGCTCTGTTATTTGGAAGTGGCATTGCAGGATGATGTCTGCAGAGATCATCTGTGCATCTGCAGTGTTAAGTCTAGGGTCTAGGTGGATTCCTTGCTGAGGAACACAAAGCAAAGTTGAATCTGCCATCATCTCAAACTCCTCCAGGAGTAGAAAAAGAAAGAAGCACTTTAAAGGTGCTGTGATTCCAGAGCTTTCATGTGAGAAGAGCCACTTGAGACTGGTAAAGATTACAGCCAAGAGTATGATATCTGCTGGAGTGTGAAAAGACCGGAATTAGAGAAGATAATTACTCAGCAAGCAGCAGCCACAGCTAAGGGAAGGTTCCTGCAGTGCCTCGCAGTGATGACCCCCAACAGAGCCAGTGGGGGAACAAAACTCTTGCCTGCTCTCCTCCACATCTGGTGGAAACAAGGCTTCCTTTCCCCAGATGGGTGAAATGGCCAAGGATGGGAAGTTCACTCCTTAGTTCTCTTACCAGACATCAGAGATGCATTGACATGGCTTCTGTCCCTTGGATCATTCATGAAGAGCAAAAAGAAGAGAAATATTATTTCCACTTCTTCCTCAGGTCTGTTATTTAGAAGTAGACTGTGAAAAACAGAACCAGGTTCTTAAGGTCTTTAGCCCATCTGGTCTTGAGATAACAAGATTATACAGACATGCTGTATTGTATCTTTCTTCAGGGAAAAACAGAAAACTCTTGGAAAGATCAAGATTTCCATATATAAAGGTTGTAGGGCTTTTCTCATGGGCAACTATTGTTGGACTTTTACTATGGTCATTTTTAAGCAGAAAGTGTGCAAAAATTTGTTGACCTGTTTTGTATAGTGTTACAAAGCTTAGAGCATGGTTAGCATTCTGGGTAGTGCACACAACCAAGTTAGTGAAAGGAATCTAATCTACACTAGATTACAATCACCTTTCTATTAATCTGCATTGAAGATACCAGAAATGTCTGGTGAGTCTGATGACTTCAACAGGTCAACCCCCCAAGGTCATCACCATAATTTGTTTGTTTACTCAGTGTGAGGCACTGGGCAGGGGTCAGGGCAGCAAGATCCAATGAAAGCACAACCAGACTGTCCACACTTCAAAGTTTACAATCTGAAGAGGTTACCACCTCCCTCAGACCTGTATTTTCTTCTCTAGTACTCATTATATTAAATGTCCTTCCAAGCTTGAAAGCACCAGTATCTTATGGAGCTGCAGCCCAGCTATTCTCAAGAATCCTGCAGGCTGCTGCAGGTCTGGGCCTGCTCAGGTGTCCATTTCTGGGAATGGGTGTTCTCTGGAATGGCCACAACAGGAATGGAGTTTTTTTCTGAGGAATATTTTTCTCTAGCACATGAAGCAAAATCTTAGTTTGGTAATTAATATGTGCACAAACACAGCACAGAAAACTGATCATCTTCCTTCCCAGTTCTGAGCAGAAACCATCAGCACTGTAAGTTCACAGCAACTTATTGTGCACAAGTGCCTCCAGATTTACTCATTACAAACCCAGCTTTTTGCTGCCTCCATGAGTAATGGTTTTGGATGTCACCAAATATATTCTATATTCACAGGTGGAAAAGGAAAAAGGACAGAACAACACTATTTATTTTGTCCCCTACCTCCAAACCTTATCTGAGAAAACAACTATTTACATCAAAATAAGCTTCTAACAAAACAAGGGACAATATGGAAAAGGTTTTTTTTTCTGAATTCACAATTCTGTCCTGATGTAGGCAGAAAGTACAGACATGTTGTAAGCATTGTGTGGCTGCTATGGATAAACTGGGGCTCTTGGTTTAAATGTTCACTGACCTCAGAGCAAAACTATATCCAGAGCTGGCTATTAAAGATGGGCACTTGCTTCCAGTTCAGGTTAGACATTAATGCATCCTGATAATCAAGGACTTTGTGCATGCCTCAGGAGATCTCTGCAGGCATGGACACCACAGTCAGGAGGAGTGGATTTGCTATCAGCTATTCTACTGCTAGTACTTGTTCACACGGGCTGCTTCATTTGTAGATGAACAACAGCTTAATCTCAGTTTCACCTAGGGATAAGCTGCCTCTCAATTATCTTGTGGTAGACACAAAGAGTTGCCACAACACAGCTGACATGTTACAGATCAATGTATTACTTTATGCAGCACTATGTTATTCTTGTGCTCCTAACCAAAATTATGTTCCTGCCATGTGTCATGTGTGGCTTCCCCTTTCCCTGGCAAGGGACTTCACCTTCAGCAAGACAGCATTATTAAATGACATCTTCTAAGAATATTTATTTTGTTTTGTAATAATGAGCTTTTTTTGGTGTGTGTTTACATGGTACATCTCCCTCTGGAGTTGAAATGATTTATACATGGCATAAAAAGAGGGGACTGGGTCTGTTCTTTCTGTAGCAGAGCAGCACTGATGCTGCTACTTGTGCTAGGCTTGTTAAGTGAACAAATACAGATATTCCATTCCTGATGCTGCCAGTTAGAGACATTCTACAAGTTGAAAACTCACAGAAATGCCAAAAGAAAAAAAATAGTGGGAATTTAAGTGCAGACATTGGTCAGTCAGAAGACATCAGACATTGGAAGAAAAAATCTTAGCTGCAACCAAATGATTCTTTCAGATTTCAAAGTAAATAAAAAAGAAGATAAATAAAAAAGGGAATATTTTCAGAGCAGTATGAAGTTTTAACTGTGCTGCCTATCCTGTTTGTTCTAGGAGAAAGTATAAATGTCCTATAGCAAGTCATAAACAGTAGCCTACTGCAATAAAACATGAAGTAATTTGCAGCAACAAAGTAGAAGAAAAAATGTAGTGAAATAATAATTTAAGGAGAAAATGAGAATTTCAATATAAGACTATGTAAAGGATATTTCTATATGATGTGTGTTTAATGTAGTTGTGGAGACATTACCTCTTTTAATATCAGAATAAGCTGTTAGCTCATGAAGAACAGTGAAAATGAAGTAAAAAATTCCAAAAGAACTTAAAACTTATGTCTCTCATTCTTTGCATTATGTATTCTTTTGAGGCAGGCCAGGAAATAAGAGATCTGTCTCAGAGAAGAAATTTAAACATAGCAAAAGGAGTAAGAGCATTAAACAGTGAAACCCTTAGGAGAGATAGAGCTTCACACAAAGGAGACTGGGGAGTAGTTGCAAGTGTTTTTGAGGAATGAGTGATGACGAACTTGGAAACATGAAGCTAATCTATCTGGAGACAAAATAATACACATTTATGAAATGGGAAGGGAAAATCTCTGGACCAGTAATGCTAAAAGCAAAGAGGATGTGGATGCATTTGCATTGCAATATCACTTAGAAAGAAAAGGCTGGTAGAGCACGCAGCTGGGCGGGGGCAGAGGGGGGATGTGAGGACAGAGATCAGCTGCTGAGAAGCAGCAGCAGCATTCTTTGCACATGACCCTACTGCTCCAGGCCTTGCTGGTTACACATGGCTAGAATGACTCCATAGGTAAGTGTGACTGATTTGTTGTAAATGTTTTAAAATATGAAAAATTATTCACTTTGACTAAAGACAGAACTCAACAGAAGTATCAACTAGAAATTAATTGGCAGGTGAAATCAGCAAAGGAAAGAGCTGATTATTATTTTGTATTAACCAATCAAATATTTTTCTAGTGATGAGCAGAAAAAATATTCTGGTAATGTGATGTTTTTGAAGAGAGAAAAGTAAGTAAATCCCTGTGTAGGACACGGAAAAAGACAAAACAAAGCAATAAAAAAAAGCTGTATTGCTAAAGCAGTTGTTGAAAGCTCTGCTTAAATAAGACTCTCTGTGTGAAAGGCATTGAATGCTCAGGCTTTAAAAGCTAAAGAATCAGTCTTTAAGGTGCAAAACTTATTTCTGGACTAAACAGATGAATGGGGATACTAGCATCTTAAAGTCACCCCAGGACATTGTCCTTGAACTCTTTGACAGAGGCTGCTTTGAATCTCTTCCTTATAGCTAATTTAAACCTACCCATTTTAGGTTTAAAGCCAATCCCCCTTTCCCTGTAAAAAGTACCTCTCCAGATTTCTTGTAAACCCCTTTGGGGGGAAAACTAACACACGTTTGTCAGAAAAGCTTAATGGCATGTTCTATTTTCATAGTATTTTAGAGTTGCATTTGTGGTCAGACAATGAAATATAGCCCCCAGGAAACGGCTTTGTGTCCCCTATTTTGGAAAGGCCGTATGCACCTGCTGGGGACAGTGGCAGTGGGATCAGAGACGAGGGGAGCGAGCAGGGCTGCCCCGCCAGCAAAGAACAGGGGCAGCTTTTCTCTTCATTTACGGCGACGCTCTAAGAGAAAAAGAAGTAGGAGGGTTCCACCTGCCGGCCAGAGGATCAAGCCACTTGCTTCCCAAAAGGGGAAGGTTTCCACATGCCATTCTGTGCATTTGTCTGTGCGAGGCAGAGGGAGACCGGCAGCACAGGTCTGACTGTCTTGCTGCCCATACCCATCGTCAAGCAGGGCTGCATGCAAAGGGGATTTCATTACTGTAATATTTTCTCTTGCAATGATTTTCTCTTGAGGTTAAATAGATAAGTATCAGAGGTTCCCAAATTTCCTAAATAGCTACAAACCTAAAAGCAATCAGCTCAAGTCTGTTTACATGCAAATCCCACTGTCCTGTCTGTTCTGCTGGGGGTTGCTGAAATAAATAATATAGCTCTTAAGAAGTCATCTTCCTTGTGAATAATAGAATAATAGAGGCTGAGAGTTGCAGGTCATGATGTTCACTAACCTAATAGGAGGATTTTTTCTTGTGAATCAGAACTAACCTGATGCCCTAGAATGGAGAAATGAGACAGTGTTTATTAGTCAAGTGTCACAAACCCGGGAAACTTGTCACTTTTAGAAGCTGAAATTTGAAACACAGGTAATACATTACTGATTTTCTGTCAAAGTACCAGTACAGCAGGTTGAATTTTCTGCAGATCCCACCTGACTTGATTCATGACCTTGTCAATTGACACATTTTGGAAATCCAAGGAGAAACATTTTGCATATTTATGATTTTTATTTCAAGTTGTCTTTAGACAACCTGGGGCAGGTGCTGTTTTGAGTTCCTTCGAGCCCTGCTGCAACAGTGGCAAAACCACCTGCAGGAATTTGCCACCATGCTGGGCTTCTGGAAGAAAGAGGAGCTGAGGACTTACCTATCAAAAACTCAATATACATATTATGTGAACGTAATATATGTAACATGTAGTATTGCAGTTAGTAACATTATTTCCACTGATTTTGCAGCCATTTTTTTTGTCTCCTGTGAGATATTGAATAGGACATAAGGTAGAATGCATCTGAAAATTCTGTACAGACTGCTGGAAAGCAATTGATTTTCTTTTTCTCTCTAAAATGTACATTCTTACAGTACATCCTGCAGTAGAGAAAACCAGTAACACAAATTATTGAGCATATTTTGAAAAAAATCTAGTGCATGCTGTGAATATATAAAGCAGAGACAGACAGTAAAAGAAAAAAAGAAAACTTCACTAATGTAGACAGTTGAGTCTTCTGCTTCTGTAATTCCATAACAGTACCAGAAGAAAAAACCAACAGACATGTGTGGAATGCAAATCTCCCAAAGTCAAGGATGTTTGCTGTTAGAGTGTGTAAACAGTATCTAATTTTGTGGGGGAACTGATTAGAAGCACCACTCGTCCTTGAAAGAGCCAGATGACATATTTAAAAATCAACCTGTAGCTGAATAAATGTACAGTTGAAAAGGCTTAACAAATCCCCAGGATTAAATGGATTCTTGTTGCAGGTTAACCATGATGTAAAGGTAGCATTAGTCTTCTCTCATTACCCTCTTGGGGCTCACTTTCTCTCCTGCTATATGTTAATCACATATTTGATGGGAGAGAGAGATACCACTTTGTGGAACTGGTTAAGCATTCCCTCTTGATTTTAAAATATTGTCTTAGAAAAATACTGCCCTTCTGTAGGGTGTAAAGATAGAGACAGATTTCCTCTGTGTAGGCCTGTTGAGATGTGACTGAAAAGCATGCTCCTTAGAGTGACCAAATGGCAACTCAGTGTGTGAAGGAAGGACCAGCCCAAAATGGAGATCTGGACCTTGTAGCAAATGGGGAGTTTGCAAGTTGGCTTCTTACTTTCCTACTTCTGCAGGAACAATTCGTCAAATGTGAGAAGTCAGATTCTGCTTTTGTCTTTGCAAAAAAATATGAACTTCAAGATTATGAGTGCAGAATGAAAAACTTCTCATGTGCTGTACTTACTGGTCAGATATGAAGCTTTAAATTAATTTTAAGGTAATCTTGGCTTTAAACCAGTAGGACCACAGTAATCTGTTTTAGGATGCTGCATGGCCATGTACATCTACTGTCTGCATTCCAAAGAGAAGGCATATGACACATAACATGAATCACTATTTTTGACATGCTGTTGCACGATAAGATCACGTCAGGAGGATGTAAGTAATTACATTGGCTGCTGGTCTCCATACTGCTGCTTTCTATAACAAAAAATTAATTGTGGTGCAGCTGACAGATAGACCAGATCCAAACATCCTCCAACATGCTCTTTAAAGTGGAATAATCATATCCCATTTACTAGTCAGAGACATAGAAATAACAATGGCTGCTTAGATGCTGTCATCCAAATTTATTAATTCATTCATCTTGCTTACATTTTGTTAGTAGAAATAAACATGCAGTGATTTTTCTTTTTCAAACACTTGGAGTTCTGCAATCATCAGGAAAGGCTTAGTCACCACTCCTGTGAGCTGAAAGAAAAGAATATGGGAAGAAAACCAGAGCAAAATCTATATATAAAATTCTGCATGCTGTGAAGATCTTGTGCTTGGTTTTAGTTGGAATTTGTTTAGTGGGTTTTGTTTGCTTTCTTTTTTCAGTTTGCTTGTTTTTGGAGGAAGAGTATGGCACTATGTGCAATAAGGCTAAATAAGAAAAGAAAACCAGCTGTGTTTGGTGGATGAGTGCCTGAAGATACAGCAAAATGAAACATGAGGCAGCAGCAGCTGCCCCTCCCAGGCTCTGCTGCTTCGCTAGAGGGAGATAGAGCAGCAGCTTAGAGTTTTGTTTCATCTGTTTTTAGCCCCTGGAAAGTTTTTTTTTTGTGAGAAGGCTTCTTGTTAATTTGCCTTCTAAATCCTTCCCTTCTCTTTCCTGAGCACCCATGGCTGATAAAAGAGACCCAGCAGAGGCTCCTGCAGAAATGTTTGAGATTCAAAATATACAAAGTGCAGTGCCACTACATATAGTATATGGATCTTTGTAATATGCTGGCATCAGGCCATATTCTAGGATAATTTCTCCCTTATTCCTGCTAGGGAATGGATGACTGGGCATTTGTACTGTGCTTGTAAAAGGAGAAAGTTTCTCTTCAGGCCAGGCAGGGAGCTGGCATCTGCAGTTTGCCTTTCTTTGTGTTGTTTTGCCAATGCCATCAATCTACACCCCCCTGAAAAGAGTGAAAGGCAATTTGAGAATAGTGGAATAGCTACCTTAAATCAAAATAAACCCACAATGACAGATCAAGCTTGCAGCACAGACCCCACTTGTTCCAGCCCCAGGGTGGCAATAACCTCTTTAGACTGCCCCGCTCAAAGTGGCTGGGGCAAAGGAGGGCACATGGATTTGTGGAAGGGGGTCCTGGTTTCTGAATAAAACCCCTGTTCAGGGCATGAACTCATGGAGGTGTCCAGCACAGATGGCCAAGACAAGGCATGGAATATGCTGGACAAAGAATATGCTGAATAGGAAGAAACCCACAAGGATCATCCAAATCCAACTCCTGGCCCTGTGTTGGACACTCCAAGTCCCACCATGTGCCAGAGACCATTGTCCAAATCTTGAACTCTGTCAAGCTTGGTGCTGTGACCACTTCCCTGGGAAGTCTGTTCCAGTGCCCAACCATGCTCTGCATGAAGAACCTTTTCCTAATATCCAACCTCTCCTGACACAACCTCACGTCATTCCCTTGGTCATTGGTCACCACAGAGGAGAGATCAGGGCCTGCCCCTCTCTTCCCCTTGTGAGGAAGCTGTAACTGCAATGAGGTCTCCCTTCAGTCTCCTCATCTCCAGGCTGAACAAGCCAAGTGATCTCAGGAGCTACACATATGGCTTCCCTCAAAGGGCCTTCATTGTCTTTGTGTGCTTCCTTTGGGTGCTCTCTAATGGCTTTATATCTTTCCCGAATTGTGGCACCCAAAACTGCCCACAGGATTTGAGGTGAGGCCGCCCCAGTGCAGGGCAGAGAGGGACAGTCACTTCCCTCAACCTGCTGCTGAAGGTGTGCCTGATGCACCTGAGGACACATTGGCCCCTTTGGGTGTTGAGATGGAAAATGTATTCCACTGTGCATGGACATGGAGGCAACATCCCTCTGGGGAGTACTGTGGGCAAGTCTGGGCATTTCAAGGGAAGGAGCAATAGTCCTAGGGGTCAGAAGAGGGGGAAATAAGGGAGGAGAAGGGGAAAATGAGAGGGTGCACAGTTCTCTTTGAGGGAGGAGGGAAATGAGGTGTTAGAACAGACTTACAAGGAAAATAAGCAATCAGGTGGGTTACTTCAACCAGGAGCAGCAAGAGATCTTTTTTCTTTTCTTTTTTTTTTATTCTTTTTAAATTACGGAACAATCAGTACTTCATTTCATTTCAAAATGGAAAACTGTTCCTTTTTCATTAAAAATGTACGTTCCATAAAATATAGATCAGCAGCAGGCCCCTCTGGTGAACAGTGAGTTACAGTCCTCCCAATCTGAACTAAATTATTTGTGTTGGTTTTACGATCTGAAATGCAAAGTCCTGTGCTCCAGTGCTTCTTTCCAATGACTTAAAGCAATTTTTTTATAATATTTGGAGCTTTTTAATATCTGAACAAAGCAATACATTCAGGAATTATGAGAGGAAAAAGGGAAAGGAAACCAGAAGAGCACTACTTACAATGGAAAATAATAATAAAAAGTTGCAAAGCACTGCTGTGTATATGAATGTGGAAAGGGAAGCAGGACTGGGTAATGGAACCTCAGCACATAATCTCTTCAAAATTTAAGTACTACATATTCAATCATTTGACTTGAATCTGAACCCACAATTATAATTAAAAGTCAGCTCTAGAACATGAAGGGCCTTGCTCCTGCAAAAGGCAGAAAATTTTGTCTAAGAATTGCCTTCTCAAATCCAGTTTCAGTTCAGCACTGTCTTGTGTTGCAACTCAACTAATCATGCATGACATCCATCATTAGTTGCAGCTATGAAGGAACATCAGAAGAACATGAAGAAATTTATGTTTTATCACCAAAGAACAGAATCAAGCCCAGCCTTATCTTCATTTTAGATTTTTAAATTAAAACACTTTTCCATATATTTGCTCAAAACCAAAACTAATAAAGCTGTTGTGCTGTCCTGAGTTGAAAAAAGAAAGTTGGAGAGGGACTTTTTACAAGAGTGTGTAATGATAGGATAAAGGGGAATGATTATAAACTGAAAGAGGGCAGGTTTAAATTAGATATTAAGAAGAAATTCTTTACTGTGAGGGTGGTGCAACAGTGGAAGAGGTTGCCCAGAGAAGCGGTGGATGCTCCATCCCTGGAAGTGTTCAAGGCCAGGCTGGATGGGGCTCTGAGCAATGTGGTGTAGTGAAAGCTGTCCCTGCCCCTGGCAGGGGAGTTTGAGGTAAATGACCTTCAAGGTCCTTTCACACCCAAACCATTCTATGATTCTATGACTCCTTAGAAGTTGTGCATTGTACTTGCCATATTGAAAGAGTAATTTGTACAGATTGTTCAGAGTATTGCCCCAAAACCTCCTTGAACATCTATCAACTTATTTTATTTGAGATTTCTTGAAAACTACCTCATTCTTCTGGGTACTGCATTGCTACATGCTCTATAGGCTCCTTCCACACATATTCATAAATATTGTAGGGCAAATATAAATATATATATATATATAGACTTATTCAAATCTAAATGCATTTACTCTGAATGCCTGATCTCTTTCCTGCTGAACACCCCTCCTTTCACTGAAACTTGTTGAAATGACTTTGAATTTTGGAGATGCTCACCAGTGCCTGATGCACTGAAGTTAATGTGGGTGACTGATGATTTCAGGGAGAGATAGTTTTGCTCTTCAAAGTAAATTTTGCTGACAGATCCCTGAAGATATTAAGGACAGCAAAACTTCTTTGAGGCTCTTCACACTGAATGTCACAGGTACCTAAGAACAAACCTGTTTAATAATTTTGTTGTAAATTGTAAATGTCAAATAATTATTATGTGGCCTCTAACAGACTTAAACATTTTTTCCCAAAATTTGAGCCATTGACTCTGTGATCATTAGAATTTATAAACATAATACCCTTATAACAGTTTTTATAAACAACAAACTTTCAATAGGCAAAATTTCTAGTCTGCCAACAACACTAATTATGGTTTAAATTTTGTCCCATTCACAGGGACATATAAATTCTCTCTTTCAATATAGCACCTTTTACATAGTGCTCCTAATTGTTGCTGTGCAGACTTCTGTTGCTTTCTCTTTGAAATGACTTTCATTTATACATTTAATCTCTTTTTCAAGGTTTTAACACTTGGCTGTGTATACATTGACAGCCTTGAAAAATTTCCCTCTAAGTCTCAGAGCCTTTTTTCCCCATCAATGTTTCACAAAAGTCTATATGGTTGTCCTTAATTTGAAGGAGTGTAAAGAAGCAACTTGTGGAATCCAGATATTTACCCATATTCCTGAAATCCACATCAGATACCTCGGTGATTTCAGGTGGGAGGTATTCCAGGAGAAGTCACAGAGACAGAAATTCCAAGTGGTTGCTCCCGGCCAGCACATTGCAATTTACTAGGACAGAACAGGTTTGGTATTTCTGAAGATGGGGAAGGGAAACTTTTACCATTTTTCCTGCTTTCCCAACTGGGAAAAAAAGAACTGCTGCACACCAGCAGCATGTGCTGTAATGAGACACAGGGCAAAGAGTTTGCAAAGGGCAGCCTATGAATTCTCTTCCTGTGGCTGGGAAGATATGTAATTGGTACATGAGTGTGACAGATAACTCTCCTTACCCTCCTTAAGCATTTATGAGTGGTAGCAAGCTCAGTAAGAGCAGCCACAGGCCTTTTGCTAATCCTAATCCTTACCCTGCCCCTGCCCTGTCCTGCCAGGCTGGTCAGCACCTGGCTGCTGTGGGAGTCTGCTGTGTGGGACAGAGCCTGGCCCCAGGAGTCCTTGTGTCTGACGTGGGGTTTGAGTGTGGAATAACAGCCGAGGACTAAAAAGTTGGGGCACAGGCTGTATGTGGAGGGTGCATGACTACGGACAGCTCCATGACAGTTACTGGCTGTTGGAAAGGAGCAGCCTTGAGGGCTGAGAAGAAATTGCTGTATATCAAAATATGAAAATTTAACAAAGAAGAGAAGAACTGGCAAAGCATGGAAACACTCAGGCTGATCAGCCAGGTGCCATCTCTGTCATAGCCTGGAAAAATAACACTCTATGGAGTCACCCTTTGTTTTGCCTGGAGTGGAGGCCTAACCATTCAGAAATAGAAGTGTCTTGCAAGAGCGCCAGATCCTGAATTTGGGGAGAAGAGTGGGATCACCATCTGCTCTTCCTGTACGTCACTGAACTTGGCAGGGACCACATGCTACAGAGCAAGTGAAGGGGAGGTTTGAGGATCTGCCTAAATTATATATATGTATGTAATTATATAAATAAAGCATTAGCATAAAATAATAACAGATCTTGAGGTAGGTTCAAGACTTTGTTACTTGCCACCACTGCTTAAGCACTTATATGAGACTAAATGATAGTGCATAACAATCTATTAAAACAAAACTCCCTATTTATAGTACCCATACAAATTGTCCTGTCAGGATTTTAGTGGTAGAAAATTGAGACTTCAGATATGAGCAAATTTGAAAAAAGTGAAATTAATGACTGAAAAGCAATTGGGCAAAGAAAAAATGAAGAAGAGAACATCTGTGATCAAAAGATTTAAACAGATTTCTAGTCAGAAAACTGAGTCCAGTATATACAACTATTCCATATATATTAACTTCTCTGCTTAAGTATATGTATGTATGCTTCAAATCCCTTCACATTATTAAGACCTGCTAGAATGGATGTGAGTATTCTGTGGAAAAATTAAATGTAGGTTGGGAATCTGGGGTATGTAAAAAAGATCCAGGCTAAATAGTCTGAAATCCAGATGTTGAAGGGTCAGGTCTCAGCACATGCCTTCCATAGTGTTGGCTCAAGATTTCACTCTTTTCATTGTTTCCTTCTTGGGAAGGAAATCAAGCTGGAATGTTATGGGGAGAAGAATCTAGTGATCTACTTAATACCAGAACAGAATAGCTGTACCCTTTGGTTCAGAGCCTGCTCAGCCTAAATCCTTAGGGAGACTTATACTCAGCTGTATTTATACATTTATACCCTCAGTTTATTGGGGCTCAGTTTTAAGATGCTTGTCGGAAGAGATGGAGCCAGGTCCATACAATAGTTCAGAATTAAGCCACACTCTACACTCATCTTCTGCACATTCTTTGTCTGACTCCTGGTTTTTGTGAATAATTTTACCAAACTTTGGGCCTGTCCCAATGCCAGCACTTACACAGCACTGACATCCTCCAGTAATTGAACCATAACCCTCTTGGTGACATTAAGCATCAGGTCTGTTGGGACAAGAAAGATAAAAAATAAATTGTCCCTGCTGTGAAAGCTGGAACAGGCATCTGCAGTAGCAGATACCCTGACAGTGAAGATGTTTAGAAAATCAAAGGTGCACGAGCCAAGATGCGCAGCAGCATCTTTAGGAAATAAGTGTGTGCTGCAGTCAATGGGAGCAGCAGGAGAGCAGCACCTCTAGGAAAAAGGAAAAAAAAAAAAGAATCTTCCATATGTTTTGACGAGGCCAGTACATAAAAGAATGGAATGTGAATCTTCCTAATGCTTAAAGAATACAGAAAGAGGGGTGCTTACTAATTATCTTTTAAATTGGCTAATATGTCACCTGATGAGTATGCGCCTCTGCTGGGCCATCTGGGAGTTTAGTAGCTGCATGAGGCATTAGGTTACATTACAAAACACGCAGGAATTCATTATCTGGGGCAATTCTCTTTCAGCCATCAAGCTATTCTCCCTACTTGAAGCCAATGAGTTTACTTTCCCATGAAACCTACTCTATATTCACTCCCTAAAATAAGTACTAATTAGCTAAAGATAACAGTCAAATAAACCACTTTAATTGGGAAACAGAAATTGGCAGTTAAACATAAAAGTGTGTATGTAAATATGCTGATTATCTTCAGAGTTTGATAAAACATCTGTTTTCTCTGTAGAGTGCAGGTATTTCTTCCCAAACCATGAGAGCACTGCTATTATCTCAATGTCTTAATTATATAAATTAAAAAGAAGTCCCAAACAATAAACCTGACACCATTTTTTTTCTATCTAAGAGACGCTGGACTGCATTTTGCCTTAATACACTCCTTTAGGTACTGGTAGTTAAAAAATGAAAAACACTGTATCCTGTCATTCCTTCTTCATGTTGAGAATGAGAAGTAAAGATTTTCAAAGAGCAAATTAAAAAGGGTGAGTAACATTGACGTGAGTTTATTGAAAGTCTTCATACTTAGTTTCTTGCTTTGAACTTTATATTGTACCTTATGCATTTCAAATCCTGATGCCCTAGTTCAAGCAGAGATTTGACATCACATTAAGTTGCAATTTATTCAAACAAACAAAGTAAATTATTTCGTGTCAAATTCTTCAGGACAATATATGTGTCCTTTTGCAATGTCCCAGTTTTGGGATCATTCTCTAATAGAAAAACATTGTATCAGAACACTTTCAGCCACCTTCACTCTCCGATCTTACAAGGTCATTCACTGAAAAGCAGCAAGGTCATAGAGCAATTATCCTCTCTAGACATCTTGGTTTTATTAGCTTTAGTGTGGTTATTACTGGAATGCTCATCTGCATTCTGTGACACAATTAACATATTACTGTAGATGACATCTACTTGGACTGATCTAACTCTTGTGGAGGCTGATTTTTGAGGTTCTTGAGCATGCATTAAATTTTAATTTGCCCAGAATTGTCACAGCTAAACAGGTTTGCAGGATTGAAGCCATTCACGAAGCTAGTGGTCCTGAATTTTTACAAAAGCTGCATAGGAATCAGCACAGAACCTCTAGGTTTCCTGATAGGAAAAAAAAAGCTTATTGAATTGTTCAAAATATTAATTTTGTTTAATTGGTTGTTTTGAATGGGCAAATCCAAAGCAAATAGTGAGGCACATGATGCAAAGTCATCACTGAAGTGTTATCCTAAAATGATGCCAGAAATTTGTTTGGAAAAGTACCATGGGATATGGCCCTGGAGGGTAGAGAGATCCAGGAGAGCTGATTGCTTTTTAAGAATCACTTCCTCAATTTCGAAGCATGCTCCATCCCGACACAAAAGAAGTCAAGTAATGATGGCAAGAGGTCTGCTAGATGAACAAGGAGATCCTGATGGAACTTGGACAAAACCCCAAAATGTACAGAAAATAGAAACAGGGACAAAAAAACCCAGGAGAGATGCAGAACCACGTCTGAATGGGATGGGGATTTTCCCTGGTTATATCAGCTCTGAGCTGGCCATGAACCCCAATGCTGAGGAAGTGGAATGTTCCAAGTGCCCTTGGGTTGAAGTTTGGAAAGCCAAAGCCCATCTGAGGCTGAACACAGCTGTGAAAGACAACAGAAAGGGCTCCTACAGGCATATCATGTATCAAATTACAGTCAGAGATTTTTATTTTTTCATATTACTAATACAAGGAAATGGTCACTTATCATTAATGAAAGAAGAAACACTTATTTGATCTTCTTTTTCTCTTCCTTTATGTCTTCTCTTTAGCCTCTTTCTTTTTTATGCTTAACAGCCAAGGCACATGCCTGATTTGGGGGAACATCGATTTATACCAGCTTTCTCCTGGGCAAGGAAGGCAGCAGATTTTAACCCAGTCTTTCTCCATTCTGCAGTGTCACCTGCCAAAAGAGGACATTGTATGGCAGAGCCAGGGGAAAAAGGGCCTTTCCATCAATTCTGTGTGCAAATGTGAGCAGGTGGCAAGGCATATTGAACACTTACAATTGATTGCATGGTTCTCAAAGACCTCGGCATGTAGGTCAGTATAAACTTGAACCTTAGGTCAGAGGGCCAAATACGTGTGCTCTAATTTGTAATTAAAAATCTGTAAATTAACAGCAAAATTTCTTCTTCCCTAGCATTGTGTTTACCTCAATCCTGTGGTGTCCTTATTGAATTTTTATATGAGTTTTTATTTTCAAGTTCCTTTAACCTATCTTTATTTGCCTTATTCTTAAAAATAGCAATTGCCCTGCTAGTTTAAACACAGAGCAAGTATGGCAGCAAGAAGACAGCATAGAAACAACAGCTGGTGCAGGAAATTATGCACTTGTTAATAATAACCATAATAGTAAAAGACACTGTGTCTGCACCAGCTTTCACAGAAGGTGTAGTCCTTGGTCTACTTATTCACAATTGTCCCTAGAAAAATATCTATTGGAAACTGCAAAGCACTGAATATGAAATGCCTTGAGACATTTGTACTAGAATACCAGTTTTCTAAGAGGTTAAAAATACTTGGAAAACCTCATGCCCTGCAATGTATGTTCTGTATTAAGGAGCCACTGCTGGAATGAATGCAGCTGTATTTTCAGTTGGGTAAACAGTGTTCCATAGACTTGCACCGTTATCTGGGGTCTGCACTCCTGTTTCCAATTATGGGCCTTTATTTTTCTCATTCCAGTGGTGAGGGAAATGTCTTCCCAACATCAATGTCACAACAAGAGTCGACTGAAAAGTTCCAAAATATAGGATCAAAAAAAAAAAAAAAAAAATAAAAAGAAAAAAAGGAATAGATTAAAAATGAATCTTGTGTTTTTCAGTCAGCTGGAGAACTGATGAAAACTATAGTGAGATAGTGCTTTAGCAATCTGGACATCAATGACTAGGCAAGATACAACAGGTATAAAATTCTCGCAGCCATTAAGAGACTTACTGATCCTTTCTGGTTTCTGGAGAAGGTACGAAGAAACATTTGATTGCAGCAGCAGGGCTCCTGCAGTCCGTAGCCTTAATCAAGAGAGAGGCCAACAATATGCTATTGCTAGAACTAATGTGAGTGCAAAATTCTTACTGGCAGAATTAATCAGACTACCAACAGATTTATCAACTCCATCTGCTACCTATTCCTATTTCAAATCATAGCACCTCTGCACCAAGATATTTCCGCCTTTCTGCAGGCAAAGACAAATGCAACAAGGAGAAACTCTCTGTAATGATGGAGGGTTTGATGAGAATGAAAATGCTGTGAGCACCCTTGCCCAAAGGTCAGCTCACATCTGAAAGTTCTCCCAGAGATAAAAGCCAAGCAGCAGAGAGACTCAGAAATCTAATTGCTATTGCTAACAAAAGCTCCTCATGCAGCTGTGCCAAAATACATCATCAGCACAATGCGGCAGCCACACGGTGAAGGAGTGCATATAATTTTCATCATTTTTGGCAAATGGCAAAAATGCTTACTGAAGATGAGGACTTTAAGTCCTGCCAAACATCAGCCTGCTGATGTTTGAACCCTCCTCCCCTGTGGGCATCCACAGACTATGGAGCAGGCTGGAAGAGCACAGAGAGGAGCAGCCCTTCTGCCAAGGCTGACCAGCTGGGCAGCAGTGACCGCCCCCCTTTCTTGAGTGGAAAACCTCATGAAGAGCTGTCTTTAATAGATTTCAGCTTTTACTTGTGCCCAGGCCCCCTTAGCATCAGGCTTCGTGTATGGACATAGCACGGGGCCTATTAGTGATCTCCTCAGGGCCAAGGGCACAGCATGAGCATTCACACCTGCATTTTAGAGCAGCCAGAGAAGATCACGAAGTACAGAGCTGGCAGGGTAGACCTGTGTTCACCCAGCTGGCAATAAGACAGTTTGATTTCCTTCTTTGTGTTGTGGGGTGTTTACGTGTGTTGAAAGTTTGCTTTCTCCCCTGCCTGCCAGTTAAATGCATTTTCCTTCATGTCTGAATTGATTTTTGGTCCCAGAAAGGTGAAGGGGTCTATTAAGCAGAAGTGTGCTGGCTGCAGGGCAGTGTGTTCTGGGGAACTGCAGGCACAGCATGGCAACTCATTTCTTTGCTACTCTGTTGTTTTGCCATGAAAGGAAAGCCTAATTGAAGATAGTCAGTCTTTAATGAATAAAGCTCTCTGTAATTTCCAGCTGTGGCCATGTAATCAGCGTTCATCTGCATGAAAAGGACTTTCTGTGCCCATATTTCATTTTGATGTGCATCTGTGCCTGTGTTTTGCCCTTCTGATTGGGTTGACACTTTTCATCTTTATTAGCTCTGCCTTTCACTTCTGTCTTCCCATTTGTGTTAGAAAACAGAGACAAAATCCCAGAAACCCCTCAATAGATTATATTATCTAATAGTTTATTAGAGTGTTTCTCTGAACTTGATCATTCAAATTAATTAAATTCTGTTTGGTTTTGCTTACTGTTTTCCAAATCATTTTGTAGTAGTACTTCAGAATTTTTTTATCGTTATTTTTGGTCATTCTCTTGCTCCACAGCACCACTGTGCCACTGCAACACACTTTTTAATTAGTTTCACCACAGTCATCAGCTTTGTGATTATCTCTGCATCTTGAACACCTGGTCTGACTTTAGAAATGACTTGCCATCTGGTCAAATACTGGGTAATTATAACAATTTAATGGCAGGATAAAATAGTGTTGGTTAAGAGACTTGATTGTTCCCTCCATTCCTTCCTCTCATGCAGTTTGGTTGCATTACTTCAAATTAAATTAAAATCCCATCATCAAGTTATCGCTCTTGGGTGGGTTTTTTATCCCTCATTCACAATACTCATAAACATCTCCTAGAGTTAGTTTAGTTTTAGACTCTCCAGACATTATGTCTCTAACAACAATGCAAATTACTGATTTAGATTCACTGATATGATACTTATTCTATAACTTGCATTGCATATCAATAAATGAAGCAATAAATGGGTCTTGTCTGGAAACTTAATGCTTAGACAACTGCAGGGGAGCCATTTGTCAGGAACACACAAATGGAATCTCACTAATGTTATACAAATGGTGGGGTTTTTTTTCCTGTAAAAGTAGTTTAATACTACTGTATGCTACTCTTGGCAGCTGATAATGCATCACCAGATTATAAATAAGCTGATTGTTGTGAAAAAGTCAGTGGATCAGATAACAAACTTGGTGCAGACTTGTCTTTTTATGATTGGCTCATTTTATGACACTTGGGTGAATCAGGGCTTATCTTCCCATTAGATATTGGCTGAGAAGGTTATTTGGGAAGCAACTTATTCAGTGTTTTTAGTATACTAATAGAAGCTGCTTTGGAAAAGTAAATATATGTGATTCATATTACTTTCACATTATGCAAAGGAAAAAACACTTGGTTTTTTTACATTTCATTCCTTTCAGCATTTTTAGTTTGCTGAAGTATATTATTATAATTATTCAGATTTCATTATGATAATGATGCTAACAAAAGCAATAATGAAGTATCTTTCTACTGAGAAATGAATGAGAAGAAGAACCCTTTTGAAACTTTTTTTCAGGTACTTCTGGCAAGAAAAAAAAGCCTATTTAATTTTCTAAGGATTCTTCCTTGTATAAGTAACAAAGAGTATTGGATTGATTTTTCAACCGGGTCCCTGGGAAATTAAATACTTTTGTCATGTAATACTTCCTCCTAGCACACACCAAGTTTAGTCTGTAACAGCACCACATCTATGAAACAAAGAAAACATTATTGAAGGTGGAGAATGGAAGGGGACATGGAATTAAATCTGGAAAGCCAATGATCATCAACAATATTGTCCATGTAGCAAATAAAAATCCTCTTATTATACCCAGCACATGTAGGATGTGACAGGGCAGCCTGAAAGTTCATCATTATTCACTGGAGAAGAGACTACCCTGCCCCCATCTCCCTTTAGGCTACCCACTTTACTCTTTAGCCTCACAGCACAAGGACTTCTGATCCCAGGCACATTTGCTCCAGCTCCTTTTCTTTGTCAAAGATATATTTTTATTCAAATTCTTAAAACCTAAGAGCAGTTAGACCCAGGAACCCACCAGATAGGAGACACCCACATGAGACCTGGTGCATGCACAAGCTGGTGAGAGGACATTAGTCTCTCCATGAGTCTAATGCACATTCATTTCCCTGCTCACCCACAGGTGACAAACTGGCACTCTCCAGAGCTTTAGGGATTCTATTTGCGAAAATAAAAACCCCTGAAAGCATGAAAGAACCAACTGGTAACAAAAGAAAAAAAACTAAAAAAAAAAAAAAAAAGGTGCAAAAAAAGACCAAGTATGCATGTACATCATGAATACAACCTTGACTTTTCATGAAAGGAAAATTATTTTTTTTATAAATTAAATCAAAATTTAAATAATTCTTTAATCAGAAAATTCAGAGAAACAGAGGTTTTTGCTTAAGTATTTTCATCAGGACCTCACCACTGCTACCAGTTCTCCTAGGTCTTAAGTCTGCAATCAGTTCCCCTTGGGTAAGGTCTCGCATGGTACCACAATGGTGTCTGATGCAGAACTGGGGTCATGGCAATGTATCTACACTGTAGTCCCATGTTCCTCATGTTACAATCCTGAATGACAAATGTCTAAATCTTCACCTGATAATTGACTTACATTATCTAGGAAGTCTGAGGAACAAAACCTCAAGGTTGAAGCAAACTAATTGCTGTTGGCTTGCATGAACACATAGCAGCAAGATTTCTTTTTTAGTTTTTAAGTTATACATTTCCTTCATAAGTAAAACACTCTCTGCTGTAATGTAATAAAAGATGGAGATTGGTTTGTCTCACTTGTATGTGTGACATTTTAGATTGGGCATGAAGCAGCCTGGAGTTCTTCCCACTGTCATTGCATGTTTTCAGGTGTCATGAGGGATGTGCTGCAGGAGCAATACTCCCAACCCACGTTCATCTGGCTTCACAGTCTTCCAGGTCCAAATGAAAATACTGCTTTCTCCTCACTTGTGTCCCCAGCTGATGTGGTTGTGCTGGCTAAAGAGCACATCTGAGCAGACAGCCAGCTCTGGATTAAAATTCACTGAGCCCAGAGCAGGTCCTTAGTCTGGTGCCCTGTCCTTGCTCTTGCTGGAGGGTGAGGGCAGAGAGCAGGGAGAGGGGAAGGGGCTCCCTTGGGTTGCTGAGCTGTCTGGAACTGGCTGAAGGAGTTCCTGGACACAGCATGTGCCCTGGTTGGTCTCAGCACACCCAGGCACCAGGGAGCATTCAGAAGTCACTGGTTTCTCCATCTTGGCTAAGCATGCCTCAGCTCTGGGACTGTGCAGGGTAACTTTGCTGAAGTTTCACAGAGGTGCCTCTTTCAAGCAAATTGTTTCCCTGCTCTCATCAACTCATCAGGACACCTTTGGTATACAAAGGGAATGAAAACTGAGGCTTCTAGAAATAAAAGCAAAATCCCACTTAGTGCAACAAGGGCCAGATGTCACTTGGGAATAGAATAAAAATACTAAAGAGAAGGTGATTTGTCTCAAAATTAAATAAATTTAGGGTATGAACCAGGTGAACAGAGGTGGTCTCAATGCTAAAGCAAGGAACTGTGTGGTCTTAATGCTAAAGAAAGTAACTGCTGTGATGAAACTTTGAGAATACAGGGAACAATTCATAACCCCATTGAAACTCCAGTCCCATCAATTTGTGTGTGTTTTAGTAAAATTATTTCCCATGTCTTTAATTCTATTTTATGAAACTATATCATACTGTTCCAAGCTAACAAATATGAAGCCACTAAATCTAATTTCAGCTAAAAAAAAAGTGATACAGATTGTGATTTTCATAGTGTTGATCACAGTGTTTCTTGTGAAACATGAGGCACTCCCAGCAGAGGACAGTTGGTTGATCTACAGATACATCAACCAAAAGAGCTAAGAAAATTTGCAAAACTGCAGGGAGTCCAAACTAGTAAAATAACCCATATTTAAGACATCAGCTTGTAATTTAAACTTTGTGCCTTGACATCATTAACGGTGTTTTGGCTGATCTTGACTGAAACTAATAGGACACACAGAAAACATAAACCCCAGACTTTATTCTGTATTTCCTTCCCCACAGGTGTTGCAACAAATGTCAACAGAGACAACTGACCTTACAGTGTACTCTTTTAATTTTTTGTAATGAAAGGATGATGGAAAAGAGAGAAATAAAAATATGGGGGAGGGAGCTGAGCTGTGTGGCTTAGGCTCTGGGTGTGATACTGAGATAGCAGCAGCCAAAAGGCAAAACAGCCATTCTGTCCTTGGCTGCAGCAAGTCAATCCCCAGGGGAACTCGCACATGAAGTACTGAAGAGGGCATCATGTTCATGTAATCCTGTGCATAAGTTACTTCTCTTAAAGTGTCATCATTTTAGAGAGTGGATCAAATTAATTTTATACTCTCTCCTTTGCTCCTCTCCTAATATACATTTTTTCTCATGCTGCCACTATGATGGCAGGTTGGTGCAGGCTGCAAACAGGGCACTCAGGACCTCAAGGTGTGAGGATAAGCCAAGTGAACTCAAAGAATAAATTCCAAGCTCCAGGTGAAGTCTAACCACTCCTGGAAGAAAGACAGACGGACAGTGTCAGTGTGCTTTATTCCACGTGTCTCCAGAAAACAAAGAAATAATCAATCAAAGAAATAAAACCTCCCAACTATCATTCTTACAGACCAGTGTTGTATAGAGCCTTAGCCAAGCTCCAGGGAAATGCTGTTAATCTTGATGTTCTCCTGGTGCAGACTCAATAACTATACAAGTGAATACAAAGGAAGACTTTCTTGGAAATCAAATGTTATCCCCAAATCAAGAGCCTTTTTTTTTCTTATTATTTTTTTTTTTGTGCAGGTACATGACTGTTATCAGCACAGATGCTATTAGTGATCCATCTAGCCTGATATTATTTCTCAGAAAATGGTGAATATTCTGAATAAATGGACAAGAAATTCTTGTTAGCATTTTGCCATAACCTATTAATTTCCCCTCACTAGTAGTAGTCCAATGCCTCAAAATGGGAGGATTTATAGTTTTCTAGTGAAATTTCTAACTGATAGCAGTGCCACTAGATAACATTGTTTCTTAGTTTCTTGATATTTTAGTGAAAATTTAATCGTTCAGAGAATGCTGCATGATTACAAATTTTATGGTAAAATGATGACATTTTCTGTCTGTCCTGCTGTCTTTGTCTGTGTCTGTAGGAAATTTTTCATCTGAACAGCTTCTCAAGGACCAGGATTAGCCAGCTAGACTGAGACTCCTTGTAGTGGAAAACAAGTTTTTTTTCCTGTGGCTTATCTTGTGAAGTTCATGTATTAATAAAAACAGACCAAGCTGGACTGTACATTGCACTCCATGCCACTGACTTTTCTTCTTGCTAAATTAATGTATTGTCCCCAAATTTTGCCATTTTTGATCAGGTGAAGAGCATGTCAGAAGCATCTGAGAAATTGGAGTCTGAATGAGGGTCTGAGTGTGTGATCAGTACTCCTGTAGGGGCACGTAAGCCCAGTTGCTAAAAAATGTGGTTTATTGCCTTGAACCAATAATTGGTGTAATAGCATGACTCCTAAAGTGATGCTGGTGAAGGCTCAGAGGCCACACCAGTCACATACCTCAGCTGGAGTCATTGCAAGCCTCCCTCTGCTGCCTGTGTGGGTGCCAGTG
Organism: Emberiza elegans; assembly: GCA_024865655.1. NCBI lineage: Eukaryota > Metazoa > Chordata > Aves > Passeriformes > Fringillidae > Emberiza > Emberiza elegans. Next base: position 59,000,992 of record JALJVW010003023.1, on the reverse strand, counting down.
CCTGCCCACAGCCCACGCTGGGTCTGAGCGAGGTGTGCCTTGCCCTGCGGCTCACAGCCCTGGCCAGACATGGTCTGTGTCACTGTCAGCAGCCACCAGGCACCGCTGAGTGCAGTCCCTTGCTGCTGCAGTCATCCCACCTACAGCTGGCCAGAGCCCCACCGACTCTGCCAGCGTGTTTGCACAGGACAATGCTGTCTTTGTTGGGTACTAAGAGCATTTGAACAGCTGCGCTTCCATAGGAATATAGCCCACAAATAAAGCTTTGCCTGTATTTAGGCCCAAACAGAATCCCTCCTTCACACCCAATTTCAAGGGCTAGAGATTGAACACAGCATTTACATTTCATGTACAGGCAAGATGTCTGGAACCCTTATAAAAACATCATTATTTTTATATTCTGTAGATGCAGAACCACAGGCTCATTATGCCAAAATGATGCCAAATCAGAGACTAACACTTACACCTGATTATGAAGCAATAATATTTTTTTGCTAGAAAATATTTGTGTTATATATGGTATTTCCATCATGTCTACAATAGCAACAGTGATCAATTATAAATCTTGCAAAGCTTACTTGCCTCACTTGTCAAGTGGTTTATTATGAAAAGGTCCCTAAAGACCATCAAGTGACATAACTTATTCCACATTAAATGGAAAATTGATCTAGTGGCTAAAGAAGCTAATGTTGAGATGTTTTCTGCACCAGGAATCCTGAATTTCCAGCTAGCTAAAGTTTGAAAAGAAACCTAGTGCACTTTATAATGTAACTTAAGTAATCTCTAGTAAAATATTGCAAAGAGGTAGTTTTTCCAAGCAAACAGAAGCTGAAATAGTTTCTGGATGGACAACAGCACACAGGGTGCCTTGCTGAAGCAGCAGAGAGCAGCGCTGTGGGACACCCTGTGAGCTTTCCCTGCACCTCAGCAGAGGGGTGTATATGAGACAGCAGAGCTGAGGAAGCAGCCAAGCCTGCAGAGACTCTGGGAAGTGCAGTGTCCTGAATGAGCACCTGGAGCCCAGGTTTGGCCCAGACACTGCACCTCCCAGAGACTGGCTGCCCTAGGAATTTGTAAAAGAGCTCAGAAGAGATGTTGTCTGATACCTAACTGCACAAAAACGTTTCTGGTATAGCAATCATCTCCGCCTTCTGTTATATTTTGGATAGTCTTGTTCTCCTGGATGAACTGGGACATTTAAACAAACAATTGATGAACATATGTGAAGGCTTCACTGCCTTGAGTGGCTTAGCATTAATCAGGTGAAACCAAAGCAGCAAAAGGTAGTCAGATGGTAGACTGACCTGATCCTGACCGCATCACAACTGGTCTGGTATGTGCTGCATTTTGGCTTCAGTCTTTCACCTAATAAATGCAAATAGGCTTTATTGTTGTCAGTATATTGACAGTACAAGGTATTAAAGTCTTTGCAGAGAGCAGAGCAGACTCAATAATGTCAATTCTGTCATTGGTCATACAGGAAATTTAGCACCTATCACAGTGTAGGCAACTGAAAGAAACTTGAGAATATTTTCATGACCATTTGGAAACCCAGGAAACTCCAACCTTTGCTGGAAATCCAACAGTCACCCATGCACATTCAGGAGTCCAGCAGTTAGTCATTCAGCTCTAAAGGATATGACAAAAATATGGGTGGGATATTACAGGCATAGCTTCTCAGATTTTATTGATTTATTACTATACACATATGCATGGACTGAAATAGGAATTCAAGAGGAGGAAGATATGTTCCCATTGTTTTCTTTCTTACAAAAAGAAATGCTTTCTTTACAAAAAATGCTTGTATATCCACATTTGATTGGACAACATGACTTATCAGGGTGTGCAGGCCTCCTTCAAGCAGTGGCAGGGGTGTCACAGGGAGGCTCTTGGCACAATGTACAAACATGGACTGTGTCTGGTCTTACTGCACATTTCCTGTTCCTTCCTTTGTGCCTCACACCTGTCAGCTGTGATTCCACACAGCAATCCCATTTCAGCCAAAGATTATCTGAGTGTTGTTTTGGAATAAGGGCAGCCCAAGACCTCAGCCCTGGTGGATCACCTCCTAAGATGGCCCTGAACATGTTAGTGATATCCCTCATTTGCTGTTGTCCTGGAAGAAGTCCTACTTTCCTGGTTTGTCATGGGAGTAAGGAGTTGGCCATCAGCAGCTTCCAGAGGAGTGTTTAAAACCTCCCTGAACAGCAGTGCTTCTTCCTCATTCAGGCAGGAGCACCAATGTCCCCTATAGCTGCCATCCAGAGAGCACAGTGCACATACAGAAACAGAGAGTGGAAAATGTGCTAGACAGTTAATCAAGTACCATATAATACTTACAGGGCTTATTCTTAGTTCTTCAAAGCAAAACCCAGAGAAGCCACCAGGTCTATCCCACATGACCTTTGAAAGAGTTATGCCCCTTTCAACAGTGAGAAAAATGCAAAACCTCTGAAGCAATGTGAAGTTAACAGGGGCAGTCAACCACCTTCAATGAGAGCTTCCTTTTCTGGAGGGGGCAACAGAACAAGATCCAGCAGGCAAATATGGAAACTCAGGGAAGTCCCAGACAGGTCAGAAATCACCACTGACATGTTGGTATGAAGCATCTCCTGTGCAGTGAATTCTGCAATTGTAAAGGTGATATAGAAAGAGCAAGCAGGGAAAATGAAGAGGGAAATTTATTTTAGTAGTATTTCACTCCCACTTAGGAGGCTTGCAGATTACTACTCTGAGCTTGTGAAAAACAGGGTGAGGAATCAAGGAACCTGAGAGCTGGACTTCAGCGTCACGTGGAGTTGCTTATTTATTTCTCTCCATATCACTCTGCCTCCTAAGATATTACATAAACAGGTTAAAGGCTTAAATTTTGAAAAAAACAAAAAGGATCTACATGATGCAAATATGGCACCTTTTTAGTCTGAATGTCATTTTTGCTGAGGAGATTGCCAAAGGCTGTTGACGGCCTGGGCAGCTTTTGCAAAAAAAAAGAATATTCACACTAGGGGATGGGAGGCCACAATCTATCCAAACCCTGCAAACCAGATGCTGTGAAAAAGCAAGTGGGAAGTTTTCTCCCTCCTTTTCCATGTTAAGAGGTCCATTGCAGATTATTTGATAATAGCTGTTTTGATATGATAGATTCTTTCTGCCTGAAAAAGTGACACTTCTCCAAAATGTAAAGCTGGGCATTGTCTTGGTAAGTTACTCTTTCAAGTAATTGCTCTCTTTGTAAGAGGTCATTCTATGTGTTTTTAATAGATTAACTTGAAACTATATAAAAAAGGCAACTGTGTTAATTTTAAATAAGCAACTTCTGTGGTTTATGAAGTTTTATTACTTTCTTTGATATGCAGATTTGTATTAGCTGAACATGAAATAAAAGACCATGGTGGCTGTACATGAGAGATAAGTAGGAGCATTCACATATTCATGCTTCAGCTCTCTTTTTTGGGATAGGTTTTGTATTTACATTACTATGGACGCTGTCTGAGGGATGAGATTGTCACCTGCGTTTTAGGCACAGCAAGAGAAGCATGTTAAAGGATTACTTTACTTCTGCTAATTTCTTTCTGGGCTTTGCTTTTTAGGCAAACAGCCTAGCAAGAACCTCTTTTCAAAGCAGATAGTTTTAAGAGAGAAAATGTGAGGCTTTGCAGGACACTACCTTACTTACAACAGTTTTATCTTTTCATTTTAGAAATACCTGTACCTGAGTTCTTGTTGCCCCTCAGCTCAGTCAATTCCTTGAAAGCATTTCACACAAGAGCGCATGGTAATATTTTAGGTAATACACATCAAATAAACATACATGTATATGTTAAGAGGACCTGAGCATAAAACATCTTTTGGTCCTTGCAACTACCCCAGATTAATTTGTATTTTGTGTACCTAATCAGAATACATGATGGCAGCAGTGACATTTTACACCCATTTGGTTTAAGAATAACTAAACATGCAATACTCAGGGCAATGAAGAGTGAAAATCCTAATTTTAACTTCATTTAACTAGTACTTCAGGTCCAAGCTATCCATTTCCCAGCCTATGCAATTAACTTTGCTCTCATACATTAGCAGAACACAGTGGCATAGGAACACGTAAGTAAAAAAATCTATTTTTCATTTTAAACAAAGACACCTCAAGTCTGGTGCTTCAAATTTCATTGATTATAATTACTGAGAAGACCTTAAAATTGAAGATGTTGATTTTTAAATGTTCTTACATCCAAGAGTCATGCTGTGCAAATATCGTCTTCCTCTTCCATTTTTTTTCCTAGAGGAAAATCCCAGAAAAATGGAAAACTTAAATAAAGCATTTGAAAATTTTACTGACCCAATATAGGAACTTATTCTAATAACCACATTAGCATTCTCCCAAATGGCATTGGATGTAAGCAGGAACTGTAAATTTATGCATTCCATTGAGCTGTTCTCTCTTTTTCTTCCATTAAACTACATTTACAGAGGGATCAAGAAATACCATGGAAAACCTTTTAATTAAGTTCCAAAATAATATGCTCTTGAAAGCAGACATGGTCCTGATTTTTAGAAATGCCCCAGAAATCTACCTTTTAGCCATGACATATTTTTGTAACCTATATATCAAAGGAACCCAAACTAAATCTACTTACTGCTCTAAACACAAACTCTTATTTAATGTCCTAGAGAAGAGAGACAGCCCAAAAAATAGAGGACCTAAATGACAACTGAAGCAACCCAAATGAATGTTGCTCTTGGGCTTGCAGCTCTCTATAGCAGAAGCAGACAAGGCTCCAGCCTTCCCTAAACTCCCTCCCCATGTCTACCAAATGTGGGAGGATAGAATGTAAGAGAATAGTGCAGTAGGCAGTCTCACCCCTGAGGAGTTGCAGCTGTAGTAATTACCAATAGGAGCATGCCTGCCCTTAACAGGCCACAGCTGTGTCCAATGAGGAGGAGTGCTGAAAAAGAGTGGGTTGTGCTGTGAAGAGATGTGGAGTTTGTTGGCTGTGCTGTGATGAAGGAAATCAGTGCTGTGAGGAGATGCCCACAAGAAATCACCAAGAAGGTATGGAGTTTTGCAATATGATAACACCTGATGACCTCCCATGACAAAACACTGATTGGGCCATGAGATCTTCATTTGGTCATGTAGCTCTGTGACAGCTGCACTGACGCTGTATGACAATTTCACCTCACGTTTGCATGGAGGATGTCAGAGACCTAGAAGCAGCCTTTATGGGAAAGTCTTATTCCAGCAAAACTTATGTTGTAAGAGCTTATTTCTCTGCAGAACTATAATTTCTTAGCTATTATTTCTTTTATGCTTCGCTATAGCTTTAAAGTAAACAAAAGGATATTTTAAACAACATAAAACCCCCCCAAATCAAAGCATCAAACACACACAACCACTCTGCATCTTTTGCAATCAAAAAATGAGCAAGCTGAGCTGCAGGTTTGCTGCCATTTCTTAGCTACAACTGATCACTGGAGTACAACAGTAACTTGTGTAAATGCTGAGGCAGACTTACACACCATGAAAGTGCAGCTCTTTTTTAATGAAATCATCTGACACCATGACTGAATCCCAGTGAATCCAAATGTGCTTTCCAAACTGTTTGGGAACAGGGACTAAGGAATTTGGCGACTCACACAAAAAGCCTTTGTGGCAGGAAAGATGTGAAGCAATGGGAGGCAGATTTGCTATGCGGAGGAGGAAAGTTCATTAAAGATTTGAGGGCTGATAAACGAGACAGGAAAAAGGATGTGTAAATATGAGAGAGATATGGATGTTCCTCTAAAGAACGAGATTTTGGGAGAGGAGAAAGCTGGAGCATCGGATATCTTTTAAAAATATCATTGCAAGACCTTTAAAAAAACACCCTGTCAAAGTCTTTTTTGTCACTAAGCTCTGAGGAGCAGATCAGATGTCTCATATCTGAACACTTATTCTAGATAGCAAAAACAGTAACATTTAATGAAATATCTTATTAAAAATGTTTTACATGGCAAACTATAAAATTAAGGATGTATTGTATTTCTCTTATGTATAGCATACTTAGATTAAGCTATTTAACAGAATTTTCTTGCAAGATAAGCATTCTTTGGGAGCCTGAAGTTTTTTTTGTAATTACTTGCATGCACACTGGTTCCTCTCTAATGAAAATAGGAAATACAATAAGCATGGATGAATACATTACTACCAGTATGGGAATAAAAAGCCAATTTACTTTTGTTGGAATGAACACCTAATAGGTTAAAATAATGACTGTGTTATTTTTCCAGTGTTGCATGTGCTTCTTTAAGTATTCCCCCTGCTCTTGTTTCACCATTTATGTGGAGTGCTGACAGTATCCTTCCATCTCATGTCTGTGAAACAAATCTTCCTTGCCCAGGCTGCCTTCTTGTTACTGTTATCCTGAAGCTGTAGCTGACAGCTCACTGCTATTCAATATCTGAATATCCTGAAAGACCAATATTCTGCCAGTTCCAGAAATGGAACAGCATCAGCTCAAATGCCTGATGTTTCATCTGCTGCTTCACTAAAGCCACGGCAGCAGAAATGTCTATCTGTGTGTGGCTGTGAACAGCCAATGGCTCATTAGGTTGATTAAGCAAATGATCACCTCATTTCCTGTGGGGAAGTTTCATTTGGCCAAATCCTTGTCTTGGGCACAGCTTTGTTCCCTGAGGAAAAGGGTCACATAACCTTTGTGTGCCTTTTGCCATGTTCCCTTCTCAGTGATTCTGGATAACTCACTGAGTCAAGTTCAGTGTATTTGGCCCACGTGCATCTCAAAACACCAAAACCATATCAAATCACATAGCAAAGTATGGGCTAGAAATGCCCAAGACTAGGAAAGCAGTGAGGCTTGCATTTTGTAATTCAAGCTCAGTACCAGACATACTGAGCTGAAGCAACACAATATTATGAAATTCATCACAAATTTGTATGCATATGAAAAAGCAATAGCTTTTTGTCATGTTGCTGTGAGAGAGTATAATAGAATTATTTGAAACAAATACTTGAGGTCCCAGTAAAAAAGCTGTGTTGTGACCATCATAGCTTATGTCACTATAGATTTTTAAATATAATATTTATAAATATTATAAAGGGGCAACTTTACTGCATACTCCCTCACTGTAACTTATGGGAATAATGACTCTCCTCATTACAATAATACATAATACCATTTCCTTTGTGCTTCACATATTAGTCAGGAAACATAGGATGGATCTGTTCACTGCCAGAATTTGCTCTGTTCACTTGGCAGAGAGTGACACAATTGTATATTGTTTGTTACTGTGGGGCAAATGCAAAGAAGGTGTTCCATGGCAGAAGGCAGGGAGGAGGGAGAGCAGGCAGGGAGCAGGAGAGGGTAACCCCTTTGGAGATCCAAAAGTTCCACCAGACTCCATGCTGGTTTTCTCCTGAAGGTTGACGTTCACAGCAGAGCACTGAATTTTGCTGTCATGCTGGGTCCCCAGGTCCTGCTGCAGCTGGAGGCAGCAGAGGAGCATTGCTTGCTTTCAAACATAAATATGTTTCAGGTGTTATTCCAGCTGAAGGAGAGACTAACAGCTGATAAGAAAGCCATTCCAATCCTTTTCAAGACACAAGTGTGCACAGCCCACTGCATCCTGCAACATCTTCAAGCAGCCATGGGGAAGCAACAAAGCTTGGCCCTTGCCAAGACTGGTCAGTTGTTTTTAGCTAAACTTTGACATGATTGGAGCCTATAGATGGGTTTTCAGGGAATTACTGTTAGTTGCATTTATTACCAGCATTGGTAGTAATTTACCCACTGTTAATCAGAGCAGCCAGTTAAGAACTTCTCAATCATTCTGAGTTCTCACTTTGCCAGTTGACTAAAGTATTTTTTGTTATCATTAGTCACAAAGCCTCAGCAAACAGCTTGTAAATTTAGACAGAGCCTGGGATCTTGAGAAGTTACACCCTGCTTGTGTCTAATTTATTGTCACTGTTTATATTTGTTTGTGCCAGGACTTGGGCTTTCCCACTGATCAAGATTTAAAATATATAGTCATAAAATGTTCTCCTGGAATGGGCCATCAGATTACTAGTAGAAAATCACATTCTGCTTAGTGGAGATATTAGTGGTACTTTCATTACAGGAAGAAAGTAGATCTTCCTATCTGCAAGGCTGGTAGGTTTTGCTTGGGTCATTTAACTTGCTACCTGCAGGACTTACTGAAATTCTCATCCATGTCTGTGTTCACTGAACTGCAGGACACATTTACAGATGTGGTGGTGTCAGAGCCTTGCTCAGGACATGTGAATAGTTACCAAAAGAGGGGTCTGGTTCCCCACCTCCCCTGTGGAAGGTTCAGCTGTCTCACTTGAACAGAAACAGTAAAAATATCCTTCTGTGTGTCAAGCTTTAATATCAGTGATAAGTAGTCTTTGCTGAAAAACAGGAGAGAAGGGAGAGCAACACTGAAAGGCAAAATAATCTCAAGTTAGAACCTCTTTGTGTTTAAAAGGGCAGAAAGGACAGTCTAGCTAGTGATGCATTTACATTAGGGATGCCCAAAGGGAGGGACAAAGAGGGCGGGGGTGCTTTTTTTAACATACCAACCAGTTCTTTATTAATTCATGCCAGAAGCAGAGTCTCTGCTCCCTCCACACAGTTCTTGTAACAAAAAGCATTTTAGAAGAGAAATGTTTTCTGGAAATCAATTTAAGATGGCCACTCTGCTTAATCAGCATGAAGTTCAGTTTTGCATCAGATTACTAAAGCATACCATTACCCCCAAGGGCTTAAAATTCCTGTAGATTCATATCAGTCATTTTGCCATGAGCACTGCAATTCCCATAACATGATCCAGGTCTTGAAAATAAGGATAGGAACACTAAAAGTATCAACATTAACTTGTCTGACACAGGCTACTGGCTACACTGATAAAATATATATTTCCAGATGTTTGGCTTCAGAGCATTATTCAAACTGACATATTGCAAGATTTATCTTTATCCAGCCTATATGATACAGCCTGGTCAGACACAACAAAAAATGAAATATTTTCTCTTTAAATAAAATGGAAGGTTGTTGAAACCTCCAAGTGGAAGTCTGTCCAATTTTGATAGTGATTTACCCACCCCCTGGTTGGTTAGCCAGAAGTGTGTCAGAGGGAAGGGGGTGACTGGACATGGAGCAGCCCAGATGCCAGTACCCATGGACTTGGAATGACTGAGAGGAGGCCAGCCAAATGAGCTGCTGTTCCCAAAGCTACATGGGGTAAAATACTTTCCTCTCCCAGATATTTTTTATTTTTAAACTGTAAATTTTTTTGTTCAAATGGGAATAAAACAAAAACATGCATTTCTTCCTAAAAATGAAGTTATTCTCAGCTCAAGTCTAAACACATAAATTCCTGTTCTGTCTGTCTGTAGGCAGGTAAGAATTACTGTGTTTGAATAGCTGAAATGATCTCAGGATATGTGTGAGTGCAGGGTTATAGGGAGGTGTAATAACTTTGATTAGATCAGTGAACTACACTGGGCAATACAAATACATTTTGGGCACAGTCCTTTCCACAGATATGAAACACAAATGTGTCTAAGACTCTGACTAATAACCTACTTCCTCATAGCACTGTGTCCTTTCATGAAATATTTGTGGGTGCCTTTGGTAAGAAGAATTGGTAAAATGGCCCTTCTGTATATCTGGGATCAGATCCTGGATAATTTCCCAAAAAGAAAGAGATAAGAGAGTACTCTGTTCTGAATTTGCATGCTGTGGCATCAAATTATTTCCTTTCAAGAGTTTAAATGTGAATTTAAGGAACTGCCAGTGTCACTGGATGTTCTGGTTCAGTTACAGTGGTTTTACACCGGCCTGACTTGGTTTTGGCACATTCTTTAACATCTTGATACATGTTGGAAAGGCCCTTTGGCCTGCCCCTGTTAGTGTCCCTCCTGACCCCAGGAGAGCAGGTCTTGCACTGGTGCATAGTCTGGAGGGTCCTTGACCCACTGCGAAGGCTGAGAAATGGGCTGGGGATGCAGAGGTTGATGTGTCTGGTTAAGGTGTTCCACTACTCTGGTTTGTACATTCCTGCAAATCCTGAGGGAAGGAATGCTTTGCTGTCAGCCAAGATTGCTATTAATTTAAGCCAAGTTATGGTAGAATGGTGGGGGAGAGTGTGGAAAGTGTAGATTTATTTAAGCAAAATTGACAACATGGCTGCCAATGTTTATAAAAGACATAGGTCAAGAAATGAAAGAAAAGAACTTGCTTACTCTATTTAATTTAAACCAAGGGTTTTTTCTCACCTCTCTGCTCCTTGGTTTGCAGTAGACATTCCTAGCTCCACCTGCCTAGAGATTTTGTCTCTGCATTTCTTCTGTCTCAGATTACATTTGCCACAGAGAAAAGTACTTCATGATAGGACAATTTTGCTTTCCTACCTAATCCAACTTTCAGATTCCACCAAACTAATCTTTTTCTTCATAATACATCTCCCTTCTTTTGCAAAAGATATAGTCTTGCTGCTCCCTTTTTAATTAAAATAAACAATGTTATTTTATAGTCAGTCTGCTAAACCAGCTGTTATCTTCTTGATTTTAATTAACCCTTGTGTGACAGTGTTATCAATGCTATTACTGACCAAAGCAGAAGTTTCAGATGAAAGTTTGAGGGATCTACCAGAGTTAGATCAGTAGCCAGGATAGTGACAAATGTACGTGGCAGTAGAAGGGAACTCATATTGAAAGGAAATGGTAACACTTTTCATCCAGATTTTTTTTAAATTTTCCATCTAAATAGAGAGGAAAAAGTATGTTTTGAGAGATGAGGAAAACATTGGCCCCATGAGAAGAGGCAATATAAAAACAGATAATTAGAAGACACTGCATGTATCAGGATTTGAAAACAGTCTGAGTCAGTGCTGTTTCCACATTTTACATCTTATGCAGTTTTGGTCATTCCTGTTGCTAAAGGGTAAAAGTATAATCCAGATGGAGTAATGAAGTGATTACTGACATGAAAGGTTTCTATGTTATATTAGGAAGAAAGCTAAAGCCCCATATTTTCAGTACTTTTGTGCAAAAAAGGTAATATTTTAACAGATACTGCTTATGAATTTTTTTTTGGTGGCTAGCTACTGTTATGACTAGTCTAGAGAGGAAATGTATAAGGCGATATTAAACTGTCATCTAAAATGAATGGAAAGATATGTGTTGGATGCTGCAGATAAAATTTTAAAAAAATCAATTGGAAAAGGAAACATTTAAAAACTAACATTTAAAACCAGAGTAGATAATTCAGTTCTGTAACCCCAAGACAAATATCACTCAAGAGAAACACTTTGCAGAAGGTTAAAAAGGATTAGACACAGATAGGTGATCAAGATGAATATCATTTGGTTACACTTGTTAAAATCTAATTTATAAGGAAAAAAAGCCATTTGTAGGCAAATAGCTCCCTGAAGTGAAAAAGGAACTTCCCTTTAGCCATATCACAATGCAATAGCTCATTTCAGGTGGTTTTCACCTTTGCTTGAAGCCCTTGCCCTCAGCTGCTGGCAGGCACAGGATATTGATCAGTAATGAATGGTAGCTGAGGGCAGGATGGAGGGGAACTGTTCACAGAGATTTCCTGCCCTTTTTCCTTGCATGCACTTCTTTCACCTTTTATTCCTCCCACAGTTTTCATTTCATGTCCCCACTTTTTCTACTTTCTATTTCTACTGCACTTCTGCCTTTAACCAGTTCCACCCAGTTTCACTCCAGGTAGATGGAGCTCTCCCTGCAGTTCTTGTCCCTAAAACCTTCTCATGCTGTGTGTTGGTCCTATTCACATAATGAAAAAATTGTGTTGTAAGGTACCTTAAAGGCCATCTAGTCCAGAAAATAGACATCTGCCACTAGACCAGGCTGCTTAAAGCACCATCCACCCTGGTCTTGAACACTTCTAAGGAGTTAAACTCCATTATCTTGTAGGTGGATGTGGCCTTCAAACAGGGGCTGGGACTGACTTCTGATCACAGCAGCCCATGATATCTCCTCCAGGACTGTGATCTCTGTGCTGAGATGTTCTGGTTTTGAGACACTGGACCCATCTGAAGATCACCCAGTCTATTCTAGACTGGTTCCCATGTGCATTGGTTTCACAAAGCCTAGTTTTTGGTAGCAGGGGGGCCACAAATATGGTTCTTGTGAGGAGCTGCTGGAAGCTTCCACCATGCCTAGCAGAGCCAATCTCTGATGGCTCTGAAAATGGACATGCTGCTGGCCAAACTGGGCCAGTGAGAGAGGTTGGTAATGCTTCTGTGATGACATATTTAAGAAGAAAATCAAAACAAAGGACAAAAGGTCTTCCTTCTAGTCAGAGGAGAGGAGGAAGTGAGGAGGACATGTGAGGGAAGACAACATGGTGGCACCAAGGTCAGTGGAGGAGGAGGGGAGGAGATGCTCCAGGCATGGGAGCTGAGATTCCTCACTGTGGTGCAGACCATGGTGAAGCAGCTGTGCCCCTGCAGCCCGTGGGGATCCATGGGGGATGCAGGGATCCACCTGCAGCCCGTGGGGATCCATGGGGGATGCAGGGATCCACCTGCAGCCTGTGGGGCCCCATGGGGGATGCAGGGATCCACCCACAGACCATGGGGATCCATGGGGAATGCAGGGATCCATCCACAGACCATGGGGATCCATGGGGGATGCAGAGATCCACCTGCAGCCCGTGGGGGAGCTGCCCGCGTAGGTGCAGGTGGATGCCTCCAGGAGGCTGTGATCCAGTGGGAGTCCTGGTGGAGACAGGGGACCTTTGTTTCCAGGCTGGAAGCATCCCATGGAGGACAGACCCACACCACAGCAGTTTTTTGGGGACTGGGTGCCCCTGGGGGGAGCTCACACTGCAGCAGGTGTGGTGTGGCTGCTGCTCGTGAGAGTGGACCCAGGCTGGGGCAGTTCATGGAGAGCTGTCTCCTGTGGGAGGGACCCCACTGTGTCACAGGGAAAGGACTCCCCTCCCAGAGCAGCAGAAGAAAATCTCGGTGGTGAACTGACCAAAGCCCCCATGCCCTATCTCCCTGTGCTGTGGGTGTTAAGGAGGGAGGGGCTGGAGCAAAAAAGGTGTTTTTAAGGGCTTATTTTGCTTCTCATTAGCCTCTTCTGTTAGTAACAAATTCACTTTGCAACTTTTAGCTGAGCCTGTTTTGTCCTTGAAATGTTTTCTCCTGCTCCTTATCTCAACATGTGAGCCCTTCATTGATTCTTTTTTTCACTCCTCTCCAGCTGTGGCAGGAGAGGGTGAGTGAGCCACTCTCCTGGGTGCCTGGTGTTGGGCCAGTGTCAAACCACCACACCATGCAACCAGGCCAGGCAGCCCATTCTGCATGGTGAAAGCCTCCTTCCTAATGATTTGGTAACACCGAGCAGACTTGACTCAGAGCACTGAATAAAAGATATTAAGATCTTTGCTGTAGTTGGATAAATAGATCAATAGATTGATTTTAGAAAAGTCCACCATTGCCTGACATAATTATTTTGCCGCTTTGAGACATTGGTACGTGCATCCTGTGAATGTTGAAAAGAAAATAAATCCAGTCAGCACAGAGCAGTTTATTTTTCTTTTTTTTTTTTTTGACCATCTCCCATGTACATGCAGGCACAACTAAGTAAAAATGTCCAAGCAGCTAGGTAGCAGGAGCACCTGGTCAGGATGACTTTCTCTCACCGTTCAACTTCATGAAGTAAAGCAATACATAGTCCCCAGGCAAGTGCAAAGAAGAGTCCCTTTATTGCAAAACCCAGGCCTTTTCAAGCATTTAGCCCATTATCACCTACATTACATTTAAGTATAACAAATATAGTTCACCCAACCGCCATAAACCATGATGTGAGCATGTAATGGTTATATAACTTGTTTTTCTACGTCCAATTCAGCTCAGTTCTTTATCCACAGTCCTTTTCTGCTTAGCCAAAGTAGCAGGCCTGAGCCATGACTTTGCAAGGGTAACAAGGCCCTAATTTTATAAGACTTTATTCATATGCAACATTCAACTTCTGCCCTTAAAGAAAATTAGGGCATTATGACTCTTCCATTTTCAGTTCATGTGGATCTTGTTACCTCATCCAGCATCATCCCCACAGAAAGCATGCAAAAACTACTTAGATGATTACTACAGTCACTGCTTCCTGGTGTTTAAAAGGTGACTCAGCTGATGATGACAAGCTCTGTTGTCTTTTCATGAACTGCCACTTAGTGGCCCAAATAAATTCCACAAATATGTAGTCTTTTTCAAACAGCAGCCGCCTTTATATTAATTTCATTTCCTTGGCATTCAGCTTAAAAGCAAAATCACAATTTTATTGTCATTTCCTCCCCAAAGGCAAAGCCTCTGAAGATCCAGAAGAAGATAGAGACTTGAGACAGTAGCCTCCTCTTTTACTGATAGCTTAGCTCATGTCATGGCTGCAGTAACTTCCAGCGCATAGGAAACAGCACTGGAGATTGTTGTCATCGTATCACAAGAGCTCTATTGTCGTTACATTACAAGGGTTCTATATTGCCAGAGGTTTGTACCTCCTTGATGTTTCTTGTGGGCACCTCCTCTAGGCACTGACTCCTCCTTTTCCTTGCTGTGGCCAACTGACTCCAGCTCCCCTCAACCAACCACCCCACTCTTTTATAACACTTCTGATTGGCTGCAGCTGTGGCCTGTTAAAGTCAGGCCTGCTCCTCATCTTTATAATTGGCTCAGCTGCAACTCTTTAGGGCATAAGATAATTTTCTACACTACCTTTATTTATTTATGTTCTATCCCCCTGCAGGAGATGACAAACCTCTCACTGATGCGATATCAACTCTCCTTCACAGTGTGAGTGAATACAGTGGCTGTGGACATGTGAGAGGAGCAGACTCCAGCCATCATACTAAGAGAGCTGCAGGACTCCACCTCTGAAGATGTGTTTATCTTCAGCCTCAGTGCTACAGTGAGATCAGTCCTGACCTGCGGCTGCAGCTGAGCTGTGCTGCGAGCAGCGAGCGCTGGCTCTGCTGCCAGCCTGCTGCTCTTGTGGGTGTCATGGTCACAGTGCGCCACTGCTCAAATGCTGTCACCAATTTCTTTCCCCTGAGGGCTCTGGCACAAGTGACAAGTATGAATGTGGCTGGAGTAATGAAAAGGTTTTAAAAACCACCAGAAATGGGGAGGGCATTACTAAGCAGAAACCTTATCACAGATATTAACCAATATTCATCCTTTTGATGTCATTGGGAATGGGTTTGCCAACAGGGTATTTTTTGAGGGCTTGGTTAGTTATTGCTTGTTTGGTTTTTTTTTTCAATTGAAAACAAGCAGAAGAAAAGGAGAGATGTAGGCAAAATTAATTCCTTCAGCCTTCAAAGCAAAAAAGTTTCTTCTTTTAAAATCTGCGCAATTACCAGATAGTGTTAAAGTACAGTACTGTGGAGATGCATAGATAGTATCACATGCAGCACGTTCCATGCTGTAAGTACTCCTAAACAATAATCATACAGAGGCATGCAGCCGCTTTTCTGTTTGGTCCCAATGAGCCAATTTACAAGAAGAGCATTTCTTCATCCAAAATGTCCAAGATCTCAAACTATTTGCATAAATTTACTTTGTCCAGACTTGACATGTTTTAAAGATTAAATTAAATCCAGGCAATTTCTAGACAGGTAAGAAGGTAGATTCCTCACCCACAGGATTACAGTCAAAGGATGGACAGATGGACAAAAAGCTAGGGAGGGGAAGCCAGGAGACATGAATTCAAAAGGTGAATTAAGGAATTGCTTTTAACCCAATCATTTCCCAAACATATCAGAGTGATGTTCATAGTCTTGACAGCTTTTTTTGCCTGCCTTCCTTCTCCTCTTTTCCTTGATTTTGTTGGCATCTGTTTCCTTTTCTTTGTCTGGTGCATAGCTTATCCTTATGTGTGCAAGAGTAGGTGTTTAAGACAATTGCTCAAGCTTGAAAGGAATTCCTCTCTGCAATCACTGAGTGTCTAAGAAGGATTTTGCTCCTGCACAATAATTATCATCCACCTATGACCTGTTTTTGGTAAACTATTGGTCGTCTCATTATTACTTAAAAAAAATGGTGCTTGGAATAAGAATGTGTTCCATTAAGCAGGCAAGTCTAAGCAAGTGTCTAATACCAGTCCCTATGAAGTTCATCAGAGGAATGCAGATTGATTTTCTTTAAATAGACCAGACAAAGGGCAGAGCATTAGGCTTGTCTAAACAATATGCCAGTCAGCATGGGGCTATGTGTGTTCAAGGAGAGCAAAAATGGATTCATTCCAACAGCAGAGTATTGCACCGAGAATAGCCTAAGTATAGGAATTTAGTCTGAAACTTTTTAAGGCATATTTTCCATTGAATTTAAGAGGAAATATTCCCATCCTTCACGAGCAGATACTCCTACTTTTAGATTTATGGCATTAGCACGTGAAAACAGTTTATTTTTATCAGTGTACCTGAGGGTTTCATAATAGTTGCTGAATGATTGTTCACAATGGGGTATAAAAGGGACCTGAATTAAAGAAAAAATAATTTTGGTCCCTAGAACTGGAGTATTAATATATTTTAGAGCTCAAAGATTTGTTCATGGGGCCATAGAATCACAAAATCATAGAATATGCTGGGTTGGAAAGGGCCCATCAGGATCATTGCGTCCAAATCCTGGCACTGCACAGGAGACCCCAAGAATCACACTCTGTGCCTGAGGGTATTGTCCAAATGCTTCTTGAACTCAGGCTTGATGCTGTGATCACTTCTCCAGGGATCCTGTTTCCATGCAATAACCACGCTCTGGGGAAAAAATATTTTCCTGATATCCCACTAAACCTTTCCTGACTCAGTTTCATGCTGCTTCCATGAGTCTTGACACTGGTCATGAGAGTGAAGAGATCAGTGCCTGCCCCTCTGCATGCCCTTGTGAGGATGTTGAAGACAACAATGAGGTGCACCCTCAATCTCCTCTTCTCCAAGCTGAAGGAACCAAGTGTTAAACATCTAGAACAATTTTCAGGAAGTTGAAATTGGTCTAAGATGGCAGACTTTGAGTTCTTACATGCTGAAGGAAAGCAAAGACCAGAATCCCTGTGGTTCAGTAAGGCCTGCCCCAAATGATTTTACATCAGAGCAGCATCCAGCAAAATGGAATTTCATATTGCATAGGAAAAGAGTCATAATTTGTTTCAGTATATAAAACTGCTGTCAAACAATCCTAACCATAATTGACAGGATTCCCTCATCTGCCCAGGTTTTCCAGCTGTCTGGCTTCAGAGCTGCTAAAAGCTCAGCGTCTGGCAGCCTTTACCTGCCTTGATTTTATTCCCAGGCTTTGAGGTTTCCAGGCTTCCTGCTGCAGAGCTGGGGCCCAGCTATCAGGACGACCTGGCAAAGGATCAGTCAGGAAATATTCAGGAGATGTCCCTCTCCACTATCAAGTGAATTAAGATTTTCTTTTCCTTATTTGATCTGCATCAGCAGGGCAGGAAAATTTGGATGATTGGTTCTGGGCAAAGAGCAGCAACCACTCTGATCAATCCCATGTGTTTGTTCAAGGATATCTGCTGGAGACAGGAGTTATATTTTTAACAATAATGTTGGTTCTTGCATTTGAGTTATGGTTCAGGACAGGTAGTGCCAGTACATCTTGAAGAGATGTTTGCATTGGCAGGAAAGTAGCGGCCTGAAGCTCTGTTCCCATCTCCTTCACCAGCATCCAAACCCTGCTAATAGCTGCCACTCTGGACAACAGAGAAAATCAAATCCAAGGCTGCACAGATAAATCTCCTTCCCCTCCCCTCCACGAAATAATAAAGGGCTCCAGCTCTCATTTAATTGTAATGGAGAAGCATACTTGGATTATCCTGAAGCTTTTGGGGACAAATTTGCTTATGTATATTTTCAATCAGTTATTCAACTTCTTTGCTGTTCTTGGCATAACTCACAGAACTAGTATTTCATGAATGCTTGGAATTGCATCAGTTGTAACTATAGGGTCAGAGCCTATGCTGGTACAGATTGCCTCAGCTTTCTTGAGCTGCCTGGAGGCAAGTCAGCGTCTGCACTTGAGCAAGCACCCCACGGCGAGTACTCAGCAGCACACAGAGGGGGCAGTCCCTTCCAGTCACAGAGGCAGGAAGGAACAAAGGCATCTCCAGCCTAATAGCAGCCTTAGCACCTTTATTTACTGTGCAGCCTGGCAGCAGGAGAGGAAGGATAGGGGAGCCTTAATTGAGGGTTTTCCATGTAATCTGCAGCCCCTTGCAGGACAGGAGTGGTAAGCATGGAACAGCAGCAGCATAAGTGACACCTCTGGGGAAGCCTTTGCTCCCTAACTGCGAGGTGTCTGTGGATTCCTGCTGGCACTGCACAGCCCTTCACAGTGCTGCTGCCCATGTGTGCTGTGACTCTGTGCTTAGAGACAGTTTTTAAGTGTGCTGTCACGGACATAATTTATGAAAAATCCTTTTGCTAGGATTTTTTCTCCTGAGAAGCTGAGTGGCCTCAGGAACAAAATGTAAACACTAAATATCTGCTGCTGTGGAATGCAACAGGTGGATCTGTGATTGGTCTCATGATTGTTTTTAATTAATGGCCAATCACTGTCCAGCTGTCTTGGACTCTCTGGTCAGTCACAAGATTTTATTATCCTTCCTTTCCATTCCTTGCTAACCTTCTGATGAAATAATTTCTTCTATTCTTTTAGTATAGTTTTAATATATAATTTTTCTTTTAAGATAATATATATCATAAAATAATAAATCAGCCTTCTGAAACATGGAGTCAAGATTCTTATCTCTTCCCTCGTCCTGGGACCCCTGCGAACACCACCACAGTGTGCTGATGAGATTTTCTCCAGGCAGGTCTTTGACCCAGAGATGTGTTAGTTATCTCTGTATTATTCAAGTCAGTCACATGCCTGCTTCTTGGCACAGACTAAACACCCCATGGAAGTCAAAGGAACAGAAGACATGGGCTCAGTGGGCACTGCAGACTTTCAAATGCTTGCTGACTCATTTCAAATAAACCACCTTCTGTGCTATGTCAGTAGCTAGTGTAAGTTACATGCACTTCTGTTTTGGTGTAGACACAAGATGTGGATCAGAAACTGGTGCTAAATGCAGGATGGGAGTTTAAATAAAGCCTGCTTTTCAGAATGAAGCTCATCCCTGGCTCTTCAGCTGGTTTTCAGAATACTTATGATTTTGGGAAATGTGTTCTGGTTGCACAGAGTCCAAATCAGGACTGCCATGGTTATCTAGCTAGCACAGCCCATGCAAATGAATTGCCCTTGACACAGCATATATTTTCAGCTGTTTAATCAGCTCATGATTTCAGGGGCTGTTTTGAGAATGCAAAGTAGCATCTCTCAAACATATATCACTTCAATTCTCTATAAGCCTCAAAGACTGAGTTGTAGAGAGAAGGAAAAGAGATTTTTGTTAAAAGGAGCTTTACAAATAATTTATAACAAATCCAAACCAGCATGGCTGATATTTTGTCCTCAGCCAGGACACAGACACCAGCTGTGAGAGCAATCCCAAAGATAATTTGTTTGGGTACCATCATCACAGAAAGAGAGTGGCATTTCACCATCCCTGCACAGGATTGGAGGTGCCATGTCACATGGACACCTGATGGAGGGATGCTTCCAGTCCTGCTTGACTCCAGTAAGAACTCACAAGCTAGATTTTTTCAGTGACTTCCACTCTGGAGTAGCTCACCAACTTCCAGAGTGATGTGCTGCATTTAGGAAAGCCTATTGATATTCCTGTGCATGGTGTGTCAGTCCTAAAGGTGGTAATTTTCTCAGTGTTTGTTGTTCCAAAAAGTATAAAATAAGAACTACACAGCTGGAGGATCCTTTTCCATCTTTTACACTTGACAAATTCACTATTCTATATTTCCCTTATCACAGCCAGTGGCATCAAAATTGAAAATAATATATAGTGGTCTGAAGGTGCAGGAAAAGATACATTTAGATGCCCACAGAAGGGGGTAGAAATGATTATAAAGAATGTGCTTTCCCTACCTTTGAATTTTACCTATTCTGAAATCGAATGTTACAAGGGTAGAACTCAGTCTAGAATAACATACAATTTAGAAAAAATTTTTCTTTTCTTTTCTTTCTTTTCTTTTCTTTCTTTTCTTTTCTTTTCTTCTCTTCTCTTCTCTTCTCTTCTCTTCTCTTCTCTTCTCTTCTCTTCTCTTCTCTTCTCTTCTCTTCTCTTCTCTTCTTCCCTTTCCTCTTTTTAATTTGTTTTTTCCCACTGGGATTTCATCTTTGATCCTGAGTTTTCATGAACTGGTTTGTTGTCTGTCATCACTAGCTCAAGAAAAAAAAATATGTATTCCTTGATTGAGGATTTCCCAAGTACACAGGGGAGAAACATGCCTTTAAGTCTTTTCTGGCTCTTCACATTATTTATTTGCAGTTCTAAAGACTGTCAGATCAGCAGTTTCACTGGTACCATGACGATTATTACTGCCCCAAAATCCTGCTCTACAGATTTGTGTTGTGTTTTGGGATAAGACTGGAATCTTGCTTTGTAAGTTTTGGAATTGTTTGCCAGTGTTTTTTTTTGGTTTTTTTTTTCCTTTTTTTTTATCCTGAGAGTAGAGATTTGTACTTTCATGGGCAAGAAGTGAATTCAGGTTGAATAACTACATCTGCCCAAAAATCCTCATAAATTCTCTATGGTTTGCAAATTATGCCCTTTTGTATTGAGGAATCATAACAAGACAAAGAATGAAGCAGAATACACTGGCAAATTTCTAAGATCAATGAGGACACTATGGGAGAAGCTGATAGATAATTCAAAATGTGTAGAAAAAGCATGTTAGAACATCACCAATCTTTCTACATGAAATCATTTCTAAAAATTCAGTCATCTCTTAGCTACCTTAATAGTCATTTAAGAACACTTATTTGAGATATTTGTTTCTGAACCTCTATCTTCTTTCACAGCATTCACAGGTTTCATCAAAAAGTCTAAGGTTTTATCAAAATATTTTTCACTTACCAGTCAGAGGATCTGTGGACTGGTATATTTAAAAATTGAAACTCTGTTTTAAAAGGAATTTTATAGCAAACTGTCCTCTGAAGCCCCTGAAGTTTTCACATGTATGTCTGTTCTAATTTCTCAGATCTCTTCAGTTCCTCTGGCAAACCTTCCCCAGCGCTGAAAAGTCCAGGACAGCAATTATGAGCAAAACTGACAACTACAGAAAGAATCTTGGTGCTGGAGTTTCACTGAAGACAAAAAGTTCTGCCTATGGTCATGATATCTGCAAGTGATCAAGGGAACAGTGACTCCAACTACCTCTGGAGTACCTATGAGTTTTTCTATGACTTGATCTCTGTGAAGCATGGTATGGATCTCTGCTTCTTAAGCAGGATTTCTCCAAAGTCTCAGTTTGAGAGGAATTTAAGACTTTAAACATCAACATTTCACATTTTTTACATGGCATCTCCTCTTAATCCTATTCATGGTCCTAGGGCATTTCAAGGATTCTGTACTTAGCACAGATTTTCCCAATATCTGGTAGCTGTTATAAACTGAATGCCTGTCACCTGTCTACTCAACATCTGCATTTCAGATATGATACAGCGCAGAATCCAGATGTTCCATAAGCACTGTGTTGTGCAGACACAAATTTCAGTACTTTTGGGAAACTCCCATACTACACAGTTTTCCTCAAAGAAAGAATGTTTCGACAGGTTAGGTGACAATTAATGGACTTGCTGAGGACAGGCTGTGTGCATGCTGCCTCTGGCAAGTTCTGACTGCATCCACATGGAGCCGGAGGAGGAGTTCACAAGGGGTCAAGTGATTCCCCAAAGGACTGGATTGGCATCATCTCTATGTGCAGAAATCTCTTCCGAAGCAAATGCTGGTTATTCTTTTAGAAGACCAAGTTTCTGGGGCCCCCTCTCCTGCACAGGGTGCTTGCAAACTGTCTGCAGTGCCACGGTGGAATCAGATGTGTGACTTTAAGAGGCAGCAGGAGCATTGCACTAATGCAATGTGGCTGGGCTGCCTTGAAAGGGGGCCAGTCTTAGCAAGGTCCTCGTAGGAAAATGCAGGGTATTGTCACAGGGGTTATGAACAGATATAAACTCAGTATGATAAATAACCAAAATATGGCTAGTACTATATATTTTGTGGAAGAATCCTTTTTTTTTGTAAAAGCCCTGTCTAAACTGGCTGTTCCTGCCCAAGTATATGATCTGGCAGAATTATCTTCAAATAATCTCTCTAATGGATATGGTTACAAAATTTTAATCCAAACCTATAAATACTGAAAGGAGTAGAAATAAACCTGAATTCAGAAAGTAATATTTCTTTTAAAATACATTTAAAATGTGCAGCGTCCATGATAGCACAAAAAGTGTCTGTATTTGAGATGTATTTGCCACTGTAATTGAGACATACAATACCTCAGGCTTATTGTTGTTTGAGACATCAAGGCCAGCAATGACCACAGTCCCAGTGCCATATCCAGCTACATGGGAAACCAGAAGAACACAACTTCTTGGAAAATTAATGTGTGAGGGAGCAAACATAACGATATTTGAAAACTATTTTACCACATGTGCTACTATTTAGTAAACCAAAATTGGGTAAATGTGCTTTTTGTTGGGCTGCAGCATACATATGAAATCTGAATTTTTCATCTTAGTGAAAAAAAGCCCACTGTCTATGCAATATGGGATTTTGGTGGGTTTCTTTTTTTTGTTAATTTTTGTTTGGTGGTTTGTTTTTAATTTTTTGTTTGTTTGTTTGTTTTGTTTTGCTGTTTGACATTCTGCTACTGTTTGATCCAGACCTGTACAAATTTATCTGATCTGTGTGGGTTTCATGGGTACTGTTAACCATCTGCTGTTGTAATCAATTTTATGATACAGGCACTAAGTTGGACCATCACAAATAAAAAGAAGAAAATCTCAAGGAATAAATAATTTAGTGCTGCCATTCATTGTGCTGGATTCTCTTTGAAACATCTTCTTTGGGAAATGGAATCTAAATTGTTCTACCCTAAAGCAGAGTGTTAGGATTTTTATTTGCATTGGGGAGCTGAAGGTACATGAAGCAGCAATAGATGAGGAAAAGTGCCAGAAAGAGTAAACTGTCAAAAGTAAAGACATTTGATCAGTTTAAGAAAAAGGCAGGAGGAGCACTAAGAGACTTAGGTCAACTCCTCAGTATTGCATTTAAGCTTACTTCCTGGTGGATTAGATGAAATTCAAGCTACTCAGGTTATGTTATGTTTTTCTTCTCACATGGAGCATGCACAGTTTTCCTTCCTCCAGAGGACAAGTGAGCTGTCAATTAACAGAGGGTATGACCTCTGCCCACACAACAATATTTTAGCAGAGGTTAGAGCCGCTGGAATCTGGAAAGCGGCAAAGGATCTGGAGACAATTTTTATGCTAAAATAATCTCCATGGTTTTCATTCTGAAGTTTACATATTTTTGCCCTCAGCGTGATACTTTTAGGGAATGTACTGATAGAATCTGCAAATTTTTTTTAACATATATTTTGGTCTCAATGGCCACTTAGGCCAGACCAGCAGATTTAGCTGGGGAGAAAATATGCAGCAGTTTCGTCTGCTTCAGTAACAGCCCAAAAGTCAGACAAAATACAGAAATACACAAATCACCATTCAGTCAAGACTTATTGTATTTACTTTGTGCTGTGCTGCACATTGATTACTATATAGGTTTTTCCTGTGGATTTAGTAGGTCATTGCTAAGAAAGGATAAAAAAATTAAGAAAGTTTATAAGCATTGAAGGAGAACACTTTTGGGAGAGGCTTCCAATTAGAGGAGAAAGGGGTCAAAATCTGAAATGGCTGATAGTAGTTCTATTATAAAGCTGGAGTAACCCCAGAGCCTGTAATTCAAGCATGTGATTAAGGTTTCCAATGCCTCCTTTGCTGATAGATGTGAGGGTTGAAGAGATTTGGTCATGTATTTTTATTCCACATATTGCTAGTGCTTTAAACTGAAACTATGTTTTAGGGTTCTCTACCACATGCAGGCACAGGATGAAATTTGTGGTTTTGGTTTGGTTTTTTTCACTCCAGATATACAATTTGGCTTTGATGAAGAGTGAGGAGGAATTTGGGTTTTTCCTTTCTTTGGAAGACTGAAAACTAGCCACAGCTAGCAAAAGTACTTTTCATTGGCTTCTATAGTGCTAGCAAATTGTCTTTTGGTCAGTGGTATGTGTCTTGCTTATGCATTCAGGACTAAAAAAAATTGTGTTATGGGATGCAGAGAGGATTTTTTTCCCCCATTATACCATCAGGGACTGCTGACTTGTGGTTTTTTCCCTTCTGTGTGGTGGTCTGCTTCCTAGGATCATATGGCCATTTTCACCCCAGAAATTGTCATAATATTTCTCAATTGGAAGTCTTCTCATCCTGCAGGCAGAAATTTTGTAAAATTCTAATCATTGTTCTAAAGGGATGAAGACTGTTACAGGGGATCAGGGAAGGTTTAATGAACTTTGGTTTGGGGACATCTGGATCATATTGATCCAGGTGGTGTCTTACTGTCATATAACACAGCAAAGCAAACTTAGCAAACAGAATTAGACCCATCATCAGTGGAGAATTCTGAGAATCATCCACAAGAATTTAGGAGGTGATAAACTTCAAAGGATTCAGTCTTGGATGCTGTTCACCTGAAAGGACTTGGCTTCAGAGGCTTTATTTAACCAGATACACATCTTTGTTTAAAATACAGACTTTACTAATGTCAGCTATGATTGTATGTCTTGGTTTATCACCCACACTCCTTAATTCAAAGGTCTGAACTAGAAAAGCAATTGATCTACCATTTTCTCAGTAGGGTTACAGCAGCAGCGCTCAACATTCTGGACTGGTCTGCTTATTGTTGAAAGGAACATCATATATTTGTTTAGACTAAGAGTATAAGGTCAGTGAGATTCCTCATGTGTTAAAACTACACACATTGCTGAATCCAGTCTTCCTGCAATTTGAGATTTGCTTATCTGACAGACAGCCAACTTTGCTTTATGGAGTTATTTAGGCTGTTGGTCTCCTGGCTTAAAAAGAGGGAGTTGGTTTCAGGACAGGGCTTATGAAAATCCTGGCTTAGAACTCACTTCCAGCTTTAGTAAAAAAACCCAGTTTTTGATACCTTTAAAACCATATTGAAAAGCAGATCTTTATTTTTATTCAGAAGAACCTAAAAAAATCTCAAAATGTTAATGGGAGATAGTTGCATCAATAGGACTTGAAGTTCGTAACTGAGTCTGGCTGGATCAATCTTCCTTTGTTTCTATTAATTGTGCATTTTACATACCTTATATATAGACATGACAGAACTGCAAAATATATATATATATATACACAGATATGTACATGCAAATATGATCTGCCTGTTTAATATAACGTGCTTTGTCAAAATTATAAATAGACCTAAAGAAACAATTAGGGAAAGCATAGTTAAAAATTGCCTGAAATGTCAAACTGATGAGTCAAGCATTGTGTTTATCTCTTTATTAACCCCAAATATTAGGCACAATACAGAATACACGAGCCAATCAGGCTGCACATGAAAATAATGCCTCATGAATCACCAAGACTGCTGAAAAAACCAGTCATCACCAATGAACCCATCTAATAAACATATGCACGTCATCTTCCTGACTGGTTTTAAAAGATGAACAATATTTCTCCACCTGACCCTCCTACCAAAGAACTGATTCAATTTCTCAGTTTTAAAGAGCACTCCTACACACAAAGCCCCCTGGAGCTGGAATGAAGAGATTTAAGTACCTTCTGATGAAAATATACACCACCTGGTTCCTCAGTGCCTTTTGTAGGCAACCCTGCATGTTTTCAACCAGAGCTCTGGGTGGAGGATCTCTGCAGGACATGGTCCTGAGAACATGTGGAATATATTTGGATGATTACTCAGATTCCTCTTGTAAGAGCAAAGATGAGTACTTGCAGAAAGATCAGAAAAGGAGGGAGCAGGTTAGTTTATTGTAGCTTTAACCAGCTTGTGCTGGATTGAGAGAACCAGAGATACAGAGGGCAGATACATTAGTTGTGCAAATTTTCCACAATCACAGTCTTTGTCTGGAGTGTAAAGGACATTAAAGCAGCCCTCTCATGATTCTGCCCCTGCTGGGAATGTGTCTGTACAGGTGGAATCCCAGGAGTCTTATTAAGGCAGCTTTTAATTTGCTTCTCTGCTTTAGGAGAGATTCAGAACCTATGCTTCTGACCTCTAGCTTTAAGAAACAACAATTGTATAATTTCTCAGCAGGGGTTTGGCCCTTGTTTATTTTCTGGATTAACAATTTTTAGTATTCACCTCCTAAAGTAAATGTTTTACATCCTTGAGTGAGGCAGATAAATAGCACACCAAGAAAAACTCTGTGTTTTTCTTTTCTGTGACCCTTTCCTGTGCAGCAAAAGGCAGCTGTATGAGAACTGCAGCTCTAATGTATGCTCATAAAATCTTTCATTTATTATTTATATAATTATTTGCAGAGAGCTGTTGCCATGACAACTTCTACACATGGTGAGATAAATCCTTACATAGGCAGTAGTCACGACTCCAAACACTGTCACATGAAGATAAGTCTACATGGACATTTCAGGCTTTGCCAGATTTTTCTGAAGTAGTTATTGATGTAAGAATAACTTTCTTCTGCTAAATTAGAGAAAATAGCCTTGTTTTATCCTGACTTACTGAAAAAGAAAGTTTAATGAATAATTTTTGCCATCCATCTGCTTATCCTCTCCTAATATCCTCCAAATCTGTTGACATAATTTCAATTGCCTTTCACCATGATGTTTCAAAGATCCTAAAATCTGACACACTTCAGGGAAAGTGGTTGTATGAAGGTGCAAGAGTACTAAAATAATGTTTACAGAAATAAATATTCCACCATGACTATGAATGTGGTGAGCTCCTTTTGTACACTTGTTCAGACAGCATCACACTGGCCAAAACTCATTCTGTTTGTTTTGTAACTAGAGGGGGATCAAGGCAGAAAAGGTAGAGCTGCAGGAAGGTGGAGGCATGAAGGGTTCTGATGGAGCCTGGAGATGTGGCAGGCAGGGCAAGAGGAATGTTCTTGTGGTGATGGGGCTGTGGGCTTGCAGGACAAACATTAAAATGGAATTAAAGCTTCATTGAATTCTGTCACTCAAGGACAACAGTTTCCAAATTATGCAGACTAGAGTAACCTCCAGTTTGGAGAGCTAGATCTTAGCAATATCTGAGGCAGTCTAGGCTGCTTGGCTCCTCCAGCCTCACTCTTTGGGGCAGAGACCTCCAAGCATAATGAATTACATCCACTACATGTGCAGGGCTTAGGAACTTCCCATCAGACAATCCAGGCAGCCAGCTGGCACCACAGCCCAGTGCTTTGGGAGTGAAAATGCAAGGCAGACTTTATCCTGGGACAACCTGAAATGGATGTTCATCCTTGGACTGAAAGAATTGGAGCTCCTCTAAGTTTCACAGCTTCTTGCCACTCAACAGTGACACCAAAAGCCACCAAAAACTCTCCCGGCTTCTCAGCATCTGTTGGACTATGGGGATCTGGTTTGATATTTGGAAATACAATATGGCTTTTTTTGGAAATGCAATATTTGTTTGGAAATGCAATGATAGATATATGGTGTTACTTTTTGTTGGGCAATTTTATATTTGTGTGTGCACTCACTCATGTTAGTTGCTCTGAAGTGTTAGGATTGAGGGAAAGAGACACATTCTTTGAATGCTGAAATCGGAACAATTCCATTCACAACATTCCAAAGCAAATGAGAAATAAGGTCAGTCTTTTGCACCATAATTCCTAAAAAAGTATTCTGCATGTGTTTACTTCACTGACTTCTTTACTGCAGATATTGGTCTCCCTGTTATCAGTGATATAAGTTAAGAATCTTTAAGTCATTCCAGCTTTAGGTGTCTGTACATGAGAGTTTGATGCCTGTGATCAACCATTTTGTTTAAAGTTGATTATTATTCGCTACAGAACATGTCAAAAGCCTAATAGAATATCAGAAGGCTGGAAGATGTAGTGGATGCACCATGGCTGGATGCCAGATGCCCACCAAAGCCCTTCTGAGCAGGGCAGGACTGGGTGTCACAACATTGCATCAGATGATGATAAAGAAGGGCAGGTTTCTTTTGTCATCTTAATCTATCCACTTTACTCCTTAAATTCTGCCTTGAAACACATCACATTTAACACTTTTTCTCTTATCACTCCTTGTCTTCCACTCTCAAGGAAGCTTGGCAGTCAAAGATTAGTGATTCATGCACTGCATGATTTTTCAATACAGTCCTGAAATTCTCTAAATTCAAAAGGAATTAATAAAACATTTTCTAAGAGCACAAAGTAAACCTAATAGCCAAACAACAGTGTGAGAAATTTTCAGGCAGTGCAGAAATAGCCAATAAAACAAGGCAGTCAAGGCTGCCAAGAAGCCAGATGCTGTGATAGGAAGAGCATTTTTCACAGCTTTCAGTCAGTGTCATGTGATTTCCAGCTGAGGAAAGAAAGAAGACACTCTAATGGTATTCATTTGTTAAGATTGGTGACACCTTAAGTGTTTAATTTCCTAATCTTTTTCTTTAAAGTTTGACAGGAATTTGAGAATAATTAAAAGCCCTTCTGATATCTGGGTCTGATTTTGGTGGCCTCATACTTATCCTCATTCATTTTTATTACCAGATCACCATAAATGTCATCATAATTCATTAACTAGGCACCATTTGAACAAGAGTGGGCTGGGACTGAAGTAGAAAGGGTTTTGGAAACCAGGCTATTAGGTACTTAAGCAAGCTTTCCCCTATAGCTCTTCCACAACTTCCTGGCACTATGCCTGGCTTGTGCTAGCACTGATAATATTTTGTTTTCTTAAGAACCACCTTCATTTACAATATTGTCCAGAATGAAATAATGCCCTCAATCTGTGAGTGGAGAGTATTTTATCCGTGTATATTTTTGTTCCTCTTTATATGCAGTTCATGGCTTTCAGAAATAGGCAAATAGAATTATTATTTTGACATGAAAATGGTGAAAAATGTTTGGGAAAATATACAAGATCATTTGAATAGTTTGATTTTAACTTTTTTTTTTAACAACTTACAACCATGATATCTTTGGTTTTATGTATCTGTATAGCTTATGCTACTGAAAAAGTCACAAAACAGAAAAAAGGGAAAGAAGTTTGATCTGCTTACCTATTCTCACAAACATGACACCTCGTTAAATTTGGTTTCCACATTAGGGGCTTGCATACTTTGAAATATTTCTGAGGGTATTCCTGGGGATTCTAGGACAAAGAATACCACCTTGATAGAAAGTCAGTCTGCTGGAAACCAGCACTGCTTCAGGACAGGAGAACAGCCTCCTAGATAAGCAGATTTTCTGACAGTGTCAACAAATACAGCAACAAAGGTTGGCATACTTCCTGGACACTTTCAGCTAAGGCATCATTTCCTTTTTGTCTTTGCAAACAACTTTTCATTATAAACTTTGGAAAGTTTCCAAGAGGATTTGGACTTAGACCTATCTTTCCCAAAAGGAAATAGATTTTCCTACCTGCAATAATCATGTTAGTGTAATGAGGGCTGCTTTACTGGTACTAGGCTTTTAGGAATTAGTCACTGAACAAACCACCTGTAACTCTCAATTACTTTCATCCCTCCTGTATTCTGAAAGAGAAAAATCCTTTTATAGACATCGAGAATGCTGGAGGAAGAATGGATCATGCCTACTGAGCCAGAGAAAGTGAAGCAAAATAATAAAGACATATATTCCCCCTAATATTAGCTGAGAGGTCATGCATCACCACAATTAAACACACAATGTTACTGTTACTCAAGGAAAGGGAGGTGCATAAAAAATTTAGAAAACTATGCTGCAAAAAGAACAACATAAACTTCTTACATACATCTTCTGAAGAAGAAAAGAATATTCCTCCCTGTCAGTTCAAGGGCATTTTTCAGGAGCCTTTCAGCTGAAAGAATGACAGTCTTAGTCCACTACTCGACCTTCTTACCTCAAACTGCAGCAAAGAAATGCATCTTCTTTCACAGGAAAGCATTTTCCTTCAAAGATGATGAATGTGAAGGTAAGAATTAGTAAAGGGCCTATTCCAAGCGCAAGAATTGCAGAAAATGGTGGAAACCATTTAATTCATAATAACTGTTTTAACTTAGTGATGGAAAACACAAGAACATATCTCTTTACCCCAGCCTCAGTCATGGAAATAACAAGTGTAGAGAAATGGCTTTTGTTTTCTTTTTAATCTTTGCACTGCCCACAGCATTGCCAGCTGCAAAAAGCTTTCATGCCTCTCTGCCAGAGAAACCCAAAGGCAGCACAGGCCCCAGACTGATCGCACTGGCATGCCGACGCTCATGGCAATTTCAATTGCTGTGTTGTATCAGTTAAATCAACACACCAGTTGATCTGCTGGGTAACAAATTTGAAAAGCTCTTCTCCCTGAAGAGAATAAAGTCTCAGTGTTGTTTTCTGTTCTTTAATGTACTCTTGTAACTATGCACCCTTCCCTTGGGAACAGCAGGAGGAACTGCAGTGCTTGAACTGCAGACACCTCTGTGCAGATAAGAGGCTATGATGAGCTCTCTTTTGCTGATTCTCAGCTTATTCCCGAGAGTACATGTTGTCACAGCAACGCACCATCTTTCACAAGAATGACATAATCTCTCCATTGGAAAGACTTTTCTAAACAAGACTGCACTCCCATTCACCTCCTAAAACAATCTCTCAATGACTCTCAGAAGCTGAATGCGGACCAGCATGTGTAGCAGAGTGGGTGTCCTTGCATTGTAGGAGGCTCTGGTTGTTATTCACCTTTCTGCTAGAACAAACCTCTCTCAGCATTCATTGATGCCATTGTGAAATACTGGCAAATTAAAATGCAAATGGTTTAACTTCAGATGCTGCAACAGAAAAAAAAAAGCACTTTAGGCTGAAAAGCTAAATTTTCAAAGTGACATATGACATAGACTAAACTGTGTGAGAACTCACCATCCAAGTGTGTTGTTTGGTTTTGAATGGAGACAGTAATTTCATTGAATTATTCCACTCAGGAATATCTCTCTTTGCTGCCCAATCTAATCCTTCCCTCAGTGGGAAGGATCAATGATACTGACAGATGACAATCACCTACGTCCTTAAAGAACCTCAAACTTGCCCAAACAGGTCAGCTCATTTGTAACCTGTTCCTAGGAAGAACACATGCTCCTGTGACATTACATCAGTTTTTTTGGTGTCCATTAATTCTTGTATGCCTAGTATGGTCATGGAGAATTGGTTCTTCTTCACCCTTTCAGTAACATTTTCCATCCTTGAAAATTGTTGTCACATCCTCTCTCAGGCTCCTCTTTGCAAGCTAAACTGCCTCAAGTTCAGATATTTGTAGGAACTCATGACTCATTTCTAGATGACTTGACCAAGTCGAAAGAGAGCATCTGATTCAGCAACTCAGACACATGTAAGTTGAAACAAATGATCACTAAAGTATTTTCAAAGTTTTGTTTTGTTTTGTTTCTTTTTATCAACTTCATAAGTATTTTATGACTTCATATCCCAATATGGAATGAAAACAAGTGTAGGAATACCTGATTTTCACATGGAAATTAAATTTTAGCATCCAGGTGGCACTTGTGGGTGGTTTGGCTCCCTGCAGCTTCAAGTCAGAGGATGATGTACGTGAACATGCAGGTTGTTAGGTTAAAACTGAAAGATGGAACGAATTACCAAACTGCAAAATATCTGTTCTGTTGATTGATACTGTAGCAGGCAGGTTATTGAAGATTAAGAGGAAAATCTGTTTTGGAGAGTTATTTTTAATGGATGAATGTTGTACACCCTTAACTTCACAGTGCATAAATTAACAGCACAATTGAAAGCCTGGTCTTGCAGCTCACTGGGGTGCAAACTGCTTCTCTGTCTGGGCCAGGGCTGTGACCAGGTCTAACTGTTAATAGCAAGGTCTATGCTTGATCTCTGGCATTTCTCACCCTAATGTTGGGTTTCATTTTTTTATGGTTGGGGTCTAAATCTGTGTTCCTGCTGACAGGGTTGCTCTCATCACTGTGGATCTGAATTTTGAACCTGTGTAAGCCTCACCTTGTCACCTTCTTAGCATTTAACACTAAGAGTAGGCAGAGAAATGCTGTAAGCATTTCAGTTTCTTCTAAGCCAATGTCCACGAGAATGCCAAATTGGCTGAAAATTAACTGTTCGCTGCTATTTTTGGATTAGGCTTTAGTCCTGCAGTTTATAACTCATGTTCATATAGGTGAAGTGCTGGGAATGTATGACTGGAAATAGGAGAGTGTATAAACATATTTTTTGAGTGGGAACTGAGAGTTTGGCTTAGATTGTTGTGACTCCTATGTATTTAACTATTAACTTTACAATTTCTCCAGTTACACTGTTGCTTCTGGTCATGTCTGTTCCTTTACAGAGCAATTCAAACATGTTAATCCAGCAGAAAACCACCTAAAAAAATCTACTTAATTTGCTAAAATGTCTCAGGAAGGTGTTGGGCAGTAGTAGCAAAAGAGTCAACTTTCTTTGTGTGCACCTTCATCTATGGATTGAGGATGAAGCAAAACCTGGCACTTCAAAACCCTTGGCGACCTTAGGGCTAGCAACATCAAAATGAAGTCCCTTGTATGCAGTATGCTCATGTTACTGTAAGGATGATCACTTTTAAATATGCTTATCTTTTGTGTTGTTGTGTGCTTATTTTGTTCAAAATTGTCTCCAGTTACCAGCTTTTCATTTATGAACAATACTTCCCCTTCATTTGTAACATCCTCCTGGACATTTGCTTCTCAGATTCTTCAGTACTCCTCTACTATCTCACGTGATGCTAAATGACTTCTTTTATAATGCTGGAAAGAACCCTCTGTGGAGTAGTACTAAATTAAATAGTAGAAGTAGATGAAAATTAACAGTAACGAACTTAACCAGGGATGTGCAAAAGAAAATGTAACTTTTCACTTCACTTATTTCTGAAAAAAAGAGCTGCTAAAGTTATAGTACATCTATTTTGCATATAATTTATTTTTAGATGCAACATATCTGTAGAATAGTTTTGGGATTCATTTGATCAAGGGTAGGTCTTCTACATCAGAGCTAGTCACTCTAGACTTCCTTCACAGCTGGTGGAGAGAATTGCTCTTACTAGATGGCAGTTCACAACATCCTTGTGTAAACTAGGTCATCTGAATTGTATCCTAAATTCTATTGCCTGTAAAGGGAAGCCATAGCTATTGGTTTAGGTACAGTATTATTTTACTATGGTGGTACAAAGCCAGAGAAAGACAGGGTCAGATTGTTTTTTTTCACATGGTGCAATGTCTGTCATGAGGCCAGATAAGTATTTTTGAAAAAATGACACTAGATTTTGAGTGAGACATTTTTTCCAGCAAAAAAGAAAAGGTGTACATTTTAGAGGAAAACACAAACTGAGAACAATTTCTCAGCACTTATTTTGAAAGAGATGCAAAATTAGCAGCCTCTCACCTAGGCCCTTGGTCTGCCAGTGGCATGTGTAAGAGTGGTGAAGACAGAAGATGGTCTTACAGGATAGAGAGAAGATGCAGGCTGGGGACAGGCTTGTCAGGCTTGTCAAGAGAAGCAAAAGCAGGAGAAGGAGAGCTCACAGGCCAGTGATCATTGCCTTCATCCACATGAAAAATGACAATGTCAACTCGAGTAATGACCAAGAAATTATTTGAATATCTGTCCTTCCTCTGTCTGGTTCTGGCTCTCTGGGTTGTTTTGTCCTGTGTATTGGGCAGGACATTCAATAAAACATAAAAACAACTCCAAAAAGGAGAGAGATTTGCCCTCCAACAGGGGCGTGCCTTCTTCAGTAGACTACAAAGCTCCTGTAAATGCTTTCTGGTGATTCTTTTGTCTATGTCCTCCTCCATCCTATCTCAGCATGAGGATGTGAATTGGTGCCTCATTCTGGGGTCTTCGGGCAATCCCCTGACAGGTGACTATCTGGGAATAGGAGAAAACCCAAGGAACAAATGAACTTCAGAAGAAATAGAATCACAGAATGGTTTGGGTTGGAACAGACGTTAACAACATCTGATTCCAACCCCTCTCTGACATGGGAAGGGTTCCTTTCCACTAAACAGGATCATCCAATAGGACCAATCTCTGGGCCAGTGACAGCTCTACATGGTGCTGAGTGACAGGGCTCAACCTGGAAAGAAAAAGACCCTGGTTGGATCCATGGGAACCCATGGAGTTGCATTTTGAATTACTGACATGAAATCACAGGGCTCTGTGGTTGTGTGCCCACAGGGAGCAGACTCACCCATTGGGGTGGCTCTTTGGAGATGCAGCTGCCAGTCAGAAGCTGCTCCAGGTGACTTGGGCAGATGAAGCTCCTCACTGAAATGCCTCTGCACTCTCTGGCTGCTTGTTAGGCAGCAAACCTGACCAACCATCAACATTAAACTACTTATTGAAAATCCATAATCCAATTTACAATATAATTTGCATTTAGTAAATGTTTGTTAATTGTTAATGAGATAACAGTTGGTAAATATGAATTATTAAGGCCTGGCAAATATGATTTGATGGCTTCTTGGCCAAATTTTCAAGGGAATAATTATAGTAATAGTGAATTAGAGTATGCTGCATGCTTTTGTCTGTAGAAACTGGCTAATCAGAAGGCTAACCAAATATTCTGTGGTGCAAATTTGACCACACAAGCCAAAAGGCTATGCATGGATCCATAAGCACATTTAAAGTCTGCATGTGAAAGCAAATCACCCTGTAATTTAACAAATCTATCTTGATCTCTATAACAAAATAATTCCATTTTAGCAATTTTCACTCTAGCAGACTATATTTTGTTTTAGTTTTTTTCTGTTTTATTGTTATGGAAGAAATATGTTCTCATTTATAAAGTATTTATTTTATACTAATTAAATATCTAAATAAATCTAAAATAAATGTACCTAAAGTATTTAGGTACTACTAAAACTAACAAACAAATCAAATCTCCATGGAAAGGTATAGTCCCAAATCAATTTTATTTTGACTGCAGTTTTGTTTAGATTTTCATCACCATTTTTGCATACTAATATTTTAGTATATAAGTGGGCTTCAAGAGCATGTATCCAAGAGCTGAGGATCTCATATAATGAATCTTTTATATCTGCTAGCTCTGTGATTCCACTGTTTGTTTTGAATAATGTATTAAACTTTTCCAGGCTCCTTCAGTTTGCCATATGAGATCTGCAATAGTTTCTTCATGTTCATTTATTCTCTGCATCTGAGTGAGGCCACATTAACAGCCATGATGCTGCTGTGGTTTAACAACAGAAATAAATTAATAAATAGGTCAGAGAACCTGCCTAGATTTACCTTTCCACTGAGAACAAGGAAAAAGCATCTAGCACCTTCCTATTGTCAGTGTCCATGTCATGCCCTACGTGGACATGAAAACACCAGCTGCTAAATGTGGAGAGCTGTGGTCTTGTCTTCCACTAAGACATGTTAGTTAATTTCAAGGGAAGCAGAGTTGTCAGCAGTGGCACTTGGTGATCTGTGTTCATTTCCACTGTTCTGTCTTTGTCATAATTTTCAGGTAAGCTTGCAGCTTATCCTCTATTTTGATCATGTAAGTATTGTAGTGGAAATCAATTACAGCTGGAAAACTTCCTTTTCTATTAATATTGTGTTTTTCATTATGGTTGAGACTCCTAAGGAAGAGACCTGGATATTCCATTACTCCAGTGGAAGAGCAGAGATGGTAGATGAGCTATACATAAAGCTATTGGGAATTAGAAGCTAGGTGAGATATGGCAGAGCAGCCATTTCATTGCTCAGTATATTCATTTGGAAAACACAGGAATAAAGGGCTCCCAGAAGTTAATTTTTGCAAAGAAAGAGTGTGGCTGACATGCTTGTGAGAAGGAGAATTTGGTGTGATTTTTACCTAAGAGGTTGGGAAATGATATGCTAAAGGATGTAGAGGAGAAAACATCTAGGGTTGAAAATTGTCTAAATAGCCATGTGGAGTGAGGACATGGAAAGTGGGACAGATCAAGCATGTTAGAGCAGACCTGTGAGTCCTGAGAATATAATTATCTTAATAAAATACCAAGAGAAATTTATAATCCTCCACCCAAACCAAACCATATATATAAGAGGAAAAAGCACCTTTCTCTAGCCAGTTATTAATGACCATGAGAAAGTGCAAGGGAATTAGAACCTTTCTCCAGTCACTTAATAATGTCTATAACAATGTGTAAAGGAATTAATCTATTGTGTAAACCCAACTAGAAGGTTTAGTATAATCCCTGTAACAGAAAAATAATTTGCATTGTGCAATCAAGAAAGAAGAAATGTACCCATCCACATGTTATGTTCATATATATCATAAACACGTTGAATACTAAAACAGAATCAAGGAGGACATTTTATATTCACTTTTGAAAGCCTGTTTTCATCAGGGTTTAATTTCTGAACTTTTATATCCATTCAGAATCCAGCATTGTGAAAGAACAATGTTTTTCAAGTTCAGATCAGAGCAAAGTGGACACTGGTATATGTAGCTATTACACTGCACTACATTAGCACAGCTAATCAGGACTGATCATCCCCCTTCAAGGAGACAGAAAGACCACAGTAAACTAGGCTAAAATGTGCTCTTGGGCCTGAAGAAGTTTTACAGCTGCAGAAACATTCATCACTGGTAACTCAAGGCTAATAGCTCTGAAATTTCTAAAGGGAATATTTTGCTTCAACATTGAAATGACCTGAGGTTTAACAATGTTTCATTGCAGATGAATTAAATGTTTTGATATCTGGAGAAATGGTGTAAAATCCTCCCTTAACTCATTCTGTGCCCTTTCTGTACATGTGTGTCAATTCTGTTTAATGAGAGAGACTTATGGATCTGTAGATTTGCACAAAAAAAGGAAAAACCCCTGAAAACAATCCATCCATAGTCCCATGCTTTTGTTGTGTTTGTTTGATATTTGGGGTTTTTTGGGTTTTTTTCCTTCCTGTTGGGATTCTGTTGGAGTTTTTTGGTTTCCTTTTTTTTTGTTTTGTTTTTGGGGTTTTGTTTTTTTAATGAAAAATATCCCCAAGCTTAAAAATTTTTCATCCGAGGAAACAGTCAGATATAGGTCATTGCATAGTCCTGGGAACACATTTTCTAATTTTGCCATTGAAGTTATATGGAGCCATTTGGCTTATGCATAGATTCTGGAGATGATTAAAATTTTTGGAGTGACTCTTCAGTTACTTAAATTAAAAAGGATTTTATCCAGGAAGATGAAATGAAGCTAAATGTTGGTCGTTTGCCACAATAGCTAATTTGACTTAAAGGTACTATTACCAGAAGGATAACTAAGAGCAATTATTAATGATGAACATTTTGGGGGAAATTCATGCACAAGACCCACTTGAAACAGGTTCATGTTTATCATTGCCTGTCTTTTCTATGCTTAATTAAATTAGCATAAAGGCTTTAACAAGAGATAAAATATAGTACTGAAATGAAACAAGTTGCAGCACCTCCAAAGTTCTGTTGAATTTTCCAGCAGGCAAAAGACAGAGGCAAAATGAAAACCATGTACCATCTCTCATACAAGTGTCACAAATGAATAAATGAAATGTGTTTGTTTGTGATTTTCATCAGACCTTGCTGATAAACCCTATTTCTCTTCTACCAGTTACCTTGCACTCCTGAAATTTTTTCCTAAAAATCTGAAAGACTGAATAGAGACTATGATGCAAGCCTATCTATATGAACATGACAAAATATCACCTTAAGAAAGATACATCCTTGCCCTTCTGCCTTTTGTAGCCAAGAAGCAAGTACCAGCCCAGTATACCTTTTTCAGAGTATTTGGGATCTTTCTTGGAGACACCAAAGTAGAACGTAATTTTGGACAATTTTGGACTGTTGGAAGGACAAGGCATTTTTATCTGTGGTGATTTTTGTAGCTATTGCATTCACTTTTCTCATTGCCCATAACTTTATACTATCAAATAGTGCATTTCATGTTTCTTAATGAGGGCTTTGCATTAAGGCTGAAGTGCTTTGAACTCTGTCTGCTTCTTTTCAGCACAGCATGGATCCTTGGCAGAAAGTCTGCTGATCACAAGGAAGACCGAGACAAAAGAGTGTTAGGGCAAATTAGGGCATTCTTGTGGAAGCTAAATTTTGTCTTCTACCACCAGTGAAGACTATATTTTATTTGCTGAGTACATCAAGCTGTGCTGCTAAAGTAATGTGATTGTGGATCTGCCTGCGGTTCCTTTTTCTACAAACTCCATCTCATTCACAGGAGCTGCATGGAGTAACATAGTCCAGGAAACTAAGGGCTCTAAGCAGCATGTGTTAAAGTGGGGAGAAGAGGAGAAAGTCAAATCATTTGCCAAAGTTCAGAGCAAAGTAGTTGCAAATGTCTTGCTAGAGTTCACGGATATTTTGATGCAACTTTTGTTTGCCTAGTAACCAGTCATCTTTTAAAAGTGGTTTGTGGCTTCAGGCCTTCAAGCAGATAAGGTTTATTAAAAGAGAAATCATCATACAATAAAAGATATGACTGAAATCAAACCAAAGCAGTAATGGAAAAGACACTAATTTGCAAGCAACAAGAAGAAAGCATGAGTGCAAATCAACCCTGCTTGAATATTACAGGGAATTTTTCCTGAAATAATTCCAGTCAAATTCATGTGAGATGCTGTCCTGAGAAGTTTTTCCACTGCCCTGACTTCTCCACAGCACTTGTGCTAAATGGTGACCATGTTACCCCATTTCAATTGCCTTGCAGTTTCCCAAGGAACTGAACCGAGGGCACTCTTAAGGTCTAGGGGTACAGTTATCCTAATTAGCTTAATTAAGTGGTTCTTTTACATCTAGAGCACAGGAAAGGGAACGGTATATTTGCATCCATATTTAATCAGAAAATTTTGCTAATTTGAAAACTCTGCAGTGATACACCACTGGTACAATAAAAGTTACTGCCACTGGTCAATCCTCAGAGATTATCTTATGACTCCCATGAATCACAGAGAGGGAGTTCAGATGGCTATCCCAGATGTAAAAAACCCCAGTGAGCACACAACCATTTAAATAAACCATACAGGAGCAATTTCTTCTCCTGTAATCTACAGAAACATATGCCTCTGCAGGATGGAGAGTCAAACAGGATAGTGAATGGCATCCTTCTATGGACAATGTGACTGGTATTCTAAGCTTCTTTCCTTTTGGGGGGTCATCTACAGCTGTCTAATATTAAATTACATGAAGGGAATTTTGCCCAGCCATTTCCAATGGAGCCCCTAAGCAAGAATGGAAGGATTTTATTTGGCTTCCCAAAGGGGAATTTTGTGCCCAGAATGAGCTGAAAAACAATAAAAGTTTTTATTGTCACTGATGGAAAAAATTATAAAACAGACCAACTCTTGTTACCCTCATAGAACAAGAATGAGAGAATATGTTGTATTTGTACTGTATTGGCAAAATTTTCAGTTTCTGAGAACTTTTGGTGACCAGAAAACTGGGCTAGAGGGGATTCTAGGTCAGGATAGAGTATTTAACCATGTGGACAGGGCATACAAATCCAACTTACAGCTTCAACTTACCATGTCGATTTATACTTCAGGTTGTCTTTTATAATCAAATGCATTTTAGCAAGAATCACTTTGTTTCACCTTTTTGACTCCTGATGTTACATTTTTTCACTCTCTCAGTGTTTCAGATCAGATTTTTCTTGAAACTCTTAGACTAAATATTACTGAAACTAATGGTCTGTCAGAAAATTCGAAGTAGAAATAGAAATGAAGGTGGCTGCAAAATCACACTTGCAGTAGATTTTAATACTTTTAAATTAATTCCTCTTTTAACTGGTGCTGGAGCTCTACAGAAGGTTCACTATCATTAGTAGAGATCTGGCTGTATTATTGAGAGAAAAGAGTAAACCACAATTCATTATGCTCTGAGATAAAAAACCTGAAAGATACTGAACAGAAGATTTTGAGACCAACCCAAAACAGATGTTGGAAGTGTAGGGATAAAGTAAGAGGAACCTTAACCCTCAGAATGTGCTGACCAGTATACTAAAGGACGGACAAAAAAATCAAACAAAACAAAACCCCAAATATGAAACTGTAGTGGTTTGATGCTGGAGGGCTGCCAAGCATCCACCAAAATTGCTCTATTGCTGCACTCTGCAGCTGGACAGGGGAGAGAAAATATAATGAAGGGTTCATGGGTTGAGATAAGAACTGAGAGAGACCATTCACCAAATATTGTCATGGGCAAAACAAGATAGAAATAGAGATATTAATTGAATTTATTGCTAACAAAATCAGAGCAGAATAATGAAAAGTAAAATAAGACATTAAAAAAACCCCTTCCTTCCACCCCCAGGGAACAGGGATTCTGGTCAGTTCATCACCTGTTGTTTGCCCTGCTGCTCAGGGAGAGGAGTCATTCCCCTGCTGCACCATGGGGTCCCTCCCATGGGAGACAGCTTTCAATGAACTTCCCAGATGTGAGTCCATCTCACAGGTAACAGTTCTCCACCAGCTGCTGCAAAGTGAGTCCATCCCATGGGCAACAATCCTCCCAAAACTGCTGCAACTGAGTCACTCTTCCATGGGGTGCAGTCCTTCAAGGGCAGGCAGCTCCAGCAGGGGCTCCTGTCTCCATGGGCCTCCCATGGCATCACAGCCTCCTCTCAGGCATCCACCTGCCCTAGCATGGGTCTCCTGCATGGGCTGCAGATGGATCTCTGCATCCCCTGGACCTCCACAGGCTGCAGATGGATCTCTGCATCCCCTGGACCTCCACAGGCTGCAGATGGATCTCTGCATCCCCTGGACCTCCACAGGCTGCAGATGGATCTCTGCATCCCCTGGACTCCACAGGCTGCAGATGGATCTCTGCATCCCCTGGACCTCCACAGGCTGCAGATGGATCTCTGCATCCCCTGGACCTCCACAGGCTGCAGATGGATCTCTGCATCCCCTGGACCTCCATGCCTCTGCATCCCCTGGACCTCCACAGGCTGCAGATGGATCTCTGCATCCCCTGGACCTCCACAGGCTGCAGATGGATCTCTGCATCCCCTGGACCTCCACAGGCTGCAGATGGATCTCTGCAACCCCTGAATCTCCATGGGCTGCAGGGGGACAGCTGCTTCATCCTGGGCTGCACCACAGGCTGCAGGGGAATCTCTGTTCCTCCCTCTCCTCCTTCACTGACCTTGG
Organism: Emberiza elegans; assembly: GCA_024865655.1. Classification (NCBI taxonomy): domain Eukaryota; kingdom Metazoa; phylum Chordata; class Aves; order Passeriformes; family Fringillidae; genus Emberiza; species Emberiza elegans. Next base: position 58,959,692 of record JALJVW010003023.1, on the reverse strand, counting down.
TGTCTGCAGAATTGTTCCTCTCACCTGTTCTCACCCCTGTCTTCTCTGGATGCAATTACAACTGTGTCATAACTTTTTTTGTTTCTTCTTAAACAGGTTATCACAGAGGTCTCACCCCATTTCTAATTGGCCCAGCCTTGACCAGCTGGGCATATCAGTCTTTGGGGCTACCAAGGATTGATTCTTCCAGGCATGGAGCTGCTTCTGTCAGCTTTTCACTGAAACCACCCTTGTAGCCCCCCTTGTTACCAAAGCTTGGCCATGCAAAGCTAACACAGAAATATATACATGCCATTTAGGAAGACCTGGAAAACATCTTGAAATGGGAGAAACTTTTAAGTGACCTAATCTTGGCTCTGATTTAAGATTTTTTAATCCTGGTTTCAGGATTCAGCCTGTCAAATTCTTGCAATGTATGCTAAAATGAATAGGGTGGAGTAAATGAAAAGTCTAATTTTCTAAAATTACATCAGCAGTGTGTTGCAAATTATTGCAGCATGGAAGGAGATCAGAATTTGAAACAGTTTACTTTTTCATTCAAGTACACTTTACTTTTTCATTTAAGTAGAAATTGCTGTTAAAGGTTTAAGACAATTTAAAAAACACATCCAAAGCAGTAGCTTTTCTGCTGCCTGCCAGAAGACACAGGCATTTTTAAATACCTTTTAATTTAGAATATTTACTTATTTATCTGTCTATTTTTAAGAGAAGACAGAGAAAGAAAATCGAATGACTGCCCAAAGCATTCTGAAGATGCAGCTCAGCTTTCTGAGATTTATGCATGGACTGTCCTTTTATGTGTGAGAGTGCCACATGGGAGTGACAAGTGCTGAGAAGAGTATAGGTTTTCTGTTGACATTAAGGGCTAGGAGAGCTCAATGTGTTTAGCTATCAAAAAGAAAACTGAGAGGTGATTTGATTACAGTATATGAGTACCTCATGGGGAGAAAATACCAAAGGAGTCTTTTGTATAGCAGAGAAGTGACTTAGCAAGAATCAATCATGGGAATAATAGGCTGAGAATTCATATTGTTAATGACTTTATTTGGTGAAAGCAAAGGTATGTAAGAACTGAAACAAAGTCCTAACCAGACACTGGAATTTTTCTTCAAGTAAGAGAGTAGCTTTCTATACAATGTGTTATTTACTTGTTGGACAGATTATAAGGGAAACAGGGTGCAATATAACAGCCACAGTACAAAGGAAATTACTTCAGGCTTTAGAGGTGGTGCGTACAGCTGGCTAAATCCCACTTAAAATGTAAAACTTTAATGATCTGTGTCTCTAAGCCTGAGCAAACTGTCAGGGATCTCTCCTTGGAGAGATGGCTCTTACATGCCACTGAAGACACTCATATCAGTCTACTGAAGATCCTCACATCAGTCTGTACCTACATGTTAGTCCAGTTCCTACCTTGGCTTGTCCTGATGTTCGTACTGTGGTCAGCACAAAACACATCCTCCAAAACACTTTACTTGTGGGTGATGCACAGGGTCAGTTTAGCTGCCACATTTTATTCAGTAGTCTATAGCACATGCCTAGGACATGGAACATGCCCCCTTCCAAGTCTAAGAAGATAGGTTCACATCTATGTTCACATCTTCTGAATGTCTCAGTCGTCACAAAACTGGGACTGAACCACAGACAGGGTCTGGTGGCCTGAGGAAAATCCAGACTGACTCTTTTGCCTTGGGTAGTGGAGGGAATCTCAATTCCTCTTCTCAGTGTGCTTCTGGCTCTTGGGCCACTAAATTTTACAGGGAATCACAGAATGACAGAATGGGTAGGTTTGGAAAGGACTGCAATGTCACCTGAACAGTAAGGATGTTCTTCCCCATGATCAGGTGGAACTTCCTGTGCATCGGTTTCTGGTCATTGCCACTTGTTGTGTTGCTTGGCCCCAGCAAGCAGAACCTGGCTCCCTCCCTCCCCCTTGGCACCTCCCTTCAAGTCCCTATAGACATTCCCAAGGTTCCTTCTCAACACAGTAATGGGAAAGCACTTCTGGGAACAGTGGCTTGGGACACCCCTCTATTCCAGGCATGCTCATACAAGTAGCTACATGAGGCACAAAAATTCCATGTAGGAGCCATGTGAGGTTACACATTTGTTGAAAGTTATGCATGAGTTACTTCAGTTATGCAAAGCTTTCATTGCAGCAGTGGAGTATGAGTCACATATTGCACATTGCCCTTCACAGTAGTGTACAGTGCCTAACAGGGAAGGAATAACTCTTTCCAGGCCTGCTTTAGCTGTTATATGAGAGGACTTTTTCTTGTGCAAGTTAGAGGGACAGAAGGTAACTGGTGTCATTATATCTGAGATTGTTACAGTTTTCTGCAACTGAAAGTAACAGATTGTCAGACACTGGGCATATGTGTGCTTCATGTTCTTTTCTATTCAGTTAATCAATAAAAATAATTATGAGAACATTTTCCATGTCAAAGAGAGAATGTGTTGCCTTTTCACACTGAAATACTTTGGGGATGGGGGATGGTGGCAGCAGAAAGCAGTAACTTTAGGAAGTGGAAAGACAAAAATGGATGTGTTCAGTCTTGGGTAAACCGATAAGAAAAAAAAGGAGGAAATGAGAAGAATGAATCAAAACTGAGTCAGCTACCTTAACTGTTTTTTAAATGAGGTGTGCCTCATCCTGTGCTGATAAGGAAGTTGACCAAAGTTCCAAATCCCACTATATCTACTGAAACATGTGTGGCACTTGTTACCCCAAAATCATGTATCCTTTCAGGGATACCCTGGCTGAAGGAAACAATATTTCTTTGGTTAATCAGACTCACAGCGGTCAGACTGGCACATAATTTCTCTCTAATTTTTCTCAGTCATGGCCAAAAATCTGGGGGAAAAGATGAGGAAATTGCATCTTTATAAATGAGATGGATAAAAGGTGTCTTTGTAAGAGATCAAACATATGGCTGGGGGTTATTTGCAATAGGGTAGTGGTTCAAAGCCTGGCTGAGAGGGACAACATGAGGAAAGGTTCAGCAAAGGATAACTGAGAGGAGAAGAGTTTGAGGATATTGAGATTGCCAGTAAGAAAGACAAGCAAGGCCTTTTTATTTTTTGTTTATAAGTTTGACAGAGGTAATGAGAAAGCAAGGATTTAATCCTTCAGTTGCATGAGTGTGCCTGGGGATTTCTCTGAGTTGTGGTATATAGGTATCTTGGTTTAACTCAGCCCACCACTAAACACACCCAGCAACTTTCTCAAACCATCCCAAATGGTGGCATGGGAAGAATTGGATAAAAGTAAAAAACATGCCAAATTTCATGGCTTGTGTTAGAACAGTTAAATAATTGATGCAATATAAAGTTATACAAATAACAATAAAAAAATGAGGAGAAAGCAGGAGAAATAAAACCCAAAAGAAGACCCAAGCAATTCATGATTCAAGTGCTCAACACCCTATAACCAATGCCCACCCCATTTCCAGTAATCCTCTGGTGATTGTCCCCTCCAGATTAACTTCCTCCAGTTTGTGTACTGAGCCTGGCATTCTGTGGTGTGGAATATCCCTTTGGCCAGTTTGGGACAGCTGTCCCAGATGTCCTCAAGGCAACTTGAGCAGCTCCTCACTGACAGAGTGTGGGAAAATGAGAATTCCTTGACCCAGGTTAAGCACTATTTGGCAACAACCAAAACACAAGTGTGCTGTCAACATTATTCTATACTGAATCCAAAACACAGAGCTGTACCAGCTACTAGGAAGAAAATGAACTCTATATCAGCTGAAACCAGGACAATAGGATCCAAGTTCAAGAGAAGGGCATGCTTTAGGTGTAATAAGCCAAGAATAATGTCAAGTCTCAGAAAATAGGTGGAAATTTTCCTGCAACAAATGGGTATGTAAGAAACTGATTACAAAAAGCAAACACACAGAAGTCAGTCTACTTTATTCAGAGCAGGTTCATTATGTAAGGGCTGGCTGAAAAGTAAGAAGCAGTTTTATATCAGTTTTTTACATTTCCCAGGGCAGACATACTATCCATAAGAGGATCTCTTCCAGAAATTTATCTGAGTCCCAATCCTTTGGCATTCACCACTTGGATGCCTACAATAAATACATTAAAGTCTGAGACATGCCTAGATTTTGTGCCTTCTCAGCAGAGAGGAATAAATGCTTACAGGACACAAGCCATCTTCTCCTAAGTGGGTTGCTGGAAAAGATCAGATGAATCATAAGCCAAAAGTGCCTATTTCTCTTTATTGACTGTAAAGGCAGTTGATGGTAGTACAGGCTCATCCATATGCTGCTGCTATGTGTGCCATTTTCTGTGAAAAGCTCAAACAATTTATTAGTCACCCTCAAACCGTCAGTACTAGAATTAAGCAGAAAAAGGCTTTAGAGTGCTCAGGTGCTCAGATATTTGCTTTCTTTCTAATTTGGAAAGGAAGGACAAAATGTCTGCAATAACCTGTATGAGAAAATGAAGACTCCTCACAGAGTCCTAAGGATCTGTGTATTTGAGGATATGTATACAAAGGAGAAGACTTCCAGACAGGAAGGATACTGAACAGACAAGGAGATAAAGAGCAAAGAAATAGTCTGATGGGAAAGAAATCACATTAGAAATCTTCTCTTTTTGATGTTTTGCCATGTTTGCCAGTGTTGTCCTCCTTTCAGAGGTCAAAAAAACCCCTAACCCTTTCTAGTTTTGTAATGCACCTGAACTGATTCTTTTACACAAAAATGATAACTTTCCTTCTCTGGAGGACTGAAAGACAGAGGGACTGGCAGATGTTATAGATATGTAATTTGGGAAGCAAACTATTATTTACTAAATATGGGCTAATAATGCTTTTATCTCTCTTGAGAAGTGATTTTGGGGTCTTACCACACCAATACTAAGACCACACTGTCTTCCATATTGAAGGCTACTGTGAACTTTAATTAAGCTCTGAGCCTTTTTTCACCATGATCTCACTACTATGACTGGGGAGGGAATGGAAGACAAGATGGATAGCAGTGGAAATAATTTAAGAATGAAAAGTGGAAAGCATGGCAAGACAGCACTAAAAGCCAGCAAGAAGTGGCTTTAGCAGATATGCATATGATGCAATTTCAAGTCCCTGGAAAAGTCCCAGCTCCCCCAGCGAAAGAGTTTTCCTCACAAGTGGCTCTGCTGACAGAATTAGGATGCCCTTTGGTTAAGTTTCTCTATGTATCCAAATACTACCTCAGGCAACCACTATGGTTCAGTCAATGCTGTTGGTAATGCAGCTTGTGAATCACTGGGGTAGGATGAACCTGGGTGAGAGGAAAAGGCATAACCTGACAAAGAAAAAAATCTCATCATGCCTCAGCATTTCTCAGACCATCTGGCTGCCACCGAGGGCTGGGAGGGGTATAAACTCATTTGTTGGGAAGGCTATGTACTCGGTTTCAGCAGAGTGTGATACAGCAGTCGTCTCTCCACAGGGGTCAAAGAGAGACACGCAGCTTGACATGCCTCTGGGTCAAACATCAAATGATGGGCAACAACAGAAACTGGAAAATATTTCATCCTTAAGTACGTACAGCAGGACAAAGACTTTAGGAACATTACCTCCCCACTCTGCCTTTTTTTAAAGTTAAGTATTTAGCTAATAAAATTGCCTGTCTTTTTCCTACAAGTGAAGCAGTTAATATAAAATTGCTTAACTACTAGCAAGATTTTTTTTGTCTGTTTGAATTAAAAGAAAAAAGTGTAACCACACCATTATTAACTGAAATTACAGTTTAAAAAATTGAATCCAGTCAGGGTTCTTTTTCTAAGGTTCTCAGCTAAAGCAGATTTCACCCAGGAAGACAGCAAAGCTTTGAGCACTCAGTGAATTGACAGCAGAGGCAATATATATGAAACCTCAGTATTCTAAAAGACTCTAAAAACTTTTCATAGTTGGACTTTTTATTCCTGTTGCTAGCCTTGATCAATTTTCATTTGAAAAGGTACTTGTAAGGCCCTCTTGAGACTCAAACCCCACTGTAATTATACTATAATACTCTTCAAGACATATATTCAAATGAATGGAAACTCCCTAGTCAAAGAATGATAATGTGCTTATTTCCTGGAGTTTTTTTTTTCCTAAACATATTGATCCCCCTAATTGTAATCTACAGGGGAGGGAAATAGTAATAAAACTTTTCATTCTCCCATGAAAAGCAAAACCAACAACAAAAACCATGAACCAACCAAACCTAAATCCAAACAACCAAAAACCCCAAACAAAAATCAACCCCAGACAAACAAACAAAAAAAACCAAAACCCCTGGGAACAATGAAAAAGAAGTTCTCAGTACACAAAGCAGACTGCAGGCATAGGATGCAACCTGTTCTTTTTCGCCTTGGTACCAATGGGCTTGTACTGACAGGGAGCATCAGGATGGAAGAGCAGCTCCAAACCATTTAGCACTGCTTGACTTTTCAAACCAATGGGATACAGGCTGCATGGCAAAAGACATGGGTGGAAGAAATTGCTCAATGTTTTCTGCAACCATAAGCTGAAGACTAGGTCTGCAGGGGAGTCTGGCTGCAGCCTTGAGCCCCCATAAGTGGGTTTTGGAAAATAATATCACCTATTCCCATTCCTGTCATTTCTAAACCTTCCAGATCCTTCCTGATTTCTGTAATAATGACAGAGTTGATAACCTTCCCTGCTGGCAAAGAAAAGTGATGCAGGACAGGTACATATATCATTGGATCAAGAGAAAGTTAGAAGTATCCAAATTATGTGTATCTGTGGGAGAGAAACTCTACAGTATATTCAGAGGGAGTTTAAAAGAAATTTTAAAGTCTTTCCACTGCTTCTGCATAGCCAGCATGAACACCAAGATCCCTTGAAACTCTTCAATATCTGCACTGTGTCACATAAGTTGATGGTCATCACCAATGCATGTAAAAGAATGTGACTGAGAACCTATAGCACTTATAAAAATGAGTAGTTTTGCAGGAATGACCACTTCAGGTATGAGAGAAGTTGTTTTGCCCTGTCCTTCAGGTAGAAGTTCCCTTAGAGGGAATGTTTCTGTGAGGACTGACAATTGAAAACTCCTAAAATATAGAAACTCAGTCCTGTGATGTTGGATGCAATGATCCTTATGGGTCAACTTGAGATAATGTATCATTCCATGAAAAAAAAATCAACACCATTGCTTGCTTTTGCATAGAAAACAGGTGGAAATGAAAAGTTTCATCAGAACTTAGCAGACCACACTCATAACTCTCCTGACCCCAGGGAAGAATCTAGATTTGTACTACTAATCATAACTATTGTTTATGTTTTGATAATATGACGTCTTGTGGGAGCCAAGCCACTGAAAACAGGATCTTACTTCTCCTGAAAATATAATCAGCTTTTCAGTGGATTGCTGCTAAATTTTGCAGGTTTGCAGAGAAAACTGATATTTGGGAGCAAAGCAGCAAAATGAGTCAGTATGTGCCGGAGATATGAAAGCAGTATAACAGCTTTTGGAAGCTTACCAGAGGGAAGAAACCAGGTCTACTCATAAATAAGGAAGACATGAAATTAATAATGTTTCAGAAGTGACTGAGATAACTTACAGTGGTATCAAGCCTGTCATCAGTAAAAATATACATCAAAAAACGTTGAAATATTAGGCACAGAGAAAACCTACTCAAATACATTTGGAAATCTGAATGCATACAATCCAGCTGGTCTTGATCATATCTTAGGGCAATCACCTCCCAGAGTTATATAAGCTATAAGCTTCACCTACTCTTGAAAGTTACAGCAATAAAATTGATGATGTGGCCCATAATTGAGCATGATTGAATTACTGCAGGTAGGCAAGTTACTTCATGCCAGCTGAGCTGTGGTGACTGGCTCTGTGTGCTCTCCTCTAAGTAATGTCTATTGCTTTCACCAGCAGCATAAAACCAATTTACAGAAACTGAAGCTAAAAGGCAGGGCCCCCTTATCCAGTTAAAGAGTGGCGTATTTCACTTTGGCTTAGGTAGATTCATAATTTTGTCTCAAGTAAACTATAAGTTGAGAGGCATAAATAGCTGGGGTAAAACTAAGATAAAAGTAAATTACTTAAGAAGCTAATAAAAAAAAATGCTGTGGCCTTCAGACTATGAAGTAAAAACCTTTGGAATTGCTCTGTGAAAAAAAACCAAAAACAACAAAACTTCTAAAAATTAAGGGCAGTGAAAATAAAAATCATGTAAAATAACCCAGCTCACAGGCCTGGATTTTTTCCACTATTATTTCATGAATGGATAATTCTTTTTAAATTGCTTTTCTTGCTTTTCTTTCAGCAATTTGTGGAATAAAATATTTTAAAAGTTAGTGAATTGATTAAAATGAGGCTCCAGTTACCCCCCTGCTAGACAATACACAAATTGCTGAAGAACAAACACTGGCCCAAAGATTTACTTTTTCTAGAAGTGCTATTACTAAGCAATTCAACACATATTTGTATATTTACTTCAGCACTAACCATCTCATTTCACAAGGTCTTATCTGGAAAAAAATTGCAAGATTACCCTGAGCAGAAGATACCTTCTGTATCAACAGCCTGGAAAAAAGTTTTGAATGCCAGAATAAGTTTCAGGAACATTTTATTTGCACATTACTGAGATTGGAGATTTTTCTCTTAACCTGAGCACCTCATTAATGAGAAAGCAAACAGCACATTATTGAAAGCCTGCAGGTCATATTGCACATAAATTTGTATTAGAGTAACCCAATCAAGCACCAGCTTAGTACCATAAATATAGATAGAGAAAGAATAAAAGGGATTTAGAGAGATTTAAAAACCAGATTCAATTGAAGACTATCCCTACTAATCTAACATATATTCAGGATGAGAAGAAGAAAAAAAATGAGAGGCAACAATGCTGAAAGGTACAGTAAGGTGACAAGACAGCATGCATGAATTTGAAATGTGTGATGACAGCTGAAAGTACTTGTGCAAATTGATGCTGTGTATGCAAGTGCTTGGTACACTGCACATGATACTCCTGGCTCTATATTCTCAAGCACTATCTTTAAACCAGGATGCTCAACTCATGCATTTTCAGAGGAGAAGGATGCCAACAAGATTTAGGAAGCAGAAACACAGGTTATGAGACTGAAGGATATAGGAAAATTCGAGGCATCTCATTTAATGAAGCAATGAAAAACCAGGGAAGAGAAGGAAAGAAAGGTAATAAGTGGACACTGCCCGAAATAAGTAAAAGCCTAAAGAAGGTAAATGGAACTAAGATATGGAAAAAATAGATTAGACTTTAGGAATGTAAAATGGTAAATGAGCTTCTCTTTCTTTTATTTTTTTACCTTCTGAAATAATCTGCAGATAATCAAAGTTCTTTCACTTGTTATTTTCCTGGAGGCCAAAGTCATCATCATCAAGTCTTTAGTATGAACCACATACTGGCAGCGAGCAGGTTAATGGGAACTAACAAATCTTCATTTTACCATTAATTTTACCTGCAGTTTTTCTCATTCTGTACCAAAGTTTCCTCAGAGGTCCAGTTATGAGTTATATAAAATTAAAAAGCTGCTTGTATTTTTTCTGGGTAACCACGATTCTCTGAATATACATTGCCTGATCCATAAGCTTTCCCCTTACTGGGCAGTGATGTTTCCAACTGGTTGCATATAAAGCAGGTCCTTTCCTTTCTTTTTCTTTCCATCAGGTTCAGAGTGAGTAAATGTTCCAAATCCACTTTTCATTAGCTTCTCCTTCTTCAGCAATTTTTTCAGCATCTCAAATCACCATTTCCTCTGCTTGTTGCAGAGACAGGAATTCCTCCATAGTAATGTTGGTGTATCTAAAATCAATTTTCTCCTCTTCCAGTTTTCTCCAAACTCAAGCAAAATTTCACGTTTATATTTTTCTAGCCATAACCATAATCCCAAAAACATTACAGAGAAAATCAGCCAGCTTATTTATTAGAAGCTGTAACTTAAAAAAAAAAATCAGCACTGCAGCCTTTGAAAAAATGTTTTGAAAGATGAGTGTCTCCAAAATTGCAGTGCATAAGCCCAGAATCTGCTAGATTCAACAAAATCTAAGCAAGCTCTGATGCCTCTGGCTGAGTTTAAATAGTCGAGAAGTCTTTTTTCAGACTTGAGTAGTCCAGATTTTTATGAAGGTGTCTCCAGTGAAAACAGGTTAAGAATGACATCACTGTGTGCTGTGGCTTTCGGAAGGGATGTGCAGTTGTGAAGGTAAAGGGCAGGTCCCCCAGGGCAGACCAGCCTGAAATCCACAGACTTTTCAGTTGCTGAGCTGAATGCATGTTTTAGTATTTCTCATTGCAAAAATGAAACAATTTTCAAGGTTTCTCAGACAGTAAAAAAAATTTTGAAATTGTTCTGGTTTCCCTTAATCAAGGTCTTTTTCCTACTGTTTCTACATTATCCAAATTGCTGGATTTTAAATTTTTTTAATCACTGTTGAGGAGATCTGTAATTAACATCCCTTGGGTTTGGGGTTTTGGTATTTGTTTTTTTTTCCCCCAGATCTGAAGATCTTATCTGGTCAGTAGTGAGTAGCTTGACATAGATTTGTTTTTCATTTCACCAGCTGTAGGGAGGGGCATCAGCACCAGATTGCAATACCTAGATGTATGTCAGCAGTGCCAGTGTGCACCCTGCAGAACTCCAGACACTCCTGCCCTGGGGTGTCTGGGCCATTTGAAACCCCTGGGGTGCCTGAACCATGTGCACAGGTCAGGCAGTGGGGGCACAACACCCCTGGGCTGGGCTGCTGCAGACAATCCACATCTGTAGCTGGGAGGCCCCAGTGGACTTGATAATCCTGGAGGTCTTTCCCAACCTTGCTGATTCTATGATACTATGATCCCAAGTGACCACAGCTGCTACATTTAGACTGTAGGATTGCTCTCCATGCTCTGTAGCCAGTATTGGAGCCTTTGTAATCTTGGACATTTGGTGGACATACAGAAAGTAAAATTTATGTGTCTTAATCTGGAAAATAATGCCACCTAAAGGGCAGGATCTTGGTGCTTAAACTCATGCACCTCATGCCATGTGAGCTATTCTGGGGTATCTAAGAACCCTCATGGGGCAAGGAGATATAACAAAAGACACACAGGTAGCTCAGGCCATAGTGGAAAGACAACTGAATGTCAAGTGGGATGCCTAAAATGTCCGGATATCTATGACCACTGAATATTTTTTTAAAATCTTATTTTCTACAAAAAAAAAAAAAAAAAGAAAAAAGGAAAAAAAAAGGAAACAAAAGTATCAGACTTTGGATTCACTCTGTAGTCCAACACTGTCTGAGATGATCAGGCTGTCCCACCTCCACCTGCCCTGCCATTCCAGGTGGAAACACATAGCACATCTCCCTACGGATGTCTTAGTTACCCTTGTATCTCTCAGATGCCAAAGAATACCTTATGTCATTTACTGAATGAGGCCCTGATGGAGTGTTTTTCTTGTCCTAAGCTTGAGGTCTAAAACAAAATAGACAAAATAAACTTCAACAGTGCTCTAACTTGACTATGAGGGGATTTTTCATATAACTTAGCCATATAACACCTGAAATGAATCCAATGTAGGTTGTCAGACTATTCTTAAATAACCGTTGCTCTTAAAGATTAAAGCAATGTTTTGGCAGCTTTTTTAGCTGCAATGTTCTCCAGGTCAGAGTTTGAAATGTGAACTGTAAAATACGTGACAAATGCAAAATCAAGGACATCAGAAAATTATATAAAAATGTACAAGTCAAAATAGCTCAATGTGATAACATTAACATTTAGAATTTTGAAATCTGTAAACTTTCCAAAATAAAAATGTCAAGACATTTTCTTTTTTAATTTCTCCACAGTAACTTTTGCAATATGATTATCAGGAAATGTTTTGAAAATGGATTTTTGACAGCTCCAGATTTTGAAGAAAATAAGACTAAGATAATAAATGCAGAAGAACTACCAATATGGCATTCCCATCAGCTCCCCATTATCATGGTGCATAGCTCTTTCTGCAGGCTGCAGAGTAATTGAGACTCAGTCATCATGACTGGTAGGTGGGTGGCTATTACAGATTTCACCAGTTCTCAGTTTCCCGTTAATGAACATGAACATTAGTTTTGATATCTCATGACATATCTCCTGCTTATGGGTACATCAGGGAAATAAAAAATTAGTGTAATTATCAGTAGAAATTTTGGAGGAGGTGATCATGGTGGGGAAACACAATTATCAGGATAGTAAATAAGAAAGTACCAATGACATTTTCAGAGGTGTTTAATTATTGCCCCAATAATGGTCTCACTGGAGGAACTGGAAAATATCCTACTTGTTTAAAGAGCCTAGAGTGTTACACATTTTGTAAAAAACCTTAACCTTTAGGGAAGAGATGGAAAAAGGAGGAGAGGGCCCAAGTATGAGCTCATTTGACTATGGAGGCTGAGGGAATGGATTTATTTCTGAAGGCTGTTCTGACTTCCTTACACATGAAACACATAAGTGAAAGAAGATGGAAATTTCTTTCATGACTTCCCTATGTGGGAAACACATATGTAAAAGAAGACAGAAATTACCTCTCCACACTGAAATTTGAATTATGATGGGTTAGATCTGAAGGGCCACTTCGGCTTGGAACCAATAGTAGAATTAAGGTGCACTTTTCTGAAATGCCTTGCAGTGCAGTAAAGCAGCACTTACTGTACAGGCAATGGACTACAGAAGGTGTGTGTTCCCACAGATATGTTGGTATTGATATTTTGGTGAGCTAGGAATTCATTGAAGAGGACACTGAAAAGCAGTGCTTGAGCTCCACCTTCATCATTGACTCCATCTCTGTCCCTCATGCCAGCAACACATCTCTGCAGAGGACAGGCATTCTTCTCACATGGATCCCCTTCAAGGCCGCTATGACAGGAGCTAGATCAGCATCAGTGCAATGGGCTTTTTATTTCACCTTCTTCTGAGAAGGCCCAAAGATGGCTGATGTGTAGATGGTGCTTCATGTTTATTTTCTTTCTCTGCAAAGAAAGCTTGTGCATTCTTACCTTTTGCTGAGACACTTCAATTCTCCAGTTGCCTGCACTGATGTATTTCCTGGGCCAGTAGTGACATCCAGCTTCCCACTCCTTAACCTCTTTCCACTGAGACTACCAAATACAGCCTTCCATATTTATACATTAATTTCTTCCCTCTTACTTAAGATAACAATTATTTGTACTGGAACAAACTGTGTCTTTGGAATGTATTTTAACATAGGAGATGAAATAAGGACTGAAGACTTCTTGTTTTGAGGTCAGTTGTAAAATTCACCAAGCAGAAGCAGAATGAGACCCTGAAGCCCAAAGGTAGTAGGACAAGAGCAAGCTAAAGAGTGGAGTGCCCATTAATTATTAAGCCTTCATTTCCTCTCTCACCACAATAGTTTTAAAAACTAGTGTAGACATGTAAATTGAAAATAAATACTCTGTAGTTCAAGGCATTCATTTAACCTTAATACTGAGGACTCTCTCTAGGGATACAGACTGAGGGTTTTTTTAATTACAGGCTGCTAATTCAGTGGATGCTCAAATATAAATTAGAACAATCTTTTTACATTAAAAACACACAGATTATATTCCCAGGACACCATTTTCTCATCTTCAGCAAGAAGGGTGATATCTCTGCTACCTTTAGGATGTTTGCTCATCCAGAGTGGAGCTTGGCACCCAATCCTGTCCCTCTGACCATATGGCAGAGAATGGGACCGCTATGCCTCAGGGTGATGGATCTTCTTGTTTCTGTACATCCCTGTCTTTAGTATGCATGAGGATGGAGACAGAAAGAACCACTACATCAGTAAGAATCCCTGTCCAAATGATGCGTACACATCCTCATCCAAATACCACTTTTGCTCCAGTCAGAGGCAGTTGACAGGGGAAGAAAATTAGTCCAACTTCTAGCTCAGAAAGAAAAACAAAAATTAAAAATAGAATTTTCAGGTGAGGCCAAAAATATTTAATTCTTATGTAGGCTGTGAGGTTAAAAAATGGCACATAAATGTAAGAATAGCTCAGTAAGAATTCATACCTTTCTGTCAGCACCCTTAGTTTCTCACTGTTAATGATTGAGACAATCCCTACTCTCCATTTATCCATTTATCAAGAGACTGAGACAATGCCCATATCAAACACTGTTTGAGAAAATTCATAAGAAGTTGTGACTGAGGTGGGAATTAAACTATATCTTAAGCTGTGTAGTAGTGCTCAGTCCTTCAAACTAAAAGCCTGCACAATTTTGTTAGGCAACTCCCTCACAGTGAAGCACTCATTTCTCATCTGCATTGGAGGACCATCCTCTACAGCTGACTGTTCTGGAGGTATACTGGGAAGGTCTATCAAATTAACCCAGTAAATCTAGCATTCCACTGCCTGGAACAGAGTGCAGGGGCAACCTGTTAACTAACATCAATGGTCCTATCACTTCTCACGCTTTGTCTGGACTTTGTTTGGCCTCTTCCTGGAAACTGATTTTAGCTAATACCAGCGATTCTTAAGACAAAATACATTGGTCTGGATTTTGCTTAGCTTTGGTATAACGCTTTATGCTTCATGTATACTTATAGTATCATCTACTAATAGTAATACCAAATAGGTCTTTCATGCAGACTGGCTTTTGAGCCCAGAAAGCAATACAGCTTGGAGGACTATAGCCTTGGGAAAATAGAACACAACCTTGAAAAACCTAGGCAAAGGATGTATTCCCAGGGCTATAAGAAACTCACCACTACTCACTAGTACTTACTAGTCACCAGAGGAGTGCAACCCTGAGAGCTGGGTGGAATGGTTTTAGAAGTGACTTCTATCTGACACTGTAAATTGTATAATTGAGAGATTTATTCATAACCTGGACTTGCAGATCAATGAAGAAAGAGAAGGGATTGAAGTTTCTTGGCAAAATGTAAAAAATTACCCCAAACTTTCCAAGGATGAGAAGGAAGAAATGATCAGTGCTGCATTCCACCTGGATAAGGACTTGTTCATAAATTCCCAGCAGCAAGCAATCTCAGGAACCTTGGGTCAGTGATGGGTACCAAAGAAATTTTGCTATTTAAAAGTTTTTGTATATATCATTTAATGCTATGTACTTTGAAGTATTTGTGTCAGTATCATCATAACTGTAGTGATAATTTTTTAACTGGACTATTAGGACTAATTAGAATAACAATGAACTATTGTCTTTGCCTGTATAATATGCTCATTTTGCCCATAAAAAGAGTTTAGGCATAACAAATTAGTGAGAATTCAAGCAAGCTATTCTGTAACTTGGATGCAACAAGCTGTTAACAATGTGTATCCCAGAAGCTCTTGTTCACCTTTCAAACATTTCTAGGATGAGCAGGAGAGCAGCCCCCTGTTGCTTTTCTGTTCATTTCACCATGGCAGGATGATTCAATTTGTTTGACATAAATTTGGCAAGAGAGAAACTGAAAGTCTCAGAACCATAAGCAAGAAGAGGGAGCAAAACACTGGATGACTAACCACCTCATCCCACTTGCCACAGACCTTAAATTAATATCTTTTGCAGGCTAGTGGAAATGTCACAGGGTTATGGGTGATTGGGGAAGTCCTGCTGAGTCACCTAGCAACTCCATCCTGAGCCATGCTGCTCTCCTGTGAGGCTCTGGAGGAATAAGGCCCCTGCAGTGGGCTAGCATTGACTGTGGAGCAGCCAGGGTCCTACCCTGGTCCAGTACTGGGTAAATAAGGTACTCAAGAGGCTGGCCAGGCCACTGTGCCTACTGGGTTACCTCTGTAGAGTTCACTGTGTTGCAGGGCCATGAAGTGCCCAACATCATGTGCTGTGCCTCGCTGAATGTGTTCTACAGCACTCTGGACATCATTTAGGAAGAGCATCCTGCTCTGGTCTGTTAGGTTGTTTGTAGGAGAGACAGTCTGGCTCTGCTGTCAGGGAGGAGGAAGGGGATTAGAAGGCCATAACTGTTGCAAAAGTGAAGGGCCAAAGCCTTGCTAAAAGCTGTGGCAAATTTATTCTAGAAATCTGGAATCTTCATCTTATTACAGCATATCACCTTATTCTTGTACACAAGATTGATGTGGGGGGTGTGATGGTACTAAGCTCAGAGCCAAAATTTATTCCCTGTGCAGTAACAGATGGTGTCTGATCCAGGGATCCTCGCCAGGAGTTCATCAGCTCTGTTTGGGTAGCTCAAGTCACTGTCTGTGAGATCAGCCTGTTGGCAGAGTGAGGAGCAGCATCATCACCATGGCCTGCTGCACATTTCACATGCTGCTAGTGAGTCATGCGGCTGAAGGCAGGCCAGGTGCTCCACTGGATCCCACCTAGCCTTAGGCAAACTTGGGGGACTGAATAAGTGACAACCTCCTATGGGGAAGGAAAGAGCACTTAAGTGCAATGCAATACGTGCTCTGCAAGCACCATGGAGTTTCTGCCTTGTCCACAATCTCTCCATCCTTTCCTTAAGTTATCTTGCTTCCCTCAGTCTTGGAGAGAACAAATTCCTGTCTTTACCATCCTAATCAAAACAACAAAATGCCCAATCTAATGTGTTTACAATAGTAGCCCCTAATCTCTTCCCTCAGCATAAAGTAACTTTTGTAAGAAACATTATTCTGGTGAAGAAAGCAAATTCTTATTCTATGTTAAGAACTATCCATTTCTGTCCTTTCCAAACAGTAAACTCACCAGAGGGCTGTGGAAAGAGAGACACCTGATGCCATCCAGACCTCACTGGAACTCACCCCTGATCCCTGATGGGGTCATCCTCAAACAGCCAGAACTCCTGGAAACAGGTGAATCTTCTTGTTTGCTTCGGTTGTAAAGGCAAGAGGGACAGTATTCTCATCAAGGAACTGGACTAATAGTGGAATATAATCTATTCAATTTTGGCCCAGTGCAAGCATGGTGATAATATGAAGCATGAGAAAGCTACTATTCTTTCAAATGGAAGCTAATTTGCAGAAGGGTACATCAATCAGCCAGGCCACAAGTAACAGTCAGGACCCATTAGCTGTCCCACTGGAAGGAGAAAAAACCTCAGAAAAATGTTTGATTTGGCTTGGCCTTTCTTTTTAAATAGATGCCCATCCCTTTTTCTGGGATTTTGTCTTTATTTTGCTCAAGCTTTGAATAAAGTTTATTCTTGTGAGGTCTGGCTTGCCTTCTGTGTTCACACATTACTGATTGCCAGACAAGCTATCCTTGATTAGTTAGGCCAGCTGATATTAGTCACAGCCATCAGCACAGTCAGCTGAGGCTGCTGCAGCATCATCTAGAATCACCTAGAACATTCACTAAGAATAGCAGCACTCCTGCACACAGCACTGGCATTTTGCAAGGGAAGCAAAGACAGTGCCTTTGTACCTCTGGTCCATGCTGGAACTAGCAGTGGCCAAAAGACCTTTGTGTCCTAGACAGGTGTGTACCAAGTGCTCAGGTATACATTCCTGAGTACAACATATGATCTATTTATTCACTAAACAGTTGCTGGAAATGTTGAGATAATGTTATGTTAGGTGTGGTTTTCAAGAGTTGTGAGAATGTCAGAGTCATGAAGGATAGTCTTGGATTAAGTGACTGTTTTTTCTAAAGAGGGCAAACTTAAGTAAACTGGGAATACTGATTAGGAAATTCAAATGACCTCAGAAACCAGGGACTAGAATGCTAAAGTTATTTGGGATTTATTTGGATCAAAGTTAAAACAACAAGTCAGCAATGTGCTTGACAAGCAAGTTTCAGGCTTCCTTGCTTTAGTAATCTCTCCCTCTTTCCCAAGAGAGGTATTAGAAAGAAGTTGAGAGCTGGGAAGGAGTGAAAAAAGGCTAGATCAGCTCAAGCTATGACTGCATTACTTGACTGGGAGCACTTCCAAGTTCCTTTGTCTGGGTATATGCTTCTGATGCATCCCAAATCCCATCTCTTCTTCTTCCTTCAAATGCACTCTCGTTACTGTGCAAGGCAAGTTTTAGGAAATACTGGATCCGAGTCACTGCAGGAACAGCATCCCTGAACAAACTTCAGGTAAGTCTGTACCTGGCCAAAGAAAGCTGGAATCAGGTAATATATTGATACAGTAACAATTTTCCACGGTGGAGACAAGCTAGGTTTAATTTTTAATCTTAAAGTTAGAAACAGGAGATAATTCAGGTGTCTGATAGGGAAACTGAGAAAATAAATGGATAATAATGCAATACACATACATGGGAAAAAGTTAGGACTGTTCTTGGTTTACCCTAGATAACACATGTCAATGACTTTGGGAGACAGAGCAGCCAGAATGAGGACAGGAAAATGGAAGTCATCACAAAACAATGCCTAGACTACACTGACAAGAGTAGTACAAATAATTTTGAACAGATGTATCAGCTTGGCTTATAAGTAGTCTAACCATGCTTTCAGGAGACCAAAGTCATCTTCTGTAGAGGGAAGTATGTAGCAGGATGTTCCCTGCCACAGGAGGCCTTATCTGTTCTGCCTATCAGCTGGAGTGAGAGCTTAGGACATCATCCCCCTCACATGAATCTGCTAATAGGTGAGATAACCCAAGCTGGACATCTGTCCAGCAGGGAGTTACCTCTGGTGCCATGGAGGTGGCATTCCCAGCTGACAATAAACACCTTGCCTTGAGAGCAGATTGAAGGGAGATAAGCCTTGAATTTCTGACTGGCAGACACTTCACTTGACAAACTATAAAAGATACACAAAACTTTTACAACCAGAAGTCTTCTGCACATTCCCTGGAAGTGTGTGAGGAGATCTCAAGGTTTGGGATACTCACCTTTGAGTTACTCTCCCAGGGGCTGAGTGAAAGGAATCTGAAAGGAATCTGTGTACCCCATCATAATTTTGGTGGTAAGTTACATTGACTGCTAATCTATACTACATCTTTGCTAGCTATAATATGGGTACCTTTATGTTGTGCACTGTTTTATGTAAATCTACTAGTAGTTCTTTGTTTTAACCTGTGTACGAAGTAACTCTGTTTAAGGCCTTTTATTTGTTAATCTTCTGTCTATCCAATAAATAACTCATATTAGACCTGATTTGCCATTTTTTAGAACTTGTGAGCCAGGGTGGTTTTGATGCGGGTCACCTGAATTTAAGCTGCTGCCAAAAATCTGAACCCAAGGCAGGGCTGTCTAACACTTTCACTCAATCCATAACAAAGTAGGGGAAAAAATTAGGAAGAGGTGCAGTGAAAGCACCACGTCCTTTGAACCCCAGCTGACTGCCTGCACTGTCTTAAAATGCCCTCACATGGCACTTCCAAGACAAAGCTGCAGGAATGCTTATCCTGAGGGGAGACTCTATCTTAGGAAGTGGACTAAAGTCAGCCTACTATCTGTGGTAGTAGATATTGCTGAAACTGGGAATAAAGTACTACAAACTGAAGGACAGAACCTGAACATTTGACATTGAAAGACTCAGGAGTAAATAGATACGAATTGACCATGAATAGGCAAGGGCTGGAGATTAAAAGACTTTTAGACATCAAGGCAGAAAATTTCCAAAGGAGCCTTCCAAAATTATATAGGGCTAAGAAAAATAAATGCTCTAGATAATTTGCAGATGAGTCTTGGCTGGATTGTGAATGAATCCATAAGGAAATCAACTAGGGAAAGAAAAAAAAGGTCATTCAGAACTTGCTGTAAGCTTTTTTTCTTCATGTGCAATTTCTTGTAGGCTCATCTTGGATGGTATTTCTGCAAAGGAGACAGTTCAATTTGCAATTAGTCCTACTTTGACCTGCTTGTGCTGCTCAACATCAAGGATAGTGCCAAAAATATTTCCAGCTCAGGACTGGGAGCTGCTCAATGATGATATAAGAGTCAACTGACACCCCAAGGAGTTCCCACAGATTTCCATTCCATTTGGCTATATGTTAGAATTAGAATAGTGCTTCTTTTCTCAGGAAGTGTGAAAAATGGTGAAATGCTTTGAAAAAGCCCCTTTTTGGGGTTGTTATGTTAAACCACAGTGCTTCAAATCAAATTTGCCTTGCTGTGGCAAGTTAATTCTTTGATGTTACTTGCATTGGTTTTCACAAATTTCCTTCCTAGGCAGAGCCAGCCAAAGAGTCAGAAGGCAGGAGAATTTTCAGGCTTCTCTCACAGTCCCCAATACTCTATGGCTTCCTGGACCTGATCCACGGGCATGGTGAATTGAAGAAAGCCTAGGAAAAGAGAAGGGGAATAGAATCTAAATCAGACATTTGTCATGGAGAGTGGGATTGAAGTAGCCCACTTCCACAAACATTTGATAAGTACACTTGTGTATTTAAAATAATTCCTTTTTTCTACTGCTGTAGCCTATGCTGGAGGGGCTAATGGGTTTGTTAAAGAGATGTCAGTAGCAATGAAGATCTGAAAAGTATTGTCATAAGTGATAGCTCTTCATTGGGTGATCCTTTATTGCACAAGACAGCATCTCTAGTGACCGTGTTGCTTCATACATCTGACTTTAGTTGCTTTCCAATGAATTATCCATGAGGTAGATATCCCAGAGTCCCCTCTGCAGACAGGCTAGAAATTTGCTTTCATACTAGAGCCTTGTAATGAACTCTCAGCTCACATCATCACCAAGATATTAATAGTGGCATTTACTTTCTCCTATTACAGCAGGTACTCACCTATTTGAAATACATATATAGTGTAAATCTGTTTACTTCAGTCATCTCCCATGTATCTTGAACTGAATTAAAGTGGAATAGTGCATGCACACATCCCCTTTTATTGTCAACAACATGGGTTTCTGTTTTAGCCAGTCACAAAAAAAATGGTTCCATTTTACCCTGCTGAAGAGTATGAAACAAAGTATTGCAGATGTTGGAAGCTAACCTGTGAAATGAGGATTGTATTTTTAGGGGTAAAGTCATGGCATGGCTGAATATGCTCACAGTGTTGTTACACAGCACCTCTGTGGGATAGGCAAAATGTGTCTTGCTTCTGCACTAATCTCTTGTAGCCAACAGAAAACAAACCTGAGGCTATGACTTGCTCTGAGCTACAATAGCTTTTGAAAACAACCAAATGACATGTGTGGGAATCCATCTCTAGCTTCCTGTTGGTGTTGATGAATAGCATATGTATATTTTCTCAATCAATAGGCTCATCTTGACACCATCCCAAAAGTTTAGCACAAGTATGAGTCTTCCAACAATAAAATTTTCTGCTAAGTGCATTCTATCCATTCTATTGTGTAGAGTCCTAAGACATTTATTAGAGTCATGCTTTTTAAAGATTTAACCCATCCTTTGGAATACACAACCATATTCTTGCTGTGATTGTGTAAGAAACCTGAAAGGAATCCTATATTATGAATTCATTTTCATAAAATTGAAAGCAATTTCTATTTTCCTCTTTACAGTTTTATCTTAGGAAAATGCTTCTAAGCATCAAAAAAGACTCCAAATATGAAGAGGCTTTCCATGATAGAAAATGCCACAATTTCTACCTGGCTATTCCACAGATTCCTTCAATCCTTTGATGTAAATTTATTTAATTATAAGGTCTATCAAGACCAGTTAATTTTGTCTCTCACTGGAGTGGGGGAGGGTAGTGGCTTGTGGTTTTCTCTCTAGTGGGAGTGCTAAACTGGGGAATACAATTTCTAAACCACAACAGCCACCTCACTTTAGCTTTACCTATATCATTGGTAGTGAGAATTTCAAGAAAGCATGTAGTGACCAGCTAGTTCGTGTTTTAAACAGGAAATCAGAAATTGTCCAAGGACAGCAGAAGGTAGTTCTCAACAGTCAGAAGCATCCTTCTGGTAGTATTTGACCTTCAGACCTGCTCATGTGAAATTCCAGCCAAAAATGGTAATATTCCTGCAAGAAAAAAAAGCTGAGTTTTTGGTACTCTGATAAAACTCAGGCTTTATCATTATGAAGAAAGAGAGTAATGTGGTTTTTTTTTTTTTTTGACAATTTGATATAGTTAGAAAAAAGAGAAGTTTTCAGATACAGCAATACTTTTCAGATTTGCAGCATAAATCCAAGTGCCTGTGCTTTCCTCATGCTATAGTGGCACAAAGTATTCTCTGTGTAATAGCAGGCTTGGAAAGGTCTACAAAAGATTGGATCAATAATGTTCCTTCCCAAAGGGAAGTCCTACCATACTGCTAAGAAGTCTTCAAACTGCCTTGATGTAGTGGCTTCAGCTACCCAGAGCAAGTCCTATGTCAGGAGTGATTGAGAAGATTGGAAAGCTTTATTTTATTGGAAAACAACAGCAACAACAACAAAAGTCCTTTTAGAGTCAGTTCTGAATGACATTTAATGGAGGAACAGAACACCAAAGGCATATCACTGGGATTTGAGAATAAACATAAATGCAAGCTGAAATGCAGGAGTTGGTATAATCCTACGCACCAAGGTAAGACAACTTATTCCCACTTCTGCTTTCTGCTAAAAGCAAAAGTTTTCAAACCATAAAGAGTTGATGTGCTGAGTAATTATGAAGCATAGGTGTATTTTTGGCGTCCACTGGAAGGATGAGCACAGGAGAAGAAATGCCACTTTTCTACTATGACAAGGGGTTATACATTTATTAAACATGGATGTTAGTATTGGCTCTGTTATGTCACATTACCAGGACTTTATTGAGTGAGATTCTCAAAGTCAGCCAGAGCAAATGGGCAGCAGGCAGTGGAAGGTGGGCTGCCAATTTGGTTTGGCAGAAAACCAGTGCTTTCTGTACTGGTCAAGTTAATTTTGTCAATGCATAGCTGGAGCTATGAGGCCAGAGCCTCTAGAGAGATGTAAGCTCACTGCTTATTTGTATTTCATGCTTCTGAATATTTTCTACGGATGGAATAACATTAAACCTGTAAATCACACCCTCTTTCATATTTTGGAGGACTAAGGCATATATTCTGATGGTGAGTTAGCTTTGAAACTCTTCAGATGTCTTTTTAACCCACCTGATTTTCTTTGATAACTTATCTTCCTACCACCTACCCCCAGCAGTCAGGTTGGAATACCTTAAGATGGAACAGAGAAAAAGATTATTTCCTTGGGATATTGCATTTATTTTACTGAATCTAAGGCCTGAAATAATTCACAGAATGTGCTTTGCAAAACCATTTTACTACAAGTATTTAATTTTATGACTTGAGCAGAGCTATGCATATACATAAGACATATTTTGAAAAGAGACATTCAGAGACCCTGAGAGATTCAGTATTGAGTAAATTCATTCCTTTGGTACAGAACAGCTAGCAAAATTTGACATAATCGCATTTTAAAACTCATAGTTTATGGAAAGACTGAAAAATTACAGCTTTCTCTAAGGAGATTTTACAGTCAAAACTTAACCTCAACAAAAGTACCAGATTTTAATTTCAATTTTTCTTCCTTCCATGTAACATTTAAAGAAATCTGTTGCAGGTAGATTTTTTAGTGTCTCAGTCCATCAAACAAATTATCAAGGTAACCATGACACTGAAGTCTGGAACTTGGAATGGAGAGAACCAATAACACCATATATCAGTGTCCCAAGCCTAAACCCCATTCAGTATTTCACAGTATATACAGAAAAAAATGGTTCTTCAGTTAGTTGCCTGTATTCTTGTCCACCCTCTGAGTTTTTCAAAAACTTTTGCTGCCACTCCACAGATAGTAGCCATTCCTTGAATGCTGTTCATCCATAGACTCTTAACATAAATACAAAACTTTTCCCTTAATTTGTATGACAGATTTTAAAAGATGCCCTTTCCTGCTAAAATATCTCTATCTTTCAATCTGCCATTGCTATCAGTGGAAATGGCTGATTGAGTTGAATGCATTCACCCCACTTGCATGAGGAAATAGATGCCTTTACAATGCAGTCACTGGACCATTTTGATTGGTTGTTTCCTTTGAGTGACAGCTACAATATTTTATATATGGATTTAAATGAAATCTTAGGATATACAGGAATTTCCTTGAAACCAGAAATTCTGCTTGCACAGTACCTTAACGCATGGAAGGTTCTTGTCCACCTGAAACCAAGAGGCCAGTTTGCCTTTCAAAACATTCTCTTTCATGGATCTCATTGTGGCTTTCGTGATGTGCTGACATGTTACATGCACCCATGCATTTTAACCAACAACAATTTAAGAACACCCATATATTTTAGCTTCAAAATCCTCACCTAAAAAGAATTTTACTGTTCAAAGCAATCTATTTAATTTTATTCAATAAAGTTCAGTTTCTAAAATATAAGACTCATATGGTGCAAACAGAGAGATATAAATTTTCCGTTATTTCTTTATAACACGATTGGTTCACCATAATAGCTAAGACAAAATTCTTTCTGTACTTGTTATTGTTGATAGGGTTGAGATATTTGGTATTTTCTGCTGCTCTGAAACACACAAAAGAGAAATCAAAGTGTTTCATTATGTGTGGATTGCTTGCACTCTTGTACAAAATGCTTTTATATGTTTGGTCATTCAAGGAAGCATCAAACACCCACTTAAAATCAGTTGGTAACTGCTTTCTGCTGAGTGACTCATCCTGCAAATCAGTGGCTCTTATTGTTGAGACTTCAGCTTCTAATTTTTTTTCAAGTTGCCCTGAGTGTTCAGAGGTGAGCCCAAGCAGTCTGGTTATATAAATCAGGCGTTGTTTGATGCTGTCTGTTTTTATGAGACAATGGATGACATTACAGGTGTCATCCACATTGCTTTTGATGGCAACAGACAACTATTTTCTCCTATTCATCTCTTCTCACTCCCTTTTCTATCAGTTTCTCCAATGAGCAGCTATCCAGTTACCTTCAGCATCAGGAAAGGTGACAGTTTGCCAGCACAAGAGTTTTGGGACACAGATTGGAATAAGACAGCTTCAATATTTCTGTCTGGGTTTTGGTGGTGCCTGCAGAGGTGGGTTTCAGTGAAAAGACACCAGGAACTGCTCCATGTCACACAGTGTCGGTTCCAGACAGCTCTGAGACAGACTCGTCACTGCCCAAAGCAGAGCTCGTCAGTGGCTGTGCAGGACCCCATGGCAGAGCAGGTGGAGATGCTTTGAAGAAAGCTGGAGCCTGCAGAGAGGCCATGTGGGAGCTGTAGCCCGTGGAGAGAGCTCTGTGTGGGAGCGGGTTTTCAGGCAGGACATGGGGACCCAGAGGCAGTTCCTGAAGGACTCCACCCTGTTGAAAAGGACCCACGCTGGAGCAGTCCTTTGAGAACTGCATCCTGTGGGAAGGACCCACATAGGAGAAAACTTGTATCCTGTGGGAAGAGGTATCCTGAAGAATGGGATCCTGTGGGAGGGACTCCACGTGGGAGCAAGGGAACAGTGTGAGAAGGAAAGACTGGCATACACAAAGCATTCTGTACTGACCATAACCACAATTACTGATTCTTGTGGTCTGCTAAGGGGAGGAGAGAAAAGATTCAGCAGTAAATTTGAGGCTGGGAAAAATTTGAGGTGTGAGAAAAGTGTTTCTAGTTTTGGTTTTCCTTTGTTTTATCTCTCTCTGTCCTACCCTGTTAGCAATAAACTCAAGTAATTTCCCCAAATCAAGTCTGTTTGCCCACGATGGCATCTGGTGAGTGATACCCTCATCCTTACCTCAACCTATGATTTCTTTTTGCTTCTTTATTGTATTTTCTACCTCTGTTTTGTGAGAAGTGTGAGTGGGAAAATGGCTAGAAAGGCAACTGTAATTCAGCCAAATTTAACCTACCACAGTCCTTTGAAGTGTAGAAAGTAATTATAAATGCTTACAATTTTTAGATGTGGTACTTGGGTAGAGATGGTCTTCTGAGAACACCTGAATCCTCCTATGCTAGCACCCTGTGCTTATCATACCAGCCACCTCCTGCACATTCCCATCTTCTTCAAACAGCCCACAAATACAGGACAGCCAAAATAAATCTGTTCCTTCTCGCAAAATTTTCATTCCACCTACTCTTCTTTTTACTAAAACCTCTTATCTGGAAGGCCTCAACTAATCTTCCCTGTGGAATTGCTCAGTAGGTCCTGAGAACAAATAAAGCTCTGCTAGAGCTGGTGTGACCTTGCTTTAGTCCATGCCTCAGCACCTCTCTCAACTCCCATACTTACTTGCAAAGTGGACCAGTGCAAGCTCTTGCCCTGCTCTGAACCTTAATTATGCATTTAAGGCAGTGTGAGGAAGAAAGCTACCTTAAGAGCACAGTTCAGACATTAGCTCAAGGATTCAGGATTCCCCTTCCATCCCTGTAGTGCATTCCAGTGCTTGGAGTGCCAGGAGAAAGCAAGGTGGTTTCCTCAGAGAAACCCAGAAGAAAGGCTATACTCCCAATTACTGCACCTTTGCCTTCAACAGTATTGTGATAACTCCATTCTCTTCTCATTATTTCCAGGTGACACGATTCCTGCATTCCACTCAACATGGCTAGAAATAGCCAGGTTCCAAGAAGCATAAAGAAAGACCTTGAATGACAGAACTCTTTATGAATCAAATCAGATGTGCCTTTTTTCCCCCAGATGTGTATATGGTAGGAAAGTCAGGTGGGAAGGACCAGGAACTAGTATGTGGCTGAAAGTGAAGCAAACAGCAGTGAAAGTCACTCAGACATGTACAAACATGAACAAAGCAGGGGAGAGCAATGAGTCATTCTGGAGCAGTAGAAGAAACAGAATATTAGTTAAGCATTTTAATGCCATCTGGAGTAGACTTGCTCCTCAGCACCTGAATCTTTCTTTTGTATACAAGTGGGAACTATTACCTTAAGTAGACTTGAATGAAATATTAACCAATTAAAAACTGTGTTCTACAGAGAGATGCAGTTTATGGATGGCTGCCATTCCAAGAAAATTTTAACATTGGAAAACCATCTGATATATTGGGAGTGGAACACAGATATGCAAAATATTGCTTGAGAAAGGATCAAAAACACTATTCAACTTTAATCTAGCCTGGTGCATATTTTGGCCAAAAAATCCCCTCAAACCTTAATGGCAGAGATCTGGAAATGCATGTTCTCATAGCATGAAGGGATATATTCTGGAACTACTTCTGCTAGAAGTATTTGCTCAACATCAGAACAGAATTATTCAAATGTACTTTAGGTTTACTGTGTGGAGACTCCTTGAGCACTTTCCTCCTCAGGGACACAAAAATGTGTCTATGTTGCAGTGAAACACATGATGGATGGTTTTGTAAACACCCAAGCTGGCTTTACCAAATGCAGTCAAATATTGATATTACCTTTCCAAATACTTTCCTTCAGTCCCAAGTCGACTTACAGCCTACACTAATCCACAAATTGCAGAAGTCCTCACTGCACTGCCAACTATTCTATTATGAGCTAGACATGAATATGCTTAAGTTATGCTGAGGTCACATCTTTGGCTGCAGCAAAGCTTGCTGTAAAACAGTCATGACATATAATCAAGAAAGTCCCTTTTTTTGGCACAAAACTGTCCAGCTTGGTGGACCCTGCCAGTTCTCAGGATATTTGGAGTGAAGTCCAGCAATTGCATGTCCTGATCTTTAAGGTCTGCCTATCACAAGGAAATTTGCACAATAAATTGGAGAGCTATTTATAATGCTAGGGCAAGGCAAGACTTTCATTCTACAAAACGAGAGAGCAAACTGCACTGGTGCATGTCTGTTCTGCACTAAAAGCAGTCAGGATTGCAAGGGGGAGCTGTTGAGAAAGGGTTTTTCATTACAGTGCTCAAACCCCTATTTTTAACTAATCAGATACAAAAGTGGTTTTGAAACTAAGGTTCCAATCTGTTAGATTCAGGAGGGAGACTGTAAAGCTGATCTACCCTGTGTGTAAATATGATTTATTAGTGTGGATGGTCAGAAGGGTGTGAGAACTGATCCACAGAAAGAAAACCAGAGAGGGAAGATCAATTTATTTATGAATATCAGTTGCAGAATTAATGAAGCCTGCTTTCCTGTGAGTGTATGTCTCAGGGTTGATTGACTTTTTAATTAAGTAATATCAAGGTTGCAACATGAACTCAACCCTTTAAAGATCCTAGTGAAACTGCAGAGGATACACTGCCTGATTGGAGTCCCTCATGCTGAGCAAGGTAAAAATTAAGACAAAAGAACTCTCAACAATTTCTCTGCATAACTGACCACTTAGTCAATGAATAATCACCTTGCTACAGTTCCTTAGGAAAACAAGCTTAAAAATGATAATTTAAATAGGGCAATATATTTTTGATAAAACTCTCCTTAATACATCCCTTGGATTATGTGTTATGTCTCCATCACCCTTTGTCATTTTTACTCTACACTGTACATTCCACAGGAGAAGCACTATATCTGCTGCTGGTCTGAAAAATACCCAGAGTATTTTGAGTCCTAACACAATTAAAACAGTGTTAATAATGAAACAGGATGGTTTCTGGACCAGAACTTGTAGTTTGAGATCCTAGAACAGCAGGATGTCAGGTATAGATATTGACCAGAACTGTATTCAATTTACAGCCCCATACATCCACAAGAAATCCATTACTATTTGCAGAAGTACTTCAGATGGCTTTAAATTTTCACCTGAATTGCTGAAGTCAGAATCTGACCCAGGCTGATAGTTATTATTGGATCAGGAGTAAGAGTGCAATAAATCATAAACCAGAGAGAGAGAGGGAAGTTTGGTCTCTCACCAGTGAATTTAATAAAGTGCACTCTAAAGTAAGAGTCTTTGTATTATTCACTTTCTATTAGTTTATTTTCCTTTTATATGTCCTCCCAATACCACACTGGCATGCAATTTTCACCCACTTTTATCTCCTACATGTAGAGAGGGGAATGGATCTTTCTCAGAGCTCTGCAGAACTGAAGCCACATATATTTAAGTCAGGAATCTGACAAAATTCTCCTGACACAATGGGCTGCATCTTACAGCTTATTGCATCTGTGTATAGAAGTGGGATAAACAGGTGAGTCACTTCAGATGCTGGCACCTGGACAGGCTTAATTGTGCAGTGCATTCTCACCCTGATTTCCCTTCCTTAAGCTACACAGGTACCATTCAAACTTGCTCAAGATGAAGGTTTAATTTATTGTCCCCACCTTACCTCTCTTCCCTGATGCTGTGGACTATTTGAAACAAGTTTGACTTAAATAAACAAACACACAAAGTCAGATGGGAAGGAAGAATCTCTTTGTGAAATCCTCACAGCTGCAGTAACCACCTTCTTCGTTTCGCAGATTCAGGGGTCTGGAGGACAGGCAGATGGGAACTTTATCTTTTATTGATGTGTTTACATTTCATTGACATTTTTGGAGAACACGTTTGATAGTCTTGAATACTGATCATTTGCCACATTAAGGTGCCTTTATTATATTCCTTACTCTTACTCATGTGTGTGCTTTCACTTTAAGGTGAAAAGCAGTCTGGAGAAAAAGCCATTCAAAGAGAATATAAGGTGGAAATGAGGGAGTGATGCTGACTTTATGGTCACCATATTTATTCACCCTGTTCAATATAGTTTACAAAACTTGCAGCAGACAAAAAGAAAGAAGCAGAATAATAAGTAACTGCCAGTTTGATTTCTATTCAATACTAAAAATAAAGGGAGAAAAAATATCCACAGTTGAATTTATTTCCTTTAACTAATTTAGCTGACTAAAAGTGCATAAATCTTCTTGCTCTCCCTTACTTCTTCAGTTTTGCAACAGAGACCCTTCACTTCACCTTGAACTTCCCAGCAGTGTAATCAAGAATTACTTGTAATTATTCTAGAAAGTGCTTTATGGATCTCCATTGCCTCCTTCATGTTTTCCTGCTACCCATCTTTCATGGGGAGCTGTCTTGTATATTCTGGAGTCAGACTTTGTTTCACCACACACACCTTCTGCAAGACTGAAAAAATCTCCCCACTGAAAGATGATAAAGATCTGATTATACAGACTTATCCAAGCATCATGGCAACTTTCCCCACTGTCAAAGGGGATTATTAAAATGATTAAAATATGGAGGTTTATAGGAATCTCATGAAAAATACTTAGACTATTTTGGGCATTGGTTGAATCTAAAGAAATTAACTAAGATGTCTTACACAAGATTCCCAAGTCCAGCTTATGAGTTTGGTGGAAGGTTACCTGGGCAATAAAAAAGGCCAGAAGGTTGAAAATAAAGCACTTCCCAAAGCATTTTGCTGTCATTCATTCATGGTCCAGACAGCAAAAAATGTTCAGAAATACAGTCCTCTCTCCCTCTCTTTTTAAATGCATGGAATTTTAGACTTTGTGAACTCAGATCCTGCTTTCCATATGTAAACTAAAATACCTTTGAAAATCAATTTCTATGATCAGACAAGCCTATCCAGCACACCAATGTACACAGAGGATTGTTAATATGCTGAAGTCAGGGAAATACGTATGTGCAGTACAATATCATTGTAAGTTCACTGGAAGAGTAATTTAACTTCACAAATGCAATGTATCATTGCCACAAACATGGCTCTAATACCCAAATCTGAGTAGTGCCAAATGCCACCTAGAAAGTGCTGGTAGGCTGTTGACAAATATGTTCAGCCCAGAAGATTGGGGCCTGAGGGCAGACTGTATCTTTACAAAGGCAGCTCAATCACTGAGCCGTCTGAGCCGTCATTACACATTGCTTTCTGAAACAGTATTTTTCAGCCTCTAACTACCTTTAATTATCTTTTGTTTCCTGCAATGGGGCTCAGAAGAAAAATTGTTAGCAAAGCTGTGTGTATTTATGCCTGCCAAAATCTCCCTGCAGCTATTTCCAAACTGAATTTTTCTATAGAAAACTTTAGACTCATACCTGAAATGTCCATGCAAGGAAAAAAAAAAAAAAACAATAGGAAGAGCTGACTGAGTGACTGAACTATAAAATTGTTCACATTGAATTGAGGTTTGACTTTACAGCTCTAACCCCCTTACTGCATCCTCTAACTCTACATTCTGGCTGCACCTGGACTTGGGACCAGGGATCTGGACACTGGAACTGGGCAGATCTGCAAGATCTTACATGCTGTGCTCCCAGGAGGGTGTGAGATGTCTCAGGGCAGGGAGGAGCTCCATTCCTTTCCCTAGGACCTGTGCCATAAACACTGTGCCACTGCCTCTGGTCCTGCAAACATAACTGCAGTCTTCTCCTTATTGCAGGGGGTGTGGAGCAGTCTCCAAGGGCCTGTGTCCACACCAGACTAAGGTTTCCCCAAAGACTGGCTCTGTGAAGCCTCCTAAGTGCAGAACATCCTGCTGTAATCCTGCAGTAAGCGCAGGGGTGAGGCCCCTGCTGCTGCTGGGCACGAGGATGTACCTGTGGCATGGCATCCTTAGATGGTCCCTGGAGCAGCCACGGGTGTTTTCATTCCAGCCTGATGGCTGTGTAACCCACCTCTGCTGATGACCACCCTGCAGCTTTGGCTAAGGCAATGCATTACCTCAAACAGAATGTGTGGGTTTAAAAAATAAAAATAATTACTTGGACCTAAACCACACCCTGGTCCACCAGCATTTCCCACCGTTTCCAGTAGACTTGTCTGTGTCTTCATGGCAGCTAAAGTAAGGGCTGGAAAATCTGGACCCACTCACATGGACTTGGTCTGCCTGATGGGCCCCAGAGCACTGGAATGTCCTCAATTTTTCACTGAGAACCCTTCTAGGGTTTGGTCATGCCAGAGGGTCCAAGAGAACCTTTTAAGAGCAGGGGAAGAAAATGATGAAGGGGGAATTAGGATCCCTCACCTCATACACGTGGTGTAAGTTCAGGACCTAAAGTCCTTCCCGGGGGTACAGCAGGAGACAAGGTGATGCTGTACATACATAATTGTTTCCCAGTGAGGACCAGAAATAGTGGCTGTTGCCCAGGACAGATATCAGACAGATCACTGGGACACCTGCACTGTGAGGTGTCCCAGATAAACAGAGAATTTTTTTGAAGAATGTGCCAAACATGAGTGAACAAGTCTACTGGGGAAGGAGAAGGTATGGGATATGCTGTACTGCAGTTTGGGCTATTTAATGGCTTCTGCAACATTTTTCAAGCACAGGATACTCTTAAACATGTTCGTTGAATCACCCCAGAGGACATTTCAAGGCTGAAATGTTCATCCTAATGTGTGAACAGGAATATCCCTGAAGGTCCTCCACAGGAAATGTGGGCAGTCAAAAGGGACTCTAAAACTCAAAACAAACCAGAATTAAAATAATGCTATCGGAGCTCTCTAAAGTGATACATGGAAATCTTCACAAATGCAAGACTTTGTGTATTAAAAACATGTTCATGATGTGAATAGTCCTGTACTTTAAGGGCAAAACCTTTTGGCTGATTGGTGTATGCTGAGAAGAAAATTTTTGATGTTTTTTTTCCTCCCTGGAAAGGTAGAATGAACCAGTGGGGAACAAACACACACAAAATCTTTCAAAAGCTAGCTGCCTTCAAAAGATTTTTTTTAAACTTACTTTGGGGAAAAAATAACTCCATAAAACCTATTTGTTTTGTTGCCATGGGATGATTTTTTGAGGAATTATAGAACCATCCGAGAAACACAATCAGTCTGCAGTAAAATGAAGTGCTGAGGCAATGTAGCATATTTAAAAAGCTCTGACAGCATAAAACTAGAGTCAGCATGAAATGTACAGACTTGCCTATTATGAATTTATAATGAACAAAAATTAATTCTGTTTTAGATATCTATTTAATGGATATTCTCAATACACAGCTGTTCACTGTGCCTTTGAGAAGATGATATGTTTATCTTTCTGTTTATAGCACTACACAGGAGCTCTTCAGCTCTGTGTAAGTCAGGCAGAATATTCCTTGACATACAGAATGTGGCTGAATTGAATTTTTCTTCAAACAAAGAAATAAAAACTTCCTGATTCATTAAGGGCGTCCATTGCTTTCTTAGCCTTAGATCACTTACTGTGCCTAAGACTTATCTTTGTCTTTCTAATTCTTCCTGCAAAAGAATCCTGCCCTGCCAAAAATGAATCCAAAATTTACTGTGATGTCTCCAGAAAAAATGATCTCAGGAGAATAGTTAGACAGGTGACAAGCCTGTGTTCTAATTTTTTTTTTACTTGTTATTTTACCTTTGATATTAAACCATCCCCTGATTAGATCTTCTTGTATTGTTTCTCTATCCATCTTTGCCTTGTTTCTCATGTATCAGGTGGGTCCATGTGAACCTCATGATGTTCAGCAAGGCCAACAGCAAGATCCTCTGTGCCTGGGTTGGGGCACCCTTGGTATCAATTCAGGCTGGGGATGGGCAGAGCGAGAGCAGCGCTTGGGGCTGGGCAGGAACTGGGGGTGCTGGGGGATCAGGGCTGGACATGAGCCAACAGTGTGCACCTGCAGCCCAGAAAGGCAACAGTATCCTGGGCTTCATCCAAAGCAGTGTGGGCAGCAGGCTAAGGGAAGGGATTCTCCTTCTCCATCTGCCCTCAGGAGACCCCACCTGTGATGCTGCGCCCATCTCTGGGGTCCTCGACACAAGAATGACACAGACCTGTCGGAGTGGGGCCAGGGGAGTGGGTCCAATGATCAGAGGGAACTTTTCCTATGCGAAAAGACTGAGAGAGATAGGGTTGTTCAGCCTCGAGAACCTACCAAAATGTCTTCCCTGTGGCCTTTTAGTACTTAAAGGGGTCTTATAAGAAAGATGTGGGCATTTTAGCACAGCCTATTGCAATAGGACAAGGGGGTAGTTGTTTTAAACTGAGGAATGGTCTATTCAGACTACATAAAGGAAAAAACTTTTTATGAACAGGTAGCAAGTCGCCCAGAGAGATGACAGATGTCCCAGTCCTGAAAACATTCAAGGTCAGGTTGGATGAGGTTCTGAGCTGATTAAATTGAAGATGTCCATGGCAGGATAGTTGGACTAGATGACCTTTAAATGTCCCTTCCAAAGGCTGTTCTGTGATAGCAAAACTGCTTTCCATAGAATAGAATTGAAGAAATTTCCTGTGAACTTATGATTCATTTGGGTTAAACAGGAAGACCAGGCTTTTATAGCCTGGAAGACCAGGCAGACTGTGTCTTTCATGTCATTTGTGTGAGAGCTTGCCAGAGTCGATGGTAAGTGACTTGGAAAGATGATGCATATTACTCACACTAATTGCTGTGACCGCCCCAAGCTTGACATAAACAGCTGGTGTAATAGGAAGATCCATAGCCCATGTCTGATTTCACATCAGCCAGGAGACATAGAGTAATAGGGCTGTTTAATATTTTCCTAGAATATATTTCTAACCCATAACTGTTGTCAGAATATGCACTGATATGCCATGTCCTCACATACAGTATGACAATGTGTCTGGATATTTTGTGTCACTCCTTTCTTGTGATGGCTGTTAGCAGGGGAAGAGTGCAAGCAGAAATCTGTAAGGTTTGGCGGCAGATATCTGGAAAAAAAATTCCTTTGCAATCAAATTTGGATGATATATATGCTGCAATGTATATTGTTAAACTCTTGCTCTTCAAGCAAACAAAAACCTATATAAGTCATACCAAATTTTTTATCAACAACAGAATGATATAGAAAATCTCATACAAAGTGGTACCTCTTCTCTGGGAAACATAATGAATAAAAAAATACAAAAAACATCCTGTCATAAGCAGAGACCATTGCCTGACACTCAGAAAATTAGCAAGAAAACAACAGCATCTCCTCTGTATACTTCATTGTATCCACAAGTACCTAATCCAGGCTTTATAAAGAGTTTATGGTCTTCCAGAAGAAAGTTGCATAAAAGTACAAAGGTAGTTTAGAGTGGTTTTTGATTGATAAATTGCCCTTTCAAAAGCACATTTTCATTTAAAAATCACACTTTTCTCAGGAAAACACATCTTTACTATGTGCTTTCATTTTTGATGGATGATTCTGTAATGTCTTACCTTTTTCTTTCCAGGGCTTGAGTGGTATGAAGGCATAGGGCCTTGTTTATTGTTTGTAATCCACGAAACTCTGCACAAGAAATTTGAGGAAAAACATCCCGTCTCTAATAAATCTGTTTTCTATTTCAAATTTTCCACTATTGGTGAATGTTTTTCTGTTTTAAGAAAAGAAATTGACATATGTTAGAAACTAGATAATAGCAAAGTTGTTCAGTCAGATCTCACCATCTTTTCTTACATGTTGCAGCTGTAGTTATCCCAAGTCTGGATTGTTCTACTTTGCCCCTCCTGCTCTTGGATCCCTCTCTCAGCATTGGGATGCTAATTCCACCTCTGCACTGCAGGTCCTTCTGTTAAAGCTGTGTGTGCTAACCCCCCCTGACAACCAAGGTCTGGTACACAGCAATGCTGGCTATATATTTGTTATTAATGTACTCAATCCAAGAAATTAATATTTTTATAAGGTGATTTCACTTCTTTTACTTCTTTTACTTCTTTTACTTTACTTATTTTAATGTTATTGGGTGGATTTCACCAACTGGAAAATTGATCAAACTGTAAGATAAACACAATTTTTTGAGAAATGAGTCTGGCCTCATCCAGGGCATGACTCCAAATACTACTCACTGGAGGCTGCTTGTGGAGATGAAAGGGTAGGTAAGGTTCACTCAGCTCTCAGCAGCTTCTGTTAGACTGTAGAGGATAGGGTGACTTGGTGAAGCACAAGACCCTTCTAAGCTCATCATAAAAGATGTGCAAAGTAGATGCTGCTGAGAGAATAACCAGCACAGCTCCCATCCATCCTTTCACTGCCACCCCTTGGCACACAGCTCACTCTTTGCTCAGGGCCAGCCAGCTGATGGCTTGCCAGCAAAGGGGATTTTGCAGCTGTGTTGTACTGCTGAAGTCTCCAGCAGTGCCCCTGGCTGACCTTCTGCCTCAAGGTCCTTCTGGTAATCTAAGCCACCAGATGCCAGACTGGAGACTGAAAAAAAGAAGAAGAATTATAACAGAGAAATTAATTTTGCCTAGAAAAAGGAAGGACGTTTTTTCTGTCCAGTTTCTGTGAGTGAGTGCCACATGCAGAACACAGACTGGCTATAAAATCTTGAATTGCTGGATCCATGGGATCTTTCATTTATTTTCTTCTAATAAATCAGCAGTGTGAGAATAGACTGATGAGTCAGACCATGCTGACAAGAGCATCTTCTGAAGTGGCTGAGGAACCAGCAGAGACCTTGATGATTTCAGACAATTTTTGATCAGTATTTAAGCCTCTGTGAATAAAAGCTTTAAAATATGCCTGCAAGCTAATGGTTGATGCACTGGGGATATGAAGAAGATTTAACATCCCAACAAGCATGGGTGAAGGACACGAGGCTTACCAAGCCATCCACTGCATGTTTCCAGCCTGCT
The DNA here is from genome assembly GCA_024865655.1 of Emberiza elegans. Classification (NCBI taxonomy): domain Eukaryota; kingdom Metazoa; phylum Chordata; class Aves; order Passeriformes; family Fringillidae; genus Emberiza; species Emberiza elegans. Next base: position 58,923,470 of record JALJVW010003023.1, on the reverse strand, counting down.
GGAATATTTGATGAACATAAAGCATGTTGATGATGGTACTAACCAAATGAGATGGAAAGCGCTGTCTCCATAGAATAATGGAAGTCTTAGAGGTGACATTGTCACATTTAAATTTTTCTCAGCAAATGAAATAACTTAGAAGATCCTAGTTTGTTTTTTTTTTTAACGAATTTGCAAGGACACAAACAAAAGTAGCTAAAAACCTAGCCTGATATATTTGCAGTTCCCAGCGATCCTCAATTAGAGATATAACAATATAATCTTTTCCTCTGGGGCAGGATTTTCAGGAGTGCTCCATGGTCTGTAAACCTCTTCGTGAAGTGGATGACAAATATGAGATGCAGACTCACTTTGAGGGAAGATGGGAAATGGTTAGTAAGTGGGGATTTAACCCCATGGCAATACACAAATTCTGGGTGGTGTGTTTCCATGACACCTGGAAAAAGCCACTTCATCTACACTGGATCTGCATCTCTGCATATACCTGTGGGAGCTGAGGTGGGCTGAATAATGAACCCATTCATAAAACCCCAAGTACATTCATACCGCAGCTGGATAAATACATGTGCAGGGACCAAGTGTAAAATAGTCTGACATTAAAATGAAACTAATTCATACAGCTATGACTGTACAAAATTGCCACAGCTTTATTGTCTCCTTTCTTTTGCAAGTTCACACATGAAATGCCAAGCTTCCCTTAAGACATAGTTTCTTCTTTTGAAGACATTGCATAAATTGTTAGATGTAAAGGTTTAAAAGACTCTTGTCTCCCTTCAAAATGTATCTTTTGTCTAAATGTCTAATATCTAAGATCTTATAAAAGGGACCTCACTGGTGATCCTTTAGTGTGAAAAATGAAGGTAGCTCATGTTTTTATAGTATAGGCACTTTTCTCTTATTAATGCTGTGCAGTAAAAAAGAATATTTGCAGTGCTGCAGTGGTGAGATGGATGTTCAAGATAATAACAGAGGATGCCTACCATGAGCCTAAGAGATTTTGTCCTTTAAAATAATATATAAGGCTATATCTAGGAACATGCTGGAACTATGAATATTTATTTATAATGTGGCTTTATCTCATCAGTGGATTTCCCTTAAGAGAGAAATACTTTCTTCAAGGACATCTATTGTTTGAACAACCCTATGGTATACACTTTTCTACTTTGCCCCTGTAGTCAGTATACAATGCAAGATTATACTGAAAAATCACATAGTATTTCTTAGCTTACATAACAAACTTTTAAGGGAAGTAGATGAAAAAGTACACCAGACCATTAAAGGGAAATAAACTGCTGAAAAATAATACAAGCAACTCTTAAAAAACAGGTTATCTCTTCTAAAGGGAAAAAAACATTTCATTTTCATGTCATTTTGCCTCCTGAGCCAGTAATATGGGTTTAACAGTCTTGTTTTCCCAGGAGGAGGTACAGGTGGTTATACCCAAAGCCAGACAGATGTGACTGTCTCTGAGGGCAGTGTGGAAAAAAGCTCACAAGGAGGAGGCTTCTAAGACCACATTCCCCTCACCTCTGGTCACTGTTGTTACACTGGACAAGACTAAATAGGATCAACCAGCCAACCTCAAAGTAAAATCAAGCTGCAGATGTGGTACAGGAGCCAGCTCTCTGCCAGTGCTCAAAAGTGCTACTTCTGTCTATAAAGTGTCCTACTGATGAGTCATCTTGTCATCATTACATAGAAAATGAGTAAGTTTCTTAAATATGTCAGCTAATCTGTTGAAGTTTGATTTAATGGCAATCAGTATAATCTATTACACATCACATTAATCCATTAATGAAGCAACATCTGCAAGTCAACTGGCTCTGCTTTTGTCTATATTCAAATGGTGCATTTAAAAAGACTGCCCAATAAAATGTGACTATTTATCAAGCCATAAGTGTTCTGCTTAGCATTTAAGGCATTGTTCATTAATAGTCTTCCATTGTGTACTTTAATTGGTCTCTGAGCAGATGAGTGGCATGCCTGTGCAGAATGATTAATTAATAGTTTTTCAGATACGATTTTAACCACATAGCTTAAATGACTGAAAACCTTTCTTCCGTAATGGGTACAGGCACCTGTATAATGTGTGCTGAAGCTGCTTCTCCAGCTGCAGAGCTCAGTTACATGCAAACAGGCCTTAGCCATTTCATTTAGACAAAAGACCATCATTAAAATGACTGGGCTGTCTTGTATCATTAAGTTGAGGAGATACAGTGTGTGACTGAAATGGATAACTATGGAACCACTCCTTCACACACATCTCTGACGTACTTTACACTGAATGACCAAGGAGAGGGGCTGAAAAGTTGAGATTCACCTCGCCAAACATAAAACCATTTCACAAAACTGAGTTTCCTTTAGAAACAACTGGAAGAAGAGGCATTTTCAAAGTATGATTCACTATACTACAGGTGACTAGAATAGCTCACATAAGCTGTGTGCTATTAGTAATGTTTTTGCTCTTTTGACTACAAGCAGGTCATCTAACTAGCTTAGGTGTAAACACCTCTGCTGTAATAATTTAAAATGAATGGTGAGTGTATGCATGGACTGAAGGATGGTGTTGGAGTGCTGGGTTTGTTACTAGTGTCCATCTTGGGCACTTAGATAGCCACAACTGCAATGTCACAACTGCACTGACTATAGATATATGTGGTGTGATAGATGAGTAATGCGATGGTTGACTCTCAGAATTAAAAGGACAAATATTATATTTATGTTTAGAGAAGTTTTAGATATTTATAGTTATGTTTTTACCCCCCCCCCCACACTGTTATCACGGGCTAGCCTGGGTAGTTGGGGCATTTGGGAGGGTTGGCTCATTACTGTGGCAGCACCTGACCTCCAATCAAGATGTAAGAAATTATCTCCCCCACTGACAGCAAAGAAGGAATTGATTGACAAGACTTTGGGAGGGGCTAAAGGGTTAAAAGGAGGAACATCCATTGTGCGGATGACCACATGGTGGGAAAAAATCCTTTGCTCCTGGTGCTGTATTATTTCCTCTATTCAGTCTTCTCTTGTATTTTTGATAAGGTTTTAATAAATTGTGTTAAATTTTTGGAGGTGAGTGGCATTTCCCACATGTGGCATGTGGCCTTTCCCTCCACACTGACACTGAGATGTCTGGGCTCCATGGCTCTGCAAGCTGTTGCCTTGGTCACAACAGTAGTTTCATCTTCCAGGCAAACTCCTCTTTTTAGCATTTCCCCTGACACCTGTTCTCTTCTCCTGACATTGCTCTGCAGCCTGTGGGGGCAGTTTGCTTCAGAAAGTGGCATCTGCCTCTGCCTCTGCCCCTGCCACCAAGGCTCCCACTTCTGACAATGCCAGGCTGAAATCCCTGCTCAGGAAAACATGAGAGGGAGTTGTTGCCTTTCTCCTACTGCTCAGCAAATACAGTTTCCACAGCAAGAGGTTCAGACCAAGAGCAGCAGCTCCTCTTTAATCACGAGTATGACCATCAGTTCCCTATCCCTACTCGTTCTTCAGCAATCTTTTGTAGATTTTCCATTTTCACTAACAGAACCAAAATGCATTCACAAGTCTCCATACCTTTTTTTTCAATCTTCTTTCTCCACTTTCTCCTCCTAGCCATTGCTGAGCTGCTTTTCAAAGTTTACTTGTAAGGCAATCATACAGCTCCAGCAAGACTACTAAGATAACAAGAACATATATATGCACATTCAGTTTGCTGCTTACTGAGGAAGGTTTGTGGGGATGCTGTTCTTTTAAGCCCAGCTGGAGATCAAACATCACACAGGTGCTCATCCAATAATCCCTTTCTTCCCCCTCCACCGCAATGGAACTGTGAGGAGGATCACTGTTCAACCTGTATATTGAGATAAGGACAGTTTAATAACCTAAAATAAAGGAGCATATAACAATAATGTTAAATAATAATAATTATGATAATAAAAGGAAGAAATCAAGTGCTGCAAAGAACAATTGCACACCACCTGCTGACAAATGTCAGACCCCACTTCCTGAACACAGATTAGCCTCTTCCAGGTAACTCCCCCTAGCTCATATTCTAGGTATGATGCTCTATGGTGTGGAACATCCCTTTGGTCAGGGTCACCTGTCCCAGCTATGCTTCCTCCCAGTTTGTTTTGCATCTGTCCTCACTGGCAGACCATGAGAAAAGGAAAAAAACATCCTTGACTTAGGATAAACAAGACTTAGCAAAAAACCCAAAACATCAATGTGTTATTTAAAACATTCTCATTCCAAATCCAAAACACAGCATTGTGACAGCTACTAAGAAAAAATTAACTCTAGCCTAGTTGACAACCAGGACAGGGGAGATAATAATATCCTTTATTAGGACAATTTACACAGTTACAAAAATTACAGTAGGTGTTGGGCATCTAGTTCTGTCTCTGAGCTGCTGTTCAGGTTACATAGTAGTGATGATTTAATATTAGGAGAAACTACAGGGTTTTACTATTATTCTTTGTTCTACACACAATACTTTAACAGACAATCAATGATGGCCTTTCCCATCTCCCAAGGAGTATATAGTCAAAGATAATTTATGTTTCACAGAAAGAATCTCTTTTGTTCCTTTTCTTGTTTCCTTTCTCTCTAATCTGCTATGATCTATTAGCACAAGAGAGAATTAATGCTGCAATTTAGGCTTTAAGCCTTCCTTTCATAAATTCTTAATTGAATGTGAATTTCAGGAATGCAAGAAATGCAGAATGAGGATTTTCATCTCTAAGCTTCAGGTAGAAATTTCTCAGGCTGATCTGCAAATAATGCATGTTAATACAGTTACGAAGTGAAGTCTGTGTGGAGTTATGTAAATTTACACAACATACACAGGTTTGTTTGGTTTGTTGTTTTGTTTGGTTTGGGTTTTTGTTTTGTTTTATTGGGTGGTTTTGTTAGGTTTTTTTTTTTTTGGTCTGCTTTCCTATTTGTAGTATAATCTCCATATTGTACAAGTTTCAAAAGTGACTTAGCTTTGAAATTTTGTGAGCAATGACAAACACTCATTTGTACAAATGATCCAGGGGGATCACTCATTTGCCAGCCAAGGATATGGTTTTATTCTGATACTAAAGAATCCATTAAGTGGGTCTTTGATGTTATCTTGGGCCCAGTTTGATGTCATATTCTAGCAGTACTGTGGCTTTTGCTTTTTCATGGTGTGGAAAGTAGGAACAAAGTCAGCATTAGGGACAGGAAGGTAATCAGAACCTACACATGAAAGTGACACAGTAATTTTCTGATTGATGAAAAAGAGGGGAAATCAGATGGATTATCTGTCACTTTTACATCTTCTCCTTATTCTGTTCTTCATCAGTGTTCCATTTCCTTCACCTCCTTCCTCTCTTTTGTCTCCCAATGCTTTTCACTTATATTCTCTCTTCCTATGTAACTTCAAATATGGAAAGGTAAAGCAGACTGATGTGCTACCTGCAACCACGGTTCATTGTTCTGGGGTGCTCTGCCCTTGTTCCACACTGGGATTGACTTGTCTGTTTCAAATCCTGTCTGTTCCACATGTCCTTTGAGGAACCACTCATGGATGTCCTAGTTGCATGACCATTAACTGTGTTAACAAAAATCCACATTTGTAAGTGAGTAAACAGAGGTTAAAGGGTTCTTATCTTCACTAATTCAGATGATGATGACCTCCTGTAGCTTTGGAATGATCCCAGCTCATGGGTTTTGCTGTCTGCCCCAGCCAAGGTTCAGCTTCACATTGGGATGAGCTACAGGGGCATGCAAACTTTTCTACTTAGTGCCCCTCAGTGCTCAGTGGTAAACAATTGTGCCGGCTAGAAATGAGCCATGGTGTTCCCTAAAGCCTCTCAGTGTATTCCAGTGGAGTAGAGGAACAAGTTTGTAAGATGTCCCACGGTGTGTTCTCATCCCTCAGAATTGCCATTGCCCCTGTGGAATAATGGCAGTGCCTTCCCTTTGACAGCTCTTTGCTGCTTCATCTCATCTGTGCCTGGCTACTGTCAGAGACTGAACAGCCATAGAGTAGGTGTGAGCTGCAATGGGAAATGGTCAGCTCTCTTCCCAGTCACTCCTGGTGATCCTGAGCTGAGTACAACCACAGAGAAACACAGAGCTTTTTCTGGCTCTTCCAATTTTAGTATAATTTGATTTTGTTTTTTCAAAAGTCTGCAAATGGCAAAGACATGGAGAAAATACTGTTCATTTTAATATCAGGACACCTGTTCTAACACCAGTGTCTTTCTTTGCTTTACCAAATCTTTTACTTTGCTTTCTTCACACTTCCTAATACAATGCCCAATTGCAAATTAATTACTTGATATGTATGTTGAATAAAGTAGGTTTCTTTGGAAACACTGGATGTTACAAAACAATTAAGATAGTAGCATAGATACAGGAAGTGTAAAAGCAGCAGAAATCTCTGTTTGGCATTTGCTGATTTCTAAATTTTTGATTTGGCAATTTATGCTGAGGAGTTCTTTCACTGTCAGGGTTTGAATTGAGCATCATTTCCTCCACTGCATCAGTAGGAGGCAATAGGAAGCCTGGCAACGCATCAGGGCATATCAACATCTGAACTTGAACTTTCCAAACAAGCTGCTCTCACCTGATGCAAAGAACAACCCAAGGAGGAGCTGTCACCCTGCACCAGGCTGGGCTGCTGAGCCCCCTGCTCCCTGAGCGTGTGCCTGGTGCCCTGCCCTGCTGCCTCACCCGAGCTGAGCTTTGTTTGCTGGCTCTGTGGACCCTCACTGAGACTGGAATGTTTCTGTACATCACTCTTCAGCATGAGCTGGACTCACAATGCAAATATGACAACTGGATTTTTCTGTTAATATTATGTACCAGCTAAACCTGTAAAGAATTTAACAGGGTGTTTCCTGAGCCCAGCAGGAGTTTCTCCAGAAAATGTCCCTAAAATATTTTTTAACAGAAAATGTTAGCCAATTTATTTTTATGAGCTTTAACCGTAATTTTCAGTAGGAAATTTACTGTAAATAAATGGAGTTTTCCTGGTGTAAAACTGAGCACAGTGGCAAGTTAGATGCATCTGTGCAGCAGTTCATAACTGATGTATTAGATTTTCTGTTTCATAAGAAATATACTTGCAATTTAAACTAAAACAAACCCGTAAATATTCTTGTCTAAGTTTGAAACTTAGAGCTATTCTTCCTCCAGGATCTCTAACTGAAACCCTCTGGTACATATGAAGACTAACTTTTATGCCTTTAATTTTCACTTTTCAGCTATCCAGTTTTTAAGATATTTACACCTAAACTTACGACAACAGGCTTATCTGAATTGGTTGCACCTGGTTGCACATGACACAGTTAAAAAGATGAAGACTATAGCATTGGAGTGACAAAAGTTCCTATCAAACATTTCCACAAATGCCCAACTCATCCTTTCTAGTGCTGTGACTCACCCAGTCATCTTGCCTCAAGCAAAGGCAGAAAGATAAACATTCAGTTGCATCCTAAAGGATGGTATTTATCATTGCTAACATCAAGCTAAAACAGATTTTTCATCTCTTTTTTTCTTTTCACAAAAATTAGGTGGTATCTTTTAACTGTGGAGGTGGTATTGGAGACAATGTCCTACCTCCTAGTCATTAAAGACTAATACATTAAAATATTTGGATTTTTGTACTTGTAATCATTATATGTAAAATACATGCCTCTACAGACTCTGTCTGGATAACAGTCTTTTTACAGAAAGTCATCCCTCCTGCTCCCTGACAGCAGGCTAGTCAAGTTGTGATATTTAAAAAGTGGTAAATAAAGATTAAATTTCATTTAACAAGATTGGATGTCTTTTGATTCACAACAGAAATATTTGAAATTGGGACTTGAAATTACAATCACAATTACAGTGTTAGTACTGTGAACTTAAAATCACCATAAGAGCAATTGTTGCATATATCCCATTATAGAGGAGAATGCCTGAACCAATTAATAGAAGAAAAGTGTTAAGTTGAAGAATCAGAGCTTCTGCTATGAAGATCAAACAAATAAAATGTTCTGACTTTCTCTGTGTACTTACAGCTTTCATGGAAGTTTGAACACAATACAAACCCAATTGATCATGTGAAACATCCAGATAATAAAGCTACTTGGTCATTACCAAAGCAGGTCAGGCTTCAGCCAGCAACCTCATCCATTCTCTCCAGTCATCCATTCCCCAAAGGTCTTTTTTGATGAATTTTACTGTTTTTTTTGCTTCAAGCTAAAGCTGAGTCTTTGTACTGCCAGGTTCTCACCATGCCATGAGCATTGCCAAGTCAGCCACGGAGCTCACCACACAGCAATCTCTGCTGATGTTTTGTGTGAGACATCTAATTGGTTTTGCTTATTTTATGCTGTGAGAATTGCAGAAAAAGAACAACAGCCCACTGCTCAGTGTTTGCTGCCTCTTCCCAAGAGGCACCTAGATTAAATTCTTTTAGAAGCTCAAAGTACAGTTTTAATAACATCTTGCAGCTAAAGAAACTCCTCAGTTAGCTGCAGAGCAGTGGCTCTTTATCAGTCCCACTCCCTCTTGCTGCTCTAGCTTTTGGCAAGATCACTATCTTCCTGAAGTGATGAAAGACAATATTAAGTACATACATCAAAATGAAAGACATGGTAAGTCGTTTTTTATCTTAGTGTTTATTAAGACTGTTCATCCATGATTTATTAAGAGTGGTGCTTTTAATTGATAGTAGTGAAAATTAAATCTCTGTCATAATAGATCATATCAATATCTCCTTGTATCCAAGACTAAAACCCAAAACCCTGTTATTTACTTCTTGTAAGGAATACTGTGTTGCATGATTTCATATGGGAATCTAGTCTTTTAGGTTTTACTTCTAGGCTAGAGTGGCAGTTCAGAAATATGGGGTGATAATTCAGATATACTGGTACAATTAGAAGCCAATTAAAAATTTACAAATTAGGCAGGCTGGTGAGAGAATGCTAGGAGAAATAAAAAATGAGATATAATTATCAGGCAGATATGCAGAGAAGCAGGTAGAAGTCATTAGTCTGGACCTTCACAATATTACAAGAGCAGTTTCAGCTCTTTCTGGTAACACTTCCCCTGTTTTCCTCTCAGATGTTAAGTCTAGAATCTGTCAGTAAGAATAGAGCAGTGAGAATATGGCTTGCGTGGGAAAAGTGCCTTGAAAAACATCCAAGGTCTGAGGTACTCAGGAGTGCACAGATTTGTTTTGGCATCCAAACTGCCATTACATAGACTTCAGAGCAGTGGACCTGTGTTTCATACTTGCAAACTTCTCACTTTTACAGAAGTGTGTAAAGTAACCTGGTTATCCTGGGCCCAAAACCCATGTGTGCTTAACTTTCTCAGTGTCCAGCCTTTAATAACAGCTGGCTAACTTAATCTTTGTGATAAGACTAAGGCAATTCACATGGATCTACTGAACCTTTGGGCAAAATGCTGAAAGTACCACCTATTCCCTGGAAGCTTAGGACACATTCATACCTCCCACTCAAAGGAAGTTAGGTGATTTCACATAGGGTGGCCTTAAACACTAATTTGGTTATTCCTATTTTTATCACTTCCATACTGCCCTGCCACTGATGTCAGTCAGCTTCTGACATGTTGCTGGCTGCTCCCTTGGAGGCTGGCACTTGCTTTTATATTCACACAGAGAAGGATTTCTTTGCAGGCATTACCATGGGAATTTGTTGGGTTCATGAAAATGCAGGAATGCAGCAAGAGGCAAACTCCAAAAAAGTGATCCAACTTCAAGGAGAAGCAATCTGCATTACCCTGGATGACTTTTCTTTGTCCCAGTAGATGCTTAAGATCCACATTTATCTTGAAGCAGATTTCTGTCCTATTACTCAGTTCTTTCTGAGTTATAATTTCACCTAAGAGGAGTGACTATATAGTTGCCAGGGAAAGTTACCTGTTCTCAGGTGTAGAACAAGCAGGATTAGAAGAGACTGTCAAGATCTGATTAGTAAGGTTCTTAGAAATGCCTCTGCCCGAATTAAGGTGCAAACGAGACCACGTGTCTGTGACAATAGTATGGGTTTTATTTGATAGTAAATCTGAGAGAGGGGGGAGAGAGAGGAGGGAGAGAGAAAGAAATAGAAAAGAGGTGGGGGCGACAGAAAGAGAGTAACAGGGACAGAATAAGGAAAATATCACCACTCCGTGGAACCCCACGATGTTCCACTGGTCCTCTCCAACTGGTCTTCTTGGTGTTGAAGGTGCCCCCAAAAAGCTCAGAATGTGATGGGTTAATATACCCTCAGGCCAGGTAGGAAAATCTAGGCACCTCCCTTGCGGGGGGATTTGCTGTTGTCTCTTACACCAGACTCTGGGTTTGCTGCATCACACGCAGTCCTGTGGTGCCAGGCTTCAGGAGTGACTCTGGGGGGCACTTTGGGGGCCCTTTGGTGGATTAAGGCACCCCCTCACTGCCTCTCACAGGAATGCCTCATGGATGTGGCCTTCCTGGGGTTGGGGGTTCCATGGCCAATCGCCTAAGGGAGGATGGGCTCACTGCCCCTGAGCAGAGGTTACAGCACACCAGCATCTCCTCCCCCATACCTCGGCTGGGGAAATCTGTGCAAACCTGCTCCCAGCAAAGGGGTCTGTGGGATACGGCCCCCCCCAACCAAAGATGATTCTTAGCACGACTGCTGGGGTTGGATCACATTCTTTTTCCTTGTTTACTTGTTTGTTTCAGGTGATTTTAGAATGGGTTTTCCCTTTATCTAATCTCAGCAGTTTGACTTTCAGTCCAAAGTCCCCAGGAATCTTCAGGCAGGCTTCTTTAGTTGTAGCTTCTTCATACAGCTTTTGTTATAATGAGAAAAACTTTTTATCAACGTTTGAGGCATGAATTATTTCAGTCTCTGACAACATTCTTGGGCACTAAGTCTGCTACCTTGCTGTCACAGAAAACTGTGTCTCAAAGACAGGAGTTCAGTGTAGCAAAGGGGGCACAGTCCTGCTGAAGGCTTTATCTGTGTCACTGTCTTAGAAAGACTGACTGGTTTCCAATGCATTTCTGTCATCAATAAAATGAGTTAAAATATTTTGCAGTGGAGCTACTGCTGCAGAGTCTTTTTCCAGAAGTAAAGGTTGAGCCTTTGGTTATCCAATAGGTGCAAAGGCACCAGCCAAATTCCTGAGTTCTTTCCTCCCAGTAACTTATTCCTTTCTGGCCACTAAAACCCAGCTTTGTGCTGGGCTTAGGCCCTGATTCCTAAGCATTAACCTCCAAGTTTGGTCACCCTGCAGATGAAACTCAGCTTGGCTGGTGACATCAGGCACTCTCTGTGTGAGCTTTTCACGCTGTAGGTGCATGCTTGGTTACAACACTAAGCATCAGCACAGGTTCTCTTGTCCTGCTGCTGCTACCGGCACCCATTGCAGGTGAAACTGCCTTGCCTTCTGCAATTTGTGCTTAGGTTAATCATTTGACACAATAACCCAATCATTGTCTTTAATTAACACTAGCTTCTGATCACTAGTTTTGGCATTAAAAAAAATACAATCAAACATTAAAAAAGAAAGTTTTTCTTTCCCAGACTCAACTTCAGCCAAACACTCTTCTCTCATCCTCACATCAAATTCCCTTATTTTCACTGTGGTTGCACTCAGACTTTCCCAATGCCTTCTGTGAAGAGATAGGGATTATAGGTTGTTTGGATTGTGTGCGTGTTGGTTTTTCCTGCTAACTTCTGCTTCTTACTAGCTTTCTTCTACCCTGTTGTGGCTCACCAGCGACTGCAGTCCCTTGGGGATGTCCTTGTCCTGGCATCTCTCACACTGGTGTCGGAGCAGCCTGGACCCATTATGTGCATCCTAGGCAGTTCCTATCCTCTCCTTCCACACAGGACACCTGCAGACCCTGCTGCCCAAACCTGTCATACCCAGAGAGGTTATTCCAGAACAACACAGCCCTAAGGGGAACATTTACTCTTCTCCCCAAGTCCTAGCTTTGTTGGTGTCTAATTCATTTCTCTAAAAGCATAGCTCTTTAGCTTTAGTTGTTATCCACCCTTCCAGGTGTTCAGCTGGGACTTGAACCAAATGAAAGAGGAGGAAATTTACAGCAAATCCCAAAACTGTCTTTTGGCCAGGTCTCAGTGCTACAGGTAACTCTTTTAAGTGTTCACACACAGTAGTATCTTAGTCATTAGCCATTTTTCATGTCTGATATTTAAAGCAGATACTTATGGTAACTTCATGGTGACTGCTTATTAAGACTGGCCCTTAATAAACTGGTAGGGAGGACCCAGTAGGGAACACTGCAATGAGTAAATGTTTTTAAGAATAAGTGCTTATGGCAGGGATTTCCAGTAAGAATCAATTGTTCACAGAATCCTTGTGGCTTTAAATAAATTGATTGAAACATCTGTCACAGCCAAGCTTGGAAAAGAAAATTCCCCAAAAAACAGATTACATAAAATATATATTTATGAAAATTTTATGCTGACAGAAACAGCCCATGGATTGCCATGCCATTTCTCCTTTCAAATTTTCAGCTTTTAAAATAAATGTATTTACATATTCTCCCTTTTACCAGTGATTTCTTATACAGATTGACAATAGGACACAACTCACACGTCCCTTTCTGCCTTTGCTTTGCTTTTGCATTTCATTTTGCCATTGTGTTTGAAGTGGAATAATATACACTGGCATAGATTGTGTTTTCTGTTACTTTTGATTACTCACCAAATCATTCCGGAGAGTTCGTTGAGCTTTTTTCCTAATTATTTGGTTTGATCTCTGCTTGGGGAATAGGGCATTCTTTGCTGTGCTGTCCTGAAAATAATTGCATTAGCAGTGATTGTTTTCTAATAACAGTTCTGTGGAATAAGTGCTTTGAGGCTATATCCGGCTTTATTTATGAGAACAAAAGAATTCTGCCCAAATAATAATTGAGTAAGGACTTTGTGTGTTGGTTCACTATTTGTAAAATATTTATACACCCCATGACAGCTACTACATGTCTTCACTTCTCCAGTACAATAAAGAACAAGTATCATGTCAAACCAACTGTTATGATGTTGTCATCCAATCTGGGCAGCAGAGTGCCTTGGGATGGACATGAGGCTGTCCAGATATTCATGAGAGCTGATGGCCCAGACAGGGCAGAAATATCTGCAGTAATATCATTCTGTAGGATAATATTTTGTTGGGCTTTTTTAAATTGTAATAACAGCCCAACTTGATTCTGACACTTTTGGCAACACTGAAAGATGGTTTGCTTTCCCCAAAGTATTCTCATTTATTTTATACTGGGAATCTTCAGGCTGATAGAAAGGTAATGAGAAAGAATGACAGTGTTTTAACTGGGTTCTCAGCATGTATTTGGGTTTTGAATAATACCTAGTGATTATGTGGCATTCATTCAAAGTGTTCCACAGGTTTGTGCCTAGGTATCCTGCAGTGCCGCTCTTCCTGACATTCATTTTGAGCAGGGTTCATAACAGTTCAGACAAAGGCTTTCCACTGATATTAGTGGTGGATCTGAGCAAATAATTCCTGCACAGAACAAAGCCACTATCATCCTCCAGCTCCTCTTTATTCTTGTGCTACAATTAACATTCAAAGTAATATTTTCCGTGGTGTAATTTTCATTTTTAATTTACACTTTGTGGAATATTGAATATTTCAATACATGCTTTTTCCAAGTTTTCCCTTCTCAGCTGCATAAATCTAACACAGAAGCTCAATCCTTAATTATTTATGCTATTCCAGTGCACCAGTGTAATTCTTTTACATATCTTGTGGGTTTAATTTTGCTTTTTATATTCTATAACCTGTAAGAGTACAGTTCAAGAACTTTTAAAAGTTGCTTCAGGAAATAGTTTTTGCTTCTTTGAGAAGTCAAGAATCAAGTGAAATACTTAGAATTATATCTGGAGAATTATCATTCTGAAAAATCATTGTGACAAGCTGTAAAATAAATGAAAAAAAAATAAACATCAGTTATCCTTGAATACAGAAAATAAACCAAATGGAAACAGAGCTTCCAGAACTCTGTTCTTCAGGTGTCAATTAATTATTTATTATTATTATTTGTCAAACAAAAGCTCATTGTCAATGCAATGTATTGATCATTATTTTGACGTCTGCTGACTGTTCTGCCTGCATATACACATTCCAGAGAAGTTATATTGATTAATATGTCATCAGCACTGTTTATTAAGATGCAGTGGCTTGTTCAGACTATCAGAAACCCATAAATATAATAAATTTGGATATCATTAAGGTTAAATAGCCATAGTTTCTGTCTTTTCCTCTCCCCTCTTAAAAAATGTGGCCATTCCTTTCATTTTGCTATACTGACTTTTACATGTTCCTCTCTCTTTTCTCCCTTCGTAAACCTATTTTTCCATCAGCCAGCAGGGAGTTATAGTCTGTAATGAGAAAGTTGCTGCTTTTGATCCTTTTATAAGGTAACTGTGATTAATTTTCGTGGGTATTATACAAAAAGGAAGAGGACAGAATTAATCCCCAATTTTAGGGATGCAACAATTAATGCTTAGGTACAATTAAATGCTTAGGTATACCTTACTCAAGTAAACCTTCCAGTGACATAATTTAGTAAAAAATAGATCAACCAAACAAAATGGAAGACTATGAGGATTGAATTTATTGCTATATATTTTTCCCGACATCACTTATTACTGCTGTGGTCAGAACTTTGCTGGTAATGACCTTTTGATATTCATGAACATCTTGGGTTTGGGCCCCAAAGAGTGAAAAATGTGTTTGCAAATTCCCTTAATGACAGCCAAAGTCTTTGCTGGCTCATCTGGCACTTTTCCTTTAGTTATCAGTCTTACATGGACCTAAGATCATAAACTCAGCCATTCTTAGCTCCTAACTCCAGTCATAACCTGTGAAGAATCCACAGGATTAAAAGCAATCTTTTTTTACTGCTTCCTCATCTGTTTTATAGGCTATCCTATCAAGAAAGGTTTAAACCATGTATTATAGAGAATTTGTAATGATTTCATATGGGTTTGTTCTTTAATTTGGTTGAAGTAAAAGATGTAAAGGTCGATTAAAATATCAAACTTCTGCGTGCCTTTTCTTTAGTTTCCTTGCTATTTTTGAGCATTCCCTGGGTTACTGTGGTAGTAATTTGCAGTTTCAGACTTCCCCCATAAAGAAGTGCCCAGTGAGGGACATTTTCTTTATCTGAATATGTTATGTATTTTTATATGTGTCACCAAATTAAAAAAAAAATCCTCAAATATCCTCAGTACATTAATATTTTTTGTAGCAGGGTATATGATATGGAAGTGTAACACTGCTCTGTTGTCAGGAATGGTTAAGTGTAAATATATCTACCCAAATATCTTGCATACTGCAAAAAATTATGAAAGAGTTCAGTTCTACACTCAAAATGGTCTCAGAAAAGAAAATAGGTCTTGAAATCTGAAGAAATATAGACAAAAACACTAATCCAGAAGATGATTGATACTGAAACATGCTGAAGAAGCAGACATGCTCTTTTATGTACCTTACCTTTTCTGTTGTTGAATATTGTAATATATTCAGCAAATATTCTTGATAGGGTTTGATCATCTCTATCTGATCAATGACTCTTCTCTGAATAATTTATTCAAATATTAATGACAAACCAGATCAAATAA
This sequence comes from Emberiza elegans, assembly GCA_024865655.1. Classification (NCBI taxonomy): domain Eukaryota; kingdom Metazoa; phylum Chordata; class Aves; order Passeriformes; family Fringillidae; genus Emberiza; species Emberiza elegans. The sequence goes on along the minus strand of JALJVW010003023.1, from coordinate 58,907,859 downwards.
GTTATGGGTTCAGTATTTTTTCGGTGTAATCACTGGCCCTAAAAGCTATTACAGGCTTTAATTCATAATGCATTCTGTTCTATATATAACAATTTAACAAGCACCATGAATTATGGAAATACAATTTTATCAAAGGTGACATTGTAAACCTCAAAAATTAGTCTCCAGCAGTTCAGAGAGACACAAATATTACAAAATAGAGTGATAGTCCCATAATTCAAAGCACACTTACATTTTAATTAATACTAAGTTTTGGTGTAACAGTAAATCTTCTTTCTTCTTCACTACATAGCCTTATTTGTCCTCTTTCCACTTCAGTCCCTCTCTGCATAATCACTTCTGTTCCTCCCAATCCTGGTGCTTCTCCCCAGCTCCCGCTGCACCCTCTCAGTAGACATTTCTGTGCATCAGGGCAGAGCTAATCTCCACCTAAGAAAAATGCTAAAATTCTTGCTTATAAGGCAAGGGAGTTGTCCTGCTGAAGCCAATGGGACAATGACACATCTTGACCAGTGCTCAAGGACTCTGAGACTGCCCAAGGGGGTGGATATCAGAGTGATCCTACTGCCCTGCCTCTTTCCATGTCTCTTTCACACACTGTGCACACACTAGATTCCCAATGTTATTTAATCATATGCTGTTTTTTACAGAAAAGGGGGAGAAACTGTTCTCCCCTACCCTTCACACTGGCAATTGTTTTTCAATAAGTCTGTCTAATTTTAACTTTGACTAATAAATATATGATTTGAAAAATAGAAAGTAGCTGGTTTTGCTGCTACAAACAAGATTATTTTCTTCCCTCTCTAAATAATTGTACTTTTCTGAATACCTGTCATTTTACTTCTTACTGTTCAGGAAACATTTCCAGCCTCAGGTTTAAGTGTTTACATTGTCATTGCTCTCACAGAATGGTGAACAAAGATTGAAAACTAAATCCTGTGCCCTGAAGCATACTAGCTTAAAAAGAGAACCAGTTCCACCCCATAAAATACACCTGTCTTGAACAATCAAGAAAAGCACTTTGACATTACTGACTTCTGAAAAATTGCATTGAATCCCCTCCTCCCCTATCCCTGTGTAGATTTTTTTTTCCCCCAGAATTTGGTTTAACACTATTTTTTGATGAAAATTTTGAGGCACAAAAATGAGAAGGAATATGCTCAGTTGTGTTTGGTACTCTCTAATTTTTCTCCTCCTTCCCTTTTCCCTGCCCTTTGAGCTCCATGGTTGCTTCAGCCTTTCTTGCTCTGCATACTGAGGCCAAACATGTTGAGGAATCAGCTTGTGGTCCCTTGACCACAGTTACAGAGTCACAGGTGCAGGAGAAATTTCTTCCCATACTTGAAGAGTCACTTCAATTTTGCTTCAAAAGAGAGGACTGTCTAGAGGTCTAGAACTGCCAGAACAGTTTAATTCTGTTTATAAAATGTGTACTGTTTAGAAAATGTTCTGTGTACACTGGGTTTAACCACTAGCTGGAGTACTGCAGATACTGTAATATGACTGCCTCTCTTGTTTTTCCCCCAGCTCAATTTATTGAAGACTGTATATAGTTAGAGCTGTTACTTTTAGTGTGTCAAGTTGGCAAAAATAGCATCTCAGGTTTCTGTCCTTTGTAGCTTTCTAGTTAGGAGTATCCCTCTTCTACCAGCAGATTTTAACAGAACTCAAGTTACTCTCAGAGTCACAGACTCTTAATATGATTCAGCTTCCAGATTAATAAAATTACTCTCTCTAATGAAGGCTATCTTCTCTTTCATTCATCAGTCTTTTGATTTTGCTTCCAAAGTGCACTTTGGAAAGTGTCACACATTTTCTTCTTGCCTATTCTAAAGAAATTATATATTTTCTTTAAAAAAATCTGATCTCTGCCAAAGCACTGGACATTGTAGGTAAATGTAAAGATAAAAGTAAAGATAAAACAGTTTTAGGTGATGCTGTCTGGATATGAAAGAAGGTGATGTTCAGATCTAAGTTGGACCTACCTTGAATGGTTGGAAACAGGTGACTTCTCAAGGTGTTTTACAAACTGAGCTACTCCATGAGTCTATGATACTCTTCCCTACTGAGAAAAATGCTTCTTCTCAATGATACCAGTCATCTTGAGGCTGGTTCCTGGGACTCTGTGAACTCAGCTTTTTTTCATTCTGGATGAAGCTCACAGCTACAGCATCACTCTGCATTTGAAATACATAAAAACAGGTACTACTTTGTTTAAAGCACATGAAAATGGTTCTTTGTACCACAAGTACAAGAGAATATGAATAAGATTTCTTGTGTTTGTGATGTAAAAGATTAAATGAACAGTGCCTCATTTTCTGAAGAACAAGATCCTGTAAATTGAACATGAGCAATGCCAACTGAAAGGACAAGAAGATGTGTATGTCTGTTTCAGGGCTCTGGAAGTGTTTTATCAATTCCTCTAGACTGCCTTTTCTCTGTCACAGCAGGAAAGACTTCAGAGAGGAATACCAGAGCAAACAGATATACAAACCCTTAATGACAGCAGTGGGTCTTATTACTACAATACACTCCAGAAATGTTTTTCCGACCTTTAGCAATTTGTGGTGGTTGACATTTTAAAAAATAGTCAGAAGGAAAGGTGTTGTGCTTTGTGATATCAAAGTTCATCCGCACCAGGCACTGTGAGAGTAGATTCCAGCTGCAAGTGTGTGAACTTTAATTCCTCTGAAGCTGTTTTATCTTCTAAAAGAGTTTTTTCCCATTCATGTGCCTTTTCTCAACTTTTTAAAAAGCCCCTTTTGTGTCATCTGAAATTCAATTTCACAAATGGACTGCCAAGATACATTGAATCCTAAGGCTCTTCCACCCAGAAAAGCAAAATTAGAGAAGAATATTCACCCCCAAAGCACCTATTCTGCCATAAAAAGATTTTTGTGGCAGCTCTCTTTTATCTTACTGTACTTTTAAAATAGAATGCAGAGTTATTTTCTTAAAAGCCTGAGAAAGCTCTCAGGCATTTTAACCTTCTTGACAAGGTAATGTCTGTTGTCATTTCCATATATTTTGAGTGATGGCTTATGTACCATCCAGTTGTGGGTGGGGCACTTGAGAGAAAGCCAGGACTACAGGACTGTCTGTCCCTGTAAACCTTCACCTCACCTTCTGGCAAGGCAATCCTACCTGGCCTGCCCAAACACTGAGAACTACAGTTCAGGGGTTGGGTTGTAATGTATCTCTTGACAAAAATGAGGGGGCTCCAGTTTTTATGAGAGCCATGAGACATTGCAATGTTATCATCAAATCATATCATTAACATTGTCAGAAAAAGGGCTCACCTCCCTGCCAAAAACCTGAACTCATTGAAGTCCAAACATACACCCCTACCCCACCCTTCTGTTGAAATATTTAAGCCTTAGCAACATTTCAGTTGTTGAAAAGTTCAGGAATGGAAACAACTACTTTTTTCCAAAAAATGATGCTGTTGCAAATAAATAAAGACTTACTGTTAAATTGAGACTATTGAGACCAGAGTATCGTTAGACTCCTCAGAGCCCCTTCTCAGTAGAGACTTAGCAGCCATTTCTGTTTATAAAATCTGTGTTAAAAGCCTCAGTCCAAGATCCAGAAAGTTCTGAAGGGACAGAGAGGAAGTTTCTTTGAACTTTTTAGAAAGTTTATTAAAATCTTGTGTTCACAAGGACACAATCCAGTTTAGGCAAGTATAAATGTGTTGTCTGCCACAATCAGCAGATTTCTTAAATTGGGCGGTTCCTAAAAGCAATGCAAACACTTTCAGAGTGGGTGTAGGTTAAAAGAACCTGGCCATGGGGTCCTCAAGCTCACATTGCTTCTTTTAAGTGCAGTCACGATTTAGAGACAGAAATCCTTGAAAACAATGACTTCAGAGCCAGAACGAAACAGAAGATATTGGACCTTTACAGACACAAAAGGATTTACTGTAAAGGATTATTGCTTAGAAGTTCATTGTCATAGGCTGTAAACAGGTCCAACAGCATTAGGCTGTGGTCACAGCTGATTCCTCAGATCAGTCTAATGGGAGCAGACAGCAGTAAAGCTATACGGCCATGATGCCCTCTAAGCCTGGATCCAAGCAGAGAGCAAAGAGGACGAGCAGAAATGTGGCATTTGTATAAACATTAAATTAGAAGAAATTTTAAATATTAAGCTAAATTCATTAAAAAAAAAAAAAAAAAAAAGTAATTTAGGAGATTTGCAGTTCAGTTAACAACTCTTCAAATTACTCAATTAATGTTAAATTGGGGTGAAAATAGGTCTAATACATAGTAATGAAGCTGAAATTTAGCCTGCAGAGTTAAATGGGCAAGCCCGTCATTCCATGTTAGCGTGAGTGGAAATCAGGAGGGACAAAGGGTGGATAGACAAAATGATACCATTGGCAGACAAAAGCTGTGGCAAGCTGTTCACCAGATATTCACTCTCTGCTGAGCAAACTCATCACTGGCTTGCTCTGAAAAGCTCACAAATTCCCTGCCTTTCACCTTTTGGACAGAATGAAAGATATGCTGGCCAGCTGCCAACTGCTAATTCAAGTGCTTTATTGAGGAGTACAACAGTAATTCAGCCAGGGAGAGACAAGGAGTTTGTGTGGATCCAGAAGAGAGTCTTTGTATTTTTCCTGGAGATTTCTCAGTTGACCCTGACTAATTTCCTCTTACTGGATTTGCACCCCTAGAAACCTTTCTTTGAAGAATGTTTGCTCACCAGAGGAAACTGTCCAGACCATCACAGGTTGGAGAGACAGTCACTGAAGGGGAGAAAATCAATCATTGCTGACCAATGGTAATTCATGAAAACTTCTCTGAAGCCTTGTAAAAACCTGTCTTTTTAGCACGGCAATGTACACAGTACATAGGGCCAAACCTGGCATCCTCATCCATCCTCATCCTAGACAACATGGAGGGGTTTTCTGAGCATTTGGCTAGGTTCTTCTTATTCTTCCTCAGCCCCTTGTACTGCTCAGTGCCAGCATTTCATTGAGGTAAGAAGAGACAATTTTACCCATGGGGAGTCATCCCAAAGTTGAATCCAAACAAAGTAGTTCCCGAGAGGCAGCCTGGAGCTATGGCAGTGCTGTGTGGCAAAAGGAAGTGCCAGTGATGGACCAGCAAGGGAAGCAGAGGGGACAAAAGGATGCAAACATTGCCTCTTCCTTGTTCCTGAGGACAGAGGGATGGAGAGAGCTTCAGACCCTCTGAAGAGGCTATGAGGGGCCTGGGGTTAAGTGTCTTAATTTTGTTCCATGTTTCTAATGCTGGGGGTGCTGGTGGGAGGTGTACTCTTTGACGTCTGTTTCTGCTTTGAACACGATGCAAAATTCACATCCCCTGGTATAAAACTCTGCCTTTGCTCTTCCTCCACCTTCCTGTCCTCAGTTACTTGCAGCCCATGGTCTGATCAAATTATAGAACACATAAAAATAAACCTTCTGTTCAAGTGGCAAACCAGCCAGTTTTGATTTAATATAGACTATGTCTTATGTTAAGAAATTATTTTATGTATTCGTTTTATGTTGCTATCCTGATTTGGGTATCTGAACAGGTTCTACAAGTTATTAAAAATGTTATTTTCCTTCCAAAGTTTATGCCTCATTCCTACACTTGTATCAATGTACTGTATTTTCCTGACCATGTATGTAGAAGTGAAAAAATAGGACTATTAAATTTGTATGTCCTTTAACCATCCACAAACATATTAGACTCATGTGTGGCATTTGAAATGAGTTATTTGGTCTGCACTGACAACTGTGTAGGGGAGAGTTAAGTCAACAGTGCTGTATTCATGGAAAAGAAAGCTTAATAATATTAAAAACCATTTCTGATAGAAAGAGCAGATAGCAACTCAGTCTCACTGAGATCACGGCTTCCGCTTTTGTGCTGCCTGATGTTTGAGATCTGCAATCTCCTGTCTTTGTTTTCCAATCCAAGAAGGATGAATAATAAGAGAAAATAAGAGGTCAGAAAACAGGAGGAACCTCTCCAGGAACCTCTAAATACCTGTAAGTACATGCATGCACACCTGAACAATTTTAGATTTGTTTTAAGTACCCAAATGCAAATCACTGGGAGTGTGTGTGTGTGTGAATTAAATGTGCTAGGTAAAAAATATCACAATGATAATGCACATTAAAAAAAAAAAATCTTCTGCTCATATGATCATTAAGGTGATACTTTTAGCAGAAGTGTAGGCTGTCACATCTCTTGAATTGCGTGAATAGTTCTCATGTCAAAGGTGAGTTTCTGAGACAGGCACTCCTTTTAGTCTGAATTCCTAAGGAAAAAGGTGCAGTTCCTCAAGTACATGTAACAACAGGCTTTTTTTCAAATCCATCATCCCCCATTTCACAGAGGCAGATAGATGTCTCAGACATGATAATTACTGGCAAAGCTGTTCAAGGTGAGGGGCTGCTTAGAAGAGAGACAGCTCCTGCTGCTTTCACTGAGGGCAGGATGGAGCACTCAGCACTCCTCCAGGCTGCCCAGCTCAGCAGCCCCGACCCCTGCCTGCAGCATTGTCTGGGGGACCATGGCACACACATTCCCCCGGCTGGTGGGTGGCAGAGTTACTCAGGGGATGGGGAAATGTCTGGGGGTAGCCAAGGGAATGTGTAGAAGATGTAGAGTGCTTCCCAAGGCAGTTAGAAGGCGTTTGGGGGGCATGGGAGAGTGGGAAGGAAGATCTCTGCTCTAGTGGTCAGCTCACACTGTTTGCCTTCTTACCAAATCACATTTCCTCCATTATTCTCACTACCCTACTACTCTGTGATAATTTTTTTACAGCGACCTGAGCAGTTCCTTATTTAAGATATGTGGTTTATCTTTTGCTCTGACAGAACCCAGCCATTTTTCCCCACCTGATTTTCTAAGGAGAGGATATGGCTGAGCACATTTGTGTTTGCCTTCATCTCCTCTGTAACTGTAAAACTTCATGGCTGACCTCAGTTAAAGGATGGAGGAAGAAAGGAAACCTCAAAAATGCTAAATTCTTATATCTTAAATGAAATTTAGCTGCAGGTAAGAAGAGGGATGTCTTTAATATTCTGACCAAGGAAAGGGACTACATGTCACATCCTCAGAAAGGGGAAATCTGTAAGTTAATGAATGAGACTTTATCACTGTCTTTGCTGCAGAAAAGTTACAGTAGAAACCCCAGTCCAGCCTGAGACACCAACCTCGACAGAACCCTGTCCTCTAACAGAGGGTTTCTTCCCAAAAGGTGAGACTGGGGAGACAAAATTTACTACAGAGGAGAATATACAGTGTGTTTTCTTTCTCAGAAGACTTGTTTTACTTTCTTATTTTTTCTCCCTTCATTTGAAATGAATCATTCAATCTGTGTCACTCTTCCACATTAGATTGTACCAGTTTGATTTTGTTTGATGCAGGGGAGAGGGGAAGCAGTGATGGGATGTGACATGCACTTTATCTTGAGTATTATTTGTCTCTACAAGCCTGAGGTGAGATAAAACCTCAGAAAGGCCCATCGTAAAGGACAGTCATTACTTTGTAAGTGCTTACGCAAATGTGTTGGAAGATTACATTTGGAAAAAAGCTTTTCAGGCTGTCACAGGCTCCACACACATTTTGTCTTTGAGAGCCGAGTTAATCAGAGCACACTGACAGACGGGTGGGGATGATGCAAATTTACAAGTTAGAGGCTTGGTGACTGACAGACACAACACATAATACATGAGAAGGAACAATATGTGAGAACACTTTCCCCAGATTTACAGTATTTTGACTAGAGATAAGAGTAGAACTCCAGATTTATTATTGAGTCATCTTGTAGAGTACATGATATCAGTGTTACTTATTTTATTGAACAAGTCAGAAAGTATTCCTCACTTTAAGAGGAATAAAGGAATAAAGGAATTAATGAGTTTATAGGTTTGGGCAGAGAGGAGAGAGGGCACTGCTCTTTTCTTAGAAAGTGTCAAAATCCCAGGTAGACCACAGGACTCACTATCACCATTCTGCAATGACTGAGAAATTGTCTTGGAGAAATTAGAGGACAAAATTAAATGGGTGCATATGTATGAAAGCATAAAATCTGATCTTTCCTATTTAATCACAGATCTGCAACAGACCTAAGCATGGTAGAAGGAGGGGAATCTGTAGGAGTACCATAAGTAGATCTGCACTCTAAGTGTTCATGAAAGCCACTTGCACTGGTATTTATGGTGCGTTACACCATTTGCAGCATTTTATCTGAACATTCATTGTTTTTCTAAAGAATGATGAAAGTTCTTCCTTCTGTCTTTAACTCAAAACTATTAAGAACTTGAAATCAAGTGCTACATATAATAGCCTTGATGTTTAATGTTGAATAATTTCTAAAAAGTCCTGAAATTCTGGAAGGTTGGGCAGTGATTCAACAATGAGATATACTGAGGCAGATCTAAAATGGTAAAACACAGCAGTAAGTTGTTATTCTTATTTCATGTTATACCTGCACTTTGTATTTCAGGCCTTTAATTTCCTACTGAGTCCCAATAGCATATTCACTTTTCTCCCTGGGAAGATTTCAGCACTCAGTATTTTTTTTTTTTTATGTCTCTACTTTGCAAAGGACATCTATTTAATCAAGCCGTAAAAAAAAAAATTATACCATACAAGAGGGCTGGCATCCAACCAGAGAACTCTAAGTAACAAACACTTGAAGTACTCACGATACTCAGGCTCAGATATGTTTGGAAAAAGCTCTTCATCAGCCAAATAATAAAAGCCATTATAAATTCACAGATAATTCTCCAAGAGATAAAGGGTCAAATCTGATGAATGAATTGTTCATGAGGGCCGTTTTGATGAGCTATAATTATGTGAGCAAAATCCCATCATCTTTTGTCTCCTGATTGCATGATAACCACATAAAAGGAAGAGAATGGCAAAGAGATTAAGTTCTCGCAGTGAGTAAGAGATGTTGCATTGATTCTAAGTTGTTGCTAGGTAAATAATTAAACCATGATTTCACTGTTGATTTTATTTGTCTGCTGTGTGTAAAAGGTTACTTAGATGCATCAGTGAAAAATTAATTAATATATTTCTGGCACTGCTCAAATAATGGAAATCCATGAAAATAAAATTACTGTAGTGGTTTGAAACCACTCATTAATGATCCGCCTCAGCTTCAGAAAATGCCTCAGCAGTCTAATGGTCCTGACAGCTCAAACCATCTTTCTTCTCTTTTTTTTTGAAGTCTTCACCACAGTTGCTGCAATAAATAGATACCTATGAGTGTAGCTTAACCAACCAGATTTGATGTGTTGAGGTTTACCAAGGCCGTACACTCACTTTGTGTATTCTCGGTGCCCCACCTGGCAGAGCCCTTGGCTGTGTAGATCCAAAGCATTAGCTGTGCTCATACAGTGCACCAAGGGAAGGGCAGCGCTGAGCAGACTGAGGATGTCACACACAGTGGTTATCAGTGAAAGCATCCCTTTCCCACAACAAAACTTTGCTGCAATGTGGCCTGTACCTACGAACTGCAGGAAAAGACAAAAGGCAGCGAAGGTCTGAATGATGAAGCCTCTGAGTAATTAGCACGGTAAAACCTGAGGCACATTTGTTCGCACCGCATCCGTGCTAATTGCCCATTTACCAGGCTAATTTAACATCAGTTATTTCTGGGTTCATTCCATCAGTAATTCAGCCAGGGAGAGACAAGGAGTTTGTGTGGATCCAGAAGAGAGTCTTTGTATTTTTTTCCTGGAGATTTCTCAGTTGACCCTGACTAATTTCCTCTTACTGGATTTGCACCCCTAGAAACCTTTCTTTGAAGAATGTTTGCTCACCAGAGGAAACTGTCCAGACCATCACAGGTTGGAGAGACAGTCACTGAAGGGAGAAAATCAATCATTGCTGACCAATGGAAATTCATGAAAACTTCTCTGAAGCCTTGTAAAAACCTGTCTTTTTTAGCACAGCAATGTACACAGTACATAGGGCCAAACCTGGCATCCTCATCCATCCTCATCCTAGACAACATGGAGGGGTTTTTCTGAGCATTTGGCTAGGTTCTTCTTATTCTTCCTCAGCCCCTTGTACTGCTCAGTGCCAGCATTTCATTGAGGTAAGAAGAGACAATTTTACCCATGGGAGTCATCCCAAAGTTGAATCCAAACAAAGTAGTTCCCGAGAGGCAGCCTGGAGCTATGGCAGTGCTGTGTGGCAAAAGGAAGTGCCAGTGATGGACCAGCAAGGGAAGCAGAGGGGACAAAAGGATGCAAACATTGCCTCTTCCTTGTTCCTGAGGACAGAGGGATGGAGAGCTTCAGACCCTCTGAAGAGGCTATGAGGGCCTGGGGTTAAGTGTCTTAATTTTGTTCCATGTTTCTAATGCTGGGGGTGCTGGTGGGAGGTGTACTCTTTGACGTCTGTTTCTGCTTTGAACACGATGCAAAATTCACATCCCCTGGTATAAAACTCTGCCTTTGCTCTTCCTCCACCTTCCTGTCCTCAGTTACTTGCAGCCCATGGTCTGATCAAATTATAGAACACATAAAAATAAACCTTCTGTTCAAGTGGCAAACCAGCCAGTTTTGATTTAATATAGACTATGTCTTATGTTAAGAAATTATTTTATGTATTCGTTTTATGTTGCTATCCTGATTTGGGTATCTGAACAGGTTCTACAAGTTATTAAAAATGTTATTTTCCTTCCAAAGTTTATGCCTCATTCCTACACTTGTATCAATGTACTGTATTTTCCTGACCATGTATGTAGAAGTGAAAAAATAGGACTATTAAATTTGTATGACCTTTAACCATCCACAAACATATTAGACTCATGTGTGGCATTTGAAATGAGTTATTTGGTCTGCACTGACAACTGTGTAGGGGAGAGTTAAGTCAACAGTGCAGTATTGATGGAAAAGAAAGCTTAATAATATTAAAAACCATTTCTGATAGAAAGAGCAGATAGCAACTCAGTCTCACTGAGATCACGGCTTCCGCTTTTGTGCTGCCTGATGTTTGAGATCTGCAATCTCCTGTCTTTGTTTTCCAATCCAAGAAGGATGAATAATAAGAGAAAATAAGAGGTCAGAAAACAGGAGGAACCTCTCCAGGAACCTCTAAATACCCGTAAGTACATGCATGCACACCTGAACAATTTTAGATTTGTTTTAAGTACCCAAATGCAAATCACTGGGAGTGTGTGTGTGTGAATTAAATGTGCTAGGTAAAAAATATCACAATGATAATGCACATTAAAAAAAAATCTTCTGCTCATATGATCATTAAGGTGATACTTTTAGCAGAAGTGTAGGCTGTCACATCTCTTGAATTGTGTGAATAGTTCTCATGTCAAAGGTGAGTTTCTGAGACAGGCACTCCTTTTAGTCTGAATTCCTAAGGAAAAAGGTGCAGTTCCTCAAGTACATGTAACAACAGGCTTTTTTTCAAATCCATCATCCCCCATTTCACAGAGGCAGATAGATGTCTCAGACATGATAATTACTGGCAAAGCTGTTCAAGGTGAGGGGCTGCTTAGAAGAGAGACAGCTCCTGCTGCTTTCACTGAGGGCAGGATGGAGCACTCAGCACTCCTCCAGGCTGCCCAGCTCAGCAGCCCCGACCCTGCCTGCAGCATTGTCTGGGGGACCATGGCACACACACATTCCCGGCTGGTGGGTGGCAGAGTTACTCAGGGGATGGGGAGAATGTCTGGGGGTAGCCAAGGGGAATGTGTAGAAGATGTAGAGTGCTTCCCAAGGCAGTTAGAAGGCGTTTGGGGGGCATGGGAGAGTGGGAAGGAAGATCTCTGCTCTAGTGGTCAGCTCACACTGTTTGCCTTCTTACCAAATCACATTTCCTCCATTATTCTCACTACCCTACTACTCTGTGATAATTTTTTTACAGCGACCTGAGCAGTTCCTTATTTAAGATATGTGGTTTATCTTTTGCTCTGACAGAACCCAGCCATTTTTCCCCACCTGATTTTCTAAGGAGAGGATATGGCTGAGCACATTTTTGTTTGCCTTCATCTCCTCTGTAACTGTAAAACTTCATGGCTGACCTCAGTTAAAGGATGGAGGAAGAAAGGAAACCTCAAAAAATGCTAAATTCTTATATCTTAAATGAAATTTAGCTGCAGGTAAGAAGAGGATGTCTTTAATATTCTGACCAAGGAAAGGGACTACATGTCACATCCTCAGAAAGGGAAATCTGTAAGTTAATGAATGAGACTTTATCACTGTCTTTGCTGCAGAAAAGTTACAGTAGAAACCCCAGTCCAGCCTGAGACACCAACCTCGACAGAACCCTGTCCTCTAACAGAGGGTTTCTTCCCAAAAGGTGAGACTGGGGAGACAAAATTTACTACAGAGGAGAATATACAGTGTGTTTTCTTTCTCAGAAGACTTGTTTTACTTTCTTATTTTTCTCCCTTCATTTGAAATGAATCATTCAATCTGTGTCACTCTTCCACATTAGATTGTACCAGTTTGATTTTGTTTGATGCAGGGGAGAGGGGAAGCAGTGATGGTATGTGACATGCACTTTATCTTGAGTATTATTTGTCTCTACAAGCCTGAGGTGAGATAAAACCTCAGAAAGGCCCATCGTAAAGGACAGTCATTACTTTGTAAGTGCTTACGCAAATGTGTTGGAAGATTACATTTGGAAAAAAGCTTTTCAGGCTGTCTGGGCTCCACACACATTTTCTTTGAGAGCCGAGTTAATCAGAGCACACTGACAGACGGGTGGGGATGATGCAAATTTACAAGTTAGAGGCTTGGTGACTGACAGACACAACACATAATACATGAGAAGGAACAATATGTGAGAACACTTTCCCCAGATTTACAGTATTTTGGCTAGAGATAAGAGTAGAACTCCAGATTTATTATTGAGTCGTCTTGTAGAGTACATGATATCAGTGTTACTTATTTTACTGAACAAGTCAGAAAGTATTCCTCACTTTAAGAGGAATAAAGGAATAAAGGAATTAATGAGTTTATAGGTTTGGGCAGAGAGGAGAGAGGGCACTGCTCTTTTCTTAGAAAGTGTCAAAATCCCAGGTAGACCACAGGACTCACTATCACCATTCTGCAATGACTGAGAAATTGTCTTGGAGAAATTAGAGGACAAAATTAAATGGGTGCATATGTATGAAAGCATAAAATCTGATCTTTCCTATTTAATCACAAATCTGCAACAGACCTAAGCATGGTAGAAGGAGGGGAATCTGTAGGAGTACCATAAGTAGATCTGCACTCTAAGTGTCCATGAAAGCCACTTGCACTGGTATTTATGGTGCGTTACACCATTTGCAGCATTTTATCTGAACATTCATTGTTTTTCTAAAGAATGATGAAAGTTCTTCCTTCTGTCTTTAACTCAAAACTATTAAGAACTTGAAATCAAGTGCTACATATAATAGCCTTGATGTTTAATGTTGAATAATTTCTAAAAAAGTCCTGAAATTCTGGAAGGTTGGGCAGTGGTTCAACAATGAGATATACTGAGGCAGATCTAAAATGGTAAAACACAGCAGTAAGTTGTTATTCTTATTTCATGTTATACCTGCACTTTGTATTTCAGGCCTTTAATTTCCTACTGAGTCCCAATAGCATATTCACTTTTCTCCCTGGGAAGATTTCAGCACTCAGTATTTTTTTTTTTTTATGTCTCTACTTTGCAAAGGACATCTATTTAATCAAGCCGTAAAAAAAAAATTATACCATACAAGAGGGCTGGCATCCAACCAGAGAACTCTAAGTAACAAACACTTGAAGTACTCACGATACTCAGGCTCAGATATGTTTGGAAAAAGCTCTTCATCAGCCAAATAATAAAAGCCATTATAAATTCACAGATAATTCTCCAAGAGATAAAGGGTCAAATCTGATGAATGAATTGTTCATGAGGGTCGTTTTGATGAGCTATAATTATGTGAGCAAAATCCCATCATCTTTTGTCTCCTGATTGCATGATAACCACATAAAAGGAAGAGAATGGCAAAGAGATTAAGTTCTCGCAGTGAGTAAGAGATGTTGCATTGATTCTAAGTTGTTGCTAGGTAAATAATTAAACCATGATTTCACTGTTGATTTTATTTGTCTGCTGTGTGTAAAAGGTTACTTAGATGCATCAGTGAAAAATTAATTAATATATTTCTGGCACTGCTCAAATAATGGAAATCCATGAAAATAAAATTACTGTAGTGGTTTGAAACCACTCATTAATGATCCGCCTCAGCTTCAGAAAATGCCTCAGTTGTCTAATGGTCCTGACAGCTCAAACCATCTTTCTTCTTTTTTTTTTTTTTGAAGTCTTCACCACAGTTGCTGCAATAAATAGATACCTATGAGTGTAGCTTAACCAACCAGATTTGATGTGTTGAGGTTTACCAAGGCTGTACACTCACTTTGTGTATTCTTGGTGTCCCACCTGGCAGAGCCCTTGGCTGTGTAGATCCAAAGCATTAGCTGTGCTCATACAGTGCACCAAGGGAAGGGCAGCGCTGAGCAGACGGAGGATGTCACACACAGTGGTTATCAGTGAAAGCATCCCTTTCCCACAACAAAACTTTGCTGCAATGTGGCCTGTACCTACGAACTGCAGGAAAAGACAAAAGGCAGCGAAGGTCTGAATGATGAAGCCTCTGAGTAATTAGCGCGGTAAAACCTGAGGCACATTTGTTCGCACCGCATCCGTGCTAATTGCCCATTTACCAGGCTAATTTAACATCAGTTATTTCTGGGTTCATTCCATCATCAGTGTATTTTCTTGTAACTAGGCTACTGTAATTTCAACATCAACTCTGTTTTGACTTAAATTCACTTGTAACCCTTAAATATCCACAGGGGAGCTCAGTTTGCTGTGAGTTTTACTGTTTAAATATCTTATATATAAAAGCTGGGGAATTTGCCTTTCAGATACCAACATGCCCATTTCAAGCACCCATGATATAGTAACTCCTGATCACCATGTGGTCACCCAATGTAGTTTTGACAGTTCTGTTTTCTGCAGATTTCATACTATTTCATTTCCCCCAACATTCAATCGTTCAAAAAGGTCGCCCAGTCATTAAAGTGATTAATTTCTTTTGTGCATTTGAATGATTGTGGTAAATAAGAATTAGAAAGGACAAATGATATTGTGTAGTGTGAAATAGAACTTGGTTTGCTAGGAGATGAACTAATTGATCTGGTGTGTCCTTTCCAATTTTAATGTGTTGGCTTCTGTGATAGTTATAGACATTCATATTATCTACCAATAAAACTAAAAAATGTATTGTTGATTCTCTTCCTGTAAAGATTTTGTAGGATACTAAGTTTCATTTTTACTTTTGGGAAGAGATGAATGTTGCTCTTCACATTTAAGAAAGCAAATGAGACGTTTGTAGTGGTTTTGACACTAAAACATTATGCTTTTATTTCCAGCTATGAATGGAAATCTTAGCTATCCTGAAAACCTAAAAACAAGAAGACACTGGTGGATTTCCTGGTAGTTGTCTGAGAGAAAAATTACTTACCAAATGGTGCCCAGACTGTCTGGACTCACTTGGTATCATAAGTGCTCCGGGGATTTTGGGGCATAAGCAAATGTACAGGGCCCCGATGTAGTATAAACATTATAGGTTGTGTTATTGATAGTTTTCAGTGTTGGATCTATGCGTGATTGCAAAACTTTTTATAGTAATCAGTGATAAGTGAGAAATACCACATGTACATGTTTAATATTATCTACTAAGAATGAGGATGTGTATTTCTTACTTGTATGCTTAAAACTGATGAGGTGAAAAACACAGAAGAGATCAAAAAATGGATCCAGATAGTTTACTTATATGTCAGGCCTGGTATACCCTCCCTCAAGGCAAAACATAGAAATATGCAGTGCAGCTGCTGCCTTTCTCTGGAGACACCAGAAATCCATGGTGTTTGATATTCTGCCTGCAGAGAGCTATGAAATCTTAAGCACTCACCAGCAAGGGGACACTGAGCTGTCTGCCTGGAGACCATGGGGAAAAATAAGTGCCTGGCTCATCCTAAGGTAGCTTTTCTATCCATGAGGACAATGGATGGAGGAGTTTGTTGCACCTCCTCTGAAACATTGGTTGGAGGTAGTTTTTGTCACTATTTCCCACAAGTCTTGTCTAAGACTTGTCACACCTGGTGGAATTCAGAAAGTACTTATCCCTGCAATTTCCATTTGCAACCATAGTGGGTTTAAGGGGTTTTACCTTGTGACGGTGGTCACAGAGGTCTTTGGATGAGGGAAGAGACGAGGATTTGACTCCATATTTCAGAAGGTTTGATTTATTATTTTAAGATATATATTACATTAAAACTACACTAAAAGAATAGAAGAAAAGGTTTCTCAGAAGGCTAGCTAAGCTAAGAATAGAAAAGAATGAATAGCAAAGGTCTGTGGCTCAGACAGCGAGAGAGCCAGCTGGGCTGTGGCTGGCCATTAATTCCAAACATCCAAGATGGGCCAATCACAGATGTACCTGTTGCATTCCACAGCAGCAGATAACCATTGTTTACATTTTATTCCTGAGGCCTCTCAGCTTTTCAGGGAGAAAAAATGTTAAGGAAAGATTTTTAATGGAAAGATGTCTGCAACATGACCTATCAAACAGGGTCTTAAAACACAAGTGAGACTGGGATTACAGCCTGGAGCTTCTTCAGAAGAGACCCCAGGCAACTGTGAATATATTATAACAAATGGAGTTTTAACAAGAAAAAATGGAAGGTACATGCAAAGATGTCTTTTGCTTGGCAGTGGAGCACTGTCTTGGCAGCTGGAAGTCACTGCTTTTCATCTGAACTTTCCAAAGTCGTAGGTGTGTAACCAGTCCCTGGTACATGCAAGAGGAAAGTTCTTAACTCCTCAGCAGAAGAGTACAGGAAGGAAATGTCATGGCTACAATGCCCAGCTGCATTTTATAAAAAATCAATGGGTTTTGTGTCTAGCTCCAGGTTCAAAAGGTGAATCTTGAAGACAAGAATATGAGTTTTGTTCTGTAGATCTATGTTCATTTGCAATTTCCTGGTGGTGGCTCCTCATTCATCAACATGCTAAGTGTGTTCCCTTGAAGTAAGATGTCTATCAGATATTAGGAGGGTGGACAGCCCAGCAGAGAGCAAAGTACTTTGCTGGGAGTCATTCTATTTAATGGATGGAGGACACTAGCCCAAAATTTCTATGCTTTATGGAAAAGAGTGTACATAGATTTCTTTCAAAAAGAGTCAAAACCTGGATAGTTCCCTTCTTTTATTTCCTTAAAAGTTTGAAATAGGAGAATAGGAAATGGAAGCAATTACAGCCACTGACAGATATTTTTGAACCATAGTCTTACCTGCTTTTTTAATTCCCTGGCCCAAATTTTCCAGAAAAGGAAATCTTTATCTATAAAATTAAAAATTGAATATAGAACAATCTTCAGAAAAACAAACATGGGAGGACTGGTTGGTAATTCCTCCATAAAAAGAGCCTGAAAAGTAGAAACCAAGAAAGTTACAACCTTTTTCCATGTTAACATTATCATCAATACCCCACAAAAATGAGAAATGCAAAGCAATTACTGCAGCAGGAAAAAGACACAAAGAAATGTAACAAAATGCCTTGAATCTATCTCTGCATTTGCATACCACTACCAGAAGTGTCTTAAAATTTGCTGTGAGCATATGGAGGTCTTGATCAAAACCAGAACATACATTTTACACAAGGGTTTTTGTACAGATGTGCTAAATTTACAAAGGCAACTGAAGGACGTTTCAGACAGACTTGACAGATTACAGGCTGCTGCTGTTACTGTCACAATCTCTGTGTAAATCTGGTTTAACAACAAAGAACTGACACCACACAAGGACAAAATTGAAAAACAATTCAGAGGTGCTGTAGAACTTTTCCCATTACAAATACCAAGGTAGTAAAATACAGACGTCCTTAAATATAAGGGTCACAGACTGAAACCAAAATGGAGAAAAGGATATATCATGTGAAAAGTCTTATTTTGCATTGTGTTTTTCATGCATTGAAATGATGGATATAGGGAAATATACAGCAGCTTAGATTTTGTACCTTTGTTTAAAGGACTTGTCATCTCAGAATCATTTGAGTGATTTCAGCTGTTTTGACTGAAATTTTATAGTGGTTGAGAAGATGACAGATAAAGTTACATGGCAAAACTATAGCCAATTTCAAAGAAGTGTCAAGAATGTGAGGCTAAATTGAGTAGGGACCTAAATAGCCCCTTCTTCTCATTGTCTTGGTTTAAAGTAAAAAAGCACATTTAAAAGAGAGTTCAGCTCTAGTTACTCGAGGATTCTATCTGTCAGATTGCATGAAGGCATGAAAGGAGATGTCTGAAAAAGTCAGATTTTGTAAGAACTTTAAAAACAAAAGCCCAGTGCTTCTCCTCAGCTAGTGACCTGCACCGACTCACTTTTGCTTTGACTCAGTAGCAGTCCTAGGAAGCAGCACTATGCTTCCTGAGCAGTTGCTTTCCCTCCAGGTGGTGCCCATGGCTCCCGAAGTCTGTAACTGATCTCTTCTGCCTCCCAGTATCTCTTCTTTCCCTTGGATCCCAGTGCCTTGGTCACATATTTCCAAGGCACAGCTTCTTGAACTGTGCTTTGCACCCACAGACAGCCACAGCCTGTCATAGTCCTAAGGTTAGGGAAATATCTCTGCCCTCTTAACAAAAATCCTGATTACAAGTTTGACAACGGTGGTGCTGACCAAAAGATTTGAGATGCAGCACAACTGGGGAACCTCACATACAGTACAGAAGAAAAGCAAGCTTACCTGTGTGGGTCACTGGGAGGACTTGAGGCACCAGCAGAGGAAATGGTGGTGGGATCAGGGGAGCAGCTGATGGCTGAACTATGGCTGAGAATCTGTTTCAGAATGACAGATGTAAGAAATTTCTGAAAACCTTTAGTAACAATGTGGTAGCAGTAAATAGGTACCAGGCTCCATGCAAATGCCAGCAGCTCCTCATGGAGCTCATTTCCCAGGTGATTTTTCTGTTTGGCACAATTGCACATGGATTACCGTGAACTCCTAGGATGAATTGACCCTGTTCCCTGCTGTTCCAGGGAATGCCATCAGCACACCTGCACTGCCTTCAGGAGAAGCAGTAACTTTTGCAGGAACTAGTCCTGTTTATAGCTAAAGAGTGGCCAGTGATGTATAAAAGCACTGTATTTATGGTTTAAGGAAACTCAAAAGTGTTTGCTTTTCCCTCTTTCCCTCATCTCTGCTTCTTCAGAGCACTTTAGTTGTATTCAGACAAGTATTGTGAGTACAGAGCAAGTAAAGGATTTTCTGTTGATTTGTTTAAGGTATTTATTTTGTATCCATTATTGAAAAAAATGTATCTGAAGTTAATCTATGCACTTTCTCCTAGGAATTATATTCTTCACAGGTCATTTCCACAACAAAAGGCCCTAGTCCTTACAGTCTCAATCCTCAATGCCAACACTTCTTATGGTTATGATATTTTTCACATTCAATATGGATAAACCTATTAAAATTAAATGACAGTTATTAAAAAATATTAACATATTTCTAGACACAGTAGCAATAAAAATGTGTGAAAAAAAATTAGGCACCATTATCTATTAGTTCTGCAAGATGAAAAGCATACCAAAAAATGTCAAAGTCCTCTTGGAGGCATTTAATTAGAGTAATTTTGCACCATGCTGCTGTTACTGTGTGACTCACCGGCACAGAGCACAACAGGCCATTTAGATCCTAGTGTAGTTTGGCAAGTGTTTGTTACAAGTTTTTTATTTTCCAAATTACTTTCCTGAGTGAAGAAATGGGAAAGTGTTCTAAACGGAGGTTATAAAACCTCTTCTGCCAGTTTACCACTTTATGATATTATGCAGGTTTCAGTTTTCCATGGATCTGACACTAATCCTGACATATTTGGGCCTGTACCAAGATTGTTCTTGTGACAAACACTTTGCAAGTAAAAAAATTTACCCTTCTTTAAGTAGTGTCTACTTCCCTAAATTTAGGACAATTTCAGTCTAACATAAAGGCTTAAATTTCATATTTCATTGTTTTCTTAGCCAAGAAATCACACTAACAACTGAGGAGATGTAGAATAATTGTAACATTGGGGTTCACTGACATTAAAAATGATAGAAACAAGGATCATATAAATTTGTCTGTAGTTCCACTGAGGTAGGTCAAGAAAATACTTTCAACACAAAACAAGCAAATGCTCAGATGTCACTTAACACTTTTCCCTCCAGCACAACTGTTCATTGGAATGGATTTTTATTTTTTATTCCCATATTGCTGCAAATTAACACTGAAGCAGCAACACTTTGGTTCCCTCACATTGATCATAAAAAGTTCTTTATGAGTTGGAGAGTGAAAATTGAGTCTCTACCATGTAGTGCTCAGCCACTCCACACCTTATGAAACAGACACACAACATGTCCCTGTGAACCTTAGATTTTCCTGTGTGGCTTTAATCTCACTCAGCTTGTTGAAAAAGAGATTTTTCAGTGAGAAACTTCTCCATGTTCTTACATGGTGCAGTGGAATGTCTCAGGAGATCTGAGGAACAGAATTGCTCTGTTATTTCCATTGATGCATCTCTACCATGTTCAGTTTCAGCTCTGGCTCAGGAGGGTTCCACACTCCTTCCTGTGGAGGGACAACACTTATTTTTATGTCATAAGCAGTGAGCACTAAAAACATCAGCATCCATGGACTTCCTTATGCCATCTTGGACATGTAGGTCCAAAGAAAGAGGGAAGAACATGGAAGGGAAGGAGGCTAAAGATAGCTACCTTTTCCCTGTAGAGATCACATGGCATATAGGATAAAGATTGTACTTCTGAGCAGTCTGCATTTCCAAAGCAATCCTTTCTCCCTAGTTAACTCTCTAACATTCACTTCTAGACAAATATCTTTAAAGCATGCCTGTCCTGGAAAGCTGGAAGACTGTGCTGTAACATTTTAGATAGTGGAGATCACAGCAGCTCGGGAACACATAGTGATGAACTGACTGGCAGGATTTATCAGGCTGGGAGCCATGGTCTTGTGCTGCTGCCTAGACCAGTGCCAGAACCAAGTGTATTTCTCCTGCTGCTGCCCAGACCAGTGTCAGGTCTGGGATACCAGTGTCCACCTGGAATACCTCTCAGCAGGGCATCCATTACACAGGGCAGATATTCTCAATCTACATTTCCAGTCACTTCCTTTATCTTCCCCCACTGTCCTGTATTATTGCATCCACCAAGAGATTTCACAACCACACACTTCTTCCTCAGTTCGTGTTCCACATCCTACTTCTTAGCATCCCTGCTAGCTCTATTTTTAAGAGTTTTCAGTGTTAGTAATTCTTTGGTCCAGTTGAGAGTGAGAAAGGATAATGTCTGACTAGAAGCTGGGTGGAGAAATAACCTGCTGACATTCTTCATGTGATAGAAAGTGACTAATTCAAATGTGTGGAAAATTTATAAAAATACATAGACACATTTCTAGTGATATTAAGCTTTAAAGACTAGGCTTTCAAATGTGCTGAATTTGAGATTTAAATCAATTGAGTTTTAAGGATTTCTGGAGTGTGTAAGTAGCTTCTACGCAGTGATAGAAGATCTCTACAGCTTCCCTTCTTCCCACCTATGAAGAGTGTATATTTTTGGTAACTCTGGTTAATGATTAATGAGACCAATTTCTCAAACATAGCTCATGTAATTATCTTTGTAATGGTTCAGTTTGCATGCCAATTACCAAATTCCAATGTGAAGATACACTTGAAAGGTTCTTCTTTTTTTTTCTTATTCCAATGATCTCACTGGTCCAGTAAAATCTATTACTTCTCTCTGTAAACCTAGTTTGGCTTAGATGCCTAGACTGTCACTATTATAATAACATTATTACTGTATATGTTATTTATATAATGTGCTTACTTCTTCAAGAATAATTTTCTTTTACCAAAAATTTCCTCTCAAATTTTCATTTTCCTTTGTTTTAGTATCTAAATGGGGACTGTGTTCCTGAGATAAATTCTGAAGTGGGTTCACCAGATTTAGCACTGCTATGTGGTCACTGCACCAGGGTAAATGAATTATCAGATCTGAGGCCATGTGGCAAACCTCTTGTTGCTGGTGGCACTTTGCTCCTTCAGTGTCTGCAAGTCTCAAAGCGTGCAATGGAGGAATTAAAGGGGGAGGGTGATCAGCTGATTGACTGCTCGGATGCTGGGAGCTGGGAGCCGGTGTTTAACCTTGTGCCTGCCACCAGAGCATGAGGCCTCACGCTGCCTCAGAATGCCCCCTCACACCCCAGCCAGTGCAGCGTGGGACTCAATTTCCATTTTAATTACAAAATCATTTATCAGTACTTGCCCATAATAAGCAGATAAACTCCTACATCACTGTTTAGCAGTGGATAATTCACTCACATCTGCTAGTACTGATACTGTCTTTTCCAGGGGCCATACCTCAAGGTTTTTATTCAAGTTCCAACTTAGCTCCCACATTGAAAAATTTCCTGTGAAAACAAAAAAGGAAAGTAGTGAGTCTAACACAATCAGAGACTGCTAATATTGTCCCAAATCACCATTAAAGAAATATTTTTTTTCTCTTGTTTTAATATCTGCTCTGAAGGCTATGGTCTTCCACTGTTACAGTTTTCATAGCCACTTTTTAGTCAGCTTATGATTTTTAAGGCAGATTGTCTGCTTGTGTATTTTCCACATGTGCTATTTTTGTGCAGTCCTGGTTTTGCCAGATCACTGTACTGATTTCCACCCATGGAGCTGGAATGTTGGAATATCATTGCACAAACATAAGATTGAATTAATCCCACTTACTTCATCTTTCAATCTAGGACATATAAACACTATCATTTGAGAACTACTGGTATAATTTCAAATTTCAACTGTATCTGAGTTAGTTTAAATTTAATTAGCTGCCACATAAGTACATTTTTTTAATGTTTTAATATCACTAACACTGCAGCCCAAGCAGTTTTTCACAGGAACTCTCAGACTTCACAGTTTCTCAGGGCTGCAGACAGACACAGGCAGTAAAGTCCATGTTCTGCAATTTCTTATGCTTGAAAACTGACACATGATAGATCATGCTCACTTCTTTGGATGAGTTTTTTTGCCTAACTTGTCCTTTTTCAAGTTTTCTTTTCTTTTCAGCTGTCATAAAAAGGTTGTCTATTTCACAAATTTGTTTTCTTTTATTTATTAGAAAAAAACCCAAACCATCTTAGGTTTAAGACTAGAGGGATTTTTGTCAAAATTTGATAGCAAATTCCCTATATCATGGACTAGAATGAAAAAAAATAAACCGGAATCCTGCAAAGCCACCTGTGTTGCCACCTTAACTATTCCTGGATCAGTGTGTTAAGAAGAACATTTAAAGCTCCAATCTTCTTAACAGAGAAAAGATCTTCCTATATTACTCTAAAACAATCTTATGAAGATTGTAAAATGATGAATATTTATTATTATTATTAAATATATTATTGCTATTTTGTTTTACTATGATTCCTCCCAATTATTTTTCTTAAGTTATTACTAAAAAGCGCAATGCATTTGATGGTGTTGAGGACTGAGAGAAATATTCCTTCTTTTTTTCCACAATCTGTTTAAAGCCTGAAAGGTATTAACACTATAATGAAAGTTATACAGATGGATTTTCAAAGACTTCAACAAAAAAAGACTAAGTCACCCATGATTGATCAAAGGGATAAGTGGATTTTCCCTACTAAATCTTGAAAGACAAAAGCTTGATATTCATTATCTAACTGAAGCATCGATTTTAAGGGAACAATTTTCATACTGTTAGGCTGGTGAAATACTCTAAATCTGATGACTAGACTGATGAAAACTCTAAATCAATATGATGTAACTATTTTTTATATTTGGCATTAGTTTTCCCGTAACATGTAGCTACTATCAGAGTGAAATAAAAGCAATGACCTTTCATTAAATGGATGCACTCTTCAGCTCACACCAAGATTTCTTACTCATCACCTGCTGTTGTGGAACTTTCATGGGTCACCATCACCGTGTAAGGAAGTACATATTTAAGTATTTTAAGATGTTTCATTTGTAGGAAATCTTGATTTTGGATCATTTTCTTTTGGTCTTTAAAAAAAATTTCCTGCTATAAAGTAATGACATTTTCAGAACCCCGCACAATACTGTACTAACACAACCAGAGGATAAAAACATTGCCTTTGTTCCATAAGGTAAAACTTCTGAGTTGACTCCAGATCATATTTGAATTTTTGATACTGTGCCAAATTGCAAGAATGGTTAATCTGTTCTGTGCTTTATCTTCAGCCTGGAATACTAAGTTGTTTTGCTAATTCTAAAAAATCATGGTTAGTTGCCATGAATTTTGTCAGCTAAGGCAGAGCCTCTAATCTTGTTGTTGGGGAAGATTTTATTTAGTGGCACTTTAATTTGCCATTTGATTTAAAAGGAATGTCTCTATTTTAGAACATTTTGGTGATGATCATGGGAGAGTGAGTGATTTTTTATTTTTTATCTTTTTTTGAGATTGCAGAAACTGAGGGAATAGAAAGCTCATCCTAGTTCAGACAATTTAAGGGCAGGACTGACTAAATACAAAGCTTTTAAAAATCTGCATGCTGAGTAATCTGTTGACTGGGCAATAACTATGAGTTTGTTTATGAGTTAGGAGAGTCAGAGAGAGAGAGAGAGAGAGAGACATGGGATTTGGGTTTTCTAATGTATTAGGGAATGTTAAGGTGGATGGAGAAGGCTGCTACAGCACTAGCAAGGAAAATAGCAAATATGGCATAGGCCATGGAGGTGGCTGGATGTTGGATCTGTAAGATTAGCATAATTTTAGAGCTTGTTCTTTATTGAAGATATTTCCTGACAGAGCTTCTGGACAGGTTTCAGGCCCTAAACATATAAGTGAAGTCAACAACAGACTTAAAAAAAAATTTAGGGATGTGATAGAGAGCTGAGATGATTTACTGATGCCTGGCACCTGAAAAGAAATTCTGTTTAAAAGAAAGGGGATCACTGGCATCACGCATCTTCCAAGAAAACGCCTGGCTATGTGCAAGAGAAGTCAACCACTGGAGCAGTCTCGTTCTGTTAAGGAAAAAAACCCAGCAGCCTGATAAAATGGGATAGCAAGAATCATAGGATCATAAAACAACATGAGTTGAAAGAAACACAAAAGGATCATCAAGTCAAATTCCTGGCCCTGCACAGCAGCATGCCCAAGATTCACACCCTGCACCTGAGAGTGCTTTCCAAATGCTTCTGGAGCTCTGTCAGGCTTGGTGCTGAGACCACTTTCCTGGGGAGCTGTTCCAGTGCCCAGTCATCCTCTGGGTGAAGAAACTTTTCATGGTATTCAACCTAAATCTCTCCTGATTCAGCTTCATGGTGTTCACTTGGGTCCTGTCACTGGTCATCAGACAGAAAAGATCAGTGCCTGCCCCTGCACTGCCCCTCATGAGGAACCTGTAGACTGTGATAAGGCCTTCCCTCAGTCTCCTCTTCTCCAGGCCGAACAAACCAAGCGTCCTCATCTCTCTGTGTATGGCTTCTCCTCAAGGCCCTCAACCATTCTTGTTGGTCTACTTTGGACACTCTCTAATAGTTCAATGTCTTTTTTATACTGTGACACCCAAAACTGCCCCGGCACTCGAGGTGAGGCCGCCCCAGCTCAGAGCAGAGCAGGACGTTCCCCTCCCTTGCCCAGCTGGTGATGCTGTGCCTGATGCCCCCCAGGACAGGGTTGGCCCTCCTGGCTGCCAGGGCACTGCTGGCTCATGCTCAGCTTACCACTGGCCCCCAGGTCCCTTTCCATGGCACTGCTCTCCAGCCTCTCGTTCCCCAGTCTGTACATCCTGGGTTGTCCCATTCCAGGTGCAGAATCTGGCAGTGCCCATATTAAATTTTACACAACTAGTGATTTCCCAGCTCTCTAATTTGTCTGGGTATCTCTGCAGGGTCTCTGCTTTCAACAGAGATGAAACAAAGAACTAGTCTACAGTGAACAGACAATGAGATGATAAAATCCTTCAGAGACAGTGTCCAGGAACAACAGGAGAGTGATCCAGAGAGCAGAGATAGCCAAAGGCAGGATGCAGTGCAGGAAGAAAAATGACCAAAAAAATAATACCAAGAGAAACAGCTGTGTCTGTTGCTAGCGCCAGAGCATCAGTAGAGCCTCATTACGGAGAGGAGTGAGAAGGCATGTTATGAAAGAGAACCAAACAGTGCTTGAAGAGCAAACTGATTTGAGGAGAAAAAGACCACTGGTTGCTCTTCACATCAGAGCAGGCAGCCAGGTTCTTGCCATAAGAAAACAAACTGCTTAATGCCACAAGGAAACCTAGTCCGAGAACGAAAAAATGGGGATTATTTGTGTTCTTACAAACAGATTAAAAAGATTAAAGAGTTTGAAAAGTAGTAACATACTTCTTGGTGATTATAGTATATTCAAACATACACCAGTACACTACCTATTAATGAAGTTTGACATTACTTTTCCAAAAGGGTATTGTCAGAGTCAGGTAATTGAGAGAGAAAGTTGAGAGTCTCAGATAATCTCTACTCCCTGCAGAACATCACAGCCACTCCAAACTCTCTATGCTATGATTGTATGGCTTTATATCAAAGCTACAGCTGCAAATTAAGGAATACACATAAACATGCATATTCTGCGTGGGAACTCAGTTCATAGTTGGTGGAAAAAACTGAAATGTTTGTTTTATGCTTGTGAGGAGACTGAAATTCTTGGGAAGGTTATGAAACCAGACATTGCAGGAAAAGTAAGAAAATGTAGGAAAGGTAGGGTTAACTGGAGTGAAAGCATTCTTACATTCAGAAAAGAGAAATGAGGGAGTTGGTTGTGCTGCGTACCCATTAAGTAGCTGATGGAATGAATTGTACTGTGGCAGCAAGAATAAAATGAAATCCTCTCTTATAAAGATTACCCCTAAGAAGGATGATAAAAGCAGAATTACAGACTTTTCAGAGCTGGATATGGATCTAGCTAATAATGAGAGAAATACATACAAAGAAATGGTGGAGATGGGGGCGGGAGAGAGAGAGAGAGAGAGAGGAGATGTCAGCTCCTCAAATACATGCTGGAGGGATAAAAAACCCCACCTAAAAACCCCAAACCACACAAAATACCAAACATGGTAAGACCCAGACATCTGGGATATTATATTTAGCAAAATTTTTGACAAATAGTCAGTGAAACAGTGATGCTATTTTAGATTTGGATTACATGAGCAGCAAAAATCTTAGAGTAAATACTCATAGAAAATAATTTTGGATTGGGTAGATGTGACAGACTTTGACTTTTTTAATGTGAGAGATTGAAACATTAGGATAAAACATTGTATGACTTTCTAGGTATAAATGTAAAGAAATAGTGAAAGTTGGTTTGCAAAGCTAATGGGAATTAAACTCAGAGTTCTCATTAGGTATGGGTAGAACTGCTTTGGGTCTGCAGTGTAATACTCTGGGTTTTTATTAAGAAGGATGAAATAGTAAAGAAGAAATACAGTTCCCCTGGAAAAATATAAAAGAGAAGTGGATTAGCAAGGAAATTGTATTTTTATAGTAAAAAGTTTCTGTACATTTATGTACAGAAAAGGAAACATAAATGAAACTGAGGTGGGACTTAAAAAGAAAATTAAAATAAATTGCTATGAGTGAGAGAATATGGAACAAACTTCAGGCATTCACTTTTGCATTAAGTATCTTCTGTAAAGCAACTTTGGAGGCCAAGACTCCGAGCCAGATGGTCCCTTCAAACTCTCCCTCTCCTTTCCATTCATTTTCTACACTTTCTGTCTGGCAACATGAGGAGGAAAATAGTGGAAAATTAATTCTAACATTAGCTAGCTTTTGTTTCTGTGTCTGGCCCCATTAAATCAGCCTGCAGACATGAATGTACCAGCCTAGAATAATGTTGCTAGCAGCATTGCCAGGAAATACTCTCGCATTTAGGGCCATAGGGTTCATTCTGATGCTAATGAATCCACTCAGTATTCAGCAGAATTGTTTGCATGATACCAACAGTTCAGGTGTGCAGCCAAGCAGATGCAAGGTTGTTACCATCCCTTTCCTTATGGCAGATTGAAAAAGCCCATCCATGATGGTCAAAAGGCGCATTTGAGATGCTTCTGCGTGCACAAGTTTCACTTAGCTTAGCTTAGCTCTATGTCTTTTCTTCTTCAGGATGCACAGTATCTCTGTTAATGAAATGCACAATCCCTGCTTGTGTGTCCACCAAGTAGTGTCCATCCTCATGTCATCAACTGACTGAGGGTCTTGCCCACCTGCTGCCATTCTAAAAAGGAATACTTTCTTACCAACACACAATTCAGCCCAGTATATACAGAGATTTTCTCTGTATGAATTAACAGAGAGATTTTTAAAAGTTAGCAGTTTTGAGGGCTCCCACAGAATATTGAAACCAGGCATAATTCTCTTTGATTTGTGATTGAGAATTAGCAAGTGGCCAGAAACACCCGAATTTCACTTTTGATTGACAAAAGGACTGTGCATGTTCCCCTTATTGAAATAAGCACATTTATCTCTTACTCATCAACTGGGAAACCGCTCCCTACAGCTACTGTAAATTTATGCATGTACATATTATTTTTTCTTACAGTTACTGTGATCAGGAGCATAACATCGATTTTCTGGAATTAATACTGTTTCCACATACAATCTGGATGTACCATATGGTCATAATCCTCTTCATTAGTAGACAAAACCATAGCTGCTAGAATGGATTTATTTCAAGCACCCTTCTGTATTTCACCAAAGATATGGTGGTCAATAAGATGAGTACTTTTCAGAGAGCTTTCAGTGGAATTAGTTTTAGGTGAGATAGGATTTTTTGAGTAGACACAGGCCTCATACAGTCCCAAAATACACTAGGACAAGTTTAATGAACAATATAGGTGGCAATTCAGGAAATGTGTCATTCTGCCTTGGAGAGTTTAAGGAAACACATTCTAATTGAACACCCCCTCCCCCCCAGCTTCTATTTTTGTAGACTCAGCAAGTTTCCTGACTGTAATGGTGAATCCATTACTTTAGTTATTAAGCCTATTTAAACATATGCTAGATAAAAACCTCTTGTAAAACTGCAATTCAAAAGCTGATGTTCTGTTGTGTTATTTATCCTCAACACAAAGTTTAAAACTAAAACTGCATTTTGAGCTGTAATGTAACCAGACAGCACAGATCAGCAAGATCATCTTCATTAGTGACTGTATCCTAGATTAGTCTCATCTGTGAAAGAATTGGTCATGACTGACATTTACAAGTGAATTAAGGCACTAGCTGGATAACAGAACAAATAAAAATAAAAACATTCTGCTCTCCTTCTGCCTAGACAGACAACAAAAAAATTTGGGATAAAAAGTCACTAACATTTTAAAAAACTGATTGACTTGCTTTAGGGAATAGTTGCAGTGACAATCGCTCCAGACAAAGAATATCACCTCAGCTGAAATCTGCCACCTCCATACAAATTGGATAAGAAGTGAGACTATATATGGCAGAAAACACTCCCAATAAGTGGAAGTGTTTGAACTGCCCTTTGACCTTTATATTTGCCTTGGAGAAACTGAGCCAAGCAACTTTGAGCAAGTGCACTCACTGCAAACTATTTTCCACTGTTTTACATAGCTTGGCCAGTTTATTTTAATGCATTATCATTACAATAACTTTCATTTCTGGACTGTCTCAGAGGCAATGGATAATGATGTACTATGATGCCAGAAGTCATGCCTTAATGTTGACAGCTGATGTTTCCAATATCTTGCTTCCCAGAATACTTATCCAGTTATTCAAATCTCCTGGGTCAAGGTTTGCTCTGTTAGCATATGTGTCTCACTCATTTTCAGATTCCTTCCTCCGCTAGGAAATTGAATTTTATTAATAATATTTTACAGGATTTCTGTGAGCTTCTATTTTAACTCATGGTTGAAAATGCTTAGAGTAGAAATGCTTGGGAAAAAAAAAGCCTCACCCTTAATTCCCCTCAATGTTTTGTCAACCGTTGAATGCAACTGAAATCTTTCTATGTTTGACAATTTGGGATTAATTCTAATAATATTCTCTGGTGTAGTACTTTAGTAATCCTTTTGGTTTTTATTCTTGACAAGACATGAAGAAAAGTTTTCAGGAGAAAAAAATAGTGTATTTCATATGTCTCCACACTTGTACATGTCTCACAATCTCAGGAAGAAAATGCTTTCTCTTCTCTCATACTATTGAGCAGGATGACTTTTCTGATTTATTTTTCTCCTACCATTGAATAATGCCCTTTGAAACCAAAACACAACATGGAATTTTGAATGTATGAATTCTGACATGTTAATTGTTTGCCATCAAATCCAGGCTTGCTGACAAAGGTTTGGTATTTTTCATGTCCGGGATTCTGCACTAGAATAGTTATTTCATATTAAGTGTAAATTTCTGAATGGCTCTTCCCTGCCAGCCTCTTGCTGCTGTGTTGCTAATGCTCACTAGAAGCCAGCTGAATTAATCTCAAGCACAGCAGAACCTTCTGTAATGCCACATCAAGAATTTGCCGCAGTGACATTCCTGATTCTTTCCGACAGTTGAATGACATACAGCGTTGCTAATTCACAAAGTAATGCTGGGCACTTTTATGCAATGTGACTTTTCATCTTCCCCACAACTGCTTGCTCACATATTTTTTTCCATATTAAATTACTCATACGCATAACTGATATAATCTTTTTTCTGCATTCACATGTGTCTGCAAGAATTAGTTATTATCCTGTCTGGAATTAAATCTGGACTCCTCTCTTACAATTAAATAATTATTTTTGCATTTTATATCTCCCTACATTAGGTGCAAAGGAACACATTATCAAAATTGCTCTAGCCTAAGTTAAGGGAGCTTTCCTAATTTCCATTCCACTACACTTATATTCTGGATGAAAGATGGATATCTTGGTCTGCATCCAAGTGAAACAGTGGTGGCAATTACTGGCAGGTGCATATATATGACAGAATCAATATACTTTATTAAAGTTTTCCCTTAACTTGACTCTATGAAGGTAAAGTTTAAATCATTTTTAGCACATGATGCAAGATCCATTTTTGACCTTCTTTACTAAGCCTAGGGTCTGGGACCTCCCTAGTGACTAATCTTTAAATACTCACTCACTCACTCACTCACAACCCTTGTGGTGCAGCCTATTGGACAGCAGAGCAGGTGCATGATCCATGTGATACTCTGGAGAATGCTGAACCTTGGAGAGAAGGCTTACAGCCACATCTGAGTGGAAATTTGTGACACTTGAGACTTCACACTTCCTGTGAAGGTTTGCTTAGCTTTCAAGGCAGGTCCACTTCCATTATATTTGTAGAATGTGTTTGCATGCTTCTCAAATACTACAGTGATTAAGATTAATGACAGAAGTTAGTCCAGAACCATCATGTTCTAAGGAATCTTGTAGACTAATAAAGAAAAATAGCTATGTATTAAGAAGTTCTGGTGCAGGCAAAAGTGCTTCAAAGAGCGCTGCTTAACCAACCAAGGGTCAGAAGATATCAAGCTATCGGTAGACACCTAAATATGAAATAAATATGACACTATAAATATGAAATAAAAAGGGCTGGATTTAGACCATTCCTTATGAACTTGTAAGTCAGACACAGAGTGCTCACACAGACTGCCTTGCTGCTTTTCAGTGACAGTGTACTGAGAAAAATCATCGTGCGTGCTTTCAGCAGCCTCCAGCCTGCAGGGGAAGTATCTTCCAGGTACCTCCACAGCAGATATTTGCGACAAATGATGTGTCTATTTAAAATCCCTTGCTCATTGGGAGAGTCAGGCACATGGAAAATTGTAGTTTTGATTGCAGAGCAGTGGGCTTGGTGCTGTGGGAGAGGGTCTTGTGTGTAGACTGGAGGATCTCTGAAGTAGTGGAATATAGGCTTGACTATGGCTATCAACATACTCTGGGACCAAGAAGCATTTTCCATCTCTGTTTCCCTTTCTGCCATGAAAAAAGAATCCTGGTGACCTGTCAGGACAAACTCTTCATGTGTGCTATTTCTCCACCTCCAACCTCTCTCCATACACCTACCACTCCTTTAGAGGGGAATATTTTAAAATGGACATTTCTATCAGCTTCTTAGTCAATTCCTGCCCCACAGTGAGTGAGGCAGCACATAAGTTTTGTCTAATCAAGGTCTAAATTGAAGTTTTACATGTACATTCCTGTAATATCTCCCTAATGCATTCATATTGATGGTTTCTTTTACTTAATAATTCTAATCCATTCCCCCATTTGGAGGAAAAAAGCCAACAGAATCTAATCCAAGACCTAAAATATCTGGTCACAGTGGAGAAGCAAAGGAGTCCGATGCCATCTGATAAATTCTTTAATAACTGGGCATTAGGAGTCCCAGCAAAGCATGCTCCAGTGCACCATATTACCCTCTGATGCAAGCCCCAGAGCTGCTGCCTGGTCTCTCTTGGCTGCCTTAGCATTTGTACTTGACAGGGATTTCTGACTGACTGAAAATCAGCTATTGCAAAACACATGGGTCCCACACATGGGTCAGTAAAGGCAAAGTATTTTCTTTCTCCTAGAGTTTCCATCAGTCCCACCAAGGCCGTGTGTGACATCTGCAGTTGCAGATGAGATACTTTTTAGTGGTTACTATATTTTCACTGTCGGCACCAGTCCCTACTGTGCTGCCACATGTAACTTTTCAGCGGCTCCCTTTGTACACTGTGGGGTTTTTCAAAGGCAAAGCCATGTTGTCATGAATGAATGATGTCCTCATGGCACATGGTACTCTGTAATTTGTTTTGGTTCTCTATGAGTAACTCCTGTAAAGGGATTTTTGTAATGTTCTGTATTTGTATAATAGGTTTTTCATGGCAGTTTTGAACACATGTAGTCAATTTAATTGATTGTGCCTCTATTAAAAATAGTCATACAGCAGTGACAGTCTTGACAGCCCATCTGTAAACAACAGAAGCTATTTAAACCCAGCACTATAATGTTAATTAGTAAAACACTATTTGTGGCTGCATATGAATCTCTTGAGTGAAATCCTCATACTTTCACTATGGGATGTACTGGGGAATGGACATGAGGTTCTCCTTTAGAAATCCTCCAGGCATAAGGAGCACCTTTGCAAAGCAGGAGCCTGTGGCAGAGGAGCTTTGATTTTGTTTTGTTGGCTGGAAGCCTTATGCTTATGGAAGCACAGGCTGGTGATTCCTGCAGCATATGCCCCATCCAAGCATTGGCCTCTCCCTTTGGCCATTTCCTACCCCAAATGCCAGTAGAGAGCAGAAGGGCAGGAATACGGGCACTTCCAATTCTGATGAAATGCCACATTTTCCCTTTACATTATGGTGACATTTCTGGGCCAAAGAAACTGATTTATATGGGAGACATCACTGGGATGTAGCACAAAGTAGGTATGTTGTAACAGTAAAACACAAGCATTATCCCTGCAGCTCTTTCAGGTGCAGTATCATTCTTTTGAAGGAGAAAAGATGCTGCAAAAAGAAAGGGTAGGACTGTGAACAGCTTTAATTTGACAGCTCCCTTGTCACTGGAACAACAACAATGATTTATGCTGGTTGAGAGTGTAGGCCACCGAATTCTTTCTTGCATAACTAACAAAAGATTTCCCTCTTAATCTAATTGCTTCTTCCCTCTTAACTCTCCCTTTGCTCTAGAGCTTCTGCTTTGAGTGGGTTTTAAGGCTTATTGCAGATAAAATGCAAGTGCACAGAGAGCATGTTAAAAAGAAAAACTGATGTCAAGTACCAAGCACAAGCAAGAACTCCCGGAAAGCTACTGCTTTGTTTCCTGAGCAGAAGCTAAGGGACCAACCACACTTTTGGGGCCAAGCCTCAGAGGTGCTAATTGTCTGTGAAACCCACTGAAACATGATAAGTCAACAGTAACTTGCAGGATCTAGCCTTTATATCCAAAATAGCTGTTTGAGGGGATGCCTTCTTTTTTCTCCAAGATACTTTTCAGTGTTGAAGAAAGTCATAGTTCAGTGACATTCTCTAAATTACCAATTTTCTATTTAATTTTGGTTCCTTGAAAATATTTTTGACAGAATTCTTGTGTATGATTCATCTGAACTAGATGACAGGGGACATACTTCATATCTAAAGGAAATTTCCCTCAACTTCCCTGCTGTGATTTACTGATTGATACTATAATATGGATCAATACTTCTATTACCAGTACAGTAGAAAGTGATCAGCGACTTCCTCACTATTTTTAACATTTATCTTTTGAATACTGTGGAGCTGTCACATTACTGTTAAAGTCACCAGTTATGACGTATATTTGTGTAGATGCATTCCTGGGTTTTTTGGTCACATACACAAGCCAGGATAATCCAGCAAAACCTTAATTTTTTTTCTTTCGCGCTTTTTTTTTTTTTTAATTGGAGCCTATCTTACTTCTTTTGACTTATTAATTTAAAAGCATCAGAAAATTTATCAGAGATCACCCCTATGACATACCATTACACTTAAATCCACTTTAGCCATCCCAGGGATTATTTGTCCATTAATGGCTGACAGCAATGGGTATGCATCCGGCACTTACAGTTTCTGCTTGCTTCTCACTTTCAGCGATGACTTCATTCTGAACATTTTGACAGTGTAGAATTATTCAGTGTAAAAAACACTTTCCAGTACTTGTCCAGCAGTTGCTGCAGTCTATCATCACAGCATATGCGAACTATTGCATTTAAAAATGTTTATAGACACAAGTGGTCTAAATTTGTGCTTCCCAAGAGGTGCCTAAACAACAGTGAAACTTTGTGCCCTAAAGTCCTTGTGGTTGCAACAAATATCCAAAATGCAGTGTACAATTGGTATTATACCTATTGGTTTCACCATTTTGCTGAGACATGCCAAGAACTCTAAAGCTTCTTCTTATTCCTTTTACTTCTTAGAAGCAAAACTATTCTCTGTAACATTAGACTTTTACCATGTTTAACTGAATAACTGACAGAGTATTTTTTGGTTGATTGGTTGTTTTTTGTTTTGCCAATGGGCTCTCACTGCTATAATGCAGGAGGTACGCACTGACAGGGCAAAGAATATTTTTACTTCATCCATCTAGATGCCTTACTCAACACAACATTCATTTAAACTTATACGTTACCCACATTTTGCCATTTAGATTTCTATTTATTTTTGGGCACTTTGCCCCCACCCTTCCACTTTAGGCCCCTGTCACTTTTAATTACCCAGCTCATCTGAGAAAGGGCTGTAATTTCTACTTTTAGTCAAACCTTTTTAACAACTTTTCCTGAGATCATGTGTATTGCAAACTAAGCCAGTATTTTATTCAAAGATCTTTGGCAGAGGTGTTCCTTGAAGGTTGCTGCCCAAGCAGTGGAGCAGCTGATCAGGCAGCTGGCCAGGGATGGCTGCACTGATGTGGAGGTTTTCAAAAGTGCCCTAGAGCTGGACACTCAGATCCCAATTAAAAGCAATGTTTGGGGCATATATTTACTTTTTTTTCTCTTTTGAAACTCCTGTCTACCTCATGTATTTAGCTGAAGTTAATTTTGAAGGCTTCTGTAGACATAAATAATATCAGCATATTTTAATGAATATATCATTTGTAAGGATGATAACAGGATGATATTTTTGTACATCTAGCCCCATCAACAGAGAGGGTTGCTCCTTATTACTCCTGTGTGTCAGTCAGGAAAGCTGT
This sequence comes from Emberiza elegans, assembly GCA_024865655.1. Taxonomy (NCBI): domain Eukaryota; kingdom Metazoa; phylum Chordata; class Aves; order Passeriformes; family Fringillidae; genus Emberiza; species Emberiza elegans. Next base: position 58,872,136 of record JALJVW010003023.1, on the reverse strand, counting down.
GTCTGTCCTAGCTGGTATTTCATGTTCCTATGTCAGAAGGATTCCTCTCCTCGCCTCGCCTCGCCTCGCCTCGCCTCGCCTCGCCTCGCCTCGCCTCTCCTCTCCTCTCCTCTCCTCTCCTCTCCTCTCCTCTCCTCTCCTCTCCTCTCCTCTCCTCTCCTCTCCTCTCCTCTCCTCTCCTCTCCTCTCCTCTCCTCTCCTCTCCTCTCCTCTCCTCTCCTCTCCTCTCCTCTCCTCTCCTCTCCTCTCCTCTCCTCTCCCCTCCCCTCCCCTCCTCTCCTCTCCCTCTCCCTCTCCCTCTCCCTCTCCCTCTCCCTCTCCCTCTCCCTCTCCCTCTCCCTCTCCCATCTGCTCCCAGAAATATTTGAAGTGCCACCAGGCTTGTGTGATGCTGGGAAGACTTTCAATGCTCTGGGTAGCTTTTTTACAATATAAAAAAGACTATTGTGGGCTCCAACAGACAATGGGCCACCAGGACAGCTGAGGCTGGGATGACAATTGGGGTCATCTCCCCGCAGGTGCCTGCCCTCTATTGAGGCAGGAAAGTCAGAGCTACTAGTCACTATCTCTGTGCTCTAAGCTTGAAGTTTTCAAAAGCTGACTGGCAAGCAGAGAAAGTGGGACAGGTAACTAGGTGTTGGTAACATCAACAACTGAGCAACCTGGCTGCAATAGAGGGGCTGGAGCCCAAGGCAAGCCGGCAGCAGTTAAACAGGGCAAACAAACCCATTTTTGTCTTGCCTCTCTGTTTAGCTGGGTCAAAGGGATTTCCTGCAGGCTGCAGTCACTTCTAACAGCCCATTTCCACAGCACACAGGAAGATCTCCTTGGGTTTCTGTGTGCTCCATGGCAGGTGGGCAGGTGGTGAGAGGGGCTTTGCTGAATTGCCCTGAGAAGGGGGAAAAGAATAGGAAGAGATAGGGAAGCCCTGAATAATCCCATACATAGCTGCCCATGCCCAGGGGCACAGCTTTGTGCGCTGATGCCCATATGCACAGGTTTTGCAATGCTAAGCTGCTTGTTTGGTGTGTCAGGCTTAGCAGAAAGCTGATTTGGATCCCAGAATCACTGTAAAGGTCTCTTGGCTGAGGAGAAGCTGGGAAGGGAAAAACTGGAAGGGATGATATAGTCCAGATTAAGCTGCAGGCAATGTGAGCAATGTATTTCTCCCTTTCACATTCAAAATCTTACTTCTTTGACTAGCAAGTCTTCACTTCTCTATCTCCTGAATGGAGTAAAACTTCATTTATTACCTGTCTCTGAAAAATGAGGTCTGTATGGGAAACTGATTCATGCAGGACATTGTTCCTGTGGGGACAGCTAATCTGTGCAGCAGGCAGGGTGGTCTGGGAGGGGTCTGTCATCCTGCCTGGACTGCAGGTTTGAGGCTTACACTCTGCATTTGCCATTGCATCATCGTATTATTCATACAAGGCAGTAATCCTCCTTAGAGTATAATTATGCACAGTCTGCTGAGCTCCCAAAACATAATTACCTCTCTATGGGGCTGGGTTATGTTCACAGGCTAAGCCAGGGCATGACTCTGCCTTTCAGGGCCTGGGTGCCACACACTCTCCCAAGAATGTTTTTTTTCTGTTCTTTCTTGACAGGTAAATGGGAGGAGTGAAAAATAAGCATTTTCTTGACACAGGCGTCAGCTGTACCAAGATGACTGTGGTGTGGAGCTGAATAATGTGATCTTCTGCCCCTTACAGGCTCAATAAGCTGCAAAAAATGTGTCATGGTTTAAAACGCAGAAAAAAGATGCCTACATAAATTTCACTGGCCTCATCAAGTTGAGAAATGGGGCTTGGGCTGTTCCAGAGACCTCAGACAACTTTCCCTTTCCGAGGTATGGTGTGTAAAGCACTGTGTGCAGGGCCTAAGAAAAGCATTTTGGTAAATCTCATGGGGGCAATCTAGAAAGTGTCTGAAAAATAACAGGGATGCTCATCACTTGTTTTGTGACAAGTTTTTTTTCCTCCTGCTGCTTATCTGTGCCCCTGAACTCTGCCCATTATATTTAGCTAATAAATATCATTTCCAAAAGGACAGAGGTCATTGCAAAGGATTTTTGCCAATATCTTCTAATAACTTGTCCCTCTGTGCATACACCATTCTTGGCTATGGGCCAGGAAAACCCAGTGTGTTTCCAGGGAGATTTCAGCTCTGCTGAGTGCCATATATTACAGTAGGCTCACAAAGAGTAAATTTCTATGGAACAGTTTAGATACAGGAGCAGGCAAATTGCCACACTCACACATTCTATGTCTCTGAAGGGAGGCAAGAGAAATATTCATACAGCCTTTCATGAGCTTCCTATTCTGCATCATTGTATAAACCTTTCAGTCAAGAAAATCTTCATGGTACTGGATCTTAGCTGCTCACCTCTTTTGTTCCTCAGCAGGGAAGAGCAGGCTCTGCTGGATGCATCCAGGGCTGTTTTAAGGCCATTTCCCCAAGCAGATTAGCCAAATGTCTTATCAGTTGCTCGACTGCTTTGGAGATGCAGATTTGTGATACCATTATCCCTAGAGATGAGAGAACACCCTGGGCAGCGCTGAGCTGAGGAAGGCAGCTACCTCTTGTTACTCAGATTGATTGCTTCAGATGATGTGGAGGGCCTCACTTGCTTTAGGGGGAGATGACTGTTTTGGCAATAATTAGAGCATGAATTTTTGCCCCTCCACAAGACTGCTATAGATCAACATCTTGTTAACACAAAGTTGGACTTTTGCATTTCACCTATGCTGGGAGAAAAAGGATGCCTGTAGAAGAAAACCCCCACTTTTTTGCTCTATATGATTTTGTTCTTTTTTTTTCACCTCCTATTACAATCTCTTTGGTGAAAGATCTGTTTTGGTAGTCAAAGTGTGACTTACACAACCGGACTCTGATTATGGAAGTTTTTCACTGCTATTTTCAAGGGTAACAATTAAAAGAATAGTTAATTCCATGTTAAAAAATGACCCAAAGCAGAATTTGATCCTCAGTATATTATACTCAGCTTGTAACCACACAATGCCTTAATATAAAATTATTCAACTCCTCTCTGCTATTTTAACATTGCCAATAGAGGTTTGATGCACCATTATACGCTTCAGCCACAGTGTAGACTCTTGCCATCACATGTTTTATCTCTGACTCCCCCTTTAATTGGATTGATGAGGAACTTTTTCTGCTCCCACCTACATTACTCCAGATCAATTAAATGCAGTCATAGGTCTCTGGGCTGCTCCCTGTGTTCCTATGCCTCCACCTGGGTGCCAGGCAGATGTCTTGCTACCACAGGAGATACTTAAGGTGTCTTGGAGGGATGCTCATAGTTCTAGTACTTAAGGAGTAGTAGGATTCACTTTTGCAAGCCCCAAACAATAAATAATGGGATTTTTATTGGGAAGGGGGAAGTATATAAAATTCTTTTGGTATTTTCCCATGTGCCTAGGTGCATGAGAAACTCATAGCCTTCATCCTTTTTGCTCTGAACAAAGATTCTCCAGAAGGTGTTAAGCTCCACTGCTAATGAGCACTCCACAGATAATGCAGCGGCTGCTGGCTCTCCTGGTGAAGCATTTCTGCTGTGTGATGCACCTGCATGCTCCCCAGGCACAGCAGACACAACTAGGCTTGAAGGCCCCCTCCCGAAAGTCAGCATGGACATGGTCTCCCGGCCTTGCACATTTCTCCTCCTTCAACCACCATTCCTACAACTCATCTTGATGCCTTAAGTTTTAGCTTTCATATTTTCCAGATGCTGTACTGCATTAAAAGATAACTTTGAACTTCATATAAACTGGTAGCAAGTTCTCCTCACAGTTTAGTTAGACAATCCTTTTCCAGCCTGAGAACAAGAGACACATTGAAGCTTCAGGCCCAGTAAGTACAAACAACAGCAAATTGAGGAGAGCACTCTGGGAGGATGGGACTTCATAACCTGAAGCTGTAATTGGACAATTAACACCAATATATAATTGGACCAAAACTTATAAAAGTGTGAAAACTCATGACTCATTGTCCATCTTGGGTGTCCATCTTAGCCTCTACCAGGCTCTTGTATTGCCCAGGGTGTATCCTTTGAAGGCCTTTTTAATAAATACCTATTTTATTCCTTTAACACTGTCTAACCTCTGTTTTAGGTAGCCCTTCAAGGCACCACTCTTCTTCCAGACAGCTGAGGCCAAACTGAGGACAGGGCAATTTTCTGCTGCTACATTCCATACAAGGTTGTGTATAAAACCTGTGGTTAAAATGAAATAATACTTGAAATGGAAAATTTTCAGGTCCTGTGTTTAAAAAGTTTACAAAGCTCCAACTTTGAAGCTCAACCAAAATGCGGGGTTTTTTAAGTCTTTACTCCAGAAACATCTTTTGAGCAGTCCTGACAGCTTTCAGAAACAAAGGAACCTTCCAAGAGAATTTTAAAGATTTTTTCAAAAACACTTTTGCCTTTGTATTTGAGAGAGGCTTTGGCAGCACTGTAAAACAGCATTGCTTCTCTTCACTCCTTCTTCTCTTTGTCAATCATCTGAATTTACACTGCATATAGAGTTTGTCACATAAAATACTAGAGACCTTAAAACCATTCCTTCTAAACTGGTAATTTTTGTATGGAAAATCTTGCAGCAAGGCTATGTGAAATGGACTCAAACAAATTAATAACTAGAAGAATGATGAAATTCCAAATGTAAATATGTTAAAGAGCAACCACTTTCCCTATTGTTGTTTCGATAGCAGACTTTTTGTTCTTTTGCTAGGAGGAATACAGTTGGTAGGCATTCTGAAAGGAACTGCTGCTGGGCAACTCCACATGGCTTTTTCAAAAATGGATTTTGCTGTAAAGGATCTGATTGAAACACTAATGTGAAAGCAAGAACAGAATTCCCAAATGATTTTTGTTTGTAACTGCATAAAACTAATTTGGAATGCACAAGAGTCAACATTATGTATGTATGAGAAGGCCAAAAGAAGCAATGCAATCTTAATGTGAGTGATGTATTAGTAATTTGCAATATATTGGTTAGAAAGCCTATTTTAAAGCCCAGTAATGAAAACACACCTCTTCCAGCAACAAATCAGTCCTTCCTTGTTTGCTTTCCTTCCTGTAAGTATGGGACATTTCTGTACCAAATCTGTAGAAAACAGAAGTGTCATTCAGCTAGCCAAGCACAAGTCTACTGTGACTTCATATTTATTATGAAGCAAAGATTACTTTTCTGTCTTTATTCATCTTTACAGTTTTTATCCAGTATACATTTAGCAGAACTTTAAAGTCCTTTACAGCATAAAATGATTCATGGAGAAATTACAGTTAACTAAGTCTATAAAACAGACATTCATGATATGGCATGGAAAATGGAATAACTATGAATACAAACCCTCAAATCAGCAATATGTTAATATTTCTAGTTTAGTGTTTACAAATATTCCCACAACTTTGAACAGTTCTGTGTTACTGTATTTGTTTGTTGAATGCACACTGTATTAATTATATGACTGTATAATTATTGAACACAATTATGTATGCAGAATTAGTAAAACACATGAAAAAATTTCCACATTCTTTTAGTGATTAGTAAGATAAAATAAGGATATTGCACCAAAAGATAGGTATTTGCCAAATAAAAAAATATAAATTAGTTTGACCAGAATTTCCTTTACTGCATGCTCACAGTAAGAAAACAGGAAATATATTGAGACAAGCACTCTGGGGCTGGATTCATCTGGTTGCATGCAGATGCTAGGAATTTATATTCTTTTGATTGTAAGTGTGAAGACATTGAAAAAAAATCTGGGATATGATTAATCCTTTTTAAAATAGTCATCTAAAAATAGATATCTAAAACAGATCATATTGATTTCACCCTAGAAATGCTTACCTTTAAGAGTAGATGGAATTTTTCTCAAACATAAATATTGGTTAGGTAAGAAGATTCTCACCCTTTTAAAGTCTATGTGTTGCTGAATAATAGAAAGGATGAAGTCCTGCCTTCCTTGAAGTCAAAGGCAAAAATCCTTTCATTTTATGAAAGCAAATATTTCATCCAAAATTAATAAAACTGCATCAATAAACCCTTACTTACTACTATTTTTTCCCCTACTCTTCGTACTTTCTTTAAAAGCATTTTAGGATCAATACATGTATTTTCATTCTTTCTCTCTCTCTCAGGAATCTGCATCTCGGGGTTTTTTCAGAACTCAATTCTTGAAGCCTGATGACTTTTTGCTACCATGTTTAAAGACTCACTATAATGCAGCCAGCCTGTTCACATTAGCTGTCTTCTGGAAGGGGAGAAGGGTAGGCAGGAATAAGATTTGTAAAACCAATAAATTAACTCTGGCATCTTCACTGAAGCCCATACTCTTGCACTGCTTACTGTTTGATTTATTAGATATCAGAAGAAAGTATTGCAATGCAGGACTAAATGCAGATTTTCTGGGACATTTCTTTTGAACCCCAGATTGGCATGTGCAGGAAGGCTTGGGTCCTCACATCTCTAGAGCTGGCTGGCCTCACTCAACCACCTCATAATATTCAACCCTGAACCTCCTTCAATACTTTTATTTTCCACCAAAAAATAAATATATTAGTCTTTCAGCTGATAATGGGACAAACGCATTGCAACCCAACAGACAAGTAGGTTTTGGCATGAGCCTGCTTTACACACTCAGACGTGACTGAGATAATGAAACACAGTTGATCAACACTGTCCCACACCTGTACTTTGGTGTGCACATGGTGAACTTTTCAAGTAGCCTTGAGTGTTGTCTGGGGCAGCTTTGCTGTGCTGGAAAGTACTACAGTGGTTACTGGTGACCAGCTAGACTATCACAGAACAAAGGGAAGCTCAGCCCAGCTGTCCTGTGTTTCTGCAGTTTGTTCTTTCTCTTGTAGACTCCAGCTAAGCAAAAAGTGATGAAGGATTTGCAGGGGGGAGGGCTCCCTTTTATTAAATGGTTTTATATATGTTTCTCAGTTTTGTCTGTTTTTAAGTCACAGCATTAAAGGCTGTAAATGCCAAATTTCAGTATCATTTTTATTGCGGGAGATGCAGTTTTTTCCTATTACAATAATCTATTTTCCCAACAAACCTTACCATTTCAGACCACCACTAATCAGCAAGAGATGAAAGCAAGTGTCATTTAGCAAGAATGCTTTTTCAATCAACCTCAGAATTGTTATTATGCTGTTAAGTGACAAATCAGAAACAGTACTTGTAAGGAACCCTTGAGTACTGGGAGCAGGCAGGAGCGAGCTGGTTACTGATCCTTCTGTTTCTGCTGCAGAGAGTGAAATCTTTTCTTAGAGAAGCAAACTGAGTGACTTGCCAGGAGAGTGAAACACAAAAGGCATCACCAAGACCAAGTAATTAGAGAGTGTTCCAATATGCAGAATTACTGCCACCATTAATCAGCACCCATTGCTTTTAATTATCACTGGGCTTAAGCAGCATCCCCAAACAATGTCCCATTAAATGATTTTTCTGATTAAGCACATCCCAATTAAGTAGAGTGCACTGTTTGGCACTTGAAAAATGGCACCATTTACGTACAGATCGAATACAGATAGAGTGCTTATCAGATCTCCATTAAGGAATCATTTGCTGACATCAGAATATTCTCCTACCGGCACTCTGCAGTGATATATGTATAGAAAAGGAGAATGATCTGACTGAGATATTAAAGACAAGACAAAGCAGACTGTGTTTTTATTTCTCTTGTCACCTGCTATGGAACAGGATAATTTGCAAGGAGCTGGTATTCAGGGAGCCCTTTATGGCTCTTTCAGTTGATGAAACAGAGATTGAAAACACTAGATAATCACTCAGAGAGATGAGCTTGTGCAGAACACTAGAACTTTTACTTTTGATTGTTTAGTTTTAGGTATTTAGTAACACTTTATCAGAAATTTGCAAGTAAGTTGAAGATGTTTCTTAAAATGTTTGTCATAGTTTTTCTGCCTTTCTAACAGGTACTTTTAAAATGGCTGTAACTGCTAACGTGTTATTGTTTTCATATTACATTAATAATGGCTGTAATAGGAGGTAGTGAGCTTTTCTCCTAAAAAAGGTGCATTGATGCATAGTATCACACTCTGTATGTGAAGACTGTTCAAGTTCCACATGATTTCCTAAAAAAATTCTTGGTGGCATGATTCCGATTTTGAACAAAACTGTTTACAGAAATTTACTTACCTTTGTGAATGTAAGTAAAGTGCAACAGATACAATACCACATGATTTCTTTATCAAAAAAAGTCCCAAGTGTATCTATATATGTGTGTGTATATATATATATATATATATATATATTTCTGTGGTTAATTATATCAATGAAGAAATAATTAAAATGAAAGTTGACCCGCTTCCTAGATTTCTACATATATCCTATTCCAATCACCATTCAGAGTACTATTTCTATTCTTTTAGCTTTTGAATTGCTGCACAACCTATAATGTTAATGTTTTGTTGTGTTGTGGGGTTTTTTTCTTTGGGAAATTCTCTAACAGATGTGTTTTCAGTTAATTTTGGCTGCGGTCAATAGATTTGGAAAGACAGTAATGCCACAGTTCTGTGCAGATGTATCAGAGGGAGCCTTTGGCACAGAGTGCATTTGGCATTTTCTGAGGGGAAAATATTTGCACATATGCAAAATCTGGAGATTTAGCAAATCATCTGCATGCTGCTGGTGTGTGTGTGCCCTCAGGAAACTGAGGGCATGACTAAATTGGGGCTCTCAGAGTAATATTTATATGGGAAACAAAGAAACTAAGAGAAGAGCCCTCACTTTTTACTTTTTTTTTTTCCTGATTTACGTTCTTCTTTGGCTTCTTCTAGTCGAAAGATGTAGATAAATACAGTGATATTTTTAAATCCTCCATTCAGTCATTTGTTTAGCTGCCCCATCACAGTGCTAACCACTGCTGTCTAATCACTCTGTGCTTTAGAGGAGAAAAGCCTTGCACTGCCTAGAACGGAGTCCATCAGAAAATTTTAAAATGTCAAGTAAAAAAAAAATTGACCATCTCTTCTCGGAATTTGCAAATGCAGCTCAAGTCTGTGTCTTTAAATCATTCCTTCCATATACCTTTGCCATTTCAGTGATTTTGGGAAGATATGTAATGGCTGAGGAAATGTGAGCAGAATGTAAAAGAAGAGGTAGAAATTAGGCAAATTTTACAAATCACATTGAACCCTGAAAACTTTCCAGTCTGGTTTCCTAGACTTGAAAGATTAAGATTGTTTAAAAAACAATTGGAATTTTTATCTAAATTTACTAGTCTATCAAAACTTCTGAGTTGTAGCCATCATATCTTGAAAACACCATAATTGGAACTTAAGATCACAGGGCCTGACTCTGCCCTTGCAGCATGAAATATGGAGTGCAGACAGTGAATCTGTCACTGTGTAAAACTAGAGAAATTTAAGATATTGACAGAGCACTAACATAGTGCAGTCAAAGTCATATGCAGAATATCTGCTTTTTGATTTACAGTTGCTATGGTAATGTACAATATATTCTTGGCCAGAGTCAAGTGGCATGGCATGCAATGCAGTGTGGTGGTGTACCAGAAACTTGGAAATATTTATAAATCTACAAACAATATGAAGAAATATTGAGCCATGGTAATATCTATCACAGAATCACAGAATTAACCAGACTGGAAAAGACCTCTGAGATCATTGAGTCCAACCTATGACCTAACACCACTTTGTCAACTGACCATGGCACTGAGTGCCACATCCAGTCTGTTCTTAAACACCTCCAGGGGTGGCTCCACCACCTCTCTGGGCAGCTCAATCACCCTTCCTGTGAAGAATTTCTTCCTGATGTCCAGCATAATCCTCCCCTGGCACAGCTTAAGACTACATCCTCTTGTCCTGTCACTTGTTGTCTGGGAGGAAAAGCCAACCCCCACCTGGCTGCAGGCTCCTTTCAGGTGGTTGTAGAGAGTGAGAAGGTCCCCTGTGAGCCTCCTCCTCTCCGGCTGAACAAACCCAGCTCCCTCAGCCACTCCCTATAAGATTTGTGCTCCCTTCACCAGCCTTGCTGCCCTCACCTGGGCACATTAGAGCATGTGCAGAATCTTCTTGAACTGTCCCTAACACCTCAGTGCTCATAAGAATTGCTGCAAATTAATCTGTCTATATGAAAACATTTTACTGCTGTTGGGTTTTATTACCACAGTTCTTATATTGAGAAATTAAAATGCATTCACAACTTTCTGCCCTTTCTTTGACCTTGAACAGCCTATCAAAAATTCTAGATTTTCAATAGGAACTGTAAAAGCTCAGATATCGCTCAGATCCGTGCTTGACCTGTGCAAGACCCACTCAATATTAGTTATTACAATGTTTGAATGGTGTGAAACAGAGTTAATAGCCATTATCTGGGTTTGATTTAAATATCTTTGAAATTTGCTCTGAATTCTAAAAAGAACAATTTAATACCAGCTAAAATACCCTCAGAGAGCTCCAAAAGAGAAGAAAACCATTCTGACAAACCAATTATATTGCCCTTTTTCTAACACACTATGATTTAAAAACTAGCAATGAACCAAATCTAATTTTTTTCCCAAGAAAGTATCATTATTTATCAAGAACATTTTGTGAACCATTTCAAAGATCAGACCAGTAAACAATTGACTTTTCATTCTACAGTAGCAGAGAGTAGAACAACAGATGTCCTACAATTGAGCTTTTTGGCATAAAATATTCCAGCAAACCAATATTTCTTCCAAGACTAAGTTTTGATTAACTATTTATTCAAGAAAGTTTTTTTTCCTTTTTTCTGCAGAGAAAAAGAAAAATCCACTGAGAAAGAAAGAGGATGGGAAATTGTAAAACTCTAATACTGATATATTGCAAAAAATATGTGTTCTGAGTCTTCTATAAATTATTTTACAAAATCAACCTATTATGTATGATATACCCCTCTCTCTTGTGCTTGTTTCTCCTCTAAGAAACAAAACCCTCTCTTTTATCTAAGTTATAGAAACCATTGTTTCTGTTAGAGAAGGCTATTTATTGGTATATACTAGTGTCACAGAAAAATATGGAGAATATCAATAAAGGAAAATGCATGAAGTTCAATATAAAAGGTGGGAAGTGCCCTTTATTTATTAAAAATGAAAGATCTCACAGACAAGGGGGGGTATATTAACACTACATTTATAATAATATACATCTCAGCTTTCCTGTAAAGGCTGCAAACCACCCCATGATCTTGTTTAATTCCCACTCACATCAGCAAAAAGAAATCCTGGTACTTTGTAGGTTAGTGTCTGGTGGTATGTCTTCTTATGTGTCTGCTTTGATGTCACAATCACATGATTTCTGGAAGGCACTTCTGAAGATCTTCTAGTCCAACCCCCTGATGGAGGAGTCAACTAGAGCCAGTTACCCAGGGTTACATACTGGCAGGATTGGAACATTTCCAGGCATGGCTGCTCCACTGGACAGCTCCAGCCTGGGAAATATGCTCCAGTCACTCTTCGGTGAACCAGATTTTTGTTATGTTCAAATCCATTTTCACCTATTTAGTATCTAACTACAGCCCATACAAAACTCCTTCTAGTAATTATTGTTAGGTGTAGACACAAGACAGTAAAACATGATGTAAAAATGCATAATAGAAGAGATTCACTGCCTGACAAAAAGCTATTTTACAGCTAATATAAAGATTAAAAAGTAATCTCCTAAATAGTGAATTTAAAGTGTGCTGCATGTTTTTCTCTTTCTGTAAAGTAGAATGCCTTTCTTTTTCATTTCTATTCACTACTCATGAAGAATTGAAAATACCAATAAATGCCATGGAAACAACTGTGCCATCTCCATGGTGTTATTGGCTGTATCTGCACTGACTGTTCTGCAGCCTTCAGCCTGTGTGCTGAGGCTGCACATCTTGGTCCCAGCCTGCACTGACCCTAGGGGAATTTGGTATGTGCCATCCCTGGAAAGGAAAAAGAGGTTTGAAGAACTATGATGTGCTCTGTCAACAAGACAAGAGGAAATGGTCTCAAGGAGATGTTTGAATTGCCTATTAGGAAAAATTTCTTCACTTAAAGTGTAGTCAAGCATTGGAACAGGCTGACCAGGGAAGTGGTGGAATCATCACCTCTGAAAGTGTCCAAAAGGCATGTGAATGTGATCCAGGGATTTGATTTAAAGGTGAATATGGTGGTGCTGCATTAATGGTTGTGAATCAATGATCTTAGAGGCCTTTTCCAACCTCATTTATTCTGTGAATCTATGGTTAAGTCTCTTTATGAGAGGCCGACTGTGACATTGGGGCAGATCTCATAATGCCTGGACAACATTTTGTCCCACAGTTTAACTACAACCATAGAAACCCATATTGCAAGACAAAGCTAAGTAATAAGCTTCTTGCCTAAAGTCTGTCAGTAACCATGATAACAAGCAAGTCAAGAGACAACCTCCTGCTGCAAAAGAGGATTGAATGATGATTTCCCTTTCTCTGCATTTACACCAGAACAAGAAAGGTCTTTATTACTCAGACCCTCTTTGCAGAACTGATGACACATGAAGTGTCTGTAATGAGTGATGTGCCTATGCAACATGGGCTGAAAGGCATTTAATAAACCATTCAACAAGTAGCAAACCATATCAATGGATTATCAAGAAGGACGTAATAGTGCACACAGAGTCATAAGACACTGAAATTTCCTTCCCCTTTCCCACTTTGCAACATGAACTACAAGCACACAATAAAGGACCCATTATATTTTAGAAATTAATGCAGCCACATGTCCTTGAAATTTCAAGGTCCAATTAGGAGAAGCCTAAGCCAGAAATACTCAAAAAGTCATTCAAGAAAGTTGTAAAGAGAGATAACTGTTAAAAGTGAGAGAACTTAGATGTTACTTCTCCCATTGTCTCCTTTTCAGACTTCTTTTAGGACAATAATAAAGCTCTAATAACCTTTAATATAGATTTTTTTTTTTCAATCCTACATCTTCAGACAAAGAGGGATTCCATCAAAAGCAGTAATAATTCCCTGTCACAAAATTAGGTTTGTTAAGAGAAAATGCAGCCCACCTCTTGTCTTATTTTAACCTGAGAGTTTTAGTCTTAGCATTTGCACTTTTGTACTGAATGTTCTGACCTAAAAGTACTAAATGAGAAATGTCCTTTTGGGCAGAGACAGCTCCCACCTTAGGCCACTGCTCCTAAGAGCATGGGACTGGAAGGACCCTTTTTAATATCAGCACTGAGTCAGCACTGACCATGCAGTAGATAATGCCTTCACAGAGTAGTTATCTAGCTTTGTCCCATGAATTACTTGTCCCATTTTCTGCTTTAGCTCTAGCTGGAAGCTTGTTCTAGAACAGCACTGACCCAGTGGTAGGAGACATACTATTTCCAGTCTAAACTTATGCAGAGCCAGTTATTGCGCTTAAAGAACTTTCCTCTTCCCAAGGGGAAACTTATTCAGTGTTCTTTGCTCCCTTATTTACTCAAATATTATTCACAGAGGAAATCGTCTCTCCTTCAAGCCTTCTCTGGCTGGCTTTGATAACCAATATCTTTCTGTTACCTCTTCTTTGCCTTCTTCTATAAATCTCACTAGAAATAACTGAAACTACAGCTCATAATTGCCAACAATCAGCATTTCATAGTTTCTTAAAAGCAAAATTGTGACATGTCTGGCAGTGGTTAGGATCTATTGAATGAAGGACCAGAGTCTTTGTGATTTCCTCTAATGGATGAAGAGAATTAATGTAAACTTTTTAATATATCTATACTATTTTTTAATGAAAAATTGTTCCTGGAATTCTGCCTGATCCAGATGCTTCTTTGTAGGTGTCTGCATTGTGGTCTCAGGGATGAGGACAAGAAAAACTGTCAGAAGATGGAACTACATCCTGCATCAGGTAAAGTTATAAAGCTGTAGGAAGGAGTCTCAAAAATACATCTGCCAGATTTCATTTAAAGGCTGAACCTCTGTGTCCCTGCCTATGGTAAGGGGCCCACCCTGAAGTAATATCAAGGGGGAAAACCTGTAAGAAGGTAAGTCTGCAACCATGGGAGTTAAGCGGGAACATTTACATTAAAAAAAAAAACTTTAAAAAAAATTTAAATTAAAAATTAAAAACTCCACAGACCACCCATGAGCTCTCCAGTTGCTGTTGTCTCTACATCACAGACATGAAATGAAACTTTTGCATTTACTTTAGTGAGGAAGAAAAGAGATAATTTTTCCTTGGGAATATAGTTTAAAGTGCATTTAAACACTGCTCAGTTTGTTGGTGTCCAGTTGAAAAAAAATGGGATAACTTCTAGAGACTGTTGCATAGCTTTGCATCCACATGACTTCCATGGGAATTGTGATCACCAACAGGAGAACACAGAAAGGCATTATGCACTTTTCCCTGCTCATGACTTTCTGGGCTGTTTTAATTTGTTCTGTTCTGCTTTTATATTCTTTTAATAAATCTGAAGGCCTTTCATCACTAATGCAGCACTAGACAAAACAAGTGGGAAGGATTATATGAAATGTGATCAGCAACAAAAAGCCAATTTAACTGAGGGGTTCTTGCTCTGCTTGGGATGTTTTAACTTTTGTGAGAGGCAGAGGCTTAGTTTACACTGGGATTTCCTGCATGATTTACAAAGCAGGAGTGAAACTCCTCACATCCATTCTGATAGATCTCTCCCTTAATCCATCAGTGCTGACAGTGCTAATCTGTAAAGAATTAGTGAGCTAGAAGTTCAAATCAGCTCTTCCCTTCATCTGGCTATAACCCTATTCATGGAAACTGCATATAAAAGGTACCAATAAATGTCAGTGCGCAATGGAAACAGAAATGATTGATTGTACATTTTTTCATGAGAAAGTGTTTTATAACAAAAAGGCTGATTATCAAATCATTGACATAAAAATGGTAATGGAGACAATGGAGTCTTCTGTGAAGGGCTTGATTTTTGTTAGATAAATTGTTTCTGTTCTCTTTTCAAAAGGCATAATTTGATCAGAATTAAGTGGCAGCGCTGACATTGCACCATAGTGTCTATCCACAAGTCAACTCTAATTTCATGTGAGACACCTGATATCTCAGTGGACTAAAAGCATAGATAGTGCAGAGCTGGGCAGGATCATCTATGTCTAATTCATAAATGAAATGGCTTAGTGGCACAGCACAGAGGAAGTCACACTGACTTTAAAGACCCCAAATGCCTGTGACTGGCTCCTGTCTGATTGAACCTGGGAATATCTGCTGCCTCCAGCTGACCATTTTCAGCAGCTTCTAACTGATGTAGCTATTGAAGCCATGAGCTGGAATTGATGTGCACAGTTCAAAGTCAAGACATATAAATCTTTGGTCTTTCCATGAAGAACAGCAGCATATTTTCTCAGCAGGAGAACATATGAAATATGGTTACTGTACTGCTACAGAAGAGATCAGAAACACAGGCTTTCCTTCTTCTCCCCTCCATGGTTGCAAAATATGCAGGCTGAAGAAAAGAAATTTTTCCAGGACCAAGAAGGCCAAGAGTTCCACACAATTTTTGTCCTCCTGCAGTCTTATGAAAAAACAGTAACAGAGTCATAACAAAATAACAAAATAAAAGGGTGCTGACTAGACATCACAGTCATCCAACATTTTCCCCAATAAATTAGTTGACTAATACAACTGGAAGATGAGAGGTAAAATAATTGAAGGTATCAGTAATGAGGGAATCCAGTATGGCAGTTCTCCTTTTCTAATTCCTAAGGTACCCTTTTAGGCTTCTAAGGACCTTTATTACCATTTGCACTCTAGAGCAAATCTCATGACTATCTAAGGCAAGTCGGGCTAATCCTAGGCAGGGGCAAATAGTGTGCTTGCTCTGGGTACTGTATTTTACAGGAGATTCCCTGAAATCTCTTGGCTGCATTTCAGCCAACATCTCCTCCTCTACAGGCTTCTTTTCTGTGAAAAGTGGTACCAAGCAGAATGGGTTTGACTTTTATAGAAGGTCAGTGCAGGCCTCTCCAACAGACACCTCTTCAAAACCCTGTCTGGATTAGAGACAGGAGAAACTGTTCCTGAATGCAGTTTAAATGTCAGTTTGAAGAGTTCAGAGCTTGATAAGGAGAAACACTTCACAGAACCATGGAGCTCCTGCAATGCTGGGCAGGTGGTCACAATGATTTCTTGGGGGTGGTTAAAGAAAAATACTTAAGCATGTTTCTTGCTCAGGTGTGCTTGGGCTTGCAGGGTCTGGCAACCTCTTGTCATAGCACCAAATTTCACAGATATCTCTTGGAGGAAGTGAATTGATGAAGGTTGAAAGAGTCACTTAGGACTTTTGCTGTGAACAGCTGCTTTCTTGTTCCCTCCAGTACTACCTTGAATTACTGTAAGATTTTGGATATCTGGAAGATCGTAACACTTGAGTACTCATTTTCACAGCCTCCTGCAAATGATAAAGCATTATTTCATGATGCAATAGAAAGATTGCAGAAAAATAAGTGTCAAAAGAGTGCTGAAAATGAGCTTGAGAACAGCAGATGCATTTCACATGAAGAAAGGCTGTGTGGGTTGGAGATCCTTGAAAGACAGGAGAGAGATTTTAGATGATATGCAATAGGTTTGTCATATCTCCCTTTTGATGTAAGATACATCACAAGCCCCAGAGAGCTGTGTTTTAAAGGCAATAGGACAAGCCTTTCCTTTCCCTACATATCCCAACTTGGAGCAAGGCAGAAGATGGGAAATCATTATCTACTGAGAGAAAATGATGTGACCAGCATATCCCAAGGCAATGCTCACATATCAAAGAAGAGAAGTCTTTAATGTGTTCACATATTGACCACCACTGTAAGGAGAAGGTCAAAGCAGACGGTGTCAGAGAGTAGCACTTTTCTGCAATGTGTCTTGATTGTGTGTCTAGATAGTTTAGTTTGCAGGGAAAAGAGGATTTCTGCTTGCCTGGGACAATGAAAGGTAAAAAAAAGGCCTCTTCTTTCTTAGAAATCTGTGTACAGTTTGATTTAGACTTTATTCCTGCAATGACTTCAAAACTATTTTTAAATATATGGTGGGAATTGGCATGAGATAGCAGAAAGAAATGCAACAGAATATATCTGTAATGCTTAACTTAAAGTTAGTCCCACAAGAATTACTGTGCTTTTTCATCTCAGTCTGGAAAGATTATTTGTGAACATGAATATTCCAAATTTAGCAATTAGTAGATTTGTGTATATGCAAATGCATACACATACATTGCACTACCCAATGCATTGTTCATATTTCACAGGGCAACAGTTTGGGATCTGCAGCAATGATTTTATTTATCATCATTTTGAAATCAGGGCCTGAAAAATGAAATTTGCATTCTCTTAATTGGGTCCCATGGGAACAGCAAGTATTCAAACATTCTTTTAGGCATTTGTCTTTTAAGCTCTAAGCACTAAGTAGGGGTTAGTTTTATTGGATTGTAAAGCAACTTCAAAAAGTTGGATAGAAAGGTTATATAGGAAGCATAAAGACAAACCATGACAGTGAAGCTAGTCTGTCATATTTCCTTCAGTCTTAAGAGCTGTGAGAAAATGGGATGAAAAGACATGTTTTGTTGCAATCAAAACCTTTGGGGAAAAGGGTATTGAAAAATATTACTGTCCTGGAGAAATATATAAACTACAGTTATGCTGTAAAAAGCAGCTAATGTCAATTCCCTCATCTCTCTGCAACTTAAATCAAAGTTCCTGAGTGACCAAACTGTATTGGCTGATAAGATGGGCATATTCTTGTCACCAAAGGATAATTTGCAGAATGTCCTTAAAAGCTTTTCTGCTGCAATTTATTTGATTTGGTAGTAATACACAGAATTTTCCTGCATCTACAGAGCTTGATCATGACTTTTAGGTGTCTATGTCACCAACAATGTCTCTGGATTGTTTCTAATCAACACCAAAATCAGAATTTATTTATCTAAGAATAATATTATGCACAGAAAAGAGCATGTTTTTCACTAACGTTGACAATAAAGCTATTTGAATAGTAAATGAAGGTGGTATGAACCCACAACTGCTGTTCAAAGGGGCTGCCCAGTCCTTAACTGAACATATGTGAGTGAGGGTTTATGGTGAGAAACATACATTACCTAATGTTCTGTATTATTGCTGGAAACAAAGGACTAACACATATCAGCTGTACTTCCTTCTGGGAAGGCGTTCCTAGGATTTTTGTACAACATCTAATTTGTTTCTTTCATGCAAATTCTCAAAGGTGGCATTGAAAATCTCAAAAACACTTTTTATATTACCATAGTTTCAGATCATGATATTATTGGCAATTTTTTATTTCATGTACAGCAATGAAGCTGCCACAATGAAATGTATGTCTTTAAATTTATCTACTGTCCAGCACCACTTTCTAATTGGGTTGGTTCTTTTTTTTTTTTTTGCATATTTTTTCATTGAAACATTGGCACAGGTAGCCCCTAAAAGAAAAAAAGAGAAAGCCCTGCTATTTACAAAACAAATATTCAAATGTCGTATTTGCTATTTTAACTTTTAGTCATTGGAATCCCATTTCTCTCCCTCTACATACAACAGGCATACACACATGCCATACATATAAACATAAGCAGAGTTTTCTATGAATTGTCATTCTCTTTCTCTTGATATATATATATATAGATATATAGATATAGATATAGATATAGATATAGATGATATAGATAGATATAGATATAGATATAGATATAGATATAGATATAGATATAGATATAGATATAGATATAGATATAGATATAGATATAGATATAGATATAGATATAGATATAGATATACATATAGATATACATATAGATATAGATATAGATGATATAGGTATATTTATAGGCATGAGTATGTATAAAATCATAATTTCATATAAATGTTCAAGATTAGAAGTAGATTTAGTTTTTTGACAGATTCCCTGTGATCTAAGCTTAAACACATTAATTTCTGAAAAGATATTCCAGAGGAGTCACGATGTAATTATACAGGCTTGTAGTAAGAAACACAGCCTGAGATATATATCTGTAATTTACCCTTCCACCCTAAATGGAAATTTTGAGAGAAAAAATTACTATTTCAAGCCAAGAAACAAACTGTTGGTGTTATTTCTTATGAAGGAAGATACATTTATTGAGTAGCTATAGTTAAAGTATGACAAGGAACAAGGGCTGGCACAATCTGTCAAGAGAACTTTAAATATCTGAGTCAATTTAATTAGAATGAGCTATGGTACTGTGCAATAATTTTCTGGTATTTCAGTGTGTCAGCAGATAAGTTTTGCATTGAAGTTCTCTGGTATTTTTACAGCAAAAATCATCCTGGAATATAGTGTGTATGTCTACACAAGCTTAAGTTAAATTCCCAGGAGAACTATTGAACACTTGCAACTGTGTCATTCATAACAGAACTCACTTGTTTTCTTTTATTGTACAATAAATTAAGAGCCACTGGAGAGTGGATTCTCTGGCCTGCTCAGTTTGGAGGTTTTCATGACCTCTTGATTAGATGAGCTCCTTTAGATCCCAAGTCAACAGAGGAATCTTATCCTACACCCTGGAGCAGTCAACTACTTTGGACACAAATAAGGAGCAATGTGATGCGTTTGCAGACTGTTCTGTAACAGTTTTTCCAAGAGTCATATTGGAACATTTTGAAATACAGTTGAAGCAAGAACTCTTGTTAGGGACTGTATTGCTCTTTCTCCAGGGTACTTATGCTCTTAATTTGGAATGGGAATCCAGAATACAGTGGACTGGAGACAGTGATTGGTAGGAGATATGTTGCCAGTGAGAAGCCTTGGTGCTACTTACATTTACAGAATTAAAATAAAATAATGGAGGTTTATAGACAAAACAGGTACTATTTACGTGAATAACTTAAAGAATATGAATGCTCTGGTTGCTGTAAGGTTTAAGGTCTTCTGCAACAGTGGTAGACTACAAGGGAAAAATTAGACCTACAAAAATTTCCTCTATGAAAGTGGAACAGACCTTTCCATATTTTTATTTGATTCATTCATTTACAATTTCAGCTAAAACTTGACTCTACAGAGGTTTGTAGGACCTTTACTTTTGATTTCACTGGGCTTTTCCCTGGACAAGAACCACCGAAAGTCATTGCTCTGAAGGAAAAGAGGAAATGGAAATATAAGTGCTTCCCAGTCAATTCTGAGACTTCCAAAATTTGCTTTTGAGGATTAAATCATATACATCTATTACTTTGAAACTAGAAATTCGTGAATTGCAGACCTGAAAAATACTGAGATGACACCCTTTGTACAACTTAGGAAAGAATGTGTTTCTTCAGAAAACTTAGTCCTTCCTCTGTGTTAGGTCAACAAAGCTAGGGAGATAGTTACTATATATCATTAAGAAATATGCCCAGAAGGTGTAACTTATTTGTCATTCAAACCAAAGAAGTGAGAAAGTCTAGACATCAGTTTTTCTTGACAGTTGAAATATTGCACTATTAGCAACATCTAAATAAATAATACATGCTGTGGAAATTATATTGGCAAGGGACTATTAAAAACATTTCAAATTGATGTAGTTGTGAAAGAAATGAAAACATTACAGAAATGATAAAGGAAAAGCAATAACTTAAGGGGAAGTATTGAAAGTAAATATAGAGTATTTACATATCTAAGGCATATATATATATATCCTGTATATGTGTATATATATGGACATATCCTTTATGTGCTCAAAACATCCTCATTTATGGAAAGGACCATATATTAAAGTATTTCTTAATTTGGGGCAAGGAGAAGGTTTTTATGAGCTTCCACTACAGATGGAATATACATAAATCTGTATACATAAATTCTGTGTCAATGTCAAAATTTAGCAATCTGAAATCCATTTTCTGGCAAGTTTATTATCCACAATTAATTGCACTGGTAAATGGTCAATTCCACATACTCCTGATAAATTTCACTTTCACTCCATATCTACTCCTCTCATTGTAAATGACATGAAATTTCACTGTGCAACTGTGAATTTTAGGGAGGCTTGTATTCCCATTTTCTTGAACTCTTATTTTCATCCTTAATAGTGCCCTAGGTGAATAATACAGACAATTGCTCCTTCATTCCTGCCTGCAGACAAAAGCAAAACAACAATCCCCCTGCAGACTGTGCTTAGAGTAACATCATGAGATGAATGGGGATCTCAGTTGGCAAAGAAACCAAATTACAGCTCATCCTGGGAACTAAGGTGGAAGTTGCCAGTGGGGCAAAGTGATGACGGTGGCATAATTACAATAGTGAAGGATAAATTGATCTATTTCATTGCAAGTGATGGGAAGACCTTACTTTTTGTATCTACAAACAAATATACACAAAATTCAGTCAGGCAGGAGTGGAAAAAGAGAATATATTTTTAGAAGGCAATTGCATTGATAAATGTTTCACAGAAATGGTCTAATTAAGTGACTCAGGGAAATTTTTGTCACAGCTTTGCAAATTTGACCAGGAAATGTCCTACTTTGGATATAAGTCTGTATTCAGCCATAACAATGCATTTTCTGTGAAACGAATTGCATTAAAAAACCCCAAACCTCTCTGTTTAAGTAGGATGGGATAAATGTCATAAGAGACCATACTCTCTAAGCCAGTGTTTGGTTATCAATGGAAAAAATTACTCTCACTGAAGTATCTTAAGTCAATCTTGAAAAAGGGGGAAAAGCACATTAATTATGCCTTCACTAATATTTCTGCATCAGTTTGCTTGCTCAAATCAATGCTATCTTAAAAGCTAATGAAGTCATTTGACATGTTTAGAAAAAAATCAATCAGGAAAGACCTTAATGTGGCATATTTTTCTTTAATGTTAATGACAGGAGGACAACCTTTAAGTTTAAATAGCCACATTTTTGGCTTATTACACTAGTCATCACCATGACCCAGTGAAGTGGGCATTATGAGAAACAGGATGGCAAAAGAAAATGTATTTTTCAAAACATGCTTCCCTCTACAACTAAAAGTGACAATAACTCATTATTAGTATCCACTGGAAGAACTAGTGTCCATTCCCAGAGAGTACTTTTTGTAACATTTAATATTGATGTGCTGCACTGGTGGGATGGGTCCCTCTGTTTCTCTGCTCTTCCCAGCAGACAAAAGCCTGGTGACCCTGGAGAATCCATGCTTGAGTGTGTGAGAGCCTGAAGAACAACAGGTCAAGCACCAGTTTGCCCTCATACTGTGACAGTTGTAGCCAGACAAAGGATGTGAAAAGAGAATTTAAGGGGGAAAGGAAATTGGAAAAAGCAGGAGGGTGAGAGAGATATCCAGGAATGAAAACAGAGTTCAGGATTTGGGAACTTGGGCAAGGACTGTGCAACAAAGACGGGGAAGAGAACATCAAAACATGGGAAAGAGAGGAAAAAGTGAACTTATAGATGCAAAAAGAATAATAAGAAAAGAGTGTGAGAGATGTAATTTTAAAAATTTTGCTGAATCTATCTCAAAAAATTATTAGGTATTAGTTTAGCTGCCAACAACAAAATCCAGGCAAAAGGGTTAAAGTCAGAGGGACCACAAGGAAATGAACACCACCTCACATTACTGTAACTGATGGGAGGAAGAAAGAGGAAGAAAAAATATCTCCAGGACCGGTATCTTGGTTTGGAAATAGGCAAGAGAGAAATAGGCAGGAAAGGCTCCTTTTAGCTTTAGATCCACACTGACCACATACCATAATTCACTACTCCTCATAAATCAAGCTAAGACAAATTCCTCTTCAGTACCTGAAGAGACCATTGCCTTCAAGGCTCAACACTGTTTAGTTGCCCATCTGCTGATAAAACAAGCCTTGACACCTTATGCAGAGAGTCCCTTCAATGTCAGTTCCATCTCCAACACCTGTCAGCATTTTTTGGTTGGCTAAGACATAAATATGCCTACACACAGTTATACCTCATGTTTAGAGCAGTTTTTATATTGGCAACTCTGAAAATGAAAAGTAGGGTCTATCATACACATATGCATAACCAGAACTAGAACTCTTATCCTCACAGTGTTTTGGTGTTTTTCCCTTGCCATTCTAGAAAACCTGGTTTTTGCTGTAACTGATATCTGTCCTTGTTTCCTTCAATCTGTTTAATCATTCCATTACCATTCTGGGTATTTGACACCTGGTGAATGTGTCAGCATAATACACTGGTCTATTAATTTTAAATTGACCATGAGAAGCATGCAGGAGAAAACAATTTACCTGTATTTGAAATAACCAATTATGTATCACAATCATTTTAATATAGTATTAGTATTGTTCATTGCCTTCACAACTCACCAACCATAGAACCAAACCTAGGTAATCCTCAGACATCAGGAAGTTTTTGTGTTATAATTGGTATTTCCATTCCAATGGGGGCATCAAATCTTTTAAAAAGGTGAAAAGACCCTTCACCACTCACAGAAGTGAACCTGGAACCACGTCTGAATGCTGGTCAAAATAGGCTATTTAACAATTTATTTACAAGTTTTTCAGCTTCTTTAGGAATTGCATTCCAGCTTTCTTATACCAAGTCCTATCTCTGTTGTGTAGATTCTACATTTGTGAAAATATCTATTTGCTTAATTAGGTTGTAATAAGGGGAAGTCTTGCTCCAAAGACAAGATATTATAGAAAGAGCTGAACAGGTCATCAATAGTTTGTGTGTAGTGGTGGACACGTAGGCATATGAATTAATATGAATATCTGTTGGGACACACAAGTGTCAAAGTGATATGGGAATCATGTATTTAGGAGGTTAAATCTCTTATGGATTTGGGTCTAAATATTCTGTCAATATTAGCAACAGTCTAGATGACTCCTTATTTTGCCATGGACTGTATCTGTGAGATGCTGAGGGCTGCTTATGGCGACTTTAGTAAGGGCTGTGTATTCCGGGCATGTCCCAGGACCAGACCCACAATAATTTGACTCTAACTGCACAATAGATTCTGTACTCACAGCTGTCTGATCCTTCTAATATGTCCATTCCTTTCTCTGTTCCCAGGGAAAGTCTGCAAGAAAATTAGAGATACAGATAATGGCAAAGCAATTTAAGTAAAAAGAGCAAAAGTGTAAGAACCTTTTCCCAAGACGAGCAGGGCTCAAGTTAGAAATCTACTGTCTTTCATTGGTTTATTTGTACATCCAGCCTTCCCATTCTTTACCTCATTCAAGTGAGCATATCTCAAAGCACAGCCAGTATACCATGGCATTTAAAAAATAGCCTATTTACCCAAAATGTCAGTGCCTGAATGGAATCCTGAGCCCATTCTTAAAGATCCAGCAGACACAGAGGCACCTGCCAACATGAGGCAACTTAAAGAATTGGCATTTTAACATTATGTCTTGCAAGAGTTTGCTAAATGCCATCACTCATTGGAATGAGCTCTCTCACCTGAACAATGAGTTAAGACTGCGTGTCTTTTAGGAAAACCCAACAGCCCTGAACTTTGCATACTCTTTTAATCATGTTTTACCGGGAAAGAGTAAAAACTTTCAGAATAGCCAGAAATATCTCTACTCTTTCCCCATTCCCATTTTATCTCATTTTTCTTTATAAAGGCAGAGCGTTTCGTTCCCTTGAAATAGTTCTCTTTAGAACTGTAGCACATTTCTTGGGAAATAAAAAAAAATAAGGTTAGCTAAAGGAATAGCAATTTGTCTGTGGCGTTTCAGCAAATGTGGCAGTTTTCTCCTGTGCCACTGGTTTATTTCAGTTATGGGAATACAACCAACCAATACATTTCTGAAGCATGAGTAAAAAAAAAGCCCACAAAACAAAATCCATCTGTAAGCACAGAATCAATCAGTGTTGCTGTAGTCAAAAAGAAAGATTTTTTCTCATAGTTAAAAAAAAGTGTGTCAGATTATTACAGACACAGAAGTAAAGTGTGCTAAAGGCAAAATCCAAGATCAATGGAAATATTTCCATAGGAATTTAACACATACTATGAAAAAAGCTTTAAAATAAAAGGATTAACACTAGATGAAACTCAAGTACATGCATGACACTCTCATGTTAATGAATGAGACAGATCCTTTCCTTTCAGCTGGAGTTGTGCTGAAGGGTGATGATAGCTGAGTGAGCTATCACCTCTTGTGAACAAGAACAAATCATATGGTGGTTTCATAGGGTCATCTAAACCCTATCTCCTAGATCCCTTTTCTGAACAGACATGCCACCTCATGTGCTTAGATATATAAGGCTGAGAAAGAGTAGCCACTAAATACCTCTGCCATTAACCTGGGAAGTGATTTTGTTGTAAAAAGGTATTTGCCTTACTTAAAGTGCTTTTCTTGAGTCTAAAACACTGAAGGTGTGAGACTCAGGTGTCTAAACACAGGTTTCTTCCACCATGTGAGGCACTCTGCTGTGTGCTCTATGGTCTGTGTGATTGATGTATCTTTCTCCTCCCATTTCATCCTTCTTACATGTAGTGTCCTCTACAGGAGTGGCCCCAAGCCCTCTTTCAAAAAACACAGTACAGGAGACACTTAAGTGAAATTAATAAATGCTGATGAAAAAATTGCGTAGCCACACTAAACATGGTTTAGCTACTGTTTTTTTTCTTTTGTCGTCTCTTCCATCTCTAAGTTGTCTAATTAACCTGCAATCTGTCACAACTGTAAACATGATTATGATGACAATTACCATGAATGGGTGTGCTGGCTCTTTATTGAGACACAATGTCTCAATAACCTGAATTAGTTAAAATTTCTCAAAAATAAAGGTACTTTTATTGTGTAACTTCAGTAGAGCTATTGAAGGTGGAAACAACTTCTCTTGATTATCCTGACCTTACTCTAAGGCCCTTAGGAATAAACAAAAAAGGACAAACTATTGACTTCATTGGGAAATGTCACCATTAACATTGAACTACAATTTTTGTAAGTAAGGACTAGACTTTTCTCAAGTCCTGCACTGATATGATGATTTGCAAGACTGAGCATCTGGATTAGGGTGTCAAGAGGATGGAGCCAGGCTGTTCTTGGTGGTGCCAAACAATAAGACAAGCAGCAATGGACAGAAACTGATGCACAGGAAGGTTCATATGAACATGAGGAAAAACTTCTTTACTATTCAAGTGATTGAGCCCTGGGAGAGGTTGCTCAGAGAGGCTGTGAAGTCTCATCCCCTGCAGATATTCAAGAACAGTCTGGATGCAATTCCTCTGCAATGTGGTCTAGGATGTGCTTGAGCAGGGAGGCTGGGGCAGATGACAACTGTGGTCCATGCAGACCTTGTCCATTCTGTTGTTCTGTGGCCAAACATTTGGAGTGTGTTGTTGGTGGGGCAATCTTTGTATCTGGACAATAAAGAACAGAATGTCATGAGCCCTACCTCTATTTTATCACAGGTTCTGAACACGTCTGGATGTCTCTCATAGCAAGATGTTAATTGTCCCACTGTTCAGGAAACCAGATTTTTCCTCTGAAAGAACTCATCTCACCATTTCAATAAAATATTTCCAAGTAATACCTTGATGTTCCGCAAGAGGTTAAAAAAAATGGCAATCCCTAAAAGTGAAGCTACCTATAAATGCACCATGACGTAACAGCCAGAGCCATATCCTTGGTCAGCTTTCTCACTTGAAAATTGACATGGTGGCCAAGCTGAGTGCAAATTGCTAAACAGAGTGTTGATGCTTATATTGAGTACAAAGTAACAAAGAATCTAGTCCAGTCTGCTTTAGGTAAATGACACATAATAATAAAACTGAAAATGGCTCTCTGTGTCTTGAAATCAAACAATTTTTGTTATATAATCAACAGTGAACTGAAGACAGAATTGCAATCAGTCTTGGTAGCTGATATTCCTAAAGTTTTGTTCAGGTGGATAATTCTCCAACGTTTCTACTCTTCTGGTAAAGCTGATGGAATGGTTTAGCTGAGCAAAAGCTGGCAGAAACAGGCCTCTGGTTTTCATTTGGATTTTCTTGTGGGATGAAAATACAAGCAAAAAACAACAACACAACAAAAAAACCTCATTAAAAAAACATGAATTCTTTTCAGTTTACACTTAGTGCTGCTTAAAATGCCTTGCATTGGCTTAGTGAACAGCTTGATGCTTCCATAACAACTGTATAATAATTTAACAAGTAAGTGCATCTAAAACTGATGCATTACATACATAAAGATGAAATAATTAATAGATGTTAGGTCTTGCTTTTTTTGCTCTTCCTTTCTTCCAAACCTCTTTATCTACTTTCTTTTGAAGTGCATTCAATTACTCCATTGGGCAATAAACACTGGAGAAATACAGTCAAGATGCATTCTGTGTTGAGAAAATTACTTTTGTAAATACAGAATCTAGTAAAGACTTGCTATATTCAAGATAAAAAAAATTTATAACACTGGATTTTGATCTCTTTAAACATGTGATTAGAGACTAACATGTTGTACAATCTGATAAATAATACTTGATCTAATGACCAAGTTAATGTTTCGACCCACCAAGATCTGTTCTAAAGTGGTTACAGCAGTTGTGCCATCAGCTTCTCTCTGACTCCAGAGTATGAAGATTAATCATAGCAAAACCTCATGGTCTTTGCTAATAGCAGCCTACTCTTTTTCCTTGCAGGGAGTACATGGAAAGTCTGGTCAGTGATGGCAGAACCACCCATCTCAGTTTAGAGATGTCTTGATACAGCTGTCCTTTGAGAGCTGGCTCCCCTTGGGCTGAGTCACCCAATCCTGCACTCTTCAGCAAGACCTCCACACATTAGCCACTGCTGACATTATAGCAGCATGCATGTTGTTTGGCCTGGGTGCCTTTCAAAATTCCCCATCATCATCAAGACTATTTTGGCTGATGCCTAGAGGAAAAATTTGGAAAAGCCACAGGCTTAAGAGGCCAACTTCCTACATGGATACTTTCCATACTACTGCACTGAATCCCAATTTGCAAAGCTTTTAGTTTCTTAGGCTTTCCTTAACTTGTTCACTGCTTTTTCATTTCCTATGGCACTTCCCCCCCACCCCCCCATCTTCACATTCCTGGTCACAGACTGTCTTTTGGTTACCTCTCCAGCTAAATTAAATTCTGCAGGATGTGAGCTCCCTGCCTTAGGCCAGCAGAACCCTTTCTCATTGCCATCTTCAAGTTCAATGTTACCTTCAACTCCTGGGCAAGCTCTGTCCTTTGGGTACATCTTAAGGGGCACTTAAAATCTGGAGTCAGTAAGACACACGCACACACACAGGCAGTAGCCTGGAAAAAATAATTTGCTGGTAATGCTGTTTAAAGCCAGACAGTCTTCCCAGGCTTCAGACAGCCTGATGGCTTGTCTGGCTCAAATTATGAAGACTACCTCTCTCTCTTGCTGATCACACATCCAGCAGAGGAGTCCAACCCCAGCTGCAGTGACCTGCTCAAAACAGCAACTTCTATGTGTTAGCCAGAATTCAGAAATTGCAGTATCTGGATTACTGCAATGATCATATTTCATGGAAGATGCACATGGATACCAACCTCCCATGTCATGTCTGCTGCAGCAGATTCTGTGCTCCACCACAGGTCCTGGTCAGAGCACCCTTGTGCAGTACAGAAGGCAGTATAGACACATGCAGACCACATGAGCTGCTGCAGGCAGGCATTTTCCCCTTTCCTGTGTGGTTGCTTATCTTGAAGCAAAATCCTGCCCTGTCTTTCCTCAGTGGGCTCACTGTGAAAAAGGTTAAGCAGAAGATTGAGACTGTGGAATTTGAATTTGGCTTTCTGAAATCCTTATTTTAAGTCTTGTTGCACCTCTGGAAGGGCTGAGCATCCCCGAGATCCAGCCATATTCTTTCTTATGCCCACCTAGTAGCACTAGATGGGCATAAGATAAATACCCTAGTAAAAATACTAGGGTATTGTTACTTCTTCAGTACTGTGGGTTTATATAGAGAAAGAGGGAAGTCTTAAGCATAAATTATATTTAAAAATTACAACGCATTCAATTATGTTTCTGAGGATTTATTGTTGCTTTCTAAATGCTCTTATTATTTGTTATTTCTATGCCTTTTGTTCCTCTGTGGACTTGTGTCTGTTGAAAACAACAACCCTACATGTGAATTCTTTGGGCTAAAATATAAACTCACAGTTAAGTGCATAGCAACACGGTGAATTTAAACCAAATCTTTGCAAAAATGCCTAGAGCATGCACAGGCAGTGTTGGGGGAATTAACTGAAAATAAAAGGAGCAAACTGATTCAGCAGTATGTTGTTCCTCTGCTACATTTGTCTCAAGTTCCTAGATGCTCTACTGGTGTAAACTGCATTAATTCCATTTTTACAATTTTTAGCTAATGATCTACTCCAAATATTTTGGCTACAGTGTATGGTCTTTGCATATAAGGAGCAACTTTGCACTATTTTACCTAGGACAGAGTAAGAAATAAAGGAGAACTTTCCTACAATGCCCTATTTGTGTAGCTAGGATAATCTCAAGTCTTCTCAGGCTTTCAAGGTTTTCAGACACCAAGTAGAATGCATTTAGATTTGTACATATTCAGAAATCAAAACCCCCTCAAGTGCTAATGGCTTAATTTATATTTCATAGAATAAGAAATGTTAGAGTAGGATTTTCTGAGCTGAGTAAACCCTTATCAGCTGTTCTTATGCCTTTTGGCATTCTTTGTTCTCATCTCTCCCCCTCAGGGATACAATAAAAATAGCTAATGTTCATTTTCTTCCCCACTTTTTGCATCCACTGCTTCTGTTCAGCTTTTATCTGACAATCCAGCCTCCATGGTAGCTAGCATAGGACTTCAATTTCTGCTGCCTCTCTTTTCTGGAGGTTGCTGATGATACTTTCTCCCTTGCTGTAGGTGTCATCAGATGGACTTGTGCCACCAGTGGTTGTGTCCTCGGTAACAATACAAGGCTGGGTTCAAAGGCAAAGCCTTCTCTTCCATTAGGGACAACTATTTACCAAGGCCTGGCAAGGTGCAACTATCACTCCAGTGGTACTGAGGCAGAGCCTGAGTCCCTCAGCCACCCCTCACCTCCTCCTCGTGTTCCCTGCCCCAGGCTCCTGGAACTGTGTCAGGGGGCAGAGGCAGTGCAGCTAAGCAGTTATGGCCCAGAAAAGTTTTTTATGCCTGAGGAGGAAATGGGGAGTCATGGAAAATTAGCAGACAGCAGCCTGGACTTATGTCCTGCAAGAAAGTCAGCCTGGGATGTCAGATTAATGGTAGGAAATTCATTTGTACTTTCCCTAAAAAGAATAGTGGTTTTTGATGTGATCCTGATCTTGTCTGTGTTGTCTCATGTTTTCAACCATCATTTTCTCAGCTAGATTGCATTCATGTTGGATGTACATCCTTCTGTGTCTGGAAGCATCATTGTGTTTCTGGGCACAGGGATAAATCCAGGCAACATCAGGGCAGGACTCCTCTTCCTCCACACTCTACTTTCTGCCCAGAGGGGGGATCTGGACAGAAGTTGCAGCGAGGCTTAAGGGGTTGATGCCTCTGCCTCCAAGCACAGCCACTGCACAAACACACCAATTACCCTTCCAACTCCCACATTACACATGCTCTGCTCTCCTAGGTTTAACCACCTCCACCTGCATGGTATGGTGGGCAATGCTCTGTGCATAACCCAGGTCTTTGTGTTGTTTTCATGTGAGTTTAGGCTCAGACTGAAGTGAGGGCTTCTGTCCATTTTCCCTTTTCATGTTATCTTTTCCCCTTTTTCATGCTGTTAACCCTATTTTTTTGACAAGACCTGGGTTAATCAGTAGCCCTTCACATTAAAGGGTCAACAGTGAAATCCTGTTTTCCCTTTCTCTAGGAAAAAGAGAAAAACAATTAGAAGGTTGTTGATTTTTTATTTTCTCACTGATGATTTAAAGGAATAGCTCTGGTCTGTTTCAAATCTCTTTCTTGTAGAGGTGCTTAATTTTCTGATGGTGCAGTTCACTGTTCCTTGTTGATTAAACCTGCATAGCACAATGTTTAATGTAAAACCAATCTTAAAGGAATCTGTGACTGTAGAGAGTTGCAATGCAGTACAGTACCTCAGAGGTATGCTCCTGTATGATTTTACGATAAGCTGTGCTCCCTATTGTTGAAAGGGAAATGTGATAACCTCTGCTTCTCCCTTACCTGGTCCTGGGCTGTCACTCTGTTTTACTTGGAGTAAACTCATTCTGATCGCTACCACAGAGGTCCATCACCTGCTTTTATATGCTGAATGAATATTCTGCCTTTTAAATGTGTTGAACTTCTTGTTGTGCACTCAGATGAGAGCCAGCTCTGGCTCAAAATATGCCACAAAAGCCACAGCTGAGATGAGGAGCTGGGAGGGGATAATAAGACTGTCCCTTTTGACAGAGGCAAGCTGATAATTAATCTCATATTGTATCATGAAACCATGCACAATTAGGCACATCCCTAATTACCATCACAATTAGACACCTTAGTGATTGCCCCACAGTTATGGCATTCAGGTCTAGAATACATCAACACAATGACACATTTCAACTCTTTCAAAGAAATTGGTACAATCCCTGCTTTGCAGGTTTCTTTTCCTGTCACACTTATGTGATTCTTCTTCATCAAGCACAGCAGCAGCACACACACATGCTTGTTAGCCTCCATCACAGCCATCCAGAGTCAGGAGAAGGAAACACACTCCTTTAGATCACTCAGGGGTTACTGGAAGAGCACCTTTATGGGGATGGAGAGGCAGCTAAACAGACCTGCAGCCAGATCAGTTAACTTGAGTGCTGGTACCAATGCTCTAATGGCCGGGACTGAAATTTTATGACATGTTCAAAATGCAGAGAGTGATAAAGAAAGCCATGCTCTGTGATGACTTCCTGCTGGATCAAAACATGGGGAGTTAAAAACTTGCTGGAAAAACATTGGACTCAGCAGTGACCACTTTGACACCCACCTCACCTGTTTGTGCTGCTGTTTCTCCATGTTTCACAGAGATGTTCTGCTAGCTGTCACCTTCCCAGGACAAGTCTGCCCCTGGTATTAGTTTCCTAAAGTCCTTCTTTTCTCCTTCTCAGGTGTTTTAATATGCCACACAATGGCAATTACTATGCAAACTGCCTTCTTCTTTCCTCAGATTCAATAGGTGGTGATAGTCATTAAAACTCTTCAGATGTAAATAAAAGCATGGAAATGCTGTTTAAGGTTATTTTAAGTTACTGGTGAGCTTCCAGTTGGGTTGCCCCAACTCAGCTTTGTGTCTTTGTAGCAGACACTAGCAGTTTTTCATGTGCTGAGGGCTTAACCAGTGTTGATACTTCATCTCTTTCAATCTGCAAGGGTAGAAAATGTAGAGATAGAAGCCCACTACTACAGAACAGTGAGTGAGACTGAGCTTCTGCATGGATCTGCCTAGAACCTTTCTTACAAGGAAAACCCCAAAAAACCCCTCAATAGAACATTGCTTAAACTCAACATCTCAGCTTTTATAGAAGTACATAAAAATTAATTTGTTTTCTTGTAAAAAGAGAAAAAACAATCACAAAGGTTTTATAAACAGTTTTCTCCCCAGCTCATCCTGGATTACAAAATATTATGTAATCCTAATTAGTTAAAAAACATTACTCTGAATTACCTTTCTCTTCAGCTGCCACAAGCAATGCATTATTGCTGATACACAATTCCAAAGAATTGTCACTCACCATCAACTACTTCTATTAAAGGAGAAACAGCCTCCTCAGAATAATGAATTCAAAATTTCAGTGGCCTAGAAACCCTGAGGGTTTTACAGCTTGACCTTGAGGTTTGGGTTCTGCAATGACATTACAGAAGTTCCTGCTGATTCTATGTAACTTTATAAAAGACACACATAAATATTCACAGGTGCTAAATCTCTGTGTCAGAGAGAATCTCTATCTCAGATGGAATTTGCGGGATTTTTACATGCTGTACTAGATTTAACAACACTACCTTGATTAATATCGTGTTGCAGATCACAGTTAGTATTGATGCAAAACACTGAAATTAGGTTTACCTGGATGTAAATGAGAACCGAATATAAGCTTTATCACAGAAATTTCACTCCTCCCATTCATGAATTTTCCATGAAGCAAGGAATTGATTCTTTTAATCAATGGGGTAAAATCTTGCACCTGTAACATTAAGATGTACATGCTTAATTCTGGCAATCTAGCATACATAAAAATCACTGTCTGAAAGGCTGTGTCTGTATCTGCACTGTAAAATGATTAGAATTTTGTGAGAAAGGAATGAAAGGGGATAGTTATGTCTTCAGAAATCAGTTTTATCTGAGCTAGTGTGGTGTCACTCATGAGGCAGAAGCTGCATGCATGCATGATTTATGTGCTTCCATATAACAGATCATCTAGATTTCTTTTCATTGTAAAACTGATATTGATTCTCCTGTATTAATAATACTGACACTGGGATAATTCTGACATCATTATAAAGTATGCACTAATACCTCCTTCCTTAGTGAAACCATTCTGCTCAATAAATCATGGAAAGAGTAGTAAGAAGAAGAGACAGAGGAAAAAAATATTAGAACTTGCTGGAATCAGTCAGTGTTCAGTCCACATTGGCTGCCAAAGGATACCATATGCTGTTCTAGGTAAGTCTATTATTTTCAGACAATAAGCAAGATACCAGTGTGTAAAACTTGTAGTTGATACTGATGGAGAGCAGAATCCATGCAAGAAATAAACCCCGAGATCACCCTCATCCTCCAGTATATTAAATGCACATTTTAGTCCAGAGGTGTATTTAAAGGAAAATGTTGCACATCTCAGAGAAAATGAGAGGTATTTCTTTAAGAACCTGCTTCTACTGGAGGTCAATGGCTTTAGTATTACTCATTAAAAATTAAGGATATTTATTGACAAGCAAACCACAGAAATTGTTTTATGTCAAAGAAGAATGGCAGATAGATACATGTATCAGGGAAAGAGCCCTGAAGGAAACATTCTTTGCAAAATACAATTAGATTCACTCATCACAGATGATTTGTTAGTTCTTTCCAAGTTGTAGAGCTGTAATTTGTGGAAGAGTTCTCCCAGATTCTTTACTGGCACTGCAAAAATAAATATTTTTTTACTCAAGTGTGAGTTGCATGCACTCACTAGCGACAACCCACAGACCTGATTGAATTCATATAATCCCCTAAGAACAGAGCCCTCCTATCATGAAGGTAAGAGGGGTTCTTTGAACTCTGTTTCCATTCTTTGTGAAGCTTCTCATTAGCAAGCCCAGATGGAGCTAAAGGGCTGGACAGTTTGTTTTTAATGCAGAAAGATCTCCCATGTCAGCTATTTGGGTTGCCCTCCCAAAGTAAACACGTTGCCACTGCCTACTTGTAGTTTATGGAAACAATCTTTTCAAAACCTGCAACTGCAGCTAGCACAGCTCGCAAGGCGGGGAAGCTCTGCCTACAGCAGATACCTGCAGCTCTTGCCCAAGCCATGCTCCATCCTGCTGCTGGAGCACGGACATGCCAGCTATGGGAGTGTAGTGAGGGTGCCTCAGGCCCCCAGGTCCTGCAGTAAGGGCGCTTGTGGTGGGAGAGAGGATACCGACAGGGATCCCCAAGAGTTCTGGCAAAACTGCCCTGACCTTGGCAGAAGTTCTCTGCCATTTCAAACATCATAGCTTGCCAATCTCCTGAGGATGAATAGACAGATGAAGAATGTGTTTTGTGAGGCTGAATTTCCACAGCAAAGGAACAATCAGTAGGATGTTGCAATGTACGGTCTATAGGTCACCAATAGTCCCTGCTTTTTATACCAAGGAAAAGCAAGTCTTGAAAGTCATGGCTGCCTCTGTCTATGCCACCAATGACCCCACATGCCTTTGTGGCCATCTGCACTGGGGCTCCTTCAGGACCAAGAGGTGGCAGACAGTGTTAGTCTGCAGCTTAAACACAAGGTTGTATTTACCACCTGCTGCTTAATCCACTCTGAGCAGCAGGGAGGCAGGAGCAACAAAGGACAGAAATTTCCATCTTTTCATCTTCTTCTACTGAGACAAGTCAAAACCTTGGAAGAAGCTTCTCTCTGTACACTTCTTGTTTTATGATTTCCTAATGAACTTAGCAGGCCCTAAAATTATTTGTCTTTGATTAAAAGTAAATACTAAGTGCATGTTTTGGAGATTAATAATGAGGCAGCTGTGTTTAAAAACATCCCCTGAAAAATGATAGCAGGCTGAACAAGGCTTTCATGGAATGTTGCAGAGCACTAACATATTTTAGATAGAACTATCAATAAGGCAACTCTCAGTTGTGACTGATTTTTTTTAATAGGCTTCTGTCAATTATTTTCTCTTCTTTTCTTCCCATTACTGCCCATGTTACAAGGCCCCTCATGCATCTGAATGGTGATACCAACTAACAGTCCTTAAAGTCATTGTCACACTGGGGCTCTGCCGAGCTAGCTCCCTGGTGCTCCTAGTGTTGCTCAAGGGGACAAAGTCAGATTCACATATCCTACATATATTTTTTCACCCTTTTCTTCATCTGCTTTACGGATGACCCTGTAGTTATTGGAAATGCACCAAGACCTGGACAAAGCCACTGCTTTCTGGGGAATCAGGCTGCTGGGAGATTGCAGGGAATGTAGGATTTCAGCCCCGCGGTTGTTACATTTGCTATTGTGTTGTGCTTGTGTGTAGGTGGGTGTATGGGTGCTCATGTGGGAGAAAGAGAGATGGATTGATGGTGCGAAATATTGAAGAACATTTCTCTCTTTTACTTAGGAAGAGGATATTTTTTATCTCATTTTATCAAAGGTGACATCAGAAGTAATGACAGGATAAATAATTTTAAAGCTTCAAAGAACAAGGATTCTAAAGAATAGGATTCTGAAGAACTTTAAAGAAAGGATCTGTCTTGGAGATTAAGCTTTTTAAAATCCTTCAGATCCCTTTGCCAAATGCAATAATATTCCATTATAAATCCTTCCACGAATTTACATGTAGTATTGCATTTTTCCTTTAATGGTGTATGCAGGTACAAAAAGGCAATGATGTGTATTTACTAAACTGTTACCTTTTCAGTTAGTGAATTGCTTAGCCTGGATGCTTTCTTTCATAAATACAGTCATTAAATGCATGAAATTATTGATCTAAACTGCTTTCCTGGGAGATTGTTCCTTATAAAGAGCAAAGTCAGGTCTCTTTTTGACTGCAAGCTAGACTAGATTTTATAATAAAACTTTCATCATAAAAAAAGAAAAAAATAAAACTCTGATCAACAATAACCTCTCTATGATACATCAATGACTAAATCTCTGTGAGAGCTGGCTTTAATTTTTCTTACAGTGAAAGAGAGTAGGAAGGATGCAATTTTTTGCAAGGGACTCCTTTTTAAAGAGATCATGCTGAAAAGGCTGCTGAAGGGATCTCTTGCTGCTACAATTTGTAGAAAGGAGCTCTCATAATTATAGCCAGAGTTTATTGTGCCTCTCCCTGTCTCCCCCCCTTCCCACTCCCCCCGCCCCGTGAGTGTGTATGCAGAGAGCTAGAGAAAGCTGGCAGCACTACCTGAATAGCTACTGAAAGATTGAGACTTCTCAGCTCCTGCTTCATTACTGGGTAGCAGCTACTCCAGTGTGCGCGAGCTCCAAACTGCTTCCTCCCATCGCAAAGCCCTTGGTAAGTCCCCTCAGCCGGCAGAGCTGCGGATTAACTCAGCAAAAGGCAGGAGAGGGCGGTGGCAGGGAGCTCTGGGGACACTCAGAACCCGTGTGCAGCTTAAGATCCATTAGATTTCAGGGATTTTGTGTAATAAATGTGTAAAATCTTCTGTGGATTGCTGGGATGTGAAGGCAATCACGAGGAATGTTTTGCGTGCTCAAGAGCAATGCTAAGTACATTCAGGAATGCCTGAAACAGAGCAGAATTTTTCTACGGAAGATAAGATTAGTAAATGCTTCTCAGAACTGCCAGAAAAGTGGTTATGTGTTCCTTTGTTTTGTTTACCCTTACCATCTTTCTCTTGTTGTCCTTTCCCCCCATCTCATCTTTATTGTGTTGAATGCGTTAATAAGCTCAGAAAGAAGAAACTGTATCTTCTTGCTGAGTGATGGCATTTGAAATGTAGAACTTTTATCAGAAGAGGGATGAGAACTGAAGCTAAAGAGGAGATAACTTGTGCTTTTTACTTGCATTTATATTCTTGTGCATGTTTCTGGTGTTGATTGTACAGACTTGCTATGCTCACAAAAAGTTCAAAAAGCTGGGAGATGCGCATTTGCTGCTCAAGATGCCGATGTTTGCACTTGTATCACATGTTTCATTAGTCATCCACATGAAAAGTAACACTCTTCAGGTAGGTCCTTTCAGTACATGCAGCAAAAAGCATTCCCAGACACTCTTATTCTTTGCCTTGATCCCATGAGTCAAGCTCATTGAACTCCACAGAAAATTATAGAGGCCACTGGAGAGGTCAGGTCACAACTCTCCTTGCCCCAGTTGAGCAGTGGCATTTGAAACAAGAGGCTCAAATAATGCTGTTATTTGAGAGTCCCAGTACCTTGGACCTGGCTGTGTTTTGATTTGAAAAGTAGGAATGAGTTAACCAGGGACAGGCTGAAGTTTTTTTCAGGCAGCACAGAGCATTAACAGAATGACTGCCTCTGAACTGAACCTCAGCTACTCACTCCCCTGATGGATAAATCCAATCTACAAGAGATGACAGCCTGACTAGCTGGGCATGAGGGCACTGGCTCATTTGTTACTCTCTGTCCAGTCCATGCCTCTGTTGGCTACAGCTCTCTGTCGGTTCATGCACAGGTGACACAGCTGTATTTGTAAATATGGGGGTTAGCTGCTCCTTGTATTTAGAAAACATACACCCACGATGTGAAACTGCCACTCAGTGTCCCTAGACATTATTTCCTTTGCTACTGAGCAAACATGATAGCTCAAAGGATTAGATTTTAGGTCTGCAGTGGTGTCTTTCCAGTTTGTATGAGTAAATTTACATCTTTTCTACAGGTCAAAAGAGTGATACTGACAGATTTTTCCCTTTCCAAAATATTTCAATGTTTATTAAGGGACAACTTTCAAGCAAATATTAAAAAAGAGATTAGCCAAGCACAGACTGGATGTTGCTTCCTGAAACTCACTCATTTTATGTTATGGTAACAGGGGAATCATGGAAAGGGGTGTGGAGGACTAGGGGATTGATAAGTGAGTTGATGTAACCTGTAGCAGTGGAAATTGCAAGTAGGAGTGTGCGTCATATTCCAGGTTGTCAGAGTGAACATTAGTTCATCAACAAATGAAAATGTTGTCAAAATTGCATCATCACCTGGGCTGCTTAGTACATTAAGTGTAATACTGGAGTGCAATATAGAGAATAATAATTTCTGGGGGGAAGAAAGTGATAAATGAAGAAGATGTTTGGGGGCTGGCTGATATTGGGGTTCTTTTCTATTTTCATCCATTAACTACATAAGTCTTTGCTGGAATACTCTTTAGTACAACTGAGTGTTGTCTTTTCTAAGTTTGTTTTGTTTTCAACATCTGTTTGGATGTATGAAAGAGAAGAAACAGCTCAATGAGAAGAATTCCAGTCTGAAGAGGAGCAGGAACAGGTAGCTCTCCAGCTCAATGCCACATCCTTGTATCAAATTCATCCTTGATCACACTCATTTTAGTAAGTGAACTCTGCTGTCATCTGTTTGCTATCAGCATGGCAGGATGTTCTAAAAAACATCCTAATATCAGGTCAGAATGGTAGAGAAATGCTGGAGATTTTTCACCAGGGACCAGATGCCATGACCTTTCTGCCTATTGGAAGTTTGCTCTATGAGGATGATGCAACTCATCACAAGAAAAAAATACGAGGAAAACATCTTTGCTGATAGGCAAAATCTGTGTTTATCATGGGCAGTGTATGCTCTGCAGAGCCTCAGCCATGTCACAAGAAATCTGCCTCCCCTCCCTTCTCACAGAAATGTGGGAAGGCAGGAGCTATCTGTGTCTTGCTGCAGAAAGGATGACCTGTCTCACAGACAAGACCAGCCTGCTTGTGGCTGTGTACCCACACATCCATACAGGAGCAGATCCCCTGGTCAGTGGTGGGCAGGAGACGTTGCCTGTGCTTGGGCTGATCTGACTGTCACCCTGCAGTCAGCATGTGTCACCTGGCTCCATCCTCCCCAACAGCCCTAGGGGAGCTGTTTCTAGAGGAACACCAGGCATGGTCTTAAGATCTTGCTGATAAAAAGATCTTCAGACCCTGACAGTATGAGCCAGGGAGATCTAAATGTGCCTTCAAGACAACCTGGGTTTTCATCAGAAATTCTCTCTGTTGCTTCTCTGAGTGAAAATGAGCGCTCCTCCCTGCCCCCCATCAAAGATTACAATTCATGAAGCAGAAAATGCCAGACACTCGAGCACTGGCAGAGTTCTTTTAAATTATATTTCTAGTTTATCATTCTTTTATATGTCAAAGTTTTCTATTTCCCCTATTTTTTTATATATAGCAAAACTTATCAATGCAGGCATTTCAATATCCATCACTAAAGCATAAAGATCTATATATCATTGTCGACTGAATAAACAGGGATTTTCAAAGAGTATTCCCTGTGCCAGCTGTGGCTTTTGTTTGCATTACTTGACTACAATTCTGTTTATAAGAATTGCAAAACCAAACCAAGGAATCAGAGACTGGTGTCTCTGCTTTTAGGTTTATCACCCTAAAAGCCTTCACTATTGTACTCAGACATCTTCCATCTTTCCCCTTTTCCTGGGAAATCTCCATGGCTGTGATTTAGACCAATGCTCCTTGAAACAGATATCACATCTCCACACATTGCACATCTTTATGTCTATCAGGCTATGTGGAAATATGAAATAATAAGTACAGCTAGAGTATTTAGCATGTGTAAAAGCCTATTGCAATCTTCTGATCACAACTGTTATTTTTTTGTAACTCCTTGCACTTTGGCAGGGTCAAAAGGAGAGAAAACTATTCAAAAGTTCCGTCATTGACTTTTAGTTTCTGGGTCCAGAGAAACAACTCAAAATCCAAACAACTGTTATTTCCTTTTACTGCAGGGCAGTGGGAAGGGTGAAAGGACCTTGAAAAGCCATAATCTTGCAGTTATGAGGGGAATTATGTGTGGCCTTCTCGTGATTAGAATGAATCACAAATTGTTTTTGTCATTGCTAGGAAAAGAGTGGAAGTGACATTTAGTAGTATATGGATTCCCCAGTAATTGGTACCCTGTAATACCAATTAGATTAGAGGCAGTTTACCAAGTCCCAGTACAGCAAGTTTTCCTTTCACTATTCTCTCAAAGGAAGATAATCTATAATGTATATTTCAAAAGACAACTGCAGCAAAGGAAACTACCATCCTAAAGGAAAAAAAAATTTCAATAGGACTTTGCAGTCAAAATTCCTTGCTGGTTTAAAGAAGAAAAAATTCCTTACTAGTCTATATCCAGAAATTATACTGAGTTTAAGTGTTTCCTTTACTGCATTTCTGTGTTAACTCTGCTAAATAATTAAAGAAATGAAGAAGAGCAGAACAGATAACTAGGTAATAGCAGGCATAATCACATCCCATTCCTTTAAACCTGGATCTGAGTTCTTTGACTTGCAATTGGTGTTTTTTTCACTGAGAATCTGTGGCAAGATAGGTTTCTAGCACTATAACAGATGCTATTAAAGCAGCTTCTTTTCATTATGAAAACAAAGCTGAAGCACTGTAACATATGTTGTGTTGATTCATGTCTCAGAAAACATAATTCCATGGAGATATATTTTATAAATGCAATAAGAAAGCAGCTGACTCCTTGGAAAAATGCATTTGACTGCAGCATTAGCCACTTGCTTTTTGTACTTGACAAGTACTCAAATGCAATGTGTTTTAATACATTGCCACAACACCTAAGAACTTTCATTCACATGCAACACTATTCCTTTCTCTTCATGAAGTCTTGAACAATGCTACTGGAAAATGGGAGACATTGGTAAACAATTCCTTTTTTGTGACTCTGACCCAAAAAGTGGCTAGTGTTCAGACCTTCAGATTGTATGTCTCCTCATCTGCAAAAAAAGAGAAAATATTTCTGCCTCCCCTTCCACCTATGCACCCTTTATCTGTCTTCTGTGCTTATGCAGCATACTGGGGAGAGAGGCTGTGCCTTATATGCACAGGCAGCACACACAGTTCCTGCCTGCAGCCTTTCGGTGCTCCTGTGGAAGAATTCTCCCCACATACCACTAGCTGGCATTCTTAGCATCAGCCTCAGAGAGCCGGATGGTGCCAGTGACACTGGGGAATATTTCCCTCAGAGTACAGAGCACAGAAGCACCTGCAGGCTCCAGACACTTTCCAGGATTGGTGCAGCAGTCTCAGAAAACTTCTGTTCCCCCATCTATAGCTGATCCTCTCAATAAATACTATAATGTCTGCATCCAAGTGTTTGAAGAAAAGACTCAGCATACCGTTTTCTGGACTCGGTGTCTGGGAATGTATGTGGCAATTATATCAAGAATACTGAGAAATACCAATTTCTTTGGCAGTTCTATCAGCTGCACACAACTGACTGCAGTAAGTGTTTGTTTCTGACAGCTGACTAGATAAGGTGGATCTGTGGTGAGATGACAAGTGCTCTAACAAAGTATATCCTTGCAGAATTCTCCTTCTGTCCAGAAACCCACTCACATCTCTGGCAGCTGGCACCTTCAGTGTAAAACAATCAAAACAGCAGTCCACAACACTGCTGTGTTTGGGTCCCAAACCAAAGTTAGTGCATTTGGCTGGAACAGGCTGTGTGAAACAAGAGCAGATTTTGGTGTGCTGCATGCTCTTATCTTCTTATTTAGTATATTTTAAATTAAAATATATTTCAATTAAATTTAATGGGCGTACTCTGCCCTCTTTAAAGAGCCAGAAACCATCTCTCAGCTGAAGTAAAAACATTCAGTGAACTGATCTATGATTAATTTCATCCACCCCAGGGGCATTAAACATGGTTGTAGGGGCAACACAGAGTAAACAAGGGCTGTTTCAGGGGACAGGGAATCTGTACAGAACAGCTAGTCTACATCCTTTTTTCTCTTGTTCTCCACTGGGAGCACAATGAGGGGAGAGTACAAGTTACCATGGTCACAACACAGGACAGGGACAAGAGTAAAAATATTAGTCTGAAAAAACAGCACAGAAACTTACTGGAAAATAATTTTTTATGCTGAGAAAGACAGAATAAAACCGACCACCTGTCTAGTTCAACTAAAAGCCTAACTTATGATGACAGTCTTAAAAAGAAAACTCAAATAGTGAGATGCAAAAAGGGCTCCTTCAGTTAGCTCTAACAGAATTATATTTCTAACAGAATTGTTGTAAAATGCCTCAAGATAAATCCAGATCCCTCCATCTCATAACTCTTGTTGTCTTTTAGATGCATTCAATCAGAGGTCAGTAAGGTGACTCAAACCAAGGCTCAGCACAGAACATAACTCCCAAGAGGTTTTTTCCAAGCTGCTGTCTTCTTGCTAGAGATTCAAACAGCTCCCTAGAGCTTACTATTAGAGCAAGCACCCAGATTCTGGCATGTTAAAAACACTCATGTCTTTTCCCTACATACAGGAAATCTGGCAGTCCCATTTGCTGAAATTGCTGCTTCAGTCCTCTTTTGGGGGCATGTTGGTGTCAAGTTGCTTCCTGATGCAGAATCCAAATGTCCCTGTTGAGTGCTTCTGAGATCAGATCCCAGGAGGCAGCAGCTCTTACCTCTAAGGTTATCCACAAACCCACTGGTGAAGCTCCAGGGAAATAATTACAACCTGTCATTTTTCTTTCCCTATGCTTTGAGACAGCAAATTTCCTTTTCTCTTGAGTGACACAGCATAGTTGGCCAGTTTCACTGCATTATACAAAGTCATTTGATGGTGAAAATGCTCAACAACAGAAGAGAGCTTATTTATTGATTAAACTCCCCACAGATGTTACCTGATGTTGCTGAAGCTTATAGGATCAGTATTTTTTTGCTAACAAATTGAACAACATAGCTTTAGAAATTGTAAGTAGATGCAACGTTAGATTTAAAAATGACAATTTTATTTCTTTATGAGAATGGTGTACAAAGCAGGCAAACATTTGTTCTGCTATGCTCATTGAGAAGTACCACTGAAATATGTTTTCCAAGGCACTATAGATGCAATGCAGATACAATGTACTGCCTTACTTTCACCAAAGATAGCCTTTGAATTTCCTGAGCATATTTTTCTAGCTCAATATCTCTCAATATCAATACAGACAAGATCCATTAGCCAGGTGTGTTTGAGGAAAAAATTAAGGACCATCAGATTTCCAGATAATGTATCTTAAAAGCTGATCTCATAATGCAAAGGTCAGATGAAACCAAAATACTGTTTACAGCAGTGCTCTTTCTTTTCAGCTCTAAGTTATTAAAGGCATTTAGACTGAATTAATTAAAAAAAAAAGGAAACTGTTCTTGACTAGCTTAAGGAGTACCATGTGGCATGTAATTTGGATTGCTGAGTGATTTAGACAAGTAAGCTGCATTACTCATCCATCTCATTTAAGATATGTCGATTTTGTAATCTTCCATCTGGATTTTCAGACAAACTTTGAGTTGCTTCTTGGTGGTTTGAAGAAGGATGGAGAAGATGGCTCATCTTAGAATGAACAAAGAAGGGTGAAAGCTGTCCAACTGGAAAAAGAGCATATGACGGAAAGCAAAGCTGGTTACAGCAATACATTTTCAATGTATTTGGAATATATTTTCAAATTATTTTCAGTGACAGAATGATTCTTTTGCTTTGTTTTCCACAGCAAACAATCCCTCTGTATTTAGTGCAGGACCCATTTAGAACCAGAATGGCACATTGGTATCCAGCACTCACAAGCTTTGTCTGCTCCTGCTGTTCTAGCTACAGCATCATCATATCAACACATCTGAGATCATGGACAAGATCCATTAGCAAGAAAATCTAAGCTTCTATTCTTGGGGTGGGGGAAAGGAGGGAAGAGAGAAAGTGTTTTTAAGGGAATTTAAGAGGAAAAACAATACTACCTTTAACTCATCATTCTGCTGTGCCAGCACCATTCATTTAAATATGGAATACAGATAATCCCCTCTTGCTTGCAAAAGCTAATGGTACTAGTAGTTCAAATTCCTGTGTTTCCACTCATTAACTAGTGCATGGAGGCTATTTCCAGGCACTCACTATCCATCACACAATGTAGGCCAACCTGTCTAACCAACCAATCAAAAGAAAACATTAGATCTGCCTGTCTCTGTAGAGGTGAGAAAAAACCT
Source organism: Emberiza elegans (assembly GCA_024865655.1). NCBI lineage: Eukaryota > Metazoa > Chordata > Aves > Passeriformes > Fringillidae > Emberiza > Emberiza elegans. The sequence continues at coordinate 58,827,886 of JALJVW010003023.1, read as the reverse complement.
CTTATGATAAGGCTACAGCTAACAAGGTTTGAACAATTTTAAATTAAATTAAATGAGGATCTGAAAAAAACCCAACAAACTCAAAACCTAAACCCAAACAAAACCAAGAACCCTAAGTTCTTCAAAACATTATTTACAAACTCCAGGAGCAAATACATCTAAGGCATTTGAGCCAGGCTTGTGTGAAATTTATTAGAGGGAAAGGACCAAAATCTAATTTGTTAATCTGGGTTTTGGAAATCAACTGCAATAAATCCTTAGCCAAAACAATCTCTGGAAATAGATGCTCCACAGAGATAAATAGAAGTGCCACAAACACCATTTCTCTCCCCTTGCCTCAAATGAAAGAACAGTAAAATAGGAGTGGCAGCTTCTTGAAGCTCATTTTCCTCCTTGACAATTTTTTCTGGCAGCAGAAGCTTAGAAAAGTTCATTGAAGCATCCTGATAGACCTCATAGGAAGGCTAGGATTACCTGCTACTTGAAGATGGAACTTGGTGTAGGATAATCCAGACAGATTATCATGAAGGGTGCCTAGAAGGAGGTCATTAAAGGCTCCATGGTAGGCACAGTTCAATAAAGCTCCTCAATTGCTTTATAATTCAAAGGATCAAGGGGACAGGCTTGAACATTCAAAATAAATAAAAACAACGAGGTTCTTTTGGTTCTAATTGCTCGGTTTGGCAGACTGGTTCACAGTGAGGTGAGATGAGCTTTGTTTAGTTGAACCATCAGCCTAATGTCTTGCCAGGTCCTGGGTGCTGTTTTAAACAGGTCAGGCACCTGGAGGCTGCTGAAGCCAAAGATCTATGAAGGCTGAGTGTGTGGGACAGCACACCCACACCAAGAGCCAGGGGCAGTGCCTCACTGAGGGTCCAGTGACTTCACAGGAGAAGAGGACTGGCCCAGACAGCAATGATGCTGACACATGCTGCTTTGGGCCAGAACACCTTGGTTCTGTGGCACAGTGAGATGCCCATCTGAGCCACAGGAAAGCTGAAGGCAGCATCAAATTACACCTCTCTGCCTTGGTTTTAGTTTTTCCATTTTTCTTACTGCCTTAAGGAGGGTCTGAAATTCTATGTGTTCCCCATGGGTGGTGGTGGGCATTCAGACTCCCTTTTGCAGCAGCAGAACCTGGGAATTCCATGGAGCCAAGAGCAGCCTGCAGTGCAAAGCAAGTGGCAAAGGTTCTGCATCTCCCACCTTCCCCAGTGGGGCCTGGCACTGTGGGTGAAACAAGGCACTGCTTTCCACAGGCTGGGGTTTGCATTAAGCATAAGGTGAGAGCTGTGGCATTAGCTTATGTGACAGACAAGCCTCCAGAGCCACAGAAACCAAGATGTTTGATACCAGTGAGAGTACCAGACCTGTTGAAACACACAGAATTTGCACAGGGGAGGTGCAAAATGAAGATGATGGAGGTGATTTTCCTTGCCATTCCTGCCCTGAGCCATCAGACAGCAATAGAAATCAAGACATGCAGTGCTTTGGGCCAGGCAGCTAGGGGTACCTCTGAACTAAAGGAAATAGAATTTTTGTAGAAAGCATGAAAACTGTATACATGAAAAAGTGATATGGTGAAGTTAGCACTGCTCTTGTTTGACAAAGAAAGAGCTGCCAAGCAGAAAGCATTTTTCTTTGGTGTCTCTGATGACATTTTGGTTTGCAGTGACTAGAGTCCAGGCAGCAAAGGCAGGGCCAGACACAAGAGGAGGGACTTTACTCACAGCACAGATTCTCAAGCCAAGTGGTTCAGATATTGGTGGCCCTGTACATGCAATAAACACCAACATACCTGAACAAATTCAAAGCTCTTATTTCACAGATCCAGAGCAAACAAACAAACAAACAAAAAAAGGAGTTACCAGTGTGAGCACAGGGTAATTTGTGTTTGACTTGGCTCCAGAATCATGCTGTGAGATTCTTAACCTGACAGCATCAGCTGTGATTTTTTATTGAGAAGATTTATGAAAGTGAAGATCTGTCAATTAACAGGAACAAGAATGTTGACTGTGATGCATTGTTTAGACATTGTAGAAAATTATGTACACACCATATGAAAAAAATTTTGCTGCTAGTGGCAAGAGGGCACTCAAAAGTTGTTTCCATGAAATTTTCAGTTTTGGGGCTGATGTTTTCATTCCTGGGAAGGTACAAGCTTTGAATAATCACAGAAGAATGAGATGCAGCAAGCAGAAGTGTGAAGGAGCTCCATGCATAAGAATTTAGACAACATTTCATTTTCACTTTAATTTATTGCAGTTGCCTCATGTTTTTGTAGAGTACGCCCCCCCTTTTATATAGGATGTAATCTGTTTGAAAACAGTGAGTTGCATGATGCCTTGCATATTTACAGGAGTAAGACTATTTTTACATGTTTAGATAGGATAGTTTGACTAACATTCAATTTTTGGTGCAAAACCTTGCAGGCAAGGTTTTCAAAATCAGGAATCCAAACACAGGCTTCTGAGACACATCTATATGGGTCTATATGAGTAAAAGTACTAAATTCTAAATATGGCTTTCTAGGTTTAGCAATAAGGCACAGTATTGAGCTGCTGAAAGCAACATAGCTGCATTAGGAGGGTGTGTTCACCTCGATGGAGACTTTCTGAACAGCACCATGCTGCTTCCAGGGTCTACACTAGCCTGGATAACCTCACAAAGCCCTGTGTTATGCCACAAAAATGCATCCAAAAAGAACTCTGCTTGAAAATGTGACATCCAAGTTAGCAGATCATATTCGATTTTACCATTTGTGTTTCAGGACAGTCACATTTTTATTGTCCTGAATTTGGCTGGGAGAGTTACTTTAATCTGTAGTAGCTTGTAGAGTGTTGTGTGTTGGATTCAGTATGAGGATAATGCTGATAACACACTGGTGTTTTGACAGTTGTAAAGTAGCGCTTACCCTTAGTCAAGGATTTTTCAGCATCTCATGCTCTGTCAATGAGGAGCTGCACAAAAAGCCAGGAGAGAGCATAGTTTGTACTGCTGACCCAAACTGGCCAAAGGAGTATTTCACATGATAGAGCACCATGTCCAGTACCTGAACTGGGGGAATTACCCAGAAGGAGCCAGTCTCTGCTCAGGGATGGGATGGGTATTAGTGGAGCAATGGTATTGTGCATTGCTTTTGTCTCTTGGGTCCTGTTATTCTTTCTCCCTCTCCTTATAATTACAATTATTAATATTATTAGCATGTTTATAATTATAATTATGTTTCAATTATTAAGTTATTTTTATCTCCTCCCATGAGGTTTACCTTTCTGTTCCAGTTCTCCTCCCCTCTGGGGGCAGGGATGAGGCTGTGTAAGAGGCACTAATGTGGTGCTTTGCTGCCAGCTGGGATTAAACCACAACACTTATCGTCACTACAGCGGAAATTTAGGACACACAAGTGTTTTGTTCTTCAAGGCTTGGCTCATAAGACTACTTTTTGACAAGCTGTGGCACTCTTAATGCCTATGGAAGTGCTTACACTATGAGTAACAACTAGTAGGAATAGTATGGATAATAGTTAACTGCAGAAGCAGCACTCTCTTTATTTAGTCCCTTGTCTGGCCTATTTTCAAACAACTGCTGTTTATTGTCATTATTGGGTTCAAGAACTGACTTTCTTTGTTCTCTTTCCAAAAACCAGAGTAAATCAGGTCTGACATTCGAAGCAGAGTATTTACAGCAGCACAGAGCATGTGTCTCTGGAGCATGGCTGTAACGAAAAACAGAGAACAGCAAAAGCTCTGGTTATGTTTGTCACCCAGGGGAACAGGAGAGCAGGATGGCTTCCTCATCATCCTATTTTTCCTGCCTTTTTTTTTTTTTTTTTTTTTTGCAAAAACATTTTGAAATAGAATATTAAAGCAGGTTGCTCTTCTTTCAGATTTAGGCCTAAGAAATTTCACAAGGAGTTATTAGTAACTGAATATTGCATCCACATTGGATGTGTTTTGTCCCTGTCTCCCCATGAAGGGAGGATGCACCAGTTGTCACTGCTTCATTAATTGTTCAATTTCTCCCAGTGGTAAAGGGACAAAATTCTGAATTCCAACTGGCACGGTTTGCAGGGGTGTATAATTTATGAGCCGTGAGAAACTGGAAAGATAACTACAATCAGTATGAGCATAAGGAAAACATCCAGCATGCAATCTCTGCCACACAGCATAGCTGCCCATGCTTAGTTATCACACTGCACATATTTTTTACTTTCCCAAAACCTAATTCTCAAGGTTGTGTTGTTTTGTTTGTGTTTTGTATTTTTAAAGGACTACATTCCTTTTTTTTAGGCTGGAAGGCTTCTCAAGGGAAAGAGGGACAGTCTGGAGAGAACAGGATTGAAAAGGTATAAAACAAAAATTATATCTTGCCAAAACCATATCAACACTATTGAATATTGTGGACAGCGAAGGATATGTAAAAGCAGAGGTAGGATTTTCCCACTAGACAGCTCCTTACTAGAAATGGAAAAGATCTAAAGAAAGACAGGCAAGGCAGGCAGACTTTCACAAACAAGAGAGAGGAAAGAAAAGCAGAAATGTAGGGATTGTGGGTACACCAAACTATTGCTATTAGTTTTTAACTTTTCTAACCAAGCTTTCTGCATTACTGGCAATATCACCAGAACACAAGCCAGGTGTCTGCAGATTTGCATAGATCTACACATTTTTAGCAATATCTGAACCATTGAGCAAGAGCAGATAGGATAATATACAAAGGGCAAATAGAAATACATAAATACTTCAGGATTTAAAATAATTTCTTAGCCATATATATCCTCCTTCCTTCTGCCTGTCAGTTCTGCTTCCTCCCTCCCAGGAGGAGATTTTCATTCTAATGTCTGTCTGTCACACCACTCTGAAAAGGTTTCACTCGATGAACAACCTTATAGCCACATCTCCTCTCCTAAGTTAGTTCTAGTCCTCCAACTTCATTTATTATCTCCTTCAGAAAATCAGGAATTTCAGCCCACTCCTAAAGGAAACCAACCTTGAGTTCTGTACAGCTTGGCTAGATATGAGCACAGATACCATCAGTTTCTTAGTTACGTTATATGTTTCCAATAAGTTTCTTAAATAAGAAGCATCTGGCTTAAACAGCACAAAGCACTGGTGCCAGCATTGCTAGGAGGGTTTGGCAGAAACCATGGTCTCTGTTCTTGAAGGTGTTGTGGGCTGCAGACAAGAATTTATGTTGTCACGTAAGGAGCTCTAGCCTGGCACACAGACTGTGTGTGCAATTCTCTGTTACATACATTTATTCACACAGAACCTTTTTTTGAAGTTGGAGAACTGAGCAAAGGATGAAGCAGACTTTAGCTCAGCATCTCCAGTGTGTGTAGATGGCTGAGAAGTGATACCTCAGCCTGTGCAGCCCCATGTTCTCTGAGCTAACTTCACCTGAGATGATCCCCCCCAAAAATGAAGGTGGGCTGCCTGGGAGAAAATGCTGTTGAAGGGGCCACAGGGCTCGAGTTTAGGGCAGACTTCACCCACCATCATCAGAGTTGAAGCACTCTCACAGACAATGAAGATTTGCTTTCCTCTCCACCACCTCTTGTGGACTAAAATGAAAACTCATTTAGCTTGACTTACTTCATTTTTATGTGTGTCTGAATTTCACCCTTAAGTAAGAATAATGTTCATGAGTCTTTCCCTTTAAAACTATATACATATCTCTAAAACATAAAATATGCACTCAGAAGTGAGTCTGATGCTAGATTTGTTAGACTATCAGTCCTGCTGGAACTATTTCTAATTGGTGTGACAGGCTTAGGTTTCTAGATTGTAGTCCATGTATTATTCCTCTGTACTGTGCTGGAGTAGCAGGCAAGGGTGGTAGCACACAGAATATTTATCAGGATGAATATAATGGAGTATTGAAGTGGAAAGTGCAAGAAAGGAAAATAAATATCCACTGGAGCAATATGGACTAGCTATTTACTAAAAACATCTGAGAATTTACATATGAAAAAGCATGAAAGAAAAAATTATCTTTTCCCAGTGCAAGTAATAGTTTTAGCTGATCTGTTGTCAGAAAATGTTTCCTAAACTAGCTTTGTTTAAAGCACCTCTGAAATTGTAAACTGTCTAGCAATCAAGGAATCAGATTAGTTTATTTACCTTGATTAGCATGGTACTTTTCAAGTGCTAATAAATTTTAACTTCTAATAAACTGGAAACAGCACATAAATTGCTAGTACTTAAAATTCTGATCAGTTCTGAAAATCCAAATCAGTGTGCATTTTTATATTATTCTCTTTCAGTCATTGTCTGAATGTCTTAATCTTGAACTGTGAGAGAATTTCTGTGTAGAATAGGGGAAAAGATGCAACACTCCAGGATTGCAATTTTTAGTTATAATATAAGTATGTAAGAGATATGAAGAGCAAAAATGCTTTTAGTAAGTAAGGTGCTCATAAGTGGCTTTTTTTTCCATCCAAAGGGCATTCTTACACGTTAAGATACAATGTTCTTCAATCATACCGTACAAACTCCTGGGTATGTTACTGTGATAGGTTTACTGAAAAGTTGCAGCCAAAAAATTTCTTGCTCTGAAATCCTCATGTTTTGTAAGTTAGAAATATTTACAGAACACCATGAAATAATTGATAATACAACCACATATGAGTTTTCTACGTACCTCTTTCATTTTCCATGTTGTCCCAAATAAGACTATCATAGGTCTTTAGGAGTATAACTCTGCCTGAAAATGATAAATTTGCAAATGTTAAAGGATAGATACTTTTTAGCAACCAAATCTAGTCATCAGCCATCTGGAGCTTCTTCCACTTAGACATATACTAGAAGAATAGAGAGACTTGCTGTCTTCTGTAAAGAAGAAAAGTCCCACTCCTAAATTAATTAATTCATTCTGTTGTCTATACCTACACACTTTTTCTCTGTTTGTTTTGAAAAGAAACCTATTAAATAAGCTGGCAGAAGGCAGATAACAGGTACTGATTGGGAAAAAAAATCCTTTATACTGGAAAGAAATGTCACAAGATAGACCAAGTTCTGTGAAAAAAATGGCAAACAGCCTGGTGCAATGTGCAACAAGCAGCAGACAAAAGACACTGGTGCATGACAGTGCCTCATGATTTAAGCAAGTAAAGTAGGGAAGCCAGTGGCTGGACAGTTGTTCCCAATCTTCCCCAAATGGCACAGTCTGTAAGGCACAGACTGTGTTAAAACTGCTGGTAGTTATATAGATGCCTTCACTGGTATTTAAGTTTTCCTGTTCTTCCTAGACAGCCTATGGAAAAATTCAGAATATCCTTTTTAGTCTTTTTTTTTGTTCAGGAGTAACCCTCATCTGACTGCTTGCAGAGCATGGAAAGTCACCTCATATAGGAGCTTTTACTTATGTAACAGGCAGACTTCTCCCGTGAATGTTCCCATGTTGTTTGAGCACCATTTGGATCCTGCTGGGATCTGTCTTGGCTTGTGGTACTGTATGCCAGTGCTGCACATTTGGGGCCTATGTACTGGGGAGCATTTCCCAGACATTCCCATTGCTCCCAGCTGTGGTGTCCCAGTAAAGTGTGCTCAACTCCATTTCCTCAGACACTGGTTCATATGTAACCTACCTGACATGAATTAATATCTGGGCCTATTGGCTGCCTTTCTCTTGGTTCTGCTGTTCCTATATGGACACGTGATTTTCCCAATATCCTCACTCAACACAGAAGTTCCTATTAATTTCTGTTTGGCTGGCCAGGGAGAGCCTGAGCTGTCTGCCACTGTGCCATTTCTATTTACTGGAGACACGCACAGCCCAAGAAAATGCAAACTGAAAAGCTTTCTTCTGATGCTATTTTTGTGCTCTTTTCCTTCCAGTCATGAGTTATTTTCCTTCCACAATCTGGATCCTCAGGTTGAGCTCCATTGTAGCTTGGACAGCAGAAGGCATAAGAACTTGTGGATCCTTCACATTCATCAAAACATGAAAGAAATTGTGTCCTTCATTTGTTAAAAGCAATGTGATTTTCAGACTGAGGAAGGCTGGGATAAAGGCTGAGAAAATACAGTTTAGAAAACAATGTGTTTGTGTCCCAGAATAATCATCATATGGAGAACTCAGTTGCTTGTCAGTAACTGGTATAGTAGATGTGCAAAAAATATTGGTAATCTGAAATATCCGAATGCTGTTAGTAAACATTTGATGCCTAGAAAGTGAGAGTAAATATGCTAATAAGATTTCCTGCAAAGGATGATGCACTCCTATCAGACAAATTTCAGGATGCCCTGAAAGCTGATAAACATGGGCTCTGGCAGGAAACGGATGTGTGGGGAAGTGCATGCCTGGGACAAGCATTGATTCCTGAAATGCTCTGCTCTGCTCATGGACAGTGATTATGAGACTCAGTGCATTCACTTCTCTCAACAGCATGATGAAAATTACATCCAACAATGTAAAATTAAATACAACTTAATCATCATTAGGCTACTGGTCATAGCAGCAAAAATATAAGCATTGTGTGTAATTTAAAGATGGAATAAAGGAAAAGAAAATAGAAGTGAGAAATTAAACTGAACTGAGAAAGATTGAAAAAAGAAACAATTTAGAGAAGACTGAATGGGAGGAGACAGGAATTCAAGGAAATGGACAGTAAAGTAGCAAGAAGGCACAACCAATATAAAAATTGTCATACCTGATCTGTGCCACTGCCTTGGACTCCTAGCATCCTGTTCCTGCTAGAAACCAGGATTAGGTGTGTCAGAGGATGGTGCATGAAATCTCTGTATTGAAAACCTGCAATGTAGTCAGCCTATCAAGGAGCTCTCCTCTTAAAAGAGATTATTTGACATCTAGAAGCATGAAAGATGGGTAAGAACTGAGGTGCAAATAAAAATATAAGCTGGAGATAATTAAGGGTGTGAGGAAAAAACAAACTGGGATATAAAAGGAGCCCAAAAGGTCATAATTTATTTTCCTCTGGTGCTCTAGAAATTATCCAGTTCAAAGTCTTTATGCTCAGCTCCTGTACACTGTGCAGAAAAGCAAATGACATTTTATGAGAATGTTTTGTATAGTTTCATGTGATGCTTGTCAATGTTGTAGGATTCCCAAGTAACTAGGTTTGGTTCTCCTTGTAATTAGATTTTTTAAACAAATCTAGGTATTTTTGAACTGAAATGACTCTCTGATTCACTCCTTAATCCTCAAAAGATTTTTTGAAAAATGTCCCTTTCCCTTCCTTATGTCTTCTTTGCTTATTAAAACTAATCTGAAACACATTGGCTTGACTATACTGAAGTTTCTCATTGCCCTTTAAAGCTCTTATTTTAAACTGTAATTTGCACAATTTATATTACATATTTACTCTAGTATCTGCTGTCAGGGCAGGAAACTTTCTTGACAGATATGCACTCTGTATTGACAGCTATCAAACAACCCCACCATGAGCAGCACTTGCCCCAAAGCAGTTCCAGGAGGAGTCTTAGCTTGGGTAACCCCAAGCTTCCCTAAGGCTTTTTCATAGAGAGGGAGCCTGTTCAGGCTACACCTCTCCAGAGAGCCCAGCAGATGCTGCGCTTGGTGCTTACTTAGCCAGCACTGCTTGTGGTACCTGAAATAAGATACACGGAGCTCAGAGAGACCACAGGAACAGCCTTGCCCAAGTATTTTTACCTTAGCAATTCAAAACAATGCAAAACACAGCAGCCCCTGAAGCGTAATTTCTTCCAGATGAGTTCCTCTCATGATGGCCCTAGCACCAGGATATGAGAAGTGACAACCAGACCAGGCCTTATGCACCTCTGCATGCCAGATATTTCTTGAAGAGGAGGGGGACTGGGGAAGAGAAGCTGCTGCCTAACAGCATCCAGCTTGTGCAGAGAGAAGGGAACATATTTGAATGGTTTAGTACAAATACATCAGCTCCTGGCAGGATATTGAAACTGATCAGTGGGCCCTGTGATCAGCATATCACAGCTGACTGATGGGCCAGTAGTGTCAGCCTGTTGTCAGGGGTATTTTTTTTTTGTTTATGGTTGTCACTTCAGCTGGAGATTAGATATCAGACCTACTATATTTGCAGCATTGTTATCTTGCTGTGGACATAGGCTTTGAAACATGCCTTGGACAAAAAATATTATTACACTGGAGGAAATAGTTCCTATATACAGCCTATATGGCCAAGATTTCTTCAGTTTCTACATTGTAATTTGCTTATCCTTTAGTACAAACTTTACTTTCAAAGATGTAACTGGAATAGCATCATATCAAGGAATCCTAGTCAAGAAAGCATGCAATTTCCTTGTATCCAGAGAAACGAAACCCTTTAAAGACAAAGTGAAAAAGAGAGCTAGAAAAGTTTCCCATGTTACCATAGCAGACTGCCCCTTTACCTTGTTGATTTAAATGACATTCCTCTTTTCATATTGTGTTAGTGTTTCAATTTCTGCCCCTCCTTGAGTTTAGCTTCTGGGATTTTGCCATTTATAATCCAGTGTTCTGCTTCTCTGTTCCTAGTCTTGCTTACTTTGCCCAAGCCTGTAAAACCAGATGTCCATCTTGCCATGACAGATTTGCTCAGGGTCATCAGGATAAAAAGTCTGAGAGAGGAATCATAAAGAAAAACAAATACACAAAGACATGAACATAGTTACTCCTCAAGCACAGCTAAATCAGATCTAAGATTAGTCTATGTTTAAGGCATAGCTACCACTGTTTGTGTTTTGGGGAGAGAAGTGAAGTGGTACTGGAGGAATTTGAATACGCTGTACAGAAAACACACTGGTTTGTCATGCACCTGATGGATCACCTCATCACATGAATGTCTGAAAGTAACAGATTGCTTTTTCTCTGAAATTCAGATTAGAAATTCTTTGCAAATGGAATAAAGGAATGACTGTTTTCTAAATATAGTAAATTTGTTTTTTCTGTGATAAACCAAATTATGTGGACCCAAATTAACAGCAATATGTTTCATATTTTCAGTTCTTACTGCTATGTGTATCTCATCAATTCACAGGACACAAAAAATTAAAGTGCAAGAGTAGCATTTTTCAGAGGATGAAAAAAGAGGATGGTGTTTCTAGAAAATAACTTAGTTCTTTGTACAAAGAAGTGGAGGAGCTGGGGGACAGAGTGAAGGATGCTGTGAACCAACTCTCTTCTTCCTAAGTGAGTTGTGAGCATTTCTGTCTGGTTGAAGCCAAACACTAGCCTGTGATGAACTGGAGAAGAAGGGTGCTTTTGTGGAACAGGTGATAAACCGGGACAAAATCCCCCCAGTCAGTCCTTGCCAGGTTTCCTGCGTGATACTGAACATGTCGCTTTGAGACTCATCCCAGCTGCCTTCAGCCTCACAGAGTTAGTCTCCCTTAAACTACTTAAAAGGAGAGATGTGGACATGTCCAGTAAGTAATTAATTCCACTGATCTGAGGAACCTCCTCAAGCCAGGATGATCTGCCCAGCAGACAGTTTGGCAGCTGCAGCCTGGCATCCAGCCACGGCCCCTGCGCTCTGTCTGCTCCGGCGGGCAGCTGTCCAGCGCTCTGTCCTGCCTGCGATGGCAGGATCTGCTCAGGCTGGCAGCTCCTCAGGACAGGCTCTGTCTCAGGCAGCGGCTCACAGACTGCTGGGTGTGACAGTGCCCTGGGTGTGCAGTGAGACTGCTTAGCAATTATTATTAACTACAGAGTAATAAGTGAATAATAGCAGCAGAGTGTTGCTTTAGGCTTTGTAAAATTCAAGTTTTATAGCAGAAGGCATTTCAATGCAGAGAACTAGAGAGGGTGAACAGCCACTTTAACATCCTCTGTTGTTTTGTGTCTCAGCTTCTGACATTTACAAACCCAGTGATAATAAAACTGGCCCCACCAAGTGAAATATGCATTGCCCTCTGTCTTTTCTACATTTCATGGTTGGAGGTTCAGTGTAATTAATCTGACAAGGTAAAGCTTTCCAGATCACTGTTTTGCTGGTTTCTCTGGTAATTCTGATAGCATTCATGAAAGTGAACCAAGAGTACCATGTGACTGAGCACGTCCAGAGGGCTTTCATGGTTTGTTCAATCACACTGAAAAATCCCATCGGGGTGGTTTAATTAACAAGAAATGAATCTTTTCACTGAGTCACTTCTTCTCCCCACATGCACTTTACCCCTACTGCTGAACCTTGTGGATATTCAAGCCCAGAAAAGTTGGTTTGAGACAAGAGGTGTGCTTCCAGGAGTGTGGCTAACCCACAGCACTCCATCTGAAGGACAATGGTCAGTGAAGGCTGCCATGTATCATCCGAACTTTCGTACTTTTAACCACACACACATTCCCAGCTTGTCACAGGAGCTCAGAAAACCCTGCTCACCGTGAACACCATGGTGGTGGCTTCAACCAGTGCCTCTCAGCAGCTGGGGTGAGAAAGGAGCACTGGCACAGCAGTGGGTGGCAAAGGTTTACCAGGCAAGTGGAGTGGACAGACCACTCCTGCTAGAGAGAACATCTCCAGGGATGTGATGCTCAGAACACAGCCTTAGCCCCTGCTCAGTCTTCCTGTGTGTCCTCAGATAAAGTTCACCCCATATCCCCATCTGCAAATGAGGAGGACATAATTTCCTTTCTTGCCTCTGCTCCCTGTTTGCATCAGTGGCCCATCCTCCTGTCATGGTGCAGTGCAGCATTGCTGGGGCCACTGCTGAAATGGAGAGAATTATGGTTTGTTACAGCCCTTGGGATTTAACCTGACTGGTTCCTGACTTCCAGGGGTCGGAATCACCAAAACCCTATTCCCATCTCCTCTACAGGCTGATGTGGAGCAAGTGCAGCTCTCTTTCTGATCTGACACAGATTACAAACCAGGTGTCTCTGACAGGTCCAGCCTAATCCCTCATGGGATCTCCTCTCAGGAAAGTCACAACAGCACACAGTTTGGCTCTATCTGTACTAATAGTACTTGACACTTGGAAAACCCAAGGCATCAGAGCAGCAGCAGGTTTTCAGATCAGGCTACTCCAGTGGCATACTGAGGGGAAATCTCTCTGCTTCTCAATGTCTAATTTTTGTTAGCACTGCCCCTTTTCACAGGCAAAACTGAGGCACACAAATTGGGCTGAGAAGTAGTGTTTGCCACTATCCCAGAGGAAGATTTCTGATCCAAATCTTTGTTCTTGAGCTGGCCTTGAAATTTTGAAACCCTTCTCATGTAAGTTGACATTCATCCCATTTATTTCCTGCCTCGATTCTTAAAGAAATTAAATTTTACAGAAATAAAAGAAGCACATTGAGAATGGATGCACGTTTCATTTACTCTAATTATGCACAGTGAAAAGTTTCCATTTCAACAAACCTCATTGATATTCTGCTCTGAACTTGACTGAGGGAAAAAAAAAGCACTAAAGGAGATTTTACCAGTCAATTAACTTTAACTTAAAAAAAACCCCTTTTGTAGATTTAAGAATATTTCACTTTTCACTTTAATTTCCTTCCACTCTTGCTATGACTACTGTAATGATAAAACATCTCCCTGGCTCACCCTGAGATTCTGCAAGGGTGGTAGTACCTAATACTCTGATACAGGAGCTGGTGTTATTTTATGGATTAATTCCAAATAGCAGGATATCATGTGTCAATATTGCACTGGGCTTTGTGCTATATGTGAACAGGCCACCTCTTAGGCCTTAGGGAGAAATACTTATTTATCTCACATATGGGGTTAAATCTTTCAATATTTTGTGACCTCTGTCACTAATGCACTTAGACTCTACATGATCTTTACAAACAGTGTTCACAAAACTTACATATATGGGGATTTAATAGATCTGAGAGCAAGCTCAAGAATCATAATGCGAAACAATGAGTAATTTATTAGAAAATGTAGAAAACCTCAATGAGAAAATGAGACAAGAGTATTTTTTACTCACAAACCTTATGAACATTGTTCTCTTAGAGGTAGAAGCTTAAAGTCTGCTGAGATTTTCTTTATCGCTATCAGTAATACATAAATTGAAAATAATAAAATTATATATTTTGTAACTGTTAGTATCCTTGCTTCCTTCTCAAACAAGGAAGAAAACATTCTGAACTAAGCCTACTGTAGTAATTGTCTGTGCCATGACAAATACAGTGGTTTCACTGTTTTCTGCTTTCCCAAATATGAAAAATTCTTCGTTTAAAGATTTAATTTGTATCAGTGGCTTAAAGAACATAAGCACTAATAGTATTTTACTGCTTAAGAGCCTGAACATTAGAAATACAAAACTAACATGACACCAGAAAACATGGTAATCACTGTAAAATAGAGAGAATAATGCAATGATTTGAGCTTGGTCCCTGTGTGTATAATCATCATCCTCTGAATTTTTTTGTCTGCAGTCCTAATTAAGAAACTGAACAGAATTTCCCTCAAAGTGTATGACAAAGATATGCCCCTGAATTGTGCAAGTACAAATCTGAGATGAGTTTGGGAAACTTGTCTTTAATATGAGCAGTTGGTTCTTTTGAGCTACAGTATGCTGTAAGATTCCTCTTTCTGTTCAGCGCAGGCTCAAGGCACCCTCCCCAGCGTGCCAGGAAGGAATTCACACCATCCTCACCTGTCCTGCAGCCAGCAGAACTCCATGGTGTGCTCCATGCTGAATTTGAATACTTTCATCTGCATTCCTATGTGTCTGTGATGTCACAACATTAATTTTTTTAAGTTGCATTGACTAAGAACAGCTTTAGACCTGGGTTGCTTTATGTCTATTCCTGTCTTGCAGGAATGCAAGCTGCCCAAAATCCCCCCAGCACCAGCTGCTCCTTCACAAGCCACTGACTCCAAGGAGGCATCTAGACAGATTTTGCTGCAGATTTCAGAGGTCAATATTGCAATATTAAAATAATGGGCCTTGAAAACTCAAAAAGAAAAAAACATCTTTAGATGTTTTACATGCTTTTCAAAGGGGACACCTCTATCTAGTCTTGTCCTGAATCCAGAATTGTTTTTCAGCCATCCCTTTTTTCTGATGCTACAAGCAAAATAGAGCCAATAATTTAAACAGATTTACTAACTTGAAGTTATTGGAAGGGTTTAAAGGAAAATTTGAAATTGTATCATACTGATATAGCTTTTGGTTTGGTTTTTAAATTTTTTTTTTTTTTTTTTTTTTTTTTTTTGGAATGCAATAGCACAGTACTGTAAATTGCCACTAATAGTTACTGATGCAGCTACTAAAACATTCCACACTGAATTCCGTATGAATTTGTCATTATGTTTCCCCTCATATCCAACAAGGATGGAGATAGTCCTTGGCCTTCCTTTTGTTGCTGATGTGTTTGTTAATGAATGAGAAGAAGTGCTAAGAAACAGGTGTGGCAGAGTTTAAAAAAGCAACAAAATAAAAACTACAAGATCAACTCATGGAAAACCTTAAGTGAAATAGGGAAAGCCATCATGGCCAAGGGTAGGAAAGGAAACATCTTTTAAGAATCTCTGCACTATTTCTTTGGGCCAAACAAAGAACCACCCTGATATACTGGGAGCTGAATAGAAAAGCATGTCATTTGAACCAAGAGGAGAAGTTTCATATGGTAAAGGTGTGTGACATCTGTCAGTCAAAATTTTTTGAGGGACAGAAATGCAGATTTGTTTTTTCTGAATGTTTTAATCAATTAATTTCCTTTTCATTGAAATGCTCTTTTCCACTGAAAGAAAATAAGAGAAAAATATATATATTTCTGTTGTGACATTTTCCAAGTGAAATTATTCAATTTTTCCATCAAGATTTTCAATTTGAATTTCCTTTCTCTTCACTCTTTTTGGGAGGAGGAAGGGAAGTGCATAGATTTCAAAATTATTGCAACTGAAAAGAGATGCTTCAAGTTGAATATATTAATAATTGAAAAAGTAAATGAGAAACTGTTATTCAACTCAGTACACTTTTTTTTAAAAACAAAAATTTGGTTTTGATTTTTTCTGAGTTTATTTTTTATTTCCCTCTGGAACCGCCAACAACACTGTCAAGAAGACTGTATATTATTAATGTACTACAAAATGCTCTTGGAACAGAACTCCAGAGATTGTGTGAATTTTCTGCATATGGTAAGCAAAAGTGAGCAAAAACATTTAGAATGACAATGCCCCAAATTATTTTGACTCCACAGTTACTGCAACCTAATAACATGTTTAGGATTAAAGAAAACACCAGTTTTGCTGCACCTCATGAATAGCAGCACAAACCACTTGCTGCCGTGCAACTAAGCATTTTTCCTTGTGTTTCATTCCTGCAAAAGGGATGAATGAGCCTCTGGACTTCATGAGATTTTTTTGTCTCAGATGAGAAATATAATGTTACAATTGTGACCATGTTGTGTTCACAATGAAAAGCTTGCCAGGTTTGTTACATGAGAGCAGTTGCCCAAGCAGTACCCAAAGTCCTGAATGTGAGCAAAGAATAATTATAGCATCATGTTGGGCGCTGCACCAGTAAGGGTGTGTCAGTGTTTCAGTGTAAAATCTGTGGACCAAGTCCTCGGTACATCATTGAGGAGCTCAATGCTTTTTGTCCTCAATGAAATGCTGTCTCTGAATTTTATATCCTTGACTTCCTTAATCAGAAATTAAAGAATGATTGTCAGATTCAGACTTTAGTGCATATTACTCATCCTGAACTTCAGTCAAGAGATTTGCTTTGAAGTATCTTACAAAGCAGAGTACATTGGTCTCTAGCCACACATGACTCTCACTGAAGAAAAAATTAGTTTGGATTTACACAGGTTTCCTTGGCCTTAATAGATGGGCACTTCCAGGATAGAAGTGCCAGAAGGATTTATTCTGTAATTTAAAACACTAATTTATTTGTAGCACATGCTGGTAGCTCTAAGGTAAATGTAATAATTAAAAACCAAACCAAATAAACAACACCACCTGTCAAAAAAAAGAAAAAAAGAAACAAAAAAGCATAGGCATGATTGAAGGGAAAAGAGAGGTGAGAGTAACTTGAAGGCAGGGGAGTGGAAAGAATTAGCAACAAACTAAAAAAATAATTGTAAAATATTTTTAAAACACAGAAGATGAAGTTAATTGCTCTCAGTGTCCTGCTTCTGAGTATGTCCAGAGCCCAACACATGCAATGCTTTGCACGAGCACTCCCCAGACTCCCAGACACCTGAGGCTGAAAGACTTTGGAGTGAGTCACACTTTCTGTTTGACCATATCCATCAATGGATTTCTGTTCCTGGTGTATTTTTCCCTTGAAACCATGCAAACTTTTGGAATCTGAAAAAAATTCTTGCAAGTCAAGTCCAAGATTAACCACCCCTATTTAAAGAACTTTTTGTTTCTTTTGAGCTCTTTTCCCATTGACTTCATTGAATGCTCCTAATACAGGAGTGTAAAGAGTTGGACTTAACAGGCGACAATCCCTCTTTACTTGTGTCATGTTATTTCATGCCATCAGAGACTGAAACTCAGATTTTAGTTTTCAAGTACATAGGTGTTTATTTTAAAATTAGTACTTTTCAATACACTGGTGGTTTGCAAAGCTGGTGAGGTCTTGCAGCAGCTATGGACTTCTCTGGAGCATGGGTACTCTGCATGTTGGAGAAATTTGGCTTGTGGTAGCATGTGAAGATGTCTGATCCATGATGCCAACAATTTTTTACAAGACCATTGCAGGGATAGATTCTGGATGAATTCTACAGAACAATGTGAAAATCATGGTGTGTCTAAATAGGTTCACCAATAACGAGTTGTAGAATCAATAGATCCCAGTGTTAAACATAATCCTATATGATAACAATGGGTTTTGTATGCTTGTAAGTACAATAAAAAACCTAAAGGAGGGAGATCTGAAAGATCAAGAAAATAACACACACTAAGGAATTAATAAAGGGTTTGATTTCTATCCACATAAACAGAGAAATTTCAGAGTTAAACCTGCATTTCCTTTCTTAAGTCATCCTTTTTCTCTTCAGAATTTCAAAAATTTTTCAATACTCATAGCTTAACTTGCAATTACTGCCTTATATTTCATTCAGCCAGGTAAGGTAATACAGCAGCATACAGAGGTTTACTTGTATGTAGGGATGAAGTCAGACCTTTGGCAGCACTCTAACACAAATTTCCAGGGGTTTTTGGCATGCAAGTAATTAGCTTGTGCAGACAGATGACAGTAGAGCCATGTAAATTGGCATTTCCTAGAGAATGGCAGGGTCAAATTGAAGAGTTATCTTTTGACCTAATATAATTGTTCTCAATATTGACAACTCATTTGAACTGAAGGTTTAAGCCCTATCAAACCCTCATTTCCAAAGGCCAGTTTAAATCAAACATGGCCTTAGTAGCCTTAACTAGCACCACTAGATCACTAATAAGGTGTTGGCAAATTAATTCTACTGTGCATAAATGATTCAGTTTCTAACAGACAACTTTTCTGCATTCTTTATTGGGTTCTGACCTACTTTGGAAAAAAAACATACTTATAAAATGTCAGGGAAAATACAATTACTGGATGAGGGGGCTGCCAGGGAGTGTACCTCTGCTAAGTGCATTCATGCCCAAGAAAAGATTAGATGAATCTTACAAGGTGGAGATTTAAATATTTTACAGATAATTCTCTCTGTTTCTCTTTGTTTGTTTGGGTTTTTGTTTGTTTCTTTCTTTTTGAGGGGTTGTTTGTTTGTGGTTTTGTTTGTTTGGCTTCTTTTTCCTTCTCCCATACCCAGAGAGGAGAGACTGCCAATTATTGTCTAAACTGCAACTTTTCAACTGAAAGCTATTGACCTCTCCTTACCATCTCACCCAAGGTCCTACTGCAGGTTTTAACTTTGGAGAGCTCTTGTCTGCTAGGATTTTTGCTGGCCAGAATTTAAGGAGGACATTCAGCCAGGACATAATTATATGAAAAGAATTTTCACTGAGAAATGTTCCTGGCAAACATACTCACCCAAAAGGACCGTGTTGTGTTTTCAGGCCTTTAAAAGGACATGTAAATGAGTTCAGTAGAATAAATCATATTTCCATAGGTGATAGAAGGCCATTTTGGAGATGCTGCTGTGACTGCTCTTGGAGAGGAAGAATGTGTTAGTTTTGGTTGCTTTGGCTATAAGCAAATTCTATTTTCCCAGAGCCCAGTAAAATCAAAGGAGATCCGTACTTCCAGAAAAGGAAGTAAAAGGGAAATACATTATAACCATAATGTGAAAAAAGGGAATAACAAGAGTTCAGAAAAGAAAATAGCAAATATTTTGTGATAGGGTGAAGAGAAAGAGCTATGGAGCTACATGAGGTATGAGCGGGGAAGAAGGAGAGCAAATGAAACTAGAAATTCTGAATCAGGGAGAAAATGTCATGGAGGAGAGAACAGGAAATTATTCAAAATAGCATGTGGGAAAGTAAAAGTAACAAGAGAAGTCCTTATATAAGAAGGCAAGTTTACTTCAGAGGAGCAGATAAACAATAGAAATCTTGTGAGACTAGAGACATGCAATTACCAAGACCTTCAAAAGGTACTTTGCATCTTTGTATAAATAAAAAATGCTTTGATGTTGAAACCTCTGATAGAAATTACGCCTTTTTGTTTCACTCCTTTTTTTTTTTAATTTCATTTTGAAAGTAAAAGATATTCTCCATTCAACCATGTATTTTCTTAACTGTCAGAACAAAATACAAGCACAAGACTACACAGACCAAGAAATGCAGTACAGAGCAATCCAGTGTTCCACAGTAGTTTTTGTGTGTAATTTCTTTTATTTACCTAGGTGAAATTAACTGCCTGTAAAAATGTTTATTTTCATTAAAATGCAGATATATTCACCACTACAGTTAGTATAGAAGTAGCCTATAAACATATATTCATGCAGCCATGCATAAACTTTAGAAATTCACTGGCAAATATTTACTGGAACTGTCATATTACTGTTCAAACCTGTTACTTTTGCCATTTCCATAACTAAGTTTTGGAACACTCAGGTATCTGCCTGCTTGATGACAACAGATTAATTAGCTCCTCAGAGAGTCAAAACAAACAAACAAAAGGCAAGAAAGCAGGAAAAAAAGGAAAGAAAGAAAGAAAGAAAGAAAGAAAGAAAGAAAGGAAAGAAAAAAGAAAGAAAGAAAGAAAAGGAAAGGAAAGAAAGAAAGAAAGAAAGAAAGAAAGAAAAAAGAAAAGAAAGAAAGAAAAAAGAAAGAAAAGAAAAAGAAAAGGAAAGGAAAGGAAAGGAAAGGAAAGGAAAGGAAAGGAAAGGAAAAAGGAAAGGAAAGGAAAGGAAAGGAAAAAAGGAAAGGAAAGGAAAAGGAAAGAAAAGAAAGGAAAGGAAAGGAAAGAAAGAAAAGAAAGGAAAAAAAAAGAAAGAAAAGAAAAAAAAAAAAAGAAAGAAAGAAAAGAAAAAAAAAAGAAAGAAAGAAAGAAAGAAAGAAAGAAAGAAAGAAAGAAAGAAAGAAAGAAAGAAAGAAAGAAAGAAAGAAAAAGAAAGAAAGAAAGAAAGAAAAGAAAGAAAGAAAGAAAGAAAGAAAGAAAGAAAGAAAGAAAGAAAGAAAGAAAGAAAGAAAGAAAGAAAGAAAGAAAGAAAGAAAGAAAGAAAGAAAGAAAGAAAGAAAGAAAGAAAGAAAGAAAGAAAAGCATTTGATTAAATGTGCTAGGAACAACTAAGCAACTAAAGGAAGGCAATGAATTTTCAGTAATTAGCTTACCTGTCTTCTATGTAGTGAATCTATGAGGGAGAAGATATTGCATGGCGTACCTGAATAAATATTGTATTCTCCTGATGTGAGGACACTTAATTTTTTATTTTCTTCTAATTTTGCATACTTTTTCATCTCTGTATTAGGTGTGACAGTTTTTTTTTGCTATAAGTCTTAGAAAAACATGGTGGACTATTCTTAGTTATCACTGGAATAAACCAATAATGGGTTTTGTTTACCTACAGAAATAAGGATACTCTTGAACTGGATTTGTAGTTTGATATATGGACTCCTTAACCACCACTCTCCCCGTCCCAAAGACAATGATAACAAGATGCATTTTCTGGGGATTTTTTTTCTATAGCAGTAATCAGTTAAAGTCTGAGGCAGGGATTTAATTTTGTTTGTGTTTTTGTTGCTATTAAAACAGCAGGATTACTTATGAAATTCTAAAGTACATTAAACTATTGCTATGGAGCACTATTTTAGGAGACTGATAAATTAGGAGGTGACATTAAAAAAGCATTCCTCAATGTCACTCTTAGTCAGATGTCAAGAATTAAAAAGGAACTTGCCATTATTTCCTTGATACGTGACTAGTGACCAGAGTTGCTGAATCTGGTTCTTGTTTACAAACGTGTATTTGCACATAGCAGCTTTGCTAAAAACATTTTGTGATGTGGAATAATTATGGCAGTTGAAGCACAAAGGTAAAATCCAGGTCTCCTTCAAAGACTAAACATTTACTTGGAGGTTTTCACAAAGATACAGAGAGAGCTGATTTTTTAAAGTATTGTTCTAAATCTTCATGGTTTTACCATGGCAATATACATCATCCCCATTGAGATTAAATTCTCCTCTAGAACTGCAGGGGCTTTTGTCTCTGCTCCCTTTGGCCTGTCTTTGTTTCTAATGTCAGTGTAAGAGTCTGCAGTTCTTTTTTATCTTGAGATGCTTCTAGGTCTCCATTTCATGCCAACACTTAGAATGCTAAGCACTGGTGATATTATAAAGATCAACATCTTACTCTAGTGATAACTCCACACTTAGAGAAGTGGGAGTTGGTGAATTACTTCAGATGCTTTATATCTGACTTGAAGCAGAATGTTAGCTTCCATTTGGAAGAGTGGATTTTCCATTTTTTACATATATTTATGGATGGGTAAATGAATGGACTTCACTCCTACATGAAGATAAATACAGACCACTTATACTCCACCACACATGCCTATCAGTGTGATCTTAGTAGAAACTTGAGACACTGCAGAAGTGTTTTTTTCATTTCCCCAAAGAATGGGCAAAATTACAATGCAGGATATCTTGAATGGAATTAATTTTAACAACATATTTTACCCAAGGTGAGATCAAAAATTAAGAAAAGTATTACTCCCTGAGAAGAGAGATCTTTTTCCTGGGAAAGTGTAGTTATTTGTCTAGTATGTTCCCAGAACCTGAGGATCAACCTGAGGACAGATAATAAGCCTGCACACTCATATCTGTTCAGCTGGAATTGAGAACAGGGCCTTCTTTGTACTAACATGCAAGTACCAAAACATATTTTGGGATTTTGAACAAAAAAATGCAGCACATGCTGCTTTATGCACAAATCAGCTGTCAAGATCTGAAATTTTGTCTCCAAGTATCCCTTGACACTACAATAAAGAATGATCCCTGTGAAGACAGCTTGATGAACAATATGATTCTGCAAAACCTGATAACAAGAAGTGAAAACAAATTGTCATTATTGGCACTGAATTAAACAAATTAATCCTCTTGTAGGTCTTAATACTGCCAATAATGAAAATTATAAGCCTTGATCTCAATTGTGATATAGGTCAGATTGGTTTTGTTGTCATCTTCAAATCTATTATCACATAATTACAAATAAATAAACAAAAGAAATAAATGACTGTCTTAACTGCTGATCTAAGCACGAGTCTGATTTTTCTTCCACTTCAAAGCACAGAGATCAGGCATAGATCTGCATGCTCATTACCAGGAGAAAGCATGAGGACTGATAAGCCTGATGCAGTGAAAAGGAAGGATTGATGGGACCTAGAGGAACAGTAATATGCAGTCTTTGTAGATTTTCTTTAACATGACTAGAGAAGGAAAGCCATTCAGATTTATATATTTAGAGATTCATTAAGTTTCAGAACAGGCAATCCCTTCAGTGTACTTAGAGAGGCAATGTGACCTTTCCATTCTTGATTAATATTCTTCTGTTTACACATGGAAGAACAGCATTAATCCTTTCAGCTCTCTTCTTTCTGTGTTTAATGCGTTTTACATCAGCTACTTCCTCAGCAGGGTGTTCAGGGTCATCAAACTATCAAAAATCATATTCCTCTGATTAGATTTAGGCAATCTAAAAGTTTTTATAGCACCTCTGCTTTCCAGAACTGACCAGCTGTTTTTCTTTACCATCTTATATATATATATATATATATAACTACAACAATTTAACCAATCATTTTAATTTTTCAATTCCTCCTAGCTCATTGTTGGACAGGAACTTTCTCCAGCAATGATTCTCTGCTTGTTTCTAGGTTTGTTGGTATGAGTCATACTGGAATCAACCTACACTTGGCTACTTCAGAGCCCTTCTCATCTGTCATTGCACTCAGATGTTAATGAACTCATCTGTTTTAAGCCTCTTACCACGGCCCACACCAAGTTTGCATTTGAGGGGCTGCCTTCAATCCACCCATCAACCAGTTTATCTGTATATGACTTTACTTGTGCCAAGGCTTTTTCCTACTGCCGGATTAATGTGTGGCTGGGAAGATGTTTAAAGGCCAAAGGCTGGTTGTGGTAGGTGAAAGAAATGAACAGACTGAATGAGCTCGTGCCCACAGTGAGAGTCAGTATCCTGGAGAGAGAAGCTGAGAAGCCTGGCTGATGCTGAACAGCCAAAATAGGTGTCTGGGCCGCAGCAGTAACCTGATGGTGAGAGGAAAGGCTCCAATAGGTGCCGGGGAAGGATGAAAGGTTATGAGGAGACACCAGTGCATAAAATGTCATAGTATGAATAAGAGACATCAGACCATGATTAAATGGAGGAAGATTTTTCTTTAGTATGTTAGAGAAATAAAAGAATATTTTGATCATTGTCAGGGGTTGACCTGGTTGGCCCAGGTGCTCACTAAAGCTGCTTTGTCCCTCCCCTCCTCAGCTAGACAAGGGGAAAAAACACAACAAAAGGCTTTTGGGTCAGGACAAGGGCAAGGAGAGATCACTCAACAGTTACCACAATGGAAAACAGACTTGATTTCTGGAATCTAGTTTAATTAATTACCAATCATATCAGAGTAGTATAATGAGAAGAAAAGCCAGATCTTAAAAACACCCCTCACCCCTCCCTTCTTTCCAGGATTAATTTTATTCCAAATTCTCTACCTCCTCCTGCCAACAGGTACAGGGGGACAGGGAATGGGGGCTGCAGTCACTTTATCATGTTATCTCTGCCAATCCTTCCTCCTCAGATGGAGGACTCTTCACACTTCTGCTCCAGTGTGGGGTCGCTTCCATGGGAGACAGTCTGCCAACGTGAACCCTTCCCAGCAGCTGCAGTTCTTCACAAACTGCTCCAGCATGGGTCCCTTTCCGAGCAGTGAAGTCTTTCAGGAACAGCCTGCTCCAGTGTCAGTGCCCCACAGGGACTGCAGCGTGGCCTCCTCTCTCCAGGGATCCACAGGTCCTGCCAGAGGCCTGCTGCCATGTGAGCTTCCCACAGGGTCACAGCCTCCTTCAGGCAACCACCAGCTCCAGCACAGGGCCCTCCATTGGCTGCATGTGGATCTCTGCTCCACCCTGGACCCCCATGGGCTGCAGAGAAATTTCTGCTCCACCATGGACCCCCATGGGATGCAGGGGAATCTCTGCTGCCTGCAGCACTTCCTCCTTCCCTTCCTTCCTTCCCTTCCTTCCTTCCTTCCTTCCTTCCTTCCTTCCTTCCTTCCTTCCTTCCTCCCCTCCCCTCCTTCCTTCCTTCCTTCCTTCCTTCCTTCCTTCCTTCCTTCCTTCCTTCCTTCCTTCCTTCCTTCCTTCCTTCCTTCCTTCCTTCCTTCCTTCCTTCCTTCCTTCCTTCCTTCCTTCCTTCCTTCCTTCCTTCCTTCCTTCCTTCCTTCCTTCCTTCCTTCCTTCCTTCCTTCCTTCCTTCCTTCCTTCCTTCCTTCCTTCCTTCCTTCCTTCCTTCCTTCCTTCCTTCCTTCCTTCCTTCCTTCCTTCCTTCCTTCCTTCCTTCCTTCCTCACTCCTTCCTTCCTTCCTTCCTTCCCTTCCTTCCTTCCTTCCTCACTGACATTGGTGTCTGCAGGGCTGCTGTTTCACATATTCTCACTCCTCTCTTTGGCTGCTGTTGCTGCTGCACAGCAACTTTCCCACTTGTTAAATTTGTTGTCCCAGAGGTGCCAACACTGTCATTGATGAGCTTGGCCTTGGCCAGTGGTGGATCCATCTGTAAGCCAGCTGGCATTTGCTCTGTTGGACATGAAAGAAGTTTCTGGCAGCTTCTCACAGAAGCCACCCCTACCGTTCCCCCTGTTGCCAAAATGTGGCCATGTAAACCCAGTGCAATCATGCAATCTGAGTTAAGTAGTGAGAAAAGCAGCTATCATCTGTTATGGTTGAATGTTTTTGTTTTAGTAATTTATTATATTGACAACACAAACTTCCAATCGTTCATTCAGGTACTGAGACAAGAATAAAAAAAAAGAGAACACAGACACGTGGAGCACTTCTAATTCCACCTCCTCAAATTCCCCTATTTTCATCACAAGTCATACTCACTTTGTCTCATCTCTGCCTGTGAGGCACAGGAGGTTTGTGGTTGTGGACATGATGACATCTGTCTGCTACTCCATGTGCTTTGGGGGGTCTTTTGTCTGCAGTTATCTGCTTCTTGCTGATTTGCCTCTGCTGCTCTTTGTTTCGGGGCACCCAGCTGCAGCATGGTCACCACGGCTGTAGTGTCTTTGCTGGTGTCCCTGCTCTGGTATGGTCAGTGCTGGGGTGTCCCCCACAGTGGCACACCTCCAGCCCCCACTGTGCCCAGCTCAGATTCGGGGGTGACCCTGAGCCAGTCTTTGGGCACAGCCTGGAGTGCTGCAGCCTGCAGATCCTGGCTGGCTCCCAGCAGGCTCTGTCGGAGGCGTTGCACCTTGTCTCTGCACCACTCTCCTCTGCACCCTGCAAGCATGCCCAGGCTTGTAAAAGCCTGTCAGAATAACCCTCTTAATCCTCAGAGGAAGGATTTAATTAAGTTATTCCACTCTGGCATACATGCTGAATTTTGGACTGCGTGTTGGATGACCTCATCGATGGCTTATGAGTGTCAGTGTTTTACTGAAGCATATTAACATTTCATTGAGAAAACCACGTTATACATAGCAGCAGGCACAAATACCAAATCAGTTTGCTGAATGGTAAAAAGGTTTATCAATGTAATTATAAATAGTTCCTTCTACTGTTGCCAGCTCTGGAGAACTGTATAGATTAGGAGCAACCATATCTGGAGATGAGCTTGTGGTGAAGTGTTGAGGTGACATCTATCACTGAATAACAGAATAACATGGAATGCTGCCAAGATAAACTGACACACCATTGTTCTTAAAAAAAAAAAAAAAGGAAAAAAGAAAGCAAAGAAAAAAGAAAATGTTTTGCTATGCAGCTCAGATATTTGCTGGCCCACAGAATGGTCAGACATAACAATATCCCCAGTAGGTCCTTTAAAATCCTTGCATATAAAGATTGTTTTTAAAGTAGCTAAATGTGTTGACAGGATTTATTTACAATTTCATCCTGTTACCCTGACACAGATCTGGATAAAAATATAAAAGGGCTAAAGGCCACTGAGTCATTAACTGGAG
This sequence comes from Emberiza elegans, assembly GCA_024865655.1. Taxonomy (NCBI): domain Eukaryota; kingdom Metazoa; phylum Chordata; class Aves; order Passeriformes; family Fringillidae; genus Emberiza; species Emberiza elegans. The sequence goes on along the minus strand of JALJVW010003023.1, from coordinate 58,801,409 downwards.
CACTGAGGTCATAAAATTTGTGATGGCTTTTCCCTAAACTTCAATTAAAACACTTGAAAAATATAATTATACCTAATCCATGTTTTGGTAACCTACATGGTACACTGGTATTTTTTTCCACACAAGAAAGAAAATAATTTAAAAGTGTTTTTTGAGTGCTGTATCCTGAGAATGTGCAGGCTGTGGTCCATTTGATAATGTGGCAATGGCTGGGACCCCTCCATGCTTCAACACTGAGACAGAGCAGGGACTCTGCTTTTTGCTTGGTGCGAGTCATGTCCTGATAATTTCTTTGCCTCATATAAAGCACAGTGACAACAAGAAGAGTTCTGTAGGTTTTGAAAAGGCTTCATGGGCATGTTTTAGAGGGTAAAACAAACAACCTCCCAATAACACCACTCCTAAATCTTTAATTTTTGCAATCTTTTGTGTGGATGTCAGCCGTAAGCCTACAGAACATGAATAAATGAGTCATTTGCAGGAAAGAAAAGCAATGCCTGCATTTTATCAGCTCAGGTGAAAGTAGCACAGCCTACAGACATATGCTAAATTCCATTACCTGTAAAGAGAGCATTGATTTAAAATTTTCCTGTTTTGAAAACCATGACATGAGAAATGATAGCTTTCCATTTTATTTTTATTAATTGTATACACACAAGGAAGCTGATAGGGTAAGATTGACTTTAATTGAGCCATAAATTTAGCATTGAGAAATGCCATCCATTTAGCTGGACAGTTCTGTGATGAAATACATTTCTGAAGCAAGGATTGCTGGCAGAGTGACTGAGATAACAAATGATAAATGCTTTATACCTATAGCTACAAAGAGACAGTCCTCAATAAAAAGTGGATAACTTCTCAAAGGGCTACCATAATTGATTTTCCCTTGATTTTGCACCCCAAGATTTTTTTAAAATTAAAATACTGTTGAATACGTTACTCCTTTTATTTGATAAAAACTTGTAGAAGATACTTTCTGAAGTTCAAAATACTGGGCATCCTATCATTGCTTGATGTGTCACTAACCCTCTGCTCCACAGGAAAATCCTTTTACTTTACTCTGATTAAATGAAACTCTTCACATCTATACACACATGAAAAGGTAAGCTCATGGATACTCACATACATGTCTCCAGCTATTGTAGGCTGCTCTACTGCTATCAAAGTCAATAGAGCTTGGCCTGTTTACACCAGACAAGGATCTGCTTCAAATCTATCAACTTCAACCTATCTGGAAGCAAATTTCATCACAAGTTATAACATATCTTGAAGGTGACTATGAAAAACATAATTATCCCCCATGTATTTCTGTTATCTTTCCTATACTGAGTTTCATGAGGAAAAAATCCTGCCTTTTTGATTCCAAGATCTCTTTGAGCAGCTATAAGAGGATGATTTCTATATCAAAAAGATAAAAGTTGTCCCATGTGGATTTTTAATTTTCAGCCATATAATCAAAATCTTGTTCCTGAGTTAATCTTTTTTTTTCTAACTACTTAAATCAACCTCATCAGTCAGAGGCCTGAGTGTCTTTTTAAGTCAGATAGTTCTGTTTGCCTTTGGAAATGAGATGATTTGGCTTTGGGATGGAGAAAATGTAAATGGTCTTATGAGAAAGAATGTCAGAAAATAAAATGGTCATAATTAAATGTGAAAAGAGTGTAATGGCTGGCCTGACTTCAGCTGTCATGGATCTATAAATGCCTCTGCCTTCTACAGACATAATTATTTTTCATATTGATCACTGGTACATTTTTGTTCATACAATAAAGGTCTTAGAGGGGATGATAGCAAGCAAACATGGTAGTTAACCAGATAGAGAACTCCTAATCAGTGTTGAGTTTTCTCCTGTAGAATGATGCACATAACAGAAATATTTTAATGCATTTCCACAAAGCATGACAGAGATATTTAAAGTTCTGTCTTCCTACTTCCTTTGAAGACATTCAATTACCATGTGGATCAGCAGGGAGAAACAGCAGTGCTGAAAAAAGATCACCTGGTTCCTCCCTCCAGTTCCTATCCATTGTTGCATCCTCAGTAATGGAGTCATACAGGGCTGCTATTTCTAGTGATTCCTTAATTCCTGATATTCCAACTAGCAGGACAGATTATTTTACATATATATATATATATATATATATATGGACAACTTGTAAGAGAATATAAACAATAATTTATTTGCAGTGTAACCACTCATTATATGTCTGAAAGAAAAAGAATACAGTGTTTTGAGCAGGAGTCAAGTATATGGTTCAATAAGTATTTTAGGTCTTAATGTCTACATGCTTATTTTGAGTCCTTAACAATGATTTACTTTCTTTGATCGGCACTTTATTTGAAGTCAATAATAAAAAAGTTATCTGAAGCAACAAAATAGCTTTATTCCTATGAAAACAGAAAAGAATTATGATCTGGTTTAATTGACAGAGGGCTAGAATAGAACCAAGGAGTTCCACTGCTAAAGTGATACCACCTCATGTCATAATAAGTGATCTTCATTCCAGAAAACTGTCCAAGAACTGATCACTGATATTTTTTTCTTTAGGAAAAATAACTTTTAGAGGCACTAGGAAGTTTTGTCATTATTATGACAACTTTCTTGGAAGATACTTAGGTTTACATTTTGAAAGAAACCAAAACCAGAGCTCCCAAAATAAAAGGTGTAGTGTGTTGGAGATGGAAACAAAACAAATAGGTTTTTTTATTCCTTAAAAAAATGTAACAGAAAAATATTAAGTACACATCCACTGAAGTGCTCTCTCTAGAGTTAAGCTCTCTCTCACTGGAGTTAAAGCCAAAGAAACCAATGAAACCCCCCAACAAATAAACAAGCAAACAAACAAAAAAAACCCTAAGAAAAAGCCCCCAACAAACCAAATAAAAAACTGCAAAAAAAAAAACCCACCCAACCAAACTCATGAAATCTCTGTGTCTTTGATTCAACTCAAATGCAAATAGCATTGGAGAATTTATCTTATTCCTTATCCATCCTGAGCAATATGGTTTAGGAACTGGATTTGTGCAGATGCAAGGAAGTGCTCACCAGCACAAACATTCTGCTCACATAAGATGCATACGGACCCAGCATTGTGGTTTACTCCTGACACCTAGAATAATAGCTCACATCTTCTGCCAGAGATGAATGACTGCAAATGAGTGTTTAAGACACTCAACTTCATCATTGATTCCACAGGCTTTTTTTTTGCCACTCAGTCTCCTCCGCCAAACTCAAACTGCTCTCAAATTTCTGCCCCTTTTCATTTTGTTTTGCAACAGAAATACATCACCCAGTGTATGCTTTTGAATTTATAAAATACACAACAGATAGTGGGGTTTTTTCAGCACTAACATAACTCTGGGGAGCTCTGAAACACTAATATTTCTGCAGTAGTATATCATGTGCAGATTTGAAAATGTTACCATTTTATTTTCTTTTGTAATCATAATATTATCAAAATCAGCAGTACATTTATACAGGCAATAATAAGAGTGATTAAATGGAGGAATCTAGGAGATGGACAGCAAGATGTAACCTCCTGGTAACAAGAAGCCCATTCTGCTTGTCATTTGGCATTTGTCCATAACTATTATGTCTTGGACTTCAATGGTGTTTCAATTTCCCAAAACTTTCTCCCTTCACCTCAGCAGCAGGTCCTTCTGGTTTTTTCACCAGCTGCATTGGGAGCACATTTAGGGATGTGTGTGTTTGCTCTACTGGTGACAAAATGGTGTGTGTCACATCTCTCAGCACACAAGTAGTGTCAGCAATCTAAGGAAAAGAGATCTCTTGTCCTCCCATGCTTCCCTTAGTGTGTCTCTTTCTCCTGTAGCACTGAGAGGCAAGTGTGAATGTGACACGTCTCTAGTGCAGGTGGGATATCTTTGACTTTGGCAAGTGGCCAGTAACTTTCCTTCTTCATGTCTTTATGGAAGAGTTTGGCTTTCTTGTCTAATTTATTTCATCTGTTTCTGCCTCTGAGTTGGTGGTGCTGTGAAATGCAGGAGTTCTGTTATGTTCTTTTCCAACTTACTACATTTTTTTTCTGCTTGTGAACCAACATGGAAACCAGAGGGCTTGTAAATCACATTTCCACACCCTTTTACTTATTGCAAGCTCATTCACTGCTTCCCAGGCCACACAAATAAGTCTAAAAGCCAATTTACAGTACTAAGGTAGGAACATCTCTCTTTTAAAGCATCTTATCTGAAGAATCCCCTATGAACAGATAAAGTTTATGAAGCCATGTATGGAAAGGGGAACTGTGATGATCAGAGATGTATAAGCTCTTTTATTACTCCTCAACTCAGTATTCTACCTGGCCATGCTTCTCTTCAGCAACTATTCATTCTTTAATCTTTCTATTTTTGTTTCAAAGTTCATAAGTTCATCCTTTTCTTCTTGAGCCTCAGAGCATCCTGTTTCATGCCCTTATTCTGATGTGCTGCAAAAAAGAACTCAGTGTGAATGAGAATCAGGCAGGTCTCACTCAGAAAGTGGGGGCAGTGAAGAGTTGAATCTGGAAAATTAATATTAAAATTCTTAGAAATTATTATTACCAACTGTTTTAATAATCTGTCTTGTTGCTGTCTGCTAAGTGGAATGAAAATGGTGGAAGTTCACAGGTATTTTGACAGAGCAGGACAGTGAGGTTGTAAGAATACACATACTTCTGAAAACTTGCAAAGAATGACATGTTAAATTCTTCCCAAATTTTGTCAATACTTCTCTGACTGCACTAAGGCCAGGCTTCTACCATAAATATCAGCATTCTTCTTTGAAATTATGTGCACTGGACCATCGCTTATCAATCTCTATAAATTCTGAGCACAGAGTTCTTAGAGATATCACTTATAATGAATAGGGTGTGCACTTGTTTTCACTCAAGGTGCAATGCTCAAAAGAAAGGTTTTTGGTATTATTATATTCTTTTTCTAGTTTTAAATGAGCACCAATTTTTACACTGATGTTTACAGCCTCAGAACATTAACAGAATATTTACAGGATGCATTTCCAGAGGTAGAATTTCAGGTTGTTGGACTTGAGTTTGCTCTGAGTTATGGGAGGATTTTTTCTAATTGCTGCAAGTAGAAGATTTGAAACTTGGCATCCAAAACCTGTCATTTTCTTTATGAATATTAATTCATAATTAGTTCCCAGTCTCTGCTATTTACAAAAGACAGTTTTGGTTAATTTCACTCCTTAAGCCTTTTTCCCCTCCAGCTGGAAAAAACCCAGACTGGCTGGATAACTAATTTTCAACAAGATTTTATTTTCTGTTATATGAAGATATATGGTCATCTGTGTTTCTTGGGCATTCTCTGGTCTTACACAAGCTTTCAATCTAAAGATTCTAGAAAAGGCCTGCAATGGAATGATTAAAGGAAATTATAGATGGTGTCTGTACAAATGACAAATAAAGACTTACATGTCTTTATTTCAGCTATTATCCCAACCAGCACAAGGGATAGCAAATCTCTGCGCTAATGGGCAACTTTCAAAGCCTCTCACAGCAGGATTGTCTTGGCAGGGGAAAGGTCATGGTAATGGGTTTTGACAAAGAGTTCCTGAGAGTCTCTCTTTTCTTCCAAAAGTTTGGATTTTTCTTTCATCTTGTATCACTGTTCAAATACACTAACGATCATTGCTGTTCTGAAAAAAATCCTGAATAGGAAATACGTCCAAATGGAGTAGTTATCATTCATTCAAGTTCATGACACAGCAAGTTCTGCAAACCAGAGGAGCTGATGAGTTCATTGTGCACAGCTAGTCTGGAACTGAAAATGCTGTTTCCTTGCAAATGATGACAATTCCATGAGGAAAATGAGATTCATAATAAAAAAAAGGCACTAAAAATATGACTTCTGCTCTAAAATGAAAATAGTCTGAAAGCATATTTATGGAATCAAAATATTTTAATTTGGTAGAGCTCAGAGGTTTTTATTTGAATTAAATATTTCTAGATGTTTCAATTCCTTATTTCATGAAAACTTTAAATGTAAACAAAACCATGAACACATGAATAGTATTGAAATGAAAATCTAAACACATAATATACAATGCATATAAAATAAATTGTATATACGCATAAATACATAGTTATATACACTGTGCCAACCATTGTGTGTTCTGAAATGCTGTCTTCAAACTGCCACCAATGCCACTGTATTTTTAATATTACCATAGAAATGTAGAATCACAGAAGGGTTTTGGTTGGAAGGTACCTTAAAGATCATCTAGTTACAGCTCTGTTGGATAGCCAGACATATCCCTCTTGACCAGGTTGCTTGTAGGCTCATCCAACATGTCCTTGAAAAATTCCAGGGATGGGGAAGACACAACTTCCCTGAGCAACCTGTTCCAGTGCCTCACCACCCTCACAATACAGAATTTGTTAATTATATTTAATCTAAATCTACCCTCTTTCAACTAAAATTCTTGTCCTTGTAAAAATGTCCTTCCCTTTTTTCCTGCAGGTCCCCTTTATGTACTGGAAAGTGCTCTAAGGTCTCCCCAGAACCTTCTTTTCTCCAGGCAAAACAACTCCAAGTTATTCAGCCTGTTTTCATAGGGCAGGTGCTCCTTCTCTCTAATAATTTTCCTCTTCATGGCCCTCATCTGGACAGGTCCATTTTTCTGTGCTGAGGGCCCCAGAGCTGGACACAGTCAGTATTTCAGGCAAGGAGAGAGAACCACAGAATCACAGAATGTGTAAGATTGAAAGGGACCATGATGGATCATCTGGTTCAGCCTCCCTGCTCAAGCAGTGTCACTCAGAGCACATTGCACAGAATTGCATCCAGATGGTTCTTGAGTATCTCCAGGGAGGGAGACTCTCCAGTCTCTCTCTTCCAGTGCTCAGTTACCTGCACACCGAAGTTGTTCTTCTTATTCAGGTGGAACTTCCTGTGCATCAGTGTCTACCTATTGTCTCTTGTCCAGTTCTTTGTCACCACTGAGAAGAGCCTGGTTCCACCCTCTTGACACCCTTCCTTCAGATATTTATAGACTTTGATGAAGTCCCTTCTCAGTTGTCTCTTGTTGAATCTGGACAGTCTTGGCTCCAGGAACCTTTTCTCCTAAGAGAGATGCTTCCATCCCCTCATAATTTTTGTCCCCTTCTGCTGGACCTTCTCAGGATCTCCATCTCTCTCTAGCTCCGAGGAGCCAAGAACTGGGCACAGCACTCCAGATATGACCTCAAAGGGCTGAGCCAAGGGGCTGGACCTGTTGGCAGTGCTCTTCCTAATGGTCCCCAGGACACCATTGGCCTTCTTGGTCCCCAGGGCAAACTGCTGGCTCATGGACAGTTTTTGTTCACCAGACCCCCAGGTCCTTCTCCTCAAAGCTGCTTCCCAGCAGGTCAGTCCCCAGCCTGTACATGGGGTTGATCCTCTCCAGGTGCAGGACCCTCCACTTGCCTTTGTTGAATTTCAGGCAGCTCTCTGCCCATCTCTTCAACCTGTTGAGGTCCTCTGAAGGGCAACACAACACTCTGGTGGACCAACCACTCCTCCCAGCTTTGTGTTGTCAAGTCAATTCCCTTGGCCGTCTGACCACGCTTCATTTGATGCAGCCTGGATGCAGTTGACTTTTTGGACTGCATTGCTGGGCCATATTCAGTTTTTTATCCACCAGTATACTTAAATCCTTCTCTCCAGTGGCATGCTACTGGGTATGAATAAGTGAGCTGGCAAATGTGATGAAAGGATTTCAGACTATGAGACTAAATGGTGTAGCACAGCTTGGGGGCATTGCAATCACTGCTCTTTCCCTTCCATACCTGGGAAACCACATGCAAACAGACAGCCTTTGGCTTCCAGCCCTACTTTCTGACCAGGCCAAAACTGTTCCTGCAGCATTACCAAAAATCCAACAGCATGGACAGTCAAGGGACAGTACTTTGTCCTATGCTTCCATTCTTTTTAGCTTGCTCATGCAAAAGTGGTCATAGATCTTATTCCAGGAGAGAAAGGTCCAAGTCTCCTTCCTGAGGGGTGAATTTCAGAAAGTGCAAACATATCTTGTAGCAGGAAAGCTGAGGAAAAAATAAATTAAATCCTTCTAGAAGAGATGTGTGGAAGGCCAGTGAAACCTCAAGGCCTGATCTGAGGTTATCCACATGACTCAGGAAAAATAATAATGAAATTCTCTGGATTGATTTGACAAGAAGTGTGAGATAGCCACAGACAGCATCCATACAGGGATACAGAACTAGATTCCCAGCCAAAATGCTGTAAGGAAAAAAAATAGCCTTCAGACTACCTGTATATTCATTAATCTTTTAGACTTTAAGTCAACTTCTGTAAAATTTACTCCTTCAGCAATGTTTAATCATGGAGCAGTCTTATTCTTTTCAGACCATAAGGGTATGTATTAAAGCTACACTGGGCTTTTAGCTACATTGTAATAACACATACATCAATTTTTAACATACCCATTATCACACGCATGCAGCACTCAACCAGTGGTGATATACGCCTTCCACTGTTGTTGTCAATCAGTGATGACCAAGTGTCCTTGCTTTACTCTTCAGGTTTATAGCACAGCAACCTTACTGAAAATTCCTGTTAATGGTGGTAGGGACCAATGCATCAGCTGTATCTGATGGAACCTCTTATAGCAATGCTGCCCTGACATTATAAAACCCTCTGTAATTTTTCAAAGCAGCAGCCTTTTTTACTTCTTAAACCAGAGCAGAATTGATTCAAGCATAGACACTGCTGAAGTCCCAAATATATGTAGAGATGTTAGCAGTGTAGATTTTCTTTTAGAAGAATCCTACAGGAGCTCAAATAATCTGAATGTGCTTTTAGGGTTGGTTTAGACAGTAGAGCTCATAAAGTATTCAGTGACAGATCAGATTTACCCTTACAATAGCCTGTATGGAAATCAACACATCATTAATGATCATTACGTGCAAAACTTCTGCTAATACAGCATTATGACTGAAAGAGGGTAGAAATATCACTTTTCTACATCATGTTTTCTTTCACTTACATTCACAGCTGAGTTTCCTCCTCACTTGCAGCAGGATGTCTCTGGGTTTGGCCCAGTGATGAGACTGTCCAAAATGGATATACAACACACAGATATCCTTGTCCCATTTTTTCCCCGGTAGTTAATTGCTGACATCAGAATATTTGTCCATATGTAGAAACTGTTGTGGAAAGCAAAGCCTGCCTAGATGACAAAGAGGGCAGATAAGAGTGGGGGATTTTGACGGAATATGAAAATATTGCTGGTACATGTTTATCTGGTGAAAGATACTTCTTACATAGCACAGAAGGCAGATATGGATCAAGCAGCTGGTATAAATAAAAGGATAGAATTAAAAGGAAAAGGAGAAAAGAGAAAATTAAGAGAACAGAAATTAGAAAGGCTAAGAAATGGGTCTGGTATCATATTTTTGTATCCTCTTAAATGAGTGCTATTATGAAATACTAACTTTCAAATTCTTTTCTTCTCCTTTCCTCATTTAAGACCTTTAAGATCCAAAGTTGAGAGCAGAGTTACTTTCATTCTCTGTGCAGCCTTAGGTTCTTTAGCCTAGTACCATTCAACAAAATGATCTTTCCTCTCTCTCTCACGACTATATGGATTACTTAGGGCTTAAAGTTACAGGTAGGAGAAACCTGAGCAATGTGTTTAAAACAGACTCCTGTGCATCACTCTGAGGCTGGAGAATATATGCTGTGCAGCATTTCACTTTTTTATTATGAAGCAGAGGACATTCAGCACGTTATGGAAGGAGCTACTTTGAAAACAGCAGTGGGTCACATATACTTCATTTTCATCCACACCAATGTTGTTTTGAGATTTTCCTTGCCTTAAGGATTCCCTTGTGTGAGTTCAGTAAGGTGTAACTGTATTTCTAATAATTATGTTTCTTTGATATTTATTGTCCTTTCAAAAATAGTTTTTTAAATAGAGGTTAGTAGAGTGGTTTGATTTTTGTGTCAATTATTATTGAAATGTAACTGCTGACATAGAAAGCTGCTTCAGTGGAATCAGAGAATTGAAGGTGACCTGTTGGAAAAGCATTGCTTCTTAGGGTTGAGAGAGGATCCAGGCTGGCGGTGCACGCATGACACCCACAAGTGTCTGCACAGAACTAATGCACCAGACACAGGGAATTTCTAGCACAGAGCAGTAGTAAAGACATAATGAAATGTGGAGAAATGGAGAACATAGCTGAGAGAGAAAGAGAGAAAGAGACCTTCCCAGTGGTGTGTTACTAACAGAGAAATGCTGAGAACTCTACAGAGGAAACATACCTGACACAGGTTCAGTTTATAACCAACATTTAGGCAGAAACATTGATGGGGTAGAGGAGAGCATTTGCCAGACAGTTGCAACCATCAGGCTTGATCTTGAAGAAAGAATTATTCAAAGAGTTTATCTGAATCTTCTTCTGGTTTAGGCTGAACCGATAATCCTGGGGGTGGGGGAGGGTAGGGAGAAGAGGAAAGAAAAAAATCTGTCTTGATTTTAGAGTCTTGGGTCCTTGTCAACGACTGCTCAGTTGTCTCAAAGACTATACATCATCACAATATGAAATGTGCAGCCTGCTTGTGTTCTGAGTTTGTTGAACTTCAGCTTCCAGCCTTTGGCTCTTGTTACTTCACCTTCTGTTAGGCTGCAATCAAGCTTTCTTAAAGCTTCTTTTTTGAGAAATGAAATAGATTTTTCTCACGTCATATTTCACTCCACAGGACAATTTCCAATTATTTGATCATGCTGGCTGTCTTCTCTAACAACTACTGTTTCTGCCTTTGAACTCCAAGTCTTGCAACCACCTGCCATGCGCTACAAGCCATTTCCCCACTATAGTTCAAAACAGCAGTAATAAAGCCTCTCTGCTCCCACTTCACATCCCTCAGTTTACACAGTCTTCAGTCTAAATCACCTCTGCTTCCTGTGTTGTTCTAAGATCTCAACCTGACTGCCAAGCAAATCTCTTCTAGAGTCCCTATTCCCAGAAATGAAGCCTGTATTCACTCTTTGAAAGGTATTTAATTTAATGTTTTGTCTTAGATGTACTAGTTCCACTTCTCCAGTGATTAGAGAGATCCTGTTACATTTTCCCGTCATAGCTGGAGACATTTGTTCTACTTCAATAGGCAGCAGTTCTTATGAGCCATGACAAATTAATTTTCTGTGCTCTCTGGGATTTTTTGGGGAAAAAAGAAGGTCTTGGAGGCAGCCAGGCCTCCCACAAAAGTCGAGAGTGGACCACTTTAATCACACAATTATTTCAATTTTTCAAGTATATATGCTAAAGAGGAGCATTCTTCTGAAAAGGTTTGGGAAAGTGACTGCAAATTTCTTATCTCCTTCCTCATCTCCCTCCTCCCCCACCACCCAAATTGTCTTTAAAATCACCAGACTCAGAGCTCTGGTCTGTTCCATGAATGTTGAGACTGCTTAAGCTGTATTCCATAGTCTATCAGTAGCAAAGGACTTCCAGACTTCCTTAAAAGAAAAAAAAACCAACCAAAAAAAGCAAAAAAACCCCACCAAAAACCAAAAAAAACCAAAACAAAACCAAAAAACAACAACAACAAAAAAACACCCCCCCCCAAAAAAAAAAAAAAAACCAACCAAAAAAAACCCACCAAAAAACCCCACAAAGCTGATTACACTTTGAATATTAATCACTTCCTCCCCCATTCTGTATGTTTATTTCAAAGAAATCTATGAGTTTATGTGTGTGTGTGTGTGTGATGTAAAGATTGCTTATTAAATGCCCTTATCTGGCAGATCAACCCCATCTCTTGTACAGTCCACTGGTGTGTTATCAGCAGCTATGAGCAGCAGGATCACAGGCCACAATCACTCCTTGAGGTCTCCAGGGGTTCTGTGAACCCTCCCTCTCTGGAATCAGATTTTGGCCCTATTGTATTCCTTGACAGAGGATGGAAGACAGAAAGAAAATTTGAAAGGGTGTATTTAAGTCATGCTGAGAAACACTGACTGAAACACTGAAAGTGTGCTGCTATTTTCACATCCACCCAGGGGTTTTTCTCCTTCTTCAGGAAGTCATGTGTTCCTTACTGAAGCAAACACAGGGCTATATCCCCAAGAAAGCACCAAAATTGCATTAACAGCAGTTAACTACCTTGATTTAGCCCATCTGTAGATTTCATCCATTATGACATGTTTGAGTATTTCCATTTCACTGAGAGTGGGTGTATGTTTGTATTTGGGCACATGGACATCCATTAGGGTGAAAAATGTGTACAGGTGTGTGGTCATGCTAGCATCCCAAAAGTAAAATATGTTAAATGGGTAAAATATGTTACAGTCATAAGTAGATAACTGAACTACCTAAGTAGATTTTTTTCAAGCTTATGTCCCCAAATTATATATGAGCAAAAACCACAAGTACTGAAACTGCCAGCACAAAGGTAATTTAGACAAGAAAAAGTTATAAGCTACTGCAAATTAGATCACTGAAGGAGAGTAGCTCTTCTGTGAGAGAAGTTCAATTTCACCTGGTTTTGGCATTGAATTTTTCAGGGAGAAATTATCCTTAGAACTGACTTCAAATATTAAGAAAAGAAAAAGAAGAAGTGCACAAATGCTGATAATAATTGAAATGAGAAAGAACATCAATAATTTAGATTCTCATAATTTCAAATGTAGAATCTGTCAAAGAAACATCTGGGAAAAATGTTAACTAGAAGCCACATTTACAAGGATGGCCTTTAATCACAAATCACACTGTATCAATTAGTGTTATATTTAACTACATATTTGTAAATCCAGGGGCAATTTCGGTTCAAGGATTACATCCCATGAATAAGATGCCTTCATCTTTATTTTATATTTTTGAAATATAGCAGAACCATCACATGTGTCATGAAGTCTGGTGCTTTTTCTTAATGTACCAGCTTCTGAATGCAATTATTAAAAAAACTGCACTGAATATTAAGGCTATGTTTAATTATAATCCATGAATTGTAAGCAGCACTGATGCTTCTTCATAAAAAATTGCTATAAAGGAAAATTATTTTGTTTGATCATTTTCTGCTTCTCTTATTTATGTTTTGTCAATCCTGCTACTGCTAAAACCCTGTTTTGTTATTTTTATTTTGACAACAAATGTGTGTTAATAATCCATAATAATAATAATGCAGACAAGATGGGAAATATTTTGTTGTTTTAGCATTGCTTTTAAATAGTGAAATAGCCTAGTGTGTTAAACTGCAGTGCTGGGACGCTGTAAAATTTGGGATAGAGAAAATTACATGTATATACTTCTTTGATCCAAGGTTTATAGAAATCTGTGCAAACCTTTACACTGACTTCCACTGAATTTTGATTCATGGTTACATTGCTAGTAAAGGTCTAATGTCAGATCTTTCAGAACTCATGGGGGATGTGATTTATAGAACACAGAAACAGCAGCCACAATTTAGGGCTTCCTGCCCTGTCATCTGACCTTCCACAGCTAATGATTGAAAAAGACAGAGCAAAGCAGAGCTCTAAACAGTGAATCCTGGGCATGCAGCTCTTTGTGATCTCTGTTTGCATTGCTTCCTCCCATGTGAGTCTTATTTATTCACATACAGTAAAACAGCTTTCATAAAACATGTCCTCTAGAACACAAAAAAGAAAACCCCTTTGCAACAGGTTCCAGACATTCTTTCAGCATAATCATCCCCATGATGTACCCACACTTCCAAGATGAATGGTAGTTATAGATAACATTATTCAACTGCACATGGCTGATCATTATCAGCAAAGTGCATAATTTACAGCCAAGTCTCTTTTGTGTCTATTGGGCTAGTACACAACTTGTCACTCAGTCCTGAAGCTTCTGCTTTCACCCTTGCCTTTCCATTTTCCCATTGCCTTTCCATTTTAAACTTTTAATTACAGAACAGTCCAGGCATGGTGACAAACAGAATGAAATCTGGGGATACTGGAGCAGGCAGAGTGGATAGCAACTGTCAGACACGACTCTTGGAGCTTGCCAATTAGCAGTGGCTGTATCAGTGAGGTTTTATGAATATTAAGTTTGAGAAAACATCAGCAAATACCATACAGGAAAACTAGTTAAGGTTTTGTGCACACTTGAGTTAAGCAGAAATGAAATATCTGAGCCCACAGGGGTCCTAATGATTAGAAGAGCTAGGAAGACATAGCATAAAAATTCAAATGCCAAGTACATATTTCCCATAATAAATAAACATTCTGATTTCCCAATGGTTTGGAAAGATGCCTTTTGCAGGTCATTTACCTTTATATTAACATCTTTCAGATTTGCTATAGTCATTGTTTGCTTTAAGATTTCCCTGAATGTTTTAGGCATGTTGATATCTCAGTTTAAAATGTTAGTCAGTATCTAATGCTAAGCAGAATATAGTATTTCTTACACAAAGCCCATTGAAAATAGCTTTTATAAAGCACTGGAGTTAATAGGCTCTTCTGATTAATATTAAATTACAAGAACAATTAATGAGGGCTTCTCTACAAAGCAAAACCATGGAATGCCAAATTCACAGCCTCTGCCCAAGGCTCTCTCAAATTATACTGGCTTTTCAACCTTCTGTGCCTTTCCTGTTCCCAGTTTCAGACTGGACTCCTTAGGATGTGCTCCTTCATAAATCCCTTTTGAGAGTGGTCTCACAAAATAAAGCTGGAAAAATCACCCAAAGGAGCCATGTTTTCTGGGGAAAAATATCTTGGCTTTCTTTCTTTCTGTTTCATCCTGCCAAGGACTCCTAAAAAGGTTGAAAGGACACAGTGAGCATTTCTGCAAGGCCCATGAGTTCCCTTTTGTGTAGCTAGTTTCTGTCTTGTACTCAGGCAATTGAGAGAACAGATACCTGCTCATTTCCTCCTTTTCTTTTTTTTTCTTTTGGTATATCTGTCTGACCACAGCTCTGTGTGTTCTGTAATCATCCAAAGTCAAGGGAAGAACAGGTTTCATGAAGCAGCTACCTCATAAAGTCTAGAGATAAATTAGTGTTCCAGTGCAGCAAGAAGAGATCATGTTTCAGGGGTAATGATAAAATTTTCTCTGTTTCTTCTGTTGAGGATGGCAAGACAAATGCAAAGTTGAAATAAAACTGGAACTACCATGTCCCTGTTGAAATGCATTCATTTATGCATTTTTATTTCTGCTTTATCTGTTCAACCAGTAAATTGTGTGGGCGAGAATTGTCTTCTCAAATGAAGACATGGGTCAGGAGGCTCCCTTCTGTCTGCATGGCATGTTGCTTTCAGATCCATGTTGTCTACCTCTAAGTGCACTCTGGAGCTGGCCTGGTGTATGAGGGAAATCAAAATGGATAAAGCGGGGCTTCAGAAGTTTTATATACCAGATCCAACCTGGAATAGCTTCTCTGACATCATTGAAAGACTGTTTCTCAAGGAGTAGAGACAAGAGTTTCCCTTGATGCCCCATTGTCTGTGCTTACCAATGTATAAATGCACTAGAAATACTTGTCTGTGGCTCATGTATGTCTGTTATGGGAGGAAGATTAGGGGAAGGATGAATGAGGCTTTACACAGAGGTTTGAAAATGTATTTGCAAACATCTGTGTAAAACAAAATAGCTTTTTTGTAGCTTTGATTTTACTATTTTATGTTCTATATTTATATATTTTTTTATTTTATTTTCTATAATGCAGTGTTCTGTGGTAGAAAAGATCTCATGCTTTAGAAGGCAAATAGCACTGTTCAGGCTTATTTGTTAAAATGAGTCAATTCCTGTCTGAGACAAGGCCTTTTTCCTGTGCTTGAACTTGTTAGCATTTAGCAGGGAAGGGGAAAATGTCAGCTAGACACTAATAGTCTTCATTAGCAATGAATTACAAGTAATAATTATGAATCTAAATCAGCATCAGAAACTATTGAATTCATCCATGTCACAAAAGAGAATGACTAATGAATATGGTCTGTACATAGCTAAACAATGCAAAGTAACTATAACTTATAAAGCAAAAGAATGGATACTGTGAGATCCTGGGTCTGACTGCTCCCACTGAAGTTAATCAAGAGGTTCCTAATTCCCTTCAGGAAGATGAAGTGTGGCAGTGTCTTTTGTCACTGAAGAAAGAGACTTTTTTTTTTTTTATAGCTTTTGATACAGGTTTTTTTTGGCAGATAAAAGACAAAGAGAGGAGTATTTATTGAGGGAATGCTGCCAAAATGCTGAGGTTAGACTATCAGAAATATCTAAGAGGTTTAGATGCTGGACTCCAGACACTTCACTTTAGATACCATTAAAGGAGCATTACAGAGACAAAGAGTGAAACATCCACCCAGTCAATAAGCTGTCAATGCTTAGAGTACCAATTAAGGGGTACCTGTAAAAGAATAATGCCCACTAGTTGGGAAAACAAGCACTAGTTTTTTACATGGGTCTTTCTATAGCTGCCTTAATTTCAATTTATTGTTTCCAACTGACAAATTTTTAAAGAGCTAGTGTAACAATAGCACAGTCGGTTACTTATGTTTTGGTACTGTGGCACATCTCGGTACATAGAATCAGAAAGAACACATTTTCTCCTTCTAACATAGTAGCAATTGGCAAACTAGGTATCATCTTATTCCTGAAGGGATTTTGAGGGAAGAGATGTGGCCTAGGAATTAATATTCTCTTTCTACTTCTGAGGGGGTGAAAATGTCTCTTCTTTCATGTTTTTCATTTGCAATTTTATGCTGTGCACGTGCAGTTTGTAGGCATGCAAAGACTAGTGTCAAATCCCAGCTGTGGCTTAGCATCATATGCCTGGTCTGTTGTGAAGATGCCATATGAAAGATCAGTCCTTCAAGGGAGCAAATGTACAGCTATCCTCAGTGCTGTCTAACTGCTATGTTTTCACAAGGATCAATCTTAGAGACTGCCTTGAACTTTTATCATGGAGCTGGAAGATGACACAGTGGGATATGTGACATTTAGTGGCATTTTTGAAGTAGGGCTGTTCATCTGCCCTCCTCTCATCTAATTGCAAAAGTGCTACCAGAACTCTGCTGTACCTTGCCCCAGGACCAACAGGAGCAAACCAGAATAAGGCAGCTTACATTCACTGATCAATAGTGATTTGCAGTGGCCCCAGAATAGAGCCTAAAGAGCCACGTTTTTAGCTGAACACACACAAGAAGCACAGCACTAACTACAGGCTGAAATAGAGGTAGGAATGGCAGGTGCTGAGAGAGTTTGGTACTTGTTCAATCCTTTTGCTCTGAGATAAATAGCTTTTTTTTTGGACATAATCACTTTTGACTGACATTACATTTTCAATTCTATTTCAACTTCAGAAGCACTCACTCTGAGTTGGTGGAATTCTAGTCAGGTTCGGCTTCATTCCTGCTTTTCCTTTCTGTGGCTGGAACCTCAACCTTGGAAGTTTTGTCTTCTGCAGAGGCAAAAGAGGTCTTCCAGGCATGCAGACTTCAGGCTAACTCCTTTCCCAGTCCTGCTCCTGGATTTTTGGGGTGCTCCTCCTAGTCTTGATTTTCACTGGAAATAAAATGGTCCTGAGATGTCCCTATACCAAGATCAGCCAAATATTAAGGGAAACCAAAATAAAAGAATGTGGATTTGGTTTTAAGTAAAACCCCACTTCTGCAAAGAGGCAATAAATGTGGAATGGTGGAAGCTTTGCAGACAAACTCAGAAAGAAAACACAGCAGTGATAGTGCACCCTCTGCTTTAGCTGTACAAACACTATACACTTGGACTATGAATAGCGTGAAACTCCTCAGCCTCTTGTAACACAGAAACTCACAAACTCACAAAGTTTCAGTCTGGCCCACCTCCAGAAGCGGCTGATCTCCTGTTATGCACCATAATCAAGCATCTCTTGGGTTGTCCAGTCAACATCTCCACCAGTTTCCATTTCTTTCCTGGCACCGTTGTATAAAGGGAAAAGATGTTCTTGAATATCGTTGCAGTGTTACTACAGGATCTTGAGCTTCTGCAGAAAAAGTCTCTGCCTCTTTGTTCTATCCTCCACAACTCTGACAGTTAATGCTTCCCAAAGGTTTTCTGCCCTCTTGTTCTCACTCCTCCTGGCTTTTAGGAGACCTGATCCACATTGCTCTTTCGAAAACAAAAAACCAAAAAAAAACCCCAAACAAACAAAGCCACAAACAAAACCCCAAAGAAAAATAAAAGCAAACAAAAACATAAACAAAAAATCCTTCAAAATTTCTTCTGAAGAAGTCATACACTTTTCTCTTTTTTTGCTCTGCACCATATTTTGAGTTTATGCTTTAAGGGGATTCTATTAACCACAGTTGTTTTATTTTAGTTGGTTGGTTTTTTTCCAAAATACTTTAATTTCAATTATTTGTTTAGTTGACATTTTAGTAGCCAGCAATTAGTTCTGAGGGAGTCCTAATGATGAATTCATTGTAAAATGTGTGGTGGTAACAATTAAACACTTTAAGATTGCAAACATACATAATTTTCTATATATTTTGCTCTGAGATAAATAGCTTTTTTTTTGGACATAATCACTTTTGACTGACATTACATTTTCAATTCTATTTCAACTTCAGAAGCACTCACTCTGAGTTGGTGGAATTCTAGTCAGGTTCGGCTTCATTCCTGCTTTTCCTTTCTGTGGCTGGAACCTCAACCTTGGAAGTTTTGTCTTCTGCAGAGGCAAAAGAGGTCTTCCAGGCATGCAGACTTCAGGCTAACTCCTTTCCCAGTCCTGCTCCTGGATTTTTGGGGTGCTCCTCCTAGTCTTGATTTTCACTGGAAATAAAATGGTCCTGAGATGTCCCTATACCAAGATCAGCCAAATATTAAGGGAAACCAAAATAAAAGAATGTGGATTTGGTTTTAAGTAAAACCCCACTTCTGCAAAGAGGCAATAAATGTGGAATGGTGGAAGCTTTGCAGACAAACTCAGAAACAAAACACGGCAGTGATAGTGCACCCTCTGCTTTAACTGTACAAACACTATACACTTGGACTATGAATAGCGTGAAACTCCTCAGCCTCTTGTAACACAGAAACTCACAAAGTTTCAGTCTGGCCCACCTCCAGAAGTGGCTGATCTCCTGTTATGCACCATAATCAAGCATCTCTTGGGTTGTCCAGTCAACATCTCCACCAGTTTCCATTTCTTTCCTGGCACCCTTGTATAAAGGGAAAAGATGTTCTTGAATATCGTTGCAGTGTTACTACAGGATCTTGAGCTTCTGCAGGAAAAGTCTCTGCCTCTTTGTTCTATCCTCCACAACTCTGACAGTTAATGCTTCCCAAAGGTTTTCTGCCCTCTTGTTCTCACTCCTCCTGGCTTTTAGGAGACCTGATCCACATTGCTCTTCCGAAAACAAAAAACCAAAAAAAACCCCCAAACAAACAAAACCACAAACAAAACCCCAAAGAAAAATAAAAACAAACAAAAACATAAACAAAAAATCCTTCAAAATTTCTTCTGAAGAAGTCATACTCTTTTCTCTTTTTTTGCTCTGCACCATATTTTGAGTTTATGCTTTAAGGGGATTCTATTAACCACAGTTGTTTTATTTTAGTTGGTTGTTTTTTTTCCAAAATACTTTCATTTCAATTATTTGTTTAGTTGACATTTTAGTAGCCAGCAATTAGTTCTGAGGGAGTCCTAATGATGAATTTATTGTAAAATGTGTGGTGGTAACAATTAAACACTTTAAGATTGCAAACATACATAATTTTCTATATATTTTACATATTATATATATATTTTATATTTTTTCATTCATATCATTAATATAATTTTATTTTCTATATATTTTACATCAGGTAACTTCTGCAAATTTCTTTGGGAAAAAAAAGCAGCACTTTTTGCATCAAGGACACTAATTCAGAATTTTGAAGCAGAAACACATTTCTGAAGGACACAAGACTGTTAAGTAGTCAACCCCTTTCCAAGGCAAATCAGCCTAGTGAAAGTCTAATGCTTACTTCATATCTCAAGATAATCCACTGATCACTGTGGATTTTAGTTCCATTCTGTGTTAGAGAATGTGCATAAATTTCACTCAAACACAGATGAAAAAACCACCTGACATTGAAAAGAGTGTCTGCTCTTAAATCTGTATGGGAAGCACAGATAGATCAGGTTCCTTTAAAGACACTGTAAACTCGTATGAGGTTTAACAAATCCCAGTGCCAGATCATTTATGTGGGTCACAACCACCCCAGGCAGTGCTGCAGGCTGGGGCTGAGTGCCTGGGAAGCTGCCCAGTGGAAAAGGACCTGGGGGTGCTGGTGGCAGCAGCTGCACATGAGCCAGCAGTGCCCAGGTGGCCAAGAAGGCCAATGGCATCCTGGCCTGGATCAGCAATAGTGATCCCAGCAGGAGCAGGGCAGGGATTGTCCCCCTGTACTCAGCACCAGTGACACCACACCTCACATCCTGTGTTCACTTTTGGTCCCTCACTTCACTGTGGGACTGAAGCCTTTCCAGAGAAGGGCATCAGAGCTGGGGAAGAGTCAGGAGCACAAATTTTAGGAGGACTGGCTGAGGGAGCTGGGATTTTTCAGCCTGGAGGAAAGGGGGCTCAGAGGGGACATTATTGCCCTCTACAACTCTCTGAAGGGAGGTTTGTAGCCGAGTGGGGGTCAGCCTCTTCTTACAAATGTCAAGCATTAAGACAAGAGGAGATGGCCTCAAGTTACTTCAGAGAAGCTTTAGATTGGATATTAGGAAATATTTATTCACTGAGAGGATTGTCAATCACTGAAGAGGCTGCCCGGGGAAGTGGTGCATTCACCACCCCAGGAGATATTTAAAAGATGTGAATGTGGCACTTGGGGACATGGTGTAAGGCTGGACTTGGCAGTGCTGACTTAATGGTTGGATTTGATGATCTTGAAGGTCTTTTCCAACCTAAACAATTCTATGATTCTATGGTGTTCTTGAATGCCCTTTTTCCTGGGCATTCCAGTCACAGGGATTCTTCTACATTTCTCTGGGATCAGTAACATTTTAAAATCTTTAATGTGGCTTTTAGTATGCTGGAGGCATATTAATAACTCATAATATTTTCCTACCCGTCTGTAAGTTTTGAATTGAAGAGGCAGACTTAATTTCCTAAATGTACCAAGAATAGAAAGTTTGGATGGTTTCTTTTTGCCTTCGCAAGCTCAACACCTTTTTGTTTCATACAAAATGTGAGGAACTAATTTCACAGAATTAACTTGAAAATCCTTTTCTGAATAATTCATTCTGGAACATCTGGCTGACTCATAGAGACTTTGTTGCTGCAAGAAACTTCCAAGTAGAAATTGCTCTGATCATATCTGCACTTCCTTTGATTATCAATATGATGGACAGGTTTCACACTGGTTTGTGCAAACATATAGCTGTGCAAATGAAATTTACTCAGAATGTGCCTAATGTTGTGTGAACTACAAGACTTCTTCTCCTGAAAGCTTGATGTTTGCTGTCACTGAACTCAGGGAGGAAGGAATAATTTTATTATGACTGAAGCTGCTAGCTTGACTTTCCATTATCCATATTAGGCCATTTGCAAACCTCTTTTTAACATTTACTTGATTTAAAATATTTATTTCTAATCTGATACAGCACAAACATTTTGCAATTCCTGTGTAGGAGCAAAATAAGTTTATAGTCCAAGTTAATCAAGCAGAGAAAAGTAAGAGATGCTAAAAATACTGTTTGATGCAATTTTATAAGCAAATCAATTTACCATATGTAGAGGTGTCTCCCCAGATCCATGCTCTGAAGTTGTGTTATGTAATCTGTAAAGATGCCTACAGAGAAACACCCAAATCCGCTTTATTCCTGACTTTTGAAATCTCACTCATTTTTCTTGGTGTCATCTCCCAGTTGCAAGCCAGTGCAATCTGCAACCAGTGTTAGCTGCTTTCTGATTCACCACTCTGCCCCAAATCATACACAGCATCCAGCTGTTCATGGCACTGCAGGAGTTACAGTTCCAATTAAAGCCCTATCATGTGACTTATGTGAAATATGAAGGTGAGACTTTATATATACTAACATTGGCTTTTTATTTCCCTCATGAATTAATTGTTACTGGCTGCACTATCAGCTCCTGAGCATCACAGGTTTGTTGCAGACACCATGGGCTACAACATGCTGCACATAGAGACAAGACTCGTAAACTGGTTAAAGGGTGCACTGGCAGAAGAGCTTTTGTGTCCAGGCACTGGGCAGCGGATGGATGGACTCAAGTGCCCTGTACAGTATGGGCTGGGATGCACAAAGCTGCTGGGAACATGAGGGATGCCCAGTAGGAGTTTCTGATTTTCTCCTACATTAAGCAATCCACGGGCCTAGCAGCATGCAGGATCTTACACCAAACCTGGCTGGGTCCCACATACTCCTCTCTCATGACCTCCAAGGCCACTGGTAAGCAGAGTGCCCACTCTGCCCTCTCACCAGCCTGTGCAAGGGCAGAGGCTGAGCTTGGATATCTCTGCTTTTCACAGCAATCCCTGTTGTCACTATATTGCAAGAGCACTATTGTCATTACATTGCAAGGGTTCCATATTGCCAGAGTTTCATAGCTCCTCAATGGCTCCTGCAGGCAGCTCCTCTAGGCACTGACTCTTCCTTGTCCTCACAGCAGCCAACTGACTGCAGTTCCCACCAATCCACTCTTTTATAACACGCTTCTTATTGGCTACAGGTGTGGCCTGTTAACATCAGGCCTGCTCCTAATCTTTAGCAATTGGTTCAGCTGCAACTCTTTAGGGGATAAGATTACATTCTATACCACCTTCATTTACCCATACTGTATCCCCCTACAATCCCCATGACCAAGATGGTGTATTTAACAGCTGTGCTAGGTCTAGACTATTCAGTCAGGTGTAACCTCTGCAGATGCCTTTCCTGGAATAAGGTCTGCCTGTCACACAGTGAACAAAAGGGAATCTCATGAACAGGTCAGATGACAGGACTAAACTGAGTGCCTGTGGCTGAGGGGGAGTGAATTAAAATTGACTACAAGAAAGATTCTGGAGGCTTGAAAAGAAAGACTTTCATTAGAGCTATGACTGTTTCCTTCCTTGTAATTACAAAGTGAAGCATCTCAATGCTGATTCAAACTAATCAAGACAATCCCACCTGGAAAAACTGAAACCTTGAAAAGGCCAGACTCTGGGGATGTTGGGCAAGGTAGGGAGTGGGAGAAATCTTTAGCAACTGGCCAGGAGGTTAAACAACACATTGGAGGCAGTAGCAGCTGCCTCTTGCCCCTTATTGAGGCAAAAAACCCCTCAAATCCAGCCTGTAGCAAACATATCCTGCCCTTCTGAGTGGCTATGTATTCTTCTGAAACACTAGCTGTAGCACAAAAATTAAATTCTCATCCTGGAAAGTATACACCAGCAAAGGTTTTTGTTTGTGAGAAGTTGCATAAATGTTTATAAAGAGAAATAGGTCAGAGGAGATGCAGCCTATAAAGCTTCAGAAGTCCTATTACTGAAGTCATTGTGCAAAGAAGCACTACCTAGACTTCAGAAAATGATCATAAAATTGCAAAAATCCTCATTAAACTGAAATACTGTCCCAGTAAAGGGCTTTTTTTTATCCGACATGCTTTTAAGAGTGCTGATAAACACTGAAAGGAAGAAGCTGCAGGAAGAAGGGTTTGAAGTAAATGTGATTCAAGTGCTACCTATTACTGTTATAAAATTTGACAAGTTTGAGCAAGAAATGTAAAATGACCCAACTTCACAGTGGCTTGAAAGAATTATCTTAGACTGAGGCTAACAAGAAATAGCTCAGCACCATCGATAATACAAAAGGCATTGGGCAATGCAAAAGACATATGGAGATGAAATAGTTCAGTGTGATAGGATTTTTTACTAGAAAAAAGATTGTCACAATAGGGTATCATAAAAGGTCAGCACTGTGGCACAAAATCCACATGGGATGTTGAATAGAGCAGAGCTCACATTGTCTGCTGCTGGTCACAGAAAGGAACCTGAAGAGAAGCCTCTCCTGGCACAAGCAGTAATACTGGAGACAATGTACTAAAGGGAGAAATCTATAGTACACTCAGGGAAAACATGTCAGAGAGCCAGCAGCTCCATGTTTAATTCCTGATTGCCCCAAGGCCATGATGGCACTGTCTGAATTAAAAAGTCTTTGCATCTTGAATACTTGAATGCATGGTAAGTGAATCTAACAACATGCTTTACATATTTTTTTCCCTGACATAGTCAGTTTCAGAAGTGAGCAGGAAAAGAAAAAAATCTTTTAACTCTTGAGCTAAATAAAGTGAAGGTAAGCAGACCTGAAATCATAGCAGAAGAGCTCTATGCCAGGCAGAGGGAATAAAGGATAAAAATGATGAACATTCATGTGCTAGAGGTAGAAGAGTCTTATACAATAAGACTTTTTTTTTTTTTTTTTTGTAGAAACACTGTTGCATTGGCATTAAAGCTGTTGTATGCCAGTTTCATTTCATTTTTCTTTTTCTGATTTTTTGACATGGA
Source organism: Emberiza elegans (assembly GCA_024865655.1). NCBI lineage: Eukaryota > Metazoa > Chordata > Aves > Passeriformes > Fringillidae > Emberiza > Emberiza elegans. The sequence goes on along the minus strand of JALJVW010003023.1, from coordinate 58,776,963 downwards.
AATATTTACTCTGGTGTAAGACAATTTCTGTATCATTTTACCTATCCCTATTCTAGGAAAAAAACCTGTTTCTCTTAATGCTGGTGCACACACATGTCTGTTACCAACCAAGTCCCTGATCACCACTGCAGATATTCATATTCTTCTTCTTAATTCATTTTGAGGACTCAAAATCCTATTTTTATCCTCCTTTTTAGCTATATTAGGCATGTTAGGTTGGGCAAACTCAAAGAGAATCCCTAATCAGCTCCAGTGTGAGGCACCACAGCATTTGTGAATTCTGTTTTGCAGCAAGAGGGGAAGTACAAGAATCCCTAATCACATTAATAAGGTGCTAGAGACAGAGAAAATATTTCTAAAAACAACGACAAAGTCCCTCCCCCAAAGATACTCATGTAAATGTCAGAAGTTTCAAGCAAGCAGTCACAATGATGGATAACACTGCTCAAGTAATTGGAAGTGCTTTCAGCACTACATAAATAAACATTTTCCAGCACTGATATGTATTGGATTGGCAAAAGTTAAGCAGTTGTGTGAGACAGACCTGACAAGGATCTAGAGTGCAGAGCAGCCTGAATATGCAATCCTCATTATGTTTGATTCCAAGGTTTCAGTATGTGATATATTTGGCCTACTGTTTCCATACTGCAGCTCAAAATGTCTCCTCTGCATCTCCCCAGTCCTAGAAAGAAGGAACATAAAAAAAAATATTCAAATAAATAAATAATTAGCAGTTCTATTGTCATTACCACAAATATGAGTATTTATTAGGAAATTACCTGAGTTCATTGAAAATTACTTTTGGCATATCACTGCAGCTGCTCTTGTGGGGCAAGATACACTCCAAGTGTAAATCAGTTTTGGAGAAAGCTGCCATGGAGTAGAGAACAAGTCAGGTCATTCAGTGTCACTTTATACATTTATTTTATATTAATTTTGTCACTTACATTAATTTTTTGTCACTTTATTATATTTATTTTATAGTAATATTTGGCAGTACTCAGACCATTACATTATTTTGACGGGTGTATTGAAAAAATCCCACTTCATTTCAAACTAATTTCATTAATCAATTTTTTCTTTTAGTTTTGAAAATATACAGTATCTGAACTATTTTAAAGTGCTATAGAACTTCATTACATTTTTTCTGATTACTACCATCTCCTCTAATATTGGGCTGCCGGGATCACGTTGAGCACATTGGCACAATTGTGACTTTAGTGGATTTCATTAAAGAATAAGGTCCAAGTTTGTGTTACTGCTATGAAAAATACTTGAAACAAACAAATATGAGGAATGGATAGATTTAGAAATAAGTCAAATGATTTTATTAATTCTTATTCACTAGATCTGGTTCCTATTATTCAATTAAATGAAATAAACTTCCCTACATTCTTGGCTTTGTTATCCCATTTGTTCACATCCTGCCATGTGGCATTCCTTTTTGATAGGATAAGCATTTTGAGATTTACTAGATTATCCAAATTGATGTCCATGTCTCTTACTCATGTGATTATACCAAGTGTATAACCCAGCAGGCAGTCCCAGTGGCTCAGGTGTCGAGCGGTCACCACCAGTGCCCCTTACCTGACATTTGAGAACAGTGTAATTTGTCATTCCCTCATCTCCCCCTTTCCCAAGGCCCTTCTAAAATTCTTCAAATCCGTTTCCAGTCTTGACTAATTAAAAATACTTTGTGTTCTCTGCAAATGTTATCACCTCAGGGTCCTGGTGCTTGGAGAAGAATCAGCTTATATGCCTATGTTCCTTCTAGGCAGCCACTCCTGGCCACTATTGAAACACCAGGCTAAAAATAATTCTGTCCAACAAGAACAGTTGTTCTTACAGTCACCCATTGCCCCACTATCCTTGGTCATCAGCTGTTTCACCACATGAAGTAGGTGAGACCCTGAGAGTGTGTGTCTGCAAAAGGCTGCTTGGTAATGTAAATGGGGAGGCTGGGATTCAGCAGAAGCTGCTTGTGTGAGCAAATGCCTAGAAAACACAGGACCATCTCACCAAAACTCATAATGAGCTTAGGCCATGCTCAGGAAATCATATTTACTGAATTCAAACTGCAAAGAAAAATGGAGAATATGCAAAGGAGTATTTGAAAATAGGCAGAATACACCCACCATGAAAAATGTCAGTCTCACACAGCTCCAGTTTTGGCAATATTTTGGTTACAATATTACCAAGCAGACTGACTGTTGGAGGAATATATTTTTTGCAGAGTTGTTCAGGTTGTGTCTGGAAACAAATTAAAGGGCAAGAAATATTTTGATGATTTGATTTTGAGTGGAAAAATTACTTCTGAACTATATGCTATCCATGCAGTCTTGTCTCTGCATTTCTGTATGTGCTATCTGCAGATGATCAGAAAATTGAGGGGATTGCTATATTCTACTAGTTAAAAAGAGATATTCTGAGATTTTTAAAAATTAAACTGTTCCTCACTCATAAGTAACTAATGTTAGTTATGTATGAAACCTTTACCCTTCATCGATCTATCACATTAATGACTATGAAAATGATTAACATTCCACAAAGAACTCTCATCCAGTTATTACTCAATTTATTTGTAAAACCTTATGCAATTCTTTGCTTCAAATTGTAATTGTTCTGTTGAGGTTCCAGACCTGAATTATCTGCAGTTTTTACAATAAGGTGATGGAAATACAATATTCCACACACTTGCCTTCCAGGAAGAGCTGAAAACACTTCATGCTAACAATAATCTTGGCTCACATTAATCATGATAGAAATCAGAGAGAGCACTGTGGTAATGGAAAATGAAGAAACACCCTGGATAATTCCCTGCTTAGAGGGTTATTTCTCTAAACTAAGAGTGAGCTTTTTGATGATTTATTAAAAACATGTCTTTGAGTCTTGAAAAATGGATAATCAGATTGTTCTGGTGCTAGGCATAAAATACTTATTAATACTTTAGCTAAAGCTGATGCATTTCTTTTTTAAAACACTATTTGTGTTGTACATTGTTTTATTGCAGTTGTGATAAATGATATAAAGTTATATGAATGGCAGCCTTACCTTGCAAACCAAATCTATTATCTGCAACAGTCACATTTTAATAAATCATGCCCTTTATTTTTTTAAAGCTGCACTACATATTTATAACTGTCATTATTCACCTAAATTAGCAATTCTTTCTGACCTCCTGTGAAATCTATGTTTGTGTTTTCCCAGATTTTTTTGTCAGATAGGTGCTCACTTGTACATACAATGTCATATTTGTGTAGAAGCTCTCCATAGCAACAAATGAGCTCTTGAGGGTAAGAAAGCAGTGAAGTCCAACTTTGATTTACAAAAATGAATCAATCTTGTCCACTTTTTTGATAGTAACTTTGATAAGATTTATAGTTCAGCTCTGTTGTCATTTGCTTCTCCTATAATTTTCATAGGAAATTTAACCTTAACCTTCAGAGAAGTACTGCTCTCTGGAGCTCCTACATGTACCCCAGGTACACCAGCCTCTGTGCTGGGTTTCTTCTTCTTATCATGTGCCTGGGACAACTGAAAATTGAGTGATCTGCCTCTGAGGAGTGGCACCTATCAACTGAGCTGTAGTTGGGAGGTCTTTTTCTGCCAGCACTAGAGCTATTTCTCTTCTTCTAACGGGCACCACTTAATTTTCCTTCCATGCTGCTCCATTTGGATGGTGGTAGTTGTCTGGTCAGGTACTCCTCAGTTTGTTCTTCTGAATTCAGAACCTGTCAGAACATGATTCCCATCAGTGTGGAGGAGGAAAGGAACTTTGCCCAGGAAGGTCCCTTTCTAGCTACTAGAGCAACCCCAAATGATGTGCTATTTCTCATTTAAAACTTGTCAATTTTAAAGATCTTTGCTGCTGCATTTCAGGATCAATTTTAGTACTTTCTTTGTAAGGAAACAGAGAGCAGGCATAAAAACTTTTTCATATAGTGTAGCAGAGTAACTGAAGTTCCTAAATCTCACAGCTGTCCATTTTATTCTGCTGACTGGTGCTCCTTTAAGCATGATCATCTTTGTTTTAATCCCTTCAGGTGTGTCTCTGTGAAATAGCCATATGCCACACTTTCATGCTACTTCCTCTATTTCCATGATCATGTTTTTCACCTTCCTCTTTCAGCCTGAATGCAGACCTATTCATGTTCTCTATTTCTTCATCATCATCCCAAGAATTTCCTGGAAGCACAATGGATTGTCATAAAAGACCAACCTAACTAGTACAAGTGGAAATTATAAGCCTCCAACCTTCTTCTTGGTGGTTTGCTAACTAACTAGTGAGCTTGTATCCATTTTGGATTTCATTTTGAGACTGAGCCATCTTTTTGCTTCAAGTTAAGAAAAGAATTGTCACACTACAGAAATACTGGGAGCAAAAGAACTTGCTTGCACTGAGTGGTTGCCTCTAACTTTCATCCATACTCTCCCTGACAGGAGTGCATTCCTGGTGTCTATTAATGGCTGGATAACTCACTGGAAATTCAAATGCTCTATCTCTGGCAATAGTTGGAATTCAATATATTTGATAATTCTACCTTTCTGCCATTAAGTTAAAATTAGTCAACACATTTTACAGTTATATGCCCAGCTCACAGACACAAAAGAGCACAGGCAGGATAGCAGGATAAGTCTTGTTTCTTTGGAAAAACAGGGTATAGTTATCCATTTCTCTTTCTCATGTACAAGTTAAATTTCTTTCTCTTATTCCCCTCTTGCTATAATATAAAGCAGATAACTTCTTGCTACAGGTCTTTAAACCTTCAGTTGTACAGGCACCAGAAAACCACAGTGAGATCCTCACTACTTTTAGTAACAAACTTGTTCAGACAATTTAGGTAAAAAAGGCTAGATTAAGCTAGACAGGCTGTTCTTTTGGGGTTTTTTGAGATGCTTATAGGATAAACAGCATTTTCAAATTATTATCCCTAACCTTTCTCTGTAAATCCTAAACTCTCTCAGCTGTATATAGCTATGACCCTTCATGTGACCTTTCAGAGTTTAACACCTATTGTTTTCTTTATGCAATTTTTTATCCTAGCACATTATTGTTTATATTTCAAGCATATCACTCAATCAAAATCCCCCAGAACATTTTTCTCTATATCACAATTCATGAATAACAGTATTTTCCCTTTTTAAAACACCAACACCTGCAAAAAATGAAAAAATTTTCTAGTATGTGAAAATATTGTAGCATTTTGTATTTCATTAAAATTATAGGCAGACAAGTAGTATTTTTTATAATTTTTTGCATGATTTTACATGGTGGTTAAACTCAATTTTTTACCATTTTCCCTCAGGTCTGGTTCCAGTTATCTTTCAAATGGTACAGGGCATCTTGACTTCCCAGGACACAGAGGAGCAGGGTAAGTGGGTGGCTGTGTAATCTTGCTGTTCTCTTACTAAGACTACAGTGTAGGGAATAGGAAACAGTGGGATTTTTTTCAATGTGCAAAACCTGCTGGTGAAAGTGTTCTGCCAGACTACAGCAGCAGCACACCCAGGGCTGAGTCTGTGACAGGGTGAACTTGGCTTTGTTGTCTCCTCTGGACTTGAAAAATATCACTGGAATGAATGGAGCCCCCAGGATCCTGGCAGCAAAACCAAGGAGTGGGTGCTGGCCTCTGGGTTTTATCAGGATTTTCAAACCTTCCTGTATTTTCCACATCGTCCCCTAAATCTGGACATTGTTCTTGCCAGTCTTGTTGGCTTTGGCAATATTTGGCTGTTATGGCTGTCGAAGCATTCCAGAGAGGAACACTAAAACAAGCAAAATGTATGTCATTTCCTGGTATTAAACCAGAGCTTTTTTGTATCTCTTTAGCTTTAACACTGTGATAATCTTTGATCAATTCTCTTCTTTTTTTCTTTTTGCAAGAGTTACATTCAGCTATTTCATTGTCATAAAGTTTATGATAAGATAGGAAAAGGCCTTGCTAATGAATTGCTTACAACAATATAATACTACTGAAACTATCAGCAACAAAAATACTTTGTGATTTCAGGTGCTTCTGCAAAATTACTATTAGATTCTCTTTACTGCAGGCCAAGTAAGAAAATGTCAGACTTCTCGTTTCAAATATCTGATATAGTTACATGCATTTTCTTCTACCTGAAGGTTCATCCTTGTATGAATATTTGTACTGACTGTCATTCACAATGGCTAACACAGAGTTTCTAGTTTTGCAGCTTTACATAAAAGTACAGTTAGGATTTAAGATATGCCATATTTGCCAAAAATCCAATAGTATTCTCCCATAAATGCATGAAATCAAACACTTCCTGAGCTGGATGTCTAGTATGTGTGTGCCATCATGCTATTTATATTACTGTGCTCCTGTTAATGAATACATAAGCATATGTTTTGTTCCAGATAAGAATCAAGTTGATAAATATTTATCTGACTATCCTTCATGCTTAGGCTGAAAATCACTCCAGTAAAGAAAAGCAAAGCAAAGTTAAATTTTGTTGATGTGGTGCCACCCTTTGCCTATTCAGCCCCTCCTGTGTTCAGGGCAAGGACTGGAGATGAAGTTATGACAACAATGCTTTGGAGCTCCGGTCTCAGATTCATATTACTATAGCAAAAATAGAGACATAGACATCAATTCTGCCAAACACAGACGTGTAGCTGGTGACCTTATCTGCTGGCCACAACAGCAGCTATGTCTGGCCATAGACTACAAAGGTGGTAAGAATAAAATGAAGAAAGCACATGAGAAATCAAGTGGAAAATCCTAGAGATCACAGAGTGGGGGAATGGTGAGAAAACCAATAAATGTTTCAAGCACACCAGGAGCAAGGGGTCAGTGAAAGATATAGAAATGTTCTTTGAGAAGGAACAAGTAATTTATTGATACAAAAAATATTTTCTAGGCAGCACACTATCTCCAAAAATTGGTCCTTTTATCTATGAAGTAGGATGGAGAGAAGTCAGAAACATTCTTGCAAGGATGAAAAGGGAGCAAAGTAAAAATTTGAGCTCTGCAAAAGAAGGGATTAAATATACATCTATTCCAAGAAAATCTAGTGTACAATAAAACATTAAGTATGATAGGAAAGTAGTCACACCAGTTGGATGTGAAAGGATTTTTTTAGTATGCAAACCATGCATTTGGAGTCTGAAGACCAAGAGCATGAAAAGAAAAAGTACCACCTTTTAGTTTCATCATCCAGTGTATTCAGTGTTCTGTGACTGTGAGCAAACTCTTCCTTGCTGGCATGCTATGATTTAGGCCAAGGAAGATCCTATAGCCTCCATTCTACATAGTCAACAGCCTGCTTTTTATGAAATCTGATGTTACTGCTCCAATGAAGGATGCTGAGTGATTGACAGATGCTGAATACTTTTCTTCCACATTTTATGTCACCTTTAATGCCATCAGATCTGTGTGTATGTGCATGTTGTATTCTTATGTGGATGTGTGTGTGTCTTGGCATTACCATAAGGAACTTGAAAATTTCTGTTTGGAAGCAGGAGATGCTCAGCAGTAACCTGATAGTCTAAACCATCAGTGAATATGTAGGATCCCTATTCTGCCTGACCACAGGTTTGGATATAGGCTTCCTATCTCCTACACAAGTGTCCTGGGATATTAGTTCTGTGTTTGTAGACCTTTTTAATTCCCAGCTGATGGAGGTTGTATTCAACCTTTATTATATCTGAATAAAAGAGGAAATGGTCTCCAAACTTCCCACTGTCAGCATGCACCAATAATGTTCCAAGGGGTCCAAGTTCATTCCAGTGTGTTTTAGTATGTGTGCATGGGTGGTTTGTGTTCAATATGCTCAGAGCCATAAACAAACATACAGTGGATCACTGTTTCTAGCAGAGATGTGAAAGACTGGAGCATCCCAGGGAAGCAGTTCATACCTGCATCTCTCAGTTGCCACAGCCATGTTGTCACACAGGATCAAGCTGAAATACCTCTTGCTTTGCATGGAACCCCTGCCAGAGGCCTGAAAAATCTTCTCTAGCAGCAATTTAGCAAAGAAGCTGCACTTTCCAGCCTCTGAACTCAACAGGAACCATAGTCCCAAGCAAATTGCTATTCATAGTCACATGTAACCAAGGGTTTCTTTGCAGTGTGTGCCTACACCCTACAGTTTTTGGCATTTCTGGGACATTTTCACAGAAAGGTAGGCATCTGATGTTACATCTGATTCCTCTGCACCTGTCTGTGCATCCTTTGATATCTATAACTGTCTAAAAATGAAGATTTTCTCTCCTCTCCTGATACTGCAACAAATCCTGGGGCTGCAGTTACTCCTCTGTGTGTCATGAGAGGTGCTCACTCATGCTCAGTTATAAGTGAGTACCCCTGAGTGCCCTTGGTACCCAGTGAAAAGTGACTCGTGGTACTCAGTGCAAGGAACCTGGCAGACAGAGAAGAAAGAGGGTACTGAAAGCACCCCCAGGGGGAGGCAGCTTTGCCAGATCAGGGCAAGGTGGGTGCTCAAAATATTGGAATGGGCAGAACACATACACATAGATGGGAAAATGCAGGTACCTCTAGACCAAAGAAAGGTATATGTTATAAATTTGACACATCAAATCCTCACCTAGCATGGTGTGCTTGATAATGGAAAGGAAATTTACAGTTAATTGTGAATCACAGCAGTCATGTCCCTCTTTTGCTAGAACTATTAAAGATGGATGAGTTAATTACCACCTATTTATCCAGCAGAAAGATTCACAGTATAAAATACTCTTGTGGAAAACAAAGTCAGCATGGTTTCCACCTCCTGTCCTTAATGCAAGAGAATCAGAGAATTGTAGGCTAGACCATGTGATCAATAATTGCCAAAGTGGAATAAAAATACAGCCAGAAAACATGACTATCTGCTTTGAAAATTTCCATGAAAACATCTCACACAGAACTGCAAAGAAAAAATATTCAGAGGTTTTTGGGTGGGAGACAATTTTCCAAAAATACTGCAATTTTACAGTAATTTTGCTCGTGGAATAACCGAAATTTGGCAAAAAATGTTTTTCACAATTTTCACTCCTTACTTCATCTCCACTGATTGCATAAATATGGTCTTTCAAGTACAAAATAGGCATGCAGCACCATTACCTGGTGGCACAATGCTCTCACAGAGGCCACCAAAACCACAGGGGTCACCAAGCAGTTGGAGGCAGGCACAGACTCAGCATCCCTGGGCCAGCTTTTAGTTCAGGCCTGATGTTGATACCTCCATTACACTGCCACTCCTGCTGTTTCCCAGCCCTCAGACACTTTGTACCAAATAGCTGGGTAATATATTAATATTTTCACCTCTGATTGATGTGATGAGGGAGCTTAAGGTTGGTGCAGATTTGATTGGACCAGACACCCTGACATGTGGTATTTTCTAAGACCCCTGTCAAAGGGAGGAATGATGAATCTGACTCCATGTTCTTAGAAGGCTAATTTATTATTTTATGGTACTATATTATATAAAAGAATACTATATTAAGCTATACTAAAGAATACAGAAAGGATAGAGACAGAAGGCTAAAAGATAATAATGAAAACTCCTGACTCCTTCCAGGGTCCCAACCCAGCCTGACCGTGATTGGTCATTTAGTCAAAGCAATTCACATGTTGGATAAACAATCTCCAATCACATTCCAAAGCAGCAAAACACAGGAGAAGCAAATCAGATAATTATTGTTTCCTTTTTCTCTGAGGCTTCTCAGCTTCCCAGGAAAGAAATCTTGGCCCAAGAGATTTTTTAGAAAATATGATGGTGACACTAGACCCACCTTGGAGAGGAATGACTTTGTTAGCTCAGCTCCTGTGCTGGGATAAATGGTTGAATCTCCAGCGATGCCAGGGGGATTCAGCCACTCACACCAGCTAAGGAGCTGGCTTGCTGGGAGCACACCAGCCTGCTCTAACGAGCTGCTTTGTAACAGCAGCTGCACAGAGATCCAGAAAAGAGCCTTCCTCGGCCTGGGCACAGGACTTTGAGCTGAGCCCATCTCAGCGGGAAGTTTTCCTTTGCATGTCTTCTGGTACACATGAAACAGCATAGCCACCTGTTGTTTTGTAGACTGAGCATCAAGAGAACTTTCTATTGCCAACAGAAGGTGTGAGCATTATTCCCTTTGAAGTTGAAGGCAGAACTCTAGATTGCAGGAGCAGAAGTATCAGGAGCATCATTAGTAACTTTCCTGTTTCTTCAGCACACATTTGAAAAGCTTCTGTCATGGCAATTTTAAAACATCTCCCTTGAAATTATTTTAGATACCTTTTTTGCACTTAACCTTAGAGTTTTTCATCTGCCTTTTTTTTCAGCTAAAATTGTGTAGCATTCCCTTCATTTAAGTTCCTTATATTTATTTCCTAATATTTAATTTTGTAACACTGATCTAGGATTGGTTTTACAAAGTGAAATCCAAATGTGTGAGAACTATGAGGGTGAGATGACTGGATAGATAGGCAGACAGACAGACACTGGGATTTTCTATCCTTATAGCTTAGCAAATCAAAATTTTGTTAACTTGTCTTATTTATTTCATACTGCTTGTACCTGCTGGCCAAGGGAGTAACCTTTTTTTCCTATTTGCTTTGAAGGTGGTATCACAGAGCAGTCTGAATACCAGAAATAGAGCTGTACCCTAGCAGGTGCCAGCTGAGTAAACTCTTAGGCCATTTTGCACAAAACAAAGTAAAAACGTCGATAGCTTTAAAACACAGCAGAACTTATCAAGATGTAGGGATTCTGAGTGCAGATAAACTTTCTGGACTCCGGCCTATTTATGTATTAGTAGGAAAAGAAGGCAGCCAAGAAGCTCTCTGACTTGTTCATTGCAAGGAAAATCTTCTGGTTTCAGGTATTCTCATGATAGGAAAAGACAGGGACGTGCCTTTGAAACCACCACGTTGTCATCTCAAGTGTGGGGGGCGGGTGTGTTGGGAACAGGAGACATTTCTTCTAACCAGTGGTACTTTTATTAAATACATGTTGTACATTCCAAATGGCTTCAATTACCTGTATGTCAGCAGTAATAAAGTATTTATTTAGCACTTAATACAAGAAGTTCTTTATATTTTTTAATCAGAACTGATTTCTGGAAAATACTTCATGGATAGGTAGGTGTACAAAATCATGCATCTCCCTGTGAATTATTTTCAGTCCAAGGGTGGATAGGAACAGAAATTTGCAGGAAAGCCCTGCTCTTCCATACCTGCCTCTCAACAACTCTGGCTTTTTTCCTGGCTTCTCTGCAGTCTGTGAGCAGTGGGTGATGCTGAAGGAGACAGGAGAGAGGTCAAAACTTGTTCCACCTTGCTAATGCTGTGGCAGAGCCCATTTCAGCCAAGGTAAAATCTGGGCTGACCTGCTGCTGCTCTCAGTTGTACCTGCACAGAGGAAGGAGCTGGTCTCAGCCTCTCTCATATATGCACATAAAACTTCATGGAATGGCAGTGAGGAGCACCTTACTCTCATTACAAATCCTCCTTGCAGCCAATTTTTCAGTGATCAGCAAAATCCTCCTTCTTCTAAGTAAGAAGTTTGCCTTCCTGCAGGAACAGCTTCCATCGCAAGAGAATGTTTGCTTACACCTCCACCCTGGGCCTAACAAGAAAATAAAGAAATAATGACAGAAAGACTAAAAAGTACTAGGTCATGCAGCAAGGGTGTCTGTTGACCACAGAAATTAGGACTGAATGGCAGACATTTGCCACTTCAGCAGAGCTCTGTCAGAAAAATAAACCAGATAGCTTGTATTTCATAACAACAGTAATAAAAGTCATGGCAGGGATTCTGCTTCCAGCTCTGCAGAGGCAGACCTAAGCTCCCTGAAGCCATGGCAATGCCTCCACCAATACAGCTGGCTTTGAGTCTGCCCTAGAAGAAGCAGGAGAGAAAACAGAGCAGAGGTTGCATCTGACGATCAGGAAAGGGCACGTAGGGCAAGGGCAGGATTGCAGTACTTCTGCCTAGAGGAACCTCTCCCATGCGTGCCAGGACAGGAAAACCAGCATGGAAAATTAGGCACAGTGACATTAGGGGTCCATCACAGACTGACTCCTCTATCCCAGCTTCAGCCTAAGAAGCTGCTTCCCCATGGCTGTGTGACCCCATGCAGGAGTCCCCCTCTTCCTGGGCTCAGAAAGGACCGCTAATGCAGGGGTCCAATGTGGTTTTTAATGAGAAGTATAAAAGGGCTTTTTAAAATTTACTAGAAGCATTTTGTTTTTCTAAATTCATAGTCCTGTAGGTTTCATGTTAGAAGAGATGAGGAAAAAAACCTAAATGAGTAATGCAACTTTTAATACAAGCATCTGGTCCTGCAGACATGCTGAGTGTGAGGAGGAGGATTTTTCCATTTTAAATAAAGCAATGATTATAAAAACATTACAGAAGTGTGTCTTCATATGGGAAAGCCTGTCACCTTTATTATTTCTGCTGGCAGCCATGACTAGATGTGCTTTCTGAAACATAAGCCTTTCACTCACAGACACAGCATTGAAGTATTTCTCTCATGAAATGCAAGTAGAAAGACAGAGGTAGATGCAGATTGTATTGGGAGAGGCTGTTAAAATAATCACTCATTTCCACCTTTATTGTTTGTCACAGCAACACACCTTGGGCCAGGCCCTTCTTTTACAGAGGAAGGCTGTGATCTTTCACAGCAAAGAAGATTATTTCTTTTTATGGGTAAGTACTTAGGTAAAGCCTTCAACAGGCCATGTTTTTGTGCCTTTGAAAGTTATCCTTTTATTTAATGTTTTTTGCATCCAGAGTTCCTTGCTGATATTTCATTACTGAAGGTGTGTGAGAAAAACTCTTCACTTTTTTCATTCCATTTCCCTTTCAATAAGAACGGCTAAAAGCCCTCACTCTGGTCTACTGAAAAGAAGAAAACTTTTCAAGTGAGGATAAACAACATAAAACCCAAACAAAAACCCCAAAAATAAATACAAAACCAGGAAAAAACACATCAAATCCTAGAAATCATTGTTGTGAAATTGCAGGGATAGTGAAGGAGTCGGAGAAATTATAATATTCCCAAAAAGAAAACAGCTGGAGAAGGAGAGAGGCATGACTCCACCCATGCCATAGTCCTACAAGATAGCAAGGGTGCAGAGAACACAGTAATGCTACTGTCCAATCTGGAAGTTGGTTGGTTCAATTGACCAATTAATTTGTGATAACTTCACCCAATAGCCAGAATTAATTTATGATTGTTCAGATCATCAGGTTTCAGTGCAAAAAACACAGAAGAGGGTTTCCAATCAGGGCCTGGGAAACAGTTTGCCCTCCTCACTGATGGCAGATCTAACTACAGAATGGCAGAAATAATCCGCAAGTATGGATGGACTCAGGCAGAGAAGATAACTGGCCTGACTTTGTCACTTCTGGGCAAGCATTCTGACCCAGTGGGATATACAAGATGGAGGAGGCGGAGGCTTCTAAATTTCCTGTTATGTTTAGGGGGAAAGTAGCAGCCATAGCCACAGTTTACACAGGAACTGGTAGAATGGTGAATGTGAAAACAAGAGGAGACCCAGGTGTTTGATACATCCCAGGAGGTACGGGCTTGAGGAGTGAAGGTGAAGATCAGCAGAGGTTCAGGGTCAATGTTTTGGGGCAGCTGCCTTAATTCCACCCACACTTCTTGGGTGCCCATGTCTTTTATGAGGTTTGGTCCTGCCTGGCTCTGCCTGCATTCCCACACCTGTGGAGCAGCAGAGGAAAGAGAATGCCAAGGGCAATTCTGATGGGTGGCACTTGCAGGGAAAGGGGATAGGACTTACTGAGCCATAGTTAAAACAAAAAAAAAAAAGGAAGAAAGATAGTTAAATGTAAAGAGTCTAAGAAACCATTGAAATTATTTCTGAGGCCAACCTACTCACCAGACAAACGCCAACTCACAAGCATGGAGATGGACAGCCAGGCAGACAGAGCCTGTGCAATTCCAATGCAAAAATCTAACTCCCAACCTTCAGAGAAGGGTCTAGCAGCCAGTTACAGCAGTAAGTGAGTTTTGTGGTGCTCTGAACCCCTCTAGGGTATGAGGGCTGGTTTGTGCTGGTTACTGCCCAGTAGGTTTGATGGGAGACACACCATGTCTCAAAATTGTGAGGATGCATGCAAGAGGTGAGCAGAAAAAAGTTCCTTTGGTGTGGTAGGAAGAAAGATTGAAAAGAAAGTTTAAAATCAATATTTAAAGCAAAACAGATGCTGGAGGTCCTGAAGGGTAATCCATCCATTTTTCTTGAGGAAATGTGTTTTGAGAAGAACTTAAAAGGAATTAATTATGATCTTGCATGCATCTTGGGGGGAGAAATCCCTAAGCAAAACCACTTGGGTGCAGGCTAAGCTGCAAATTATGTTCATTCAGACCCATGTTTTGAGAAACAAAAGGGAATTTTGGGTGCCATTCTTTGTCCTACTCTCTTTTTCTGCTGGTATCAGGCATACATTGAACATTCACTCTCCAAAAGCAAAAAAAAGTCAACTGTCTCTTGGTGGATAGTAAAACTCACTGACCACTTATAGAAACACAGGTATAATGTGGCTGTGAGGGAATGCACTGAGAAAAAGACTCAGTTTTTACTTCTTTTAGGGTTATTTCTGCATCTGTTAGGAATCATCTGGAATCACCAAAACTCACTCAGGTCACAGAGAAGACATCATAAAATCACATTTTCAGTGTGTTATCATACTTTACTTTCAATTTAGCCTGGTTTTGGTCACATTACGATTGGATAAAGTAGAGTTATTTTAATGATAATAGATAATATGCCTAATTCAGTCATACAGTCTTCCTGTGCAGGGTTTTCTTTTACCTCTGTAATATGTTCTGTCACCATCACTTCCATTATCCCTACTGAGAATCATACCCTTTTCTAAAAATCTGTATAACAGTAAGAGGTCTGTGGATATGGCCATGAGACAGACAAAAGCAAACATGGAAAGACACTATAACGTCTCAGTATGAGAAATGCTTCCTACAATTCCATATTCTTGCAAATCTCTGGTACTCAGAATCATAGAATTGATCACAGAGCCCAACCATTAACCCTTGCCAACCCCCATGTCCCTAAATCCTAATCTACATGCCTTTTAAATTCTGCCAGGGATGGTGACTCCACCACTTCCCCGGGCAGCCTCTTCTAACACTTAACAACCCTTGCAGTGAAGAATGCTATCACAATTTCCAGACTAAACTTTTCCTGGTACACCCTAGGGCCATTTCCTCTTACCACTTGTTACTTGAGAGAAGAGACTGACCCCCACCTGTCTTTCACTTCCTTTCAGGCAGTTGTGGAGAGAAATAAGGTCCCGCCTGAGCCTCTTTTTCTCCAGGCTAAACAACCCCAGGTCTCTCAGCTGCTCCTCACAGGACTTGTGCTCCAGACCTCTCTCCAGCTCTGCTGCCCTTCTTTGGACTTGCTCCAGCCCCTCAATGTCTTTCTTGTAGTGACAGGTCCAGAACTGACACATTTTATAGGGAAAAAATGCTATATGTTTATCAACATCTTAACTTAATTGATTAGAAAAGGTATGTTTTTTGGTGGGGTTTTTTAATCCATCTGCATGCAGGAGTGAACAAACTCCTGTATGAAGTACTTTCCTTTGAACAAAGCACACAGAAGTGGCAGCATCCAGAAGGTTTTACCTCAAAGCCAGGTTGTACATCCAGGCATACTCAGTCCTCCTGGAATTAATAAGAAGTTAGTGACAGTCTAGAGTGGAATATGAATTTTCAGAGCATCCACTTCCCTGAGCATTCCTGTGCTTTACCCACTAAAGATGTCCTTACACTTTCAGTCCAAACTGTGACCCACAGCCTTCTGTTAACAGTTTTCTGATATAACTGTTCACACATTATTTTCAGCTGCAGAAACAGGTACTTCTTATGCTGAACTGTCAAGGAATAACCTCAAAGTTAACTTAAAATATAGGGATGACTTGGAAAGGTTCTCTCCTAATGCAGTATCTCCTTAAATTAAAAATAAACAGGATTGTTAATGCATAGAAATTGCATGGCATTGTCTTCTCAGTGAACACTTTATTCCAAAATAAATCACAATATTTTGAAATGTTCAGCCCATCCTAAAATACTTCCTGGAAAAAAAAATACTAGAAAAAAAGCATCACATTCTGGGATGCAGGAAGAGTAATTTGGGGTTAATCCTGACAATATTAATGTGGTTGCATCAGAAACATAATTTTGGAAGGGCAAAAAACTCTTCTTTCAGAAATTATATCTACAGGTTGCTACTCTATACATATGAGGTAGTTTTGAGCTGGAACATCCTCAAACATACTAGGAAGCTGGGCAAATATTACTTTGAACACATTCAGCCCAATCTGATTCTGGTGGGCTCCCACATCACAATCATCAGTGAGGCACCAAGGGCACCACACTCAGATTTGCTCAGAGTTAAGGGACCAGTTTCAGAAGACTGAAATTTAATGTAATAGAGATGAAGACCTCAGAGGATTACAGGAGCTGACTACCTAGAAACAAAAAAAACCCCAAAACAATGTGGTCTTAAGGTTTGTTTAAATTGACTTTAGCGACTCTTCCTCTCAAACCAATAAGCCTGAAGCAGCAGTTGCTAATTAGTGTGTCAGTGTCTTAGCTGATTGTCTTTCCCTGGGACCACAGTGCAAATTACCCTGTGACTTTTCTTGCACCAGGAGAATGGGTTTACAAAGTCTAATTAGGGCACTGAACAGCCGATTGTGACAAAGAGCCCAACATAGCCTGCTTGATTTATAAATATCATGGGAGAGTTTCTAAAATTCTCCCTGTTAGTGCTTCTCTTTGGGAAAGTGGTTCCACCAAAAGGAGACAAACACAGAAAGAAGTGGGAAGCGTCAATATCAGAGCAGTTTATGGTTTGGGAACAGGTCTCTTCTCTATGTGTTATTTAATGAATGAATCAATTTGCTTTCCTCTTCAGAGAAAAATTAGAAAAGGATTTCATCCCACTTAATCAATATTAGTCAATAGTAGTCTTCCTTGGTGAAGCTAGAAGGCAGTTAACATTCACACACCTCCCACTATAATTTTATCTTCATACAGATAAAATAAATTATCTGTAATGATCAACTTTCCTCCCCCATTTGAACACCACGGTGTACCTTTGGCAGAAATGAGCTAATTCAAGTAACTAAATTGCTATCAGGAAAATAAAATTATGATCTCAACAGCAGAGGATGATGTCTAGGTGCTTGCAGGATGACCTGTATGGTACATGCCCTCTGAGATTAGAAGGGCCACATATTTTTATGGAGTTTGCTTGGTCAGGTTTTGGTACTGGGAGTGCTGGCATCCATTAGATTGTTTGACACTTCCCCCTGTCCAGTGGAGCCAGTGCCAGCCGGCTCCAAGACAGACCCACAGCTGGCCAAGGCCGAGCCCAGCACCAACAGTGATGTCTCCTCTGGGTGAACAAATGTAAGAGGGAAAGTTACAGCACAACAGCAACTGCAGGCAGAGACAGGAGTGAGAACACGTGGGAGCACCAGCCCTGCAGACACCAAGGTCAGCGAGGAAGAAGGGGAGGAGGTGCTCCAGGAGCTGGACCTGTGATTCTCCTGCAGCCCATGGGGCAGATGCTGGTGAAGCAGCAGTGCCCCTGCTGCCCTTGAAAGTCCATGGTGGAGCAGAGATCCATTTGCAGTGCATGGAGGGCTCCCTAACAGAGCAGGGGAATGCCTGAAGGAAGATGTGACCCCATGGGAAACCCACACTGAAGCAGCATTCTGGCAGGACCTGTGGAGGGAGGAGACCACGCTGGAGCAGGTTTGCTGGCAGGACCATGTCACCCCATGGGGGACCTGCACTGGAGCAGTTTCGGGAGGATTACACCCTGTGGAAGGGACTCATGCTGGAAGAAGAAATGCAGCCCATGGGAAACACCTACACTGGCGAAGTTTGTGGAGGACACTCTCCCAAGGGAAGGAGAAGCAGCTAGAGAAATATGGGAGTGAGGTTAGACCAGGAAGAAGGGAGGGGTGAGAGTGAAGTATTTTAAGAATTGGTTTTACTTCTCATTACCCTACACTGATTTCATTGGTAGCAAGTTTAATTAATTTGCCCAAGCTGAGACTGTTTTGCCCATGACAGTAACTGGTGAGTGATATCTCCCTGTTCTTGTCTCAATCCATGAGATTTTCATTGTATTTTCTCTCCCTTCTGCAGCTGAAGAGGGGAGTGATAGAGCAGCTCTGGTGGGCATCTGTTTTCCATGAGGGTCAACCTACCGATAAAGTTATTTAAGGAATTGTGTTTCAACAAATACAGGGGGTTTTTTCTGTAATATCAGCAGAGCTCTTCACAACTGCGGACCCTAATCCATCTACTTTGTGCAAAGTGTCAAAAAGAGCATGACAGAAGAGACTGGAAGACAGAATAATTCAGATTCTTTGGCTGTCACGCCTGTACTGCAGACCAGAAAGAGATGTTTTGATATTTCATTGGTGTGGATAAAGACTGCCTAATCTCCTTTCACAGTGTGCAACTGTTTATACACCTTCTGCTGACATTTCAGTGGTACTCTTTTTACTCTGCAGTCCCAAATGTCCAGATCTGTGAAAAGCACATTATCTCATTCTGAAGTGAAGTTTAACTTTGAGAAAAAAGGTGTTCTAGAATATAAACCAATAAATACCTAGAAGAAACACAGGAAAATCCAACCATTGAGTTTTCTTTTTGTATCCTATCAATGCATTTTTCTCTGGTAGGAGTATATTTCTGCTACTCATTTTACCAGTTTCTCTGCTCAGCTTTCAGGTAGCTATAAAAAATTATGACTTCTTTTTCTTCTACAGAATATTTTATTGATCTGATATTAAACATGACATCATAATTTAGAGTAGAGATCAAGTTTACTCACTTCCTCAGTGATCACTATGCCACATCCTCCTCACTGTCCTATTTTCCTGCCCCTTCTCTTTCCCATCATAGACAGAGCTTGTTTAGAGCTAGGGATTGATGTCACCCTCTGTTGGCATTTGCAGAGTAAAGTACTCAGGAATATAATGTTTTTTTACAGTGCCTTTGTCTCGTCCTTATGGATCCAATCCATGTGGTTTGCTACAATCCAGCTAAGCCTTTGTGCTAATCCCCCTTACAAGTATTAGCAGTATCCAATATAATGAGATCATTTCACTAAGTGAGTTTTGGGGTCTTCACAGGAAAGCCAGTGATGAAGCACATGGGGAATCTCTGTACACATGAGATCTTTCTTTGATGGCACCACCTCTGATCCCAGAGAAACACTGTGGGTCTCCTGATCATTCTTCTTCCCAATCATATCTATATCCAACAGGGCAAGCTCAATTCTTACCATTACATTATAAGTTCTCTGCTATAATTAATTTTTTTGTAGCACTCCTGCCTGAGTGATTTCCTTTCTAACTAGATATTTCAAAAAGAGGAAAAAAAATGATCCTTGAATTGCAACTACATTGCTGGCTTTATGAAGATACATGGTACAGCCAGAAAAATTATTTCTCCCAACTTGAACAGCCTTCCCTGAAACCACAGATATCAAGACACTGTTCAAAATAAAATTATACATTTTTGCAAGGGGAAAAAATCCCACCTCTTTTAAGTCATAGAAATTAATTATTTAGTGCTCAACTATGTCTTTTCATCCTATTCCTGTTTGCTCCTAGGAATGAAGAGGAAACAATTTACAAAAAGGCTACTGAATTTCCTGTCAAGAGTAAAATGACTTTGTTTTCATGTCCTGAGGGCTGTCCATGATGATACTGCACACTGCATGTCTGTCAGTGACACTACAATTGTGGGGATTCCAGTAAGGCTTGACATTCTCTAAATGCCCTGGAAAATGCTCCAAAACTGCTCTAATCTTACATCTGCCCAACCTGCAGAATGACTTTGGAAGTACTTCACATACATTTAAATTAATTAAGGGCCTTGGGAAAGGAACTTCAAGGAAATTAAACAGTGAAACCAACAAATATTTGGCTGAGCTACAGACCCAGAACCAGAGCAGTCTTGCCAATTTTGGCTCACAAAGTTTTGCAGAGCCAGACAAAGTAGATCTCCTTCACCTAGCATGGAATACACTATTTGGGCCTTAATCCAACAGATTCACAAATTTAAACCTTTTTTAACAGTCTCCTTCCTAGGGATCTGTATGTAGAGTTTCATTCAGTGGTTCTTGACCTGCTCTTCACCTTTTTCTGGTTTCCTCTTATCCCTTGCTTGGGAAAGGATATGATGAGCAATGACATTTTAAACCCAGATTATTCACTGATGTTGAGTGTCTTTATCTCAGGGACAGAAATGCTCATGCAGGCCTGACTGGAGCAGCTACAACCTTCACCTCTTGTTACTGCTGCTGTTCCCCCAGTGGACATTGTTGTGATGATTCACAGGCTGTTTTGTTGCAAAATCAGTCAGTGGGTCATCCTCTGGGTTTGGGATCCTTTGATCCAGGAAATCCCCATCAGGTGGCAACCCTTTGAGTTCCATCAAGAGTATGATCCCATTGTCATTGGAACACTTGTGAACAAGTAGACCAGATACTTGGCCTGCACTTTTTACGTAGGTGACTTATATGATTTAACTTTGTCTACCCACACCTACCTGACTCACAACCAAAAAAAATTACTCCAAACTGGGATTGTTCTATGCTCACAGTGAAAGGCCCTTTGAACTTGTTCAGAGCTTCATCCTTTGCCTCATTTCTGAGTATATCTACACCATTTACCAGCATTAAACCTGGAACATGGGACAAAGCTGCCACTTGTGTTTCAACTACGTGTGCTTGAATATCTAATCTCTTACAAATGCAGCTGCCTGTTCCTTTGAGAAAAACAACACTGTCTATGTCCTGCTTTCATGCCAAAATGGAATAGTTGAGAGGAATGTTATGTTAAACATTTGTCAAACCAGGGTATCACAGAGGAGGACTGCCAACTTGTGTGGGCTCTTTTACTCTGAAATTTCCTCAGGAGGGCAAGCCTACAGTCCCAAGCAGATGTGGTTACTACACCTGTGCTGGGTCAGATAGATAAATCTACTCTACTCATGTGTTGTTGGCTACTATTTTTTGTCTTTTGCCGACAAAAGTTTAGTTTATTCTTGCCCTCCAGAGACAAGTTTCTTCCTGTTGCTTTCACAGTGTTAAAATCAATATTCTTAGAGTATTTTCTCCCCTTATAACATTTTAGGTGTACAACTAGGAAAACATGCTATTCCAATTTTCTGTTGTCCAGCTCCTTGGCTACTAGGTGAAAGGGACAAAATCTGTGTTTATACTAACCAGACTAAGGGAGTTCACTTTCATCTCTCAAGACAATTTTTTTTTATTTTTTATTTCTTTCTTCCTTTTACTGTCTTCCATAGATTGTGGGAGAGAATGAGAAGGAAATTTAATCTGTTGGGTTTGTCGGCTGAAGTAATTAATCATAACTCTATAAAGCCCAAAGAACTTACTCCAGTTTGCACCAACAGTGCAGCCAGTTTCCTAGAACAGTTTTCTGATTGTTATCCTGTTTTTCCAGCATAACTGTCTCACCTTTGTTTTATAATAGTTTGCTATTTTCTTCTGGTAACATCCATTGCTCATTACACAATCTTGAATACAAGCAGAGGAATGGGGTTTTTTGTCAAAAAACCCCTACTAAGCAGGTGCCAGTATATATAATTTAGAAACTCTGTAATTACTTTTAAATAAAAAGTTATCAGTAACTCATGCATACAAAACCATAATTTCCAAATAACTTCAATTGTGTGTTACAAAAAAGATGAGGAATTAACATGTTAAGACTTTATTCTAGCCAGTGCTCAGGGCTTTGGAAACAGCTGGATTAAGTTGTGTAAAGTAAGACTAATGTAATCCATACAGTAGCAATAAAAATTTTTGTGGGTTTGCTATTGACTGGCACTTATAATGTTTTTTGTTTTAATTACTGGTTGTAACCCCAAACTTCAGACCTGTGCAGAAATGACTATTGATATGCAAAGGCATTTGCTGTCAGGAGATAAGCATAGTACCCAAACATGGAATAACTCTTCCTCACCTCTAGATTTTGGGTAAGTTTTACCCTAAAATTCATATAGACTGGCACTACTGATGGAGGCCTAATCCTGTACTGACCTCAGTGCAGGTATTTGTCTGAACTTTTTTCTCTGTCATGACAGAACTTGTCTTAAACTGGAGATGTGAAGTGAGCTTGGGTATTGCAAGACAGAGAAAAGACCTGCTCAGGTAATTTCCTCCTATTTGAAATCTGCAGTTATTTCATCTATAAGAGACAGTGACCAGATTTTCAAATGGATCACTAGGAGGACAAAAAAACATTAATTTTAATTTTAACTTTGATGTTTAAATTTTATTTTTATTTAGTTTTAGTTTATAGAACGATTGCTATCTCTCTGGAGCTCATAAAATATTTCAGTTAATATTGCCCAATGCCCACACTGCAAGCTTTACATGACACAGTTTGCTGTGATTGATCTGACCTAAGAAGACATTATTCAAGGTGAGGAGAAAAGTCCAGTCCCAAATACTACTAATCCAGAGCAAACCCCTGCCCAGCGCAGAGCAGCAGCCCCGTGCTGGGAGGCAGCATGCTGGGGATGGCCCTCCCATTCTCTGCACTGGCTCTAGAGATGTGTGCCCTCCCCTCCACCCGCACAGCTGCAGCTCCTCAGCACAGCAAGGGGAAAGGGATGGCTCCATGTCCAGGCTGCACAGCTCTGTTCCATGGACCCATCTGTAAAGTTAATCTCCCAGGAAATTCCATTCCCCGTCACAGGAGCTATTCCCTCCTGTGCCCCCTGATCCTGCCCCCAAGATTCAGCTGGTGTTAATTTGGCAGCACAAGCCCAGGAAGAAATGGGAGAAACAGACTCCAAGGAGTAATATTAGATGACCATGGCCACTGTCACCGAGGGTACACCAAAAGGAGCTGGGTCTGAACTCACCTGAGCAAGATGCAAAGGGTGGCTCTGAGGCTGGTGCTGAGACTGGCACAGTAGAGCAGGAGAGGAACAAAGGAACTGGCCAAGGAGAATCAGCTCCACATAAATGACAGCATCAGAGTAGGGCCTTTCTCTGAGGTCCTCAAAGGCTCTTATATCTCTCCACTGACAATGCAGCTAACTGAAGCACTTTCATCAGAGGACTTTTTCACCAGAAGCTTATAGATAAGCAATTTGCATTAATTAACCAGATGAATCCTATGCAGTGACACTAAGGGAAGTGACCTGCATCATTCTAATACTGTTACAAAAAATAGACTGTTCAGGCAACATAGCTGAAACTGTGAAATTTTAAGAACTTGACTTCTTTTTGATCTTCTCAGACTTCCTCAGAAAACCTCCCTCTGGAGCAGGAAAGCAGAACAAGGATAAGCAGAGTTCTGCCTTGCCCGTCCATTCCCTACTTTTTCCTCCCTGCAGTTTTGGTAACCCTGATGGGAAAAGGAATTAGATGAGAAGATAGTCTAGCATCTCCTTTCTATTCCTTTCTTACAAGGGCCAGGGGAAAAGTTTTTACAGTGTCTGGACAGGGTCATGTCATTGCAATATTTCAGCACTGAATCTTAGTGGAGAGAATTTTACTCTGCTTGGAAGCATAGAAGAACATACAGCTAATTTCTCACTGAGATAACAGAATTGAAAACCAAAGTTTTAGATTTGTAAGAATAACAAATTCTTTTAGAAAGGAAAGGCAGGTCAGTTCTGATCAGGTTGCTCCAAATCAGTGCTCAGAAGACTGGTTCAGTCAAGAAAACTGGTGATGATATAATAAAAATTGGTAGCTTCAGAGCAACTTGGGTCTGAAAGCAGTAGCTTTGTACTACTAAGTGTCAGAAGAGAAGCAGCCAGCTAATTTCCATGGCCCAGAATCAATAAAAGCATTGCTTTGCTGAATTGATGTGCTGATGAATATTATCTGCCTCTTTTGAACTTTATCTGATGCTTTGCCAGTAAATTTGCAAAATTTCTGCACAAACTGCAGACCCTGTCACTGAATGCAGATCAGTGTAACAGCACAGCATGAGGAAACGTGGTGGCTGTAGGACAAAAACACTACAGTGAAAGTATGTGAGAACTTTCACAATCAGTGTGCTCGCCAGGGCTGTAATATTTCTTGAAGAAACCACTTCCAGTGCTGAGTTGGGACCACAGCAGTGTGTACCTTTCTTTTTAGCAGAAATAAACTCAGCTCCAGCCTGGCCTGAAGGGAAGGACAGTGCTGCCTTGTGACCCCATGGTCATATTTCCTGCCTTGAAACAATTGGCATTCATAGGGGAGAAACAACACCCTTAACCTTTCACATCCTTTTGGGCCATCCCAGCCCCTGCCACTGGCAAGTCACATAAGTAAATTCACCCCTGAGTTTCACTCTTGAAGATTACTAAGCAAACAACACAAATGGCCAGGCATATTGAAAAAATCTTATAGAAATGGAAACACATATTCATTAATAATACTCTGAACATCAGACAATTAAAATATATTCTGCCCCACGATTTCTGAAATCCACCCTTGGAACTGCTGTTGTTCACACAGCTCCCAAAACTGCACTGAAGGGATCACTCAGAAAGTCAGTACTACTTGTTATTTAGGGATCTGAGGTGTACTTCTGTAGGAACAATCTGAGTAGTAAATCTGAGTGAAACTCAAATGAGAGTTTAGATGAATATTATATGCATTGCATTGAGATTAGTCTCCACAGTGGTGGTGTTAGTGCAGTGGGATGTCTCTTTGCTGTTCTCCCAATATAAATGTGTGTTGTTCTAGGTGTTGTTTGATGACTTCTCAGTCTGATGAGCAGTTTTTTGTTTTTATGATAAGCTTAGAAACACAACCTGAAAGCAACAAAGCAGTGGATGGCAACAGAGATGTAATTATTATGAACATGAAAATTGGTAGTTATCATGGGGCAGGTATTGTCAGGCAATAAAGAGTAAATACATGCCACAAGTGACTGATAGATATGGAGGAAAAGGGAGGATTGCTGACAAGGAAAATGTGGTTAAAGCAAGAATGCTTGTCATAGCAGTATTTACATGCATATAGGTGGAGCAAAATGCCACGGAAAAAAAGCAGGACCCGTTGACACTATTCATTTCTTCCTCAGATGCGAGTTACTTTTACATCTGAAAAAGAAAATTTTACTCCCACAAGAGCTGGGAAAATAGTTTCTCCATTTACAGAGAGCAATTTGAAAGATTTAGCAGTAGGTTCCAAACATAGCTGATGCCATTTCTTTTTCTGTTTTAGTTAACATCGCTTTATTGATCTGAATATATCATTAACAGAAGTAATTGAGGGGCAAGGAAATAGAATGTCTACTATATTTAATTTTCTGTCAAAATCTATAAACCTCCTGTACTCTTGGTTTCCAAATGTAGGTGTATTGCCACTGGCCCACTACTCATTGAGAAGATTCTGCTTTATTGAGAGCACAATGTTCACGACTTGTCCTCTCCTTTTGTGGAGACAAAAATACATGGATTGATTTAAACAGGCTGGCTGACTGCAGCTTCAGTAGTAATACCAGGACTGACTAAAGACAGTGCAAGAGCAAATTAGGCCAACAAGTGCTTTTCATGTATGCACAATCCTACAGCCATTCACCTATGAGTAATCTTTTTAAAGGTAATTTCCTTGTATGAATGAGGATTTGGCACATCATTCAGTGAAAGCTGTGGGATTAGATTCTCTGCTCTCTGTGCTGTAAAATATGGGAAAATGGTCCCCTTTCTACAATTGGAATGAGTCTGTCTTTTACTATGTAAAATGACTGAAGCAGGACAATCGCAAATTAAGTACTGCAAAAATTAGAAATCACTTAACATGGAGCTGTAATGCAAGTACCAATGTAACTCTGATGTTTTTATTGTGCATGTTAAAGCATCAAATCCAGTCTCCCCAAAAGCTCCAGGGTGCTTCACAGCCTGAGCACAAACCCTGGGTCTTGCTCAGACCAGTGTGCCTATCTTAGCCCAGATCTCCAGCCCTGCAGCAGGCTCATGTGCTTACCCTATCAGAAAGCAGACTACTCAGTAAAAATGAGAGAAGGAGGGGAACAGGGATAGCATCTGTATTTTTTAGCTGAGGAGCTGGCATCTGCATTTGCAGCTTCAGAGCAGAAGCCGTCCTGGCAGGGCCAGCTGCCAGGTGGATACAGCGCTCAGAGCAAACTGTGGTTGATCAGAAGCCCTTGGCAGAGAGACTTTGAGAGCAGGTCCCACAACCAAAGCACTGCTAACAGAGACAAGTCCTGTTTTGGCATAGACCAGTTTGAAGTGGCTGATGTGCTGTGGTCTGGAAGCCCTTGCAAGAGGAAATATCTCATTTTTTCTCCCAGAGATGCTTTTGTGCACTATGGAGATCCAGGCATTATTTCCTTCAACTTGCCAGTTGTTATTACAACCAATATTTTGCTCTGTTTTCTATGAACCAGAGGGAATGTTTCTCATTTAGCCCAAGACCCTTGGGAAGGGTGGGGGGCAGTTATGCTCAGAGTCTGGTGCATAATTTGCAATACAGCTATGGCTGTAAAAAGAAGTTTTACCATTTTCAGGACTTGATAGCCTCTGCTGGGTCACACAGGTTGCTTCATGCTTACCTGGGTCTTTTCTTAAAAAAACAGGTGTTGGAGTCTGGGGGCAGAGGGTGTTCTTTTAACCTTGCCACTGAATCAGAAGGCCTGCTGACCACAGAGGGACTTCTCCTGGCTATAGGATTTGGTTTGCAGTGATTTTTTCCCCAGACGAAAGTCCTTTTTCTTTGTTGAATTTTTTTTTGATAAATCAGAAGACTCTCCTGGGCTCCCAAAAGTATGAGAGGTTCTGAGTGCTGTTATTCATCATGGCAGTTCCCAAGTGCTCCAAGAACATTTCAGAAAAGCAAGAAAAGGGTTAAAACCTCTTCATCGTCTTACAAGGCTTAGATGCTTATGGATATGTGCTTTAGTGGCTAAGTTACAGCTTGTTTTGCTGCTGCCTTGTAAGATCTTTACTGGCCTACTCCAGGTGTTGTAGGAAGAGTAGCACATCTACAATGCAATAAAATGTAAATTGCCCTTATGAGTGTCTGTTGTGATAGACACAAGACATGCTGAAGTGGCCTAACTCTGCTCTTGGTGGCACTGAACCCTGCGTGACTGCTGCTCCAGCAGAATCACCTGTGGACTGCAGCAGGGCACACAAAATCAGGTTCACTCCTGTGTCACATCTTCTTGCTTTTCCTTAACACTCAGAGGCAGCTTCCTGCTTTTACGATTCATTCCTTGCTGAAAGGCAAATGAGTGCACAGGCTCTCTCCTCAGCCTTTCAATATCGCTTCGGTCTCTATGGGTGCAGGACAGATTTTCCTCTCCAATAAGGGAAGGGAAAGGATTAAGAAACTCAGATTTGGCAGAGTAATGGAAAGAGATTAGAGAATACAAGTAATTGGTATGGGGATGACAGCTCAGTTCTAATAGCACATGAAAGCACTTTGGAAAGAATTTGAGAGGTCAAAATATGAAATTACTTTCTACCATATTGCTAGTTTTTCCTGGCTGCTGTAAAAAAAAGCACACCAGAGGGCCATTTTCCCCTTCTACTTCAAAAATTATTGTTTTTCTCATTAGAAAACCACCACA
The DNA here is from genome assembly GCA_024865655.1 of Emberiza elegans. NCBI lineage: Eukaryota > Metazoa > Chordata > Aves > Passeriformes > Fringillidae > Emberiza > Emberiza elegans. The sequence goes on along the minus strand of JALJVW010003023.1, from coordinate 58,749,354 downwards.
TAAAATTTTGTGGTATGCCATATCTGATTCTACTCTCTCTAGCATTTCTGAGAAGAGATCACTAACTACAAGTGCAATATCTTTTTGAAGTTGCACTGCCATGGAATGCCTTGAGCAGGGAGAAAGGCACAGTCCAGGTGTTGAAAGCTATTTTGGAATAGGAAATGTTCAACTTACTTCATTTCACCAGGCATTCAGAAACAAGTATTATTCCTTTTTAACACAATAGTGCTGCAAAGAACAATTTTAAATTGATTTGACATTGCTATACTGTAGTAGTCTTCCAAAATCCATGCTGAATTAAATGCTTTCAGCATATAACTTCTCATGGTCCCTTGTAGCTCAGTTTTCTATGGTTCTCCAACCACAGCAATTTCCCCATGTTTCTCTAGAGAGATTTCCTTCTATATTTCCATAGTATAGCCTACAATTACTTCAAAGTGCAGTAAAATCAAATAAGCATGGAAGCCTGTGCAAAGATCAAAGAAGACCTTATTAACAGTTGTTCTGTATGCGGTTAAATCTTGCAAGAATACAATTCCAGAAAGTCAGTGTTATAAAAATGTGTCTCCACTGCAAGCCACTATTCCCAAAGCTGGGTGCTTGATCTGTGTGAAGGTTAAGGGGCTGCCCCTCGTGTGCTGGAGTCCAGAAAGTCACATGCAGGAGACAGGCACAGGGCTAAAATCTTTTGCACTACTTTTGCACTACTTTTGCACCACTTCCACTGCAGCAAGTGAGATTGGGTTACACCAACAGGTACCAATACAACAGCACAGGAACTGAACCCCCTCTTATTACAAGCTGATGTGAAGAGCTGCATAGGGAAACCATTTGCAGTACACAGTAACATGTTTTTATTGGCCCAAATAAAGCACAGGAAACATAGTAAATATTTTCAAGTGCCACCTCCTGGCATTTCATTTATTATTTACATAAATACAGCTATTTTCCATTTCATAGAGCAGATGAAGGGCTCTAGAAATTGCATAAATCTCATCTGCTGCCTGGCCAACAGTTGAGCAGAATTCAAAGCTAGATGTTACCACATTTTGTGCACAGCACAGATATTGCACCTTTCTCCTGGGAAGTTCAGAGACCTGCAAATGTGAATGAAGTCTGTGTAAATCCATATGAAGTAGATGCAATCAGTGGAGAGAATTCCCTTACTTGCAGGACCCACCAAGGACAATAGTTACCAATTCTTGGTTCCACTGCAGACCTCATGATAAATATCTTGTGAACACTCCAGCTCCTGGAGCCAAGAGATTGCAGGAGAATATAAGTTCTATTCAGGAATAAAACTGGTTATGTGTGCAGTTCTGGAAGGCAGTGCTGAGAACCTGAAAATGAGAGCCCTCACCAGCCTAGAAAGCAAAGAAACAAGAGGTACTTTCAGAAATATTTTTTTAATCTCAGTGGCTGGTGAAGTGAAGAGTTGGTTAATTAATTTGCATATTGGGGCTTGGCAGCATTGCAAGAGCTGAATGATGAGGCCAGCATCTGACAGGAACTCTCTGATGCAGCTGGCAGGAAATCCCAGGCTTTCTCACTCCTAACTCCTGCCTGGAAATTGCTTCACTGATCAGTACATCTGATTTTTACTGATGATACATACTAAATATGGGACTGGAGCCTCTGATTTGTTTTGGTTAGTTATTCCTGTTTTGATTTTAATGGTGCTGTCACTTAATGTGAAATCCCTCTATATGGCTTTTTTCCATGCAGAGTTGAAATGTCTAGAATGTTGTGAGAAACAATTTTATAGACTTTGAGAAAAAACAAAATTAATTTAATGATGTGAGAAAATGATTCAATATAACCATGAGTTTTTAGGACAAATTATTGGCCTTCTGCAAAAACTCCATCCAAGATTTATACTGCCTACAAAACCCACTAATGATATTGAGGCAATAGTCTTATGAACCAGGCTAAAAGAAATTATAAATCTAAATGAGCACATTTGAGCATGAGCCTGCCATTTTCCCCAGACAGAAACAAGATTTATTGTGAGAGTTATGAAACTTTGGACCCCATAACACATTAAAGAATCCTATTTATGACCATGCAGCTAGTTCTGAATTATTATGCTTATTTTAAACATTTCTTTTGCAAGATTTATGTTGTGGTCATTTTACAACTTTCAGGGATGAAACTTGCTATTCATGACCACAGCACAGAAAAAAAATTCTTCAAATTTTTGTTTTCAATACAATCAGTCACACTTCAAAACCAGAGAGGTGAAAAAACTGTTATTCTTATTTTAGGATATCCTCACACCTATTAAAAGATGTTGTGACCATGCTTAGCTTTAAAAATGACTTGATTTTAGAAGCTATGATTTTATATCCTCACTCCCTGAGCTATTCAAGTTCACTATTTACAATACTGTTTTTCAAATATAAATGTCTTAGAATTATTTCATGTGAAAGGCAGTTGTTGTAAACCTAAGTAACTTTCATTGAATTATTTTCTTGCTGGTGGAAAAAAAACATTCCATTTGAATAAAAATAATTTCTAATTTTTCCAGATTTCTCCGGCAAATTAGTTAGAATTGGGAACAGAGTGTTGCTTAAGAGCGAGGAAAAGAGGGAGTGATTCTCATGTCCTATTGTCTAAGGATGCCAGACATCTAATATTTGAAGAATTAACTGGGAGAAGTGTTCTTGATATCTTGATACCTCCTGGACAAACCATAATTACTTGTCTCTATAGATGGACTAGATAACCAGCATGTGGCACTGGATTATAGCTGGATCAATCTAGCTTTGGTTTAGAATTTTGTTTTTTAAACAAAAAGAGTAACCAGACCTTACATGTGGGGGCTTTAGCTTGTCACAGCTCCCGCGGCTTGCAGACTCCCACCTACTTAGTGCCTGAAAATATGAAATGGAGTTCTTTCTCAGTGTTTCCAGGTGATCGAAGGCAGGGCAGAAACAAGAACAAAACTTCTATTGTTTAAACTGTTTTAACTACAGCAAAGTCCCACAGCAGAATTCCAGGTGAGATAGTATGGACAAATTACTCTTAAACTTTGTCATGCAGAAGGATCCAGTGACACCTCTGAGGTGTTGAAAACATTTTGCTGTCTGGGCAGGACAATGCATGAAAGAAGATAGCAGAATGTTCCCTACATGCCAACCTATATATGGTCCAGTATGTGGAGTCACTGGTGGTATCCGGGCCATACTGACAAGGAGAAGCTCAGCACTCCAGCAGGGAGAAGGTTAGACTGAGCTTCATTTATTTAAGCTGGTCAAAGATTATTTTTTTTTTTATACAGAGTAATGTCACCATAATTCTTAACATTGACATGATTGTGTTTGGACAAAAATACTTTAAAAATTGTGTGAGATGTGACTGCCTTCAATAACAGGGAGCTGGAACCAGTTATTTGGAAGTGTGGTTCCCACCTCTCATCAGATATTTTATGTGTCTGTATGTCTGCACCAGTAATTAAAAATAACCAAGCTCAAAAGTCTGCACAGTTCCCCATTTGATGTTGCAAAATCATAACCAGCTTTCTTTTGGAAAGAAACTACAGCTGAATTAAAGTGATGTTGGTCTCAAATCATATTAACTTGTAGAGCTTTGTGCACAAAAGGACCACTCACACAGTTGTTCCTATGAGGCATAACACAGAGTTTGGTCCTTTTTAGGAAACTCATTACTTAACAATACATTGTTGTGTTTGATTGAATTGGCTCAGATAAGCCTGGCAAGGCTGCAAGAAAAGTCTGTGTTGTCATGCCAAATGTTTGTCAACCTGTGTGCGCCTGTGCTGAGGTCTGATAAGGTTATCCATGGTGCATATGCTTCTCATCAAAAGGTTACATTCATGTACTGTCCATACAGGCTTCAGGGTGGTGGCATTTAAAGCTGAAAAAACCCATCTGGAAAGGAAATTCTGCCCTAGCACGTGGCTAGAACAGGCACCCCTTGCCCTATTCTGCTCATGTGCCTGTGACTGGTTACACTGTCTCTCCAAAAGAGTGGGACAGCACCCCTTTCAAATTCATCCTCTGTCTATTTTGTGCAGCACTTACGGAGACAAAAATGTGGGTTTGCACATTTTGGGGATTGATGAGGTGATGGAAGCAACTTCCTCTTATCTCTCTCTTTTAGTCACCATACCAGAAAAGAGGGACTTACCTTTCTCAAAGTTGTTTTGAAATGAGCCTGGACCTGCTTCTGTTCCTGCACATCAGGTACATGCTGAAAATGCTGCATTCCTGGAAGTGTACGAGGCCAGTTTGGATAGGGCTTCGAGCACCTTGGTCTAGTGGAAGGTGTCCATGCTCATAGGAGCTAGATTATATTTAAGGACCCTTCCAAAACAAACCATTCTATGATTCTCTAATGTGACTGCTGGCCATATCTGACCAGAGGCCTTAAAGAGAAGGCTCTGTCTTTGGCTAGGGACAATATATCCAGCTCACCAGTCTTTTGTCCAAACATGTGCTGGCATTCATATTTAGGCATCTGCTAGATTTTGCGGTCTTTTGAAAGCTCATCCCAAGCTGGGGACTTCTGGGCTGTGGATGGTTTTCAGTGATGCCATATGAGCTCTTAGTTTAGGTGCCATTGCAGGTTCTTTGATTCTCTTGCCAAAGTAGGGAATGCTAGAAAATTTTCCCTACCCAAAGCATGGGTACACTGGAAAATTAGGGATATTGAACTCTCTGTCAGTCCTGATTAAACCTAATTGGAACACAAGTATTTAATTGTCTTAAATTAGTTAAATAACTTATTTTTTTTTTTAAGATAGTAATACTGGTACAATTCTTACTGTTTACACAATTATGTCAGGCTAAAAAGTGCTTCATGTTTGTACATGTACACAGGAAGGGATACTGGCAATTTTGTTCATATTGAGCTACTGTACCTCTTTATATTAGACTTACCTAAACAATTCATTCCTAACATCTTTTATAGATTTCTGAGTTGCCACTACTCAGGTTTTGTTTCTGGCTCTCTGATGTGCAGGTGTAGTGGGTTGCTAACCAGCACAGCGGGGTGTTGCATTTTTTAAGGATAAGTGCACATTTCTGTTGCTAGAATAGAGGTCTGAAGTCACACATGCTTGCAAAAGGTCAAGTTTGCTAACCTGGTATTCGTCCGCACCTGTTTTACACTGGTTTCTTCCTTTGGTCTAAAAATGTTCCATTTTTTAGGCAGCTCCATTTCATATGCTGTTATCTCCATGAATCTTCTTTTCACCATTTTGTCATTACTGTATACAGATGTAGAAGTGCAGGAAGTGTCCTAGATCACCCTGATTTCTCTTTTTCCCATTATCTATTTCTTTCTTCCTGTTCTCATTCCCTAGACAGCTATTAATTTGATACCTGGCAGATTTCCATGTTTTGAGATGCCTTCCCCAACTAATTTCTTAACACCCAACTTCTGATTGCCTCTCTCTTGGCAAAATGCCTCTCTGATGTCAAGAAGAAAATAAAATCTCTGAACCTATAGTATCAGTTCTTACCTGGAAGGTTTTGTTTGCCAGTCTGAGGACTTTTTTTTTTTCCTGGTTTTATATCCTGTAGAAAAAAAAATGTTGAGACAGCTGGTTGTTTAGGAACAGATGCTCTTAGTATCTAGCAATAAGAGCTTTCCTTCCTTGGCTGGGCAAGTTCGTTTTCCTCTGAAGGACTGAAATAGTACTGATTCAAGAAGCCCATTTTTGTAAAAAGTTTCCAGATCAAGGTCCTTTGTGAGTTACCATCTCCAAAAGCAGGTGATGAAGAGGAAGCCATCTCTGAGTCACACGCTGGGCAAGCACATGACATGGTTCATGGTGCCATCTCTGCTCAATCTGCGTAACCAGACACGGCTCAAAAGTACCTTTCTTGGCTTACCTTCATTTTTTTGGCTGAACACGAGTCTATTTGTCCTTCCTGTTTAGACAACTGCAACTTGTTTGCCCAGGAAGAAAATTGCTTTGGTAGCCTTAAGTTTGTGGCAAAAAGCTGTGGAGAGCAATGTGTCTGCTCTGCTGCAACCTCCCATAACATCCCTGTATGTGCTTCTGCTGTAATTCCTCACAAGTGAAAAAATGGGGTGGAGACCAAGACCTTTGTCTCTTAATCATTGCGGGCATTCAGACATAGAGAGAAGCTTCATGCCACCCCCTGAGTGAGAGCGGAGCTACCGATTTGTGTCAGTCATGTTCTGCATGTTTATACATGAGAGTAGCAGCAATTGCTACTTTTTGAGGTCCCACAGATTTGGTAAAAATGCCTTCAGGAGTAGCTCCCTCTGCACCTTCCCCCCACTGCTGGATGTTGCTTAGAGCCACAATCCAGCCCTTAGACTGCAAATGGCTTAGAGCAGGGATTATGTTTTTCTTTTATGTTAAACAAGAGCAACCCACACTGAGTGTGCTCATTAAAAAATCATGTTGTTCGGCACTGTTCCCTTGGGCTATGGTTAGAGCTTTGCAATTTAACATGCAAAAGACAGGTTGGATTCTCAGGCCAGTCAGGCTCAGAAAGGGATGAGTGGATGGCAAGACAGCATGTTGGAAGAATAAACCCCATACCCACGGTGGGGCAACAAGCCTTCAACAGGAGATGTTCATAAAAATGTGATTGCTTAAATTAATTTAGAAAAACTCCTAACAGGTGTTAAAGAATGACTGTTACTTTCAACCAGAAAGATAAGTTCTTGGCCATGCTGCCTTGAAAATCACATTAAAAACCAAGTTAAATAGTACCTTTGTGCCATTACTAGAAGGTGCATTTCCCATCCTTCCCTATCAAGGAAGCTTACCCTTCTCTAAAGTCCACATGCATAGGTGGATAAATAACATAGGAAAGAGGAAAAATTGCTAAGAGTTAATCATGTTATACATTGTATTCACTTCATAAATGACCCTAATAATTTTGCTGTGGGTGAAGGGCATGAGGGAACTAGGAGAGATAAAATATGTTATATCTATAACAGTTCAAGGATTCCATAAAATAGATGCACCACCTGAGCTGAACACAGAATGATGTTCTGAGAAAAACATTGAGACTTCAATTTTTTTCCATCCTAAATATGAGGAGTTTTAAATGAAGAGAACAGGATTCCACACACACAGTTTCTGCTTCAGATGTTTTGACCAGTTTCAGCCTCTCCGGGCAACCTCTTCCATGCAAGGTCATCCTGTTGTAGCCTCTTGTTTTGGCTGCCCCCACAGTGCTCCTGCACCAATAAAGTTGCACTGGGCTGTGTGCAGGAGAGATATCTCCAAAGAGAATTAAGGCACAAAGGAGGGAGAAGTGAAACCTCCCCCATTCTAATGGAGGCTGCAAAACCAATTGCATTAATACTCCCTCAATTACTTAGTGTATCATTTTAAGATGAAATTTGTTAAGCAACTATCTCTGCATCATTATCATGATGAGGCAGTTCAATAGTTAGAGCCTCAACACTCTACCAGCCTGAACCTAGGGAGGCAGAATAAAAACTTCACTCTTAAAATTGCAATTGTGCGGTTCACTGCTGGGATAAAAAAAGATTAAAACTTCTAAGTAGTTGGCAGAGACATGGACATCAGACAAAAGTGGTGTCTCTGTTAGATTCAGGATACAAGATTAAAAGAATATAAGTAACAGAAGAGTTAAGCATCATTTCTCTGCCTTGGTGGTCATAATACCAACTATCTATGAGATATTCAGAGATGATCCTCAGAAAAATTCTACCTAGTCAATTTTCAAAAATACAGACAATTCCCTACATTCCTCCCACTCATACAGGTAAGTATGCCAGAGAATCTGGGGAAGGAAGCCAAAGGTATTGAAAGAACACTTAAAGTAAATCCTATTGGAATTCACTCAGAGTGAAACCTACTGAAATCATCCTTTGAGGACATCAGAACAAAATGGGCTAAGAAACTCCAAGCCCTGGAAACACGTTGGCATCTAACGATCGACTTGTGAGATTTTTTTCCTCCTTGTTGCTTTTTGCATTGATATTGTTGTACATTAAAGTCCAGATCAGATATTAATGGGCTGATCAACTGTGTTTACAGCAAGCTGTTGCCTTTAAAGTACTTTCTTTTTTCCTTCTCCTCTGCAAGGTGGACACAAACCCTGCTGCTTCCTGTAGGCTTGATCTGCAGGAAAGGAATTAGAAACTGTTTTGTTGGAAGGCAGGGAAAGAAAAAGGAGAACAAAGGTCTCATTATTATCCTTTTGAACGTGAACAACTGCACTAAGGACACAGTGGGCTGTCCTGGGGTCAGTATTGACAGAACCTACAAGCTTTGGTGTGTGCATGAGGGAACCATTTGCCTGCAGAAATCTTGCTGCTGGAAAAGAATGATGGACTAAACTAAACTTCTCTACTTTGTGCTAGTAAGCAGGCATGTTACCAGCTGCTGTAGCACTCTGTATCACCAGCACCAGTGGTGACCTGACTTTGGGAACAGCACAGGAGAGCTCCTTCCTGAGTCCAAACAAGGGATCCCCCCCTTCCCTCCTGGGAAACCTCAGACACGTTTTGAAACAATTCCTTGCTTGCGACTGGGAAGAAAAACATTTGGATTTAAATTCACCAACAGTTTGGCCTGCCATGACACCACCCGGAGATCATTTGTAATCACTATATTTAGTAGGTTAGTGTACACCCCTTCCAACAGTTGCAGAAGAACTGATGATAACTACCAAGAAAAGAGTGTCTTGATTTATAGCAATACTAAGAAAAGTGTTTAATTGTTTACAAAGCCGTTAAAGTGCTTTTCTTAATGTAGATGAGTTCAGCAATAAAAATTGGAGATAATCATCAGGAATCTGTTTTAGAGATGCACTACTTTATTCTTCTGGAAGCAGAAAAGTTACCTACTGGTGCATGCCAGGACAGTAGGGCAGTGTCCTTTCCATGGAGTTTCCTTTCCCAAGTGTTATTTTATGCCTCAAATGCTAAAAGATGTTTTGCTGCTGCTCCATGGGAGAAAGGTGTCCTGTAGAGCAGAGTATGCAGGCAGAAGTGGACCAATATTTTCCAGCTGGAACTAGGTTGTTGCTATAGTAACACTCAAATGATAGACAGATTTTCTGAATGTGCAGTGGTCTACTGTGATAAGAGGGCTTCCTGGATTCCTACCAAATTGTTCCAAACTTGCTGGAGTGCAATACATGAAATGCCACATTTTTGAAATAGCACAAGCAAACAAAAACCAGCACAATAACCAAATAATTTTTTCCCCCTAGCTTTCAAATAAAAACTGCACTTAACACATGGCATTTATATTCCTAGACAATATCTTCCTGACAATCTCTTTTTAGTGCACTGGCATTCCAAATGACAGACCACACTCTAAGTTTAACACCACCTACAGATAGATTTAATACACAGCATGCAAAATCTTGCGTGCACACGTCACTAACTCCTTTGGAGTTTTATTTTTGGGTGAATGCAGCCTGTGCACTGGTGAGAATCCCATTGAGTCAGTGGAGCCTTGCAAGAGCACACCACTCTGTTCAGGGCTATATTTTGCAGCACAGAGACCTTAGAGATAGGCACATGGCGGAACAGATATTACGTTCATAAACCATCCAAAGAGAAGTTTCCCAGGGGCCACTTCCATAAAGTATAAAACACACCGCCCTTGGTCACATCTCCCTTGCACACACTCTGCATGTGGTTTTCATTCAAAGCAGTTTCCTCCTCTGCTCTTCCTTCTTGCTCTGCTCCGAGGGAGGAGGGTTCAGGATTTTGGATTTCCAGGAAGAAATCTTTCTCTGAGCACAGCCGGGGCTCGTGAGCATTGCAGAGACACTTTGGCTGTGTCTCTTCATCATCCATTAGCTCTCAGTGGGAGTGCTACTGCACAGTCTGCAGTCTGCAGCTGACAGTGTGTGTTTAATATCCCTTTGCCCCAGTACCCAATCCCCCCAGCATTTCCTCTCCCTAGCAAGCTGCTGCCAATTATATTGGTGAAATCTTCCACTGGACTCAGCCAGATTTTTGTAAAGGCAATTTCATCCCCATTGAAATATATCCAAGACAGAGGTTTTGACCTGTTTGTGTGTATGAAATATAGTGTGTACTTAGATTACCCCCACTACCCTTTGACTTGTAACCTAGCTATTACTAGTGCCTTTATCCTCACAAGAGATGTGGGACATAGGAAAGTTTTAACAGCAGCTTTGATGTAAAGGTAGCTGTTAACTTGGAGACCTTTGCACAAAATGTTAAAAGAGAAGCCTTGAGCCTGAAACCAATTTTCCTCATTTCAGGGCTTAGATCTTATGCACACAGTCTTTCTGCTATCAAACATTTCTAGATAATAAAGAGGAAAGATTTCCTACACCTGTGTGACAAAATCTCATCGATTGCAAGAGGAATTACATGTGCTGAAGGGTGTCAGAAACACTAAATCACGTGCATGCCTAGATATGATAACAGATATATAATTCAGGAATGGATTAATACATTAAAGAATAGCTTGGAATTTGATTAAATAGTTAAATGTATTTGTTTGTTATTTTGGGGGGTGGGGGGGAGTTCAGTTGTCTTATTTCTTAAGATTGCTTTGGAACATTTTTTTTCTTGCTTACTTGGTTTATACAACTTTGATAATGTCCCACAACAGGGCTTAACTAAACAAAAAGATTAATTGCCTTTATGATTCACAAGGCACTCTGGATAATTAATTACTCAGCATTTATGGTTTGGCTTGTGGTCATCAATCGTTCAAAAAATTCATGTTTGTAAACATATCCTTTGCAGCTGGTCTTCTTATGTCAGACTTCAAAATGACTAGTGGAGATATGACAGAGCTATAAATGTCTTCCTTTAAAATTTACTGGTTGTGCTTCAGTTTATTTCTTGTGGGAAAAATTAAGCAACAGATGTGGCAGGGCAGGAGCTCTAAGGAAGAATGGTAAAGCATCTTGAATGGTTCTCAAATGTATTTTCTTTTTCTCTTTTTGTTATTAGATGTTGGAATCCTTAACTACTCTTTGTTATGCCTTCTGTCTGTGAGCATTAGTTGTGATTGTAAGGTGACTTGAAAGAAGTCTGAAATGAGACCTGTGGCAGAACAAGAAGAAAAGCTAACCAACACAGTTAGTATCTACTAGCTCTGCCCCGCAGGGGAAGGCAGTGTAAGAACCACGGATCCTGAAGAAATAGGCTTTATTTTCAGCAACTCCATGGCTTACAAAAAGAATTCCTAATACTCTCCATGGTAAGACTTAAGACTATCTGGTCATTAGATAGCAGAAATCACAACCATCTGAGCTAGAGTTTTTCATTGGGGTTGATGTATGAGATGTGTCCCACAGCCAACTGATTCTCCCACCACACAGTCCTGATCATCACCACCCAGGGCTGCTCAATGCCCTGAAAGGGGCAGAAATTCTGTGAGGGAAATGAAATGTCTTCTTATAAAGTTAAGGATCAAATGATCTTTGAGACAGACTCATCTTCAGATTGCTTGAGTTATGTTATTTCTTCATTTCCTAAGTTGCAAACATTTCCATTTCAAGCTGTGCGCTTTTTACCAAGTGATTGACAGCCACTATATGTATGCATAAATGTATGCAAATACTGAGAGCGTATGCAGCATCTATTTTTAGAAATGATACAGGAAAAGGCAACTGAACACCATTTCTATTTAAATTATAGTGTCAGTTCATTGCTTTTTTAAAGACTAACTTGTGCTTTTAAAATCAGATGCCAGCTACTATGCCACACAGTGAAACTTTGATCTGCCTTAAGTGTAGGCTGCAGCTTTAGTATAGACCTGTTGAAGGACTTATATTTAGAATTAGAAGAACCTTCCTGGTTGCCATGAGACATCTCTGCAGGCTATGCTGAAAGGGCTGACTTATTCTGGGAGGTCAGGACAAGGGCTTTTGAACAAGAGTAGGTACAATTTCAGTGACTCCAGAGACTCCACATGCAAATCAATGTAAATCTTATGCTTGTTTACTTTGACCTACTGTGTCAGAGAGATTTCTGTACTGCAGTTGTCATACCCTCAGGTATCTCTGTCCCAGGGTTTGTGGCCCTATCTCCACGTATCTCCTTTCCTCCTAATATTCTACCCTGTCATTAGGGTAAGCCATGAACCCCCCAGACCTGGTATGTGCTTTCCAAGCCTGTTTTGGAGGGGCGGAAGAAAAGGAGTCCTTAGTACAAATAGTTTTTTAGCTTAATAATATATTAAAAGGTAAGCAAACTTGCTTGTCTGCTCTCTGTAAGACTTGGACATGCTCAGAGGTGGCAGTGTTAGCACCCTGTCTTGCATCATCTGAACCCCCAGTCTCCTACTGTCATATGTACAATCCACACCACTTTGGGGGCAGGAAGGAGTCAAGAGGCGTTTAAGGCTTAAAGTGAAACAATTTCCAGATACTGAAGAGTTGCCTGCAGCATGCAAACAAGACAGGCCACACTCTCTAAGGCTGGGTTCATGGAGTCCTATACTAAAACAGCCTACAATGTGCATAGAAGAAGCAGGGAAATTATCTGTATTTGTCTTTGCTTGCCTCAGATCCTGGTGTGCCATGTTATTATTGGTTCATTTTTGCTGCAGCTTAGAGAAGAGGGAAGCAGCTGGAAGATTGCCCTGCACAGGGGCAGTTCTGACAGCTCCAAAATCTGGTTGGTAGTGTCAGTTCTTCCCTGGTGAACAGGTTAAGCAAACAGCAGGCTCTGAGGAGCCTTGGGAAGCCCCATGCAAGGAAACACTTGAACTCATAAGAACAATAAAGAAACCCTTGAGTACCACTGTAGGGCATTTTTTATGCATGTGGAAGGAAGAAGTGGGTAGCTTGTGGTGACAGGACTCAGAGGCTTGGATGCTTGGCAGCAGTACTGAGGTACACAGAAAGAATCCAGGGGGAATAAATCAACAGCACTGCATTATGTGTTATGAAAAATCTACAGAGAGGTTTAACACAGCTATCTCAATGAATGCTGTGAGCGAGTTTCAGCATAAATTACCCAGTCAATTCCTTCTCTTGCTGATGCACATAATAGGAATGGAGATTTTGCATGGCTAAATATAGAAGGAACGTGGGGCAGAGATATTTTGTACACCTTGACTAGAGCTTGCAGTTTACACAAGTGTCTATGTGTCAGAGAGAGTACCACTCAGAATACCATAGTTTTGTCTGCCATTTAGGGCTGGCCTGTGTTAGAGGGCCTTTATCCTGCTATTTTCACTAGCACACAAAGATACAAGCCCTTTTTTGAGTGTCTTACATCTGTTTCTGGAAGCTGCAGTTTATGCAGTTTGAAAGTACCATTTGTACTAGAGAAACTCATTTTGCAGCTGGAAGCAGAATAAGCTCTACCACTAGAAGCACCTCTAACTGGTATGATTACATGGGGTCTCAGGAAAGTAATAATGGCTCCTTTACTGGTGCAGCTAAAGCTGCAAGACTTACTAGCCTAAACAAATCTTTAGATGCACTTTTCCCACTCCAGCTGTTTTCATCCATAACACTCCCAGAGTTCTCAGGTCCTTCACTACAACATGGAGTGCAGTGAGGGAGATGGAATTGAAAACCACATCTGCTTTCTTTCTGAGTACCAAACTAGGGGAGTGGGCACGGTATGTAACAATGGTTTATTTTCAACCAGCCTGATTACAGTGACAAACACTGATTAATCTGCACGTGTGAATAATGCCTTTGCATTCTGCCTGGAAATAAGCTCGTTCTGTAAGCATGGCCTGAGCTTGCCAGCCCTCCTTCAGCACACAGCTCCCCCCACAACCCCCAGATCACTGCACACACTCTCCTGCTGCCTTGTAACCACTGGAAAATTGTCTGCCCACGTTCTGGAGGACACTGTTTCAGCTAGAGCCTTGCCAAATGCACAGTGCCTCTGCATAAAGAGAACAGACAGGAGAGAATTTACTTTAAATGGAGCAAACTTAATTACAAAAGAAGAACTTTTCTGGGGTAGAATGATGGCTTTCTCATGGCTTTTTCTGCTTCCAGGATTCTTTTTGCTTAATTTATTTTTAGTTTTTTTTTAATATGGGCGTGGTGCCTGAGGGCTTGGCTTGGGAGAGGCGAGTGCTGCATGCATGTGGCCAGCCTAAGCCACAATCTGACACATCCTTCACTTTCTCAGAGCTTGAGTTTGAGGGTTTGTGTTCTGGGAGCCTCCCTATTCAGTGGGGAGCTATTCAATACAGTGATAGAACATGGGGAGAGATTTATCTCATCCTGAAATAAATGCCTATTAGCTGGTCAGCTGAATGCCTTCCATACTCCAGTGAGTACAAAGAGACAGAGAAGGAGGTAAGAAATGGTCAAATCAAACTGAATACAACAGCTATAGACATTTTTATTGATTCTCATCAGGGACAGCATTAATTAGCTGGGATTACCATAATTTTGTGGATGCCAGAGATTCAAAATTTCTGCAAAAGTCAAGAAACCAACATTGATTTGTGCACGTATTTAAGATACCTGAGAAAAGAGGTATCTCTGTCTATCTACCTAAGACGCTCCAGGACTGAGAAGCTCAGTTATATAGACATGAACATTGTTTCTAAGTATTTTTAAGCATATGATCTCACAGATTTTTTTTTCCAAAAGTGTCAGAGACCTGTTCCTAGCAGTAGAATCATAGAATCATGGTATCATAGAAGAGTTTGAGCTGGAAAGAACCTTTTAAGCTCATCTAATCTCATCCCCTGGCAATGAGCAGGGGCATCTTCAACTCAATCAGGTTGCTCAGATCCCCATCCAAATTGATCTTTAATGTTTCCAGGGATGGGGCATCTACCACATCTCTGGAAAATCTGCTTCAGTGTTTTACCACCCTCATTGTAAAATTCTTCCTTATTTCTAATCTACATAATCTTATCTAAATCATAGCTAAATAAACAATGATCAGCTGATTTGCGAGTCCTCCAGTGCTTAAATGAGTAGCAAAGTTTTGAGAATTTGGGGGAGGAGGAGAAGGGGCTGTGCCTGGAGTATTTGGAGATCAAGATCTGAAGTACTCTGCATGATGTCCTGGAAGTCTCAGGACAGACTCTCCAGAGTGAAAGGAGGTGATTTGTCTTCCTTTTCTTAATTTCATTCATTACTGCAAGTTTTGTTCCATTATAATGAATACTCAGCTCTTGTATGAAAGTATATTTGTACATACATACTCCTTTTCTGGTCCAGCTCTTTTGAATACATTAGGAATTGTATCCAGAGACATTATTATATGGAGGGGATTATATCTCTGAGGACTCTGAAAGTAATCAGAAACAGTAGATGAAGTGGATAGAGAGAACCTACTCCCAGCTGGCTGCAATCCTATTCCATATGGAATATGTATGTGTTCCCTATGGAACATATGTGGTGCCACTGAATTTGCTGCAAGTACAGAATAGTTCCATACAAATACCAACTATCTGATATTTAATCGTACACATTCAGTAGTTTGTGCTCTAAAAGCAGGGAAAAAAATTAATTCCCTTCTTTGACCTGACCTTTAAGCACTGAAACCTGTACCTGGCCCACATCCAGGCTTAACCCCTTCAGATATTTCACAATTTTTAAAAGCAAGGCTATCTTCTATTGTAAAAAAATACAACATATACACAGACTGTCTCTTTGTTGTTGCTTTGGGCAGAGAGAGGAAAAAAACCCACCAGCTGTTCTAGGGGGTAGGGTAAGATGCTTGCAAGGGACTAAATTCTCTTGTATAAGGACACTGCTGATTTTCTGCCTAGATATTACTTCCCTGTCTACTGTGTGCTGCTTGTCCATTACAGAGGAATAGTGATGCTCAAATGCCCTGAAGTATGACAGAAATGAAGGTCATGGAACAGATATAGTTAACTCCTATTCTTTGATCCAACTTTGAATAAAGACCCACCTGGAAGATTGCTGCATTGTGGCTGCATTCTTTGCCCACCAACAGGGATGGAAAAAGCATGTGAGTTTTCAGAGATGTCAGAATGGGCATCCTTTCTTCAGGTTAATGTGTTTATCTTGTTTTGAGGACAAATGCAAATAAAGCACCTGAAACGATTACACTGCAAGTGTAATTCATAGCTCTGCCTCTAAAATCATGTGGCCATCCATGAAATAGGATGCTTCTGACTTCAAAACATATTTTCTCCTATGAAGATCAAACCCTTGTATTTTGACTTAGTGTATATAGTACCATAAATTGGTAAACATGTTTTATAGACAAAAAAATATTTTTTTTACTCTGTTGGAGAAAGTAACATGGGGGGATTTTGAATGTCTTCTGTCACCACAGCTGCTCTGTTTCAATACAACCCAATACCTTGCAAAAGAACCTGCATCACCTCCATCTCTTGCATCTCTGTGGTACTTCCAGAGATGTGGCAAGTCACAGCTGCTGCCATAGACCTGCCAATTCTTTATGTGATACCCAACAGCTGTTGGAAGCTGTGTGTTAAAACTCATGCTGGGATTTGAATTTCTATGTACTCTTCCTCAGGAAGTGAAAACTGCAAAGCAATCTTTATGTCCCCTAACTCGCAGGCTGTGCTTCCTTATTAATAGGGATTCCACTTTGGCTGAGAATATGCACTACAGCATGCTGTTATTCTTAATTTCTTAATTTATTTTTTTTCACAAAACTACATTTTGGCATGCGATCACTGCCTCCATCTGCCTACTACACATGCCCGTGCTTTCAGTTACAAAGCACTCTGATTTATATCTTATGTAAAAATGCAGAGCTTCAGGAACACATCTCAGGAGGGCTGCGGCTTTCTCAGGACTGGCAGCATCTGTATTCCTCTGCCTCTGCCAAACACCATACAGAGGGCTCAGTTCCAACACCATTAGTGCTGCTGAAGCTGATTTCTGGCTACTGCTACGTTTTTCAAGGGCTGCTGAGGGCTGTATCCCCAGCTGGAGAGTTGAGAACCCAGAGACAAGGTGCAGAGAGGAGCAAACAAGGAAGCTACAGGTAGAATATTGCTCACCAGTCTAAGCAAGTCTCTGCCAGACAGGGTCCAAAAAACTGCAGGAAATTCAGAAAAGGGCAACAAAAAATATTTAAAGGACTTGAGGGATTCATTTCCAGAGGAGATTAAAGAAATAAAAGTTTAGCTCAGTATCACTAACAGACTAAGGGGGAATAGAATAACTCCATAAAAGCCTCTGCAGGTGCAAAGAAATAGAGAAACCTTGTTTAAAATGATTTAAGGAATAGCTAGTAAAAAAATAGTGGCATTGATTAAAGGAAATGTAGTCAAAACTCTTGGAAGCTTTTTGTAACATTGTTGTAACCAAGAGATGGATCACTGAATTCTAGAATCCAATGGAAGTTCTCTTCCTTTGATAATTTGAAAAACAGACTGGACAAAGTTATCAGTACTAACTGGGAATGAACAAGATAAATATCATATGGAAAAATATGTCCTTTTTTTTTAAGAGGTAGGAACACACCGCTAAGAAGGGGGTGTCCCTGTGCAGCAGAGGTGCAAAGGAGACTTTAATGGCTCTCTCAGTGTATGGCACCAGGAGCTGAGCAGTCTGACTCAGATACCCTCTGTTTGATCCACATATGCGTGGCCATGAGACAAAACCTTTCAGACTTGTTGGTCATACAGCAATAAGCTGCTTTACCCAAGCAGATTTCTGGTGCTGGACATAATGCCAGTCCCAGTGGTTCACATTTCAGACAGGAACTATGTAGGAGGATGAATCCCATCCTGTCTACCACCCACTCATACCCTTTCTTTTTTTTCCTCATGTGGTGCTGAAGTAACCCTGATGAGCAGAAGAACTGCACTGAACAGATCTGGTGCAGAAAGGTGCAAAAATGAAAAGTGCCCTCTGTTGTGGTGAAACAGTCCAAGCTGCAATAAATAGAGCTTGAGTCATCATTTGAGGATACAGGCTGGGGTGGTTCAGCCCTGCTGAAAAGCAGCTGGAGGTTCTAGTGAGAAGCAGACCAAACATGATCCAGAGTCTGTCCTTACAACAAGCCATACCTGAGCCTGTACCAGCAAGAGCACAACCAGCAGATCAAAGAAAATGATTACCTCGTAGTAACAGAGGTAATGGTACTTTTTAGGCCACACATAGAAAGAACACTGTGCCCGTTTGACAGAGATGTTGAAAAACTGGAGAGGACCCAGAGAAGGGTCATGAGGATGATGAGGGGATTGTAGAATATGACATGAAGAAATCTTGATGAAATTGGCTTTGCTTGTTGTGGAGAATGAAAGGCTCCAGGGGGATGTAGTCGCAGTTTTTCAATACCTGAAATGCAGCTACAGAGTTGATGGATGTCCTGACAATGATGCATAGAGTTTCATCCAGAGAAAGTCTGTCTGAATATAAGAAATAATTTTTTGTTGTGAAACAATTAAAACACTGGCTAAGGCAGTCCTGAAGTGGTAGAATCTCCCTCATGGCAAACATTCAACTCAGAGGTCCCTCCCAGATGAGACTTGCCAAGCTCACTTGGGTACATGACAAACATAGAATACTTCTGTCACATAGAGATGATTCTTACCCACTTTCATAAAGCATATCCCTGCATTTCTTTCCTGCAGTTCCTTAATTAGCTTTCTTTTTAAGGTTACCTGAGAAAAGACCTTAGTTAACTTGTTCCTTTCCATAGGACAGGTGAATTTTTCTTTCTAAGATCCAAAGCATGATATCAAGCCACATCCCTTTGATTTCATTGTGGCCAATTTATTTGCTCAGATCCCATATGCATTTTGCCCTAAAAGATATTTTAATATAAAGAGCACATTTCTATCCCAAATCAGTTACTTCAAAAATGTTACTTCAACCATCTCTTTTGAACAATAGCCCAAGAAAATTATCCAAAAGCTTTAGGCTACTAGATATTTGTAATGTTTGGTTTCAGTTTTCACGTTTTGTCTTTATTAAATCTTTTTCAAGCATGTTTTCACCTTTCTTCGTAAGCTAGGGAAACTTTCTTTTGAAGCATCAAATTTCTATAAGTGATTTCAGCTACTTTGGTGTGAATCAGAAGATCTGGCAAAGCTGACCTTCTTCTGTGAACTTTTCAATTCAATCAGACAATACTATTTTCAGTGTTGGACCAAGCTGCTTTTCTGGCGTATTTCCAAGGCACTGAACTTTGGATACTGAGCAGAGTAATCCACAGAAGTTCAGTATATGTTAGCAAAATGTAAGAGTTATTTCTTTAAATTCTCCTGTGGAGCCCTTGCTGGCCAGGAGCACTGCATCCAAGATGTGAGCCTTTGCTTATGAAGGAAGGCTGTGCCCTTTGAAAGAATGGAAGTGTGAGTGGTGAAAGAGGCAATGTACCCACTCTAAGTTGAACACTAATGAAGTTACCTAGCCTCAGAGGAAGAGAGTGGATGCTCCATCTTCCTCTGTCAAGCCAATATTTCTATGGACTTTTAAAACCCATACTTAATGCTGATATGCATCTTTGTAAATGTGATATTTTTCCTCCTGAGCCAAGCATATTTATCAATCCCATGAGCTGCATTTTAAGTAGATGGAGATTAGAATGTTTTAAAACAAACCAATGTGTTTTAGTGAGTTACTGAATAAATGGAATCCAGAATGGGTCTTACTTATAAAAAGTAGCTATATTAACTATGCAACCTTATAAATGAAATTGGACTTGCATATATATAAATAAGTTGAAATTTGGTCCAACATTTTTATTTTGATCTTGTCATGGTCATAAAAGGTCAGGGAAGGGAGGGGAGGGAGGGAGGGAGGGAGGGAGGGAGGAAAGGAAAGGGAAAGGAAAAGAAAAGAAAAAAGGAAAGAAAAGAAAAGAAAAAAGGAAAGAGAAAGAAAAGAAAAGAAAAGAAAAGAAGAAAAAAGAGAAGAAAGAGAAGAAAAAGAGAAGAAAAGAGAAAGAGAAAAAGAAAGAAAAGAAAGAAAAGAAAAAGAAAGAGAAAAGAAAAGAAAAGAAAAGAAAAGAAAAGAAAAGAAAAGAAAAGAAAAGAAAAGAAAAGAAAAGAAAAGAAAAGAAAAGAAAAGAAAAGAAAAGAAAAGAAAAGAAAAGAAAAGAAAAGAAAAAGAAAAAGGTCTAATGAAAAACTGGAGAAATAACCTACTAATCTACAGAAAAAAATAATCAAACACAATTTCCATAGGCTTATAAGCACACATGTATCATGGGGATTAGTGAGAAACTTAATTGTCAATGTACTGCCTTTGAGAGCTTTGCCAGATCTCCTATCTTTGACGGTTCTGATTTTCTTCTAGCTGGTGTCCCTGCCTGAGTTTCTAATGCAGCTAATTCTCAACTAAATCAAAAGAAGAAAGCTTAATTTTAATGCCCTAGAGTCTTTGCAAGTGACTTTCACATTGGAACAAACTTGAAACTATTTTAATATGGAAGAAAAGCAATTAACTTTGTCAGTAACTTTTTCACTTGCATGTTTGGTATTATTTCAGCTGTGATTTTAAATGAGTTCTCTGCACCTCACTTTGCTTCTTACTTGATTTGCCAATGAAATCTGATCTCAGTTCAGTGTTAGTCACGTCTCAGTCTTACATGAAACTAAGCTGAAGACAGGCTTTACTCCTAGCTGAGCCTACATAATTTTGATGGAATGTGATACTCAGCCACTTCACTACTCACTTGGTCAATAAACTACAATCTCTTTTGAGGTTGCAGATAAATTGAATGATTTTGAGAAAAACTAGTTGGTTTCAACATAGTATTTGTGTTTTACAGCAAATCTGTGTGCTTTGGGGCTCCTCAGTTTGTCACACTTTAATCAGGTAGGCTCTATCTAGCAATAAACAGCGATGCCATTTCCCTGTTGGTGTGGTGTGAACTCCTGTGCGCTCCTGCAGGACTGGCAAGTCTGTGCTGTGTGCACACCAAAGCTCCCTGAGGACAATAAGGAGGAAATACAATTCCTCACACATCCCAGACTTCAGAGTGTGTCTTCATCTCTGCTGCTAGCAGCTGGTGAGGAGCACGGTTCTGCATCATGCCCTGGGAGAGCAGGCTGTCAGGACACAGCTAGGGGGCTCAGGTCACTGCAGCCAAAGATAATGAGACACATCAAGCCTCTGGCACAGCAGAAGGGTACTTGAGGTAACATCAACTTTAGACATGAAAAATCGTAGAATGTTTTGGCCTGGGTTAGGAGGTGCCTTAAAGATCATCTTTCAGTCCCCCTGCCATGGGCAGGGATACCTTGCACTAGACCAGGCTGTGTAGGGCTCCATCCAAACTGGCCTTGAATGCTTTCAGGGCAACCACAAGTGCTCTGGGCAACCTGTTCCAGTGCCATACCGATCTCAGAGCCAAGAATTTCCTCCCAGTATCTAATCTGAACCTTTCAATTTAAAATCCTTCCCCCTTGTCCAATCACTACATGTCCTTGCAAATGATCTCTCTCCATCTTTCTTTTAGGCTCCTTTCAGGTACTGGAAGGCTGCAGTTAGGTCACCCCAAAGCCTTCCCCTTTCCAGATGGAACAATCCCAGTTTTCTTAGCCTTCTTAGCTCCAACAGGTTGATGTCCTTCTATGTTGGGATCGCCAGAGCTGGGTGCAGTGTTCCATGTGGTGTCTCACCAGGGCAGAGCCGAGCAGAGGAGAGCAGCGGGGCAGAATCACCTCCCTCACCCTGCTGGCCACACTGCTTTGGATGCAGCCCAGGAAATTGCTTTTCTGAGCTGTGAGCACCCACTGTCAGCTCATATTTAGCCTCTCATCCACTATCCAAAATGTCGTGTTCAGAGAAAATCATGACTGTGTTAAAAGTACATTTCCCCCCAAGTTTTGTGTTTCCCATTTGCCTTCAGTTTTCAGGGTCCCGAAAGCATAGCAGCCTTCTTCTTTTCAAGAGGTTCTTCCTTGGTGCAGAGGCTAAGTCTTATTTTTGTGAAGCTGGAAGTGAGGGGTGCTTGGAGAAAAGTGAAACTCCCTTGGTACATGTCATGCCTCCTAAGCGCAGGCCATGCCTCATGTTCCAGCAGCCCAATGCCACCAGCTATTTCCTGGCTGGCACATCTCTCCTGCCAAAGCTCAATGCTGACAGTCAGTGGCTGTCCTGAGGCACTTCATTATCCCTGTGTCCTGCCACCTACAGCTGCCCACTCTACCCTGTGATTTGCAAATTTCAGTTGTCCATGCCCACACCACAGACCTGTTGCATCTTGTCCACTGCTCATTTTCACTTGGCTGGCAGACAGGGCCTGATTTTTCACCCTCGTGCCTTCTTGGTTTGTGATCTCCTTCCATTTCCTGAAATCTCTAGGCTGTCTCTCATGTAACTGCTGAATTGAATTACCTTTCCTAGAAATCTTGGCCACACATCCTTTCTCGGATTTTTTCTCAGGAAAGAATGGCTGCCTGGGAGAAAGCTGATAGACTGACTGCAGATCCTGTTTCTCATAACATTCACAGCCCAGGGCAGGAGGCACACAATGAACTCTTTACCACCCAGGAGCTCTTGGGCTGCACTCATGCCAAGGCTCAGTCCTGAGTTAGTAATGGTCTACATGCATTATTTCTTTTGGTTGTTTCTTAAGTGTGGCTGTCAGTCATGAACATGTGAAGACAATTAAGTTCTCAACTCAGAAAAGAGGCTGTGCATTGAGGTCTTACTCCATCGTACTTCTCTAGGCAGCATTTCCCTCATAATGATGAACAGCTTGTTTATAATTAATCTGAGCCTGGGGACACCCCTTAGCTTGGTTTTCTGTATGCCTTCTTCCTATTCAAGCAGCAGCAAGGCAAGAACAGACAATGGTTGTGTGGAAAATGTGCTAAAGAGTATCTGTATCAAGTTCAAGCAGTACAAACACAGCTTGGTGAGGAAGGGGATATTTTAACTGAACAGAGCCCCAAGGAATCAGATACACCTCCAGATGGAGATCCTTTTGGTGAGGGACATTCACCGGACCATGGCCCTATTTAAACATTGGAGCTCATCTTAAAGAGCTGTGGAAGCATCCCAGAAGCTGCAGGAGTTGGAGAGGATGTCCTGCAGCTGGGTTAGACTTTTCTTTCTGTGCATCTTTCTAGAAATGCTGCAACTCCACCACTGTTTTTTGAAACATGGAAGTCAAGTCTTCTTTCCTTTTCCTTCATTTTCTCGGGTGATCAGGGTGATTTAAAGATATTTGGCAAACTACTGATGCTCCATTTCCCAATGAAACAATAAGCCATAAAACTTTACTAGAACATTCTTGCAATTCTCAGCATGTCCCTCAAGACTTGGGCAGCAACTGAGTGTTTCCATACTAAACAGTAGGGACCACTTTGAACTCTGGTCATGTAAGGCATCAGCTGAGAGGGATATTCTTTAGGGATCATTGCTAGCCAGTGTTTCTGGAGAGGGTTCTCTAGGGATCAACGTTAGGGGTGTTTCTGGAATGTGCTACATAGCAATGGGAGGATATTCTGGCCTCTTACAAGTTTGAAACAAGAGTCAAGAGGGAATATCATTTTCCAAGACTAGGAGAGCACCATTTCAAAGCAAAGGCTAAATAACCGATGCTCCCATCTAGTGGTGAAACTGTACCCAATGGCTCAGATGTCAGACATCAACCTGAGCCTCCCAGGAGACACGGAATTGGAAGGGCCATGCCGCAGAACAGTGCCAGTCCTGGGAACTTCTGTAGGGTTTTGCAATCTGTGGGAGGCTCCCAAAACCATTTAAAAACTCACGAGAAACCAACTAATAAACTAATTTAAAACTACAAGATTAGTAATAACAAATAAAATTATAACATCAGGATCAAGGGTGTTTGAAAGGCAAGGGAAGCATTCTCAGCAGCATTCTCAAAATGTCTTAAGTAACCTTCAGTGAGATGCAGGCACTCTCATTATCTTGGCATTGGTTCCTAAAGCATGAAGGCTGCTATCAAAATGCTACCCAAAGATAGTAACTAGCAACACATTATGGTTGGGCTGTTGCTACAAGATTACCATGTAATTAATATGCTAATGTTCTGCTGAACACTGTTGAACTTATAATTATTGGCCAGGAGGAATACCACACTTTTGTTTGTTTCATTCTTTTTAGTTTACACCTGAAAGCTTACAGTCAGATGTGAGCAATTACCATAGGCTCAATTTATTGGAAATCACCCTGTGACACTATTGTAAATAATTTCATGAGGTCTGCTCAGTCCTTTCTAATATGCTTATTTCCATTTGATATGCTTGGAAGCTGATCAGATCAGCAGGAAAGGGTGCTGTTCTTCTCACTGGATTTTGTTTTAAAGGCATAGCTGATGCCTACAGGATATCCCCAGAAGCAAAATTCGTTAATGATGCTGAGACTGTACTTTGTCACAAGAATGGTAAAAAGGGTTTTAGCATATTCTCTTGTTATACTGTAATTGTTCCTGCTCTGTTTTGACTTCACTGCCCTTCTTTACTATACCTACATATGGTAAAGCAAATAGGAAAATAATTCTAACTCTGGTCTTTTATCCACACACTTTCCAACATATTTTGGAGCACTTCGCACTGCCATAATTCCCATTGTACAGAGTCCTAATTTCCAAATCTCAGTACACTGCAACATATGATAGGGCTTCACACAAAGCAAAGGACAGGACGCTCCTTGAGAGGACAGAATATTCTGGAGTGCACTCTTAATGTAGCTGAAGGACAGAAAGGCAGCTCTTCTGACAAGCAGTAGGACTCCAAGCAACAGACAAAGATTGGCTTGCATTTTGCTGCAGGTCACAATAAAGAAGGAACTACACATTTTCTGTTTAACCTGAGTAGGAAGAAGAGACAGCAACATGGATAGAGCTTGGCTAGTTTTTAGCTGAATATCTAAACTGTTCTCTCCAAAAAGCTAATCCAGTATTGGCAAGCCATGAATTTAATGACTTGGAACAAGATCCAAAGGGAGCCCACAGAGTGGTTTATGACACGTTTGCTAATGAAGGATTCTGTGTTTATTTATAGGGATGAAATTGATCCAATACTAAGTAATATATGAGAAAAAAATCAGTAAGAATTCATTTAGGTTGACTGAAACTAAGCAAAAGGTACTGCTAAAACTATTGGGATGATGAAAGTGCTGATAAAATCCATTCCAAATCAAAACATAGCTGTCAGTGTTTGCATCCTGTGTGGAGGTTTTACACCTGCAAATGAAGGAAAAGTCTGTGGCAAATGAGTGAGAAGCCACAAACACAGTGGGTGGCTGTCACAAGAAATTATGCTGCCAGAGTAAAAGGAAAATCACTCTTCAAAAGGAAAGCAATACATGGGTAGCAAATAGACCAAAGATGCTGCCTTAATGAAGAAGAAAGTTAAGGAAAGTAAAGATCACATCAGAACTAATGTCACCTTGTCAGTAAGAGACCAGGTGTCACTGACAGAGATTATTCCTAAGATGAATGCCACTGCAAAGCCCAAGCAAAATTCCAGTACGCCAGTCAAAATAATGTTTGTAAAAGTCCATAAGCAGTCACAGCTCTCAAACCTTGCAAAATTGTCAGGCAGAGATTTTTTTATAAAGGACAGAACTGCTAATCATCATGTCAAGTGTGTCCACAAGCACACTGCATACTCAAGCACATATGGATCTGACATTCAGGTTGTGTAAAACTGCCATTCCTGTACTAAAATCCTGAGAACTTCAGTCTAGGATACAACATGACACAAATCTGCATCATGTTCCAGACACCTAAGAAAGGAACAAGTGCATCATCAGAGTAAAATATTTTCATCCTGTTCTTTCAGCTTAGGATAACCCTAAAAAATTGGTAGAAAGATGTGCTACTGTTGTTGTGTATTTGACTTAAAAAGATATTAGAAGTTTCAAATTATCTTGCCAAGCTTTTACCTTATTTTCAAGTCCTGGTAACACTCAGATCTGTTAATGATTGCATTTCAATGGGATGCTGGCAGGAATGTACCTTCATCAAATGATGTAAATAATAAAAATTCAGATGGCTGCATCCAAGAGATGACTTGTGGCTCTGTTACTGCAGGTAGGGCAGTGAGCAGTTTGATGCATGCAGCTCTTCCAGCTCTACAGTAATAACGTATGCACAGATTGAAAAAGAGGATGTGTGCAATTGTGTTTGGCTGAGAGGGTTTCCATCAGGGTGTGTGGGAGGAATGTGAGTGTGGAATCTCATCATACGTTACCCATGCTGCCTCTATTGCAAACCCATCTGAAAAACACAATCTATAAATATTTTTGTTCCTATTTGAATAATGTGGTTTGTCACTAAATACCAGGGCTCTAAAAGACATAGTCTAAGCAATTTTATGTTTATATTAACTGAACTTACCTTCTTGCTATTTTACCTCTGTTAGGAATGGAGATAAAGTAAGGGATCTAGAGGCAAATGCAATAAATATATTTTGATTCATTTTAGGACAACATTGGTATTGCTGGTGACAGAGAATCATCAGTAAATAAAGTGACCTTGAAACCACCAATTGTGTGAGGCATTAACAAGAGGGAAGACATGACAAAAATGACAGAGCATTTTCACTCCTCCTGCATTCCCCTGTGAAAGAGGAAGTACAGAAAACCATAGCATCTGTGCTAAGGAAACATCTATGAGCATTAATTAATTATAATGCTAGTCCTCTGTGTGCTGGATGCAGTGTCACTGTCTCATAAACAGTTTACTTGTTCCACTATCATCAACTCAATTATTTGAGATGCCTCTTGGCAGGTGCACATGACGTGCTCTTTCCAAAGCTTCTTTGTGATGAAATATTCTCAATGGCTTAATGTATATTCCTGTATGCCACAGACTATAAAAGCCCAGTCACATCCCTAGCTCAAAAACCCCTCAACAACATCCAAGCTGATAATATAGCAAAAGCCAGTCACAATGACAATAAAATTTGTGACATATCAATTGAGGCCAAACAGACCACTCAAAAGCATACCACAGCCTGAGTGGGTTGATGTCTATCCTTGCCTCATCCTCTGGCACAA
Organism: Emberiza elegans; assembly: GCA_024865655.1. NCBI lineage: Eukaryota > Metazoa > Chordata > Aves > Passeriformes > Fringillidae > Emberiza > Emberiza elegans. The sequence goes on along the minus strand of JALJVW010003023.1, from coordinate 58,722,496 downwards.
AGAAGTGTGAGGAGTAAGAGAGTGGGAGCACTTGGAAAGCATCTGGAAACCACCAATTGTGTGAGGCATTAACAAGAGGGAGACATGACAAAATGACAGAGCATTTTCACTCCTCCTGCATTTCCCTGTGAAAGAAGAGGAAGTACAGAAAACCATAGCATCTGTGCTAAGGGAAACATCTATAAGCATTAATTAATTCTCATCTTCTAATAATTATCTGTGCTGGATACGTATCACTGTCTCATAAACAGTTTACTTGTTCCACTATCATCAACTCAATTATTTGAGATGCCTCTTGGCAGGTGCATGACGTGCTCTTTCCAAAGCTTCTTTGTGATGAAATATTCTCAATGGCTAATGTATTTCACCATATGCCTGAGACTATAAAAAGCCCAGTCACATCCTAGCTCAAAACCCTCAACAACATCAAGCTGATAATATAGCAAAAGCCAGTCACAATGACAATAAAATTTGTGACATATCAATTGAGGCCAAACAGACCACTCAAAAGCATACCACAGCCTGAGTGGGTTGATGTCTATCCTTGCCTCATCCTCTGGCACAAAGAAGTGTGAGGAGTAAGAGAGTGGGAGCACTTGGAAAAGAGCAGAGCAGCGTGACTTGAAGCCTCCTCTCTAGCCAGTCTGGATGTGGGAGAGAGCCCACACTTGGCACAGACTGGCAGCCTCTGAGACAGCACCACCAGCTTGAAGCAGACTCCTGAATAACAGCAACTACTCAGATCAACATCACGCCATGCTTGGGGTCCTATTTTCTCTTGTGTGTCAGAAGGAAATCTCTATGCTTTGAGGGTCTCCCACGGTTCAGGTAAGATCCTTAGCTCTTGAAGAGATTTCTCTGTGACTGTCCTGTTGCTGCCAAGCATAAGACTTAAAGCAAGGGGCTCAGCCGGCACCTAAGTCAAACCATGACTGACCATATACACGCCAATCCACAACTACTGGTGTAGCAACTCCATCCTTGGGACCTCATTCATGCTTTTTATTTGCTAAAATAGAAATACTCCCCATACCTAGTGTAAAAAAAAAAAAAAAAAAAAAAAAAAAAAGATGTCATCATAAGTGTTGGCCCATTGGGTGTATGTTTTCAAGCGCCAGGTTTTACAGCTGACTTCCACTATGGTGGGTGGCAGTATACTGGGAGATGGACTCCCTTCCATGTGCTTCATACTCATTCCTCATTAAAATCCTTCCCTTCCCCATCCACTGCTAGAGACCAATCTGCTCCCATTGTACAAAACCATGAGAAAATTCTAAATGAGAAGTCTGGCTACAGATATTCAGGAAATTCCCTGCCAAAGGTTGCGCTATTTATCCACAGTGAACTGTATATGCTTTACAGATGTGGAATATAATTAATGGATAATATTACCTGTCTCCACTTTTAAACCTGTTGTTTCAAGATGATGTCACACACAGACAATACTCCCTGGCTAAATTAAACTCCCATGGCAGTAGGGAGGGAAGAAATGTAGGGCTATGCTACACAAGCCCAGATCCCATTGCTTCATTTTGCAATAGAAATGACGTACAAGTAGTCTAGCTTGTCTTATTTGCAGTTATTTTGTACACTGATTTTCCTATATTATGGGGCAGTCAGACCAAAAACATGTTGTTGTTGTTAGAGCCATGTACAATCTGTTCTTTCTGCTTTGAGAATGCTTTGTTTATAAGGCTATTTGTCGGAGAGACAGAGGACAAATAGGAGAGGCCCGTTCCATATTGCTAAAACTAAATATAAGATACGATAGAAACACAGAAGGGGTGCCACAGTCTTTGCAGTTTCATTGTGCCTCTGCTTTTGATCCTACCTCTGTGGAAAATAACAGCAAATCCCCATTGATCCCAAGGTTAGAGAGCAGGGCTTGACTTCAAAACATCTGCTGAACAGCTCTCTGGTGAGTGCTGACATTTTTGACTCTCAAACCCTTCATTAGGGTTTGCTGGCTTGTTTCATACTTAATAAACTTGCTGTGCAGTCATGATGTTCCTGCTGCTGTGGGAGACAGCCCATGGATGATATACACCCCCATGAATTCCCATCAGGAGGTGTAGATGTTCCATTATAATGCAGGTATATTTACAGCTACTTCCATCCTGTTTGACGTTCACTAGACTTCTTTGTTTGTAATCCAACCAGATTTACATGCTCCTACATTGCTGAAGTCTCAGTGTGCTCCTGCATCATCTCTGGCACCAGGCACATTTTCTTGGTCTTCTTCACAGATATCAGGATTTCTCATAACACAGAGTTTTTGAAACTCCACCTGCTGTAGCTTTACTTTGGGTTTATGATTTTATTCTTCTGGGACCAGGTCATAATTGGAGCAAAAGGTCTTTCTGGGGTTAAGAAAAACAGTAGCTCTTTGCCTTAGGAAATACAAGAAGGATATAGATCTTATAGAGCTATAAGCTCAAACTCACACCCACCATACTATTTCCTTACCATGCTGAAAGTTTCTTTATCATAAGATCAAAACCTTGCCTTGCCTTGCCTTGCCTTGCCTTGACTTCCATCTTTCAGCTCTCATTTATGTGGTTTTTTCCATTTTTCTCCAAACTGCTAGTGAATGATTGCAACCTTAGCTAGACTTCCCACCGACTTGACTGGTTCAGATGTGTAACAGATTTAAGTAATTGTCCGGTTATTTAAGATACAGCCACTTATTAGTCCAAGAGGATTTCCATGTAATGGAGAAACACTGATGTTCTGCAGTTTCCTCTTAATAGGTGAATGTCCCTGCTTCTTTGGCTTTCCTCTGGTGGGCAGATGGGCCAAATGTTCCAAGAGCTGCAATCTGACACAGATATGTATTCATGGTCCCTGATGAGAAACAGAAAAACTTTGTATGGAGGCCTCAAATTGATACCATTGTTTCTTGCAAATTCCCCAGATGTTATGATTCAAATGTTTTCATGATGCAGGGGAAAACAGCACTTTCCCTGCAGTCAGAAGAGCTCAAGGCTTTGCAATTATGGTCACACACTCAGACTTATTAGCACAAAATTTAATTTGAGTTAATCAGACTGAGGTGGGTAGAGCGCGAAATTAACTTGACTTCCATTTTGCATCATACAGCAAACCAGCTTGGTGAAATCAGTGTAGAAATCTGAGCTGTGAATGATGGATGAGTTGAAAAAAACCCAGAGAATAAACAGAGTTGTGCAATCATCACTGCACTAAAAGGGACACAATATTCAATTCACTTGTTCAGAGAAATGCTTTACTTCCCTGGCAAATCAAAGGGTGTGTGCCCTCAGCTGCACCCATGTTTTGCCTCTGAAGCCAAGAACAGAGTTTGGACCTAAAATAATTTTCTTCAGCATCCCCTCTGTTCTGAGAGCTGTATGTGTGCTGTCAGTCAATCTTGTCACAATTTCCCAAACCGTTATTTTTGCCAGGAAATGACAATTTAATGAAAATAGAAACACATCAGTTTCAATGAAATTTCCATTTGCAGTTCAAGACTCTTGTTCAAAATCCAGAGGGAAAGAGGAGCATTCACTGGGGGCAAACCAGAAGCCACAAGTTGTCCAAGTGGAAGGGATATGGGTTTCAAGTGTCTGCTCCTTGTGAGGAAGAGTAAGAATATACACCTGAAATCTTCCACAGCTCGGAAAAGTACAGTGATGACTGGTTCTTCTGGAAGCATATGTTCCCTTGAACCTATTTTAAAAGCTTCTGTTTCACTTTGATTAAGAACAAAGTCTTGACATTTTCCTTTGATTTTTTTCTCTTTTTTCAAACCAAAATTCCATTTTCCAGCAAAGGGTAACATTAATTTTCCTTTTCCAACTCTCTGCTAGATGTGTGGCTAAAATAAATGTTTGGGAGATGGAAGAGGGCCCATACACTGGAACCATAAGTGCCCCTATCTGAGCCTTATAAACAACTGGAAAAATAAAACAATGCTTCTCAAGCATTGATCTCCAACTTTTTCTGTAAGATTTTAGCAAGCTGACCCACTTCTTGCTATAAACTGTCTTGGTTTTGGAACAGAGATATTTCTGTATTTGAGCAAACTGCAAATTTGAGAATGGCATCAGCTCAGCAAGAAAGTTGCAGAAAATTTTATAACATAAAAGGGTTTGGAGGGGGGGATCGAGAGAGAAAAGCTTCCATTTCCTTCAACAAGTGTATAGACAAAAAAAATATTAAAGTTCAATTCTGTGCAGAAAGACCTGGGTGAGACAGGGACTGAAACAATGTCAGATGGGCAAAGGAATCAGGAAAAGGGACATGATCTTACAGCCATGGTGACAGGTGCCTGGATGCCACCTAGCTTCTGACAACAGGACAAAGCTCCTCCTGTTTATACCTGGTGCTATCTACAGGAGGAGAAGATTCCCTGCACTAAATGGCCATAATATTTTCTTTTTCAGGAAAAGACTAAATTTTATCAACAGTGCTTACTGTTTACTATCTTTAAACTGTGAAATATGCTGGAAAATAAAGACTTTAATTAAAGTTGTCTTTTCAATGCCTATTCCTTGTAGAAAAGTGACACTGTTTCAAAACTCAACTTTTCTCATATGCCTCTATTTGCTTTCTCATTTTTTCATACAATAGCTTCTGTTTAACCAATTTCAGCAACATATTTAACATTGTTGCAAAAGTAACTGCAATACAAGTTAAAAGCCAGTAAAGTCAAGAGCCCAGTAAAGTAGGATAAAATTCTATGGTATACTTGGTGTATCCAAAAAAGTGAGGAATACAAGATCAATTAGCCTAAGAGCTGTTTTCCCATATTGACGTCAGAACTCCTGCCTTTGTTATTTAAACAAACCAGATAATGTTTGCACTGTAAAGTTCTGAAGTGAAAAATACCAAAGCAAGGTAGGAACAGGTCTTGCCAACTCTTCCTGTTAACAGTGGAGGCTAAAAGAGGCTGACTCACTTTGTGACACTAATTGGCTAAACCTCCCCTTACTTTAATTGTGGTTTTAACTGTCTTAAAAATGTATCTGCATATTTAATGTATGATACATAGCCTGTATGTATGCAAACCACCATTAAACCACAGCACTCTTCATGTTCCTTTACTTGTCTTAAAGCATTAGGAAAGTATGCACCATGAGAGCAGCTTTGCTCCACTGATCTATCTGCACTCCCTCGCAGCAGAGACAATGCCAGGGGGGTTTTTCAGGCTGTGTACAGCAGAAACCAAGGCAGCATTTCCCGGGCCAGATGCAAAGCTACATGAAACAGAGTAGAAACAAACTAGCAATAACCAGCTCTGGAGCAAAGAACAGCCAGCATCCAAGTTACTCCTGGGAAAGAGCCCTTGCATTTTAAATCAAAAAGAAAATGATGACCCATTTTTAAAGCGTAAAGTAATTCCTGTAAGAAAACTAACTTTCTTCAGCAGTTCCTACCCAGGCAAAACCAGTGTGTGGGACTTCTGCAAAGGCACAATTCCACTTGAGTCTGTGAATCCTATCCGCAGGAACAGTGCACATTGCCCTGGAACTGCAAATGCTGTTGGCCAGACAACACTTGCAGGAGGGACACTTGCAGGGGGAGCAGGCATTAAGGATGCATTCATGAGTGCCTTCTGATCAAGGGGTATCAGGGTACTCTTTTTGACTTTTTAATTATGTCTGATAAACCCTTAATTTAAGGAGATGAAGGCTGGTCATGGTGATCAGGACATATGGAAGGATCTTCTAGATCCCTTCAGGTACAAATGCCCTGAATCAGACGTCCACAGGGGTCAGCAGGAGGTCAGAGAAGGAGAAGAGATGGCAGAACAGGAGAGACCTTCTCCTCCGCGCAGGTGCGCACTCTGCTGCGCTGCCCTGCTCTGCCTGGAGTGCAGGGACAACTCCTGGCCTTGCCTGCTGCCCTGCCTCGTCTGACAGCCTGGGATGCCTCTGACCGGGGTCTGCTGCCCTGGCCAGCCTGGGCAGGGCAGCCCCTCTGCCCGCAAAAGTTTTGGGAAGTGAATATGTATCTGTCTCCCTACTGAAAACACCATCCAGGCACTTCTTCTTTGGAAGGAAGTATTCCAGTGTGCATTGAGAAAACTCTGATTTCAAACACAATTTTTTTTCTCCATTCTCCCATCTTGATGATTCAGCAGATAAGGCACATTATTTTTCTTCAAAAAGCTGCTACATAAACCCGTGTTTATTTCAGTTAACCTTTTCACCCAAAGAGCCAGCTCACTTCAGTAATGCCTCCATACATCACAACCACTCAGAGTGCAGGCAGAGATTAACTCAATGTAATTTTGTGTATAAAATTTGCTCCAAAACTCATCTGTCTCCAGATATTTATTTACCTATACAGAATATCCAGGGTTTGAATTCCAGCACTGACTGATTTTTTAATAAAAATTCCCCAAACACTACAAATTATTTTAGCGTCTTCAACTTCCACTAGAATTTGACAAGGAGTCAAGGCACATAGTACGCAATGAGTGCTGCCAGTAGTAATAAATAACAGTGGGAAAAATGGACAGAAAGTTCCTGTGCTTCAGCAGAATATTGGATGAGAACATTGTCCAAGTTCATCAAAGCAGTCAGGTTTTAGGAACATTTTACTGCCCATGTCTTTAGGATGCTGCTAGTCTTTTGCTTGCATAGGATTTGTGATCTTGTTAACACGAAAACTGAGATTTATGACATTTGTGATTTTAGCTGTGTGACTATGCCTGTAGTGCTTGTTTAGTGCCATGAATACACTGCCTGGAGGATGCCTGTGAGATCAGTGGGACAGAGCACCACAGGCAACAGCAGGGAGCTCCTGGCCCTGCTGATTTTGAAGTCCCAACCCTGCTACTCGTTTTACCAATGCAGCTGAAGTCCACCCTTTTTCACAGCTTGGGGATAACTTGTGCAATAATGTGACACTAGCAAAAAAAAAACCCTAAACTGTAGGTAGCTCTGGTACCTTTGGCTTTTCATTTCTTTACTGTTTCTTACGGAAACTGACTTGATGAGAAGTCAGAGAGGTGACTTGCATGTATAATGGAGTAAATGGACAGGTGACCCTAGTTGTTAAAAGTTCATGGAAGTCCATGTTTCCTTCCTAAGGCAAATATGAGGGAGAGGAAAGCAAAGAATAGCCTCTGACTCTGCTTATTGGCTTCCATATCTGAGCCAGCACTGAAGGATAAGAATTTGTTATTAATAGGGGTCAGGACAGCAGTAAGTTAGCACTTTCTTTCAAGACCAGGGAAAACTGGAAAGAAATTGTGTCCGCTATGCCTTTGAGTCCCAGGGCTGCTTCAGAGATGGTGTAGCTCACACTTGGTGACCAGACTCTGGATTTGTAATTCATTCTGTTTCCTACTGCCCCTTGCCCAGATACAAAGAACATTAGCCAGCATCTGGGCTGGCTCTTCAGACACACATGCAACAGGATACACACAGAAATCTTCCTGACATCATCTATGCCATGCTGGCAAATGCTATCTCTTCCCTTCTTTTCCCCCTGCCAGCTCCGTGCAAGCAAAAAGAGTCCTTGGAAAAACTTTGTGCACCCACAGAGCAAGGATGTAACTTTGTGCAGACATCCATCAGCAAGGATGTAACAAGCCTTGTGAGCACAGCCAAATGTGCATGCACCTCTGGAACTAAACCACGTCGCCAATGAGTCAGGGAGAATTTTGTCACGATGTTCCTGAAGGGCAGAGAAACAGCTTGCTTGGGAGAGGAGGCAATTCTGCCAATCATCTGCCATGAGACGATATGAGAAAAAGAAACCAGGACACTCTCTCTCCTAAGGGAGAGCTGTTAATTGAGGTCTGTAGGTTCCAATCCTAAATCCACATAGGCAACTGAACAACTGCAACGCTGAAATGCATCTGATGTGTGCAGAAACCAACAACAGGATCTTCAGCTTATTAAAAATCTGCTTGATGACCAGAAGCAAAATGCAGGTCTGCACTACCAAAAACCATGGTGTGGGATAACTGCAGGCCCCTCCTGGTGCAGCAGGATACAAATGCCAGGCCAAAAGAGCCTCACCCAGAGGCAGCACTGCTAGAGATTCACCACCTCATTGCTAAAAGGACCAGTCTGAAGCATGTTTCTTCCTTCCCACCCCAAGGAGGGAAAGCACACTTCCCCAGGATGTTTGAGGGTTTGCAGAAGGCAGTGGGAACCCACTTAACAAGTCTCCTTTGGAAGTGAAAACAGAAAAATACCTCAGGGAACCCTGAGAAGTGGGAGGTGCACAATCTGTGGACATGCAGAACTTATTCATGCATGTAACCTTAATAGCAGTTATTTGTTCAACACCAAAAAAGTTCTGAAATAAAATTGCAATTACTTGGGTGAAACTCAGTTTTGGTAGAGTCAAGAGAAAAATTCTCTTTTCCATCAGTGGAGTCATATTAGCTAAGAATGTATTCTGAAAAGGTTAAATAAGCTTGTGCCTGGGCTTTAAGGATCTTTGTGTACTGTACCTGCCAGTTTAAATGATGACTGCAAAGATCTGTTATAAAACTTTTTCCAGGAGAGGCAAAAGCTTTCTCTGTGCCACTGTTTTTAATATACTGTGACTCTTGCTCATGGTAAATTAGGTTATTTATCCCTTTTATTTATATGCACTGCTCTAACACAGTAACAAACAAAGTGATAGATACATCTATACCAGCCATCAAACTCAATAACAAAGCAACAGCAACTGTGTGTAACTTTACCCTATTGTTATCAATTTATATAAAAGACAAATTCTTCAAGCTGCAAACATGTGAAAGTAAATTCTTTACCATTCTGGACTTCCAGCTATTACTACGTCCTCTGATCTAAAATCCTTCCCCAGGCAGCTCCCACATCGTGGAGACCTGATGTTGATCTCACAGACCTTATCCCAATTCACCTTCTGGCTTCCAGAGAAGCTGTTCTTTATTATTCTGCTGAAATTGAAGGCAGAATCAGGCCAGTGATCAGAAATACACAGGATGCAGAGTTCTTCCATTTTGGAGTTCAGAGTCTAAGCCAAAAGCAGAATGTCAAAGGCTGAAGCAAACCTTATTGGATTGCAGAATAACTCCTTCTGCCTTCTGCAGATAAATTTTACATTTAGATGCATAGGGGAGACTCCCACTGCAGTCAATAAAAATTATGCTCATCCAGTGTTATTTATCACCAATCCAACTGCCCATTCTGTAAGTGCTTGGCTAAAAAAAGGGAAGTTTTGGGGCAACAAGCATTCCTGATACTGTGTTAAACTGTCTCAGATTCTCACGTTGAATCTCTTAGCTTTATCAGCTTCCCTGAAATACTCACCTAATTTATGCTATTCATTTACATTCTATTCCAAATTGAAGTTCTATTTCACTGGCATATTAAAATGAGCGTACTAAAGAATGGTGCATTTTAAAATAGTAACAGATGGATGTGTCTGTAGAGTTGTACAGATTTAGATTCCTACTTTAATTATATAATTTTAAAAAATTGAGTAAGCAGTATCCACCTTTCACTTTGTTTCTTGAAACACGTGCTTACAGTTTATTCTATGAGCCAGCATGCAATATAATATCATTTTGCAGACAGATGCAGCAAGTCTAGGCACAAAAAATAAAATTACTGGGAAAATATCCATCCCTTAACTGCTAACTATCTTTATAAATTTAGATTTTTGAATTAATGCTATACAGGACTATTCCTCAAGCAGCACTGTTGCCCAAAAAAAACCATTTTGTGGATATATCTACATCACAGTGTCCCTGAATAGAATTTTTGCTGTCTTCATGTATGTAAGACAAACTCTCCTACCACGCTGATAAACAAGGATTTTTATTTTTTTGAATTAGCTCTAAGTTTGAAATTTGTTTTCAAAATGTCCTAGACTGGGGTAAAATATGATATTTTTATTCATTAATTGCTTTGCTATTCATGAAATTCCTCAAAATGGAATAAGTAAGTGCATGAACTTACCTAGAATTTAGAAACATTATTTGCTTTTGGCATTGTTATCATTTCAAACAATCATATTTTTTTTTAACCGGTTAACCTATTCTTGATTGTGCTTTGCCTTTCACATGCTTGTGATGCCACCTCTTAACTTAGGAAATGGCACCTTTTTTCCTTTAGTTCTAATGGCTTTTAGTTCGAGACTTGTTTCGCAGCTTAGAAGGCGTGCCTTTTGCAGGCATGCTGCTCCGATCAGCTTACACCTTACAAATATGGGCACAAAGAAGCTTCAGTCTCAGATGCATTTACACAGATGCTTATCTTGGAGCACGGACTCGGCACAAAAAAAGGTTATCTATCATTATCCTAATTATTTGTAAGTGACGACTTACTTAGGCTATTTGCAAAGTAAACCACTATTAAATTTGAACCAAAAGTAAAATATGCCTTAAGGTATTTCTTATACCTTTCTATGCCTTTCGGCAAGCTGAGAAAGCGCACCAACGACTGCACGGAAAACATTTCCCTTTTCCCGTGCCGCTGGACAGACACGGGAGGTCCCAGCGGAGCGATCAGTGCCGTGTGGGTCCGGCGGCGGGACCGCGCATTTACCGCACTCCGGTAGCATCTCTCTGATCGCTCCTTTCCTTTGTGATCGCTGATCCAACAGCCCTGTTTCGCACTGTTTGTGTACCCGCTTTATTAGCGAGTTAATGCGTTTCTTCTCAGGAGACCCTTAAGCTTAAAATATTTCTTTAATTAACGGAGCCTAATCTTAAGGAGCCAAAGCCGGCTGCGGCGCTTCCGCACCGCGTGAGTGCGGGAATCCCACCGCCGCGGCTCACGGGGGATGCTGAGGAAAGGACCATGCCTTCAACTTGCCGCACCGCTCACGGCGAGACCCGGCGTCCCCGGCCGGCCCCCGGAGTGCCGGTGCAGCCGGAACGCTCCGGGGCTCTCCGCGCTCGGCAGGCGGGGGTCACAGACACGAGGCGAGAAAGCTGCCGGCCCCTCGCCCGCGGCCCTCCCACCCTTCCCTGCCGCTTTGAACTTCTCCGGCACAGACCCCGAAGGTGCAGCGCGGCCCCAGCACGCCGCGCCACGCCAGGGGGAGGCGCAGCGCCAGCGCTCCATCCCCGAGCATCCCCCCGTCCCCGCCGGCGCGGAGGGAGATGCCCCCGCCGCCGGCCCCGCGCGGCGAGGATGCGGGGCTGTCCCCGGCCCCTGCCCGTGCGGCGGAAAGCGCGGCAGTCCCCCCGCCGCCGGGTGACCCCCTCCCGCCGCAGCTCCCGCCCCTCCCGCCGCTGCCCTTCCCGAACAATGAGCCGGGACAGCGCGGCACGGCCGCGGGGCAACCCCGGCATGTCCGCCCGGCCCCCTCCTCCCGCCCCGCCGCCGTAGCGCCCGGCTCCGCCCGCGAGGTACCGGGGGCGGGGGCACCCCCATCCCGGGAGGGGCCGGGCGGCGGCGCGGGGGGCGCTGGCCGTGTGCGGGGGGCGGCTCCCGGGGCGGGGGCGGTGCCGAGCCGAGCCGAGCCGCCCCCGTGCCGAGCCGAGCCGCGCCGAGCCGCGCTGCCGTGCCGAGCCGCGCCGAGCCGAGCCGAGCCGCGCCGAGCCGAGCCGCGCCGCCCGTGCCGCCCGTGCCGAGCCGAGCCGCGCCGCGCCGCCCGTGCCGCCGCGATCCGGCCGCTGCCCTGCGCTTTGTGCGTGCGGCGGGCGGCAGCAGCAGCAGCAGCATGCGGGGGGAGCGGCTCCGCGTGGGACGCGGCGAGGCGGAGCGCCCGCGCCGCCCCGGCTGCTGCACCTCGGGGGGCAGGGCCCCCAGAGAGCCCTGAGCGCCCGGCGGTACGTAGGGGCGGCCCCGGGCGGAGAGCTTCTCCCTTTTATTATCATTATTCTTCTGGGGTTTTTGGGGGGTATTTTTGTGGTGTTGTTTCTGGGAGGTGGGTGGTGATGGTGAAGGGGAGGCTTTCTACTGTGCAGCGTTTGCTGGAAGGAAAACCCTGTAGGTGAAGCCGTGGGGGTTCTCAGTGGCATGGCTTAGTGGCTTCTTGGCTTAACAGTTTCGGGCGGGGAGTGTGCAGGGTGTGTTTTAGGAGGGCTCGACTGCTCGAGAGAGCTTGAATAGATACGTTTAGAGAAGCAGCGCTTTCCAGGAATTTAAATGAGACCCTTTTTTTGTGGCTGCTTTTCGAGGCTGTTCTGCTAGTTCTATATTTGCTTTTGCAGATTTCTCTTATCAATAGTTAGGCAGCTGTGGTAGCATATAAAAATCGATCTTCTCAAAGGAACAAGAAAGTCTCGGCGAATTCACCTCTGCTAAGCGGTGTGGATCACTTACTGTGGTCTGGTTTTATAATTTATCGGGAATGTTATAGTCTCTAATGCTCAACTACCACTTCTACTTTATTTTGTTATGGCAATGTGTTTCTTTTGGTACTAGGAAAAAAAATGGTTGGGTTACTCATTCAAGTAATTTAGTTGGTAACTTGGAGGAACGTTTAGTCATCTCATTTCAGATGTGGAGGGAAATGCTAAGAGAAAGGCAGGAGGCAGTGGCAAACCTCAAGGTTTAGGTTTTTGCACATTTTTAAATTTGATTTTCCTTTTTCAGTCTTGCAAACTTTCTGAACTTTAACCCTTTTGCAATGAAACTTTCCAGGCGTGGCGTTTGCATCCAGGTAATGTTCATACATATTTATGTATGTATATATCTTTTTCTTGTTTGGAAAACTCAGGTGAAAATCATTCAACTGTTTTGCATAGTGTGGGGCTGTTGGGTATGGGGAAAGAATTACCACATTTTGTCCATTTAAAGATGGAGCTCTTGCAGTTTTTTGGTGTTTTTTTTTTGTTTTGTTTTTTGTTTGTTTGGTTGGTTTTTTGTTTTTAAGGGGGTTTTATTATTTATGTAAATCTGAAGTATGGTTTAGAGGTAGTATTCTTTCATGGGCAGTTTCTGATTAAAGTACTCTTTGATGGAAATCCTGCCATGGATATCTACTAATTTTGTGTGTATCTTGCTAAAACCAACTGCAGCACTATTGGGAAAATATGTGCTATATCTGCTGAATGAGAAGTTGTGATAAAGGGTCTGGAGGTGAGGGCCCATCCGTGTACTCAAACCCAAGGACTCAACACTGATTTCTGCAGCTGACAACTTTGTGGACACCTGTGCTGTAGGAGGCAGGCTCCTCTTGCCATTGGCTGTGGAAGTGCTGGATTTGAGATCTTGTAAGTGAAAACTTCAAACTATTTGTAGGCAGAAGTCTTCTCTGATTGACTTTAGGATGTCTAAAACTCCTGGTGGGGTATTCAGAGAAGTCTTTTCTATTCTACACTTCATCTGGGCAGAGGACAGGATTTCCCAGCATTGTCCACACTCACTGCGCATTCAGAGTTGGAGGATGTATACAAAGTGTTAGAGGTTTCTTGCAAGGTTACGGAGTTCTACATCTATGGTTTGTTATGTGTTTTCTACCAAGGACATGAAAAGAAAGGCCAAACAATAAGGAAAACGTTACAAAAGCTTTTTAAAGGGAGCTTAAAGGGATGCTAAGGTTGCATATGTAAACGTCACAGTGGAAAGATGTCATGGATGAAGTTGTATGTTCATCTGATCTCTTGTTCTTTGGAATCTGCAAAATGATTGTTACATGCCCTCTTAGGTTAAATGCACACTTGTGCATAAGTAAAATCAGGCAATTTTGTTTCCTGATTTAAAATCAACAAAACAAAATTTAAAAATAAATGTAATATTACAGGTTTTTTATAATTTTTTTTTATTGCAGATTAGTTAACACAGAACAGCATCCTGGTGGTAGCATCCTAACAATTGCATTGTGAATTGGTGCTCTGTGTGCTGCTTACTGCATAAACTATTGGGGCATGCTGACTTTTACAGGAGTTGTTGGAATGCTACTGGCCCATCAGAAATAGTATGCAAATCTCTCTGCGGTAATTTTCAGACTCTGATTTGGAAACTTCTCTGTACTTGCTAGGGAATTAGCTAGCAGTCTGCAGAGAAGTACTTGGGCATATGGTATAGGCTAATTTTCCATGTATTTAGCTACTAATGACATTAAAATAAGCCAAAATACATTAAATACCTCTCTAATAATAATTATCTTGTTAAGAATTTGCTGAAAATACTATTAAAATCACAGATGCGTACAAGGGCGGTCTGATCAGTGTGAAGGCAAATCCAGGGAATAGGGTCAGTGGGAAATCTGTTGATCTGCAAAGGTTTTCTAAGATGCTGCTGTTGCTACAAAAAATTGTTTGCTCCTGTGGCATTGTAATTTTGGAACAAAACATAGGGACTTGCTTCAAGGAATGGAAAATCTGACTTTACTGCTACTTTTGTAGTGAAGGGATAATTTTTGTTGAGTAAGGCTGTTGGCTTCCTCAGCCTAAAGGTTTACAACCCTTAAATAGCTCTTCCTGACACTAAGCAGAATGCCTTTGATGTGTTTCAAGTGTGTTAGAAAGGCTGGCTGGCAGCATTGGTACTGATGAATGAAAAAGAGAGAAATTTACAACATCAGATAGTTTCTTTAAATTATTTCCCTCGTTGTTAGTTATTACCAAGCATTAGACTGCCACACTTGAATATAATTAATGTAGTAAATGGCTTATTAGGCGCCATCTGAACTTTTGCCTTGTTTAATTATAGAAGCTTAGTGCAGTGGTCTGTGTACAATATTCACCCCAAATAATTGCTTTCAGACTTTTATCTGACTATGGTTATTTTTGGAGCAGCTGCATACATGGCTTTTCCCTGAACTTTGCACTTCTTAGGCTCTCTGCAGTCCTGACACTACATTTTCATTTGCGTAACTAAAAGCAGTTGTGTTTTGATTTTGCTGGGAGCAATTCAGAGCAATTTTTCTGCTTGCCATTCATATGCTAATGTGTTTTGAGCTTCCTTAAAATTCTTTAATTCATATTTAGGTATCAATCAATCCATCACATAAATGGGTAAGTTGTAATAATTTTTTTTAGAAGTTTTTAAATTGTTACTGAAGTTAAAAGTATTTCTTCCAGTGATGTTGTATGTATTGAAAATTATGTTGGAAATGTGAAAGGAGTGGCATGGGATGAAATCAGCACCACAAAGGATTTACAATAAAGGGTTCTCATTCAGCAAGCCCTTCTTCATATGCTTAATTATGTATAATAATTTCACAATAAATGCCATCTTCTTCTAGTAGAACTTATGGTGACATATTTAGAATGCAAGATCATATGAAAAGCTGAGTACAGCTACCATATTATACCTGTAAAACCCCTGGTATTTGTTACTGTGTTTATGAACAATTTTTAATTTAGATCCAGTTTTTTCTAAGGTGCAACCATAGAAAACTGATTTTCTTGATCTGTAACACTTCTAAAAAAATAATCTTGTAAAGAAATTCAGATTTCTTTTTCTCTGGTCTGAAAATTTCACCTAGACTAGAATCAGTGCTTCAGTAGTTGGCCTCAAGGGCAAAGCATGCCAAAATCATTCTGTTTGCTGTATGCATCTGTCAGAGATTGTCGCTTTCCAGAAGGATAAACTCTTGAAGAGTTAAATATCAGGGAGTGGTTCCCAGTGTTTTTGATGAGGGTCCTTGACCTTGGAACTCGCACAGGACAGGTGCTCTGGCAGATCTTATTGGTCTGCAGCCCTCCAAAGCCCTCTTTGACACCAGTCACTTTGGAGAGGCCGGTTCTTCCATGCTGCTGAAGATGGCCAGGGGCTTGGAGGAGCTGAGGAGGTGGAACAGAGTTTAGCTGAGAGGTGTGGCAGCCTGGATTGCTGTTACATTTCGCTGTGTAGAGATGCAGTGTGTGTGTTAGCACGCTCTGCTTTCTGGAAGGTGTGCTTAAGAAATCTAAATGTAAATTAAAAGTAAATGTTATTCATTGCATAGCTCTGCGGTTGTCATCAGAGCAGGATTCACCGCAGGTTTTGTGCAGTCTCCTGTTTATTGTATTAAGTTGCACCAATGCTCTCCCAGAGTAGGGTGTTACATAGCTGGGGTTGTGAAATTACTGTGAGTGCTCTGAGGTATGATCACAAAATCTTTGTAATAACCAAATGGCTGTTAACTTTGGAAACTTTCTTCTTCACATGTGATGTGTATTTGTCTGGCTGGAAGATATGTGGCCAACCAGATACAGAGGGCTTAGCAAGATAGGGAGATTTGTTCTGTCTCTTTCTGAATCCCTTATGTCATTGATGGAGCCAGAGGTCTGGAGGGTGTAAAATTTGATGAAGTCTCTTTATAGCATCCTCAGCTTAAAGTAACTGTGCTAAGTCCTGTACGTAATTTTGGTAGTGGAGTTGTCTTTCTGTCCATCACTGGAAGGACTACTTTTGGTCTAGTCACTGTCAAATTGGGGTCTCAGCAAAGGCTCTGATCCTGTCTCTGTGAAATACCAAGTCACATCTGCCCACGATGTTCTGAGTAAATTCCTTCTGTGTGTAAAAATGTAGTGATATACTCTACAATCTACAATAGTCCAAAATGCCCTCAAACTTTGCATAATTGAGTAATGAAGAATTTGCCGTTCTCTTATGAGGCTGGTGCCTAGATGAGAAAATGCTAGTTAAGAGTGATGTTTCAAAACAATCTGGAAAATGCAGATGTTTTATAATTCACTGTACAAAGCAGGAGGTGTGTGGCTCTGGACTGACAATGGAATATCGGGCCATTCACCCTTTCGCTGTGTCAGGGGAGGGAGGTCAGTAACAAATGAAAGCTGTTACCATCTGATGGCTGCTCAGTCACCTGTGAAATGTGGTTTCTAATAGGCAGGTTTCCACATCATAGGAGCAGCAACTGCAATTAGATGAGCAGAGCCATCCCCCTTGTCAAGAAGCCTCGTTCATCATGCCTCATCTTTGCCTCAGACCGATCCTGCCAGTTAAGTGTTTCCAAACACAGCCCAGGGACCTGGGATTGCTCTGTCTGCTGGTGGAGGAAGAGTGTGTTCATTGTCGAAGCTGTTGGCCTTTCTCTCCTAGAAAGGCTTAAGCTGTGAAAGCAGAAAAAAGTGGAGCCTACAGCAGCATCCTGGCAGGACCCATGAGGTCCTGGCTCCGGGTGAATAAGTTCCTTGCAAAATGTTCAAAGGCTTTACTGGGTTTAGGGTTTCATCCTGTGGAAGCATTATAGAGGACACCCTGTATCTCCCAGTGAAGCTAGCTAATCATGTCCAGACGTGGTAGTAGTTAGCTGACAAATTGGCTGAGAAGTCAGTGATTAATTTTAACAAATGAGTTTTCTTTGAATGCAAGCTCATGCATGACAATTATAACAGTGATAAAATTAGAGATTTTTATTCTTTTAGCTTCAAATCCACTTGTGTATGATTATTTTTTCCAGTGTCTCAAAACATCTGTCTTTTGTGGGGAGTATCACTGGGGGAAGGGGACAAACACACACAGAAAAGAAGTGTTCTTTCTTTCCCAAAATACCCTAAATACCAATGAAACGTTCAAAGCGATTGCAAAATTCTTTTTTAGTGCTAAGGTGCATTTAATATGTGGTATCATACGTTCTGTAAGGCCTCTGGTGTCTTCAGTGAACCACAGGTCTAATATCCACTCCCATAAAACTAGTGAAAGGTTTTGTACCACCTTTAAGTGAGCTCAGGGTCTAGACCCCAGTGAATCCTAGTTTGTGTTCTAGCTGCAGGCTCCTCTTAACAGGACACTGAACTTGGGTGGTAGGAAACAAAGCTGATAGCAAACATACCTGAGCTGGGTCATATTTTGATGTATTGAGGAAGTTGCTGTTAAAATCTAGCCTGCTCAGGCTAAATATGTTGTGAGATGTTAGGGAGAAAGCATTAAGAATAAGAGGAGTGTAGGATTTTTTTTTGATAAAGCAGTGTACACTATGTGGCTTTTTTTGTCCCCCTAAAGAATGTGGTGCTAGCACAGAAATTGTATTATAGCTGCATAGACAAGAAGCCTTCTTTCTTTGGAACACAAATGTGTCCTATAGGAAAACAGGAAAATCAAGCCATGACTTGTTTTTAGGCATTTAACTTGGATCCAGTCTTGCAGATGGATGGAAGTTAGTGATCAAACCACCTTGACTCCACGCTCAGATCTCTATTAGCACAGCTGAAGGGCACAGAGTATCAAGGGTGGCTTTGCAGCAATGAGTTTGTATGACTGTAGCAGTGTGGTGTTGACATTTTCTTTATGATATGCCACCTAATTTTCAGAATCTTATAATTCACCTATAAACCACACATTCTGATACAAAGCGTAGTTAAAAGGTCTGTTTAGTGGAAGGAGAAGTTTTAGTAAGTATAAAAATGATAGCTTTGACAAAATAGAGAAGAATGTGGCATTAACAAAGAGAACTCATTTTTCTTTTTCTTTCTTTTGTTTTTTAAACATGCATAACTCTCAAGCACCCTTGGATTTAAAAGGCATTTAGAAAAAGACCTTTAGAAAAATGGAAGTCTCTTTAAACATTGTTTCTTTCATTGTCTTGACAAACCTTGAAAAGTAGTTTCTGTGCCTGCACATTTCAGAAACAGTTCTTAGGGGTTTTATTATGTGCTGAAACATATGTTTATAAAAAAGACTATAACCTGGTGGAAAAAGTGTCTTATAATAATAAACCTGTCGATGGGCCATATGCTGCCATCAGTATGTTTGAAAAAAATAAATTCTTCTACAAGTGTTAAGTAAGTTTACAGCCTGAGTGTTAAGTTAGGGTCAGACTGTGACTCACCCTTTGTGGGTTGAGAGGGGGAGGAAAGTGCCTGCAGATCCTCCTCATGCTCTTTTCATTAGCTCACAGGGCGGCAGGCGGGCTGGGGCTGGGAAGCACCCTTCCCAAAGGGCAGTGCAGGCTGGAGCTCTGGGAGAGCCTGAGAGTTGTTCTCCTCCTGTAGCCTTTCCTTGGTGCTCTGCAGGTTTTGCTGGCCCAGCACAGGCCTATGTATTTTGTAAAACTTCATTGAGCATTGTGTGGTCTCTGCTGAGAACAGCACACCTCTGAGTTAGAGTATCTGCATTTTAAAGGTGAAAGAGCAGATATTTGAAGTTGGTACATATTAAAGAGCTCTGAAAAGTCTCTAATTGGATAAGAAATGTGGAAAAAAAAACCCTTCTGTTCTTGCTGTCTATTAGGTAGATAATTTTTATTTTATGGGTGTTTTTGGTGATTATAGTACCGGTTTTGGTTTTTAATGTAGGGTCGTGGTCATTGCAAAGTCTTTTGTTTCTGAGGAGCAAAAGTAAGATGCAGAAGGTCAAAGGAAATGTCAGTCTTAAAAGGCGCTTTCTGTGTGGGATCAGTGTTTGGTGGATGTCGACACTTTCGAGCCTATTTTACTTTGGATTCACTCGCGTAGCTCCTGTGAATGGGAGTCATGCATGTGTGCATCTCAAAGAGAATAGGTCTCTTTGTAACACTGTGTCCATGTAGAAAGATACTTCACTAGGAAGTGTTTTAATAGCCTAATGTTTCCCACCACCAGTCAGCTGTGCACTGCTTGTTTTCCTGGCAAGGTAGCAGGTGATAGTCATTGTCAAAGGAAGTATCAAACACTAAGGAGAATTGTTTAAAGTAGTTGACCATGCTGAAAGCTGTGTCAAGTGATACATGTGGTTGCCATAGTATCTGTTATCAGAATCAAGATTGTGAACAGAACAGTCCCCATCAGGAGTGAATTCCTTACCCACAGTCTCTCCAGGGTTCATCAGGCAAATTAGAAGTTTGCTCAGGGGAGCAAATTTGCTTCTTGAGGGCTGAAGTGTTCCCCCTGGGTGTTCCTGTCCAGAAGTCTAATGCCCTATGTTGCGTCTATGTGGACAAGGCTCCTAGTCTAGAATAGAGGACCTTGAAGATCAAGAGAGTGGAGCAGAGAGAATCTTCTGCAGCAGAAGCACCCAGACCCCAGCACAGATTCTGCAGTCAGCATGGAAATGGGAAATAGATTGGATCAGTAATCCATGGAGGAAAGGGTTGGTAACTGTGTGGATGTTTGCTGAGAAAATTTTTTTTTTGATTCATCAGAGAGGAAGGCTGAGTATGGATTGAAGGAGTAGGAAGAGGACAACACTAAGTCAGGGGAGGAAGCCATCTGTGTCTGGTGTTTGCTCACCTTTCCGAGAGAGGCACTTGGGTACTGGCAAGGATGGGAAGCACCCCAGGACCATTCCTCTCCAGCTTAACAGAATGTCTCCCCATGGAATCTGTAAAGTCCAGCCAAGTTCTTACACCCAGCTGGACCTGAGGGAAGGGTCCTGGGTTTCTGGGCCGCCTCCTGAGCACAGCTGATGAGGTGATGGAGGAGCCTGCAGCGGGCCAGGCTGGCTTGCCTGCAGCATGCACAAGCCAATGTATTGTGTTAACAACTGCAGTGCTCAGAGTTTGTACAAACCCACGTTCAGTAATAAAATAGCCTGCAACTAGTCAAAGGCACCAGTAGTAGCCAAGCAAATTTGGAATGTGTAAGCCAACCATTTTTAAGTTATGGTGGGCCAAAAAAAATTAGGGAACAGTCCAAGAAATGGAGAACACCTCACTTTTCAGGAACTCTCATATCTTCAAGATGCCTTGGCTGATCTACCTCAAACTTTCCAGAGGAGCTTTCCTTGGCATGAGACCACGACTGAAATTTTATGTGACTGGTTTTACTTTGTTGAAGTTATGAAGGTTAAAACCAGAGTTTGTTATGGAAAGCTAATCTCTCCATTAGAAATATTTGTGCATATTTAATATTCATTCCATTGTCATTGTTCACTGCTTGTTCAGACTGATTCTATTTTTGCTATTTATTGCAGTGTTGTTTTTTTTGGAGATTTTTTTTTTTTTCAAGGGTAAATTCAGAGCAGTGTAGGTTGGAGCCAAAGTGTGCATGGCTGGCTCTAGGCACGTGTGGTAAGGCAGAAGCATTAGCCCTGCAACTGCTGGAGAAGGATTTGCACGTGGAGTCCTACTGCCACCGTACTGTCACTGGAGCTTTTTGGAGTGTCTGGTTTGAGAGATCGCTATTTAGTACAGCTTTTCCCTCTCTGCTCAGTGGAAGAGAGTATCTCTGTTGGCCTAGTTATACTCTGACCTCGAGGCAAAAAATGTTTCTGATTGATGGCCAGCTTGGCATTTAGGGTTTCCCTAGTGGCAGCTCCTGCTGTGGAAAACTGTGAGGGTGGCAGTGGCCTAAGATGGGGATCCGTATTCTCCATGTGTGCTTTTGAGCTGCTCTTCCTTGTGTCTAAAAATCTGTAGGCTGAAATGTCTAGCTTTCAAAATTGCAAGATTTCAGACAGGCATTAGAAAACAGAGAGAAAATGTTTGTGGGCCTGGAAGTGCCTTTTATTTTTCAACTTAGAGGCACCTTAGCAGTGACTTCTGTACCAGGGCGAGACCTGGTTGTGCACCAGCCCTTTCCTCTGCTCTGACTGCTGTTTTCTGAGTGATGAGAAGACCACAGCATGCTATTACAGATACTTGCTATTGCTGGATGGAGCCAAATGAGCAAAGGTCTCTAAATATGTTGTATTTCAGGACATTGAATTAGTTTGATTGAGCCACTGTATAGACAGAGCAAGCAGGGCTGGAACAGATGTCAGGCTGGAACGAGCCCTCACCCTGAGGCATGGTCTCAGTGTGTTTGAAGTCACTGCTTGTCTGTATTTTTCTTTCTGGGGCTTAAGTTATAAAGCTCCAGGAGAGACTTGGCAGAAGTCAGGAGGTGCTGCTCCTGATGAATCAGGGTGCTGTGCATCACTGTTTGCTAGGGCTGCCTTTCAGGCTGGATCGCTCAGCACCTGCCCAGCTCTGCAGTCGGCGGAGCCAGGAGGTGCTCTGTGTGTCTGTGCACGGCCAGGCTTTGTCCTGTTTGCCATCTGTGCTGATACTGGCCAGCAGCTGTGGCACAGGGGCATTCCTGCTTCTTGCCTCACACACCCCACACCAAAAATACAATTCCTACATTAATTTACTATGGGTTAACTCCTGTAAAAGGGTATCTGCATAAAATAGCGATCAGTAGGTTTTCTATTTGCTCAGGCCTTTTATTATTAGGAGCACTGAAAAGACCAAGAGTCAGCTGAAAATCAATGTGTCTCTATATGGGCAGCCACTGAGAAGGGTGCAGGTAATGTGATCACAGCTACTTAAACCAGTGATACCACTATTGTCTGCAAAAGCTTCAAGCATGAGAGAAACCCCATGGCAAACTCCTGGACCACAGAATTAAAATAATTAAGTCTTGCAGTCTCTGAAATATATATTGCTCTTGCAAGGTCATAATGAGATAAATAGGGACACTAGCACTGGGTTAAGCACACTATACACAGAACTTTGCTTCTGTCCTGTGTGACATTAGGCTCTTTATTTTTGTGAAACAATAACTAGTTGCAGTTAAAAGTGCCCTGAGAATTCTTCAGTGATGATAGCACCAAAACCAGAGCCATCAAAGGGGAAATGCAAAGCAAAATATGTGGATATGAGGATGCATCTTTTGGTTCCTAAGTTAGCTCAGATACATATCACTGCATAGCATTGGAGTGCCTGCATAGTGACTCTCTGCATGATTTCTTTGGTAAGCAGGACTCGAAGGAGGAGGTCACCCCAAGGAATTTTTATCTTCTTGGTGTTTCTAGAAATAGTATATCTGCACTCCTCAGGCTGCAGGGCTGCAAAGCTTTGAGTTACTACTGGTGCTGCTCCATCCTGTGCTCCCAGATGAAAGTTTCCGAGGAGTGTCATAAACCCGTCGCACAAGCTGAGAGAAGGAACAGAAAACTGCAAAGCCTGTAATGCTGCAATATTATAGTATTGTCTACTGCTGCAATAACCCTGCTGTGTTTGGAAGGTCTCAGGCATACCAGCACCATGGTTAATCAGTCAAGCAGCCAATAGTAATTCATAGCCTTGACTGCTGAGAAATTCAGCACGGCTAAGATAGACATCTGATCCAGCTCAAGAAAGTAAAGGCATCTTCCCACAGCAGTTTGCTTTTTTACTGAGTGTCTTTGACCCTCTTTGTGATTTTTCTTACTTATTTTCTAGAGAATACTTTTCATATTTCTTTCATTTAGAGTTCCTAAACAAAATGTTCTTCGAAATGTATTATCTTTTAAAGCAAAAGGTTCCCCTCATTTATTTTCTGCCCACCTGAAGTGGGGTTACAAAAGAAGACAGTTACAACTCCCATGTGTGCAAAGTACGTAGGGAAAATGTCAAGTGACTTGGAGACAGGCATGCTAAATAAAAGTGTCATCAGGAGAAAAAGAAATTGGGTCAAGACTTATAGCAATGTGACTGGTTTGTAGATCTTGGAGTTCAGAATAGAGGTACTGCTTCTGAATTTTGGAAATCAAGGTGATTATAGTGATACGGTGATGCTGGAGGAGACACGCTGCTGTAATCTGGAGTTTTCAGTCACTGGCTGAAATGCTGGAGAAATCATAGCAGTAAATAAAGTACATAGAGTACATAAAGTATTTATTATATTAACAATATTATTTTTCCAAGGAAGACAATGCTTTTAGAGAGCAAATATTGTATACTAAAAGTCTATTTTTTCCTCTGATTCTCTGATGCCCAAGCCAAGTGAATTGATTTTAAACTGAAGTGTGCCTGTTTTGTACAAGTGTGCTTGGCAGAAAAGTGATGCATTAGAATTCGCATAAACTTGGATTCTTCAGCTCCTGGAAAAGAGACTGTATATGTTACCCACTGATGGAAACATGGGCTCCTCTACACTGTGCCCTTGGGCATGTTCTGTTTAAGTGTCTTGAAAATATGTGGTTATTCCTCATGTGCTTGTCCACGCTCGGTTTGTTTATGGAGACTGTGACATTTACAGTATCTGCAGTCTGGAATACTGCTTTTGCCATAGCTTTTAATGATTATCTCCTTTTACTAAATAAAACCCTAGGAGATCTGGGCAAGGCAGTTGCATAGAAGACTTGGCAAATACAAATTGTTAACTGCATGTGGTGATAAAGTTAGAAAACACTTTAAAGAAATCAAACTTGCCATTAGCCTGATCTGAACCATACAAATTCTTCTCCTTTAATTTCTCTTCCCTCATGGTATAAAAGTCTGCTCATTCTTTCATCAGAAATGATTCAGACCTGAGGGACACTTGTAATTTGGAAGTAATTAGTAAATAAGTCAGATAAATATTATCCATTGAGATTTGTGAAAGCACATTGATAGGATTCTTAAAGAGCTGTATCAAATCTGAACAATTAAAGTTTAAAAAATTATCTCTAGTTAGTATGATAAGTCCATTTCATCATAAATTAATTTACTATTAATAGTTTCTGCTGCTTTTGGAGCAATCTGAAAGGGTTTGAGAATCTGAAAAAGTAGCTAAAATAGAAGAAAATCTGTAATAGCACAGCATATTTAGACAAAATTTTGACAGTATCCAGATTGTGAGATCTTGCTTGTGTGCAAATGTTGTTAGTGGGGTTCTGGGTCCAGAGCTGAACCTTAGATTTGTGCGTGTGAGTACTTACTCCTCACTCCCCATCTAGCTTCAAACAATGTTTCTTTTGGTTCTTGTTGGGCATAACATATGGTCTGCCTTCTTGTTTAAGAAAAGCTCAGTGGTGCTCATTTTCTTATGCTGAAGTCAAAAATCTCAGGTTATGTGGCTGTTACTGTTCACAGCTTTGGGCACTTCAAGTAGAAAAGCTGAATTTGAGGTACAAGAAATGTTTGAATAAATGTGGTTTGTAAATACACTGGCCAACAGCTGCTCCTAAATTCATCTTAAAATGTTTGTATACCCCTACCTAAAACTGTGAATTGTGAGGGGCAACAAAATTCTCCTGTAGCTTTGTATCAATGCCCTGGTGGGGTAATGGGAGCACACAGAGTTCTGCCATTACCCCCTGGGAGTAACCTGGTGTCTCTTATGACCCTGCAGGGTGTGTTGGATCTATTATCAGGTTTCACATTTGGAGGGTTTATATAATAAAAGTCACTACAGTTACTGGAAATACTATGAAATTATACAATGCATTAAAATGGATTAAAACATTACTGTTCCCATATGGATTTCCTTCTGCTTTATTGGAATGGTAAATTTGGTTTAATCAATTCACCAAACCAGGTTTGGTGATTGATGGCTTTACTACTGGTGGCAGGTGTCCTGCCTGATTACCAGCACCTTGCTGTACTGCTGCACATCCAAATACTGATTTGGAAGAATTCTACTCTTTTCCTAGAGCAGAGCAAGCACAACAGACTGTTTTTGCATAGATACTGAAAATTTTGAAAGAGTTTGGAGAAGATTGAACACAGCTGAACACCAGAACAAGAGTCTTGTCACTGCTTGACATCATTTATGATTGCTACTAATGTATCTATTTGCATTTTTATACTCGTCTTTAGTATGAACTTCAATGCATTTTTCTCCAACATTTAAAAAGACCTAACAACCCAGTGTGATGAAAGTGGGAAAATTTTGCTTTGCTTGCAGTCATCCTGTGTAGTATAGTCTATATCTGCTATAGTAGTTTTAACTGTTAGTAAAACATCTCTACTAACACTCTGACTAGAAGTATAGATGTAAATCAGAAAATAAAAGCAAAAATCCTGAAAATTTTAGAAATTTTAAGCATTAGTTTTTAGATCAGACTAACGTTTTCCCCTGTTTATTTACTGTCTGAATGGGATTGAAGGAAGACTAAACCCCATTAGCAAAATATGTTTGATAGGATTGGGTGTTGCTGAGGAATCAATCTATGTAAAAACAAGGATTTCTTTTTCACAAGTCTCTTTTCACGTTGGTAGAGAAAACCTTCTTCTGATTGATTTAGGGCAATGAATTGGCTTTACTTTATTGGTTACCTTGTGCCTTTAGCACTTAAAAGCTGCAGGCAAGTGTTGGGGTTGTGCTATCCTAGGCAAGGGTCAAATCACATAAATGTTTCATCTCCAGCATTGCAAACTTTCTTCCTAATTCTCCCAGTGGTTGGTTTGAGTGTTGCCAGTAGGTTTCCTAAATAGCAAATGGTGCCGTGGTGAGGGAAAGCTCCTGTTTCCTGGGAAGGGCATGAGCCAGAAGAGAAGCAGGCACTGTCCCAGAAGAGTTCCCTGGGACAGGAAGCAGGCGGGTGTGCTAGGGCAGCGTGGGCACACCCCTGTGCCCCCTGCCGCAGGTCCGGTTCTGTGTGTCTGTTCCCAGAGGTGCTGAGTTGTCAGTGTGCGGCAAGAGAGGAAAGGAGAGGGAGAGTTTCAGATGTTTCTGACATCTTGATGAGAGGATGGCTGTGCTCTGTGCTGGGCAAGAGGATGCACTTCATCGGCACCTTCTCAGCAGATGCATCTACGTCTTCCCAACAGAGTGTGCGAAAGGTGGGCAGGGGTTTGCATGTCTTGGCTGCTTAAAGGCAGTGTTAGAAGGAGGGCTTTCTAATGAAATTGGTGGTATTTCAAAGGCCTTCCTGTTGGCTGAAAATCAAGAAATGCATAGCCAGTGTTTGAAATACTAAGAAATATTTTAAGGAAAATTTTGATTATGCCACCTATTGAACAATCAAAGGAAAGGAATATATTGCATATATACTGGTTAGCTTCAGGTTTTAAAGTCAGTATTTAAATTGAGACTTTAGAGATAAAGGCACCAAAAAAACCTTTACCAAGTATCTTAGAAAGTAAAGTATTTACTCTTTCACAGACTCAGTAGTAGCCTGTAGGTCTCAAAATAACAAGGTTTTAGGTTTTGCTGTCTCTTTTGATGGTGAAAATTACCATCAAATGGTAATTCCACAGTTATATCCAGTGATGATGGTCTCAATCTTATCCCATCCTTCTAACTTTTATAACCAAAACAACTAATGTAAATAATCTTGGGAGGCAGCCAGCTCTGTCTTGTGTCTCACCTCCATGTCTCATTGTTTTATTGGTGTCAGAGCTTTCAGAGAACCTCATCCTTTTTGTGCTATCTTCCATCTTGTAAAAGTCAGTTGTATTTGTAAGGAATGGATGGCAAGTCCTGGGGGAAAGGACATCTTGTGTGCTGCACATGGGCATCAACGATTGACAAAGGGGATGAAGCACCCAGCCAGCAACCTTGGTTTGTCACAATTGCTCATGCTAGTTTCATGCTGATAGTTGTTAGGCATCCTGTTTCTCTTTCAATCTGTAAAATTTTCAGACAGCTAGGATTCAGGTTCCAGTGGTTCATGTCAGGTTAAAAACAGCTGTATCCCCCACAGAAGAGATTTCTGTTGAGCTAGTCATAGTTTAAACTAATTTTGCCCACAGCCATGCATAAAACAGTGCCAGAATGGAGAGAGAAAGGAAGAGGTGGGGGGGGAATACTAATACTGCTTCATTTTGTTTTAGGAAGCCAACCAAAATACCCCAGCTAGTATAGGTTGGCTTATTATCAGCATAATCATGCTAAGTATTAAAATATACAAAAAAAGAGGGGAAAACTGTTTCAGTCCAGGAAATTTCATTTTTAGATTGTAATGTAACAAAGGGCTGACTGACTTCATCCTTCAGTTTGGCAAGCCTTCTTCCAGGGTGAAAATTTTTCACTCGAGCTTTTAGACTAAGGCAAATAAGCACATAGAAAGCATGTTGTTTGTATGTATATATATGAATATACAGAAATGAGATGTTAACAATGATAATTTTCTAAATATCCTCCTACAATTATTTTGCTAACATAAACAAATGGGAACTGGCACTGAGATAGACCTGAGAAACAGGGAACAATTTGTTTAACATTGTTCTATATTAGAGTTTTTCAACAAGGGCTGAGTTGCTTGCTTTCTGGAACAAATGTAAAAAGACAAACTACAGTCCAATAAAGAAGTTAGTAATAAAAAGGAAAGCGAAACGGTGCCTACAGTGTTAGAAACATACAGTAAGAACATACTTGGCAGATGAAAAATACACTGGTACACAGAGATGTGGATAATTAGTATATCTCAGAAATGTTGCTTTAGAGTGAAAAATCAAAATTCTCCAATCACTTCTGCCTGGAAGAGTGAGTGAATTTGGTCAAGTTTTTGTGATGAGGTTGAAACAGGTCTTTTGTAACTGTACTCTCTGTTCATGTGTGTGTTATTATAAATGTTTCCTTCTTTGAGGAAGCAATTCAGATTGCCCTTTTTCAGGGCAATTACCGCTGTGTTAAGTTCAAGTAATATAGCATCTAAAAACATTTATGGAGCAAAGAAAAGAAGCCTTTTATTCTAACCTTGCCAAGAGCAGAAATAAAATGAGCTGTTGTGCTGGAAGTGTAGAACTGCATGAGGATTTGTAACGTCCTATTTCTCGTGGTTTAGTCTTGTGTGCAGCCTGAGATTTGTGTGATTTAATGAGACTGTGATTCGTTTATCCTGTCAAGCTTTAAATAAAAACCCTCAAAGCACTTCCTTCCTTTTTTGAATTATGTGTTTTTGCAAGTACGGCATCAAAAGCTGTCCCTTAAAAAGAGGGAGGGGAGCCCAATACAGTTATGTATGTTGGCTGGATTTTTTTTTCTTCTGTTTTATTAGACACTGAGTGGTATTATCCATTTCTCTGTGCCTCTCTGTCTTGTTTTGGTGCATTAAGAGGTTCCTGCCATCCTGTTCACATGAAAGCAGAACATAAGCACAGGCTGCTCCTGAACTCTGCTTTTGCAGGGGTATTGGGATTAAAACCTTACTCTGTGGGTGGGATATAAGTCCCACAGAAAGCCAGGCTGTGCCAAAGATGGGCATAAACTCCTGCTCATGTTGTGTGTCCTCAGGCACCATCTGTGCCTGTTCGTTGGAGCATCCCTGCATGGGGTGTGAAGTAACCTTCACAAGGGAAATAGTGCAACTCTTTTGGGTGCTGATGCATTGCAAAACTCAGTCTGAAAGTGCCCCGGTGCAAGGGTTGTGCTCCACCTGTGGGGACCAGGGTCGGTGCTCCAAGGTCCCCTTTCCCAGTCACAGGGGTGGCAGGAAGCAGCACACTGACCTGGGAGTGGCTGTCCAGAATAAGGGGGGAAGACACAACATGGGCCCTGCCACTCACCTGGGCTTCCCATCTGCTGAAGGGATGTGGTGGCCTCTTCCCCATCTTGGGAGGAATAGGGTGGGATGCTCAAGTCCAGAGCCTTCCCTCAGCAGTACCAAGGCTCTCATGCTGTTTCCCCAAGGGGAAGGATGTGATCATTCTGGTGGGAGGAAGTTTTCACTTCCAGTTCTCATCCCTGTGGTGCTGAGGTGTCACTGCCTCTCTGGCAGGTGTTGTTTTGCCTCCCCTAGCACTATGGGTGTAGTTTATTTTCAGTCTCTCTGCCTTCCTGCCCTCTCTGCTGCCCTGCAGCCAGGCTTCCTTCTTTCCTGGCCCAGTGCCACAGCCTCCCCCAGCCCCTGCTTCTTCCTCCCTGTGTTGGTGTACAACTCACTTCCTCCTCATCGGCCTCACTGCAGCAATAAAACTAAATACTTTAATAAAGTGGTTATGTGTGAGTGGAGGATGTGCAAGTCAGTGATGGCCATCAGTCTGGTCACCTTGTTTCCACACATGGCTTTTATCTCCAGCCAGCTTGATGTTTCAGTCTGCACAGCATTCAGCTTCCTAGGACCTTCGTGGTGATCAGATGCCCTGGGAACAACTGGAGTTCCTCTGCAAGCTGCAGTTTGTGAGAAGGAGGAGAGCTGCACAAAGGAGGCACAGAAAAACCACGCGCAGCTCTGTGGTTGGATCTGCAGAGGAACTACTGAGGTGGAAGAGTGGAGCCTGCTGGGATAGTGTTTGTGCAAATCTAGATCCCTCCATGGCTGTGCAGTGCCGTACCGAATTTCACTTTGGAAAAGTGACTTGCACTGTATTGGATATTTACAGTGGTTTTAATTGGTGTAGGTACAGGTGGATTTTTTTCCCCTGCTATCTGGATCAAGAGACAGGCAGTGCTGTGGCAGCTGAAATATGACCAAAACCCAGCCAAAACACCCAGCTGGTAGATCTGCAAGGGCAGTGAAAATACTTCATCTGTTTCTTTACTGTGTGTGAGGGCGTGCTAGGGACTGTGGCCAAAGTGGTGGTTTCTGCACCTGTGTGCTGTGGTGGAACCAAGCTCCGTTGGCAATTGCAGCAGCTTAAGCAGCCTTGAACCTTTGTCTCTTGCTGTTAACAGGACCAGGAAACAGCAAAGGGCAAAAAAAGGGGTCAGAAGTAGATAAGGCTGAGTACAGGTAGTACAGGGCTCTGTGAGACACTCCTTGAGAGGCTGTGGGGGGTGATTTGAGTTATATTGTGGAAACTGCTTGTCTTCACACAACTCTGACACTTCTGCCCCTTTGTAGTTTTGATTAAAGAGCCTGGAAGTGACTTACACTAAAGTTGTACTGAATCCCACATGAAGTGGTATGTACTACATTTCTATAGAAACCCTCAGTAAGAAAAACAAGACTGTGGTCAGCTCAATCCTCTCTGGAAGAAACAGAAGTTGAGTTGTCTCCCCTGACCTGAAATTGGTGAGGAAATCCTGGCTGGAGTGGTGAATCTCAGGGCATGTCAGAATGAGAGCTGCTCTCATGGCTCCTGAGAAAAGCTGCTGCGGGTTGGGTAGGTGGAGGTTCACCTGCAAGGTGCAGTCAGTCACTGGGAAACCAGATCCTCCCTGACAATTGTTGCTCTGTTAAACATTTCCACTGGTGGTGGGAAGGTCTGCATGTGAAGGATCAGAGCTGGTGCAGCTTTTCTTTTCTATTTTTACTTCCCTCCTGTCAGCCCACACTCGGACAACCTGTATGTGGTCTGTGGGAAAGTGATAGCTGGCTTCAATGGCAGGAAGCTTGCACTTGATGATGGAGCATGGAGACTAGATATCAGATGCATAGAAGATAACTTTGACCTTCCACTAAGCCCCAGAGACTGATGCATCTAAGCCTCCATGCTCCTACATAATAATCTAGGACGCGTTCCTTGGCAGAAACCCCACTGAGCATTTCTCCAGCTGCCGGGTTGCCAGCTTGAGTGAGTTTTACTGCAAGTTTCACTATATTTGGCAATTTTCTTACAGCCTAAGCTCCTGGAAATGGGTCATTAGTAAAAATAAATAAAAAAGTTGCTTCACTCCCACCCCCTTTAACTTGAAATCCTAGGTTTTATCTGAGGACTGAAGAACAGGCACACTGCCTGCCTGCATCCTCAGAAGGA
Source organism: Emberiza elegans (assembly GCA_024865655.1). Classification (NCBI taxonomy): domain Eukaryota; kingdom Metazoa; phylum Chordata; class Aves; order Passeriformes; family Fringillidae; genus Emberiza; species Emberiza elegans. The sequence goes on along the minus strand of JALJVW010003023.1, from coordinate 58,691,470 downwards.
AGAACCTGAGACTGGTCTTTCCAAATGCTCTGACTTGGGACATTTGGCTCACATTTAGTAGGTAATTCAGGTTAGCAGTACCGTTATTTGAATACCTCTCAAGGAATTTTCTCTTAAGTAGATAATTAAATATAGGTTTAAAATGCAATATTGGAAAAAAAAATCCTACTTCAGATTTCTTTGGGTGTTTTTTCTTTATTTCAGAAGACAGTTTCTTAGGTTGCCACAAAAAATACTGAATGCAGCTTGACTCCTCTGAAGGAAAGAGCCAGATTTATTGGGACTAACAAGGAAGTTGTCCAAAAGAGATTCATTAATTAGGAGACCTAATCAAAGCCAATAAGACAAATGCACAGGCCATCCACAGACTAATATACATCTTTTGGCAGGCACCACTCCCCACAGGCTTGCCTGTCTGTTGCTCCCTACTGTATGGCTTCCACCGCAGAAATGATGTGATAACACTAAAACCAATTTGGCACTTTCCACATGAGAGGACGAGTGCATTCCCCACCCTGGAAATGCAGCCTCCAGCTGTCTTGCCCTATGCCAGAGGTTTCTTAATACTCTGGAATTAGCTGACTAAGAGATGCAGCAAACTAACAGAGCATTTGCTATCTGTTCAGGCTGCCTAAGATTTCCATCAAATGAACTTTGGTTTGATTCTCAGCCCTTTGGGAACGGTTGCCCACAGCTAACATTTGCTGCCCCAAATAACCCTGTGGTGACCTTTGCTGCAAAGCTGCAGCCAAGAAAAACCCTGTTTAACATAACAGTGCACATCTTAGCACATCAACTTGAACCATCCTGACCTCTGAGCTGCCAGGGTCTGTACAAATTAATTTTAACAATAGACAGTGTTGAAAAGAAGGAATGTTTCAAAGGAATTAAAAAAATCTCCCTTATCCATCTCTTCTCATTTAAGAAATAGTCAGGAGGCCTACTTTAGAAAAATGAAAAGTGCTCCTTGTTGCAAAACAATGGGCTTTATAAAGGGAGGGGGAACTCTTTGGTTACTTGCATCTGAGCTTGGCAAGATGAAATTTCCCACAAGTGGGTGCTGCTTCTGGAAAATCAACTTTTAGTTTCCACTGGGGAATTGCCTTTATTTCCTGGGATGCCTCAAAGATACCATTGGGGTTTGCCTTTCTTTTTCATAGCTGCTGCTAAGACTTCTATTAAGCAAATAAGAAAGTCTTCTCTTTCTGCCCACTTCACTGGTTTCTACCTTGCCTCATGTTTTCCAGGGTTTTTGTGTGAATGGCCAGACTGGGAAAGGAAAAAAGCCATTCTCCATATGGTAGTTGGAGCTTAAATCAGTTAATGATTGAAGGAGCCCATCAGAGATACATAGGAAAATGAGGTCTTCAGCCTCTGGGGCAAAACAGGCTTATCACTTCTGCTGGAGAGGAAGCTGGGTTGGGTTGTCTCCAGTGTTTCCCCCAGGGGTAGACTTATTCCTCTGCTCCTCCTCTGCCGCAGCTTTGACTCCAGCAGTCTGTAAGTAAGGAGATTATTACAGGAGGGGGTGAATTTGGAGACAATAAGAAATGCTAATCATAATTTAAAAACTTGTGTAGAATTGCTTTAACAGTTTAAAAGCTGTATGTTAAGCATAGGTAAAAAAGATGGAAGCTTATCCTGAAGTATCCAGTGGACTTCAGTAATTGAGCACCCATGAAACCACCTGTTTTTATTTATTTAGCCAGTGTAATTTGTTGCAGTTGTCTTTTCTGGTTTCCTACAAAAATGCTTTTCTCTTTGCAATTGAGATGTGCTGCTGAAGGCAGCCCAGGGCAGGAATCCAGGGGCATCCCCAGATGGTGCCCCCTTGAGCAGCGGAGGGGCTGCTGCCAGCAGGAGGGCGGTGGGGAGCATGTGGAAGGACTGCCCTCTCCTCCCAGACATTTTCAAAGCCAGGGACTGTGAGGTGTGAGAAGCTGCAAGGGCTGAGGGGGAGAGGACTGGATGTTTAGTGTAGAGGGAGATAAGATAAACTGATATTTCTCTGAACTTCGTGCAGCTTTCGACACCCAGCCTTCAAGATCCTGTGAGGTTGTAGAGGTCCTCTTGCTGCTAATACAGTAATGACCTTGAATTTGCTTCCAGCTCAGCTGTACTGCTGGAGGACAAGGCATTTCTTGTGAGCAAAAAACATTAAAGCAGCACAGAGATTTGCCTGCATAGCTCCGGTTTTCAAGAGATTTGGGTATCCTTTCTGAGGCCCCACTTGCAACAAGGAATTGCAGATAAGCTTCTGCAGTAGTTAATGTGTAAAGTTTTTGGATTTATTCTCACTGGTGCCTCTCCTTTTGCTTTTAATGTTGACAAATATATTGTTGGATGCTGGTTTTTTTGTTTTATGTGGGTATTTTTTTGCTGCACAAAGAAGCTAATCATATGCATGCTAATATGTGCATGCTGACCAAGATGAGTGTGCTTTCATGACATAAGTGTTGTGGAGGGCTTGGGGGGGGCAGAGTTTTGATTGCTTTAATTTAAAAATAATTAATAATGCATCTCAGTCCTTTTTCATATTTTAGGCTGAATACTGAGTCTTGACTTATTATGTTGTGTCAGTCTGCTGTGCCAAACACATATGATCACAGACAATTAGAAATTTCTAGTCTCACTCCTGATTTAGGGCTAAACCTTTCTATTTCTTAGCAACTTCTGGTTATAAGACACAACAAAACTTGGCGGGGCGGGAGGAATGAGTAAATTGTAACATTTGTAGATTAAATTGTGTCTGAACTTGCTACGTGACTCAGTGCAAAATATTAGTGACCTCTTCCTTTATGACTTTGACTTCCTGCAAGCTTATCTGTTAAAAAGATCATGCGAGATGCTTCCATTGCAGATCTTGTAAGAAATGTATATTCAGCAGGAGGAACATCTGACTAAGCAAAGACTAACTTACACAGTGGTTTGGAAGCCACATGTTGAAAAGTGCTGGGAAAACACATCAGGGAAAATGATAAAAAGAGATGAAAGCAGTTCAGATGGGTGAAGAATGCTGATTTTAAAATGCGAACCATCTGAACACTGATGAGTGGGCAGGTTGCAGTAACTTCAGGGCAGACCTAACTGGCACAACAGCCATATACTGTAAGGCAACTCCCACAGGACATCACCTGCAGTGATTTAAAATTGGAAGGTGTGGGAGTGTTGAGGTACTGCAGAGAGCAATCTTGCAGCAGCAGAGTGCAAGTAGGAAATGGGTCAGTTGGAGTAATAGCTTTCTTCCACGTGGTTTCGGTGAGCTGAGCCAAGCCAAACATATGTGGAGCACTGGGTTATCACAGTCATTATATTTTTTTTCCCTGTGTATTAGAAATTTCAATGAAATTTGGTCATCCAAGCATAACTTTATGAATCCTCCCTCTGGTTGGACACTGCCTTGAGCCCCAAAGTCAGCTGTCTTTGTCGAGATCATTAAAATAGACTGTGTTTGGAAACGTAATAGTGCAGTCTCACATTCTCAGGAGGTCAGCAGAAACACAGCCTGAGTATCTCTGCTAATACCACCTGCGGTTTGTTCTCGCCTCTGCATTGTGGTGGGTGATTTCCCCGTTTGTGCTGAAACAACTGGATGTGTGACCACACTGAAGTGGATAAAGGGGCTGACCCAGTTAAAATAAAACAAAAAAAAAAACCACCAAAAAACCAAGAAAACCCTCTAACCTGTATTTCCTACTGTATCAGTTCCACACACGGGGGTGTTGGCAGCAGCAGAGGCACAGTGCAGGAATGAAGGACAGAAAAAGAACGTCTTGCACTGGTGTTACTGCTGGCTTCTTTTTCATGTGAAAACACGGTCTGAAGTTACAGCTTCAGTTTAAACTTTGCACTCAGCTTTGATGTACTTTAGCAGCTTGCAGAAAGGTGATAGCATGTGGTGACTGTGGTTTTGGTCCCTCCTGATGGCCAGGGGGAGCAGGCAGTGTGTTATCACAGGCATGTAAGCTGTTTGGATGTGATGTGATGAGATGGTGGCTCCTGAGGCGCAGACTGGTAATGAAATTCAAGCTTGCCCCTGCTCCCATTCCCCTTTGCTGATCACAGCTGGCTGGTACAAGTGCCTCTTAAGTCCCACCATTAAGTTGCTATTGAAACAAATGGGTTAGAAAGAAAACTCCAGAACAAGGGGCTTGGCTCATTTTTAATTTGGATCAGGTGAGGCATCTGTCACTGATTAGTACACTGAATTACACTGATGATAACTGTGGTGCAGGGAGGTAAATGGTAAGGCTTATGGTGGGGATTTGCTTCAGTCAGGCTTGTAACTGATAGTCACACCACTTGATTAAGCAAGTGAGTTCGTGTAAGGGCATAGTGTGCTCGATGGTCTAGCAATGTGGTATGTATTTTCCTTGGAACACAGCCCCCTCAGTCAAACTTTGTTTCATTTGGACCATGCATCCCTCCACTAATGCACAAGCTGTCCAAAACCCCCAGGTATTAGTAGGGTACATATTTCCAGGACTAGGTCTGACATTCTCTACCCACTCCCTTTATGTAAATCTCAGTCTTATCCTAAAGGAATGTATTTAGATAGTTGTGCCACCCATTCTCCTTTTGGAAAATCCAAACCCCTGGACCTTGATGTGCACAGCTCCTTCATGCCACTTCAGTGTGCATGCAGCATCTGTAGCAGAGGTACAGGAGTTGTTCTTATTCAGGTCTGATACCAGGTAAGAAATGATGAGGCAAGCACTGAGGCTGTGCCAGCTCCTGCCAGCTGAGGAAGAGGTTCCCCTCTGACCCATTTGTGTGATGCTCTTCCCTTTAGCCCTTGATGATATGCACAGAGCACCATCATTTCTGGGCTGTGGGCAGAGGAGGGCTGCAGTGCAGAGCTTCTGCTCCTGCCTGGTCCCTTTGGAGACAGGCTTGCTCACAGTTCCCCTGCGTGAGGACTTTCAGTGGTAAAGAGAAGACAGCTTCTGTTGCACCCACTGTGCGTGCAGCCAGGCATGGGCTTTGCTTTTGCTCTCCTAATAACTACGCTGGGTATAGCAGAAGCAGGCAGGCACATGATCTCCCCGAAGGCAGGATTCAGTGTTACTGTAGAAACTGGCCACCAGCTTCTTTTGTAGCTAGCAGCTGTCACGGTGTGCTTACAGCCAAAGCGTGTCACTCCTACAGTGTCTGCGGGCTCTGGAGTTTGTTTCTGCTACTGAATCCTTTGTGCTACTGCCTGGAGATTATTCTGCACCATCTATCAATATGTGTTAAGATATTTCTGAGTTGTATTTATTTTTTGAATGATTTTTAATAGCATTTGATGTTCTCTACAGGTTTCATTTTCCTTCACAAATACTTCAAGGCACAGAGGAGCTGGTAAAGGCATTGCCATGAAACCTAACTTGAAGCAATGGAAACAACTCATGCTTTTTGGTATCTTTGCATGGGGCCTGCTTTTCTTGGTGATATTCATCTATTTTACAGATAGCAACACTGCTGAACCAGTTCCAAGTTCCTTTTCTTACATTGAAACTAAGAGACTTCTGCCCCTTCAGGGCAAGCAGAGAGTCATCATGGGAGCCATTCATGACCCATCGTTCTCTGAAACCATTGATGGGAATGAGGTGCTTCTTAATGAAGATCTCCTAGGTACTTTTAAATCTGGGACTGGAAATTCTAAGAAATGGACTGTATTGGAAGAGGCCTTTAGAAATGAAGATGAGTTTTTTCCACCCCAGTTAGGAAGAAAATCAAAAAGTGCTTTCTACCAAGTGAATGATGATTATTTATTTGCTGCTGGTCAGCCTCAGTCACACAACCACCTTCAAGAGATAGAAAAATTCATTTCGGCTGACATGAATAATCCAAAAGGAAATATTTTACAGAACAACTGGAGCCATCAGAGAAGAATGAGGAGAAGGAGCACAAAGCATAGGAGAGGCCAGATGCTTGATGAATCTGATGACTGGGATGGGCTGTATTCCACAATGTCGAAATCCTTTCTTTACAAGCTTTGGAAAGGGGATGTGTCTTCCAAGATGCTAAACCCTCGACTGCAGAAGGCGATGAAAGATTATTTGAGTACCAATAAGCATGGGGTGCGGTTCAAGGGGAAGCGAAACTCCAAGTTGACAGGAGACCAGCTATTCTGTGAGCTAAAAGAAAGAGTGAATGTGAAAACAATAGATGGCAAGGAGGCTCCCTTTTCCACTCTTGGATGGGAAAAGCACGTTCCCCAAATTCCACTGGTCAAATTATATACACATGGCTTTGGGAGCTGTGCAGTAGTTATGTCTGCTGGTGCAATACTGAACTCCTCTCTAGGGGATGAAATAGGTGGGTGAAATGTGTCTATTTGTGTGTATATATATGTATATGTGCATGTTCATGTTTAAATTTCAAAAGTTTCATGCTTCTCAAGCACAGATCACTAAAGTCTGGTTGTTCACTCTTACTAGAGTTGCGTGAATGTAAACTAATGGACTTCAGTGAGGCTATTCCCTTTCAGAACAATGTAACTGAAAGGAAAATAAGCCCTGAAGTCATAATCTAATTTAAAGAAAACAATGATGCTTTCTTATCATATTACAGCTTGTAGTAGGGAGGCAGAACTGGTTACATCAGATCTGCCATATTCAACATTTGTGTGCAACATAGGTTTATTTCTTCAGCAGATTAGAGCTATGTTCAGGTTTTATTCTGCAAAGCTGTGTTATACTGGTCTTTATCTTGCAGTAGCTCACAACTGCTGTGGTGTGGTTAGCCGAGACATTTGTCTCCATGTCAAGAAGCAGTAGAGTGTCCTCTTCATCTCTTGTTAGTTTAGAGTTCACAGACATAAAAAATCCAGACCCTTGAGTAGCTTCATGCACTGAGATCAAGTCCCCTGGCCTCTTTTCTGAGACTGAATTTAAATAAGTTCAAGTGTGTTCACCCATTGTTTTCCCATTGCCACACTGAGTCAGTGAGGTTACAGGTGTGCTGAGATGTCAGTGTCACTCAGAATCCCCCACCTCAAGGTGGGAATTTTGTAGTAGCTATTCAGAAAAGGATAGTGGGACCATACAACTAATCCAGGTCACTTCTATTTTTTCCTTTTCAAATAGCGCTGTGTTAATGTCTCAGTAGTTCTTCATTTTAGTAGTACATGTGCAGTATGCTAAGAATGTTGAAAGAAGGATGAAAGGTTTCAGAACTTGTTTCTGAAACAAGAAGAGTTATCTCCTTCAACACTCCATAAAAAACCTTTTGATGTTCACTCATTAATCCTCCCATCTTCCAGGACTTCACATCCCAACACTTGCCTCATCACTTTGTGTCATCTCTTTGACACGGATAGGTTTTCTTTAAATCTCTGGGATATGTTGGAGCTTCTAGGATTATTATACTCCTGCAACTGACTTCCAGCACAGCAAAGGTGCCCAGCTAGCCTGCAGCTAAAATCACTCCAGGGTAACCCGTAATTCCATAGGAAGCCTCACTGATGTAGAAATCTTTGGGGTGAAAAAGCTTAGCAGTTCCTACCTTCTCCAGCATGTTATCTTTGACTGAAACAGAATCTTCTGTCAGTGTTCCCCAGTGCAACCAGTTTACACCAGTATGGATTAGTGCTGTACCGTAGAATCCACAGCACATTGTGACACATTTACATAATCACATATTACAGCATGTTTCAAGTCATATTTGCACACCCAGGCATGGACTTGGGCATTTGATATGGTACCTGGGGCCTTGCTTGCTTGCTCCTGAGTGCACCCATTTTCTTAGGAAGCTTCTGGGCACAGAAGCTTATGTCATTTCCTACAGAAGAACTTCGTATTTAAATGGGAAATTGTCATCTGATGCCACCTAAAGGGAGGAAGATTGGGTTTGAAAAAGCCCACATAGAATTTTCAGATCTCTTACATGTTGTGCAAGGAGATGTTGGGGCACCAGCAATCACAGAAGGTTTTTTATCAGACTCTCTCAAGGCGGATACCACTGACTGAGGAGAGGATTTGGCCCAGACTGTGGGGGACCAAATGATTGCTTACAGCAATGGTAGACAAGGGAGAGCAATTTTAAGCTAAAAGAGAAGAGGCTTAGATTAGATGTTAGGAAGAAATTCTTTAGAGTGGGTGGTGAAGCCCTGGAACAGATTGTCCAGAGAAATTGTGGATGCCCTATCCCTGGAAATGTTCAACGCCAGGTTGGATGGAGCTGTGAGCAACCTGGTCTAGTGGAAGTGTCCCTGTCTATGGCAGGGTGGTTGGAATTAGATAGTCTTAAAGGTCCCTCCCCACCCAAACCATTCTGTGATTCTATGGTTTATTCTCCCAAGAGAGAAAAAAAAAAAGTCTATGAAAGAAGTAGTGAAGGACATTTCCCTTCATAGGCCTTTAGCTCCCTCTTCTGTGTTCCTATTAGAAACACAAGCAAAAATGTTAATTTGTGTTCTGCCTTTTGCCCTCCTCTCCCCCACCCCTCTGACTGTTAAATGACAGTAGGCATGGAAATACTGTGCAAGTATAGCAAACACTCCCATCGTGATCATAATATTAACTGAGAGAACCAATTATTTTGGCATCACAGGAAGTAACAGGGACCTGTGATCAAACCCCAAACTTTTTTTGATCTTTAAAATGCTTATCTACAAACACATACTAAGATTAAAATCAGTTTATTTAAAACCAGCTATTTCTGGCAGAGAAGAAGTTTTTCATCTGTATATGAAGAACCAGCATGAGTGTTGTTGGAAATGCATCATGCTGTCTCTCAATTAAGCTGCAAATCATACAATTCCCATTTCATAATCCAGTTCTCAGTCAACAGATTGTCTAAAAGTTGTCAATCACAGGTCCAAATTTATGTTCTTAAATTCATTACAACAAACTTTTGTTTTTCTTTTCCTTCTCCAAATATGTGAAGTACCTGCAGATACTGTTCATTTCCTTTAGTTCCTGCACAGTCAAGATGCTTGGTAGATGAAGTCTAAGTGTTGAGGCTAGGGCTGGCCCTGCATGGGGACACAGAATAAACTTCACTCCTTAGGTTCTGAAGAATTTGGTTTGGTGGGCATCTGGCAAAATCCCTCTTTTCAGACATGACATATTAATGCTAACATGTATGTCTGAGATCAGACTGCTGGCTGCATGCCACACCGTGTTTCCTTGTATGGAGTACCAGAAGTGCAGAGTAAAGGAGGGAAAAGATGAAAGATCCCAGTTTGATAGGAGCAAGCCAAGACTCCATTGAGGCGTGTTGGTTGCCTTTGGAGACTTTTGCCTCTCCCAGTTTTTGAGCTACAGAGAACACATTTTAAATGACTAGAGATGAACAGCTATACAGACTACCTGTGGGTTAAGGCATTTCATATTCTCAGCTTCCATGGATAGAAGGGATAGAAACAGACCAAATACCACCTACCAGCAGGGGCCATTGTTTTAGGCAGTGGATAAAATGTCTTGCTCTCCTTCACACCTTTTGGGCTTTGAAATCCCCTTAAAAGAAGCACTGGGAGGGTGATTATCTCTTATCCAATGGAGGCTTGCATGTGGTGTCTACCCTTGACCCCTACTTGACCTATGCTTTCTCTTCTCCAAGGTCAACTGCTTGTGGAGTAACTTTGGCAGTTCAGCTCTGTTAGATCTTTGCTGCCAAGGGATCCTGAGGTTTCTTTGTATGAGCAGATGTGTGGGCTGGCTTCCATACAGAGGCTCTTTAAGATTTGTACTGAGCTTGAGAATAAGCACACAGTATGATTAATAGATTTGGGGTAGTCTGAGATTTTCAGGTATTATGAAATACTGTGAAACACAATCTTATAGTTAAGCATTGTTGTTCATTCAAATGTGCAATTAGATATCCTTGCAGTTTACATGCTTTTCCATGGAGTAATTCTCTGTAAATTTTGTGATAGAAGTAGTGAGCAATTGTGTGTACTGGGTGTGCTAATAGCCTTCCCACAGTAAGTCTATCCAATTAAGAGAAGTATTTTAGTATTGCATGCTAAATTAATAGATGAATCTGAACTTTTTCCCCAGTGGGCTTTTATGTTAATAACATATGGCAGATGCAAGAGGATTTTTGTTTGTGCATAGCAGAACATTCATCATCCTTAGAATATCCAGATTAGGACAAATGTGTAAGCTTTGTATTAGTTTAGATAACTGGTTTTATCTTACTGTTCTGTGTACTAAGAAAAAAGAGTTACCCCCTCATTTGTGCTTCTAGATTCTCATGATGCTGTTTTAAGATTTAATTCTGCTCCAACACGTGGCTATGAAAAAGATGTTGGCAATAAAACAACCATGCGGATCATTAATTCTCAGGTAAGATCTTCCTTTTCAGAGTTCAAGTCAATGTCTCTTCTGTACAATATGACAGGAAGTTAATAACCTCTGATAAAGTGTTGGATAGTATGGGAAGCAGGTAGTGATTAAACAGTTGTGATGCAGAGAAGGTGAAAGTTTTCCCTTTCAGGGATGTTAGCTCTGCTGTGAGTGTAGAGTGGCTCGATAGCCTCATTTCAGAGAACCAGTTTGTAAAGTTTCTCATGTGAACTAATCTGTAAAGGCTCTGCAGGATGCCAGAGAGCTGTCAGTACAGAAGACCTTGACCTCCTGGAGAAGACATTGCCTCCAGGACTTTCATGGAGCTCAGGCTGTGGTGATTCCAAAGCTGTTTTCTCTCATATTTTCCAGTTCCCCAATTATTTCCTTGCTGGAAGGCAAAAGAAATGGGAACTGAGCTGTGTAGCACTAGTCAAGTCATCATGGTTTAAAAATTTGGAAAGAACTAGTAAAAAACTTTAGTGTGTGCTGGGTATTACACATCAGGTGAGTTTGTTCATCTGAATGGAAACAAGAGAAAATGGGATTTTCTGTGTATGGGTGTAAATAAATAATTATGACTTGAGCTACAGTGACACCTTATGGTTGAGATTAGTTTTTCAAGTTCAAAAATGCTATTGCCTGAATTCTTGTCTTGGGCAAACCAAACCTCTTTGCTCTTTATGAAATGCAGACAAAAATCACCAAGAGAATTTCTGTGAAATTTTATGACACACTGAAATAAGTTTACTTAGTCAACAGCAGGAGTACGGTTGGCCATGTAGTATTCTCTGCACATATTGATTCTTGTTAAAGGATAGCAAAATTTTCAGTTACTGTGATTTCTTTCAGTTCATTTTTTCTTCTGCTTTAAGGGGCTGCCCATGCTAAGTCTGTTCTTCGTGGGTGTGTTTTTTATGTGAATAAGTTCATGTTCTTTGCCATCAAAAAGAGGACTGTTCACTGTTGTTCCCTTCACATTCATTTTGTAGGTATTTGTGAGGCTGCAGAACAGACTAGATCTTTGAAGTGATTTAAATATGCCCCCTTTCTTTTGTTCCCAAGAAGAAAGCAGAAATATCTTATTCTGCCTTAATTGGTGTAATCAGTGTATCAGGGAACATGGATTTTCGTGTATTTTATTTTACTTTGTTTGGTTTTGGTTTTTTTTTCTTTTCTTTGAATATTCTCCACTTTACTATTAGCCAAAATGTCCTGACACTGACCATGTCTGAACTCCTGAACTGGGCAAGGATAAAGGTTTAGAAGCTCTTTATAGTTTACTAGATTCAGTAGGCTTCCTGTAGAAGAGAGAAATGTTCTCAGGGAGTGATCTGAGCTTTTTGGCTCCCCAGCACACGCAGAGAGCTTGTGGATAAATTAGCTACTCCCCATGCAGGGCAGACTGGGGTCTTCTGGCTCCCAGAGCTGCTGCAGTACATTCCCACTGGGATGGCAGTGGAGGGTCCCATGGTCTTCTCTTCTGCACTGTGTAAGGCTTGCTCCCCATAAGACCTCTCAAGAAAGCAGAGAGCAAAGTTCTGGCCAGGTCAGCTCCCATGGCTTCCTCACAAGTGTTTGTATTCCCACCAGCTTTGTGCTCCTTCAAAGAGGTTAGAAGCCATCCATGGTGGTCTGTCCACCTGGTGAGAAATTAGCCTTGCCCTCTCTGAGAGTGAAATCCGCACAGGCCACTTGATGAAGTTGTTTTCCCTGCCTGTGCTGTAGCTGGGTTACCTGTACAGGTTTACAGACCCTCCTCCCCTCCTCACTGCTGGAAACTCCTGCATTCACTTAATTAAAAGGCTGCTTTGGCCCCTTCTTCCTCATATTCTCCCCTGTGAAAGCCCAAAGGACATGCAGGAAGCCTGTGCACTGGCTGCAATAACAGTATTAACAGATACTGTTATTGCAGCAAAAACTCGTAGGTATGAATGCAGACTCACTGAAAACGAAATATGTGTGGACAGCACCTCCAGAGGTCTCTTGTTTACTGAAAGGCAGTGTGTGGTAAGTGTGGAACAAAGCTTTTAAAATCTTGGCCTTTTGGTCAGTTTGCTCTGTATACTCAAAAAAGGTGTTTACATTCTGAGGTGAAAATTGTTCTGAGAAATTAAGTTGGGGATGCTTGCTGATAGCAGCATGACTAATTCTGTTCTTACTGTAGAAGGCTGATGGAAATCATTAAACTCGAAGTTTATGGTAGGAAGAATATTGCTATGGCAACAATATTATTTTTCTGAAGAAAAATATGCATAATTAAATATGGCTCATTGGATCCTAAAGGGAAATGAAAATTATTATGAATTTATTTGTCTGGAATGTTGATTATTTTAACAGCTGGAAGAAAATTCATGCTGTTTTGACCAATGCTGAACAGCCTGGCATTGGATGCACCAGGAATCAAAGAGATCTAGTTGGACATGGAGGGTTCTGGAAGGGGTGAGCCAGCAGGACTGAAGAGTAGAATTCCACTGTGGTGGGATGATCAGGCAAAGTACTGGGAGATGCAGGAAGGAGTTATATGAGAGCAGTAGATTAGAGCAAAATGACAGTTCCTTCAAAAATAGCCCTGTAATATGTGTAGCATGCCTGTTGTTGGAATTGTTTCTCTAGGTATTCCAGTTTGTACAGTCATGATCTCATTGGCTTTTTTTTGTTATTTAAATTACACTGATTTTCTGTTAAAATGAGAAAACCTTGAAAAAGGTGGTTGGGGATGGGTAACAGAGAAAGACATTACCCTTGGGGGCTGTAGCCCTTCAAAGAAAGCTGCTCTGTGTCCAAGAGGATCCCACAGGTGATCTGAAATACTGTTTCATTTTCAAGTTCCAGAGTACCCGGTAATGTTGATGCACAATAACACAGCATCTCAAGTGGTACCATCACATCCTTCACAGATGGAGAGTAATTCAGCATACTGCTATTTCAGACTGTCATGAATGCTGTTTATGGCTGAGCTTTTTTTGTGTATTTTTTAACAAAACAAGATGCTTAAAATCAACCAGAACTGAAGCATAACAAACAGCAGCGTGGGTAGGACTGTTCACTTGAGAGAAGGATTTTGCCATTTTCCTGGATCCCACTTGCTTTTAATGCTGTGGAATTCTTTGCATTTGTGTTTGCAGATTCTCACCAATCCAAACCATCACTTTGTCGACAGCTCCTTGTATAAAGATGTTATTTTAGTAGCCTGGGATCCTGCTCCCTACTCTGCAAATCTGAATGTGGTAAGATATCCACTTAGACCTTTCTTCCCAATTATTTGAAAGTACTGGAGAAAATAAATTTACTACTTTAGTCTCCTGGTTCTCCCTTTTCACCATGAGCCCCAGGTTCTGTCTGTGTCTGAGTGGAGAATGCTATGTCTATAGGAATTGGTCAAAATTGGTTTATTGGTCAAAACCTTTTTAGTAGCCAACAATTATACTGGAAGGGACTGTTCTGAGATGCTAGGATAGATGAATGGTGGCATTTGTTTGATAACACATTGCTATTTTCACCTAACAGTGAGTTTTCTGTGTGTTTGCCAAGGAGGGAACATTGCTAGATTTCAGAAGTAGGTTTTATCAGGAAAGGTGAAAAACTGCATCAATTTTTCCCCATCTTCCCCTCTGCCTTCCCAAACAAAATACAGCATCCAAGTGAAAACCTCTCTGGGTGCCTTCCCCATTTGTCAGGCCTCCTCCCCACCAGTATTCCCTTTATGTCCACTGTCCCACAGCCATCTGTGCCCTGCCGTCCACCCCCTCGCTGAGAGCAGCAGATGTCCATCTGCTTGTCACTGGGGGAGTCTCTACTTTGGCTGTTGCTGCAGCTCCAGCAGACAAGTTGATCTGATGGCTTTTGGCACAGGGAGCTTGGAGCTGAGCAGGCTGCAGAGTAGAAAGTAAACCTTCATCTGCTGAACTCCCTTAGCAACAGATGCCAGGGGCTGCCTGCTCCCACGCAGGCTGCCATCAGCCTGCGTCACGGCTGCTGCTGCCTCCGTCAGGGACAGGCGCGCTTTCAGAGGAACATTCACCCCCAGGCCCAGATAGCATGTCAAAGCTCTTTGAACCTCTTCTTTAATGTGGATCTGTGAGGAAAAAATGGTCTTGGATCATCCCACAGCAGTCAATTGCTTATTGGGAGTTTCTGTATGAAGGGAAGAAACAATAGCCCAGAGTGAGGAATGCCTTTCTAGCAGAAGCATCCACCAGTGCAGGCTGCTTTGCTACCTTTGCTTCTGTTCTGCAGAACCCAAATGAAGCCAGCTTATGCTATTGTACATGTAGTGTTCAAAACATGTTCTTACTATTAAAAAACATGTGACTTTTTTCCTCCCAGTGGTATAAGAAGCCAGACTACAATCTGTTCACTCCCTACGTACAGCATCGCAGGAAGAATCCAACCCAGCCATTCTACATCCTCCATCCAAAGTTTATATGGCAGCTCTGGGACATCATTCAGGAGAACACTAAAGAGAAGATACAGCCCAACCCTCCTTCTTCAGGGTTTATTGGTAAGTGTACCAAAGATGGTCCCAGTAGACATGTTAGATTAAAAAAATAATTTCAAATGTATACATTGCATGAGGCACAAGTCCATACATGTGTACTGTGTGCTCTATATGGAAACAATGACTAGCAAAAACACACAGTATGAGAACTAGAAAACAGCTGAGTGAATTTGATGTTCTGCTTTCTTGCCCTTTGCATCCATAGTATGTGTATCATATCTATAAAACATGCATATATCTATGAGAAATTTGTATTATTCTATGTTAATGTATCTTTTGAGGACCTAGTCAATTCTGAAGTTCCTCATTGGGATCACAGAGCAGAGAATCCTCAGATGTCAGACCATGTAGACAGGATGAAATCAATGGCAGGCTGAGCTCTATTCCCTACATAGGCCAAGGGCTTCTAGTGCTCAGTCTGAGCACTTCTCTTCTTCACTGGAAGCAATAGAGTTTCACTGTATTTTTTGGTCCTTCCTTAGTACTTCTGAGGGCACAATTTGGCACTCTGCCCACAGCAGATCCTGAGTGTGGACAGGTCTAAAGGATGCAAGTAGGCAGAGTGGCAAGGCTGAGTCAGGGTCATCCTGGCTTATGCTTCTAGACTCAGAGGGCAGTAGAGCTTCAAATACCATCTTCTGCTTTGGAAACACCATCCTTTCCTCACTGACATTGTGATATTGATCTGATAGGTATTTGCTGCAGTCAGAAAATGGTTTTTTTTTTGGTTTTTTTTTTTTTTTGTATTTGAATCTGAAAGTAAAGACACCTGAGATTGCATCTGATAGGGGAAAACCAGTTTTGAACATTTAGCTTGGGTTCTGTATGCAGTAGTGGCATCCTAGGTCACCTTGGAGCACACCAAAGGGCTTAGAGAGGGTGCAGAAGCTCCCAGAGGGAGAACACAGAGGTTCCTGGGAGATGCTCATCTTTGCCTTGAGTGGGTTGTGCATGCTTGGAACATGAGTGGAAGGTAAAGGAGGCCTGGTGTGTTGCTGGAGGGAGCCTTGGCAGTTGGTTACTTCTTGAAGAGAGGTTTTTTTGGAATCTGCTTGTAAAAATTCACAGAGAGAAGACAATTCATGTGAAATGATCTCACCAGCTGCATTTTGCAAAAGTGTTTCTTGTAGCAGTGGAGCTGTTGATAAAAATAGGTTAACAGCTGCTGATTGTAAGAATATTGAAGAGGATCATTGTGCTGTCAATCTGTATTTCTACCATACATAAAAAACACTTCAAAAGCTTTCTTTGAAGAAATGGAATTAATTTCACTATGAGACTAGAACAGCAATCTTCAATCCCAAATCTAAATGTTAGTGACAAAAAATATCCTTCAAGCAGAGAAAGTTTTGAAAATACAAACCCTTAAATAAGCAAAATTTTAACAACAAAAGCTGTACAGATAAATGTACTCTGTGTACAGATGCAAATTTGCCTTCTTCTCTAGTGGGAATTTTATTTATATTGTTCTTTTCCAAGGAGCAGTGCTTTTTGGTAGGCTGTTACTAACTTTAAAGAACCAAGGTATTAAGATGAGCTTATTGGATGTCATATCCACCCCATTTTATAATCAGCTACTGTTCTGATAGATGTATTTTAAATATTTTATTAGGGAGATTCTTCCTGTTTTGATAACCTTATCACATTAATGTCTATGTATTGCACATGTAACAATCTAAATACAGAGGTAGCACAGAAAGAGCAAATGCATATTGTCAGGGACATAAAGGGTAAGATAAAGCATAAAAAAATCTAATGCAGCTTGGCAGAAAGCTGAAAAGTCATGTTGGTCTTCAGTTCAGGTATCTCTCAATCACTCATGCAGCAAATAACCCTGTTGGAACTGAAGCTGGCAGACACAACTAGTGTGCCTGTATGAAAGAGGAATGCTGAATATTGACCTTCTACCTGATCTTATAAAATCTATAAAATTATTTCCTGTAGAATTAGTAGAAAGATTGAGTAAGTGACGGCCTTCATAAAATATGAGTGTCTTAATTTCAACAAGAGAAAATAATTTATTAAATTACCACACTACTAAATGCCACTGTACTTAAAACAGCTATATGAAGGAAATAGACTGTTGTTAAATAGGGGGTATGAATTTTTACAGAGATATACATTCCTGAATCTGAGCAATTTCTAGCAAGGACTATGATTATTTTAATCAAATAGAAAAGGTTACAAAAATGGTTCTGAGTCAAGTGAAGCACTTTTGTTCCAAGCTTTTAGCTTCCATTAGGCCCAATTTACAAAATTGGACAAATGTATAAATTAAAACATGGAAACATCAGAATGTTTCTTTTCACAAATGTCACGAATGTTTTAGCATGATCTTACACTGTTTCTTCAGTAATTACATTTTTCTCCTGACAATTGTATGTATTCCTGCTGCTTGGCACTATTTATAAGAAACTGAATCTTGCCAAAGGGAGGATGTTGGTGGAATGTGTCCTCAAGGTGTTCTTCTGCAGAAATGAGTCAGCATCCTTCCACAGTGACTTATGTCAGGGAAATCTTTTATCATCGTTAATAATGGTATTACAGTACCTAAGTCACAATATTATTAAATCTCTCAGAAAGGGAGCCAGTGGGGAAGAGGTAGTCTCTCACGTGCTTTGATTTTAGAGGAATGAGAAAGAGAGAGAAGAGGTAGAACTTCTCCCCATGTGTTTTTTTTTCACTGCATGGGAGCTAAAAAAATATTGGTTTTTGCATTTTCTTTGGGGTATGGACTGCCCTGTATCTGCATAAATTCTGCCTGGACCCCCTGCCTCCCTCAAACCCTGCTAGGCCAGCTCTCCACCAGCTCAATGTTGCTGAGGAGAGGCAGCAGCATTTGATAGCTGGTGGCTGGGTGAGGGGAGCACAGGGCATGTCCCAGCTGTGGAAGGGAAATGAGAGGATGGGAAGAGCAGGATTGGTTGGAGGGGGGATGGTTTGTGGGTAAAGGTCCAACAGGGTAAACCAACCTTTTGATTTTAATCTGGGAGTCTCTTGGTTTGTTTCCTGAGACATCAGCATGGACTTTAGCTGGCTTATAACTTTGCCTTATGTGACATGTCATAGCTTAGCTAATGCCACTCCTCACAATAAACCATTTCTTTGTCTTCCTAGTCTAATCCTTATAAGAGCTTTGAGAAGCCATTCCTTCATATTTCTGCATTGCTTTTGTAGCTGCTGCCTTCATGCTTCTAAACACATTTCTGCACAGTCTTCTCATCATCTTGCATTAGCATTAGGCAATTGCCACGGTGGCTTTTTACAGTTGAAGTTGTTGGTTCACATTTGGCTGAAAATAATTTTGCTAAATGAGTATTGATATGTTTACATCTCATCTTGGACTTGGATCTATGCCATTTTTCTCAGAAGATGGATAAGCTTCCAACCATCAAACCTTAGACTTGGATTCCACTGGCAAATCCTAAATTAACACTGTTACTAGGGAAGGGTTTGCCCTACCTTTTGGCAAAAGAAGTAAGTCACCTCTCACTTCCTGTTAATAAGTCTTTCATTGTGAAATGTGAACTCAGTCTTCCTCCCTTCTTTCTGTACATATCAAAGCTCAGTTTTTAATTGAATCTGATAGTATATAAAGTGTCAGTCTCTACTGTTACCATTCTGCTGTAAAAACTGTTCCTGTACCCTCTTTGGTAGCCAATGTAAACAGCCTATTCTGACCTTAAATTTTTGTCATCTGAAGACCAGGAGTAAAACTGCAGAGTTTCCCAAGAGCAGCATTCTGTGCTCATTGAATGGGACGGTACATTAGCATTTGGAAATTCTGAGAGCTTTTTAATAAAGTCAAGATCATATAAAGGCTTTTCTGTGGAGATTTTTCTCCTGTCCACTGTTTACTTAGTGGATTTTCTATAAATTCCTACTTACTATAGTCCATCAGTACACTTTCCTGATTTACCTCTTCAAAGGTGACTTTAACTGAAATTCACATTTATGTACTGTTAGAGAGCAGTGACTTTTATCTTTTTAAAAGCTAGCAGAAAGCTGTGACTGCAGTATTTTGGTTTGTTTTCAGTCAAAACATGACCTGTGTAGATTCTTTCATTTTAGGTTGTCTCTGTAGGTGGTAGTTTTGATATGTGCTAGAAATTTTAGCATAACATACAGTTCACTGAACACAAAATAACTAAGCCCAGGTTACTTTATTGTTGGGAGAAGGGAAATGTTGTTTGAGGCTTTACAGTTGACATTCTAGTTTTAACAGTTATGTATCAGTAATAGTCGATAACATTGTTTTAATCTTCATTTGCATGCATCAAGACAATAGTACAAGCAAGGCTATCAATGCACTGCAACATTAGCATGTTGTTGTATGACTAAGAACTTAAATTTAAAACAGCTTTGGGAGAGCATGTTGCATAGCAGTATACAGCTGATCTCCAGCTCTGCCTAGAAAAAAATGCACTTTCATGAACTGAAAGAAACAAATCGACGTATTAAGAGTTGCCTTTGTTGCTGTAATTCAGTTGCTTTAACAGCAGTTGGTGCAGGAACAGAATAGTGCTCACTCTTGCCAGCTCAGTGTCGTTCAAGTATTAACCCACAGATAAATAATACCTCCAATACATAAGCTTCAAATTATTCTTACTCTAATAAAAAGCACACTGCAATTTGAGTATCTCCCACTTCTCAAAATGGAGACAGAAAAGAGCAAACTCTCCTCTTAAATCACATTTAAAAATTTATTATTCTAGTGTATCACCCAAAATTAAACAATACATTTAGAATTACATTATATTACTGGTCAGTATTTTCCAATCTATGCTCATATTACAGAATGTATTATTGTGATTAATGTAGAGATTTTTGCATTCACCAAGTTATAAACATGTAATTTTCAAGGTCTACTATGTAATGCTAGTATCTATACATCAAAGATGACAAGTATTGCACAAATTATTAAGCTTAGGCACAGGGCCATTTGGTGACAATTCTTTGATAAATAATTTGTTTTTCTTGTGGTTTATATTTTTCACATAGTTCATGAACTAAACAGAGGTGAGAGAACCCTTTTTAAGAAACAAAGTGTTTTTAAAAGCCAGAGCTGTTTTTACTGCATGTACCAAAGAATAACTGAGGCACATTTGGCCCAGTTTCAAGGAGTTTCCTGTGGTATCTGCAATCCAGTCAAGAGAGACCATAGTAGTAGACTATCATATAGAAGATGATACATTCTAAATGTTTTGAGCTTATTTGTAATGCTTTCAAATACACAAACTTACTAGTACATACAGCTAAATTATTTTCTGTAACTGAATTTACAATGTGTGTGAAATGATACATTATGGGAATGAATCAGATTATGTATATTTAAATGTTTTCAACATCTCTTTCATTATGTTATAATGATTCTGTGTTCTTGATGAATGTTTGAGTTACACTTGTAATTCTAGATGCTTTCATACAGCATCTGTTGATTGAGATATATTAAACTATATTTTATTTATTTGTAAACTAGAAAACATTCTTTTTTAAATTAGAGTGCTAACCACAATGCTTAATTGTACCATACAATATTCATGTTGGAAAATCAAAACCTTTGGAATTATTCAAATTGCCAAGAACAAATAAAAGAACGCCATTTTCTCCTTATGATTAGAATCCATAGAACATGTTCATTTGTAAAAACCATCCATGCAAGGAATTTAATCTTCATATAATTCTGGTTTAAATGTCCTCAGTGCAGATTGTAAAAGCTACATTTGTGCCATTTGGACTGAGTTTAAACTATACCCAACACTTCCTAACACCAAGGGTATCTTCCAAATAGGAAAAAATAAAATTACTACACTACACTTGATCTTAATCAAAATGCCAAGAAGAGATAACACACTTTCTAAGAATTTTGAAATACTAATATATAATATTTCAAAATAGGTAATACTGTTTTAGCATCTACAATTGCACTGTTATAGCAAAGTTACATTTGACTGTTTCTCTGACAACCACATCATTTCTTTGGAATAATACATTTTATAGTATTTCTAAAAGAGTATTCTATGCCCACAATTATTTTTTTTCCTTTTTTTAAATTGTTCATTTGGGTGTTCAGAAACATTGCCATTCAATTATAAAACATTCACAAATCACACCTTTGAATGTTCTACCACAAAACAGGCAGAATTATTTTGCATTTTTCCATTTTTGCAATTGTAATCCAAATGGGACTTTGAAAAATCAAGCAAGGGTATTAGAATTAGATGAGAGTGGCCTATGCAGAATTATCTTCAGTTGTGATTTTGAATGTCTGGTAGCAGTTATGTTTGTCAAAGCTGGAATCAGGCTGGATACCCTGACCTCTTCATTAATGTGAAACAGGGATTGGATATTTAAGATCTAAAAAGCTTTTTTATATTTAGATGCTATAGACAGCCTATAGGCTTTCCCTTCCAGGTTTTGCATTTTCTCAAGTGGTGCATGTCTACTGGCCTTCACTAAATACTTTGTAATTCTCTGGTTTTCTCCCATTCCCATACCTTAGTATTTATGAGTGGTGGAAAAAAAACCCCACATCTCCCATCAGCTTAATCCTTGCACATAAATTTGCCATATCTATATGGTCCATGTCTGGGTCAGTCAGAGAGCAGGATTTATGCTTCCTGACTTCAGCTGTTTCCAGTGCAGGTCTGTATTTGTGTTAGTCACTCTCAGAATTATTAGAGGAAAAAATAGGTAGCTCTTAAATATTATTGTGAGCCCCAAATTGTCCTCAACATGTGAAATTTTCATCCTATACTGGGAGTGCAGCTATCTATACTGCTACTCAGGCTTCTCCTACAGCCAACAGAAAAAAACCAGGAGCTTCTGGGGAATGGCCTGTATGATCTATTAGACATGCACTGCTTCCTAAAAGTGCCCAATTTCTTGTGCTGACAGCAAGGGAGCCTGTGATACTGCACCAGGGGCACATTTGATCATGACTTGTTTTTATTTCTTTTCATTGTGATTCTGGAAAAGAAGCACAAAAGATTATATTATTTTTCATGATGCTCCAGAAGCTACTTACACAGGAGAGTAGAGGAGAAGGTTCTTGATAGCCAAGTACCAGACTCTTATTTTTGGTTTCAAGTCAGTGGAGAGAAACAACACTAAAAGGACAGTTCTCTATACAATTCAACACATCCTAAAGGAGGTATCTAAAATAAGTCGGATGAGTTTTGCCCTAGAAATACCTGTCTCCTGCATTGTCTGTAAAGAATGCTTTAAACCAGTAAGGTCAGAGATGGGCATGAACAAGTCAGTAAGATTAATTCTGTCCAGACTCTGTATTGTGTTGGGACAATGACTGTCTCATCCTGTTTATTAATAGCTCCTTAGGTCACATGTAAGACAGTCTGTGCTGTTTTCAGGTCAATGCACAATTATTATATATATAAAATTGTTTTAAGGACTGATAGCAAAGATAAATATTGAAGTGTATCATAAGGAAATTGTTCACCTTACAGGATATCAAACAATGAGGTTTTCATTCATACTGATAATCCTGGAGGAATGTTGAGATATGGAACAAAGTTGATGCAGATGATGTTGAATTGGGCAGTGATGTGAAAAGTACACAGACAAAAGAAATAAGTGTAAAGACATACTCAGGGGGCAGTACAGGGATAAGACATAAACAAGGCACATTTTGGCACTACAGGTGCGGGAGAAAATGCCAAGAAATTCAGCCACAAAAGAGAAACTTAGAAAGCAGTAATACAGACCAAAATATAAAGATAACAATTGTGAAGCAACTTGGGACTTCTCAGAATAGACAGGCAAGCAAAATGAGTTAATGGAACCATGATTAAGTCTGAAAGCAGTCAGGCACATTCCTCTTCTTTAGGTTTGAGACTGCAACTGAAACATTAAAGTTCAAACACAATGTAAAAAATATTTTGGGGGTCATGTAAGTGGCACAAAGCAATTGGTGATTTAAAAAATGTATAATAGCCCTGAAGCTAAATGGAGAAGAGAAGGGAAGGTAGATGAAAATATAGACAGCTTGGCACACTTATACCTGCTGGATAAAGATGTCAGTAGCCCCCTGCAATGTTAAAACCAAGCAAAGAGAGGAATGGAGTTAAAGAGCAGTATGAAAAAGCATG
Source organism: Emberiza elegans (assembly GCA_024865655.1). NCBI lineage: Eukaryota > Metazoa > Chordata > Aves > Passeriformes > Fringillidae > Emberiza > Emberiza elegans. The sequence continues at coordinate 58,668,584 of JALJVW010003023.1, read as the reverse complement.
GGATGGAATGTGAGACCTGTAGTCCAGGGAGCTCTGTTGGCAGTGCTGTTTTAGGGACTTAGGAAAAACAACCTAGACACATGGCATTAAAAAAAAAAATAGAATAAAATCTGAATATATCTTAGTACATGGGCTGATGTAAATGTCCTACTGGTCTAAATTGCTGCTATTCTTTTAAAGATGCTCAATTAATATTTTTTGTAAACTGAGTTTGCAGTAATGGCTCTACAACACTAGGGCTGTCTCCTGTGGAAGGGTTTCACATACTCCAAGGCATGAGACAGAAATTAAACAATTTCTTCTCCATTTTACAGACTACTGTATTTGTACAAAAAAGATGGCTTTCTTTCCAAAGAGAACCTTTTTCTTAAATTCTTCCTTCTCCATCCCCTTGTTTTCTTGTTTTTGTTTTGTTTTGTTTGAATGCAGTGCAGAACAGCAGGAGCATATAATTTCAAGGGAGAATCTGGGGGCTCTGCCAGCTAAGTAGAGGGCCCTACCTCCTCAGGTCCATGTGTTATCCTGCATCTCACCCACAGACGGTTTGGATGGAGTCCTGGTTGTACCACACTGTTGGTCCCATGGGCTGGAGGTCTGTTAGAGGTGCTAAAGGAAGAACAGCCTGGCACTGACCATTTTTTTTGCCCAGACTAGGGCATGAGCATTTGACCTGTACACAAGGCCTGGTGGAAGTGCCAGGGGTGCTCCTGATTCCACCAGGACACATAGGCCTCTAGCACAGGGACAGTTCTGTGTGTGGTAATCTCTACTAGTTGTTGTAGCTCACCTTTCAGACTTCAACACAAGAATGTGCTATAACTTAGCACTTACCACTCAAAAATAGTCTGCCAAATCAATGTCATTCCTCCTACCAAACATCATTGTCCAGCATGAGCAAAAATGTAAGTAGAAGCTATGGTTATTTATGAACAACCTAGACTGAAGTCCCAAGACATGGTCTGGGTGGAACCAGGCAGGAAAAGTAAGGAGCTAAATTAGATAGCTCAGCATGCCTTTTTGGTTGATTCTGGAGGACACTGAACCACTGATGACTAGAAGGTAAAACTCTACCACTTCTAAGTCCTCCATTAACTAATTTAGAGGAAAGTCAATGATGCTGCTTAAAATTTTGTCATGGTTGAACCATATCTGGAGCTAAGTGGCTAATTTTCTGTTATTAAGGAGTCACAATTTTTGTTCTTGACAGTTTTTCAATCCCACAAATGGCAACTTCCTTTATTACTTGTAGAGCTAGCTTGGTAATGTGGCAGTGAAATAATAAAACACACTTTGGTTAAGGCTTGTACTTTCCATCAGAGCCAGTTTTTCTAAGATGTTGCTGGTATAGCTTTTGAAGTTGTCTCTGGGCACAGGAGAGAAGTCATTTTACTGTCTGTTTCTGGATGTGGTTCATTATTGCACACGTTTCCACCGTCCGCCCTCTGCTCCAGCTGGATAACGGTTACCTTGGAATGGTAGGTGGGCTCTCCATCAGTGGAGGAAGGAGGCTGGCAGTGGAAAAGCTGGCGAAAGCATTTGTAAAACTAAAACAACAAAAAACCAAACAATTCTAGATATAGCTGCTTGGCAGGTTACGGTTCAGAGCATCTCTATAACATCTTCACTGAAAGGAAACTTGGTTATTGTACTTTTTTTTCAAATAGGGATTAAATATTTTTTCACCATGAATATGTGTTTCTTGCTGCTTAAGACTAAAGTACACTGAAATTTGAGAACTTCAGAATCGATATGCTCAGCTTTTCTAACACTGTAGATTCTGTAAAAACCTGTAGAACAATTATAAAATATTTTCAGAACCTTTAATTTAATATAAAATATTTAATCACAGAAGTAATTGGTTTTCAGTTACTTTTCACATCAGGCAGGGAAAAGTCATTTTGATAATCTAATGATACACAGCAGGGAGAACATAGGGTTCTTTTCATTAGGAAGTCATTGAAATCCCTGCATTCCCAAACTGTAAAGTGAACTTCAGAAAATGGCTTTGCTTAATTTAGAAGCAAAAATAGTTTTTTATGTTAATCCATTTCACTTCTGAGATCTACCCAAAACACCTTTGATGATGCCAAAGCTGTTGTGCAGAAAAAAGCCCCAAACAACAGTTACATTAATTCTCATCCTCAAGTGCTAAATGAGCAGAGTTACACACCTACCTCCCCTGAGAGCTGACAATCCTATTCCACAGATAGGGATACCAGTAATGCTGCAAATGCCTCAATACATTTTCTACACAAATTTATTTTCTAAGTAAAATCTTAAAAAAAAGAAATGGCATCCAAAACTTACTTCATGTCACTTTCCTTTTGCATGGCTTTGTGAAACAGAAAAATCCTTCGGGGCTGTGATTGATGTGAAATTATTGTAGTTTAGGCAATGTTGTTGATTATTATCTGGTATTAGTCCATCTGAAAATGTGCAGCTGCAACAGCAATATTTCTCTTGTTTCAAGGCTATAAAGTGCAATTGATGGTGCTGATGATAGTGTGCCATTGGCATGTGGCAGAAAAAAATGGGTTGGCATTTTGTGAATTTCTCCTTGCTGAGCAAGGAAGTGGTGAGGGGCTTTTCCTTATGACAGGACTGCTTTAAATAGGAATTAGTCTCTGGTGTCTCTCCATGAGACTTGTCTGAAGCTGTGGGCTTCTGTGCCACCACTACATGGGTGATGTTTCTTTATATGCCCTTCTGCATTTGTTTGGCCAAGTCTTGCTGCTTAGAGAGAAGCAAGGCGATGGGAAAAGTGGAATTGGTTCAATTTCAGACTAAGAAAGACCAACATTGCAAGAAGGTGGAGATGTTTCTAGGATTCTTGTGAGGAGTGTTATGTGGACAGTCCATGGAGTTAATGGTGGGAAGTGGGAAAGAGCAGTCTTCTCACTCAGGAGGCTGATGGTGATATGCAAGTTCTTTACAGGCTTTTCACTCTTTGTGACTGTTATCCTACTCTGTTGACTCTACAGGGATCACAATCTTTATGTATCAGGGACAAGTGAAAGCTGCTCAAATAAAAGGAACGATTGCTTCGCTAAATGATTTTAAAGAATGTTTTGCAACAGCAAAGAAAAGGACAGAAAAAATAGATTTGATGACTGCAGGGAAATTTCTGTGAGAAAAGTGAAAGCTGGTGTTCACTTTTGTTTTCACTTCTTGTGGCAGGTATCCTCATCATGATGTCCATGTGTAATGAAGTGCATGTGTACGAGTACATCCCTTCGGTGCGACAGACCGACCTGTGTCACTACCATGAACTCTACTACGATGCAGCTTGCACCTTAGGGGCCTACCATCCACTGCTCTACGAGAAGCTCCTGGTGCAGAGGATGAACAAAGGTTTGCAGGATGATCTGTATCGGAAAGGGAAAGTAATTTTGCCAGGGTTCAAAGCTGTCAAGTGCCCCAAACGAAATAATTTCCCACACTTGTAGAAGTAAGTCTTTCAGAAACAATGTGCAATAAGGTACTACTGTCGTACTATAAACAAGAAGAGAATACTTGAAAAAATATATCTTAGACCAATCTAGTCTTGAGTCTATAAATTGTAATTAAGTAGCAGGCATGAGAAATACTTATTTTCTGAGCCTGAGTATTTATTACTGCTTTGCCAATAGTTACAGAATAAAAGCAAAAGCTTAGTTCATGAAGGCGCAAAGGATATACTTAGGCAGAAATATAATGTATCATTGTTGGTGTGACTGTCAGAATTTGTTGGTGGTCTCATGCCACATATGCTAGACTGTAAGTTTTTTTAAATGAATTTATTTAATTGTCAAATCTGACATTGTGAAACAGCCTCCGTTGTTCATGTATGTACAGAGCAGCCAGTTGAACAATGCAGCATTTCCCATGGCTCCATGGGATTTTCACACTGTCCCAGGATGAAGTAATTGCTACTCCAAGCTGTGCAGTCCTTCACTAGAGCAGACTTTAATGCCTGTTCCTACACAGACTCAGTTCCAGGCCTCCAGCTGAACAGGGGTTTTAGGGTAGCCCTGAAGTGTGTGCAGTCAGAGATGGCTGTACACAGCTAAACCAGTTACATTACTGGATGTGGTTTTGGATGCCAGTCTCCCATGCTCACACTCACTAAAGAGGGAAGAGAGAAACCATTTCTTTAGAGAAAAAAAAATATTTGTAACCCAATTAGAAAGAAAAACTCTCCCAGAAAGGACTATGAGGAAGGTGAGAGATGGAAATGGTGCCTTCCACCAGTCTGCACAGATACAAAAGATCAGCGAAAGCCAAGGGAGGCTGTGCAGCATTCACCCAATACACTGAAAAGCAAGCATAGAGGGGCTCACCACTTGTCAACAAAGATAGCATTCAGGAATACAGACATTATTTTTAGGTGTTTGATTGGTATGTGAATCAAAGTGACTTATTCACAAGTTCTTGCTCTTCAGAAAGGAGAAATTTTTTGACAAAAGAAGATGATATCAGCATTTTTTATTTAATGCTTGAAAGACTATAACCCAGAAAAGCTGTAATGCCTGCAAAAAAAACTGACAACAGATTGCATATGGAGATGGTTTGATATTTTCATTCATAACACACAAGGACAATATTCTTTAAGGCAATTCTAAAAGTTAGTGGTCTAGAGTGGTTTCCTCAGTTTTTTGATTTGGCTTTTTCCCACATGACTGTACATTTTCTTTTAGAATAAGTTCAGCAGGAATATGTGTACACAAAAGCACAGCTATATCCTACTCATGTCCATCCAGTAAAAAAAGCAGACAGCTCAAAGGGTCATTGAAAAGAATAGCTGACTAGTTGTGGTGGAAAGTGGTTTTTGTGTTTTGATTTAAGCAAAAAACATTTTGCCAGATAGGCAAAGAAAAGTAAACAACATTAATGACTTTCACCTTCAATTGTAATATAAGGATAATCATAAAATCCTTTTTCTCTTGCTCAGCTCTTTGGGAAGCAGTATTGGAAGGATCTTTTGGAAGGATTATTTTCCTTCCTCAAAATGAAGAATAAATATCTTACCTAGGACTTAGCCTTCTTTTTGAGCTTTATGATGATCTTAAGATTCTTCTTGTTGACAGAAATCATGTAGATGATCTAATAACTGTACTTCTGTGTTGTATGGAAAGTTATGTCCATAAGGCATTTTGGTACATATCAAAATTAGTAAGTTTTACTCATACTGGGCTTGGACTCTGGATGTATTACATACCAATTTCTTTTTGATGTTTTGTGTGGTGGCAACTTTTATTCTTGAAGTTAATAACATTCTTATTTCAATGCATGGAGGATAGATAGCCTACACAGAACTAATCTATTTTTTCATATGTTTTGTACCCTGTTTGCAAAACATAAGCAGTCTGAACAGTGCAATCAAATATGTCTCTCTCTGCTGTACCCTGGGTTAGCTATGACATAACTGTAAAGGAAGAGATTTTAGCTTTCTAAGACTAGTGAAGATGCTACTTTTCAATAAGCAGGAACTTGTAGAGTTCCAAAAAAAAAAAAAAATCACTTTGACTGGCCTGCAACCACTAACTTTTAATTTTGATTTTCACAAAGAAAAAAAATACTAACTGCGTTGCTCAACCACCCACAGCAGCATTATATAGTATTATTTATTCTCTCAATAATTTTTCATAATAATCAACATAGCTGTTGTTTATACAGAAAAGGCAAATCGCAATGTTTCATGTAACAAGTGCTAAGCATACCTTCCCAGTACATCATTTATATACCAATGCAGAACCAGGTCCAAGATGTTATATAATGAACTGTATATTTTTAATTTACTGGACAGCACGCTCAAGCCCTTGCAGCCAAAATTTTTTCTTTGCCATTTCCTTCTTTATATGGCAGTCGGTCTTCCTTCCATAAGTGCAAATGCGGTTGTTGTAGCACCATCACCTCAGAAGCTGCTGCAGAGCTGTGCTGCAGACATTTGCTCACAGAGGAGGAAGACCAACCTGTGATGCCACCTTTAAAAAATGAGCCTGGAATGGCTTTCTAACACTGGTATCCACTGTGATGTTTTACTGGTCTGCCTGCTCAAACACACTGTGGTTGTTTAAAGAGCATTTTCTCTCCTGCCTTGTCTTGTCCTCCTTCAGATTCTGGCACAAGTGTGAGTGTGTTTGATCTGCTAATTGAGGGCTCCCCTCCACTTGCTGCAAGGGGGCAAGGGCAGAAATGAAGGGGAAACATAGAGGACCTGAAGAGGTGCTCCTCTCACCACTTCTTCCTCTCTGTGGCATCGGCATTCTGGCTTTTATAAGAGCCCTCCAAGTGTTTTTGAATTCGTGGGCATTTCCCCGTCCCTTGTGAGGGCTGAGAAATGTTTGCAAAGAACTACATTCAGTAAGTTTAAAACAGTCAACGTGTAACAACACTTGAACCACAGCTCCTCTAAAAATAATGGGTGAGAGTGCTGGGTTTAGAGGCATGTTAAATGCAGCAATGTGAAAGGAAGTGTATTTTTTCACCAAGATTGTGGGACTTTTTGGGGAAAAGATACAGGCATGGCTTCATAGCTCTCCCATCTGGCTGCCCCACACTAACAGAGTGGGACAGCACCTAGACAAAAGAGGTTTGCACAAACCTGGTGCATCTCAAGGTGGATCATCAGCCAAGCAATTGCCTCTGCTATTGGGCCCCTGAGCTCTCTTTGCACTTGTAGGCTTTAAATTTATGGAATTTTACTGACAAGTAGGAACAAGTTGCCTTCAAACACTATTGAGCCTCATTTCTGTGCCCTGGTGCTGTGGACAACAGTTAAAGTTAACTGGAACAAACCTGAAACACAGCAGCAGTTTAAGGAAATGCACTGAGTTTATGCTGAATTTAATTATGCTCTTCTTTCCCCACTGTGAATTCTGTAACTTTTCTGACTTGCGGTGCTCTATTATTTTATGCATTCAGTTTTGGATGGTTAAATCAAGGTATTCTTTAGTTTAATCAAGAAAAAATTATGAAATATTTTGCCTCATTTTGAGCAAAAATCTTTTTACAGAAAAAAATCATTGTTTTGTTCCATTCCTCTACAGTTTTAAAGGTTACCTCAGCATAAACTCATAGCTCAGTCCGTCCTTGGATTAAACTACTACATCTTTTTTTTACCTTGTTGTGCAATTTAATGCTGTAGAAACTCTGGTAAATTCAGTGAAATTACCATGATGATTTGGAGAGAGAGAGGGGTGATATAAACACTCTAATATATTCTGTACGAATTTAATTTAAGCATTTCTTGTCTTTGGTAAAGACTTTTTCTTTGGTGAAGACATCCGAGTTCTGAACTTGTTGCTGTAGATCTCTTGCCAAGACCAAAAGAGTTTGTTGTTTTGTTTTGTTTTTTTTTTAATGAAGACAAGTGTCTACACTCACTGGTTGCACAGACTGAGCACAGTCAATTTAGAGACTGATTGAATTAAACAGGAGTTCAAAACACATGTGGAGCAATCCCTAGTCCCTAGTGGGTTTTTTTATTTCTTTTTTTTTCAGAAGTTTTTAAGGATGGAAAATGCCATTTGGACAGTGACACAGATGTACTATGAAAGAAGTATTAAATGCATTGACTGCAACAATAAATGGTTACTATTTTTCTCTTCATGGTTTCTAAAGTTGATGTATATTTAAATGAAATCCTGCTTTGAAGTAGGCAATTCAGAAGCCTGCTGTTAAAATTATTTGAATCTTTCCCAGCATCTGTCCTCTCACACACAAGGAGGATACCTGATTTAACTGTTTGAAATTAAAGTAGCCCATGTCAGGGGTACATGAATCACTTAATGAATTTTGACAGTGCAGATGTCTTCTCTCTGGCTTAGCAATCAGATTCAGAATTTTGTTCTTGAAATAAGAATTGTGTGTAAAAGCCTTACTTTTTTCATATCATCTCATCACTCTTAAAATATGTAGTCATTGAACTATTCAAATATAGACTGTGTACTTTTTTAATAGCTTTGAGAATTATTTTGTATGATGATTTTTTTAAATGAATGTGTACTCTAATAACAAACCTTAAGATTTTACAGGAGTCACATTTTTAAGCAGTGTTTGTATACATTTTAACACTTTTTATATTTTCTATTATGATTTTGTATATTTTTATGTATACACAGTGTACAGATTTTTTCCTGTAAATAAAACATTTGTTTTCATTTGTTTAGGAGTGCTGGTCTTTTCATATTGCCTTAAATGACACTGAAATACAGGTGGAACAAAACAAGGAAGGTGCCTGTCAGTTCTGCCCACAATTTCAGTGAGATCTCAAATGGAAATGGACAGCTAATCTGACAAGGAGGTATCACAATAAACTACAGAAAAGAGGCAAATACTGTAAAGCCTGTTTTATTCTAAAGTGAACACGTGTACCCCAGCAGATGTGCTAGGATTCCCTGGGATGATGTATTTACCATACTGCTCAGTCAATTTCTGAGCAGTAAATTTCTGGTGATTGTCAAGCAAGGAGGTCATGGATTGTCAGGTATGGAGGTCGTGCTCTGATGACTTAGTGATGTACTTGAAATGCTGACAGACTTCAGCTAAATGGCTGTGCTACCCATTCAGGGAATCCAGTGTTGTGTTTAAGGGAGAAGAACAGGCTTTTTAATAAATTATTAATTAAAATGAAAAACAACTTACCAAAGGGAAAATGTAACTTGCCCTTCAGTCTGTGATAAGTACTGTATAATTCAACCACAACAAGCCTGCTCACATCCATTAAATGGGGGGCATACTGCTGCTTTTTGGTAGTACTTGAACTACACAGGGGCCTGAGTTGGGCCAGTGGAGGTGCTAATCAGTGTTTTCATCCCAGGGACTCATCTTGAGTCCATGCCAACAAGACAGCTGGTTACACATTAGTGGAATGATAACAGTTGGATTGCCATCATGTACTCTCCTGGCAGACAGTAATCACACAGCTCATCCTGTGTATTGCACCAGCTCCTGACAGGCAGTGTTGAGGGGCTAGTTACTGCCATGATATGCAAGTAACACCTCTAAGAAAATTCACATCACTGAGATACTCTAGAGGATAAACTGAATGCTGGGACCTATGCATGAAGCAACTAATTGATACCTTTTAAATCCAGCAACTTTCCTTTTTTTATTTAAAAAACTAGCAAGAAAATATGATCATTGTTTTCACTGTCTATTAAATGCTCAGTCTCCCTCACTGGCTGTGACATCAGAGAGGACATTCTTGTCTCACTGCATTCAAACTGTACCTCAGCAGGAGGTGTAAATCCATTAACTATATTTTGTGGGGTACAGAGGACTTCTTGCTTACACACTATTCTTCAGCAGGGACAGCTAGAGGAGGTGTGACATTATCTTTCTGATAGTATCTCAGGGAGCCTTGGAGGCAACTCATTTTCAGGTTTATTCCCAAAATTGGACTGCCCTTTTTTGAACAACATGTCTTTATTGGAAGTACCTTTTATTGTTTTACTCATAGAAGCCAGCTGTGTTTCACTTGAGTAGTTCTTAGGGACACAGTTCTATGGACAGGTGAAACTTCATACAGGCATTTTGGTCTGTTTATCTGCATTATTAGCTTGCCTGTTGTGATCTCGCTGAAAGACATATCTCAGGATTTTGAATTCAGTTTGCTGTTTTGACTGCAGCATGAACTTGTTGAAGTGATTCTCCCCCTCTCCTGTGCTCAGGTGAGACCCCAGTTAGAGTGCTGCATCCAGACCTGGGACCTCCAGCATAAGAAGGACATGGACTTATTGGAGCAAATCCAGGGGAGGCCCACAAAGAGGTCAGAGGGCTTGAGCACCTCTTTTATGAGGAAAGGCTGAGACAGTTAGGGTTGTTCAGCCTGGAGAAGGCTCTGGGGAGACCTTATTGTGGCCTTTCAGTATTTAAGGTGGACTTATAAGAGAGATGGGACAGGCTTTTTAGTAGGGCCTGTAGCAGTAGGACAAGAAGTAATGGTTTTAATCTAAAATAGTGTAGATTTCAACTTGATACAAGAAGGAAATTTTTTATGATGAGCACGGTGGAACACTGGAACAGGTTGTCCAGAGAGGTGGTAGGTGCCCCATCCCTGGAAATATTCAAGGTCAGATTGGAGGGGACTTTGAAAAACCTGAGTTGAAGAAGGTCCTGATCATTGCAGGGGGGTAGGACTAGATGAGCTTTAAAAGTGACCTTCCAACCCAAACTATTCTGTGATACTGTGATAAGAACAGCTAGTCAAGCAAGGGAGGACTCAGTCTTTTACTATAATCACATCCACCATCTTCTGCAGGTAACTGCATCTGCAGCAGAGATTAAACAGTATCTTACTGTGGGACTGACACTATCAATCAGTGTGAACAGAGCACTAGCATCTGTGGTATGTTTTCCAGGACTTCTGTTCTAGCTTTCCTGGTATCTTGGTCTTTCCAGGGTGACAAGTTTGATTGCTTCATCAGAATACCATGGATTTATCTGCTGCACCCCAAAATTTACCAATGTCTACTCCATACAGGTATCCTTCCTCGTTTGTTTAGATTCTACTTTCATACACAGTAAGTTACTCCAAAGACTGCACTCTAAAGAAATGGCAGTACTGTTATGAAGTATAGTATGACCCCAAATCTTCATGCCTTAATAACCAAGGCAAGTAACCCTGCTATTTCCTTTTCCTAAAATTAAGCTAAGTAAATGCTTATTTAGCTTGATGAAAATATTAACCGATTATATTAAACTAACTGAGAAGTATTATAATGAAGTAATATAGTGGGTTTTTTTTAAACTGGAAAGCAGAATAGCCACCAGAAGACTGGCAGCACAAGTAGGTTGTGACATATCACAGGGGGAATCATTGCTGGTCTGATTGCTGGATTCTTAGAAATTATTAAATAGAGGTCCAGTAAAAGGAAGGGGGAGAGACAAAGAATTATGAGACACCAAGAAAAAAGAAAGAAATAGCTAGAAGATGTACCATAACAGATAGGCAGGACTGTTGCTTTTTCCTAATAGTCACTTACTTGGGTTTGGCATTTTGTTTTCTTACAGTTTTTTTCTGCACATTTGAAAGAAACCCAACTCATCTTTTGGTGCTTGTATTGCTGCTGTCAGGTTTAGTGTGCTGGGATGTGATCTTAAAATGAAGAACTATAGTAGCGCTAACAACAGACTTCTGCTGGAGTTCAGCTTCTTTGTAAACAAATTAATCCTACAAATTTAACTGAGAAAAGACTAACAGGGTTACATTGCTACATTCTGAACAACCTCCTCCCTGTGCTTATAGTCATCTGTATGATAACTGAAATAAGACAACTAATTTCTTCTGGTGACCTGTTTCTGCACATAGACAAATACAAATCAAATTTCTACTTGGTTCCAAGATGCTGACAGGTAGGGGATAATTACTGTAGCAATAATTCCTTATAAGCTTGTGAGAGGGCTCCAGAACCCTGAGGGTTATTGAGGGCAGGCAATAGGCATCACAGGCGCCTTGGTTTTATGCAAGCAGCCAGAGGGGAAAACTACTGCCAGTGCTGACTCCAGGCTGTGTCAGCTGCTGTTAATTACCTTGCTCCCAATCAGTTGTCTGACTGCAACTGAGCTGCCTGATTAAAATATTTTACTGCCCCACTTTCTAGACAGTAGTTGTTTTCCACCCTCATTCCTGGAGCACTGATGGATAGGTTGTACTGGCTGCATCCTGCACTGCTGCTACCGTGTGCAGCAGGTATGTCTCCTGTGGAAGTGAGGCCCTTGGGGTGGAAGGGGTGGGAGTGTTGCTAATCAAAGAGGTTTGGGCAATTCTGGGTTGTTTTGGTTTGCATAAATCTAAAAGGCTTTGCTTTATCTTTTAAGATAAATTTTTTTATCTTTATCTTCTTGTTTGGTGATAGCAGTTATAGGAAGCATAACGTGAACGTGCCCCAAGAAGTCAGAGTTCATGACTGGTGAGTGTCTGATGTTCTGCTAACTAGGCAGCATTCTCAGTCTAAAGTATCTACACTTTGGACTAAGACAAGCAAAATCTCAATTTTTCACTTGCCAAATTAAAAAGTTTTGGCAAATTAAGGCAAGAAACATGCAACATGTGTCTTGGGCAAGCTAAAAGTGCCATAGTTCTACACCCAGGCCCAACCCTACTGCCCACGAGGCACATGAGCCAGGAGGTTTATATAAAGTGCGATATTCTGAGCATGAAGAAGACAGATGACCAGAAAGGAAAAGTGGGGAAGGTTTATTCTGGACCTGTTTCTGAGCAAGGGATAGGAGTCTTAGTTGATGCTTCCAACTGGATCAAGTACCATTACTTTTTTCTCCCCTAGCAATATTCCTCTTTGGAAGTGTGGGGTTGTTTTTCAGTTGTTTCCAGTACTTGTTTTTGTCTGTACAAATGAAATTATAAGCTATCTGATGGGCCTAATTTAGACTTTACATACAGCATGGGGCTGAATGTAGCTGTCAGGACATTAGGCATTTTAATGAGCAGTTGTAGCATCCCAAGAAGTAGAGATAAGAAGAAAATGTGTAAGCTGTTACCAAAATAATATTAACGAAGTTGTTCCATGGTAGAAAAGCAAGGAAGGCAAAAATAACAGGGCATATAGCAAGTCTGAGAAATATTGCCTCATTTTCATGGTTATAACATGCTATTCAGATAATTATCTTAAAATACTGGGTCTAGATAAGTCCCCATGAAATGTGCTCTCATATAAACTTAACAAAATGGGAGATCAAAGCTGAAGGAATCAAAAAGTAGGGATAGTTATTTTGTCAGAGGAAACAGGGAAAAACTTTTCTTTGCCCATACTTCAGTGTAATCAGCATGGCTGCTGAACTTCAAAGGGATTGATTATGCACATGAAAGCAAATATTAATAATACTATTGTGTCTTCAATGCACATTGGTTTAAGACAGCACATGGTTGCTTTCAATGGGTTTATCACTGCAGGAAAAACAGATCAGTTGTCATATTTATCTCATAAATGCTCTTCCCTGGCCTTAAACAGAGTTACTAAACCCCATAAAGTATACAATACAAGTAGCATGTGAAGTTAATTCCTCCTGCATAAAAGAAACTTAAGAGTTTCCTAAATCAAGATGAGGAACTCCAGTGAATAGAAAAAAAAAAAAAAAAAGAAAGGGATCCTCCCTCTGTTTTCTATTCTCATTTCATAAGTTAGAATTGTTTAGGGTTTTGCAGTGTGATTGATGGATCCTGACTAACAGAGGCAGCAGCAAATTTACCAGTCCCTACAGTAACATTCTACTTTGTAAAGAGAAATGAAGGGTCTATTACCACCATAATATGGGATGAGTGCTTCCCAGATCATTTTAAAATAACTCTCATTTTGCTGAAAGTTCAAAGCATAACAATGAGAAGTATTTTGACACTTGAAAAACCTATGTATTTGTTTAGTTACAGTTAATATGCTGCTCTGCTGACCCAGTTTTTTCTTGTATTTTCAATTATTCAGCCATGGACTCTAGATCAGCCCAAGTGGATTAAAATGAAGACTGTGGCTGACTGTGATGGGTTTATGCTGGTATATTCCTGCCCCAATCTTGCTATGAATATAGTACATTATGAAATATTTGTACAAATGTGATCTTATTGTGTTGGGGGGGGTGTTTGTGATTGGATGGTTTTCTTTTTGGGGGGGTAGGTTATGAACTGCCTGTCCTTGGTTATGTAACACATTTAGGGAAAGCAGATGTTCCAGATGTTCCTTAGGGAGTTTCATTAAGACTGAAGCCCAAAACACTGCACAAGGAAATCCAAAGTGTTCTTTCCATGAGGTTATTTTTGTACTAAAATACCAATGGCTATCTTCTTTTGTGAATTTCTCAGGGTCTTTTTGCTTGAGTGTTGGTCATTCTTACATTCTTTTAAGTCACACACACCCAGAAACTTCAGCAGCTCTTGGACATTTTACCTACTGATTCTTCTTCCTTGGCACTAATTAAGTCTACCTTTGGCTAAAACATAGGTTCTTACAAGCCTCCTCCTCCCCTAGATTTCCTGACTTTTGCTTCTGTTGCCCAAAATTACATTTCCATCAATTGCTATGAATGAGATACAGGAAGTTCTCTGATATGGGAATGCTCGAAGAATCCTTTAATTGTCAGATAAGCATTCTACTGCTGGATGAGGGCACTTAATACTTTATCAAGAAATGAGAGCTGCAGTACAGTAAGTGGTGGGTATAAAGGATGAGGACTAAGTCTTCCTTGGGTTTTACTTTTATCTTGGTTTGCAGACAATTAGGTATTGATTTTACCCAAGGCAGAATTAGAAATTACTGAGAGGGGGTTGATTTGTGACCATGTTTTTGTAGCAGTCATTTGGTTTTATGTGTGAGTAATGCAATAACAGAACCCATTGGGATGAGAAATCAGAATCTCTCTTCTGACAGAATTTTTAATTCTTCTAATAATTTCTTTCTCATATTGAACAAAACCAAAACAAATTATCAAAAAACTCCGGACAAAACTGCAGACTGTTAAAATATCATGTTACATGTAGGTGTTTTTAGGGATCTGTAGCTCAACTTCATTCTGACTGTCACTGAGCTGGGCTACATTTCACTGCATTACCTCCCCGTCACTGAGCCACTGCTGAGCCACATGAGGGATGCAGTTTGGTAAGAGAGCTTGACCTGCTGGGTGAAGGATACTGTTCTTCTTCAAATGCAGATACTTTTGACAAGATCCAAGGTGTAGAAGCTTAAGCATGGAGATCTGGGCTGAAATGTCCTTTTTTTCCGACTGAAAATAAAATTGGCCAAATTAACAGCTTCTCTAATATTGAAGAAGCCACATTTCATGCTGAGAAAATTATTTACTATGAAATTGACTAACAAGTGACAAACATGACTGGTTTTTGTTTTCTAATTCACATAGAAATTCTTTGATTTGGTGCTTGCTGTGAGAGGTGAAGAGTGGTGAAGGTGAAAAGGAAGTCAAGTGATACAAGTTTTTGGTTGACCTTTGAATCCTGCTTGTAGTGAATTTCTATTGGCCTAAAGCCAGCAAACACAGAAGTCCTGTAAAGCCTTGGGTGAGTTGTAAGGTCTTGAGTAAGTGTTTTCCCTGCAGGGTTTGAACATCACATCTGAAGCAAGGTCATCCATAAAGTACTCAGCATGCAGTGGTTGTTCCTTATGTAGCAGACCTCTTGTGTATATTTCTATACACCCATTTCTGAAAATCTGATTCTAATTTAGATAAAGGGATTTAAGAGGCCACTGTAGAGCTGATGTTCTTGTTTTCAGTTCAGATTCTGAAGATGATAATAATAATCAAGAGAGTTAGACACTGCAAACAAGACAGAAACAAGATAACTCCTACTACATTGAGGTGTTTGTTCTCTATTAACATCCAGTGAATAACTAAAAAGTTTCCCAAATTAAAAGTTTCCCAAACTAAAAAGTTTCCAAGCATGACTACCAAAATTATAATTTGAATATTGATTTTGAACATGAAATTATGAAAAGAACTAAACTAGTCACACTAGCAATGGGGGTAGAAAGTGATCTGTTTATGGTTTCCCAGTATGAGGGAAAGACAACTACCAAAGAAGGAGGGCTTTTTGAGAAATACAGATTTATAAACTAGATACAAATACATTTAGTTTGAGAGCAGTTATTATACTAAACATCAGGGGAACAAAGCTCTGTAATAGCTTCTACTTCAAAAGACAATGATCCTTCAAATTTATTTTCATTTGGACACAGTCAGATTTCTGAATTGCATTAAATGATGCCGTTTATAATGAAAAGGGGGTTATTCTAATGAATTACAGGCCCAGTACAGTTTTATATTTTATTTTCCATACTGTGGCAATGATTATTTCTTTGCGTACAGCAGATTTTTTGCCCTGGAGGAAGAAGGACATCAGGATAAAATCATAAAATAAAGTTCTACAGATTTTAATTAGAATTGTCAAGCAAGTTCGTGAGGGTCTCAGCACTAATCTAACTTTTAATCCTCAAATTTCTCCTGCTGTAGGACTAGGATGATGATAATCATATGCTTCACAAGGATACCAAGGATTAACTCAATTAAAACTATTTATTTAGTGGAGTTTACATAAATGCTGAAAATATTCTCTGTCTAGGAAAACCCATTTTGTTTTTTCTCTGTCCACCTAATCTGAAACAATTGTTGCTTCAATTCTTAGTAAGATACATGACTGCAAAGATATGCCTGGTACACACAGTAAAACTCTGAGAAGTAATCTCAATTGACACAATATGTAGAAAAAATGTACTGCTCTGAATAAAATTTTAGTATTAGGCCACTACCATATGACAAAAGATTGCTCAGTTATTGAACAAGAGAGGAAAATGAGAAACTCTGTCACTGCCAGGGTTGCACTTACTTTTTCAATATTTTTTCATCTGTTGAATTTGGTTTTTGTCATAAAGGAACTAAAATCTTTGTTTATCTAATATGCTGTATTGCACTGCATTACAGAATGTTGCATTCTGTTTTCTTCACCTGACCTGTGCTTGTATTCAGCTATGAAGTGGTAAGTAGTACCAAATGCTTAACTGGAGCCCTACTTATTAAACATAACATTAGACATATTATAGAAAACCAGGAATATTAGAATTGAAATGGGGAATCCTGAGGCTAAATAAATGTTTGACCTTAATCAAACCAAGGTGTGGGCTAAAATTGATTCTGATCCCTGCCTTGCCATTGCAGTTTAGACCACTGCAACAGAAGATCCTGTGACATCCATTTAGTCTGCCTTGGCAATGCCATTTTGAAGAGTAGCTAAAGTTTAGATTACCTGTGGATCACATATGCCTTTGTAGGACTTCAACTGCCCACACCAAACTTGGAAATCAGTCCAGAAAAAAACTTAACTGCCAAGTGCTTTCACCCAACTTCTAGATCACACTGAAGTAATGAAAGTGAGAAACACCACAATTGCTCATATTTCATCCTTTTCCCCCCTGAATTTCTCTTAGGACTGGATGAGCTCTTGACCCTCTAGACTCTCCCTTGAGGACAGATGTACCTGTGAAGCCAGCAAAGAAACACCACTTTGGCTGAGCTTCCTAAGATGTCCAGTTGCAAGAGCAACAGGACTACCAAGGGACCTTGCTTACAAAAATCCTAACACCTTTCTTTTAGATGTGAACATACCACATTTCTTGCTCTACAGTAAGCTCTGAATACTGGAAATTTACATTTATCTATCAATCTATCCTGAAGGTTTAATGTTATAGGTGGAAGTGTAGGAAAAACAGCTGGTTGTAAATGAAGTTCTGAAACTGCCAGCACAACTGTAGGCTGATCATGGTAGGCAAGGGCAAACTATTTCACTGAAGCTGTTTTTCCTCTACTGGAGAAAATTTGAGATGCGTAACCCTACAATTTATCTGAATCTTTAAACAGTTTGTTGTTTTGTTGCCTTTTAGGTAGTGATAATAATTCTAGAGGTCAAGTTTTCCCCTACAGCTACTTCCTTGCTAGCCCTCAAACAGGCAGCAATGTAAATCTCCTGTCATTCAATCATTGCAGTTTATGCTGATTTATTTCCCTGTCTCCACTAGGGTTAATGTGACTCTGATCCCTTCTATTGACCAGCATGGCCTACAAGGTTGTCAGGAAGCAGTTGAGGCAATGTTCACACTTCTCTAAGCTAATCACAATGAAGATGCACTAGAGTGCACATGACCTCTTAAACTGAGAAACAGCTATACTTTTGGTTTGAAATTTGGCTGGTCCAAATATAACAAAATGCTTACCTGCATCATGTCTAGGGGGCTAATTCTAAATTACACTGATCACTTAAACCTTTGAAGAAATAGGTTAGTCCATCCAGGTTTAGAGAATAAGTGGAAGAGACAAGAAAAACCTATCTCACATGTTATATGAAAAGATTACTTCCTGTATCATAGACTGTTATCATGGGTTGGGTTGGAAGGGACCTTTAAAGATCATCTAGTTCCAATCCACCCTGCCATGGGCAGGGACATCTTTCACAGGGCTGTGTTTCTCAAAGCCCTGTCCAGCCTGCCCCTGAACAATTCAGGGTATCCACACGGTATCCACACTTATCTGGACAACCTGTCTTATTATCCTCTTTGTTAAAAAAAATAAATCTATCTATCTATCTATCTATCTATCTATCTATCTCTATCTATCTATCTCTATCTATCTATCTATAGTATAAATCTACCTTCTTTTAGTTTAAAAGCATTGCCCCTTTTCCTGTCACTACAGACCCAGGTGAAAAGTCTCCATCTGTCTTCCTTATAAGCTTCTATATATAAGCTTCTTCCTTATACCCTTCTAAGTATTGAAAAACCACAATATTTCCTCCAAGCCTTCTCTGCTCCATGCTGAGTGACACAAACTCAAGCCTTTCTTCACTGGAGAAGACTTTCAGCTCTCTGACTATTATTATGACCCTATTCTGGACTTGCTCCAACAGGTCTTTCCTGTGCTGGGAGCCCAGAGCTGGAATGCAGTACCAAAGGTGGAGCCTCAGCAGAGCAGGGTAGAGGGCCCTGCTGGCCATGCTGCTTTGGATGCAGCCCAAGGTACAATTGGCTTTCTGGGCTGCAGCTCACATTGACAGGTCATGTGCACCTTTTCACTCACCAATACTGCCAAGTCCTTCTCCATGGGGCTGCTCTCAGTCCATTCATTCCTCATTCTGTATGGATACTGGGGCTTGCCCTGACCCAGGTGCAGGACCTTGCACTTGACCTCTCTTGAACTTCATAACATTTGCTCAGGCTCACTCCTCAAGCCTGTAAATGTCCCCATGGTTGGCATCTCTTCCCTCAAGCACATAAGGGGCATCACTTGGTTTGGTGTCATCTGAGGGTAAATGCAATCCTCTTATGTCCATGATGAGGAGGCCAAACAATATTGGGCCCTCGTCTCTTTTTGCTGTGCTAGTCACTTCAAATTCAACACCTCAGCTTCACCCTCTTTGGAGTCTCTTCTCTTCTCCTTTCAGAAATGCCTGTCTTTTGTAGAGTGGATAGGGACCACAAAAGGATCCCATCATCTTTGCTACAAACCCTGCTCACTGCATTTTCCCCTTGATTTCCGACCCATTTATTTTCCTTGTGTAATGTGGACGTCTCTTCCCACTTCTGTGAAGCCTCATGTATCTCTCTTGCTATGAAAGGAGCAATACAGGAAGGAACATGAACATATTAGGTCCTGTTTAAAACTAAGATTTAAAGAGATATTGCTGTCCTTCACTTTCTTTGTCTTCCAGATGAAGGATCTTTTAACTGGATTTCATTTCCATTAATGCCTTCCCTAGCCATAAAGTGAAAATCATTTTATAGTTTAAAACATGTGCTTATCCTGTGTTTCTCTTTACCATTCACCTGCATTAGTTTTCAACTTTATTCAGTATTTTGCTTGCATAAGAGGTGGTCTGGCTACCTGCTCCTAGTTTTGCCTGGGTCTAAAGAAGAAAGTTCTAAACCCTTCTGTGATATTGAAGCCAGTCCAGGACAGGCAGAACATGTCAACATAGACAGGATGTATCAAAGGATATAGCATGGGGCAGCATGAAGTCTGGCTGGGGTTGCTTGGAGCCCTAGTTAAATGCCCAAGTTATTTACCTGAACTGATTTTTTTGTCATGAGCTGCAAGAGAAATTCATAAAGTAATTTAAAACTTACTGTGTGAAATGCAATTATATCTTATGACAGCAGCAAAGGTGCCCTTGAGACCTTTTTTCTCTTTGCCCCTCTGCTTTAGGAAGTCATAACACTACATGTTGGCAGAGGAATAAAGTCAAAACATTTCTGAGCTGTACTATAGTAGAATATTCTGCAGTAAGACCTATTTTCAACTGAAGAGCTTGGGTGTGCCATTCTATTTCAACTATTTATTACTCAAAGACAACTTAGCTACCAGTGAAAGAGGGGGAAAAAAAGCAGATCATGAGTATTGAAATCTAAGTGAATTTTAATGAAAAATTATAACAAGATAATAAATTCTATGGTAACTCCACAAACCTCCCAAAGGTTTGAACTAAGCAAACAAAGACTCTTTTCAGGACTTAATAGAAGTGTCCCAATTTATGTATAAAATGAAATTTGGCACAATTGTGCCTGAATTGCACACTGTCTTTCTGGATCTGTAGTTCAGTTCTCACACAGCTAAAATATCTTATCTTTCCAAATGTGAAAATGAGCAACTTATAAAATACACTGTTAACTTACATGCATATTCCTCCAGCTTTAAAAGTTAGCCATTACCTTTTGTTGGAAATACTGAAAACTGCAAAATACCCCATGAAAAATGACTGAAAATATAGCTGTTATAAGAGCCAGTGGAGGAATGTTAAGGTTATTTTTTTTATCACGATCACGTGTATCCCCCTTCCCCAAAGCTCATCTGCATTTCTCCCTGTTCAGTGCAAAAGGTAAGATCAAGAAGGATTGAAAAGGAGTGCTAGAAAACTGCATATATAGAGAACAAATAGATTATTATTATGGACAGAAAAACTCTTTATCATTCATCTGACAGTTGGGAAGTTCCACGAAGGCCCTGGAAGAGGAGGCTGGCCTGAGCAACAAGGCAGTCATTAGGCAAGAGGAGGCGGCATAGCTTCCTGGGGACTGTCAGAGCCACAGCAGAGGCACCTGGGAGGTGTCTGATGTGTGGTGTTGAGCTCAGGTCCCATTGAGGAACACTCCCAAAGTATATCATTATCATTATTATTCAAATCTCTTCAGAAAAAAAAAAGTATTAGTTTTACCATTATTTCTCCTTAATTTCTCCCTTACCCATCATGCCCCGTTACATGATAAATTTGGAAAGGTCACAGTAGTAATGACTTTCAAGTAAGTGTGTATATTCTTTTGAGCATCACTTCTCAAGATCCTTGGGGAAAAAGAAAGGGTCACCTATTTTTTAAAATTGCAATGATTTTAATACAAGAAGACAGACACTAGAAATCAAATCACTAATCAGGGACTTATATTCACATTTAATACATCCCTTTCCTCACACTCCCCCTCCTTATTTTGCTCAGAGGCATTTCTGACACCAGAAATAGCACATTACTGATCACATGGTGTGAGTGGACCTTTTATCCAATTGTAATGTGCAGCAGAGTATTAGATGTGCTAGCCTGAGTTTCAGTAGTCCAGGGAGACTCAGGTGCACTATCTGAGCAACAAAAAATGTGAAAGAAGTTAGTATAAAGCTCATGAGCTGCAGGGGAGCAAGCTATTTTGCTTCAGCAAAGATTGTGACTTGTTATCTCATCTGTGGTTTTCAAACAATTGATTCTCCAGATCTGTAAGTGATACAGGTTTAAACTTGACTTAAATTTGGCTATCAATAGCAATGCAGCAAATTTCTATTTTCTCTGAGTGTCATCTTCAAATTTTGTGAAATGAGTGGAAATTCACTCAATCTCACTGTGATCTCATCTGTAACCCCACCTTCTTGAACACTCGTTATTAATATCTTGACTTCTAGGTCAATAAAAATGAATTTCTGGTACGTAAAAAGAAGGTTAACCTCTGAAGCTGCCCCACCATGAGGCTATCCAGCTAATAATCCCTGTTTCTTAGTGCAGGATGTCCCCATGCACAGTTATACCAGCCAGAAAGCACTTCCATGTTGGGGTTCCCGTGCTGTTCTGTGGAACACACAACAGCAGGATTCTCCCAGTGATCACCTCCCCAGCAGCAAACCCATGGCTACAGAGAAACTCCAGATCTCCCGAGTGAATGCTTAATACTTGCTTGCATGTAACATGAGAAAGAGCAGGGTTCTGTCAGCACCATCATGGTGAAAGGAAGGTAGTCAGAGCTGTCATTAAAAATCTGTTTGGGGTGGCTGCATGGGTGGAAGTTTGAACAATGGGAACTTGACAGGGATGTGTGATGGGAATAAAAGACACTGAGAGATGTAGGAGAAGATGAAACAAAATTTGCACAACTATATTAACTATATCATTATAAGGGATTGATACACTGAAAGTGCACACTGACCTTGCCCAGCTGCTTGGCTGTGTGCTGCCTTTTTGGGACCTGACCCTTGGGGAAGCTGCCCCTGGCCAAACAGTCATGTTGTCAAGGGCCAAAAGAGCCTTCCATAAAGAGAGAACAGGGAAAAAGGGATCTCGTTTACTGTCTCCTCCAGCTTCACCCCAGTATCATTTGGTCTCAGGCAGTTTAGTACTTTAGTTTTGTCAGTGAATCTTGATGTCTGCCTGGCATGTTATAAGCCTAGTAACACTCCAGCTTAAACAGTACATTTCTCTCCTCCTGGAGGACAGCACAGGAAGAAGGACAGCAGCATACCTCATGCCATCCCATCTGAGGGAGTTCCTGTAGCTGGAAAGAAATTCACTATCTTCCTCAGTGATTTACCACCTCAGGTCAGTGCAGTAGAAAATGCCAAAGATAAACTATTTTTCTGGATTTCCAGGACCATGAAAGTGACTCAGGGACTGCTTGAGAGCTAATTTAAAGATGTGCTCTGTAGGATGAGTTTTAAAGCTGACTCAGAGGCTGATGGTTCCACAATACTCTGCAGAGATTTATGACAGCTGGAAGCTAACACTACAACTGCAGTCAACCAACATCATTTTCCAGTCTTTGGGGCATTTCCCAGAGCAAAAAGATTTATGCATAGAAAACTAAAAATTATGCCATATGTTCTGTGTATTTTTAAGGGGCACGAGTAAATACCGTACTGTGGCACCTCACATCTGCAAACAGAGAACTGTGAAAAACGCAGTCCAGATAATTTCTCTGTTGGGAGGCACCAGCCTTCTGTGACAATTCGCAGCTAAGCATGAAGACCAGGAAAGATGAGTGCCAGGAAGATGAAAAACTTATTTTCCTGAGGTGTTAAATTTACAAGAAAGTGTGAGAACAACTACAGAGGTGCCAAGAACACCAGTGACGCATTGTATGGGGGTGTTACTATTGTTCCTGTTCTGAAAGGAAGAGGGGAACAGACAAAGGGATAGGTTTCACCTTCTTGAACAAAGCACATTTTTAGTGTCAGTTAAAAACAATTATTTTCACTGCTAATACACAGTGGCACAGCAGAGGAGAGCTGCAGGTTAATGCTGCACATTAGCTATCATTTTGGTTGGATTAGTAAAAAGTATCTATCCCAAATCTGACCAGGGGCCTCCCCTTCAGGGTGGCTCATCACATCTTCATGTGTAAAGACAATGCCAAAATGTATCTGCTATAAATATTATATAACCTATTCCAGGGATCATAGCACAATCAGATTATCTCTCAGTCAAGGACCTCAGTCAAAGAGTTCAGAGAATAAAGAAGCAAGACAGATGCTGCTGTTGAGAAGTTTTCATAAGAATCGTAAAAGGTAAGGGGGAAAAGTTACTGGTTTTTTTCAGCATTAACACTTTTCAAATGGAACGTTCTATTTGCTTCAATGTCAGCTCAAACTAGACATTGGAAATGAAGCCCTGGTCTTGGAGAAGGCAATAGAACGTTTTCCTTCTGATTTCAAGGAGGTTTCACAGCTTGCTGAGATTTTCCCCTCAAATTTCAAGAGTAAATTCTTTTGTCGTTTAAAAAATTTAAGTTAGATGAAGCAGGCCAAGAATGATTTCAGGCTGTGGCAAAACTTAAATACATTTGGCTGTTACATTTAACTCTTCCCTCGTCTCAGCTCCATAATAATATATTGCTGCTGTTGATAAATATTAAGGGTGGGCTCCAGCATACACTGAGCAAGAAAAGACGAAGAGTGTTTCTTCACTTTGTAATGGACACAATGAGGAAAGAAAACTGAGAACAACCCCCAACACGTAATCTAATAAAAAGACATTTTCATAAACAATGCATATTTTTTCAGATTTCCTACTGCAAAACAATTTAAAACTTCCAGATCTGCCATTGTCAAACTTTAGAGTCAGAACTGTCAACACAGAAACATTAGGAGGCTCACTTTTGAGTACTGACAATGGCATTTACAGGAATGAGAGACCTGAACTGGATGTAGGTGCTCATGAGACAAAATTCATTATGTATTTTGGCATATAGCTCAACTGTGAATTAAACAGTAAGGATGTAGATGTCCACAAAAATAGTAACTGCAATGATATTTAGTTTCAAGGGAATCCATCATGAAAATGGTATTTACAAATTGTCTCCTTTATTTTGTTTTCAAGGTCATGAAATCACCGTGTCTCCTCGTCCATTTCCTCCCCCACTCCTTAACCTCACCAAATGTTTGAGTATTCCTCTTGTAAATGCTTTTGGCAACAAACTCTGAAGGATACAAACTAATACCCAGCGTGTCCCCAGAAGAACACAAGCAATTTCAGTAAGCAAACATTTTAACATTTTTCTGTACTTCCTATCTAGCAATATGCTGTTTGCAAACTAGTATTGTTTGGACAAGCTTTCAATGTCCTTAAAGATACATCTATAAGACAGGTAGTCACAATGGTCAAGAATATCTGATGGACCCTGAAGAAAATACACTTTAAAAATAATGTATGTCTTACCTGCTTATTCATAAGTATGTAGATAATGGGATTACAAACAGTGCTGCTCTTTGCTAGGATGGAAGGTATGATGCTTGTAACGGGAGTCACAGCACCTGGCTTGCCAAATGTTGCAAGTAATGCTATAACCCCATATGGAATCCAGCACACCAGGTAACAGATAACTGTAGTGATCACCATGAACAGGACGTGGTATTCTCTTTTGCGGGCAGCATTCTTGTGGATTTTCCCAACCTAAGGAGAGGTTTAAAAAGAGATAAAATTTAACAAGCAGAGCTGTTGGACTGATTGCATGAGCAAGCTGGGACTATTGGTCTTTGATGAGATATAACAATCAACACTGTAGTTCCAGAAGCAAAACAAATGCAAACCCAAAGGTGCTTGAATGCAGTGAAAAGACTTTAATCATCTCCATCAGGCACTAGGGGAAGCTTTGCAGAGACCACACTGCACGCCAGCATAAACCAGAGTCCCAGTGGAGGCTGGAGCAAATATAGAAAGGTGTCAAACCATCTAGTCCTAAACAGATGTTAAGTCATCTGCAGTTGCTTTTAAGATACGGAATTTTGTGTAAATGTACCATGTTTTCATTCAAATTGTGTCAGTACACAGAACTTGCTTGAGATGAAGAAGCTTTACATAGCACATCTGAACCACCAGAAGTATTTTCTGTTAAGGGTGTGGAAATTGCAGAGCAACACTGGGACTGTGCTTGGTATCTCTGTCCTTGGATCTTTTCAACATTAGATAAAGCCTCAGCTGGCCTGGCATAGAGTTAGCCATGGTCATACTTGGAGTGGGAGACCAGAGAAGCCTTGCTGAATCACTTGATCAAGTTTTAAGTGGTAGGATTCATTCCTTCTAGACTGTTTTTTCCAGGTACTTAACTATTTTGTTAAATGGGCTTCACTCCTGATAATGATCAGGAACAGATTTTTGTGCTCTTAAAAAACATGTGCTGAATGCTGATTCATTGTGGTTCATTGGTTTTTTTTAGGGAAATTGAGCAGAATTGGCTAAACAAGAAAAGCAGATGTAAATGGGCAGTTTCAAAGTGATGGTACAAGAATCTAGTTTGTAACCATGAATTTCCTAGTAGTTACAGTGTGTGGGCAAATCTGCTGTGGAAGTATTTATAATCTGTGCTTCAAAATGTATTCTCCTTTTACCTATTCTGGACTGAAGCATCATGCCCTTTGGGAGGCTAGAGCTCTAAGATAAAGCTCTAACATTAAAATAACAGCCAACTTTTATTTTTAAGCCTTGGTGTGAATACATTTTTCTGTAGACTGCTACAGAATGCTCTTCCAGTGTTTGGGCAGCTGAGTGCATTGGTGGCAACAGTGAGGAATGCTCATTCCCTAAAAATCAAAAGCAAACTCTGCAAGGAGGTTAATTTTGGAGACTCTCTCTCCGCTGACTCCAGATGGAAACTCAGCACACTGGTCTCCTGAGGTTATAGTTGATTCCTCAGCTTTACCTCAGCGTGTGTTTAGCAAACCCAGATATGCCAGCAGGACTTCAGGAACTATTCAAATGTTTAAACTATATTGATTGAGCTTTGTAGTCAGCCAAATCTAATTTATGTCCACTTGAAGGTCTTTTTGCCTCTTGAATGCAGCACTTGAGAGTAAATTGCACCCAGGGGAATTAAGCCCATGTAAAACTACAAACATGAATAAGAAAAAAGCTGCTCTGTGTAATGGAACACATCCAAACTTTACTTAATCTAATAATAAAAAAAAGTTTTAAATCAATAGGTTTAAACTGATTCAGGTAAATGAATAGAGCACAGTTAAAGTTGGAAGTCACCAACCATCCCATCCCAGTCAAATGTCATTTGCTGTTGCCTGACACATACCTTGCACATGTCAAGAAAATAGACCTTTTTCTACTTCTTTGTTGTGTGGGTCTTTTTGCATAATGTATGTGTTTATGTATCAGATTGTAAATTAAACACATATATAGTGCCTGTATAAGGCAGAGTAATATGGTTACAGTTTCTTTTTAGTTCACTATGACTCCAGGCCTATAGAGTGCTTGGTTCTATCTGGAGTTTCAATAGAAATGTTCCTGTAAATGAAACACACACTAACTTTGCCTGCCCAAAACTAGTAAGTACTTTTCCTGACTCTTTTTTAATGATTTTCCACAAAAATGGAATAACAAAATAAAGTCTCTCCTTTCTGAGAAGACTTGGGACTACTTTTTTTATAAGACTGCAACCTGTTTATTTTATAATCACTTTAACTTGAAAAAGTGATCAATAATAGATAATGGTCCAATCCTGTATTGCTTATTTGAACTAAATTTTAATGACTAATGGGAAATTTCTCTGACTGATGAATCCAAGATCTCATGTGAGCTGCAGCTATGCTACAAATGAAATATTAACCCAGGAATGCAAAGCCCCAGTTAGCCATGGCATCCACAGCTGAAGATCTTCAATAAACACAGAATGATCAGGCAACACATTTTTACTCTGTATTTAGTAAGAGTTTACCATCTGCACAGACAAAATAGAGACCATAAATGAAGGAAGGAAAGATGTCTAAAAGTAGAGTGGCTATGGATGTGATTTTGGCACATATCCTTCCCCTTTCATATCTTTAGGTCATTTCCATAGGAAGGGAAGTTTTGAAATCATGTATTGTATTTGTCCTCACACTTTTGGTTTCGTTGTCTTTGCAGTTTGCAGCCTACTTTTAGAAGGTGTTACCTTTAAAATTTGTCTCTTTATAGGTACTGGAAGGCCTCCAGCAAAATATAACTCAGGTTCATGTAACCTACAGAAGGATTACACTTCTGCAGGTAAAAAAGCAGTAGACATTTTAACATTAAAATAATTCTATTTGTTATTTTAAAACTACTGAACAATTTACACAATTGCTACACTGTATTTTCAGTAGTCAAATGGAAATGCCTCCCCAGATATCCAGCTGGTGGAAGAGCATCAGATAGTGATGACAAAAAGCAGATTTGAATAATATTCTAGAATAGCTGGTCTTGTGAATCTCTGTCTAAATGTGAACATACAGTGTATATTTAATATGAATTTAAAATACTTAGAAGATCTAAACCACATTTTAAAGTGGCAAAGAAATACTGGCCAAAAATTGGTATCAGATGTACTTATGTAGGATTTGCTGTAAATTCAGCTGTTTTCTCTGGAACAAAGATCATCTCCTGCTGAATTTAGCAATATAAAGGTTGGGAAACCACTATATTTATAGAAAAGAAGACTGGGGGATTGGTTGTTGGGGGGTTTTTAATGAATAAATTGTGTTTCTCCCCTGCTTTCATCCTGGGAAGTAACAGAAACGTTTTGGTTTTTCAGAAGTCAGCTGGAGGCAGTGAGAGGCAAGCTTGTCTAATCTCAGGCACTGAGCGTAACAGTGGCACAATTAGCTCTGGTCTGGATTTACCCTGCAGCCATGCTGCATCTCACTATACCCAACACTTTTTTCAAGTCAATCTGACACAAAAAATGCCACTACTTAGATCACTAGGGCAGCATGCTGAGCACATACATTAGATGTGACAGGCCACAGAGTGTGGGAGAAGCCAGGGTGGCATTCAGTGAGGAGGCTGGCATGGTAGAAGTGTCCTCAGAAGGAAGACAAGTGACACATTGATTGGTTGACCTCAAAAGCTGCATCTGCAGCTGGCAAGATGAAGCAGATACATTACTCACCAAGTGATGGGCTGCATTGCTATTCGATGTTTTGGAAAAGATGAAAGTGGGGAGCTCTGAGCAGAGCATAGCAAATTTCAACAGCACTGGTGAAAATTTGGAGAGGTCACAAACCAAAGACAAGGAGACTTTATAATGTGGATATGGAGGCAGTTAGTAAAAAGAGATGCAAAGAGCTTTTGCTGTAACTGTGGAGATTGTTAGGTTGGAGATTAAGAAAAAGGATTCAAAATATCTGTTGTGACAGGTACTCTGCAAGGAGAGAGAAAAGCCTTTAAAAGCCTGGATGCGGGCAAATGTGTGGGCCTGTCACCACAAGGGCCCACAGAAAAGGTATGACCTAGGGGAAGCTTGACTTCCTCTAAGGAGAACACATCTGTCTTTTCCTTAAACAGAAAAAAGAATGGGTCTGTCCTTGCAGAAAACAAGTAAATCTTCCAAACACATAAACACTGTTGTACAGTGTTATGGGAGATAATAACAGGACTGTAGGTCATAGGAAATGATTTTAAGGTAACAGGTCCTGGTTACCCAATTTAGACATTGTGGCTGTCAGTCGAGACCTCATCACTGTCCAAGTCAACGGGTTCAGTCAGCCTGTTCCTGGAGGGAGCAGCCATTTGGCAACCACAGCTGAGTCCATGGGTTTTTGTCAGGCCAAACACTGCAGCTTTCATGCCCAGACAAAAGAAGACAGCAGCTACCTGCCTCTGGTCAGGGATTTTCTGCTTTAAATATTTTTTTAACCATCAAACAGCTTCATATGGAGAAAAGCCCTGAGCAGCTCCTTACCCAGGGGACAGCCTTCCCCTTCCTGTGCTCCAAAGCCAAAATTTTGACCTACTGCAGCCCCTTGCTCAGCTCTCTCTGGATTTATCTGGGTATGACTTATGGGACCAAGGGAATACTGGTCACACTTACACCCACTCAGAAGAAGGGGCCAGGAAAGATCTGAATGGGTGTTCATAGAGATTGGAGGCAGCTGCAAGGCCCACAGTGCCAGAGGCACATATACAGTCAGTCCATCATCCTCCCATCACCCATAGGCAAGCTGGGGTTTTTTACATATGGAAGGCAAGGGAGCTGGGCCAAAGTTAGCTGCTAAGAAGGGGAAGCTTCAATGATGAAAATCTAACCTGACTGTTTTGAATTCCCTTGTGTTTTCTTTGTCACATTTACCCTAGTCTCTCCTCCTTACTTAATGTAGCTATGTGCTTTTGCTCATAAAGCATTTCCTTCGTATTTTAACTGCACCTGTTTTCAGCTGTGAACATCTTGAAAGGTTGTGAAGCATATATGGCACCCCATCCATCTACCACTAGATTGAGAGAATATGCACCATCCAGTGCCACTTCAAGCAGGGGACATGTACATCATAATATCTTAGAAACCAGGGATCCTGTTTGTATGTTTTGTTCTTCAAATCACTTTCTCCAGCTATTAAGACAGAAAATAGTATCAGTTACTATATTCTGTGTACCTAAACAGTGGGTGCTGTAAACATCCTTTATGTAGCTCACTCTAAACAAGCAATATGGAAACAGGGCACAAAGGGCTTTTTTCATCACAGCTGATACATTATTCCTGGTCTGTATTTGTGCATCTTACACTCATATAACCATGTTTACTACACTACTTCAGAAGTGCAGCGTGAAGAAAAGGCTATTTATGAGCAGCAGTGTTTGTTGCCACCAGCATTTTTCAGTATCAGCTATAAGTGCTTGTTTTGACATGATCAAGTATTCGACAGTACTACCAAAACCAGACATAAGTAAAATATTCATTACCATCTGAGGGAAGTCTGCCAATCTTTGAACATTTAGTCTGCTATGGCTTCTTGAAATGAACAGAAGGCATCTAGACTTTTTATGCAAAAGCTGCAGTAGAGGAAAAAGATGGAAAAAGATCATTCTTCTTCCATCATGAACCAGTCAAGTAAGACAACAAAAAGAAAAGAAAATCAGATATGGCCTCCATTTACTGGTATGAAAAAAACCCTACTAAACCTTGCAGTCAAACTAAGCAGTGACTGAAATGTCAGTTATGATGAGCTTTCTCCTCTTCCATCTCTGTGGATTCTGTCCTCAGGCAAAACAAGGAAAAAAGGAGAAAAAAAAAAAACAACCACACCTCCAAAGCATGTAATGCTCTAAATAGCTGTAGGAAACATACTCTCCAAGTAATCTATTTCTCAGTGTGAGCTACCCCAGATCCAGTACTGTACAGATTAATAATAAGGGGGATTAAATACTTTGTTGTTTAAAGATAGGCAACCCTGGAAAAAGAGAGTTCACTGGCTTAAAAAATAAATGCCTCCTTTGTTAGCAGTTAGGTGGCTCAGTTCAAAATAAGTGAACACTGAAGAGATGTATTGTCCTGTGGAAATGGAGAGTGAACAGAAACATCTGGTTTGGGTCATCTTAGAATTCAATGGGCCTTGACTCTACAAAGCATTTACACTTATATATTCAGTGAGCAAACTGAGATTTAAACATGCACATGAGCATTTTGCTCAGCTGGGGCCACATAATGAGGTAATAGCAACAGATACAGAAGGCAGAAGCCATAAAACCACACAAGGGGCCACATAGCTAATTATTTTATGTCACTGTTAAGTGTAGGAATTTAAGTCCACAGGAAGGATATTTTATCAGCTGAAAACTGGTTTTATTGTAAATTTTTGTTATTGAAATGGGAATTAGCTGCCTTAATGCCTCAAGGTGAAGTGATGCTTTAAATACAAAATTCACAGCTTTGTACAGTGCCCTTAAAGCATAACTGCTATTGATGCTAAAATCATGCCAAATTCTATGGCTGACTTAAGGAACACCATAATCCTCTTAGATGCAGGATTTTTTTTTTACTGCTAAAGGGCTTTTAGCAGCAATTTGACTATCACAGTGAACACATTCCCATATATTGAACAAGGAGCTCATGGTGTCGCTCTCATCATTGATAATTCATGTTTTAGCCTGACCTTCTTTATTCATTGTGGATTTTCTAGCATCAACGTGCATGAGAAGATTAAAGGTGTAAAGGCTTGCTATCATTTTGGTTGCATTAAGAGTTTGTATTTAGAAAGAGAAGTGCATTAGATACTCTTAAAAGGTTCATCAAAGTCCAACTCCAGCTCTTGCACAGGGCAGTTCCTACAATTACACCATATGACTGACAGCCTTGTCTAAACACTAAGTTTTGGAAATTCAACAAGTCCAAATGCCAGGTGCTGCACACAGGTTGGGGAAATCTCAAAAATTAATGCAGACTGAGAAAAGTCCTTGAGACCATCCCTGCAGAAAAGGAATTCAGGGTTCTCATTGATGAAAATCTGCATGTAAGCTGGCAATGTGCACTCTCAGCCCAAATACATCTTGGGCTGCATCAAAGAGGACTGGACAGCAGTCGGGGGGAGGTGATTTTCCTCCTTTACTCTGCCACCATGAGAGCCCACCTGGAGTGCTGCATCCAGCCCTGGAGTCCTTAACTCATCGAAGATGTGAATCTGTATTATAACATTCCTACATATATTGCTGCTCTGCAACACAACTTGCCATTATAATGGTGGAAAGTGATGAGATTGCTTTCAGAAAATCAAAGCAGTAATTTAGTTTAAAATTCCTCTTCTTGAAAAGCTTGCCAACAAATTATGGTTTTTACCAATAATTTAATAACCAGCTTCTGGTTTGGGTTAGGGTTTTTGTTGTTGTTGTTTTAAAAACATTTGTGATGGCTTTGACTGACTGAACAGCCCAGCTGACAATGAAGGAAAGGAAAAATGAAAAGAAAATTAAAGCTGACTTTGATGTATTTTGCATTGAAAAATTTCTGAAGCAGGAAGGGAAAATGTCAGACCTTAATTCCTTCTTGTTTTCTGTGTTCTTTCTTCCAGAGACAGCAAAATGTAGAATGTGTATTTGCAACATCACTAATAAAGTTGAACTCTTCAACAACAGATGAACT
Organism: Emberiza elegans; assembly: GCA_024865655.1. Lineage (NCBI taxonomy): Eukaryota > Metazoa > Chordata > Aves > Passeriformes > Fringillidae > Emberiza > Emberiza elegans. The sequence goes on along the minus strand of JALJVW010003023.1, from coordinate 58,636,482 downwards.
GGCAAGCGTAAAATTTCTTTCCAGGTCTCTTTCTATGTTACTTTATGCTCAACAACAATATGCTACCATCTACATAGAAAATGGACTACACACTTTCCTGCACCTAAAGGAAAAATATTTTCAATCAATGACAAAAAAATAACATTTTGAAATATGTATATACATGTATTTGTATTTATGCAAAAACGTATACACACCACACACTATGTATCTTACAAATATATATACACACATTATATACACACACCCACATACATGTTTCCATAATTATGTGAAAAATTTTACACCAGAATCATCCAAGTTTGGAGAAGAAAGTTAGGAAAAAGCAAGTTGTGATGAAAGTATTACTCACTGCTCTCTTTACCTCATGAATTAAATTAACCACAACCTTTTCTACTCTAAATATCAATACTTTGAATCTGGGGCATGAATTTTAAAAAAAAAAAAGTGTCAGGGTAATGTTTTCCCTGAAAATGGAGCTTGGCTATTCCCCTAGGTACATTTTTACAGATATGTAAGCTCCCACTCACATTTAATGCTACTTTTCACCAGGCTAGCATATGTGGGTGAGAAGTTGAGCTTTGCTTTCCTCTGGATTGGTAGCTGCACTCCTAATTGGAACCACAGTCACCCTTTCTCCTGGGAAGAGGGTGGACTTTCCCACACTTTACTGAGGGATCCTCTCCCACTTTCTTGAAAATTTCTGCTGACATAAAGCAAGGAATCATTAAGGACATGTGGATATGCTTTTGATACGTAGCTATTTATATTTAAATAAGCCTAATAGGTGGGCTTGGATCTGCTTGTCAAATCCTATAGACCCTACAAAGAATAAAAATATAAAGTGTTTTCAAAGCTCTCATGCAATTGGCATCTTGAAAAATACAGGAATCATGCCAAAAATACCCTGAAAATGTTCTCCTCCAAATGCTTTCCCTCAAATTCTAATACACTTGCCATGGCACAGGTGTATTCAGAAAAAAACAAAAACCAACCTGACTCTGAGAAGTCTGTAAGTCTTCAGTTCTTCTCCTCTCACCAGGACCCTTGATACCCTCCTGGTTTTAAATCCCACTCTACAGCATACAATCCTTTTTTCAACACAGAATGACAATCTGGACATAGAAATTAATGTAAACAGTTAACTTAGACAAATTCAATTTAATCTGTAAGAGTGAAGCTCAGGTGTACACCCTTTTTTTTCCTTGGGACAGGTGTACTTAGGACTGTGCTGCACCTGAAGAAGTCAGGTGTCTCTGGCCCTCGCTTGTGGTGGGATAGAATGTAAGAAAATAAAGATAGTGCAGAAGGTAGTCTCACCTCTGAGGAGTTGCAGCTAATCACCAAAGATTAGGAACAGGCCTGCCCTGAATAGGTCTCAGCTGTGTCCAATAAGAAGATGAGTGCTACAAAGAGTGGGTTAGCTGGCTGAGGAGAGGGTTGGAGTTTGTTGTCTGTGCTGTGTAGAAGAAGGAGTCAGTGCTGTGAGGAGATGCCCATGAGAAATCACCAAGAAGATCTGGGAGCTTCACAGTATGATGATAACACTCACTCTGATAGGTGAGAGGGTAAGCAAGGGAAGTTAGTTGGCTTAGTGAGTTGTACCTAGACTGGTGTTCCTAAACATTTATTTATCTTCACACACAGAAAAGGAAGATAAATTCCTTTTCTGTAGCTTGTGAATTACAGACAGTCCTTTATAAGTGATGTAAAGTCAGTAACTACTGGAAATAACCAGAGAATGAAGTATTTTGGCTGATTTTTACATCTACCTAGAGTAAGTACAGTTAACAAAAACCAAGCCAAAAACTACCGAACAACATAATTCCTTTTTTCGTTGTTGTTGAAAGTTCCATTCCCCCTCCCACAAAACAAATTTTTAAAAAAATTCTATTGGAGCTGGGGTGTTCATAGCATTAGACCAAAATTTGACATTACAAGGTGAAGGCCACATAAAAGAATCTAAGAAAAAGATCAGGAAATAGGTAAGGAAAGAATAAGTAATTAGACATTAAGTAAGTAACAGCTATTCTCTAGCATATATGTGGCCCTTTCTAGTGATTTGTCCAGAGAGGTTTTTCTAGTCTGGTGCTACAGGCTCTGCCTTTTTTGATGCTGCCTTTCCTACTGGCACTTGCAGCCTTTTGGAAGGGCCATTGTGCTTCAGTCTGGGAACATCTACCCTGCCTACCCATCCAATGGTACCTTGCAGATCACCTCAAAGCAGCATTCCTCTTTATATCAGGGTCCACCAAGAAACGGAAGATAGTGGGCTTGTTCAGCTTCTTGGTTGGAATGAACACACTCTTCAGAAATGTTTTCTAAAGAGGAGGGCATTCACTGTGGGCAGCCAGACATTTCTTCACTGGAAACAAGATGTAGGAAACTGCATGGGAGCGACTCCTCCAAGCCTGCAGCACTTGGAATCATCATGCCTTCAGAAACCTGATATGGATCTATTTGCAGAGATCCATAAACTCCATTTTTAGGAACCTCATAAAGGAATTTAAGACATGCCATACCCAAAAGTAACAGAAGAAAAAAGGGGTGTAAATAATGGGAAAGAGTTTGAAGGCGTCAGATATAGCATAAGGCAGCTGGTGGGCAGCAATATGACACAGAAAGAAATGGACTAGAGAAACAAGTCCTGGAGTGCCCAATCTAAAAGAATTGACCAGAGTTTATCCATGCCCAGTACTCTGAGACATGCAAGATCCAGCATTTATATGTTCTGACCATAACTTGTGATATGCAGCATGACATGTAAAAACACACTATGACTCCTACATAATACAGAAAAGAAGGGCAGTTGTGTTTTAGATGCTATTCCTTGTTAGAATTTTGAACAAAGCTAACAAAAAAAAGATGCTTTCTTATATAGCTCAAAACATTCTAATTTTATAAATGCTTACAAATGCTCAAATGGATGAGCTTGTTGAGAGACTTTCTACCCCCTGTATTCTCTCTGATGAAAGTCTGTGGATTTGTGGAAGTAATGATGCTTGAAAACTTGTAAGTTCTAGATACATATGGCTGAGGGAGGGATATAAATGCCATTTTTTCTTTATTTCAGCTTTACACCAAATTATGGCCTAAAGGGGAGCCAACTAGATGTTGTTCCTGCAGAGTCAGCATCATCATTAGAAAATAGAGCAAAGAAGTATAAAACCCAGATAAATGTATGGGGCTTTTTTAGTAAAATGTCTCTGAATTATACTTTTACCAGCATACATGATTTTTCAACTGCAGATTAAAGCATTTTTTTCCTTTGTCCATCTTCTGAAGTTGGACATAACATTTGAAAAGAAAAGGAAGTATGTGTTTTCTAATGCAAGAGAAACACTGAAATATGCATCCCAAAGTACAATAAACATGCTGTAAAATATTCTCTAAGTGAAAATAAATGCCAAATGTTACAGAGTCAGCAAAGTTTTGGGTTATAGCTGTTGTTACATATTCACAAATCTGGCATTCTGGAAGTTTATATTACTTTGTCAAATGCACATTAAAATAAATAGCAGCTGGCGGAGACAAAGGACTGAATTTCTCTGCTTTCCAACAATTTCATTTCCATGTTGTCATAAACTACTCTAGTACCATACATTTCCTGTTACTGTGATGAAGTGGTTTTACTATCTTTGCAAATAAATATTAGGAATTCCATGAATTTTAATGCATTCAAAATCTTACAGCCAGAGGGCTTGAAGGATTCTCAAGGGACTTGGTGCTGTCCTTCATTCCCCCTTCCCCCACGTGCACTAAATGCAGGACAAATACTCCTCAATCAGCCTGAGATATACTGTCTAATAGAAAGATATTCATATCCCTGAACAGCCTTCTCCGTGATTTCAACATTTTAGTAACATCTTATATAGACCTTCATTTCTAGAAAATGTTTCTTTGGGTTTTTCCATTAGTGTAAGGAACCACGAGTCACAACTGCTTCTCTTGAGCAGCAGCATTTTCACATTTGAAAACTGTCCACATATCAAAATGTGCATATCCTGGTTTAACAAAACCAAGCAGACAGAACAGAGCACAACCAAGGTCAGGTGTTCCACACCTCTGCTCACCTGTCCCACAATTCTGTTTGCAAAGGTATCATGTTCCCAAAACCACGCATTGTGTGGGACTCACTCTTCAAATTAGATCCTTTAGACTTTACTGATCGATTCCTGACCAGGTTTAGAGCAAATTTGGGAGAGAATCCCCCAAAGGAACTCCAGTGGGAAAGCAGCCCCAATCAGCCCCTCCCCCCAACTGGTCCAGGAGAAAATATCTCCTTGGAGAAAGGTGGAAAAAACATGTTTATTAAACAATAAAACCTAAACAATATCAAACATTAAAATCCCTTGCCGCTCCAAAAGAGATGACAAACTGAGAAAAGTCCCTCCCTGGGTTGCAGTTCAGCTCACTCAGTCTCTGATCAGTCCCTCCAATGCTGGAAATGTCTCAGGCCAGGCCTGGCCCAGTGGGCCACATATGCAGCCAGTGCTCCCTGGGTGTTTAGTCCAGAGAAGGTTTCAAGAGGTCCAAAAAAAAAAAAGTCCAGGGAACTTCTTTGCCTCAGCTAGCTAAACTAACTAAAAGCAAAGGAGAGCTCTGTCCTGCTGCCTGTCCAGCCGCAGACAAGACAGTCCAGGAGCAGGAATGTGTAGGAGGAGTACAGTGTCTGAAAAAAAAAAAAAGCTGCTTCTTCTCTCCCCCCTTCACTCTCTGGAACACTCTTAAAGGTGCAAAACTTATTATTTGACATAAACAGAATGAGACGATTGGGGATAAAAGCATCATATAGTCAACCCAGGACAATTCCCAGACTGTGCTTTTTCATCTTGCATGACTTCTCATTGTGCAAAACCCTGCACTTGCATTGACCAATCCTGATGTTTACTGAGTTTTAATTATAGACCAATCTCATTAATGAAGGTGCTGAAAGCACTTGACAGATCTCTATGAAATGGGCACCTTAAAGGGAGTCCTCTAGGACAGTATTTATCTAGTTGCTAAGGGCATGTCATGTGCAAAGAATTTGAGCTGTATCACGTCTACCTTCCCTTTTATCCTCTAGACCAAGTTACCTGTCAAAATGTGAGTACAGTTGATTCTGGCCAACTTTTGAGCAACTTACGTTGGCAGCTCCAATTCAAAATATTTGACTACAAAGACATCAAAACCTATTTAGAGTAGTGAGAGGAAGAAAAAATTTTAAAAAACACCTTCTATCTCCTGTTTGGTGTTGCCAAACTGTGACTTAATGGGGTGTCCATGGAAAGGAGGTAATTGGAAATGTGCAGGTAGTGGATCATTACGAAACAAAACTCTTTGGCTGATGTTTCTGCAGTAAATGGCCAGACTGATGGATAGAAAAGAAGGCTTTTCTCTTATAAATCCTCCTAAGGATTAGTAGGCCACTACTAAGCCTGTTAATGCTGAGTAAGTGTTAAAATTGTCCATAGCACAGAGCATTCATCTGAGAAGTGGGGATCTACTGAGTATTTCCTGCTGACTTTGCAGCAGGCTACGAATGGTCCTCACCGAAATGAAGTTCACCAAGCTTGCTTAAAGGCAGGTCAGTGATTTTTATAGAGTCACCATCACCACTTAAGAAAGAAGTGGCAGCTTTATAGCACTAAAAGCCCAGCTGGCCCATCCTTTACTGGCATTTTTAGGAGAAACCCAGACATTTGTAAAAGTGATCAGCTGTGTTAACTTTACCAGACTTAGACAAATCCCTGTCATTTCTCTGTAGAAAGAGCACAATACAGATAGTGCTGACACAGGATTGTAAAGTATACTGATGCTGAATTGTACTGTTGATAGGGAAGAGAAATAGATTATACATTAAAAATAAGATGTGCAACTTCGCAAAACTTGGTTAGTTGGCAAGCTCCATTTCATTTTTACATGTGAACTGTAATCATGTATAAAGTAAAACACATCTTCCTGATAGGCATACTTACTTTGGAAGAAAACAGTGAAAAACACCAGTAGCCCATCAGGTTATATTGGCTTTGATACTACAAATTCTTTTGAATCCTGACAGATCTGAGCCTGTAAAAGAGTATTATTATAGCAAAGAAGCAATTTCAGTAAGAAAAAGACCAAAATAACCTCTTAGAAGATGACTGGGATACAAGATACCTTTGGTTTGGAACTTTACTTCTAAGATTGGTTTTCCCTGAAATTAGTTTCTCATTTGTTGAAGGGGAGCAGTATAGCAAACAGAGCTATATTGTTGTTACTGTTGCTGTACAAAAGGTAGCATTTTTATAAATTATTTCTCCAGGTAGCACAGATTTCTGGGTTATAGGGGAACACGATGAATAACACAGTACTGATGACAACTGAAAACAATCAATACAGATTCCAAATTTTGTATCCAAGCAGAAGAATCACTATCACTCTGTAATGGTTCATTTCAGTTACTTGCCATGCATTTTCACATACTCCAAGAGGACAGACAAAGGTGCAGTAGAAGAATGTTATGAATTATGAATTATGGTGGCTATTTAGTATGTTTTTTTGGTGGTGATTAGAATCCTGAAACAGTAAAGTGGCAGTTGAACAGATAGCAAACTGGTCTTCTGCCAGTGAGACCACTGACTGTGTCCAAGAAGGCATCAGTTCATACAGCTGCAGGTTTTTCTTCAGAAGCAATCTAAGAGTAATCTAATATAGGGGTTCCATTAGAATGGTTCAGTCAGCAAACATGATCAGGTAGCTATACCTTAATGTGTGCTTTAATTTAGATGAAAACAATTGTTATCAGCAAGCTTCCCGCTGAGACTAACAGGAATGAGGAGGAGAGAAAAGGACAGGAGAGGATAGAAGAGGAGGAAAAAATGGTGGAGTGGGGAGGGAAAGGAAGGAGCAAAGGAAAGGAAAATGCTAAGGGAAGGGGAAGGAAGGAATTGGTGTGATATTGTCAATTCTTGCTCACTTATGGAGTTGTACTTGGAAATTCAGAGCTCATGTTCTTCTCAAATACTAGCTATATAAACAGGGTTCTCAGTGGTACTCTATATGGGCCAGGATGCTTTCCAGATTGGATCATATTATATTAATCATATTATATTATTCTTGGAATCTGGGATTTCGCCTTGAGTGTCTGAAATGTAGTACCATACTTGAAAGATGATAATATCTGAATGTTGTTTGTGAGGATATTTCTGTCACTTTTAATCTCTCCTTGAACACTTCTTCTGTAGCTCTGATAGCATTTTTACCCTTTTTGCACCTTTTCTGTTTTTCTTATATTCTCTTCAAATAGATGACCAGTATTCCTTCCAATATTCAAGTTTATACAATGGTATAACAACATTGGGGATGTTTCTTTCAATCCCTTTCCTAGAAATTTCTAACATCTTATTTATTTTAATTTTCCTGAATAGAGAACTGATTTTTTCATTAAATTACTTAAACTAACTCTGGCATATCTTTGAAAGGGTGGTAACCAAGAGCCCTTTATCATACATGTGTGTATATATATGATGTATGATAGAGCTATCTTGCAGAAATAACCATACCTCAGGTGCTGTTACCACCCACTATTGCCCACCTCACCCCTGATCTGTGACCTTGCTGACAAAGCTACTCACATGCCTTGTTCTCAGCTTTCCTGCTTCAGACAGTTGTTGTTGGCCATTGTCCCTTGCTTTCCTGATCAACTTCACTCACTTCCCAGCTGATGATTTCCATGGGTATTAACTTTAAGTCTGCTTAAGGGGGCTGTAACTACTGAGGATGTTACACACTAAGGATGGGCATTCTGCACGTGGCAAGCAGTCAGATCTGAGTTTCACTCTCTCAATCTGCAAGCTAATACTACTTCTACTACTTCTAATTGTATAATATATCCTTTATTTTGCAAGGAAGAGACTAGCACTAGAACAATTTGGTTTTTTGGTTTTTTACAGCTCAATTTTGTTTTGGATATGTTTTTTTTTTTTTTTTTTTTTTTTTTTTAATTACAGCCAGGAAAAATAAACACAGATATTTTTATATAATTCTCTAGAATTCCTTCTAAATCTAATTTCAATAGGGTCAATACATCGGGGACAATTGGTGCCCAGATATATATACTGTTTTAGCAATGGTTCACTAACAAGCCCAGCCCTCTTCAAGTCAGTATTTATTAAATAAGGATATTGCAAGTTCAGCTCACTTGTGAGCAACACTTTCATTTCTGAGTTTTGGGATAGGAGAATTCTTCACAGTGCAATGAGTAAGTAGGGATAGATATTGTTAGAGCCAGTAAAAACCTGTCCAGTGTGAATTTAATGACCTCAAAGATGGTGTAGTCATATAAAACTCCAACATTCTTCTGGAAAGGCTGAAACTAATTGAGCAATACCTGTACCTCCCTAAGGAAAGGTCAAAGTAAAAAGAAGAATGAGTTAACAAGATGATTCAGCAGGCTGGAATTGTATTACTTTTAACTTGACATTTAGACTGAATTAACATCCTGAACTTACTTGGCAAGCAATGGAGACCAAAGAAAATCAATTTAATTATATATTGAGAAAATCCAAAATGTTCCAGGCTGACATGGCTAAGCACCTACTCAGCCTTAACCATCCTGGAGCACAGAAGCATAAGCTGGGCAGAAGAGCATTTACACTGCTGAATAGTGAAAGAAAACATACAAAAAGAAAATGCTCCCAGGAGTAGCATGCAATTAACAAAAGGCCAAGGCCAGATTACCAACCAAAGTTACAAATTTTCTTCAGAAAAGATTAAAGATTGATGCAGAAAGGCCAGGTTAGAGCAATGTGAAAGTCAATTCTTCCAACTGACATTTTAACTGAACTGAACATTTATCCTGAAGTTGCTCAGGGATCAGGTAAAGCCTTTAAGGATTTTTATTGAGTTCTTGCAAGCCATAACAATAGAGAAAGTACAAAAAATTATTCAAGGTGAATTTGTTAAATGAACTTTCCCAGAGACAGGTGTTTTTAAATGCCCAGCTTCATGTTGAGGGCATCAGAGCAGAGCAGAGCAGACTGCTACTGGTATCTAACCAGGGACAGCTGCAACCAGGAACTAGTGGCAATATTCATTCTATTTTCTGTGCAAGGCAGGAGCTTGTATGCAGTGTTTTACAGACATATAACCAAATTTTTAAGTATGTTAATGGAAATTAAAAAATGTGTATACTTCAGTGTGCTCCAGGTAAGGGAAGTTCCATTCTTTATGGGTTGTGTTTGCACGATTTTTGTTTGTCTGATTGTTTTGAATTTAGTCTCAGAATATTTTATAATTTCTTCCTTTTTAATTTCTGTGCAGGTGGTTTTATTCAAACTTTGTTTTTATTTAATCTTTAATAGCCCAGATATAAGTAGCAAGATTTCAGATACATGGAAATCTATCTTGCCATGTTTGGGGCAGTTTCAAGTGAAGTGTTATAGTACCAGATAAAATTAATATTACAGCCTTCTGAAACTGCAATGTTGTGCTTCTTCTGCCATGTAAGTGACCAGAAACAAAACAAATATTGCTGAGATTCCCCTTAGAAATACCTTACATGCTTTTTATTACCTTGGAAGCTTTTTAGTTGACAGGTCTCCTGTTTAAATTCAGGTTACCATTCCCAAGTACAGGAGGACTGGAATATACCCCAAAACAACCCCAGCACCTACTCATCTGTGATAAATTTAGCTTGCCTAGCAGATGTCAGTTGTACTAATAAAAGTCAAATAATTACCCATTCATTGTAAGCCTAGGTGACTCCACCTCAAGCCAGAGACCACTGTTTGTTGTTTTAAGATGCGTATGGTGTAGACATTTTAAGAGAAGAACCATTGAATAAAAAAGATGCTTAATTAACAGGGAAGTGAAGTCTCAGGATCCTAAACACTATACATTAAGAGTGAATGTTCACCTCCTTAGTTTTCTACATTGAAATAACAAGGGAAGAATGAATTAAGACCACAAAGGGGACAGTGGTTAAATTACAAGGAAAACTGTATGAAATAGAAATGTTGGTGAGTCAACAGATCAAAAATAACTTGAGAAGTACAGTAAAATACCTTATACATATTTCTCTGAAGGAAACATTAGCTAATTAAGATCTTATCTTTTTCTTTCCCATCCTTTACTTGTGCACAGGGTTACTGATTTACTGCACAAGGATTCCTGAACTTTTAAATATGAAGATCTTTATAATTCAGCAGCTGAAGAGTTTGTCTAACAACTGCATCACCAACAAAGTGAAATAAAAAGAACACATCTGCCTAATAAGAAGAAACTGTCTGCATGATGTTATAGATGGGTATCAATTTGCCTGGGAAGGTTTGGACAAGCGCTCCTTCACTAAAGGAAGCTCCCTATAAAGCAAGTGTCAGGGGCAAACTGGAAAGTGCCTGAACTGTATCTCTTTTCTTCCAGCAGGAGCAGAAGTTTTGAAAAGTTATATGGTAGTACTTAATTTTAAAAAGCCTCAGAAGCCTCTGTACTACAGAGTTAACAAGGATGGGTTTCACTCTGCTGGAAGCTGCAGTGCATTTTCCCAGACCTGCCCAGGAGCAGCCACTTGGCCCCTGCAAACTGCACCAATTCCCTGCTGTGGCCAAGGCACTGGCCTTGGTCTGCAGACAGACCTTCAGAAGTGTTTCTCTGGGGACAATGCCACATTGCTGCTACATGTTGGACAATTAATTTTCCTCCAAGTCTTCAATTGGGCAGTTTGCCTGAGGTCACAAGTTAGTCTCTGAAGTGGAGTTAAACTACAGAAGAGTAAGTAAGTGTAGCTAAGTTCTTGCATGCTGAAATGTAAGTACAAAACAACACATGTTTTACAGTGCAAAACACCCTTCTGTACATTTAACCTTTCCAGTTTTATAAGGGGTGAGCATAAAAGAAAAAACAACCAAAAAACCCACCAAACAAAAAAACCTCATGTTTTTTCTTATCAGTAAAAAGCTTTACTATATTGTACCCTGAACTGAGTTCTTATGAGTACTTGGTATTGATATACACCATTTGCTGTAAACTGAAAGACTTATTAAACCACAAGCTATTTTTTGTGGACATAACACATCCAGAGATTAATGGATCAGGTCTTAAATTTCTATTAGCTTGTTATTAAAGATTATGACAGACTTATTTTTTCCCTAGTTTATCTAAAGTATGAAAAGTGACAAACATAATGAATTCCTATTTTCTGACCAGCTATTAATTTGATTTACAATGAATTTGTACAGTGCCTGATTTACACTTAAGTTTTATCACTGCTTCTCTGCAAAACACAGACAATTAACTAATGATTTATACTCCTGCAAGAACAGGGGAAAGAAGATCATAATCTTTTCTCATGTCTGGTTCCCTTCCAGCATGATCAGACCTCGAAGATGAATCTGATGACATGCTATAACATTTGGTTGACACTTTTTAATCAGAAATGCTGGGAACAGCCCTAAGTGAGTATACCTGTCATTCATGAGCTAGAGGTTTCTGTGCAAGCACAGCTGTTGATGTCCTTAAAGACTTTGAAAGGTATTTTAGGTAGGATTGATTCACCATACCTTTACTCTTCTAAAAGCTGAGATAGTGAACTTAGAAGCCTTGCAGCTATACACAAAGAAAATAAAATGTGAGCTTTCTCCTTTATTTCTCAGGATTTGACATTTTTCTCCACTGTTACAGAAAACACTGAACTTTATTCTCTTGAGACAGAATCCTTTAATAAAATCTGGTATAAATGCAGTGCACAAAACTGAAATTTTTTTTGCAGTTGAAAGCAGAAACCCCAAAAATCAAAACTATGTTTAGTGTTTTCATGATAGCTACCTAATAATCACTTCAACTCCTGGGAAAACCCTAATAGTTATGAAAGAGTACAAGACTAATTAACCACTTCAAAAACTAAGCATGATAGTAAATCTTCTTCCTAGCTAATGAAAGCAACTTTTTATTCAAACAGGTTTCCCATGAAAATAAAATAAAAAAAAAAATCAGCTAACTAGAATAATCAGCACTTTCTTCACCGAAATATTCTTGAACAAAAATGTAAGGATAAAACTGTCTGAAATATGAAATACTGGCATCTGAACATTGCTGTTTATAAAAATATGAATGTCAGAAGTTAGTGTCAGAATGCTACAGATTTTTCTTCAGTTATGCTATGTTTGTACTTTATGTTATAACCTGGCATTAAATAGCAATGACATATTAGCACAATAATTCAGCTATTTTAGCATTTTTTTGAAAATAATTGAAAACATGTACCATTAAAAATATAATAATTACTGATATGCCATATCCTCTTTCTAAGGTGAAACTATTTCCTTGTTTTGTTATAATATAATTTGCTTCTTTTAATGCTACTCATCTTATGTACCAGCAGCTGAAAAAATGTGCTGGTTTTGAGAATAATCTCCTTCATGTGCTTTTCTTTCTCTACTCGGTATAGAGGGGAAAAGAGAGAAAAAATTAGGGTAGATAGATTCTTAAAATGCCTTGAATTGTCACAGGTAATTTCTCAAAACCATGTGCTTTCCTTCAGTACAATAGGAATAGTAGTATCAGCTTTGCAAAGCCTTGGAAAATCAGTGTATATTCACAGCATCTTCAAACCATCAAAGGACAAAAATCAATGGGAAGGGAAGGGAAGGGAAGGGAAGGGAAGGGAAGGGAAGGGGGAAGGGAAGGGAAGGAAGGGAAGGAAGGAAAGGAAGAAGGGAAGGAAGGAAGGGAAGGGGAAGGGAGGGAAGGGAAGGGAAGGGAAGGGAAGGGAAGGGAAGGGAAGGGAAGGGAAGGGAAGGGAAGGGAAGGGAAGGGATCTAGCTATGTAAAGAATGCTGTAAGGGTAAAGGAGAAAAGAAGCAATGGGACTCATGGGCTGTGAAGATAAGAATGCTTACAGAAATTATCAAAAAGTTTTTTTAAACAGAAAAGAGTTGATATGCAAGGATTTCTTATGTAAGTAATACCATCTACAGATTACAATCTGAATCTAAATAAATTACATATTCAACATAATTTAATAACTTACTAAGAAATAGTGAGACACAGCTTTTTCTTTTTTACAAGTATTCTATGTCTTTTTTTATTCCAGATATCAGTTCACCCACAGAATTCTAATGATTTTGATCATGTTTAGAAGCCAAGAAGACTTGAAAATAATCAGAACTTCAAAGAACTGATCACTGATCCCAGATACATACTATATGCAGTCTAATGTCTTTCAGTGCTCTTCTACACTGAAACAACAAAAAGCAGTCAGCTTTTCTACTGGAGATATGATCTAGAAATTCTGAAAAAAATATGGTGTTACACAGCAATGCAAATTTCTCTCTTAAAGCCCATTCTTATAGCAAATACCATAAAATCAAACAATTAAAAAAGAGTGTCTGTTATCACAAAATATTCCTTTATCACAGAAGCCAAAAAATGGTCTGTTGCCAGCTTTGAGTTCTGGCTATAGAGTGGCTTGCACATGAAGAATTTGGCAGAGGTCAAACAACTGCCTGCTAAGCAGATATTGAAAATTTACTTCTAGGTGCTTGCTGAATGCTGTACAGAAAATTTGGAAGTATTTATTTTTATTATTTTTTTACAATAGGCTGTATCACTTTATAGCAGTTGATAGTCCAGCCAATGCCTTTCATTTTATTTTGTAAATTTATTACAATTCTCTCAATCTGAGACTTCTATTTTAATAAATTCCATTTTCTTCATGATGATGTGACAGAAGATATCTATTAATTAATTTGCAAACTTAATCTCTTTTTAATTTGAATGAGATGTAATTACTATATGTTTATGGCAAGGTTTAAAAACTAAAGGCAAAACTATTTATCATTTTTCCTCTATGCCAGCAGAAACTAGGAGGGAAAGGGTATATGAAGATCCAAAGGAAAGAAATAAAATTTATGAGTATATGGTAAAAAAAAAGAGATATGTTGATCTACAGGTGCTCTACAACCAGATCTACATCACCTTCACCTGAATTATTTTTCTTAGGACTTATTTTTTAATTAAACAAGTAGAAAAATTTTGAACTTTGGTTCTGTGACTACAGATCTGGTTTTATTTAAGGTTTTAAGAAGTTAAGATTTAATGTTGCCTAATTGCTTTATCAGTTTTCTCAACATAAATTGTAACTTCAGTGCCATGAAATATGAACTTTCAGAAAATCAAGTTTCTCTATAGATTGGCATATGAAGCACATGAAGGAATGATGAAACAATAATTACGTTCCCATCCTGTTCTTTGCATTATGTGAAGATTTCTTTTTCAGTTTAAATCAATAAGCATTCTGCCCTAATGTGCTCTCCTCCTCCAAATGATCATTTCCAAAACAGATGGAAAACTGAAAACATTCACAGGCGTGGTCCTTCCACTTTGTTGTCCTTTCCTGACTACTTTAATGAATAACAATACAATAAATGCTTTTACAGATGTTGTTTAACTGTTCCAAATAATACAGATATAAAACAAGATTAAGGAATCAGAAATTATAAAAATTTATCTCCCTTCATTCCTTTTTTTCTTAGATTTCCTGCGGGCACAGGAGATTTCAAAACCACCACTGCTGCTTATACCCAAATCTTAAAAAAATAACCTAGAGTCAAAATCTAACCATACAGATTTAAAAATTAGTTTCCTTTATAACCAAGTGACAATTTTACTCTGGGGCATTACTTTTGACATAAGAAATGGAAGCACTTTTCCTCTGTTAAATTTGGTACTTTGAAATCTGAAAGAGGAGTAAGAAAGAGGAATAGACAGCTCTCTACTGTGTAACTATGACTTGCCCAGTTCCCTAACAAGATGACAAGACTTATAAAAGTCAGGAGATGGGACAATAAAAGGTTATCTGGGTCTCCTCTATTATCTGGAAGTCAGAAATTGTGTGGCACTTTTCAAAAGAAACAAAAAATTTGTTTTAAAGGGAAATAGTTGGGTAATTCTGCTACCTGGACTCATGTTTTGGTCACTAGTTAAAGCTAGATGTTTTTGAGGAACTAAGCAAGAACAGGTGCATCACAGGATGGAGGACCAGACATACCTGGTAAGGCCAACTTCTGCCTCACATAGTCTTAAAATTTTCCCTAAATACTTTTTCTGTTTTCTTTCTTTTTTGTTTTCAAAGACAAACTCAAAGTAGAACTGGAATAATGACAGGAAAAATAAAGAAAACAAAAACCATGACACTATAGGACTATCAGTCACGTGGTAAGTCCTTCTACTCCAGAACTCCATAAAACATTTGCCCTTTGCTCACTTCAATACACAGTCTCTTGCAGAGTAAGAATTGCATGTTTAAGTCTTTGTGCTCTGCTTACAGTCCTTTTTCTTGTTTTCCATATCCTAGCTACATTTCACAAAAAGTTCCAAGCTTTGCTGAAGCACGGCTTTCAATGAAAGAAGACTGACAATGAGATGAGAGTCTTTTATAAAACCAAACTGAAAACTTTTCTTGAAACATCGTTCTGGGACCCTTCTTGTCCTTGGGCAGGATTTTTGCATGTAAGTAGGAGATAATGCGGGCTGAAGAGATCTCTTTTTAAAAGTTTTTCTAATTTTCATTAGGCTGGTTCACATGAGTTCTCTGGGCCCCTCAGTGGAGGATTTTAATCACGTTGAGTCTTTTGTGCTACAGTGATCACAATGCTAATCTCTGTAATTCCACATTTGGGAGCCCACTTTTCAAAGTGTAAACAACTGACAGTGACTTCAGAAAGAACATTTTTCCAGAGGGAATGAAAGAGTAGAGTCACAGAGAAGCATCATAAGCCAAAAACTGGGAAAAAAATTCCCATGATTGTACAAGGAAAAATAAACCATCCTCAATTTCCTTCCATTGCGCTGTAGAATGTGCATGAATAAAATACATGTGAATAAATTTTGTGAAGGAGAAAACTTTGCCCCTTTGATCAGACTCAACTATCCAGATAAAGCCAGACTGGAAAAAAAAACCCATAACCTTAATGAAAAATGTAATTCCTAAGGATCTTCAAGCACGATAAATGGCAAGAGCTCTGAGATAGTGGTGGTGTTGTGTTTTAATGCTGTTTAATAGCATTTGCTATTAACATAATTTATACAAGGATGTTATTGACTTTTAATTCCTTGAAAACATGATCTTTCATAAAACCAGTATTAATGAAATCTTTTATACCATTATGTCAGTTTGCAGCTGACTTCATGGGATCTTATTGATGCTTTAAGTGACAAAATGCTACAGCACCTGACTAAATTTAGGAAGAAAAAGAGAAAGGCGACCTATAATCATTGTCCACACAAAGAAAAAATGAAGGCATCATGCCAGTTCTTGCATTTGCTATCCAAATATTTTAAGATATTTCTCCCACCTCAATAAATTTACACTGCACTATTAACAATGGCATAACTCCTGCACTCTTGATTTTAGGATGCAATACCATTATTGCTTTAATGCTCTAACATAGAAATTTTCTATACATCTGGCAAAATTATGAAATGCAGTCTGAAAATGTAGCAAAGAGCTGAATTTGGGGCAATGCACCTACTGTGTTTGCCATGCTCCCATATTTCTCCAAATACGTACCACAGAGGGTCACAGAAGGATTTTAATCTACAAGGCCAGAAAATGGCAAGATAATACTTTTTTTTGTCCACACCAGAAAGGTACAGCATTACAATGAATGCAACTCTCTTAACCTTTCTTAAATTATCCTACCTATTCTTTGTACTTTTACATAAGAACTACTATATGTTCATTTGCATATTGCACATCTCTTCCTCTAGTTTGAAACATGACATACTTTAGCATTTAATGAACTATCCCATTTATTACAGAACAGTTAAAGGACCTCAGATCAAAAGGAAAGTACTATACTTCAGTGACTGTGTCATGGTATGTTCATTAGAAATTTATATATATGTCACAAAAAAATTTATGAAAAGCAAGGTTTTAGGATTATGGTGGTGAAAATAGTTCTGGCACAACACAGAAAGATAAGGACTGGTAAGATTTCTGACTGAGATTTTCTTTGGTGAATATAACTTATCAAGAAAATCTTTTATAAGCACCAGGAAAGCATTAGTTATTTTGTGTAAAAATTTAGGGTTTAGCTATTCAAGACTTCACAAATACTCAGGCAGCTCTTAGGACCCCTAGTCATAATAACTTTAAAGATATGATCTAATCCTCACTGAAGTGCCCTTGCATTTAACAAGTGTTTGTTCCTTGCCTGACCCTTCAACAGGTTATGCAAGATTGGGTTCAATTTTCTTTCACTTCCACCATTTACAAAATTTCTCAGGATCCTCTGACCTCAACACCCCACAGGCTTGCAGATCACTCTAGAAGGCATGAGGAGAATGGAGGAGAGAGGATTGTGGAAAACGCTCTTCCTCCCCTCTTTCTTTTTCCCTCTGGACAGCTGATTGATCAATCAACCTAATCTATCCAGTATACCCAGTCTTCATGACCAAATACAAAATGGCTATGGAGCACACATATCATTTCTATAATACCTTGTTCCCTCAGGATGTTTGCCATAACTTCTTGAGACCAATCAGGCAGATCAGTGAGATGATGAATGCCTTTGATATAATTGAATATAAAATATAATTGAATTTTAAAGAAAAGTGATTGGAATAACACAAGTCTACATTTAGCACTTGATGCTAAAGTATGTGCTACAGAAGCTTCATCCATGCAGGTATTTGTATACTGTGGATGATGACTGTTGTCAGCAAGGGCAGTGAGGGCTGAAGGAAAGAGCAGCCAACATTTTAAGAAACAAGTATCTTCTGCATGGTTTTAGTACCACATATTCCAAGATCCTGCTTCCTACTTTGAGGTGATGGCAAAAGAAACTGCTGTCCAGAGATCATATATGGACTGATACTTCAATTGAATGGTTTGCAATTACAGCAATTTTTTTTCTATATTAATATTGCACAACTTTTAAGAAGAGTACTAATGTGTGATTCATAAAAGGGATTTTACTGGCCCGCTTAATACTCAAAGAGGAGAAAATTTCCCATTTGGGATTAAAGTGTTCTCAAAGTTTTGACAAATTGTGTAAAACAATCAAACTTAATTCCTTATGACTAATCAAATCAAACTACATTCACTTTAATTCTGTAGGAGTGCCTCAATTCAGGGGTTTACTGCTTTTTTTCCCTTTTAACACCCTTAGTTAATTCATATGAACATTTTAGAGAATTGCTTTATAGAGAACGCTTATACATTAATTCCTCTCTCATTATTCATCATTAAATAATTTCATTACTGTCCCAGAGTATTCAAACTTCACAATACCACACCCTTTTCAGGGTCTTTTGTTTCTTTTTAGAATATCTGCACTGCACCTTAAACCACTGAGAGAAGAATCATTGTAGTAGTAGGAGTAGTAGTAGTAGGTAGTAGTGGTAATGGTGGTTGTAGTTAGAAAGAAAATTTAAATGTGGCCTGAATAACAAGGAGAAGATGGTCCTTGGGATAATTCAAAAAATCACAGTAGAATTACATTACTGTAGAGTTGAGATTCCAGAGATTAAGGAGCAGAAATTATTAAATTTTATACACCAAAACCAGGAAATATTTGCATGGATGTCTAATTCATAAAAAGGTAAACTTGTATTTTTACTTCATTACAAATGCAAACTTCACTCTGATATGCTGGTTTTCCCATATACTGTTTTCCACAGTATTACCAATCACAAAATCAGTAGCTGCATGATACTGATCAGTATCTGTTATCTGTTTCTGTATAATCTGTATAATCAGTATCTGTTATCTCTTTGTTTTGACTGCAGCTTCAGGAGAATTAAGACTGCTGAAGACCTCATGCTCCATCCTTGAGGATTGCTGCATTTTTATTCAATTTCATTTTGGCTTGCTGATTTGCTCTCTACCACCAGAACTTCCAAATTTGATAAAACAGGAATGCAGAACCTGCCTGAGAGCAGTCTGCACTATGAGAGCAGGCAGCTGCTTACCTGTTTGACCGCGTACAGGAGGCGCCCGTAGCAGTACATCATGACCATCACGGGGACAGCCAAGCAGAAGATGAACAGACAGATGATGTAGGACGTGGACTCAGCCGACTCTGAGGACCAGCGTACTGAACAGCTTGTGCCTGCACCTTCTACCCCATAACTGCTCCAACCAAGCAGAGGTGGCACAGTCCAGACCAAGGAATACATCCAAGAACCACCAACTGCCAGCAGAGCCTTGCGGAAATCATCGCTGCGCTTGTGGCACAGGGTGAGAGTGCTGTAGCGCTCGTAGGACAGCACCGCCAGGGAGATCAGTGACACAACACCTGCAATGAACCAAGCAATAGAAATGCTTACTTCCATTATTTTGCATGTATCCATTCCAAATCCCAAGAAAGCAGATGTTTTTTTCGGTTATTATGTATTTGAAGCAACTGTGAAAACTATTTCCATTATTCTCTATGTGGTAATCCTCACTGCTCCTGGTTGCTCTGTCCATTCTGTCAAATTTTGTTTAACTCAGATTTATCTTACATTGGAAGATTTTTATACTTGACAGATATTCATCTTCTAGTCAGGTTTTCAGCTTTATTTGTTTTAGTATTACTCAGGAGAAATCCATTTTCTATCTGAGCTAATAAAATGGTGAAAGATTACCTTGATAGGAATTATTCAACTTTTAAAATCCATGAGCATTTAAAAATAGTGTATTGTCTTTTACAGGGAAAAAAAAAAGCCGTATATTTAAGACTGGGAGCCCCAAAGTGAAAGAAGCTTTTGCTTCTTTTGCTCTCCCCATCAGCTACATGAACCTTCAGTTTTGACGGCTCATATATGGGAAAAACAGACAACCGCATCATGACTGGGATATGGCAAGCTGCAACTTTATTTACATATATATTACACAATCAGGTTTAAAAGTCATTTAGGTTATTATTAAGCCCCAGGTATCATAAACATATTATATCTTGCAGAGGAAGGCTTTAAAATCCTGATTGTAGGATATTTCCATTCTCTTTTTCAAGGTTTGGGACCCAACCCCCTCTTCAAAACTGGTTTTCCATGGTAGGTTCTTAGTCATAACTCAATGGAGAGGGGTTTGTTATTTCCTATGGTTTTGTTCTCCTTGCAGCTTCCTTGAAATTCTGCATGACAAAACACTGTGTCCAGGTTACCACTCCCAGGATTTATGACAGAAGGAACTTGTTTGAAGAGCTTTAAAACCATATTTTAAAACCATATTTTCCAATATGCTTTCCAGTCCCCTTCCTTTTGCTCCTGTAAGAAGAAAAACCTGAATAGATCAATGTCAGTCCAGCTCTTTCCATGAGTTTTTTCTTGATCTTTTCTATTAGCAACAGCCAACTGTACAGCAGCACTGAGATATATAGCCTGCCAAAATTCTCTGCTTTTGAGTGGTACCTACTCCCAGCAAATGGGTTAAAAGAAAAGGTGTTCTTCAGGGCAATCCATAGCTGCAATCCATTTTCCCCATTTAACTGTCAGCTTCTCCCATGGCTGCTTCCTAGGCATGGAATAGAGGTGAGTCAGAGACTTCCCTTGGGAATAGCATTACTCTATCCTTTACCTGGGAATAAAACCCACACACAGACCCACACAGGGCACAGTGGGATATTTTCCCCAGGCACAGCATTTTGCTCCACTTTTCCTTACAATTCAGTGACTCATTTCTGAGTTAACTGGATGCAGGCACAGCTATTTCTGTCATCTTGACAATTCGCAGTTACTTAATGCAGAGCTGGGTAGGCAAAGGACCCATGGGAAATGCAAGCACTGCTTGCTGCAATAGGATGCCTTATTTCTCAGGGGGAAAGAAAGCCAAAGGGTGTGAAGAGAAGGCAACTTTTGAAGAAGAAAATGTCTTTCTTGTTACAAGAGTCTACTAAATTATTTTCCATACATTACTAGGAAGTCAGTCCTAAAGATTATATACATTTACAGCTGTAATAGCACCACTAAATTCAGGTGACTTATAAACTTGCTTTAAAGGTAGGCTACTTTAGAGACAGGGAGACTTTCTCAACATCCCTCACCTAATCTGATTTCCTACATAACACCACTCTTGAAAGCCCTTGGACTCAAAAGCAAAGAATCTACTACTCTCTTCATGCTCTCAGCCCACACTTAATTATCTTCACTTTCTTAGCATTGCTGCTTTCCATATTTTTATCTGCTTGACTAAAGAGCTCCTCTCTATCAAAAGCATTTAGCTCATGTAGGCACCTAAGGCAAAAGTCCAGATTTTATATTTGAAACTTAGGCCTCTGTCAGGTGTTACAGATCTATTTCTGTTCTTTAGATTAGACAATCATGGGCTAACAGAAAACTGTCTCAGGAACAAGAAATCTCTCCCTTCCCAGCTGGGTGCTGTACAGCCAAGGATCTATTGTTCTCACTGTACCTCTGATGGCAATTGAGACTGCATTTTCCCTACTTTGATGAGATAGCAAGTGAGCTGTACTTTTGTTGAGCATATCCTACATTCCTGCATGTGTGGGGCTGCCCAGAAAACCCAGACAGGATGTTCAGATTTCCCTAGCTTGGGGCCCTGCTTCCTGGATTTCTGCTTTCACCGCTGGGCTTTCAGGTCCAGCCTGGCTGCCAGCTCTGCCTGCTCATCCCTGTGGCTGTGCCACTGCCCAGCAGCTTCTTCTGGTGTGTATTGTCATGATTTATGGCATCATTTACACCTCCTCTTATCTTCACCTATTGCCAAAGGAAGATGCTTAGCTTTTCTCACACTGGTATTTATGATGGATGGCCCTATGGCCTGGCTCTGAAGACAACTAACCACGAATGCAGGATTATTTGTTTTCAGACGCAGAAAAGTACTGGCATAGAATCAATGTTTAGATATTAAATTAGGATCATGGTGATGTCAGTCAAAAATAAATCAAATATTAGCAATCAGACAAACACACAAAAGTTGAAAATAATTTTCTTCTCTATATAGAAGAAAATTCATGACATTTAATTGCATATCTTGGCAGGACCCAATTCATCTTTGCTCACCTTATTATTGAGTCCCACTGACATGACACAAGCTACACTTTTCTCTGGAGGACAAAAATTGTAATTTATGGAATCCCAGACCACAAAAATTCCATTATTTTCGAGTTTGGCACAGTAAGACTTTAAGGTTTGAACTTTTTAATAACACTACAATTAATACCACTACACACTGACTTCTATTACTTTCAAGACAAGGGAAGATGAGGAGTACACTGAAGAGGTAGTTCATAAGAGATAAAAGAATTCAACATTCTTTATGTGGTTCAAACTTAGTTAAGTCCAACTAACTTTTCAGAAAAATTATAATTACTTTGAAAGAACTGGTGCTTTGAAAGACAAAAATATAAATTCAAATCCAAAATCCAAACAAAAAATTAACAAGTAAAAGTAGCTTTTTCCAACAGTGAGATACATTTTGTTTAATTAGCTGCGAGTAATTAAAACACCTATTACCCAGGTGAAGAAGAAACAGGAACAACAAAGGCCACTGTAACCCTCTCTGTTTACTTTGCTGGGCAGTGAACACAAAGTCACAAGACATGCCCCAGCAATGCAGCTCCATCCAACCTTGTTGATGGAGGGCATTTCACCTTAATACAGAAGACAAGACTGATCAAAACAAAACTACAACAAGAGTAACCTTTTTGCAATGTTGGGACAGAGCAGCTCCAGTGCCCCTGGTTGCTAAGAATATTCTCAGCTTTTTAATTAACAAAAAACCCCAACCAAACAGGTTTTTTTTTTTTTTAAATCTCACTCTTTCATTAGTTCAATAACTGAATCCTAGAAATACACCACTATCCTTTCATCAATTATAACAGATACTCATGTGTTCGACTGAAACAACATAATTTTATAAAAAAGGTTTTGTGTTCAGTACTTAATTTAACAATGGCTGGAAATAAAATATGAGGATCAGGTGTACATGACCTGTCAGCTTGCAGTGAATGAGCTGCCAGCAAAAAAACTGAAGATTGCCTTGTCCTTTACCTGATTTTCTTTAGCACCCAGTGTCATCCTCTCCATAATTTTTCCAGGTACTGATTTTAGACTAACAGGCTTGTAGTTTCCTCAGCCCTTCCTCACAACCTTCTTGTAATCTGTTTTGGCTAAAGTGGAATAAAGCCTCCCAGTTTTCATTTTGCCTCCTAGCTTTGCATACAAAGTTTTCTTAATGCCAGGTGCATTTAACTGTTGTGACCTTTGTTAGAAATCCTGCAGCTATCTGGTATTCTATTTTATGCACTATCTGTTGCAGTCAGAGGAACTAGTGAGAATCTCAGCTTAAAAAAAAAACACAATTAAATACTTTAGGACTGTCTCTAAAGAAAAGACTTGAGTGCAATCTCCACGGCCTTAAAACCAAAAAACAAATTTAAAAAAATTAATGCAAGCCATAAAAAGAAGAAAATAATTGTAATTTTTTATGCCAATGTTTCATTTATTGAGTAGTAACATTTATGAGTGTGTAGGCTGTGTATATTAATTTCAAATGAATAATTTTTTCTAGAACTGCAACAAAATTAGGTTCACAAATTGCAAATCTAAATGGAATTTGCTTCCAACAAACATTTAGAGCCTCAAGCTGATACCTAGACAAATAACTCCACAGGAGTCAATCATACTGAGAAATGTAATTTTCTCCCCCAACATTTCATGTACACATAGGAACAAAAACGAGATTCTCACTGAACAGTACTGAAAAATGTCAAAAATTCCTGTATGCAGATTGCATTACAGGAATAGATAATTATTCAAAAGTTAACCAAGGAAATAAGTGACTTTGATACTAGCTGGGTGTGGAGCATAAACCTTGCTACATGGCAATTAGGTGCAGTGAGTAGAGTGCACGAAATTAAATTTCAAGTCATAAACCAGGACAGACATCTATTTATAGGGCTATCATCTGAAACATTATCTATTATTTACTTTTATTTAAGGATCTGTACATTTCTCCCTGGCAGCACAGCAGAGAGTATGCTGTAAAAGGCTCAGCAAATCATTACACTTTGTTCCCATGGGTTCTAGCTAAAAGTGTTATTTTCTTATTCATTTTTGATGGTTTATGCTGCTCACTGATGTAGTAACTGGAAAGGGGATGCAGCTCACCCATGGTCGGGAAGGCTATGAAAAACTGAGAATCCCAGGAATTCAGCCTACATTGGCTCAACGTTTTGACTTCTAATTTAGACATATTTGCCCTCTCAAATGGCCTGTAGGTCATTAGACTACATCATGGTTTGAGTCCTGGGGCTTCCTGGAGCAGTCCTGATTGTATATTGAAAGGATGTCCTGCACAATGTTCCAGTTACCAACATTGACCAAGGGCAATGAAAAGAAAACACAGGTAACCTTAGGCAGACTGAGAATGGAGGAATACAATAGCACCTTCTTCAACAAAAAATTAATGGAGAAAAGCTAAATCCTAAGCTAAGCTTGCCAAAACCCAAGATAGATTTCCCACACCCAGCCTCCATGAAGGTTGATTTTACCCACTCACAGGCATTGTCTCATAGTTTTCATTCACTCACACTCTCACACCCTCAGGGTCTGTGCTTAAGAGGTCCTGTCTAGAATTTCTTTTTGTGCAACATAGACAACAAGAGAGTCCAGCTATCAGAAATCCTTCATGGCTTACAAATCCTGCCAGTAAATGTCTTGTACGTCTGAGGCAAGACAGCTGCTCTCTGTTGGCATTTCCTTGAGGTCATGCTCCTCTCAGTGGGTGCAGGATCCTCCACCCATGAGTATTAATACTGTTATTATCAGCACACAATCCTTCAGGCTTGGCTAAATCAATACCTTTCACTGCTGGAAACAGAACTCTCTCTTACCTACACAAACTGTTTTCACTCTTCTGCTGTGCTGTTTTCAGGCCTTTACAAGCCCTTTCCATCCCTGCACCCTCTGTACCAACCTCAGTAACTATCACGGTTTAACAAAGTCTGGTTTTCAGTTGGGGGGGAAAGTCCATGGGTTGTGGGGGTGGTTCTCTGTGGGGATCTGGCAGAGCTGGTCAGCTGGCTAGTTTTGAAGATTCACACCTGATTAAATCACTTAAAAGAGCTGAACAGGTCTCTGTGGAAAAGCACATTTAAGAGCAAACAAAGCCCAGGAAAAAGCTCTCTGGCCTCCAGCCTTTGAACAGGTAACTGGGCACTGGCCTGGCAGGGCCTGGCTGGGCCTGGCCGGGCTCTGCTGCGGTACTGGCCGGGGCGGCCCCACATGACCTGGTCAGTGTGTGGCTCAGCTGGGATTTCTGCTGCTGCCATGCCGGGCCATGCCACTGGGACTATCCCAATGCCATGAGAAACCATGTGGCCAGGACCAGCACCAGGAGTGGCCCCATGGCCTTTGCTGAGGGTGGCCCTGAGACTGGGAGCAGCCATGTGGCTGGGGTTGCTCGGCTGAAATCTGCATGGCCAGGGCAGCGGTGTGCAGCTGCAGCTATCTCAGCATGGCTCACAAATGAACTTTGTTTATTCCAGTACCAGTGCCGGGAGTGGCCCTGCAGCCAGTGCTGGGGTGGCCCCGAGGCAAGGAGCAACCTGGGGTCGAGAGTGGCCACCGCTGGCCCAGTGCAGCAGTGGCCACGTGGCCGGGACTGTGTGGCTGAAATCACCACAAGTGAAGCAGCACTGCACAGCTATGGCTATCTCGGCATGACTTGCGATGGACTTTGTTTGTTTAGCTGCTTTTAGCCAGCTGTTCTGTGGACAGAAGGACAAAAGCAGCAGCAGCAGTTTTGTTGGTTTTTTTTCCCAGTGCCCCACACGAAGGAAAAGTGCGGGGTGGCGCTGGGAGCCAGCATGGCTTGCTGGTGCAGTGCCAGCAGGGACCACAGGATCGGCAGCAAAAGACACAGCGATACCTTGATTGCAGAACCTGGACAAGATCAACCTTTCAGCACTGCAGAACTCTAAAAACTGTTTCAATTGATAAAGCTTTTTCCAGATCGCTGTGCTCCACTGGTTCAGTTCCATGCGACATGGCCACTTTGAACTGTTCCACCCTGCTCCACCTGGCTCCACTCTGCCCCTTTTGGCTCAGCTTGGCTGGAACCAGGCTCCCCTCCACCCCTCTGTTTCCCACAGAACCTTCCTGCACCGGTGCTGCTTTTCAGCCCAATGTCATGGAGACAAGGCTGCCACTTTTTCAGGACCATGTCTCCAAGCCATGTCTTGGAGGAACTGAGAAGGGGACAGGCAGTGGCAACAGAGGACAGAGTCCACACAGCTGATCCCAGTAAACCCCCCAGTGAAGAGTGAGACAAAATGACACACTTCCAGGGGGGCACTCACCTTTTCTTCCAAAACCATGCCTGCAGTGATGATGTGAGTGTTATGGAATAGCAACCTGGACACATGCAAACAGTGCTGAGCTGCACCGCCTCTCCACAGCCAGGACACCTGGGAAGGACATCATGCTGTGGGAAGTGCAAGAGGAATGTGAACCAGCAGCTGGCAGGCTGGGACCCACCAAAAGTAGCACCCTTCCTTTTGAAGTCAGGCCACCATGCAGTGGTGAACAGTGAACTTGGAGACTCAGCAAACATGGAAGAGAACCGTGCTGGAAGGACACTGGTAGAGGTGGTCTCCACTTACAAATGCTGTGCTGGTAAATACTTAACAGGAACAACAGGTAGGTCTCTCAGAAATGTTATGCATCCTAACATAGCTATGTTCCCTTCTTTCTAGTCCCTCATTTTTCAGCTGCTAAATCTGTTGTTCCATTAGCTGGAGAATATTTCTTAAAAGCTCTGTGGCACAATAAGATGGAGGAAGTAAGATGGATATACACCCCAAGCTGAGAATATTGGGGAATCCTGTGCTGAGGTATTCTTCTGCTGTTTTTTCTGGATGATACCTTTCATTGTGCTTGCCCAAGGACTTAAACACAGAAGAACAGCAGTAAGAAACAGCTTTCTTCAAATGAAGCTTCTTAATAACTCAAATTTCAAGTTTTGAGCTTAATTACAAGTTGTTCTACTGAATGGTGTTACATAAATGTGTTATTGAGTTATACAAAACTCATTTGATCAGTGACTCAGTACTGTTTTCAAGGGAAATAGCTTTACAGAATATAAATGAAAGCATTTCTGGTAGTTCTCTACAGAAATAAAATACTCCGCACATGAAAATGAAACATAAAAAATTTAAGCAACTTAAAAGTCATGACATTTCCAACATATTTGTACTTCTGTATCTCCTCAGAAGTCTTTCTGAAAACATATCTTAGTATCATCTGCCAGGAATTATGCATGGAATACAATTTGTAGGTCTAGTATTCACAAGAGAGGTTTAGAAGCAGCAAGATGTAAAAAAAAAGAAACAGTCTTTTTCTAATGGTTGCTTATTCTTCAGGAGCAATTTTGTTGCTCTGGGCCAAAGTATCTTACCTAACAATTGCCACAGCATCAGAGACTTTGTAAGAGCAATCCATTCTATGATCACCTTTGTTTCCATTTTCTATATACCACTTAACATTAATACTTA
The DNA here is from genome assembly GCA_024865655.1 of Emberiza elegans. Classification (NCBI taxonomy): domain Eukaryota; kingdom Metazoa; phylum Chordata; class Aves; order Passeriformes; family Fringillidae; genus Emberiza; species Emberiza elegans. Next base: position 58,609,018 of record JALJVW010003023.1, on the reverse strand, counting down.
TAATTAAAACTCTTGGGCTCTGCTTCCATTAAAATCAATACATTTCTTCCACAAAACCACAGTGGTACTCACTCCAGTAGCTGCTGCCATTGGAGATTTCTTTGCAAGCAAGGAGGTAAGAATATTATAATGATAAAAGCAGAAACTTTCAAAAGCTGACTGATTGACTTGGTTTTCTCATAGCATATTGTCCTGGGGTGACTTCAAGATGCTGAATTGCATCCCCATTCATCTGTTTAGCCCAGTAAAAAGTTCTGCATCTTTAAAACTAGATCTGAGAGCAAAGGGGGTGAGAAGGAAAAGTGGTGGAATTTTTTTCGCAGCTGTATTCAAAACACAGAGATAAGCAGTGCTCTCGGAGTTCTCTGCTCTGCAGACAGACAGGGAGGTTTCCCCTTGCTGTTTTTGCTGTTTTTTCTCATTAGCTGAGGCCAGAAGGTTTTTTTGAAACTGTTCAACCATTGTTCATCCTGGGAACACCAGGATTGTTGTCCGGGGGCCCCCCAAACTGCACTGCAGCTGGGTCCCTGGACCCAAGCTCCAAAGAGAGAGACCCAAGCCCCAGAGAGACTGAGAGAAAGGCAAGGACACCCCCACAACAAGGACTCTGAACTGCAAAAGGACTCTCTTTGAATTTGCCATCTCTTCAGAACAACGAGAGGTTCCATTATTTAATATTATTAATTTTTTCATGTTTGTCAATACTTTGCTTGATGAATCAACAGTTTTTTTCCACTTTTCTTGAAGGAGATTTATGTCTCCCAAACCAGTGCAGGCCGCTTGAATTTGCTTTCTAGAGGGACCCATTTGGAGGTTTCCTCCCAAATTTGCCCTAAACCAAGACACATATGCCCTTTGGTAAAATATGAAAAACTCCAAAGTCACAGCATCACAGAAGAAAAAAGAACAAAACTTTTTAATTGTTTAAATAAAAATTAAAATTCAATTTTGCCTTCTAGCTCTGAGTGTCACGGTAGACATTTCATTGCTAGGGAAAAATCTATATCATATATAGTCTCCAGTGAGGTTCTGCAGGTTACATTTCTTTTTCCATTATACTGGAATTGCCAAAAAGTGCCAGCGAGAATCTTGATTGGTCTGCGAAATCTGCAATTGGCAGCCTGGACTAAAACAAATTCAGTTCAATTGATAGAACAGAGTTAAGTGAGATAGCAATTTTCATTGCCAGTAGGGCTAGTGGGAAGGTACCATAAAATGAGCAAATCTGAGAGAGAAACATGTGAGAGATTGTGACTATGGGATTTCACAAAATATTATTATCAAAGGTTCTATTTTTTGTTGAGAGGGTTTGGTGTTTGGGGTTTTTTTTCATTTTTTGAGATGAGAAACACAAATTCAGAAGGGATTCAAACAGGTCTGGAGAGTGGCAGACATATATGGATGCTACTCCTTCTTCACTAAAACTCCAGAATTTTGTCCACTTTTTCCTTTTCTGTACCAAACAAAAAAAAAAAAAAAAAAGAGATACATATTTTATGAGCCTGCATCCAACTGATTTTGGCAGAAGACCTTAAACCTTTCCAGGGCTAAAAAGAAAGCCTGCTGAATTTAGAAGATATTTCAGAGTTAAGATGAATGGACTCAAAGTAAGGTCTGGTCTTGGAGGAAACCAACCAGTAATAGTCTGACTTGCCTGAAGTTCAGTGAATAAAGAAATCACAGCAGAACTTTTATGATATAGCAAAACCACAATGTGAATATAACAAGTGATAAATTCAGGGCTAATATAAAGGATATGAACTTCAGAGGAGTGGATAGATGCCTCAAAAACTGACAGAAGCAGCTGAGAATGGGATGTGCTTCAAAATATTATTGGCTTTATTTGGATATGCCCATTAAATATTTATATGATAAACATAGAATAAATTGTAAAAAATTAAATATTCTTTGATAAACTCTTATTCTAGTTGCTGACACATATTAGTCATTAGAACACAATTTTCTTTTGATTTTTAATGCATTAAAAGCATTTCTACTTATTTGAAATTGAGAAAATATTTCCCACAATCATTTGTTGAATGTTAGCAGTTACAACTTTTTTCCAAATACAGGCTACCTCAGATATCAACCATTCACTTTGAATAGAAATAAATCCACCAATTGCCATTAATCTAATGCCTGCAATTATCTGTTCTCTTTTGCTAAGATGACTTGGAATCATGAATCCATTAGAACAGGCAATCATTCCCTTCTCCAAAGAAGCATCTTCCTGCTTAACTCTAATGGGAGTCACAGTTTAACATTTCACTTGAAAGAAATTACTGAAAAATCTCTGTTGGATCCAACCCTGCTGGGAGAAATATGACAATGAGCATTACTGGTCCTATTCAATAAATCTTTCTTGCTCTTTTCTCAATGGTCATTTCTGTGTTTCATCCTTTGTACAACATACCCTTTCCTTTGTGTTTGGTGGTATCTTCAATACAGAATGTATTACTTTTAATAGAAAAAAAAATCTTGGGTTTTTCCTCTTTCTTTCCCCCTCCTTTTCTGAATTTTTAAAGGTGTTTATTTTGTGCTTTAAAGGTGGTCTTAATTCCTAGCTGTATCTGGTGACTTAATGTGCATCACTGAGTACTAATATATTTTTCTGCAATGTTATTAATATGCCTATCCATCCAAACAACAAATTCCCAGTGGCATAAACAATGCAAAGAATTCCCTTTTGCATCTCAATGATACCAACATAGTACAGAAACATCCCTGAATGCTCACTTCTGTCTCACTTTCCATATGTTAGGCAGCACCCCTTTGCATTCTGGAAAGCAGGCTGGCGCTGGCAAATTCAGCTTACTGACTTGGCTGCCTCCGTATCAGTGTATTTATTCTGCTGCCTTAAGGAATTGGAATAAGAAATGTCAGCACTAGATGGAGCTCCTGTACAGCAACATCTCGGGAAAAATCTTTGGGGCTCGCGTGCATGAGAAAAGCAGGAAAGGATGTGCAGCCCTGGTGTAGCAGCAGGACGCTCTCTGGGCAGTCAGGTTCACTGCTGCATCCCCATGCGCACACCATCCTGCAGGGCCCCCATCTCCTGCCAGGACTGCTCCTTTTTGAAACATGGGGGCATCCCCAGGACCTTCCTTCACGCCGAGGATGTGCAGAGCTGTAATACATAACATGCAGTCTCAGGGGGTTTCTGTATGCGGGACATGGCACCAAATCAGCTAAGAGGTGAAATAACAGTGTTAGCATCTGCTAGCCAGTGAGCCAAGTATCCACCAGAGCACACAACCTAAATCTTTCCAATGAGCTCCTCCTTTTTCACTGAACCCAACTGCTTATTTTTAATAATAAAGGTATATTTATAAAGATTTTCTATAATTTTGGGGGTTTCTTTGGCAGTTACCATTCTATGGGGTGGTGCACACTACAAATACTAACTCTTCTGAGTCAAATTTTTCATAATGTCTGGTGGTCAAACTGGTTTTTATTCTAATTAGATATTAACTGATCAATAAATCGTCATATCTGATACTATGAATGCAAAATATGATGACCAGGCTTTACACTATCTTTGAGCTGGGAGTTTCTTGTGCAGTTTTACATCCCCACAATCTCACATGGTGTGGAGGTGGGCTGAGAAGGTTGCTCCTGTCTCTATCCAAGATTACTGTGATGGCTGAAGGATGCAAAGAGGAAAAGCAGTATTCCCCATTCCTTAACCCCTCCAAATGACCTCCTCTCCAAAGAGGAGATCTTTTGCTACATCCATTAAAAAATTAAATATAACCAATGCAGACAGAAAGCCTTTGCAGTACATTTTTGTCACAGACATCTTTTATGAAAAATCCTTTCCTTAGGATTTGTCCTCCTGAGAAGCTGAAAGGCCTCAGGAACAAAATGTAAACATTAATTATCTACTGCTATGGAATGCAACAAGTAGATCTTTGATTGGTCCATGTTAGTTGTTTCTAATCAATAGCCAATCACAGCCCAGCTGGCTCAGACAGAGAGTCCGAGACAGAAGCCTTTGTTATCATTCTTTGCTATTCTATTCTTAACTAGCCTTCTGATGAAATGCTTTCTTCTATTCTTTTAGTATAGTTTTAGTGTAATATATATAATAAAATAATAAATCAAGCCTTCTAAAACACAGAGTCAAATCTTCATCTCTTCCCTCAACCTAAGACCCCTGTGAACACCACCACACATTTTCACTCAACCAATAAGTCTAATCTTCAACACTGGATAGATGGGTGGAAATTGCACTAGAAAGTGTAGTAGTGGAGGTGTGACATATTGGGGCAAGTGTGGCTATCATGGAAGGAAGCCATACCTTACTTAATTCATCAGAGATCTTTGACAGAGCCGTGCAGACAGGGCTGATGTCTACTTGGATAAAACCTACTTGGATTTTCAAACAACTTTGACTAGCCTAAAGGCTTTTATGGATAGTAAGCTGCCATGCAGTAACAGAAATTTCATGTGAATGAATACTTAAATAGAGGTAGGAAATAAAAAACAGGAGAAAAAAAATTAATTTTCTTAGTGGAAACTGTGGACAGCAAAGTTCCCCACGGATCTGTCCTAGGCCCTGGGCTATTCATCACATTAATAAATGATCTGGAAAAGATGGGGAAATGTGACAAGTTTTCTGATCATACTACACAGAATAACTAAAAATCAACAAACACTGACTGTGAAGTACTGCAGCACAACCATGTGAAACGGAGCCGTCCAGCAGATGAGATGCAGTACTGATGTAAACTGCCATATGTGGAAGAAAACAGACCTGGCTTTAAATACACAGCAATTGTTTCTGACTTACTGTTCTGCAAAGAGAGCTATGATAGAGAACTTTACACAAACCACTTCCACTACGCAGCAATGCTAAGCAAACTTCAGGACTTATTAGAACAGGAAAACAGAGAAAAGAAAGAGAAAAGGTGGACAGGGAAAGATTATTTAGTGTTTCCTAAAATAAGTAGGTTTTCAAATTAAATCATCAGGTTGCAGAATAAACAAACTGGAGAAGGTACTTCTCTTTGCATAGTGCATAGTACATAGTTAGTATATAGCTAATAAGTAGAATTCCTTTATACATTATATTGTGCATACCAAAATTTTGCAGGTTTCCTGAGAGCAAGGGAATGGGAGATAAACACAGGAAGACCTATTAGATTCAAAAGTGCTGCTTCAGGGAAGATAGGTGTCCTTACATCACAAATCACAAGCTGTGGTAATACATACTGGAAAAATATCATTGGATGCTGAAAATTATCCCAGCTTTAAGTTTAGTATTCTAGAAGAATAGCTAGGCAAAATACTTTGAATGGCATATACTTGATATCTATACAAAAAACACTTTGCAAGGCGTAACTTATTGAAATGATAAGAAAAAACAATTACAGCACAGTAAGAGCTTATACCTACTTGTATCTGATATCAGTATTTCTTTTCTAAAGGTCTGAGTGCCCACAACCCTAGAAAAGATATTAACTTGTAAAATTCTTACTCATTCTCAAATTCCTTGTTAAACACCACTTGGTGCACTGACCTATAGAGAGAAACTGCTCCATGAAGCAAACCAGATGGTGATATGCTACTATCTACTGCTCTTATCTCAGCGTATATTAAGCTAAGGCTTTATCTTGCCTCATAACCTGCTTTCTACCCATTAGAAAAAGTCTATTTAAATTCTGACTGACATATTTATCTGGCAGCCTTTCATCCGACTCCTGTGATGTGGTCTTTGCCTCTCTCAAGGATATTAAATAGAAATACAATGTCAATTTTGAGAAGTACACATACTAAAGCAATCCTCATCAAAATTATGCAGCCACTGCCAGACCTTGGCCCTCTTGCACTGCCACATGTTTTTTCTCTAAAAATTAAGCAGTTTAAAAACAGTGTAAAATTTCAACATTTGGATAAATTAGAGCAAACTGCTGTGATTTGTTAGAAAGAATTACAAGGAGAAGAGTTACTTGGTGCACCATAGTCACTGTACAGAACATATTGAAAATATATACACAAATGCCACCTACATACTCCACTCTTTACTGAGAGGCCGAATGTATAACTTTTCCTCACTACCATATTAACTCCTACCCTAGAACTGTTTTAATTAACTCCTGCTGATCTCACACTGAAGCAGACAGGGATGGCCACCAGCCTCCCAAGCACTGCCTGCTCTGCTGCAAGCAGTGGAGGGGAGAGCAGTGCCTGCCCTGCTCTGCCTTGGGCTGCCTGCTGCGCAGTGCCCAAACAGCTTGCCTAATTTCATTAGGGTGATTAAACAGTCAGTATAAAGAGGTCCCCTGGTAACTCCACAAACAGCCCGAACGCAGAACACAGCCCCCAAACTGTAAATCTGGCAAACAAAAATGCTTCAGTGTGCACATGCACATAAGGATTAAGTCTAACCATTGTGTGTCCTAAAATTCTCATAAGGTCAAGTTCAACGGGATTATCTACGGTTTTGTAAAATTCATACTATTTCTTAGCTGAAAGCAAATCTTGCCAGATGTTAATGTGCTATTCCAGTACTCAGAGGTCTGTACTAGACTAAGACAACTCTTAGATATTAAGCAATAAAATGCCATATATGTGAATTAACTAATGGTTTTGAGTTTTAGAAATTACCAAAGTCCTAATCTAAGCAAAGTTTTACATAGCTTTTGATTTGTGAAGATGATCTATTCCTTATGAAATTTTTTTACAATCAAGTCTTCTTTTTGTTACCTTGTTTTCTGATACTCACTTGGTCCTGAACAAATTTCTACTGCTATAAATCTCTACAAAAATAATTCAACATAAAGAAGTCTCCTTCATTTGATTCATCTGAAGTCTGTTGACTTTGATTCCTTCTTGCCATAGTTATCTACTATTTCTGCTCTTAATTGCATTAGTGAAACCAATGGAAACAAAGAACTGGAGCAGGGGAAAGAAACAATAGAAGATATAATTGAAAAACAACATTAGAAAATTAGAATGTCTGCTTCCAATAAAATACTGAGAAATAGATGTAAATATTGCCAGCTTAGCGCAGTGAGTCCCTAGCCTCCTGCTTTGTGGCTGCTGTACTTTCTTAAGGAACAGCAGATGATTGTATCTGACCACAGGACAAGATTGTACTTTCATCATATTGGAATTTTTGAAATAGGCTTAAGAAGCTACAAATAGGAGAAGTAACATAATTTTACAACATGCTGGGAAGACTTATTGGCTGAAATAGCCCAGAGCAATTGAGTCTGATGCTGATAGCTGGCACAAGAAACCTTCAGCAGAAGCAGGTGAAGTCTGGTATAATGGTAGAAAAGATGGTACCCAGGTGACCTTGATTAGAGGCATTACCATCCAGACCATGGAGAGATGCCTGGGGAGTCAAGCAGCCCCAGGAACCTGAGGTTTCACCCTTGCATGCGGTGATCCCCTGATTGCATCCCCTGATCCTCACTGGGCCAGTGCAGCATGGAAGGGAGAGAGGGGCAAACAGGTCCCACGCTGCTCAGGAGGGAAAGCACAGGGATATCTCACAGAAATGGGATGGGGGCATGTCATGGCAGTGAAATGCCTACTCAGAGTGGTACCCCTTTCATTTGCCGTCTGCAGATTCCAAATGTTCCTCCTGCCTGTATCAATTATGGGAAAGCCTATAGCAGACAGAGGTAATTTTGAGTTAGTTTTAAAAAAACCCAAATACCCATAACAAAACCAAATCCACAAATCTCCCAGTATTGGGAGGCATTTGGATTATTAAGAAGTGAATCATGTTAGCTGAGAAATCCACAGAAGCAATTAAGTGGTCTGTGACTCAGTAGAGACATAGTTTATTGACATTACTGAATCTTTAATTTCAGAAGCAGTTTCTCAGATAGTGTTGATATGTAGAAAATCACAAATGCAAACAGAATACTTTCAGCTTTCAAATAAACTTATTTTTCTTTTTTAGTGTCAGCACACTAATTTAACAAAATTATTTTCTCACTTAGTGCACTTTTAAAATTAGAAACATAGCAGAAACACTAACATAAAAAAGCCCCAAGCAGTAGGAAAAAGAATACAAACCCTAATAATTACTTTTAAGTAAGAAGTATTTGCCACAGCTGAGGGGAAAAAAGAACTTTATAGTTATCACCTATTATTATGTCATTATTTGGAACTATGCCAATGGTTCTGTATCCTTTTTATCATTGAAAGACTGTAAATTTCATTTGCTTACTGGACTGGAAGATTCTGCTTAAATGCTTCTTAAAAGGAACAAGATATAGAAAATTAATGTTTTGAGTTAGGAAATGGTCACTAGGTATATAACATGGATGTGAACAGCCAGAGATAATATCCTTTCTCTGGCATACTTCAGGGGCTACAAAGGAAGCTCAAAAGTTTTCCAAAAAATAACAAATTCTGTTCAGATGTGTCAGTACATGGATGGTTTTAACAGTTCCTAGAAATTATTAAACACTATTAAACACCATTAAACACTAGAGATTATTAAACACCATTAAACACATAGTTAAAAAATGATTTAATAGCCCTTCACAAGGAAAGTCCATTGCTCTCTAATGTGGTTTTGACTGAATATTGCTTATTTACTGGCCTCTATTTTATTTCATTATACCCACTGAGGGACCAAAAAGCCAGCCACATTTTAATGACATATTTTTTCACATGTATGTGACCTGACTACCAACAGAGCTGGTTTCTGCCTTTTCCTAAATTAAAAGAAAGTCCAGTATCAGACATAGCCTTGTCTGGGTTAATGCCATGACCCAGGATTAGGGAAAAGGGCCTGGAAATATCAACGATTAAACTTGAACTCTGACGAAAATGCTGTTTCATCATCTCCAGCAGGGCCTATAGCCATGACCTTTTAGACTCAATTCACCATCGGGATAATTCTGCAAGAAATCCAACATAGTCTTTGCCTTTAAACTCCTGTTTGAGGTGTCCATGTGAACTGACATTGTTTGCATATTTCTTTGCATAAAGTCTCCAGCACTCTGCAATGTGTGGCCATAACACAGAACCAAAAGTTTGCAACTGTGCTGCAGGATGGCTGCCCAATTGGAAAGGATCAAATGCTGGCACAAGTCTGTAGTCACTTGCACATGCACAAAAGCAGACCTTGGGCATGAGCAGAACACTTTTTTGCATTGACAGCTGACATCTGTACACAAAAAATGCCAAAGGGGTGATCGATTTCCTTACAGAATTCTTTTGTTCTTCTGTCCCTCTTTTCAGGAACACACAAACACAAACTGCTGTTTATCCTTCACTGTTATTATTTCTGCATGGTTTTTTTCTGTTTTCTTTTGTACAGGCATTAGGAAAACAGACTCCAGATTCCATTTGATCATACAACAAAACATGTCAGAAAACATTAGGGATAGCAGCTAAGGGAAAAAATGTTTCCATCTACACGTGGCTGCTGGTGCAAACTGAGGGTACCTGAGGATGTTTTCAGAGCACTCTCCAGCTTCTGTTTGAGCCATTGCTTGAATTTCTGCAGTGGTGAAAGATGAGAGAAAGGTGGAGGAGGGAAGTGTGGGGATTCTTAACCACAGGATCTTAATGCTGTTAGCATCAACAGCTATAGTCTGGAACACCTTGTAAATGGGTACATTGAATGACACTGTCCTGCTTTTCAGCTAGGGTAGAGTTAATTTCTTCTCAGTAGCTCTCACAGTACTATGTTTTCTATTCAGAATGAGAATGGTGTTGATAACACATTGGTATTTTGGGATTTTTTGCTAAATCATGTTTATCCTAGGTCAAGGACCCTTTTTTTTTCCTTGTCTCGTGGTCAGCCAGTGAGGAGGCACGCAAATGAAACTGTTAGGGGACATAGCTGGAACAAGTGACCAAACCAAAGATAATCCCAGACCGCAGCCAATATGTAAGCTGAAAGGAGTTACCCACAAAGGCAGCTGGTAAGGGCCTGACATTGATCAGCAGGTGGTGAGAAACCGCATTGCGCACAAATTTTTTCCCCTCTTATATTGTCATCATTGTTGTTTACCATTATTATTGCATTTCACTTTATCTTCAATTATTAAACTGTTCTTATCTCAACAAAAAATTTTGCTTTGATTCTCCTCCCCATTCCCCAGGGAGAAGAGAGGAGGGCTTGAGCAAGGGGCTGCACAGTGCTTCACCTCCAGCCCAGCACACATCTTGGGTGATACTCTGCTGTAACCAAGGCAAAACCTTCTCTTACCTCAAGAAGGTGTTAAAATGCCTACCAGACTGAAGTCTCTGATTTCAGGAATAACATTCAAAGTAGGACATTAGGTCTTCCATTTTCACTTTCTTTTTCAAGGCATGTTTTTATCATGTTTTCCAAAAGTTTTGCCTAGGTTGTATCTCCCCTTTAAGCATGTAAATTGAATGCAGAAGTCCAGTACTCATGCTCTACAAATTACCTGCAGAAAGAGCTGACAGCATTTTCCCTGCACTATGAATTTGGGATTGTAAAATTGGTAAGAGGACTAGAACACCTCTTCGTGGAAACACAGCAAATATCTTAAAAACGCTCACTCTTGCACAACTATTCTAGGCAATTTCAACTTTGTACAGCGTTTAATGCATATAGTAAATAGAAATTCCTGGAAACATCCTGGAAGAGGATACTGAGGTGGGGAGGAAACTATAAGCAAAAGTAAGAAAATTAGAGAAAGAAAAAAGAATAAAAACCCCATTTGTGAGGGTCATCTCATGACTTCAGAGACATACAGAGCAGGTATCCATCCCTAAGCTTGGGTTCCTTTCATAGTCCATGGAGATAAGGGGTGCATGGAGGACACATCTCATGTCTCCCTGAAGGGAACATCTCAGATGTGTTGAACAGTGTGCATGCTGGCAGTACAGATCTGGTTTTCTATTGATTATAAAAAAGCCTTGGGGATTGGAAAATGTCTGGTTTTAGTCAGACGATTCCCATCTGTCTCTAAGGGGTTGAGCATTTCATTTTTTCCAAGTAAGTATGGCCCTGAGAAGTGTATTTAATAATATACACTTACCTCATTGATTCGTTATTTAAATAAAAAAGTATAGCAGGCTAACTTCAGTTTCTCTAAAGAGGAGATGACAAAAGAGGAATTCAGATTTCCTATCTTCTTAATAACTACTTTTGTATTTTTGTTTACTATAAAAAATCTAATACATATCAGGTGCTGGAAATTACATAGAAAAATTCAGGATAAACTGTCAATTGTTACACTGTAATAAAATAACTAAATCCCTCTAGGTCATGACAGCATTTCTCGTTTTTTTTTAGATAAAGAGACTGTAAACACTTTTGACTTATTCCCATGAGTCAGGCACTGGCTTTCGCCCCTCTCTGTTTGAACCAGAGGATTATTTCTGATACTGACCAACTACTGAGGAAAGCTTGCGTGGGTCACAATGACTGCAGGCATAAGAGAGTTGGTGCACTTCAAACAGAGAATGTTTTCAGGGTCTGTTGCAGAACTGTTTTCCTAAGCCATACTGATTAGTTGTGCTTGCTACCAACTTTATATATATAGAAGGATCACCTTTAATGCCATCCCAAGCCCACTGGGAAAGGAGCAATCAATGATGAGTGGGCAGGTGAGGAGCTGCTAAGAGTGGTTTTGCACTGGGAGATGAGTACTTGCTGCATCAAAGCTCAGAAACCATCACATGAGCTCTTGCAGGATCAAGCCAAGTGAGATGGTGTTTTTTATGTGGAAAAAACCATATCTTTTCACAGAAGAGTTGTTTATTACATCTGAGATCTCAGCTGCATCCCATAAACAGAGAGTTTCCAGTATGTCGGAAGTTTATGCTGTAAATGTAAGTACCTTAGCTTAAGGCAGTGAGTTCAAGACACAGTATATAAAATCAAGGTAAAATACTAAGTAGAAAATTATTTGTTTAAGGTCACGAGGCAGCTGAACTTTAAAACAAAACCATGAGCAGCTCCATTTCTCATTCATTGTGCTCTCTGGCAGTTTACAAGGGAATAAATCGATAACTGCTTTAATATGACTGAAAAGATTATCTACCCACTGAGTTGAGTACAGGGTTTCTAAAAAGATTAAAGTCCTCATTTAGGTATGACCTTGAGTTATCAATGGACATTAGGACACATCTACATGCCTTACTTCAGTTCAAATAGAACTGTAGCCCTTTGCTGCACCCAGGACTGACAGGATGTTGTGTGGGAAGACACAGACATCAAGTCAGACAGCTTTTGTATGACATAGGCATCTCTGGCTCCTCTGGAATAGTGATGTTCTTTTACACAAAACTGATCAGAATTCACTTTTTACAATGAAATGTTGGAAAAAACTTCTCGGCCAAGCTGCGAGGTATTTTAATGACCATGAAGGTTAAGAAAGAGAAAAACAACCATCTGAAGACAAGAGCTAAGAGTTCAACAGACACAAAAATTTCCCTGATAGTAATGTGCCTTGGAACTTTTCCAGCATTAGAATCTAGTGTTGGATTTCTGTAGCCAGAGACAGCTTTGTTTTTCTCATATGTATCAATCTACTTAATATTTAATCCTGATATGACATGGCATAGAGTGGTGGTTCTAAAAATGAACTCCAGAAGTCATCTGAGCTCAAATTCTGCCTGTCCTACATGTTTGGGAAGTTTACATTAGTGCAAGTATCTTGAGAAAAGACAATTTTTTTTCTGAAAGTTTGCATTTGTCCAGAGATTTGAAATGTTTAATACGGCACTGTGCAGAGATTACATGTGAGATGGTCAAAACTGCAAGACAAACCTAATCTTAGGATGGCGTATCACTTCCTGTGTATGCCATCTCTATGGGAGTGCCTTAAAAATAATATATTTTTTCTAAATTAAAATCTAAGTCTTAGTCATTTCATTATATATTTAACCATCCTTTTTTCACCTTGCCTGCAAAGTTTACTGAGAGTTCAGCTGTGAAAATAGATCCTGCCCCTGTGTCACTTTCCATGTTTGTTTAAATGTATAACCATGAGCCTGTCGAACCATGATGGCGTGTAATGGCAGCAAATTTTAAAAATCCATCCATTTCCCCACCTCAGTGACATGTGCAATTTCCACTGCAGTGACCTACTTAACAGAGCTGTAATCAAGGACGAGCACCAGGGTAAAATCATTTACTCTGGGAACAGACCATGAGGTTTCACCTCTAGTTCCATTCCTGGTGCTTCCCCAAATCAAGACCCAACAGCTTATACTTCCAAAGCAGATCTCACAGTATTGAATTTTCTCCTTAAAAGCCCCATTACATGCTTATTGATCAGCATCTGCACTTCCCATTACCTTCCAAACCTTATTCTTTCCACGTATGGTTTGAAATCACAAACCAGATATAGGGATAGTAGCAAGTAATTAAACCAAAAAACTACACTTTTTCCATCATTTTTCTCCCTGGTGGTCATTCTTGGGTGATGTTTTTTCAGTGCCTATAATAGGCAATGGATTGCCTGGTAAACAGCTTACTCAATTTCCCACCAAGTAACATCAACGTGCATGGCACTGTCAATACTGCTGGGAGGGGAGTCAGAGGTGTTCTCCAGATCACCTCCCAGGCATGTGATTTTTTGAAAAAGTGATGTCTCACCTTGCGTTTACATTTGAAACAAATCTTAGCTTTCTTTTCACTCCCTCAGGTTTCATCCAAGCCACAGACCTGAAGGATAACACCTTCACTCTCCATTTGGTTTAAAACACAAAGGAGGCTTTCACTGTATCATAAAACAAATTGGGGGTGGGGATATGACCTTAAAAGTAAAGTCCTGCTAGAAGATTTGCAAGAATGAAGTGCATTTATAAGTATTTTAGCAGTTTGAATTTGGTTTAGGTGTGTCTTACAGATTATGAAATAATCACCAAGCCATGAAGAGTAGTTGCCTGCCTAAAGTTTCTTCATTATTTAAAAAATAATGCAGTTAGAAAAAAAGAAAAGGTGTGTAACTTCATTATCTTCATTTAGTACAAGAAAGTGCAATTCTAGTGAGGCCACTGGACTCAGAGCACCACAGAATCATCAAGGTTGTAAAAGACCTTCAAGATTATCTAGTCCAACCAGCATCCCAGCACCACCATCATTACCCCAAAACTATGTCCTAAATATTTAACATCATTAACACTTAACATCATTAACAGTATGTTCCTATACTGTTGTTTATCCTAGAAGGATCATCTACCCCATTACAAAAATAAGCCCAAACAGATAAGAATATTGAAGCATTTAATCTTACCAACCTTGATGCTGAACTTCAGTTCATCTAAATTACCTTTCCTATTACGCATCTCTTTTCTGGATCTTAGTGCACTTTCTCTTATCTTTGATGGGCCAAAAACAGACTTGAGGTATCAAGGATGGAAAGTTAATTTTTTAGCTAATAAATGTATGAGATTTTTTTAGAAATAGCTAAAGAATGAATAATTATATTTATCAGCAGAAAAAAATTGTTTGTAAAGACACATAAATATTAGGCAATCTTCTACTGTTATTTCCTTTTACTCATGCTTTATCCTAATCAATATTTTTTATTTATAACTCTGCAAGCATACTTCTTCATTATGCTCTTTATACACAGTAATGAAAGCACACATGTGAGTGCTGCAAGACTTTCACACGACCTATGCACAGTTTAATAACTACCTGCATTTATGCTGCCCCAGCTTCCCAGGATAACCCAGTGACAGCACCAACATCACTCAGAGGAGCTGAGGTCACCTTTGGCATTCCAGGTTTTGCTGGTTTGTTTGCTTGTGTGTTCTTTGATGATCTAATCAATTTTAAGAATCACAGCAGAAACTATCACATGAAAACAGGTATCACAATAGCACAGAATTCTGCACTCCTGCCATGCATCCAATTCACGTAGATCTGAATTGTTCCACAAACGGAACACCCTGGCAGAAACTTACCAATTTGCAGGTTTAATTCCATAGTCAGTGGGATGATAACTCACATGCATCCAGACAGAAACTAGCAGGCTCAAAAGGACACCTTTAACATACCTTTTTTTCTAAGCCCTTGAACACCTACCTCTTTTTCTCCCTCTCTTCAAATGTTATTCCTCCCTTCCACTGGTAAATAATAAAAAGGAAGCTCAAAGTATGGAGGAAAAAACCAGTCCTGGGTTTTTTCTGCCTGAGAAAACTACTTACAGAAATACTGGAATATATTAAACACACAAAAATGAAAATGAAACCTGGAAGAAGACGTGCCCTTCTGCTCAGCACAGACTAAACTGAAAACAACCTACCAGAACAAGCCAAGGTACTATTTACCATTAAGTCTATTTTTTGATGGCCAAAGTGCTCTTATATTACAAGCATTCCTAACTCCTGAGACTTCACTTTGTGCAAAGCAGCAGTTTCCCAGAGGAAGCTGCCAGGATGATTTAATGGTCATGAGTGTAGCACACATATGAGGAAAGGACAGGTACCAGAAACACACTATTGGAAGTAGCAAAGAGTTTATCATTCAGGTAGAGAACATGTGTTTGAATTCAGCACCTGATTTTACCTCAAGAGATGTGGGAGCGCTTCTTGGGTCAAAGGACCTACACAAGATGTGCTGCAATCCAGGGCTGGAGAAGAGCCAGGAATGCCTTTGTACTGTCCTGGTGGCCTGGAGGCACCAAAGCAAGGATGCAGAGCAAGAGGGAGCTGTGCCAAATCCCCTGGTCTGGGTTAGATAAGGATCACACCTAGACATGCACCTACAGGACATTTCATGCTTTAGTGAATCTTTTTATGAATATAGGAATAAATGAAGAAAGGGTCCTTGCTTGGTGATGCAACAGGCATCTTCAAGCAACAGGCCTCATCCTTAGAGGGATGAAGGTTGCCCTCTGACTGTTTATTGTCCTTTAACTTCTTTTAATTAAAAAAATCCAGTTACAACACATCTAGTAGTGCAAAAGATGGTTGCAAAAACATTTTGTCTGGACAGGAGAACAACACTGAATACTATTCCCATCACTTCTGGCAAATATATTCTTGCAACTTAATTTTCTACTGAAGCTGCAAGCCAAATATTTTGCTTTGCAGAACAGAAATCATCTGATGATTAGAACTCATTATCTGGGACATGAGTAATTAATGTTATAGATTGAGAGATAATTAAAAATGGTAAATATAGTACTTTCAGGAGACTTTGTTCATGACAGAAACTGCACTGAGGGACCTGCAGTTCAGCAATGGCACATATTTTCCTGAAAAAAAGGGAAGTATTATATATGTTCATACACTTAATCAAACTCTCTCCAGTGGCTTGCCTTTTTTTAGATTCCATTTTTAGCTCTTAGGAAATAAGTAATTTTGAAGAATGAGATATGTTAGGAAATATTTATTAGATCTAAGCTACTCTTTCATAAAGTCCTTTTTTAAAATGTTTTAAACTATGCAGGTCACTTGTGCTTGACCATAACAAGGCAATAAAAGTATCCTTCTGTTCACAACAGAAGAGCATTTAGCTCCCTAATCATGTTGCTTAGTGCATCAGTGCTAAAAAGAAGAATAGTAAAGAATCATCACTGAACTCTTACCAAAGCAGGAATTGACAAAGCCATACCACCTACAAGCATGGTCCCCTCCGATCCATTTGCCACGGATGTTGGATGCAAAACTGAGGGTAGTGCCTGTGATGCACACTAACATGTCACTGACACTGATGTTCAGGAGAAGCATGTTGACTGGGTTACGCAGGGTTTTAAACTTGCAGAAGAGGATGAGGACAATCAAGTTATTCAAGAAACCAAAAAACAAGATTAATCCAAGAAAAACAGCCACTACTGTGTGCCCACTTCGTGAGAGTCCAGCCCTTGGCTCAACAGGATGCGCAGGTGCACCAAAGCTCAGGTTATACATCCAAGTGTGGTTCATTTCAGACTTTGTCATGGTTCAGTGAGGGCAGAGATGCTGGGTGCCCTTTGCTGAAGCAGTTTCCCAGAAGTCAATCAATTACAGATTAAATCCTCTCAGGATCCTTATCATCTTTGCTCAGATGAGATATCTCTTAGATGGTTATGCAGGTGTGAAACACTGTATTGCAGCACAGGACTATTTTCCCGCACTGCGTCTTTCCAGGGGTCTGTTCTGCAGTAATTCCAGGGCAACAGAACCAAGTGAAAAATCACCTCAAATTCATCTTTCTTGCTTAAACCTAGGATAATAGTAGGTGATCTTTTTTGACATTCAAAATGGAAGGTATCTTGAAAAGATGCTTCAGCATGGTCGCCTCCTTCAGAGCAGATGGACAGCCCTATCAATGGCAGCTACCCTCCTTTCCTCTGACAATGGGTGTCTTTCTGAAAACACAAAAAAACAAATGGTTAAAACCAAACAACTCTTTCCACAAAAACCAAAAACTAAGTACATCATTTATTAACAGCTCCTCCTGTTTTGAACTGTAACAAATATCTCTCATTCTTTTCAGTTTTTACTCTGATTTTTAACAGAAACATCAGTTTGTTTACATTTCCTTGGATGTTTTAAGCAATTTTTCCCTAGCTCACAGTTTAGCATGGAGAAGGTCGTTTGCACCTTCCTAGCCAAGTTCCTCATGTGAGTAAATGCATGCCAAAACTTATCTTTTGCATCAGCTTCCCAGAGGAAGAACTCTGTCTTCCTCCACATGAAGTCAATCTACACCAAGTGAAGTTTCATTCTTGGCTTGACCTTAATTAAAATTTAGGAGAAGAAGGTATTTCTTTACCCAGAAAGAAAAATATAAAATCCAATCCCTCAAGCTCTCATGTGCACACAAAGGTTTGCAGATCTGTGATAACAATATCTCTTCTCCCACATTTACCAGTGAACAGAGGTCTTCCTTTATTATTTACAAAGCAGCCAGATGCCCAAAGGCTCACATCTCTCCTATCACAGGCATAAATTTTACTCACATGGAGTGAATACATTGCTTGTGTCCTTTGTGAAACAATAGTGTTTAATGTGGATTCACAACTACATAGCCTACCTTCTCTGTGGTTGCAGGCAAATCCTGCACAGAATTTTCGATAAGAATGGATATGTGTTTATATGTGTGTGTATATATATATTTTTTTTATTAATTTCTACTCCTCAGTGCAAAATGCATGATACCCATAGTTTGCTGGACTAAAAAAATTTGAAAGCTTCTCTTTCATGTGTCATGTACTCCTAGAATGATTGTACCCATGTTAAAATGGAGCATCTCCTATATTACTCCTAACTGTTGTTTTCTGAAAATTGTCTTGTAGAAAAACATGTATTTAGCAACTGGAAAATTGCTAGTTCAGTTTACTGAAAATTCAGAGGTTGCTTGCTTTTTTCTTTTATATCTTTGTGTCATGATAAGAATTTAGAATAAGTATTTTGTCTTTCTATTTCTCTACTTTCACAAATTCACTGTGCTAAATGTTACAGTGATTTTAAAGTCTAACATATACAAACTGTCTTAAGGTTTTTTTCTGGTGAGTAAATTATGTACACTTCACAGACCTTCTACTGTTCAGGTCATTGAGAATCTGAAACACTGATGCTTTCTGATTTTATTCCTCCCCCTTTAGGAGGTACATGATAATTTATGTTGGAAAGGGTCCCAGGTAGCATATCTAAGAAAAAGAACTTTTTAAGTCCTCTTCCTACAATTTTCAAAAAAAAATATCTCCTACCCAATTCTGGTTGCAGGTTGTAGAAGGAAACTAACTGGGCCTAACCATCAATATACTCAAAATTGTATACAGTGTTTAAAAGAACAGAGTGAAAATTTAGTGGAACAGAAAACAAATCTTAAAAATACCCTTCTGAGCATTTCTCCCATGCAAACAGTCTGAGATAGTTGGGGCTGTTCAGCCTGGAGAAGAGAAAGCTCTGGAGAGACCTCATTGCAGCCTTTCAGTACTTAAAGAGGACTTTAGAAAAATGGGGAGAAACTTCATAGCAGAGCCTGTAGCAAAGGGCTAAGGGTTTAAAACTCCTCAATTTAGGGTCAATAATGAAGAAGTTTTTTACAACAAGGAGGGGTGAAACACTGGAACAGGTTGCCCACAGAGGTGTTAAATGCTCATCCCTGGAAGTGTTGAAGGTGAGGTTGGACAGGGCTTTGAACAACCTGATTGAGTTGAAGATGTCCTTGCTTATTGCAGGGGGGTTATACTAGATGACCTTTAAATGTCTGTTCTAACATAAATTACCCCTGATTAAAAATTTAGCTCAAAATATAAATAATAATTTGTAGGTCTATTATACAGTCATCCTACATTCTTAAAAACATATCAGGAGTTCATATTTATAGTTCTTATAAAAGGACATTTACTCCCTGGATGGGACTCAGGTACCTAAAATTAGCAGTGTGACACCGGGTGTGGTGGTATCAGATCAGGTGTGTAGGTCCAGCCCAGCGTCCAGGTAATTTCTCCACTGACCTCACTCACACACCTGGTGTGTTGGGAAATTATACTTTAATGCACAGGCAAGATCAGCAGGTCCTGAAAGTTCAGTGTAAGACGCATTTTAAAACAATATTACTTGATATCAAAAGATGACAAACATGATGCACAAAGATGAGCTTCAAAAAGTTTTGGGTGAATTTAAGAGACAAAGGTCTGCAGAGGAAGACATCTGAAGATCTGGGCTATGTAGGAGTAAGTCTCTTTTTAGAGCTCATGTATAAAGTGCTAAGTTTTTTACACTTATGGATGAGATAAGAACTAAATTCAGATTTCAAAAAAGCTTCTAAACTCCCATACTAATACCTGGAAGAATGGGTCCATGTTTACCTAATGTTAGCATTTAACTGAAAAATACACATTTTTGCTGAAAAACACTTGTTGATGAGCTTTGTGCTCAAAGCTTTTGTGTTCATTTGATTTTCTTTTTTTTTTCCTCCAGAGATAGCTTGGTTTAATAGAGGTTACTCTGAAACTCTATAAACCCTGTCTTACAGGTGACACTCTGCACTCCCCAGGGCTCCATGACCTAAAAGGACAGCCTGAACCCTCCCAGTTCTTAGCAGGAAGCTAGCAGCTTGCAGAATTGCCAATTCTGCTTCTCAAAAAACGTTTTAAAACCCCAAAACAATGAAACCTACAATTCCATCCAAGGCAAGTAAATGAGCATCCAGTTTGTCCCCTTGAATTTGTCAGAGTTGACAGGGAATGGAAAACATACCCGAAGTGATACAAAACATATGGCCAGGTGAAATGGGCCAAAAGTTTGTTTAATGTCACCACCGATTAAATCCTGCATCTGTTAACTAGTTCTGACAGTAAAAGTCTAAAGATACAGCAAAACAGACACCCATCACTGCTTGTATTTTCTCTGAAGTAGTCTGTTGGAAAAAAATAAGATTTCAGAAGATGTTAGATCAGCTTCTGGGAGCACAGGCTTTAATACTGAGAATGAGAGGCTTCTTTTCACACTTGACACCATGCATTAGTTTGAGCAGTGAAGCTGGTTTGTTTCCTTTCTCACTTTTCTACCAAATAACTTATTGAACACATTAGCTTCACGGGTTTCCAGCTGGGAGACTCTTTACCATCTTCTCTTGCAACATTGTGCAACATGCCAAAGATGATGCTTTATTCACTTTAAATATTTAAAATCTAAAGAAAAGGCATGAAATAAATAAAATCAAACTTCATATTACTAAAAAAACCTTATCCTTTTCCATCATATCTACATTGTTCTCTTGGGATATAAAGGAGCTATAAAAAACCCTCTTATATTTACATATCCACACAATCTAAATCAACTCGTTGCTCACTTCATACAAAAATCAATTTTAAAATAGCTGTTTTCCTTCATTTAAGAACCTGCATTTCTAATGAAAAGTTAAATTATAAACAAAGAGAAAAAAAACATCCAAACAAACCCCTCTACATAACATTTCAAAGACAATCCCAGATGAAATTTTACGAAGGAAGAATCACTGTTTTGACCTGCTAACAGAATTATGACAGCAATAATGCATTTTTAAGTTGACATACATCTAACCTTGTGTTCCAGATGAGAAACAGAATTGTTTTTAACAGAAAACATCCAAACCCAGAGGTATCATCTGAAACAATTATTTTAAAACACAGCTGAAAGATGGGGGTCTTCATGGGAGTTCACAACACTGAAGTCAGAATTCCCATCCGTTCTGGATTATTTTTCCATGTTCCAAGCCATGCTGCAAGATTTCAAGACATCCAGAGAGATCTTTAGAGCTAAGATAGAAGACTGAGAGGAGGTTCTACGATTTGGGTATCTCCCAGCTCCCAAAACCTCCTGTCTGTGCAAGAATCTCTTGTATGCAGATCAGCAGACTTACTTTCAGTAGTTCACATTCACGAGAGACAGACATGGAAATGAGAACAACGTAAGTACAGAACACATGTGATGAAGCTCACACATTTGAATGCCGTACTATTTACTCAAGGGGAAAATCTAAGTGTGGCAAACCCATGCTAAAAAAAAAGCTACTTCCATTTAGTATATTGAAAGTTAAGGCAACCCCTCTTACGTACAAAGAGGAAGTTTATGCGCAGAAATGTCTATGGTACGAGTAGATGAGACAGAGCCACTCCTGAGCTGCGCTAAAGATCCCAGAGCCCGAGCCGGGACGGTGGGGGCAGCGAGGGCTGAAAGCACCTCCCGAATGCCCGAGCTCACTCCAGGCTTCTAAACACCGCGCCAGCAAAAGCCTCTCCAACCAACCTCCACGTCCTTCACAAACTTTTTTACACTTCTTAGGGAGGGGAGGGTGGCACAGTACACGGGAAGAAGAACCCACCTGTATCTTTCATCCACAGCAACCCAAAGGGAAAACGCGCACCCTAGTCTGCGGCAAACGCGTCCCGAGCGGCGGCACCGGGAGCCCCGGTACCCGGGCTGCCCTGCCGGGCGGCGGTGGCCGGCGGGCGGAGCGGAGCCGCAGGGCGCTCACGCTGCGCGGGATGGAGGCGGCGGGCTCGCCCTGCCCGCACACATCCTTCTCTTTCTCCCCTCCCGGTGGGCTGCGAGGATATCCAGCTTCGAGAGGGCGGGGGAGAGTGAACAGAGGGTTTTGCTAAGTTAAAGAATAGGAGCCAGGCGCATCTCGTCCCGCTCCTGCCCGCGGCTCCCGGCGCAGCCCCCCAAGCTCCGCCCGTGCCGGGGCGGTGCCGCAGCCCGAGCGCCCGGCGCGGCGGGCACCCAGCGCCCCGCGATCCGCACACAGCACCCGGCACGGCGGGCACCCAGCGCCCCGCGATCCGCACCCGACGCTCCCGGTTCGCACCCAGCGCCCGGCACGGCGGGCACCCAGCGCCCCGCGATCCGCACCCGACGCTCCCGGTCCGCACCCAGCGCCCGGCACGGCGGGCACCCAGCGCCCTGGGGTCCGCACCCAGCGCCCAGCGATCGGCACCCAGCCCCGTCCGCCCCTCCTGCGCCGGGGCTGCTCCCCCTGGGCATCTCTGGTGGTGCCGCACGGCTGCGCAGCGACCTTGGGCTGGGCGCTCTTTTCACGCTTACTGCTGGGAAACACTTTTTTTGGTTTTGTTAAGCAAACAGGTATAAACACCTGCTCGGCAGCGGTCAGGAATGCAGTTTAAACGCGTGTCCAAATGTGGCGGGTTTGACTTGACAAAACTAAAACCAGACATATCTTAAGTGTAACTTTTCAGTCATCTGCTTTGTCTGTGTTTTCCAGAAATCTTTACATTTTAAGAATTTACAGACTGAGCAAGCACTGTGGCTGCTGTGTGCTGAAACCAATGTTTTCAGAAATACGTCTGTTTATCATAGAAATAGCATGTGGCTTGAAAAAGCTATGTAGTATTGTGTCTTCCTGTCACTACTACTGCCTACTACTATACTGCTCTTTGAGGCATACTGCTCTGGTCTTTCTACAGAGGGAAAAAAATGTGCCCATGGGGAATGAATTGCTGGATAAAACCACTGAGAGAAAAACCTTCCAGAGTATACTTTGCTTTGTTGAATGTCTCTTAGCTCTGGTTCTTGCTGAATTTCTAATGAGTCTTTTAAATTTGTGGATCACAGTTAAAGCCTGTAAAGTGAACATCACAGTCATATTAGTCCACCTAGATTTAACCTCTTATCTGATCACACTTGCAGCTTTTTCACCATCTCTGCATTCAAGATCGACCAGCCAATGCACCTATTGTTATAGAAAAACAGTCCGGCAAAAAAAAGGTGTTGTGAAGTTTACTCATATAATCTTTCCCCAGTGAAGTCTAAGCAGACCTCATAAGTTGTACTAATAACAATATTTTGTTCCACAATTCAGCCTAAGTAAAAATATTTCATTAAATAAAATAAGAATTTTCTGAAGGAATAAATCAGGAAAATTCTTAATACCATAATTTTCAGAAAACACATTGTATCACAGTTTTAGAATTAGATTAGACTTCTACTGTAAACTAAGAATTGTTTCTCCCAGAACAAAACAAAAAAAAAAAAAAAAAAAAAAAAAAACCAAGTACAAAATATTGTGCAAATGTCACATTCAGAGATTCAGAGAGAGAGCAGGAGTGTACCCCCTTTAGAGATGCCTACTTAAAATTAAGAGTGCTCATTTTTTATAATATCACTTGCAAAATGTCTACCTTTGAAATTCTTCATTATGGTATCTAGTTACAAAAACAACCATAGTCACTAGTTGCACATATTTATAATAATTTTTCAACAGCATGAAAATATGTGTTGTTAATGTGAACTTCATTAACTGGTGCAAAGTCAGACAAAACTGCTTACTAAAAATACTATAAAAATTAATTTGAAATTCACTTACCTGCTGTGAACTTGGAAAAGTTCAAAAAGTGGATTGTAGCAGCAAAAAAACCCTTGTCAATACAAAACTATCATCAGGCAGTTTACCTTCATTGAATCTCCTTTTGTGTCATAGATTCAGAGCAGTCTGATAGCATTACTAATCACCAGGGTGTGTCAGAGAAGAGTTGCCATGCTCTGGATGGTGTCCATTTTTTCTAATTCTGATGGTGTCCATTTGGTTTGTAATTCTGACATCCTGGTGGGGCTTCAGAAATTAAACATGATCATTTCATTTTAATTTCTGGTTTAGTTTAATTTTAAAAAAATATTTAGCGAATTCCAGCATCTTCCATGAATTTCCTGCTTACCTCTTGCTTTCAAACATATCTTGTGACTTTTAGTGAAGTCTCAAATATCATATAGAAGAAGGGACAGCAAATTAATCAAGTGGGGAGCAGTACTGAGAACACCTGCTGTTGTACTCACCTACATCTGTACAACATGTGGGAAGTTGAGATTGTGTCCAGATACCAGTTGCCTGAAAGCATGTAAGAGTTCTTGAAGGTTCTTTCTTATGTTTCTATGGGAACTGCTTTTAGTATCCTCATTTATAATCTCTCTAACTTTGCTCTTTGAGAAAGACTCAGTTAGTCCAGTTTAGCACTAGGTGTAACCTCTGTTCTGGAATTCTAAAAAGAAAAAAATGTTTCCTGACTCTTTCCTTTTTTTACTTTTACAAAAAAGACATCAGCCATCATGGTTTCATTGGCTCAATATATGCTGTAGTGCAGTTCCTGGGCTCAGTGACATGCTGTGCATACCCAAGATACGAAAGAGTGGGGGCGCATTCCATGGTTTTGCCAAGTAGCTGCCATGATAACATTGGAATAATTTTGTTTCACATGACAGTAACAAAATAAGAAAACATAGGGAAAGGGAAGGAAACTCTTCCGCCTGTCCACAGCTGCAAGCACTAATAATACTCAAAATAATCACAATAATGTGATGGCATTTGACAATGAAGCAAAGCAAAGTATCCTCAGATTTATCACAGTATCCCACAGCCTATGCCTAGGAAATCAACTCATTGATTGCTTAGAAAAAATGGCAGCAGATGACAAACGCATTGGCCTGGATTACATATTTAGATGTTTTGGATGGCACAGATTCCACAGTTTGTGAATTTGGAGAGAGAACACTAGATGTGAGCCCAAGATTGAAATTGCTCATAATCTCCTTATTCTGCAGAAATCATATGAAGGCAAGACTGAAAGCAGCCACTAAAATTTAGGATTATATATAAAAAATGCAATCATTCCTGTTTTGGAATTAAGATAAGAACATGTTACATCATATTAAAACCACTATTAAAAGATTTTGAAATGCCTTCAGAACAGTGTGGAAGAAGATAATTTTACTTTCATATAAAATAAGGAAGAATTTGTGAGTCAAAGCCAAGTTTCTTCATCTTAAAACCATTTTTAGGTTCAGTTACCCACACAGAAATATCTAATGAGTTTGAGACATCCTTGAAAATCCCATCCAACTCTTTTCTAAGAGGAGATAAGCCAGAGGAGTGTGGGTCTCCAAAATGCAGTCTAATAGAAGATATTATTTGTAATAGAGGCTAGAAGCTCTGTATAAGGCTTGTCTATTTTTCCAAGTATATTACCTGGCCTAATAAAAGATGCTAAAAATTTTGTGTAGAAACTTTGCCTTACATGCCTTTTGACTATCACAGTAGGAGCAATGTGACCATTAAGTGAACCAGCTCTTTCAGTTGATGTCTTATTTCTGGGAGATTATTTTTCCTAGGCTTCTGTGAGGCTCTGAAATACCCATGTGAGTTTCTTTCTCATTTTTGGACATCCTCTGAGTTTCTAATCATGATCAGTTTGTATTTAATTTACATAAAGATTCCAAAGAGGCATCTAATTTGTGAGACAGAGAAGTATTTTGCAGAGTCTGGATCTAGACAACAGATCCATGCTTCTCCCTGATGTCACAGTGAGTGAACAATAGTTGTGGTCATGTCCCTTCCTCTTTCTCTAACCAATTCTATTGCTCTCACTCTCAGTGTGGCTGAGAGCTACCCCCAAAGTCCAGGTACCACACAGCATATCTAGGTAGGACTAGAATGTCCTTTATAACTTTATGGTAGCTTTCTTTCTGAGGTTATTGTAAACGTAAACCATTCTTCCTGTAGCTTTGCTTTGCCAACTTCCTGGTCAACAGCCAGATGAGTGTGAGTTGGCAGAATTCCCAGCCAAGAAATCCAGTGGCATCCTGGCTGGGACCGGCAATAGAGTGGTCAGCAGGACCAGGGCAGGGATCGTCCCCTTGTACTCAGCACTGGTGAGGCCAAGCTTCAAGTTCTGCATTGAGTTTTGGGCCTTTCACTACACCGAGGACATTGAGCTGCTGGAGTGTGTCCAGAGAAGGGCAGTGGGGCTGGGGAAGGGTCTGGAGCACAAGTCCTGTGAGGAGTGGCTGAGGGAACTGGGAATATTTGGCCTGGAGAAACGGAGGCTCAGGGGTGACCTTATCACTCTACAACTGCCTGAAAAGAGGCTGGAGCCAGGTGGGGATTGGCCACTTCTCTCAGGCAACCAACGACAGGACAAGAGAAAATGGTCTCAAGTTGTGCCAGGGGAGGATTAATTTGAATGTTAGAAAAAATTCCTTCACTGAATAGGTGAAAGGCATTGGAATAGTCTGCTCAGGGAACTGATAGAATTACCATCCCTGGGAGCATTCAAAAGGTGTATGGATGTGGCACCTGGGGACATAGTTTAGTGGTGGATGTGGCAGTGCTGGGTTGGCAGTTGGATTTGATTATCTTAGAGTTCCTTTCCAACCTTAACAATTCTATGAATGAATGCTTAGTAGAGATTATTTTGAAGTTGCCAAAGAAGATTCTGTGCTTTTCTACTCACAACTCCTGCCAAGAGTCTTCTGCCATCAGCACAGGAAAGCTCTCAGAAATCCAGACATAGTTAGAAGTTGCTCCAGAATGCAAGAGACTCCATGTAACAGATGTCTGCCTCACTCCCCTAGTGTAATGGGGGATGTATAAAGAGCATCATTCTTAGCTGCAGCAAAGGGGAAACTGAGGCAGCAGAGGGAACTTGTTCAGAAAGACCTATGAAGGATCTATGGAGGAAGCTCACTTTGCTATTAGGGCTTTACCCAATGTACCTTACATTTATACAAGATTGAAGCAAGCTTACATTTTTATTCCCTCTGGAGATCGTGCGTTTCTCTGACCTGCTGTCATCCAGAAAGAACAGGGCTGACCAGAGCCAGACCAGAGATGGGAAAGCTTCACAGCCTGGTGTATAGAATCACAGAATCACAGAAGTTCTAGGTTGGAAGAGACCTTTAAGATCATCGAGTATTGTTGCGGTGTGTGATGGTCTTTCCTGCCCACTAATCCAGGTGTTCCAGCCTCACCTACCCACAACCCCCTCGTCCCCTTGCCAAGGCCTGTCTATCAAATTCCACATACCATCAAAGCCGTCGTGTGATTGGCACAAATTCAAAAGATGCTCCTCAACCCTGGGGTCATTGGCTTAGCCAAGCATCTTGTCCCCTGGGCCATGCCCCCCTCTTCACCTGGTTGGCAGCTTACCTGTCTCTCCCCACCCCCTGCCCTAGAGCTTAAAAGGAGACAGGCCACGAGGTTCTAGTATTCTGTTGGAGCAGTTCCTACAATTCAGAGCTCTGTGTCATCTTGGAATTAAACTCTGGATTTAAACCCTCCATGGAATCCACTTCTTTCTCTTCGTCTCGTCTAAGGACTCTTTTGAGATAACAGAGCTGGGTTCCTACAAGCCCGGGCATGTCTAGTGCCCAGCTGCCAGCCTGGAGTAGCTCTGTGGTACCAGAACCACAGCTGTTGCTCCCGGCCAAGAAGCAGTAGCCAGACAAGCCTGGGCACGTCCCATCTGCACACACTGGAATTTATTCATCTTTAGAGTATATAGCACAAGTTTCATCCTTCAAACCACTGCTGGCATCTCTCGTGCTTTCCCATGGAAGCCAAGAGAAGGCACAGCCTACATTGCTGACATTGGTCCTCAGAATACAGATACTCAGCACAGATGCTGACTGAAAATAAAGGAGCAGAGGAAAAAACCTCAAAGGACTACAGAAGACAGGTCTGGCACTCCATGTTTGCACTCCTCATATTTGGATTTGTCTGGGAGAGCCCTTCCCTAGCAGAAGTCCCCCAGAGATCTTCTCCATCCTGCCTCATTGCCTGCACATACCCTAGAAAAACATTACAGGCACTTCTCTCTCCTTCCTCCCTCTATCAGCGCCCCCATTTCCAGCACTCACACTGGAAAACAGGTGGGCCACAGCCTTTCCAGAGGCACTTTCTGTTTCCTTCATTGCCTGGCCACAATAAAGGTGGCTCAGAGACAAGAAGGATTTTGGAATGTTATTCTGCAGTATGCCAAATCATAAAGACTAAAAATCATCAAGACTCTGTCCAACAAAATGGACTTTTTGAAGGCCTGATTATTTAAGCCAGGTTTCAGTTTGCATTGCCCTGCTGGGACACCACACCTTCAGGTGTGTGTCTGAGTAAGCATGTGAGTGACAGAAACAGAGAGGAATATTTGTGGTGCTTTCTGTTGCATATTTAACTCTTGCAAACACATCTGTTCACTGTGTGCCCAGGAATTATTGCCAAACAGTATACAGCTTCCTTAAGAGCCTCTACTACATCTGCTTCTTTTTAGTCACACTATAACCCAACAGTTGTTTTCATCAACCATGTCTACTTCCCAAATTCTTGTGTCAGTCCCTCTTGCACCTTGAGGAATTTTGCTTCCATCTCATCAAAGCTCAAGGGGCTGCAGAAGCCTAAGACAGCAATCCAGAGCTCTTCACCCCTGAAACATTTTCTGATCTGTTTTTGCTTTGGGGAAAGGTTTTCTCCTGGGCAATAGAAAGGGAACAAAACTTGTGAGTTTCCTGATTCTTATTCAGAAACCACTGCTTGAGATGAGAAAGGCAAAGCACTACTTTTCTCTAGCTTTGTTCTGTCTGGCCATCCTACCCTCCACCTGTGGTTGAGACAACTGGGTAGCAGTCAGAGCTTGTTATTAATTTGGTAGATAGCTGAGGCAGTTTGCTTTCTAGCATTATCTCCAGCTCAGCTGAAATCTGTTATCTCCCTACTTATGATGCAAGTCAGTGGGAAAATTAACGGAAAATACTGAGAAATTTGTCAGTTCAAGCTAGCAATGCACACAAATGTCGGATCTGCCGCAGAGAGAAGGTAGGGCTCTGAGCTATTTTGTATTTCTGAATGTGCTCTTGCCACAGTGCTACATCTTCGTTTTCTTGGCAATTGTGTGATTGGCTGAGATATGGACTGAGGCATGTCAATACCATGACTGAGTAGGAATAGAGATGGTGGGATAAAGGGCACAAATGTTTTATGATCTGTTCTGTAGAATTTATCAGCAGCTGTTGTTGCTTGTGCTCTGGAAATGTTAATGATTGCATTCTTGATGATGAGTACTGCAGTCTTTTATCATTATTTCCTTAATAAGAGGAGCTACTTAGTGTTGGGCTTTTTTCTTCCTTTCATTTTATTACCTAAATCTCTAGTGTCCAGCTTAATTTTGTCCTGTGACAATCAAAATTTTGATTTATAAAAGTTTTTAATTATTTAAAGATGCTTCAAGCATGAAACCAATTAAAATTGACGTGAAAAGTTCAGAAAAAGAGCTTCAAAATTACTGGTTGTGTATACAATGCTTTAAAAAAAAAAAAAAAAAAAAGTAAAGAGAAAGTCAAATTCTGTAAATCTTGGAAGCCTCAGAAGTTAAATTAATCTGAAGTAACTATAGGTTTTTAAATGGAACAATGTGCAACAAGCCCAACAGTGGATATACACATTTGATTTATACACACATAAAAAGACACATTTTATGTCATTCTGAAAATTTCATTAATATTTAAAAATCTGGCTAGGGACTCAAAATTACCAGGTAGTAACTTTTCCTATATAAGTCGGGAAAAAAATCAATTTTTCTAAAGGGCTGTCCCATTCTTGTCTCTTTCTTAGCAATTGGTCCTGAAGGGGTAGTTCTTCCATCAGCACATTCTGCTTTCTGAGGGATGAAAATTATTTCCATCCGTTTTCAAGCAAAGTGCAGTTGGTCAAAGCATAGTAACAAGATTTCCAGTGCAAGACAAACTGAACTCCTTATGAGCTGGTATCTCAGAGAATTTAAAAAGAAAATTTTCAGCTCCATAATTGTCATTATTCTGATCACTTCCAGTTCATGTACTTAACACTCCAGTCTATCCTTATAGAGAAAAAAGGAACTCCTTATGGAAATCTTCCTCCCATGCTTACAATTTCCTGCAGCAAAATGCTTTGCTGCTAGAAAAATATGTCCTAGCTGGACCAAGGTTTCATTCTTGTCAAAATTATAAGTGGAATTTGAAAATGCATCTCTCATATGTCTTTTGGTTGCTTTACCGCTGCTTTTTTTTTTCACCTAGGGTCTCTCCCGAACTTTCTTTTCCTTACTCTTTCTGTGTTATCCTTCTTCAGGTAAAATCTCAAATCTTATAAGCCTGTCATGATTGAGTGGGACTAAATCTTGACTTTCAATTTTCAAGATAAAATTTCAGTTTAGCTAAATAAAATAATTTTTTTTTCTGAAAGTTTAGTGATAAAAATATAAAGTTGGTGGAAATGGAGGACAAAGATGGTTTCAGTCTCAGAATATTTCTCTCAGAAAAAAATGTATCAGACTATGTCCTACAAAATCATCAATTCCATGACATTTTCTACCACTTAGGAAAAACAATGGTTGTCTTATCACTTGTTTGTGAAGCTGTAGTAGGTGGTAGCTTTGCAGCTGGTCTGTGAAGACATGATGAGCAGTGAAACTAGTGGTGTCTTTATTTTTATCAAATTAAAAGTCTGTTTTAATTGGTCAATGATAAGCATGCATTTTGTTCTATGAGAAGTTGAGAGAGCTGCTATTTCTCTGATTCCAAAATTAGAAATATACAGTCTCCCACAATTTCATTAAATGCCTATAAAACTAGCACTAGATTTCATTCTTCATGAAAAATATATCTATGCATCAAGTTCATCTTTTGACACAAATTGTCTATCAGCATTTGCTCACACAGTTCATATCTATCTCTCAGCTGTAGCCAAGGCATAATTTGTGCTTAATTTACAGAAAAAAAATGATAACCATGTCACAGGCATTTCAGAGTGTTACACATTCAGAAGCATGTGTTAAGCAGGCGTCATTTGTAAAATATTTATTTGCTTTCTATTTCCCTTTAGATCTAATTGTAGAACAAGGTTTTGCAGCAGATGTAATACACGCGGCCAACAGGAGCAGCCATGTTACATAAGACAAAGGTTTCTTACGAAATTCAGTAGATTTTTTAGCAAGATGACAGCTGCTTTTTCTTGGCATTAGTGATCACAAATCCCTAAGAGAATACTTAGAAGGCTTTATGACAATCCTGGCCAAAAACATAATTGAATGAGATCCACATTCACATTCTGCAAAAACCAATTTGCTGAATACTTGTCATATTCCATAGTTAGCATTGCTGCTTTCTGAAAACGAGAACAGACATCTCTGTCAAATGTCTGCCAAGCCTGTGTCATAACTTTAACAATAACCAGCAAATCCACAGTAGAAATGTCTGGTTGAAGAAACCAGCCACCTGATCACCTGTGTGGCAACCACCATGTGAAATGCCCAATGTTTCCCTCCTTGTCTCCTCAGTGACCCAGTGGAAGGCCAGGACACACATCCCTTGCACTGGGATCTGCTACAAGGTGTGATGGCAGGTTTGCTCTGATGTTTCAGGATGTGTCCGCAGAGAAAAATTCCACTCCTAATCCAGAGTAATGACCCAGATTGCAAATATTAATGGGTACTCCAGCACCTGGACTGTGACTCTGAGGTTTCTGAAATTCAGCTCTGCTTATATTGCTTTCTTGACTTCCTCCAGTGATGGAACTCAGCTGCTGTCACCTGATGGGCTGTTGGGACTTGAGAGAACAGGACTGTGCCAGAGGCAGGTATTATTACTGTGCCAACCACCACAGCTTCTGCCATTCATTTCAATTCCATTACTTGAGTGCAGCAGAGCACTACAATGTTGGTGTCTTTGGACTTTGAGCATCAAAGAGAATTGATTTCTTTGGGGTTTGGTTTAGACTCATTCTAATAAAAGAGGAGTTTATCTCCTCTTTGTGGTTATCCTAGAAATTGAGCTGTGCTGGGGAGGAAGTGGGATTGGGCCCTGGGGCTGGAAGGAAGAACATCTTCTCTCATCCAGGTTTCTGCCAGGAGTATGGAAGCACAGCACAGTATCTATTCCCTCCTGGAACAGAATGTTCCTTGGATATAGCTACTCTTATGGTTGAGAGGGAACATCTCTTGCTGACTTGTAGATTCAGTGGTAGGAAAGGTAGACTTTAGCCTTTATGACCAAGATTAGGCTATGTTTGGTAAAAATATGAACAAAGCCAATATATACCCGTGGAATAATACCTGTTTAAATCTGAGCTATGTATATTTAAAAGGAATATATATTCTAGATGAATGTTATTCTGAGTCTGTCTCAAAATATATCAGCTTTCCTTACAGGATCCCTAAATGCTTTCAGGAGGCTCATCAGTGATAATTTGCCAAATCCTGATGCATTGAACCCAACTAGCAAATTGAATTCTACAAGACCCTCAAATACAGGTATATGCATGTGGAATAATCCTTAACCTAATGAGCAATGATCCTTTCAAAGCATAGGCTTTAGTTTTTCTGACAGAGTGAGTCCCTTGACAATATTAGAATGTAAAAGGAGGGTTGAGAAATATTTATATGCTGGGGAGGGGTTAGCCCCTGCTGAGCTTACAACTGACAATTACATGTTAACAAAATGTGGACAATTCAATTTTTTTTCTATCCACTCCTTTGCAAAAGAATAACAAATATTCAAATGGTAGTGCTTAAATATCCCCTTTATTTATGGATTATTGAGTTCTCAAAACATATTTTTGCTGTAGCATGCTGCAGATCTCTGAGAGAGAGAAGTGACGTAGTGTGCAGTAGAAAAGCCTTACTGAACATAAAAGAAATAGATGCTGGATTCCAGAATGTAAGGAGAGGAAACGCAGCCTTGCATTTTTCCTTATATCCTAGGGTTTTCTGCCATTAGATGAATTCTCCCATGAATCCATTGCCCCCCGCCCTCATTATTTGGTTTTTTTAAACGGGGTTTCTCTTTTGGGTTGTTTCTTCAGTTTTTTTCATTATCTGGAAAAAGGCACACTTTTTGTTCAGCATCTATGAAGTTAGACCATGACAGTGACCATGAAAAATTCCCTTGGGAGCAACTGCTGCAGAAGTAGCAATGGTTTCTCGTCTTTCTGAAGGTGAAATCTTGTAGCAATTTTCCTACCTGTTCCTGTCGAGTGTAGCCAAAAGATGGCAGCATTTTACTCAGCATCGGGGTGTAGCCTTGGGATTAATCACAGGCTGCGACTCAACACCCTTCCTGAGAATAAGCAAAAAACCCCTTCTAATATAGAAGACAGAATTTCATTTTAATCCTTGCTGAATATTAACCATACCAAAATGTGCTTATAGTGTAAGTAAGAATAATTGCTATTGTATTTTTTCAGTAGTTTAACTTAAAAACTGTAGAACTATTATTTGAAGAGATTAGAATCAGATTTATTTTCTGCATCCTTTTGTGTCTCCCATCAACTCACAGCTGTAGTCAATCCTGAAATTCAATCTGATAATTTTTGACATGTGAAAGGAGAGATGTGGAAAATTTTGATAACTCCATAGGAGTTTTCTCTGCAGTGAAACCTATACAGATTTTTGTTTGTTTAATAATCACTTAAAGCAAACTTTCCATTCCCATGACATGCAGATCAGCATTATTTCAGTCACAGAAATGTAGAAAGTGAGGCTAATTGTTGGAACCCTGGATACTGAGAATTTTAAACTTTCTGTGCTTAAAGGCACACAAGAGAACACTGCAATTGACCTGAGGCTGTGGAGAAGGCTTCCAAAATTGATTAATAGCACTGGGATTAGGGGTGCATAGTTGGTTAGAAGTGTGTAATATCACAAGGTGAAAAACTTGAAGTTTGGGGTTTTAGAATATAGAAATAAATATAAAGCAAGATGGAAGTTTTAGGGTGAAGGCAATTTGTTCTTCTTTACCTTCCTTTTTCATGGGTTTGGGTGGTATTTTGTAATTGGACAGAGAAGTCCACATTGTGGACTTCCAAAGATCAGTTATTGGGTTAAAAGGGAAAATAACCTAAGTGTCCTTTCTTAATTAGATAGTTTAGTCTTAAAAGACCTTATAACAAGAGATAGTTAGCCATTTTGTGCCTTGCTAATGAAAGGCTGCAGAACTCATGGTTGTGAGGCTCTTTCACTGATAAGAAATAATAAACACCTGAGTCCGAACATGAACTACCGTCTCAAGTGCCTTCAATCCCAGCCTTGAGAATCCACAGCCAATAGAGTTATCCAGCTGCTTAACAGGTGCCCTCTTGGCATCTTTTACTTGGATATCTGCATAATTTTTTCCAAATGCCACAAAGCATTCCTGAAGGTGTGAAACACATTTGAAACCCCAGCCTGAAGTGACCCATGATGTACTAGAACTTTCTGTACACAATTGCCTTTGATTCTGGACCACATTATAAAGGGAGCTCAAACCCTTGCAACTAGCTTTCCAAACAGGTAGCTTAGCTGACACTATAAAACACATCAGGTTGTTTATATCTTAATTAGTAAAAAAAGTAATAATAAAGTCTTCTCTTTACCCTCAATGTTTTTTTCACCCCCAAGTTTATCAACACTAATGGTTTTGCTAAAGTCCTTGCAGTTACTTTCCAGATGACATCTTGCAATCTCGTGTAGCTAGACCAGCTAATCAATGCCTGGAACAATACATGCATTTCATTAGTGTACTTAGATTTAAGGGTATTAGTGTGCAGTAGCTTGTCTAGCTTTGTCTTAAAGCCTTTCAGAGCTGCTTGGCTAATTCAGATGAAGAAAACATTCTTCTCAGGTCTGCTGTCTCTTTGCCTTGAGACTCCTGGATACTGATTGACATTTTGAGAGTAATTAAGAGGCTGAAATTTTAATTTGTAAATGCAGCCCTGGTGTTGTGTGCTGAATATTTCATCTGTGATGCTGGTAGATGTCTGCACTTGTTGATATTGGATCAATACAGCAGCGCACATGCCTGCACTTGCAGCAATGGCACTCGGATGAAAACTGTTCAAGCAGTCTGGCACTCATAGATTACACATTACCATCACTACAGAGTCCCCACAGGGACTGTGGGCAACAGGCTGTCACCAGCACCATGCAGTAAATCTTTTTGTTTGCTAGTTTTCATCATCTTTTAAGACTAGGGAAAAAGTGCTTTCAGCTTAAAACAAATGGCAGGCTGTTTTGCACTGGAGAAAAAAATTGTTGCTTGGGAATGTAAAGATCTTCAGCTGATCCAGACAGAATGTGAGAGACCAGCCAAAATTGCTTCTACTAACAAGCAATGGGTTTCAAAATTTTCAAGATTCTTTTTTTAAGATGCTACAAAAATAGGCCACTCTATTGAAAAGGTTCTTCTTACTTTATTGATGACAGAATTTTATTAAATATAATCACTATGTGAAAGAGGCTCCTCAAGCCCTATAATCTGTAAAACCTGTTCAAGTTTACATGATCATTATATCTTGGCTATAGAGGAACTGACAATAATCAAGGCAGAGGGGACCAATGGTGTGAACAATCATTATCCTGAGGAGCAGAAGAAATTAAGGGGTCCTGTAAGTCCTCATCCCTTACCTGTGACCTAGCCAAGATGATATAATCAACTGCTTTTTAATCCTTGAGGGGTATGACTTCAACCCCATTTTTCTTTGAGACAAAGGAGAATAATATCACTCATCCACAGAGCTCTGGCCCTGTGAGGTTAAGCAGTCAAACCCTGGGCTGCTGAGGGGATGCTGGGGAAAACAAGCAAGGTTATGAGTTCCAAAAAGGGTTAATAAATCAAACTCAAGCAAGGAGATGTTAGAAAGTTTTCCATGCCATCCAGTGCTTTTAATTTGGTTATTTTTAACCGTCAAAGTAAATCTGAGAGTAGCTGTGACTGTTAGTGACACTGAAATAACAGTCTCAGTGGAAATAAAATCTTGGCACATGGAATGAGTCAATCCACTTGAACATAATTCTCAACACAGAAAATATTGTCTAGAGATTTATTTATGGGCAGTGAGCATAAAGAGTCTGTCCATTTGGCCAGCCAGAGCCTCCAGTGGGAATGGAAGTGAAGCTGAATATTAGGGTCCTCAGATCTCCAGCCACAAACAGAGGCTTTCTTTACAGAAAGAAAGTGAACATCTGGATGCCCCTCTTTCTGCAAAGCAAAAGAAACATATTATTCTTTCTGCAGACTGGAGAAATGTTCTTCTTCAGTGTGGTTTTTCATCTGTTTGCAACCTAATCCCACACTTTCCTGAATATGAATCACACCAGAATTAATGGAGAACACATACACACTTGATGTAATTTGACCCAAGGTTTCCACAAACATAATTATTAGGAGTCTTCCTCTGGGATCCATTGGCGTGGCCGCAACCTGAGAAGGTAAAAAATTGAAAATAAAATTATTCTGAAACATTTTTCTCTGTCACAGTCTTGTGCTCCTATGTGTATATATATATTTACTGAGTTCTATCATTTTGATTTGGCATAAGTCCTAAAAAATGCCACATATGAAAAAATCCTTGGTATGTTTAGCTGCAATTCCAAGCCTGACACCAAAGCAACTGGACAAAATAATGAAGGAACTAACTTCTTCTTTCCAAGATTTCATGTCACTCAGGTGTTGATTTAAGAACCTGATTTTCTTCCATCTGGAAAAATAAACTAGGTTGATGCACTTTTTCTCATTCCCAAAGTTTTATAGTGTATGTTTCAATGGGTTATTTTGTGACGAGCACTTCAATTTTACAAATTTCTCAGAACTACTGGAGAAAACTGACAGCTTTGAACATTCATGAAAGTCAGTAGATTTAATCCAAGATTTTCAATGCTTACATAGTTTGTTCCTCATTTGCAGTCTATTGCACCTAGAGTGTATTCCCCACTGGAACATAAAGCAAGCCACCTTATATTTGTGTGAAATATGAGTGCAGGGTGCCATAGGCATTGCAAAATTTCACTGTTGGTTCTTATTTCTCCATTACTTCACCTCTAAGTTTATTAGACTACCAAAGAAAGAGGTGTTACAATTTCACCTCAAAGTTCTAGTGACTTCATTAGCAGCCTGAATATCCATCAAGGACAAGATTTCCAAAATTTCCATTTATCATGAAGAATAATAGCTGGTTTCTCTTGGTCTTCTCAAGAGGACTGTCAGAAGAACATCTGCAATTTCTAATAAAAAGTGAAAGAGTACTGCTCCAGTTAAGTTGAGAAACAAAAGCTAGTAAAAACCTACTACAGATTGCTAAATTTCATCTGATTAGCAAGAGATTACATTTTCTTTTGCTGTCTCTCTCCATTTAGCTTTCCTCACAGTATTTGCATTAGCATTAGCTAAAATGGGCACTTAACCAAATTACATGGTTTCAGTCATACATTTCTACTAAGATGAACTTTCTATAAGTTAGTCAGATGTACTCTCGATGATTTTGTGTGACTCCAGCTTCTAATTAAAAGTGGTGGTGGCCAGCAGAGCAGGGTGAGATCACGTCTCCCGGAACGATCAATATTCTCCTCCAGAAGCACTTTGTCCCTCCAAGCCTCTGCTGGAGTCATTGCCACCACTTCCATTGAACTGGATTGGGCAATCCAGTATGCTTTAAGAAAACAAAGTTTACATCCAAAGAAAGGCTTGACAGGACTGAGGCTGCAACATCCAAATGCGTGAATCTGAGGCCTTCACTCCATATCCACCAAAACCATAAGGTTTCCAAACTTTTGTTTGATGGGGTTTCTCAAGCCCTCTCGGGCTCTGTTTCTGCATGCATCCAGAGCAGTGCCTGTCAAGCAGTGAGTGGCTCACACTGGCCAGTGTCTCAGAAGATTGCAGTCCCTGCACACAGTGCAGAGATAGTGGGCAGAGATACTGAGCTGCTCATGGCACCAGCTGCACTGTCACAGCCTGGTTAGCACCACTGGGCCCTCATCACTCCTCCCTGCAATGGAGACATTCACATGGAAGTCCCTGTTGCCTCAGTACAAGATAGTTGCTCTCACCTGAACAAATTCAGCTGGAGGAGCCTTCATCCAGGCTGGACCTGTACTTGGATTCCTGGATTCATCCTTGAGGAATCTTTTTCCATTTATGTTGAAGGGAGCACCATTTAAAACAAAAGCAGAATCTCAAAGCCCTCCTCCATGAAATGTGCACTCTTCAAAGCACTTTCTCTGCACATGTCCTGCTCCTTGTATTCCCTCTACACTGAGGCAGAGTTCCAGTGAGAAGGTGGAGGTGCATGGTGTGGTAGTTGTTGCCACTTTCCTTGGCAGTAGAGGCGTTAAGTTGAGAAACAAAAGCTAGTAAAACCTACTACAGATTGCTAAATTTCATCTGATTAGCAAGAGATTACATTTTCTTTTGCTGTCTCTCTCCATTTAGCTTTCCTCACAGTATTTGCATTAGCATTAGCTAAAATGGGCACTTAACCAAATTACATGGTTTCAGTCATACATTTCTACTAAGATGAACTTTCTATAAGTTAGTCAGATGTACTCTCGATGATTTTGTGTGACTCCAGCTTCTAATTAAAAGTGGTGGTGGCCAGCAGAGCAGGGTGAGATCACGTCTCCCGGAACGATCAATATTCTCCTCCAGAAGCACTTTGTCCCTCCAAGCCTCTGCTGGAGTCATTGCCACCACTTCCATTGAACTGGATTGGGCAATCCAGTATGCTTTAAGAAAACAAAGTTTACATCCAAAGAAAGGCTTGACAGGACTGAGGCTGCAACATCCAAATGCGTGAATCTGAGGCCTTCACTCCATATCCACCAAAACCATAAGGTTTCCAAACTTTTGTTTGATGGGGTTTCTCAAGCCCTCTCGGGCTCTGTTTCTGCATGCATCCAGAGCAGTGCCTGTCAAGCAGTGAGTGGCTCACACTGGCCAGTGTCTCAGAAGATTGCAGTCCCTGCACACAGTGCAGAGATAGTGGGCAGAGATACTGAGCTGCTCATGGCACCAGCTGCACTGTCACAGCCTGGTTAGCACCACTGGGCCCTCATCACTCCTCCCTGCAATGGAGACATTCACATGGAAGTCCCTGTTGCCTCAGTACAAGATAGTTGCTCTCACCTGAACAAATTCAGCTGGAGGAGCCTTCATCCAGGCTGGACCTGTACTTGGATTCCTGGATTCATCCTTGAGGAATCTTTTCCATTTATGTTGAAGGGAGCACCATTTAAAACAAAAGCAGAATCTCAAAGCCCTCCTCCATGAAATGTGCACTCTTCAAGCACTTTCTCTGCACATGTCCTGCTCCTTGTATTCCCTCTACACTGAGGCAGAGTTCCAGTGAGAAGGTGGAGGTGCATGGTGTGGTAGTTGTTGCCACTTTCCTTGGCAGTAGAGGGCTCAACTTCAGTGCTGAACTGGAGCTTTTTACACCTTCCCTGTGATTCCTTTTTTTGATGAATAAATACCATCAAATGAGGTCATGCCAGAAGCAGCTGAAAAATGTTCCTAGATCTGTATTTCCCCTTTTTCTTGCATGAGCTGTAGCTGCTGAGTCTGCCAGAGGCACACACTGGCCTGCTTGCACGTCATTTCATGCCCTGCTGGCAATGTCACCTATTTGGCAGCATCCTGCCACCATGAAAAAGCAGGTAATGCCAGCTGCTCTCCTGAATGCTTGGTGCTCACTCCATGGCACAGCACAGAAACATGTGCTGCTGCTCACAAACCTCCACATCTCTGGCATCACATGGGCATTCAGAATATGGATAACTCATGGAAAACGGGACAAAGAGAAATGGAATACCAACACTTTCTCTTCTCTGAATTTGAAAAGAAAATTTTAGACACTCCTCAGTTCCTACAAATGACAGCAATGCATGCAGGAGGTTTGTGTTTGTGTTCCATTTAACATCAGGGGTGTGCTTTTGGAGGAATTATCCCAACTGTCACTACTTAAGTGTGCTTCAGTTTACATTTTAGTGGGAACTCTCTTGCCGATGACTAGCATATCTAACATGCCTAGACCTCAATAGCCCCCCAAAATGCAAATGGTGCATACATGAGATACTCAAATCCAGCTGGTTCACTCTACAGGAATCTTTTCATTGCCCTCACTGACACAAAGCCAAAGCTGGCTGCTCCCAGCCCTGACTGGACACCTCAAGTGTCTTCAGCCACATCAGTGCTCAACCTTTCCCACCATGCAGCTCTGTCCCTTTCTGGGCGTGAAAAAGGTACTGGGCAGTGACTTCACACCTGGGTTCTGCTGGAGCTAACCCTGCATAAGAAACATTTATAACCTTTAAAAATAAAATAAAAATAAATGTCACAAATGCCTTCATGCTGAAAAATTGGAAAGTTCTCAAATCAAGAAAATGCTCTATATGAAAACAATCTTTGTAGGAGCCGGTCATCTGATGCACACTGCTCTTTAGCAGCCAAAGTTTTGCCCATAAAATAAGTTTGGGGATTTTTCAAGATGAAACAGAGAAGACAAACTTTAGGAACCCAGTATGGTCTGTACATTTCCAGTTTATCTTAATCTAAACAGCAAATCTCATAGCTACTTGTTGAAATAATATATGCTAAAATTATATATTTCCTGAAAACCAGTAAAAAATGCATTTTTGAAAATCTGATAGACTGTAGACATTTTTTCTCTTCTTTGTCAGAGCCAAAAGAATGTGTTGTTTCAGGGTTTTTTTAGCCAATGCAATACAATACTATTGTTAATTTCTTCTGTCTAAAACAAGCCACCCGTAATTGAGTCATAAAATTTTCCCACTAAACTGTGGGAAACCATTTAGAACATAAGATGATAAATAATGCTGCAGAGACAAAGAAAATCAATTACCAGGGCCAGAACCATCTGAAAATACTGTTCTGGAATGACTCAACAACCTAATAGATTCCATTTCTGCTTTCCTTAGAAAACCTATTATTTCAGCTTCTCTCATAATGTGGTATAACTCAATCTTCAAATTGTTTGTTTTGACCCTTTCAAAAGGCTGAATAGACTTTAGGACTAGGCATCTGTGCATTTGGTCATATGCCAGCTTTCCTCATTTGCATAAATATTTCATATTCCCATAATATCTACTCCACAGAAGCAGTTTAACAGAGGAATTGTATCCTTCCTCAGCCTTTTCTTACTAGACTATACAAACTATGGATATCTATCCCTTCAGTGGAGTTTATTCTGAACTGTGGAACCTAAGAGCAGCATGGATGCATTCATGGGTTGCTGTGCCTGACCTAATGCGTCTCTCAGCTGGCACTATCACCCTTGTTAGATTAATTTCTGCTGTCTTCTTTTGACATAACACCTTCCCAAGAGTTTTGAAGTTCTCATCATAAGCAACTTGCAGTATCAGCACGATAAGCTTTGATATCTCACTTCCGCTCACCTTCCTGGCACCACCTGGGGGTGGAATATGGATGGGAATCAGAATGGAATGACATGAAACTGATATCTGAAGTGAGACCAGAGGAGCATGCAGAGCTTCTGAAGCTCTGTGAACTCTCATCTCCTGTGATAAACATGTGAACACACATATTCTGTTCAAAAGGGCTGAACAGATGGCTTTTTTAACATTTATCTCTGTCAATATGAACTTAATTCTTCAAACGTGCAATAAAAATGTGTCTGCACTGTAAAACACAGAAAAATTTACCAGGATCATGTAAATAAGAGCAATGATAACAGATGCATAAATAAACAGGATATCATGGCACTCAATTTTCATTTGGCAGCTATCTCAAAAGCTGTTCCTGTGGGAAAGTTATCACACATAACAAGTCTTTACTAACCCATATAAATAAATTTGTCTGGTTCCTAATTGCCTTGTTACTGATCTAAGTTGGAAAACTGCCATCTCGGAGAGAAGGCTTGGGCTCTCAGCACTATAACAAAGTTTCTGGCTTTGCACTGAGGTGTGTGGTGGCTGCTGAAGTCAGAATCCATCCATACACAGATCAGCAGAAGGGGTTTGATGCCTGAAATTCACAGCAAGTCCCCTTCTGATTGTCAGATGTTTTCACCAAAAAAACCCAGTTTTCTGTACCATGTCTTGAATGGTGGTGAATTCTCTCAGATGAATACATACACATGAAATTGAGTGTATTTTTTTTCAGTTAGCTGTCTCTGTTTAGAGTATTAGGTAACTTTCTTCAAGACAATTCATGCAAATTGGTGTTGCAAATGCGACACCAAAAGATTTAGCTGCAGTAAACATGCCAGCAGTATCAAATAGTCATATCAGTAATGTGAGAGCAGTGTAGAAAAGTGAGAAAAAGCAATAAATACAGAAAAATTGTCATGACTTCTTTGTGCTTGTACCATTGTACTCTTGTGGCCAGAATTTTAAGGTTTTGTATTTTTCCCAACAGTAAGCATTATAGGATAGAGTCTGTAGGTATGACCTTATGTGAAATGAGAAACTGAAATATTCAGGCTTTTGTTTCCTTGGGAAAGGAGGGAAAGGAACAGAGAAACATCTGTGTTTCCTTGGTGAGAAGGCATAAGGGATGCATGGAACTGCAGCTTATGGGCTATAATAGGACCAGATACACTTGAGCATATAGGAAATAGTGGCTGGAGAAGAGACTGCTTGAAATTCATTTAAGAGAATTATGAGGGCCTGGAGCCAGAAAAGAGAGAGAAGTTCGTATTCTATCTCTTGTTATCTAACAATATCAGTATATTGATCTGGCTTTGAAAAACAAAGCCAGGACCTCAGCTGAGAAAGGCTGCAGAGTTTGACACAAACACGCATCAGTCATTATTCAGGATCCTACATTAAGGACACAACCCCAGTTCAGAGAAGTTGTGTGAGCCTGGAGCTTTGGGTAGCCTTATTATAGAAATAAATTTGGGAAGCCACTTGGAGCTCTGTCTCATGAGATTGCCTTGGCAGAGCCTTGTACAAATATGCAGGAAGCCACAAAATGTGAAGTGGTGAAAAAGAGAAAACACACACTTTCAGCAAATAATAATTCATAACAAAATCAGGAATAATTTTAAAATATTTTACTGATTTTAATAATTTCTTGTCTTCTTTCCTTTTCACTAAATTTTTCACTATTTTGCTCTTGTTTTCTCTCCAGTTCTCTCTTCACAGAATGGGCTTATTGGAAAGATTCATTAAGGCATTAAAAGCTAGTGGATACTTGTATTTTTTCATTTGTTAGAGCAAAGTCAGTATATGAAATCTTATGAAAGCTAAGATCAGTAATTGCTGTCATCTGTTACAGAGAACTTCTTGCAAGGTTTTCCTTTCTAAATTAAGAGGAGTGCACAGAAGAAAGAGTGCAAGTCAAAAAATATAGAGACAATTCCAGGAATGTAAAATAGAAAATAAAAGCTTACCAAACATTCTTAAATTCACAAGATGCTCTTTGTCAAGCATCAAAATGTCGCCGTTTGTAATTCATCTGGATGCTTATGCCCTAAGGGATCTATGTTCAGCTGAAATAAAGAAAAACAGATGCTAACTCAAATATAAACACTGGCATGAAGAGCACATGTTCTAAAAGCTAATTCTATCCTTTGCTTCTCCTTTGGGTGCTGTAGCTGGGATCACAAAGGGCTCAGATGGAACATAAGTATATTGAGTATTTATGCTCAGCTTGTCCTGCAGTGTTCCCTTCTCTGGCTACATTGCTTGCAGCGCTTAAAAACTATCCCTTTGACTTGGAACTTTAGGGTTAGCATGATAATCTACATGAGAGCACCCAGATAAGGTGACACACCTCACCTGAGGAAAACTTTTATGGGGAAGTCTAAGAAAATGTCTTACAGGTAATCCTGCCAAGCTCAGCAAAGTATCCTGAGAAACTGGTTTGTGCAGAGACACGTGCCCAGCTGGCTGAGGAGAGCTGCATCATGGCACTGGGGCTGGCTGAAGTTTAGTTGCTGCCCAATTATGCTTTGTAATTTGTAGTGTTGTGAGTCACACACACAGAGGATAGATGCTGCATCCAAAGCTGTGGCAGCTGTTAGAAACAAAGCCTGGGATGAATTTCTTTAGGTCTGTCACCCACTATGATAAATTCAGGCAGCTGAACCTGCACACATTCCCTTGCAAA
Organism: Emberiza elegans; assembly: GCA_024865655.1. Taxonomy (NCBI): domain Eukaryota; kingdom Metazoa; phylum Chordata; class Aves; order Passeriformes; family Fringillidae; genus Emberiza; species Emberiza elegans. The sequence continues at coordinate 58,564,975 of JALJVW010003023.1, read as the reverse complement.
TGACAGCTGACATTTCCTAACACTATTACATGGAGAAATCGTGACAGATGGACAATCTTGTCAGGAGCAGCATTTGCTCATTTGCTTTCTGTGCTACAGTGCTGAAATTCAAGATAACTTGAAAAAAATAGCTGTATTGAAAATGTGCAAGTTGCAAATCTGAACACTTCAGAAGTTTCTAGTGTCCTTATGGCCCTTTCCACATACGAACCACTATAAATCTTTAATTATATGCTCACACACTGTTTTGCACTGAACCTTGTGTTGGGCAGTAGCTGGATATTCAGTGTTTCTCTTTCTGTCATTCAGAGGGACCTAGTTTAACACATTTCACCCAAACTGAACACAGAAAATTGTACTTGATGAACCTGTGATGTTCCTGCCATTATCACTGAGAGTGACAGAGAATGACATAAGTCTTAACCTTGTTTCAATGATTCTTTTCTTTATTTAAGTATTCCTTATTTAAAATGAGGAAATGAGCTACAGGCAGAGAGTGGTCAAAGTTGGCAAGTGTCCATCCAGCTGTAAGAGTCCAACTTGAGATTGATCTTGTCTTGTAATATTTTATTATCAAGCACAGTCCACCCTTTCACCCCTCTCTGGTGAAAGGTATTGCTGGTACAGTTAATGTGTCCTATCTCCTCTGCTGTGGTTCCCAGGACACTTCAATTATTCATTGTGGGACTGGCTTAATGTATTATCTTGTACCAATTAATGTCAGTAGCTTGTCAATAGCAGTTGGAAGTTGCCACTTCTGTAATTCATTTAAGAGTCTTCCTAACAGAGCTTTGCACAAGGTCTGCATCCCCTCCCTCCTCAGAAGCTGATGTCTTAATGGCATCTTCTATGAAGGGCTAAGAAATAAATGTGGACTGACTTTTCATGACTGTCGCCCTCCAGAATGGATGCAAGGAAATGCTAACATGGTAAAATTCATTGCCACTGCCTGTGCCAGATCTGCTACAGACGTGTAATCCCACTTTGTCAGAGTCTTGTTTTGAAAGTACAAAATGTTTTCAAAGGGTGCTTTGCCACACACTCACAATTAGTCTTAAATGAAATTTAGAATTTCTGGTTTGGAAATTCTTACAATGAAAATTAAATATAATCTGAAAATCAGCCAACATTTTAAACTTAAATGGCTAAAAATTTTCCCTTACCCACATCCAGTAGGATACTCTCATGAAGGAAAACATAGTGAGCATTGTGAAGCACAGCTTCTTCTGAAGATGGAATTCTTCATTTTACATTCCTACAGAGCATGCTGCCTGAGCTACTAACACTTTCTGTGCTGCAGAACTGAGCCTGCCCAGAAGCCAGCCTTCTGAGCACAGCTTCTTAAAGGATCTATGGTTTCTGTTTTACTCAAACTCAAGCACTGGGAGGTGGAGTAGTACATAGTATTATATTTCAACTTTCCTGCTAGAAGCCTGAAGCATTCCACAATGAAACTTTAGCCCTACTATAATCTTTTCAACTCAGCATTTTCTACCAATTCATTTCAAAGGAAATTACTCTCCCATTATTATTATTTATTGTCTTTCATTTGTGTGTTTCTCTCATGTTTTTTCCTTGTAAGAAAATCTAGTATGGTATCCTTTCTCAATCCCCCAAGAAACTCCAGTATCTTCTGAGTACACCTGCTTTTCCCATTCCTTTTTTCCCTGTTTTTGCCTAGTAAACCCTGTGAGCCTTTGAATGAATTAAATTACATATGTGAAGGTTTTGTTCTTTTCTTGTGGTTTCTGGCATAAAGAGTACTGTATACTTTAATTTAAAAGAACTCATACTCAGTGTTTCCAGGTGGTTTTTTTTTGACTATTCAACTGCTGCTTGAGGAGGAAAGTCAGACAAGAAATCAGGGGCAGCTTGACAGTGGTTGAGCATGAGCCATTGTGTGCCCAGCTGGCCCCAAAAGCCAATGGCATCCTGGCCTGTACCAGCCATAGTGCGGCCAGCAGGACCAGGACAGGGGCACTGATGCCCCTGTACTCGGCACTGGTGAGACCTCCCTCAAATCCTGTGCTCAGTTCTGGACATCTCATGACAAGAAAGACACTGAGGTGCTGGAGTGTGTTCAGAGAAGGGCAGTGGAGCTGGTGAAGAGTCTGGAGCACAAGTCTTATGCGGAGCTGCTGAGAGATCCACAGGGTTTTCTGCAGGTTTTAAAGAGATGTTGACCTTTAAGAACTTAAAACTTGTTTGGAGTTGTAGAGTATGAGAGTTGGTAATTGTGTTGAGCTCATCTTAAATTCATCCCCATGTACTTGCAAAACACTGGTACAATCTTTAATTCATATTTCTCTTTCATCCTCTGTGACTGGCACAAATTTCAGACTTTGGTTTGCAAAGTGCTGCAAACTGGGAATCTTGCTGTGGTTTTTATCGAATTAGCATCCTGCTTTGAACTATTAAATTCATACTCCACACTTCAGTGTCTCATTCAGAGAGATTTTCACAGTATTTAATTTGGCAAATACTTGGAGATTTAAAAGAGAGAGCCCTAACTTTCATCAATAATTGTGAAAACCCCTACCTTTTCCTGTCCAGAAGGCAGCACTCTGGAGCTGTCTTTGCAGGTATTTTTACAACTTCTAACAATAGACTGCGTGGATACAATCCCATAGGAGCATTCTCTAAAACTGCCACTTAGAATGGACTATGCTTAAATTGAGTAAGTTTGATATTTAAAAAGCTTAAGGACTCTAGGAGGGTCAATGGCACCCCAGCATCCATTTTGCCCTGATTGTATCCACAGAATAGGACTTCTTGCCATGTGAACAATGGCCACTTTATTTTCTTCTTTGCTGTTTTAGCACCATGGAATAGTATTAGCAGTTGTGCACCTTTTTTTTTCCCCCTTTGAGTGCAAACAAGAGATTTAGATGAATTCCTGAAGTCTGTGGGGCATGACTTCAGCCTAGTGTGCTAGAAGAAAATTCAAGAAACAGCTAGAAAGTGGCCATTTTATTTTTCATCATGTAGCATTGATTGGGGGAAAACATTTTAGAATTATGCCAGTAAACATAAAGGGAAAAGGCAGAAATATTACCAAGAAATCTTCAATATTAGAAAGAAAAATTTCTATCCATTTGCTAGGGAAATAAAGCCTCAATATGACTTGTCAGGATCACTGTCCATGAAGGCAGAAGGTGTATCATGGAGAAATGAAACAGAGGTACAAAAGGTATATTGACAAGCTGGACAAGAAGGTGAGAATTGGGGTGTCATACCAGACCCAGTGAGAGAACTGGGCATATACAGAGGTTAAATGGAGAGCAAGAAAAGCTGGAACTGCAAAAAGGGGAGAAGAGGTGAGGAATAACAGTGGAGAGGGGCTGAAGAGAAGACATCAGGAAGAACAGGAACTGACTGAGACAACAATGTAGACAAGGAAACAAAAGAAGTTGAGATACCTTCTGAAGGTGTGGGTGAAAAGAAGAAAGAATAAAAGAAGAAAATGTGTATGTGAGACAGAGGGGGCAGGCAGAAAGGGCATGAGAAGTGATAGGGCACCTGAAAAAGAACTGACTACAAGAGAACACAAGAGCTGGAAGGAGTAGAGGAGAGGAGCTAGAGGAAATAAGACTGGAGCTGGATGGATAAGAAGAGCAGCATGGCCAGGGGAAGAGAAGGGCATGGTGGAAAGGAAATCAGCAGAGGAATACCTGGATAACAGCACACCATCAGGTAAAATCTAGAGCTGGGCTGTGGCTAGAGCATGTCCTGTCTCCTGTCTGTTGAGTGCATATGGATTGCCTTCAATGAAAGCCAAGATGTGATAGACAAATCAGGGCAAAACCACATCCAACAGGAGGCTACACCTTAGGTGGGTGATCTCCTGGATCCAGGCAATTGGAAGTATTCCAACATCCATGATTTAAATGCAGCCTCTCTATGTTCAAATGGCCAAAGTCCCTGTTGTCAATCTGAAGGCTCAAAACTGTGCTGCTGTCACAGGTGAGTAGAAAAACTTAGTAGAAAGAGGTAAAATACACTGATTGTTTTCTGAGAACATGATTGTTATGGCAGTCAAATATCTTCATGTAACTTTACAACAAAATGAATGCTTCTCATTGAAACTCATGGAAACTCATTTTGAGTCCCTTATATTGGGAATAAAATCTTAAAAATTTAGTATGGTAAATGTTCATATCATAATTATGGAAAGTGTTTAGTGCATTCATGGTGATGAGGTTTCACAGTGCTCAGTTCAGCCTGATCTAAAGGGCTGACATTTTTCAATGCAATTTTCATTAAGTTTGTTTTTAAACACAGAATTCAGCTCCACCTCAGTACATCAGTTCAGAAGAACAAAGGCATAAGTTCACAGCACCCAAATTGTATTGTTACACTGTTGGTCTCTGCTGTCTAGCTACCTTTGTTTAAAACTGAAAGTGGAACATGACTTTAAAGGATCAGTAGGTTCCATGAATAAACTGAAACTCAGTGTGATAAGAGACTCTAAAAGGAACACATTATTCCAGCTACTTGGATCACAGTCAACAACACTCTTGAGTGCTCCTCAGAGGAACTCATAATCACAGAGCTCACAAAACCACCCAGGTGAACCTATTTTAGTTACCACCTAGCTTCTCAGGAGGGCAATTTCTTAACGTTTGAAAGATTTTGATTGAGACAAGAGGTCAGTGCTTATTGTCTCAATTTAGACATTAAGTGGTAACTTAGGTGCTGAATGAGGCATAAGCAGGCTACAGCCACAGCTCCTGTCAGTATCTAACGTGCATCCTGGTGTGATAAAGGCACACAAGACAAGAAATGAGCTCAGCAACAGCAACCCCTGCAAGCAAATACCAGGTTTGAACTCTGACACAGTGGTTGCCCAAGAAAAGGTAAAACCTTAGCCTGAATCACTTTTAAGAAACGGACTCATCACTTGGTTAAAAACTGCAAATTCAGTGGATAACCTGAAGCACCATTTCATAAGCAGCCACTGTTTCCTCTTTCTACCCATCCTTTTCTCAGCAGCAGATCAATCAGCCTAGGCCAAATGAGGCAGAAATTATTATTTTTTACAGAATCCAGCTGGACAGGCTGTGCAGCCACTTGCTGACAGTGAATTTAGTTGCAAAATTAAGCTAAGACAGTTTCTGTCATGCCTTGCCTGTCCTAACACAGAAAAAAATCTTATACTGCTTTGCTGACCAGGGTGACACAATCATTGCACACAAATGTGCCCATAACCTTCCAAATGTTTCTTCTGAAGTCTGGCTGCCACAGGGACTCCAACACAACATTTCTTCCTTTTAGTAGAACATGTTTTTTCAAGATTTATGGAAGATAATCTTACCTCTGCTTGTATAAATAATCTGAGGGATGAACACATTCTTCCATGCCTTGTGCTCCCCTAGAAATTAAAATAGATATAAAGTACTGTAAATGTATTTCCGTAAACTCCTGAATGATCTCCTCAAATATGGCCATCATTATTTTCTAGTTCTCTTGTACCGAGACTATTAAGAATAACTGTAAGATAATTTGAATTGACTATTCAAGATGCGCTCTTAAAAGTGGGGAGTTTTTTCCCCAGAATGTCTGTTATTTTTGTTTTGTAAAACCTTTTGGGCAAAAGAAGGCATCAATAGCAATTTTAGTCTAGATCAGAGTTCCCTCTAATGAGCCCACATACAAACCCACCAGCAAAAGTCAGAATTTCTGGATTTCTGCCTGATTCTTTTCCAGTACTCATGCAGAAAAAAGGAAAGACCTTGAACATTTTAAATAGTGGTAAGGGGCCTTGGAATGGGCCTTGTATGTAGGAGAAGAGCAATTTACTCACCGATTAACCAGAAATGTGCAGTGGTTACAAAGTGTAAACTTGTATCTGTCAGGTACTTAAATGGACTAATTTCTGTTCTTGACGTACTTCTACTTGTTCCACTGCTTTCATACATTGTAAGAATTCTCAGTGAAGATTATTCTTTCTTACAGGGATAAGCAGCTGTATAAAAATGAGTATAAACTTGTTCTGGGAAAAAAATTATTTTAAACAAGTTCATTGTGAGCTTTCTCATGGAAACAAAGAATCTTGTAAAAATATACTCACCAAATATCATCACACTTTGTGTGACAATTGGAAAGTATGTAAATTCAGAAGAATAGTGATTCAATAGCAATTTAAAAAGCAATACAACTTTTTGTGAGAGAAGTGGGGGAATATTACTTTCAGGCAGAAGGAGGAACAGATATGAATTAAAATCTGCAGTTGAGAGTAACAGGTTATTAAAGCATACTGTATGCAGATACAACCCAAAGACAAGAAACACAAGGCCTACAGGTTAGAAATTGGAGTTCTTTCAAGCCCTTGTTTTGCTGACACTGTAAACAGACTAATCAATATGTCAGGAAGCAGCAGTAATGCCATGGAATGTCAAAAAAAAAAAAAAAGTGACTTTTGTTCCCTAGGAGGACAATTTCAGACATCTGAAGATGTTCACCAGTTTCTGTGGAGTCTGAGGATTATACCCGAGAGGGAGAATTAGCAGTTACTTTTTGAGAACAGACTCTGGGGACACGAAATATCAAGTCACATATGTAAAATAGAAAAGATTACCCTTGCATTTATTAACTTTTTAAGCACTGTCAAGCATAAATGCAGGTTAGTGGTGTAATATGGGGTTGGCATCCCCAGAGAGGGCGCCTTGGATCCTACCACCAGGCAGATGAAAATCATCATGATGAAACCAAAATGCCCTAGAAAAGTTATAAATAACCTCATTTTTCTCCTATAAAAGAGATTGGTGACTCAGGTTGTTCTGCTAGATGATTTATGATCTACTCTACCTAGAAGACAGAAAGATTCTTTATGTGTATGCAATAGATTCTTAAGGCAGGACCTGAGCTCCTTTTTCAATATCTTTTCCCGTTGTTAGACAGGACATAGGCTGTGCATTTAATTTCTGCTGGATTAATACCACGATGTGGATTGGATCAGACCTCTCTTTAACAGCCATTTGGTGTCAGAACATTAACTCATTTTAAATATACAGGAGCTGATGCAGACAAGACAGGTTTCTTCTCTGCTTGAAAAATAAAGCAAAGTTCATGAGAAGAACTGAACCAAGGTAATGTCATTATTACAGGAGAATTAATGAGACATGCAGGACAAACTACAGACATAAAGACAAAGGACTTACAGACTGGATAAAGAATTGTCAGTCACAGATGTAACCTGGCTAGCAGTTGAAGAAAATAATGAAAAGCCAAGTGCATTTTGCTTTAAAAACCAGATCTAATATTAATATATTTTCAACCCCTGTCACAGACTTTCCAGGCTTTATTTTGTCATGAGCAGAGACACTGTGATGCAACCTGACAATGTGCACAATGCCTGAAAAAACACAGCATGTTAATGGCAAGGCTTCCCATTGAAGAGTAGAGACAAATATCTGCAAGGGATTTTTTGTGTGACAGTGCTTGCTCCATTTAGGAATGTGCTGTAAGGGATATCCTCATTATAGTTCTGCCTTAAAAGATGTAGAATTAATTGGAGAAAAAGGAGAGGTTGAAGACCTTTAGTACCTAGAGATGGCATCAGGAGGCCTGTCCCTAAAATGTTGTCAAACAGCAGATGGGGAGATTATGTGAGAAATGCACAACTGGAAACCAAAGTTGCCACTTTGGCCACCTTTGCAGTGCTAAATTTTACGGTTTTTAGTGCTTCTATGGGCTGCCTGAAATGTCATTGGGTGAATAGTTTCCATTTCTTGAAAGCCTGTTTTTTGCTTGGGTCAGTTCTTGGTAGAACTTCAATGCAGCAGAATGATAAATCATTCTTAAAAATGCACTGATTCTCTCAGACAGGCAATGCAGCAACCTGAAGCAAACAGTGTAAAGCACAGCAGTAATGGAAATCGAGGCACTAACTGAGCCTCCAAACTCCTGTTGGAAACCTGGCGTTTTGGTGCTGTAGTGACAGAAAAAGCAAAAGCTTGATTAGGTCTAAGCAGCAGGATATGGGGTGGTACTCTCAAAAAAAAAAAAATTCTGGCATACTCTCATTGCCAGATCTCCATAATGCTCACCCCAAAACACTAATCCTGAAGCTGCAGAGCTCATAAGAAATATTCTCTAGCTGTGCACAGAGGTGAATATATGCCAGAGCCATGACTCTGCTGTGATGCAGGGAAATAGATTTGACTATGGATAACCATCAACAGAAAGCTGATTCTCAGAGGGGTGCACAGTATAACGAATCTGCTGGCTCTGGGCTCCTTAGAGCACCCATCTCCACCATGCTTCCTGGTTACACACACTCACTTTTCACTTAACAATCATCACAATCAAAATAACACAATGCAGCCTTACGTATTTTCTAAAGGAACTGAGATTCCTTTCCTCCAAAGACAGATTTTCCTTCTTCCCTTGTACTGAGCTGTTCAAATATGGTTTGGCTCACAGGAGCAGAGCACAGCCCAGAGGCAGATCTTGTAAAAGTTTGGTTTTCAGGAGGTGGGAAAAAAGGTACCTGCTCAGCAATATCTGGGGGCAGAATGGTTGTTTTGTTGACCACTCTCCTGCTGTGGTATCTGCCTGCTTGTATGAGTTTTGCTATATGCACACAATTCTCTGAGGTGTAGAAAATTTAATCTGTTGTTACTGCTCATGTGCTCTTATAGCACATTTGGAGGAAATTCTGCTTAAAACTGTTTAGATAAAGCCAGATGCATTTGATGAATATTACAGGGGAAAAAATCCTCTTTAACAATTTCAAATAAGGCTATGATTTTTATTGCCCATGCTTGGTTACCTATAACATTTCTTATAATGTAATGGAATTAGAAAAAGAAAAGTTTATGCCTTCTAATTTCAACCCCCAGATGCTTTGAACAGATTTAAAGCTAAAAGCATATCCAGGAGAATCTTGTCAGGGAAGGGGACTGGGATGAAGAGAAAACAGATGTGCTATGGTTATACATCATCCCATGTTTCCTAATGATATACAGTTTTATCAGAAAACTACTCAGAGGTCATAAATGCTTATTTCATCAGTATGCAACACTGAAAGCATGGATACATTATAATGAGCCACTAGGGAGTGCTGGAGGAAAACTCAATATCTAAGAATATAATAGAGTTTTCCCTATCACAACAGTACCATATTTTGCCCTTTAGTTTTAGGTTGTTTAGCTGATTGTTTGGGTTTTTTTTTTCCTTTTCCCAGAGCCTGGATTAATTAGCTAGACACTAATTACCTGAGCCATTTCCTGCACAGCTGTAAATGGGTAATGTATTACTCCCTCAGAGTAGCACTGCTGTAACACATCTGTCATCTACAATGACTTCAATTGCAAAAAACATTGCAGATATTATTGTTATTACTCCCAAGTTTGTAATCAATGGTTGGTCTCATTTTCTACATTTGAAAACCTATCAGGTAGAGGACATCTGCACAGAAAAGAGATTTATTTACACAGGTACTAATTGTTTTGATGCAAATATCAGTAGCAGACCAACAGCGTGGAATTCTCTTCTGCTTCATTTATTTCAGAGGTCATTCATCAGCCATACATCTTCAAATGAATATCTTTCCACTGCCTGGTTTTCAGTCTTAAAACTAATTGTGTGTTTTAACTGGTTACTCAGATGCAACAAGAAATATTTCAAGATTTTATTGCCTCTCCTTATCTTTTAAGCTTTACAGAGCACTGGTAGTTTTTCAGGACAAAGAGAAAGCAGTTTTTGTCAAGTTGAGCACAATGAGTGAAACTGAGTACATTGGTTCCTAGACTGAATATCCACTGCCACCAGCTGAGGGAAAGCTTCTGTCCCCTCACATACTGACATCCAAGGCTCATGCCAACCCCAGCTCACCCTCTGAATCCACACAAAGTGTCTCCCATGCTGTTCATCCTTATGAGGCATGTATGCTGCCCTGAAAGCAGGCAGACATCTCTCTGACCCCTCAGGCTTTTCTCTACAGTAGGCATTTGTAGGGACCAGAAGCACACTCAGCAAAAAATTCCACTTTTCTTTAAAGGTTCTAGAGCATTCCTCCAGTTATCAAGTGGGGAAAGCAAAAGCAGTACAGGGCCATCAACTCTTGACATGCAATTTTTCCTGACAGAAGAGAAGCTTAGAAATATTTAGAGGTATTTTCATTCACAAAATATTCTCTAATTTTCTAGATTTTATCTGAATTATTTATATCAATTTTCACTACCCAAGAATAAAAACACAGGTTTTGAGTTATTAGCACAGTTTGAGAAGAAGCCTTTTGAATTCCAAGAAGATTGACCTGTTTTATACTGAAATGTCATTTAATTCCATTTAGAAATTAACTTTCTCAAACGAATGTATTTATTGACATGATATTATTTAAGTTCTGGTGGGAAGTACTGTGCTTTTCCTTGCAAAAAAAAAAAAAAAAGGAGTTTTGCAGTGGTTTTCAGTGAGACCACAACCTTACAACTGGTACCAAGTAGACTACAAGAAAATGGACCAGGATTAGATGCTGTGCAGTGCAAAGGGCCAAATCATGACACAACTAAGCTCACACATGTTACAAAAACAGGAGAAAAAATCAAGGAGGAAGACACAATTTTGAGGGGAAGAAATGAGAGACATGGCATGGATGCTTTAAAAAAAAAATCGTGGCCAAAGTGAAAGCCATCAAAAGGCATGAGATGGTATCAAGTGCAAGGACATGGACCAAAGCTTGCCCAAATTATCCCTGCTAAAGGCTGAAACAGAAAAGAAGACTTAGGAACACTCTGGACTGGAGACACCATCAATAGGAAATGAAATTGAAGGAAAAAAAAATAGGGAAATTTACTGACTACAAGAAAATGGACCGGGATTACATCAGGTGCAGTGCAAATGACCAAAACAAGCCTAAACTAACCCCACAGATGTTGCAAAAGCAGGGGAAAAAATCAAGGAGGAAGACACAACTTGGAGGGGAAGATATCAGGGACAAGGCATGGATACTTTAAAAAAAAAAAATTGTCGCCAAAGGGAATGCCATCAAAAGGCTTGGGATGCCATCAAGGGCAGGGACATGGACCAAAGACTGCCCATTTACTCCGCATTGAAATCACATGATTCCATTTCCCTTCCCGAAAGGACATTTCATTTCCTTTCGGGAAGGGAAATGAAATCTTGTGAACCCGAATAGAAAGGATTAGAAACACTCTGCAAAGTTTATAGGATCAAATTAAATTCAACTGAAAAAAAACCCCAAAAAAACTAGAAAATTGGGACATTTAGTGATTACCAGAAAATGGTCTGGTAGGAAATCAAGTGCAATGCAAAGGGCCAAAACATGCCAAAACTAAGCTCATGGATGCTGCAAAAGCAGGAGAAAAAATCAAGGAGGAGGACACAACTTTGAGGGGAAGATACGAGAGAGATGCCATGGATACTGAAGGAAAAAAAAATGGTACAAAGAACAGCATGGCAGAGAATTTAGATGGTTTAATTATAGCCTCCAAATTAAGGAAAATACACTTTAATGGCTCTATTCCATTGACAGTCATGGACATACTGTTTTTTAATTCTTGAGTCTATATCATAAGCCTAGGAGAACTCATGAAGTAATAAAGTGTAATGTTTAAAGTATCTTTTAATATTTTTTCATGGAAAATCCTGCCTTGTGGGGGATTAACAATAGATAACAAGCATTTGTCAGCCGATTGTCACTGGCCTCCAAACACACAATAAGGCTTTGATCTGGTTTAGTGAATGGAGTTTAAGTGTTCAGAATTTTTATGTATGATGTTCCTGGAAGAAATGTGTGTGGGCAAAGAACTGTGCCCTCACACATTTCACACAAAACACATTTCTCTGTGTTTTGCTGCCCTGAGAGTGTTCCATGTTTGTTAGAGCTGCTAAGGATGCTCCATCTCCTTCTTCTGTGGGAACTTTTTTCCAGGCAGTGTCTGCTGGCACTCAGGACTAAGTCTTCTCCTTAGATGGATTAAAACACTTGGGCAGAGCAGCTTGAGAATTGCCTAGCCTTCCCATCTAGTCTTTCTCTCCACCTCCCATGAAGCCTAGGAAAAAAACTCTCGTGGTGTTGGCTGTGCTGTGGAAGTCAACATTTGGGCTTACATAAAAGGAGCACAAGAAGCAAAAAGAAAGCACAAGTACAAGACAGCCTATGAATGTGAAGAAGACAAAACCTGCAGCATATAGCTTGTATCTCCCTGTGATAGAAGGTGGAGTAGCTACCAAATTGCAGCAGTTTCTTGTACATGGTTGGAAAAAATGAGCTTCTGTAACTCAGATCCTGCTATCTCTGAAATCTGCTTCACCTTATTTGCACATTTTTCCAGCCACTCCTGCTGTCAGGTGTGTGACCACTTGTTCTTTCCAGTCTGGTTCTCCACCAGCTTGTCCTGCAGCCTCTGGCTGGTGGTGCCTGTGCCCCCAAATTGTAACTTCCCACTCATGTTTATGGAAACAGGTGGGAAGCTGGGGTTCCTGAGAGAGAGTTCAACCCTGGATATGCAGATGCCCACAAATCCACATATGCATCACTTGAATACAGGTAGTGATTGAAGGGTAAGAATAAATCAAGGTTTAAACCTAACCCACGGCTATACAAGTGATGTCTGTGGCATACAAGGGGATTGCTTTGGTTGGTTTTCATAGCTTCTGTGATTGATTCATGCCATAGCTGCCAATCTAAAAGTGCACTGGTTTCCTCTATGTTGCCCCATGTCAGGTCCTAAGGCATCTTAGATGACTCCAGGCTCCTACACATGGCCAACAAACTAAGACCCTAACACAGAGAGTCAATGGAGAAGACATCAGATGAGTAAAAAGTGAGGTGCCTACTTCAGAACTGAGTCATGCTCCAGGCTACACTGGCTGGATTGGCCAGACCTGTCCATATGGAGAGAGCCAAACCAATGAGCTTGGAGCTCTCCTGAACAGAGGTTGTTACAGAAAAATGTGTTCATCTCAAACCCGTCTCACCAAAGGGACCTCTCCAAACCTGTGCTACTGGCAGCTAGTTATGTTTTGAGCTGGGGCATCACAGTCCCATCGCTGAACAAGTCACATGCATCCTGTGCCCCCCTGGCTGTCCCAGCAGTGGCACTAGGCAGAGATGTGACGCAGTCCTTTGGAAGTGAAGTTAGTACTGAAGTTATGTCATTTAGCTATTTTCAACTTCTATCACAGCTTTAGGCTTCTTACATTCAAAACTATGCAGTTGTGAGGAACAAGGTAATTCACTTGACTTTGCTAGTTCTGTTGATACTAGAAATGCAATCAGCTCTGCAAACAGCTGGGATAAGCATGAGATGTGAATTTCTAGGCTCTGGAAGTAAATTTTTAGCATGTCCAGTCTCGCAGAACTTTCCATTTCATCTGCTGTATGTGACACAAGTGTTAACCAGGAAATGAGGTAACACATAATGGTTCAAAGAGCAGTGGTGGAACATGAATGCTATTCTATACAATACAGAACAACAGGATGTTTTTAAATATGATCATAATGGCACTTAGTGAAATAAACCATTAAATTGTAGATTAGCTTTCAAGTGCTTCAGGACAACAAGTTGCCACCATCAACGCCTGGCATTATAGCATTTTATAAAACTATAAAAAACTATCAAAAATTTTTATAAATGGTGAATAATTAATTAAATTATTAGAAAATCAGAATGACAGAGTTTTCTATTCTACACAGTATTTCCATGCAATCAGGACCACAAACAAAGGTCCTCCACAAAACAAATGAGAAACATGAACAACTTTGGTGATGGTTTCTTTTGACCTATCAGTACAAGTGCTGTCATGCATAGTTCAATTGCAAATCACAAGTCTGTAAAGTAAAGAAAAAAATCTATTACATGTGACAATGGAACAGTGCTGTACCCTTAACAGTCAAAGGATTTATTTCCTCTCTGTCTAAGAGCACTCCTAAAAACACTATCTATAATCCTCCTGCTTTGGGGACCTACATTTGGTGGGATAATCCCACAATGCATTTGTACAGCCATGTGATGTCAATACTCTAAGGCTTAATTTATGTAAGACTTTTTTATCCAGATCCTATGCAAATATGTGAACAAAAAGATTTTGGATAAATATATATATATGTAAAATACACTTCAGTCATGCTTGAAGTATGTTGAGTTTAGGACTGCTGACCTTAGGAGAATGCTTTGTATTTCTGACTTCTCATGTTAGACTAGGAAAAGCACTGGTATCTCCATAAGAAAATTATTTTGACCTTAGTATCCAAATGCAATATTACTGTATTTCACTTTTCATAAAATTATCAAACCCTTTAGACTTGGTTTTCCATGGGAACATCAATATTAGTCTTTTAAGGCCAACAGGGATTACAGGTTGCGAGCATGCATGTGGGAATTTACTGAGAAACAAAACAAGCCCCCATTGTAGACAACATTTGCATTCAATGCCCCATTCTGGGTCATCTCAAGAGATTAAAAAGCTCTGGGCTCACCTGCTGTGTAGGCACCTATGCAAACAACAATCTCCTGGAGGTCTGCTGCAATCCCTAAGGATGAAGGACCCTTCACACATGCACCATCAGTCCTGTCCTGAGCACACAGGCAGCTGTTTCTGTGTATCAGGTATTATCAGTGGCCCACAAAGGGAGAGCAAAGCTCTGCAGCAGTGACATTAATGAGCTGGATGCAATGGGGCAGCAGACATTAGGTAAGATCAATAATAAGTACAGTGTCCCATGCAAGAAGCAAGGATGCATGAGACAGCAATCCAAAACAGAGAATTTGGTGGGAGGATTTGCTTGTGCTGACATGCTGTTTTCTCTGGGTGCCTGACTACCCATTGATTTTCATTCTGATTTTTGGTCTATGTGTACATAGCACCAAACAGTGACTTGCTTGTCTTCACTGGGGTACCTGGGTGCTATGGAAACACAGCTCAGTCTAAACCCAAAAATCTGCAAATTTCTAGCTATTGATAGAAGTGCTGTGGTCCTCATTTGTAATAGTATTCAAGCAGTACAAAACATATTATCTTACTGACAAAGTATTATCTTGTCTAACCATAGAATCCTTTAGCTCAGTGAACGTTCAGGTTTTGCTGTAAGAATAGCCACTCTTATACAGTCCCTACTCTAATTGCTTTGATCCTTTCATTTGCTCTGAAGAGCCAACTTCCAAAAGCAAAACCAAACATCCCCAGTGCTCTCCCAGGTTAATGTCCTTGTCCAAGACATTCCCAATCTTAACTAGTTGAAATACAGTCACTGTCAGGAAATTTATGTCAAAGAACTCTGGGTTTTGTCTCTTCCTGATTCAAGCATACAGTGATAGTTCATTGTGGTTTGTAGGTAGATGCATTCTTAGAAATATTTTCTGTATGTGAAAAAAAAATGGAAAATAAACATGGTTATACATTTTATAAGACAACACAATAACCATTTCGACATAAATAAGCTATACTTTACATATCAAAGAGAAAACATGAACAGTAGTAACACAGTCCAACAGAAACAACATTCTTTTGTTCAAGCTATTACCATTACCTGAGCTATAATACCTCTTTTTAAGGAGATACACAACAGTGTCAGAGGTACCCACTGCACTGGCCCAGAGCTAATAATATTGTGGAGGGCAGGGGCATGAAATATCTGAAATTTCCTTTCAAAAAAGATTCTTTTCCAGAAGAACTTTGGAACCATTTTGTGTTTACTCTCCTCCACTTAGCAAAGTTCACTTCACAAAGTCTGGAGAAGCTGCTGGATTTTCTTTTTACAAGTAACATTCCTCCAGTCTGCACGTGCACAGGCTCAGAGGCTGATGGCACAAAGCGATGGCTAGAAAGGGAGAATTGTTGAATCCATTAGATATTGTTCACATTGACATTGCTGCAAGAACTATACTAATGATTTTCAGAGGAGGCAGGAGGATGGCTTTTATTCCAGGGAATAGAAGACAACATAATTTCATTGGTATTGCTTCTCTACTGCAGACAGAAAATTAAACAACTTCATCTTGTGCAGTTTGCACTACTAAACTATAAGTGGAAACTAGGGAAGCTATAAAACAAGGCCTGTGAAGGTCAGCAGATGTGCCAGACATTGCCCTCTTCATCCTCATGCATTAGAGAGTTGGATGTCTTTTGATTTGATACACTGAGATTGGGTGGGCTTTATGGCTACAGGAAAAGACAAAAAACCACAGAGAATGAAATAATTTATTTGGAAGGAGGCTGAGTTTCAGTATCCTGCCAATACTTCTGTATCTAGACAATTTTACAGTTAAGGGAAGACTTTTGTCACAGTTGTCTTTAACCATCTGACTTATCTGCTCAGCTCTTTTTCCACCTCCCTCACAGTTGAAAAAACTTTAACCATCTTAGGATGGAGTATCTGCTCAAAGCTCCATTCATAAGTAATCCAGGTCATACCCTCAAGTAGTTGAAACAAGGTGAATGATGACTAGTCCACCATCCAAATATCTGAAAAACTTCTCTATCTGGTTAAAAATACTGTCTGTGTCTTGTTTAAAGGTTGAAAAAGAAAAGCCTGCTGGAAAAAAAAAGATGAATGAGATAGGAAGTGAAAATATCCTTCTTTAGGGTCAAGTCTGTGTCTTGTGGTAAAATGAAAGCCTGCTGCCAGAAGTGGTGAAATTTTGCTCCTGAAGGGGCTATTTATTCACAGAAGAAGATAAAATCTCCACTGAATCTTTTTTTTCCTTCACTAAACATCCTTGGAGTTCTTCTGTTCCCACTATATGCATCCTCTGCAGTCCTTGGGGCGCATTTTGGCA
This sequence comes from Emberiza elegans, assembly GCA_024865655.1. Classification (NCBI taxonomy): domain Eukaryota; kingdom Metazoa; phylum Chordata; class Aves; order Passeriformes; family Fringillidae; genus Emberiza; species Emberiza elegans. The sequence continues at coordinate 58,548,230 of JALJVW010003023.1, read as the reverse complement.
CTCTTGTAAATCATTTCAACAGCCAGAGAAGGCAGCTCTGCTCTCTGCAAGTACAGCATTGAGATGTCTCCAAGAAGAAGGAAAGAGACAAGCAATATAAAGAAACCACCTTATGACTGCATGTGGTTTTTCCTTTCTCTGACTGCAAAGAAACAAAATAGCACTTGGCCTACTCAGCTGGGGACTGCATTCACCTCCCCTGCACATCTTCATCCCACCTTCTGAGCTCCTGCAGGGCACCAGTTGTCTAAGGATGCAAGGGAACGCAGCAACTGTGACACATGCCAGGGACAGGAGGGATGTGTAAGCTGCCCTTCAGCGAGCAGCTCCCATTCCTACATTGTCCCTCTTTCCCATGCCTCAGCCTCCCACCACGAGCAATGTTCACACCTGGAATAAACCTTTTCTTGGCTTCAAGATTATCTTTCCAGCCTGATAACCTGGTAAAGGTCATGCAGGAACAACTCTGATGCCTGTAGCCAGTGCATTATCCTGTATCCGAGCTTGAACCTGAGCCAGGACAAACTCACTGGGCAGGTTCTCTGCCCTGGCTGGCAATAGGAAAGTAGCAGGACTTCCCTGACAAAGGGATGCTCTCAGAGTAGAATAGTTTCTTACAAAAGTAACCCGAGTGTTTTTTCCCATCTGCTTTCTTATATTTCTGTCTCCTTCCCATTCTTACTAGCTCTCCTTAATTTGATTAGGATTTTAATTTATCCAACTGTGCTTTTAAGTCCCAAAAACATATTTATAATATGTGTACCATTTAAAATTATGGCTAGAATAATTTATGTACACATTATTTAAAAAGGCATAATGTGACTTTTTGTCTCTTGCAAGTACAAATGCAAATAATTAGGTTTTCAGTTTTGTTTTCATAATACAAATGATCGGGTGTTTTACTTAAGCTACAAGGATGTTATAAGATATCCCTGACTGTAAAACTTTCAGTCCCCAGTTTTATAAGAGATGTCATGAGCTTTTCAAACTGATCAGATATACACACTTGAAAAATATGAATCTTGAATATCCTCGGCTTTTGAAATCCATTTGGAGGTCATATCTTTAACGGCTCTTAATTTGAGGGTAGGTAAGCAAACTGACAGATAAACCCTCTAGGGGCCTGCAGGATGCATTTTAATTAGTCATGAACTGTCATGCTTCCACACAGAAATTATTTTGTATTTGAAAAGACATTTGAAGACTCTAGGAACTAAAATAACCTCACTCTGCACACTGATTTCTGTTCTTATGCTTGCCTTCAGCTCTATATCATCCCTGATAATATAGAGACTTTTAGTGTCTTGGACATAAACACAGTAAGAACAGTGGCAATTCAGCAGCTGTTCCTGAAGTATGGAGGAAATTCTAAGCAAGAAGTGAGAATAATATTGTTGTTACACACACACACACTTATTAAAAGTAATACAAATACAGAATTATAGAAGAGAAAGGCAAAATTCCTCTGCCAACATCAGAACATCATGACATAAGTACATATTTTTTCAAGAATGACTGCATTTTTGGTGTTACATAATAAAATATATAGTAGATGTCTGATGATCAAGAAATGAACAGTGAAGCTTTCTTTTGAATGAGCTGCATATTATGCCAAAGTGTGCAATAGAGTACCTAAACATCATCTGGAGTATTTGACCAATTTTTTTTAAATTAAGAAAAATTGTTCAGGAGATTATTTTGGTTTCAGATACAGAATCTACATATTTAGGAATCTTATTAACTCTCTTCAATAAGATTCTTTATCCTCTCTTCTGCACACAGTTCCATATGACATGTAATCCTATATATAAATTTATCTTATAATAAAATGTGTAGTTTTGCTAACATTTTTATTTAATAGCTTCTGGCAGTAGAAAAGGGAAAAGGAACATGGTGAGGGGCTAGAGTCAAATTCACATTTTCATTAATATTGAAAAATAATCATTACATATCAGCTGGATCTGTTGTATTATTACATGCTTCATCTGTACTGTATCTAGTCAAACAAATTTATTCATTGCACTGTGTTACACTTGTTGGCAGATAGAAAGAACATTTTCAATTGATAATATATAATTTTCAAATTTTTTGAAAACTAAAGTTTTCCAAGGTGTGTCTCTGAAATCCACTTTACTGTGGCCAGAAGTCCTGTACTCTTCTTCAGGAACAATAGGACCAGAATTCAGAAAGACTCTCCATAACTGAATTAGAAGAAAAATAACTCAGATCTGATTTTATTACAATGAGTTTCTCCACAGGAATGTGTTTTAGCCTGAGATGTATTCCAGCAAAAGTCAAAGCTAAGTATTCCATATACCTGATTTAATTTATTTTTATACTTATGTTCCAGTTATGTTTTTTTCTTTTTTTTAAGCAGTATTTCCCATTTAGCTTGGCTAATAAAAAGATCACTGTTTAAGTTTATAAACTACTGCTTTTACTCTGTGTGAAGATGAATATGACAAAATAATTTGGGTAGATCAAAAAAAGATGTGTACTGGATTAGAGATATAGATGGGAATCTGCTTAATTTTATGGAAAGATCATAGTAAGACATGTTAGATAAAAAATAATATTCTAGTAAAAAAGGGGAAGCCAAAATGTTCCTTTTGGTTTTTTGAATATTTTCAATGACTTTTTACTAGCTCTGCACAGTATACAAATACAAATCTGCTTTCCAAATATCAACCCTGCAAACTCAGGACAGGATTATAAAGTCAAGTTGTGGTATTTGTTGACTTCTATACTGTCAGGAATAAAATAATTTTTAAAAATGAGTATTTTACATTCTTGCACAGATCAGCATCTCTAATGTGATTTTTTTACTCTGTGATGGCACTAACTTGGTAACAGTGAACAGAATAGAATAGCATTATTGATGCTGCATTTTAAGCTCCTTGAAAAAGCACTCAGAATTTCTACTTACCCTTTCTCACATAATTTTAAAAAACTTTTTGTTATTTTAGGTGTATCATACCATCTATCATCATTGATATAAACAAAACTCTACTGTAGTGAAAAGAGTAAACCCTGAGGAGGTACAGATAAATATATTTATATATTCTGTACTATGTTTTGCTCTCTTACTATTTCAATATTGCAGAAATTTACAGATAGTTGGGACTTCTAATCTCTATGTCCGGGCACTTATTTTAGCTATTAAAGAGTTACAATATCTGTGTTTGTGCCTGGAAATTCATATGACTAAGAAAACTAACTTTTATGAAATGGATAATGTATGAGGCTAGTGGGCTGCTGTTTCAATAAAATATAAAACTGTACTCACTTCCTTGAAAATTCCTAATTTTTATTATTTCTCTCAGAGGTTGCAAAAAAAAAGGCATTCAAAAATCTTTCACCAGTACACGTAGCCTTTTGTGCAATTAGAATAGGGTTAGATTACTGTGGGTTTAGCTATGATCAAAACAGAATTTTTGCCTGGCAAAAACCAAGCTAGTTGATATGATTGTTTAGAACCACTTTACACCACTGAACCACCACTCTGACTACATCTGACTTTTGTGATTATGCTCTGTCACTGAACCACCTCTATTCTTTTATTGCTGAATGCCCTCTACTGAGATATTTAATCTAAAGCAATTAACTTTAAACATGTTTTTAAAAATCCTACCTTCCAATTCATGCCTTGAACATTTATGCAGGTCATATGCTTTGAATGGGTTTTACAGAGCTGGTTCCCAGGGGTATAAAATATGCAAGAAAGATATTCTGTATTCAGAAACCCCTTTTCCATCTCTTAAACCAAAATTACATAGGCTTTTATGTTGGCACCCACCCAAGCTTCCCAGATGCTGCTATATTATTCATAATTAGAACTGCATACCCTTTTTCAGTGATTTTGTTATAGTACTGTAATTCACGCACACAGAAACAAAAACATGAAGATAAATTAATTCCTAAATAACACCTCATTTATCAATATACATTTGTAAGGCTATTTTGCATCCACATTTACAATTGTGATCTGAAACATACTGAGAAAGATGCAGGTTTCTTGATTTTCTTTTTTTTTCCTATCAGAAAAGTGTAATAACAATAAATTCCTCTCAGCAGCACGAAGGCTGCATGTGTGCTGCCCAGTTGTCTGATTATTGACCATATTGTTTATCAATACTATATAACGCTCAACATAATGGCTGAATACATTTGCTAGCTAATTCTCCTCTCTAAAGAGTAATTTAAGTGATTACCAATGCATAAGACTATAGGCCTAATATATCAAAGCATTATAAATTAGAAGTTTATAATGGAGGAAAGAAGAAGAGGGGGAAGGGGAAGAGAGTCAGCCATGACCATTGCTCCCAAAATTATGATAATAAAGGTTTTTTGCAATTTGAGCTTGGTGGGTACAGAAAATTTTCTGACCCTCTAAACAGTGAAAACCTGTTAATAAGCCAGAACATGTGCTAATAACACAGAAAAACATAGAAGTGCTGCAGTGTATTTCTGTGGCACTTTTAAAGGTAAACATTTTAAAGATTTTGCTGTTTTTACATTCAGGAAATTGTCTGTCTAGTGTATTATTCTTTAAGAACAAATTCAGTTTTGTGTTTAAAAATGTCAAAAAAACAATGCTGGGGACTAAACCTCTGAAGAGTGTGACCACCAAGAAACTCACTCTTTAAACAGATTTAAGATAATGTAGCAATGTAGTATACAAGGGAAATTTCTAGGCCACAGGTGAGCTAACAGCTGGCCAGAAATTGGGGAATAGAAAAGCATTTGTCTCCTGCCTGTCTGCTTCTGCCACCAAGCTGTGAAGAGCCTGAAATAAGGACATAGGGCTCTCCTGTACCCAAATATTCAATGGATCACACAAATGTGAGTCACTGTAACCATAATTTATTCCATCATTTGTAACCATCATTTCCTTTGTTTGCACAAAACATTTTGGGAACAGAGGAGTGAGAGGCACTCACATTCATGCCCTATCTGTAGTCTACCCTCACACAAAACCTTCCTTTTCAAAGCATTGCTACGGCTGAACTCTAAGTTCTCCACTCCTACCTGTCTGTTCTCCTGGCTCTCTCATCTGAAGTGTCTGATTTTTACAGCGAAAAATAATCTCTGATTCATACAGAAGCTAGAGCAGGAACTTTTTAGATGGATTTACCCTGATTAACTTATTGCTTAATTTTTTTGAAAACCTGAAAACCTGTTTTTTTGAAAGCAGGTCTAGCTGACCTACTGCTGTGGAAAGGGCCCCTCAGGGCCCCTCTTTCTTCTCTTTTTTTAACTTAGCTGAACAAAGATCTTCCAGATAGAATTCTGTTAGGAATACAGAATTTTTTTCTCTCCTTTCTATGTGTGTGTATGTTTGGGTTTTATATATTTGTTTGGTTTGGTTGTTATTTTTTGAGTTTTTTTCCTTGGCTTCTTCCACACATATATTATTCTACTAACAGAGTTCTCATGAAGTCAGTGATCTTCTCTCAATACAGTTTCAATATCACACATCTGATTTCCCTTTGGCACCCTCTTGTTGCCTCTATTTTTTGGACACTATTTATTATGTCTTCCTTTTTAAAATTCATAATACACTGAGAAGAATGGAAACCTTATGCCCATCACCATGTGGTGATGGATGAAAAAGGCACAAACACTTCCTTTTCCAGATTTTTGTATCTTACATTTTCTTATTCACCTGAACAATCATTGCTTCACTTTAATTAGATACAGTTATTTAGAATATGATAATTTAAATATGGCTATTTAACTTTTGTGTTTCTGATCTAAAAATCACTAGACCATGGGCTTTATGGTTTGTCTGTGGTTAGCATACCATTGTACACACCATATCAGAGATATATTACATAGATAAAACTATATAGAAATAGTTTACTGTGAACTGCAGACATCAAAGATTATGCTTTGTTTTATTTGAAAAGTGCTTTGATAAGCACTTTTCTGGGCTTCCACCACAGACAGTCAAATTATAATGAACTCTCAGTTTCCTCTCCAGCTACTTAGCTTAATGTATTTTCTCCCCTTTATACACCATTAAAACATACTAAACTTATCAAAATAACTGTGCTTTGCTTTTTACATATTTGCCATTAGGGAATCTGAATTTCTGAGTGATAAAGAGATGTTTTTTAACAGAAAATCAGACTGAAAAAGTGGAAACAAAGGAAAAAGGAAAACAAGATGGAAAAAAGAGAACTACAGAATCACTTGCATTCCAGGCCATGAGACAACGAGACGTGGATGCTTTTTTCAAAAGACTTCCAAGTGTCTGAGTTTATGAAATCCCATAATTTTTACCAAACTATACCAAGACTGAGTTTCCTCTCTGATGACTTTAACCACTTTAAAATTATATATGGGAACTGAGCTACCTTCCTAGGCTCACTAGGAACGGATAACTACTTCTGAGGAATGCTCATCTCACACTTATGTGTCTGAACTGAAAAGGTTGAGTCACCCTCTTGATATTCTGCCAACACTGCACAAAACCCTAAAAGGTTCAAAGAGTTGAAAGAATACAATATGCTTCAATGACTAATAAAGAAGTTTTGTCTCACACAGAACACTAAGGAATGGCTTTCTTCTGTCCAAGAAAAAAAGAATTACACAAATAATGAACTCACTTAGAAATGGAAAATATTGTCCCCAGGAAACCACATTTGTTTTATGTCACTACCAAGAGGAAAAATTGCAAAATTTTTTTCCATTATTGAATTAACCAGGATGGATAAACATCCCTACCAACGTACCATTGCTGTTTACTTCTACTGAAAGAAACCACCCCCTCAGTCTCTGTGCAGAGAAAAAGCTGCCCATGGGTGGGCAGAAGGAGTAGGAATCAAGATGGTAGCACTCATGACAAAGCCACCACACAATTAAACCATGACCTGAAATCTTCCTTAGAGCTGCACTGCCTGGTCTATGATAAACTGTGAGATAAAATATAACACTAGTCTCAAAGCTGGGGAGCAAAAGCTTAATTAAGTTGACTAACCCAATTAATCCTTTTAATTCCCAGTACAAGAGACTTCATGACACAAGCTGCAGGGCTGGACACTGCTTGTGTATGATTTTATGCTCTCCAGCAAAATATCAAGCATCTTAGATATTTCCATAAATTGAATCTGGTGCCAGTAGTGTCAGATGTATGGTAAGAATATATAAATATATTCACTGTCCTAAAACACTGGTGCTAATTTTGTTTATGCAGATAAAACTCTGTAGTGATACCATTTTTGATACTTACAGAGATTTTTCAGCTTTAAGGGTTTTTATTTCTCAGCTGCTAGTCTGTGATTTATCATTCATCTAATTTATCAGTAGTGACATACAACTTGTTCCCACCTGCTGGCTTTTTCTTCATCAGATGCACTTCATGTTTCTTTTCTGCCAGAGCATATATATCTGTAAAAGCTCATATTTCAGACCTGAGTGGAAGAGGGTGATTTAATTTTCATTTCTTTGCTTTTTTTCCTGGAACATAAACTTTTTCAAAATTAAGAGAGATCTTTCTTGGTAATTATCAATTGTTCATTTCTCTCTAGACAATAACTGATGCTATCAGCTTTTTCTAAACCATGCTGTTAATACCTAAATAAACAAGCACAAAAATTCATGCTGTAGTCACTGTAATGTCCTGATTTTTTCTGGTGGCTTGTGAAATATGAGTACAATTAGCAGCACTAGAAGGTATACCTTCTATTCTGAAATCTAATATCTCTGCCATGTTTTCATAGTCCTGTTTTTCTGAACAAAATTAAAATAATTATAAAAATGTGTATTTGATATGCAAATAATGCCTTGCATTTCACTGAATTACCATCATGGTGACATAGAAATTATAATTCTACTCTGCTGTATACTGTAAAATTAGTCAAGATGCTTGATTATGGCCCTACATTATGAAGAGCTGATTAGTATACATTTCCATTACATTCTTTATGCTGTACCCTTGGACATGCACATTGCTTTCTGTAGGCAATACAGGCTCAATCCTTTTCCCATTGGCAGTCAATAAATCTTCCCAAGAGATGCTGTTGTTGTGGAAGGCTTGCAGGGTGTTAGTCTGCCATAAGTTTAGAAGGCTGGTTCTATATCTGACTATTTTTACCACAGGCAGAGAAAAAATAATCAATTTTTGAACTTTGTAATAAGCATTGTCAGTCTGGGTCAGCATTTTTGACAGCTGGGAAGCTCTATTCAACACAAGGTGTTGAGATGATTATTATTCTCTGAATAGGAAAAGGAAAGTAAAGGGCAAAGGAAAAAAAAAAACCAAAACGACAGAGGTTTGAGACCTCATCTTGCAAAATGTGACATGAGCAACAAAGACAGTACTGTGCCTGGTAAGATTAACATCATTGTGCCAAAATACAATTCCCCAGGCAACTTCACCCACATTTAAAAAGAATTTGCCTAGAAGCACTATCTTCTTAGCATCTTTGGGATAGTGATGTTTACAGACGCATAAAGCATTCCCTCAAGTGGTGGTTAAACACTAACAATCCGTTAAGAACATGCACTGACAAAACCTTTACAGATCATTACCATCACCCGATTGGCCTCTAAAAGACCTTTGAAGCATACTCACAGTTCACCATCTCCAAAAGAAACATTACAAAGGAAGAAAACAGGGAAACTCACTCAAAATTTCCAGGGCATAGGAGGTTTTTCAGCCTCTTCTCTCATATCTCTTCAGTGAGAGTTTGGTTGATGGGAGCAAAACCACAAAAAGCTTCCAGGGGGCTACGTGGTCTCAGAGGCACAGGGACACCAGCTACCTGAGGATGTCTGTCCATACCAAACTTCCTATCAGCTTCTCTAGAGGCCTTATTGGAAGGTCAAAAGGGTGCAGAGGAGGGGGGCAGATCTTTCTGGTGTAATGCAGTGGATGCAGGGGGCCCAGGAGGCAGCTTAAGAACCAGATTCTGAAGACTTGGTTTATGACCTAAGGTGCAGTACTAGAAGGTGTAAGAATATAAACTCATGGTGCTGCACAGTGGTGAACAGGGTCACATTACCACTTTGAGCTCACCTGCAGAAGCAGTGACACAGCTTCTTTCAGAGTACTTACAGAACACAGGCACTCTAATTCCAATTTACTTTTTTTTGCAAATGTACTTTTATGGGCCCTGCCTTATGAGCAGTGGTGAAGAGATGACAATCTTTTTCTCTTTGTGTTGCTCAGCATCTCTGAGGCGTTGCTACACGGAGGCTTTCTGCAAGAGGGACAGCTTTATTCCCATCTGAATCTGAGTAAAGGTACAGCTTGTCACCCAGCATCTTCTGCATCTCTTCTTAATACTTTCTGAGGTGCTACACTTGGGGTGTTTATGAACTTTTCTTTCAATCTCTTCAGGATAGACCTCCTGCTGGACACTTCCCATCAGGTAGAAGAGGATTCACAGCACTAATGGGAATCTTCCTTGGAGGGGTTTTGACTACTTTTTAGGCTGTGCACTGTATACTCTTTCTGGGTGAACAGACAACTTTTTCAACAGGGGTATCCTGCAGCTTACGGCAGAATTAGAACACATCTCACATATTAACATCATGATTTGTAGTATAATTTTATGCCATGAAAAGGCCATAATTTGTCATTTAAAAAAGAGAATCATTTGCAGCTAAAAATGTTTTAATTATTTCTCTTGAAATTACTTGGTCATTCAGCATCTCACACTATGTTGCCTATTTGACAGAAGGAAACAACATCAGCAAGATCTTAGGAAGCTAGATAATGAGCTCTCTTGGTATCAGTTCTTTAGTTACACTCCTCTTACAATTTCTGATCTGATGTTTAAAGCTCACCAGTTGGTCTCAGTGTTTGTAATAGAGAATACACAGAACTTCAGAGTCTTAAAATAAGAGCTGCTGAGTGCACCTCTATTTTTGTCTTAATAGCTCTTGGGCTTTCTGCATGGGAATAATTGAAGGTTATGAAAACTTTCACAAAAATGAACAAACTAATTTTAACACCTGATTTAAAACTCTTGGTCTAATATGGTAATTTTTTACTGATGTGGAATGCATTTGAAGTAGAGCTGTATGGAGATAAAGTAAGGCAGATTTTAGCCTTAACTTCATTTAGTGAGCCCATTCTCCCAGTTACAGACAGGTTGTTGCATGTCTGCTTAGTACTGTTATTATAGAAATATTTGCACCCTCTTCTGTTATTTCCTTTAAGGTCTGCAGAGTCATCCTCTCACTTCTTGTCTTTTTTTTCAAAACTGCCTACAAGATTCTGACCCTTTGACAATTCTGATATTTCTTCTCCTGGCACTTTTTGAAGTTAATCACTTCAACTCATTACAAAAACAAAAATAAGATCAAGGGCAATCAAGTAATCCAAATGACAGTTTAAAGTATCTTCACAGTTATAGAAAAAAATATTTTTTCTCCTTTCCCTTTTCCATTGCAAGATATTTTCATGCTGTTCATTTGAAACTAAATCTGAGTAAGTTCTTATGCAGCTAGGGTCTGGAAATTGGCTTCAGAAAACCAGCAACCTGCAGAAATGAGGTGACAGCAAAGGCCATTCTTACTGCCACCAAGCCACCTGGAGCTCAAACCTATACATGTGAGTCCAGATTCCCTGACTGCAGCTGGAGAATGAAGCCACGGAGAATGGAGCTCTCCTGGCATGGCAGGTAATGCCCCTCGAAGCAAATGTCACCTTTCTCTGCAGTATTGCTATGGCCACAGCCCAAAATATTTGTTCTGAAAATTTAACCCCAAACTTCAGCACACTTGTCAAATGTCTTGTTCTCATATATTTCATAATGCAATATATAAAGGGAGGTGAGAGCAGCACTTGGTGTCCTCTGGAGACTGCATTGCTGGTCAGCCTGCAGGTAACATCCAGAGGTATCAACGCCTTTGTAAGAGAGACAGCTGTGAATCTCTACAACAGCTAACAGCAACAGGAAAAACATTTTTTCCATTTATCCAACCAGGATTCTGGTTGTCTTGGCAAAAACCTGTCCCTCTGGTATTTGTGTGCAAAGTGTCTTGTGCAAGGGAATCTTGGTCCTTCAGTAGAATCCTTAAATTTTCTGCAGTTGAAATACCCATACTGTGCACAAATAGGCTAAAGGTTTTACACTACAGCCTCCTAATGTATTTTTTCAAATGCTATAGCAGTCTTTTATTCTTTAACTTCTCTTTACTTTAATTTTTTTTCCTTGAAGTAAAGTTTGCCAAGGAGACAATCCTAACATGTATGTCAGATATGAAAGCATTAATGTTTTATTTAAAATCCTGACTATAAATTTGCTTTTCCTACTGGGGTTCCAATAGACAACTACCTCATTTTTTCCTTTCCTAGTGGAGGTTTTGTATTCGTTTGTAGCAGAGATGAGTCAAGCTCAGCAGTGGGAAAGCAGTAGCAGCCTGAAAACACAGCAGAGTGCATAATGAGCATATGTACCTGAACTACTGCAACACTTCACAGCAATAATATTACTATTTTAACAAATCTGAGCTTCCAAAAAAAACCCCAACCCTGCTACAGATAAGACAGGCTCTTTCCCAGAAAATATTGATATATATTAATATAATATCCCAGCAAATATGTAATACGATGCTATCTTTTCAGTATCTCTTAGCCAGAAGTGATGCTCAGTGTATCAGCCGCTGGGGCACAGTGGGGATGAGAAGCTGCGGTAGCCGTGTGACCCCTGCTGGCAGGAAATAATTGAGAGTAAAACGTGAGAGGAAATGAGACTGATTGTAATGAATGACACGCTGTGACTGAATCAGTAACCTACATAAAGATTTGCAGTACCAATAGAAAAAAATAAAGAAAACTTCCTGTTGTTGTGAAACGGAAGACAAATGAGTAAAAATTCTTCATTTAAAATGTCAGTTTAGCATTTTACCAAGGGGGGATGAAAACCTCTGCTAGCCCACCAAGTCTAGCCCACTAGCCTTGTCCTGATGCATTGTGCCTCATTTTCATCCCCAAGAGCCAAACCCATCTGTGATGCAGGATGTGCTGCCAAACTGCCCCTCCTGGAACTACGGCAGTGCTCAGAGCTTCCCTTCTGTCCCAGCGACTGCCGTTCACCTGGGCCAGCATCCAGGCTGCTGCAGGAAGGTCTGAAACAACCACAGAAGATAATGTGCAAGTGCCAATCTTGGACATGGTCATTGGAGTTTTCTAAGGATTTTGGCCACTACTACTGGCCACAACAAATCCAGGCCTCAGCGGCACAGAGCTGAGCGTGGTCCAGAACTGACACCTACTTCCCAGATGGATCACACTGAAGTCAATAGTACACTACAGCATATTTCATGGTGCACTTTTTCTTGAAGCCAAGTAAAACTTAGGCGATGCAGAAAGGAAAATGCTCCAACAGACTCCATGGTCTTGTTAGTATATAACATTCCTGTTAGTATATAACAAATACCTTAATTTGGATTACACATTATTCCCCTTTCAAAACACAGATCTCTAACACACTTAGACTAGCTCCACATTGATAAGCTGTCATGCATTTTATTGGTAATTTGCATTACTAAGGCTGACACTGACTCATGACTCATCAGTCCAGCGCTCCAGGCTCTCCCTCTTGTCTGGGCACAGCCCCTGAAACACACTCCCAAACTGAGGGCCTTTCCCATAGAGTGGTCAGTTGAGCTCTCTGCTATAACTCACAAAGTTATTTTCTTCTCTGAAATACCTACAAGGTACTGAGGTTCAAAAAAAAAACCAAAAAGAAAGAAAAAAATGGATGCAGCTGAAATAGAAAAGAACAAATATGAAGAGTTTATTTATTTACATGGGAGGCACAACCCCAGGCAGCACTACATGATGGGGCCACCCAGAGATGAAAAGCAGACATGCAGAAAAGGACCTGGATGTCCTGGTGGTCACTGAGTTCAAGCCAGACATATAGCCTTGCCATCAACAGCCCTTTACCATAAACCCTACAAAAGCTGGCTTTTATAAATCATCAAAACTCATCAAAATTGGTAGAATTTTGGTAAATTGGTAATTGACTGGTAAATCATCAAAACTGAAAGCTCATAGTGTGTAGCAAATACTTACAATTCTGGTATTGCTCATGCAGCTAATTAAAATTACTGCATATTTGCCAGACTAAACGTATATAAACAGTCCCACATCCCCACCCCTTCCCTCAAGTCTGCCAATTTACTGAGGGTCAGTTTTTCCCAGTTTTTGATTCACTGATCATTCCAAAACTCCATTTCACATACCAGCTCCATGTTACAGAGACCAATATACAAACAGTTTTACACATCTTGCAATCCCAACTCACAAGGTGCTTCCCCAGCAGGTACATGTTCCCACCTCCCATAGAGAGAGGAGACATGGAATAAATAAGATGTACTTCCTGAAGAAGATGTCCAAACAAGAAGCTGAAATCAGCTATGTGGGAGTTAACAAGAAATACTGCACAGGAGAGAATAGAAGAAATTACAGATTTTCCAAGCAGGTAGGACAGCCTACAGGGCTTTGGCTTCCAGTGGGGATAGAAACAAACCTCTAACTCATTAACTAAGGGCTGAACTTGGATAAAGAGTAATGAACTTGGGTGAGCTTTTTGGTCTAGCAATTTTACACTAAGCTTTCTTAAGTTTAGGGAAATTCAATATGACAAAGAACCAAACTGCCTCCTGCTAGAAACTCATGACTGACAGCATTACAAGCAAACACACACTGCAAGTAAGATTGGTGAAGGGTCTTATTAAAGACATCACTCCTCAGGTGCATCCCAAGAGCTGAAGCAGAAATTTGGATGCAGTAATGGCATTCAAAACAGAGCTAGCTCTTAACTCAGTGAGCTGGAAAGGTATTTTTCATTTATTTCTCATGTGTGTTCCTGCTTCTGCATCTGAACTCTAGAGATATAGACACTGAAAATGTGCTTTCTATAAGAAAAATCTTCAGGAAAACAGCAGTGAGGAATGACTTTTATAATTGGTGCTAATATATGCATGGAAATTGCTTGTCTTAAACAAGCTAAGTGGGGTTTGGAAATATTACAGCATTTCTATTTGGTTATGTGTAAAACAAGCTGTTGAATGCTATTCTGAGAGTATTTACAGAGTAAATATTTCTTTGTCTTAAACACAAAGGCAAATATTCTGCAGATTTGTGAGCTTGCAGATTATCTTTATTAATTAATACCCTCAGTGTAACTTTGGGCACTGAATTTCTTAAGTATAGTAGTCTACAAAAATAAGCATGCAGGATTTGTTTATTTTTGGACAAAACTAATATGAAACTTGAATTTAGCTAGTGCTCACTGGACATATGTGGTCTGGCCATGCATATCAGTAGAGTAGATCCATTTTATAGAACAAGTTTAAAAAGGAAAAACTAATGCCCTTATTTTGAAAAAAAATGACTAAAGATATTACTGTTCTCAATATAGATTATTCCAGAGGAACTAAAAACCCATGGCAGGTGTATTGGTGGGCAGAGACAAACTAACAGCTGAGGTCACCCAGACAGAAGCCTTCCCACCAGAAACAATGTTTGAGTTCACACACATTATCTTGTGTCAGGGTCACAACCAGCAGACAACCCAGACACTGATGACCGTAAAAGCATCGTGACAGGAATCAGCCAGACATGGTTCCTTTTGTCTCTTTTCACACTTTGCACATTGTGCTTTTACAAATGCCTCTCTACCCTTTTAGCTGTTTTCGCTGGTTTTAGCACTTCTCCTATCACAACACTTCATGTTGCCATTCCCAATCAATTCCACTCCTCTATGCTGGATTTTCTCTTTTCTGACCTTTTCTTTTCAGAATGAATGAAGATAAACACAAACAGGCATATGACCGCAGCAGTATGTCCCCATGTACACCTAATCAGCAAAAAAAATGTAATTTAGATTGATTTTCAAGGGAAGCTGTGCTTGGAAAACAATAGACTTCAATTTTCAAAGGTATAATGAGAGAGAATAAGAACTCATTACCACAGCTCTTACATTAATTTTTATTTTTTGGGGGAGGAAGGATAAACAGTGCACTGAAACAACCATCAGAGGGTGCATATACATCATGAGTTTGGCTTGATCCCTATTTTAGTGTTAGGCCCTGGTACATTAGCTGCTCATACACATAAAATGTGTTCCTTTCAACTCTTGGACCAGAAGCTCCAATTGCTCCCCTGAGGATTCAGCCCCAGCCTAAAGGACATGGGTCAGACCTCATTAATTAGTCTGAAGGAGCTCATAAAAATTGTATGAACATACTTGAAGCATTCTTTTCCTAAAAGAGGTGAACTGACCCTTAAAATTTATAGACTGATCTGAGTGTGAAGGATATTTCCATCTCTGTTGATAGATACTTTGAAATAAGAATGGACTTGTAGGAAGTGAAAAAATTCTTTATACCTTCCTACATAGCCCATGGAAAATAAATCAGAGAAGAAGAATTTGAAATATAAATAGGGAAGTTAGAAATAAGTTATACTCAGATTTGTCTGTGCAATGGTCCAGATACCTCCCAGTAATACATTTCCAACTACAAGAATCAAAAACTGCTATATTGAAATTGAGCAGAAGCTTTAAACTATGACAAGAAGCAATCAGTCAGGAGAAAACCAAGACCTAATGCATAAGTTACAATCATATGATTTTGTGGCTGTGGTAGTTCTCATGATTACTGAACTAGCCATGATGGTATTTCCATGGTTATTAAAGAAAGAAACTCAAACACTTCACGTAGAATGTCCAGAAATAAGGCAAAAGTTCTCCTATTACATAAAAAGAGACAGGAATTTTCTCTTGGAGAAACTCACTGGCATGTATGAGGCTATATTTCACAATCCTGTTTCCCACAGTTCAGAATTTTACTTAAGTCAACAGGGAGGTGAAGCACCAAGTTTCATCTTCAAAATTTGGCTGTACTTCATTTATGGTTGCCAAAAGAAAAAGCAATATTGCTATTTTAGAGGGAGAAATTAAATTTTCCATTCCACTCTTAATTAAAAAAAATAAATTGAGAGTTAGCCATGGTTTTTTAAACCAATCTATTGTCAGACTGAAACCAAGACAGAATGGCACAAACTGAGACTAGCAATCTGATAATCTGTTTGATTTTTCATTCCTAATGCCTGTGGAAGTCCTACACTCTCACTCTGAATTATGTTCACTGAGCACAGTTCAACACATCATTTCAGACAACACTCAAAGATAGATCTGCTCTGAAACATTCTGATGAAAAGAAGTAATCATATGGCTTTAGCCCATGCTAATAGTTGAGCTGCTTTCTCTTGTTTTGCACATCCATAGATCCATATGGTTTAGCACACATTGGAGTGCTCTACATCCATACACACAGCAACGTTTAGAGTGTAGCCCCCTCACAGCAAATGCCCCTTTTATGAAAAATATGAAGTATAGAACCTTATAAAAATGGGTTAGGGTAAAGATAAATACCAAATCACAGAATTGGTAAGGCTGGAAGGCAATGCCAGAGACCTTCTAGTTCAATCCTGCACTCAAAGCAGGGACAACTAAAGCAACACTGAACACTGACCAGGAAAGGTTTGGATCTATCCAAGGATGAAGGCTCCAGAACCTCTCAGAGCACAAAGTGTCAGTGTTTGATAACTTCCACTGGAAAAAATACAAACCTGGTATTTCATTTTAATTTCCAGTACTTAGTTTTTATCTGCTGCCTCTTGTCCTGATACTGGCCATCACTTAGCAGAATCTGGTTTTGACTTTTATTTTCTCCTGCAAATATTCATACATTTGAATAAGATTTCCCTGAGCCTTCTCTTCTTCAGGCTGACCAATCCAAACTCTCTCAGCCTCTCCTCATACAAGAGATGCTCCAGTACCTTAATCATCTTAGTGGCCCTAGTTGGACACACTCCAGTCCATGTCTTTCTTTTCACTAGGGAGCCTAGAACTGAACCTGGAATTCCAGATATGTTTCACCAGAGCTGGTTAGAGATGAACTACCTCCCAAAATCCGCTGACAGTGCTCTTTCCCATTCAGCCCAGGATGCT
This sequence comes from Emberiza elegans, assembly GCA_024865655.1. Taxonomy (NCBI): domain Eukaryota; kingdom Metazoa; phylum Chordata; class Aves; order Passeriformes; family Fringillidae; genus Emberiza; species Emberiza elegans. The sequence continues at coordinate 58,531,248 of JALJVW010003023.1, read as the reverse complement.
GGAACCATTATGCAACTTTCTAATATTTACAGCATCAGCATCCTACAGAATCTATTAATAAAACTGGTAACTTCACATGAATTTGATTTTTTACATTGAAAACCCCAACTGTTTACATACATAATGCTTACATAAAAGAATATATCGCTCAAGAATGTACAGCTTACAGAAAATCCAGTCTGTTTAATAATAAAAAAATACTTTGTCTTGGAGCAACTGGAAAAAGACAAGCTCTTTAGACAACAGTCATTCATAAAACAAAAAACATGAAAGTCAAAGTTATTTATAGTGCCTGAGATTATACAACTTCAGAAAAAAAATCATTAAGAAAACACTTCTCAGTTTCCCCAGTCTGTTTCTGAAGTTGTTTGATCTAGATAAGCAAATAAATTTAATTATTTGGAATAAAATAATAAAACTGTACACATGATCAGAAATATCTTTCTTTCACCAAGGCGCAGATAGGATGCAACATGTACAATTTAAAGTGGAATAATCACTTCCTGTGCCATACGAAAAAGCATTCTGTGTGCTTTCTTGGGTATTTCTACTACAATTGCCAATGGGTGAATATCCTAAAGTACAGCAGGGGCTGTAAAATCTCTGTCAATAGTTGTTTCAAGACCTGACAAGGCAGTCCTAACAAATCTGGTCTTATCAGACAGCTGAGTCTTCTGTGAGAAAGTTGCTGGACTAACAACCCTCCAAGTTTTCTTGCAACCTGAATAATTCCATTATTTGATGGTCCAGTTAATTAGATACTTTCTCTGATAGATATATAATGTTTGGAGACCTGAAAGGCCATGTGGTCCCAGATGGAAAATAGGTTCTTTGCAAATTTGTTGTACATTTCTTACTTTATTTGTACTGTACTGCATAAGAAGCAGGAGGAAACATTATAATTGGAAATGCAATCCAGTGGAAATGCACTCAAAAAATTCATTTATGCTACTTAAACTGTAAGTAATTTCTTCCTTCCCTCAAGACTGTGAACAAAAGAATAAACTCTAAGACTATCTGAGGAGACTGGAGATTTGCAATCTGACAAAATAGGGGATGGGAAAATGTGTCAGAGACTTATGCTATTTAAGCCTATCCCAAGATCTGAATGCCCTTTATGTGTTACAGAATTAATCCCACTTTTCCTGATTTTCTGCAGACTCTGGTACTCAAGGAATTAGGCTCATCTTCCCCTACACCCCCAAAGATATGGAATAGCTCCAGAATGAAAGGCACCTCTTTATGTTAAAACACATTTCCTTGAATATGCTTGTGTTTCAGATAATTTCACAAAGATGGAATGCAGAATTTCACATTATATATGAAGCAAACACGACTGAAAAGTGTTTGTCAATTGAAAGGAATAAAAAGTTATTCTCTGTGGAGGAGAAGCTTTTACAGGATAAGAAAAGCTTTTACAACACAATCCAAAGCCAAACATCCATTTCACTCCAAGTCTGTCTTCCCAAGTGTTTTGCACAGTTTTACAAACCTAAAAATTAAGTTTAGTTTAGTACAGAGTAACCTTGGCATAAAAACTCCAGAACCTGAGTTTAGAATCAAAATATCACCACTGTTTTAATCACCTGTTAAACAAAATTTGTCAAAAGTGAAATTTACAAAGAACTTTCCTCTGGAATATTCCACTAAGAAAAACCCTTTTCTAATTTAAATAATTAATGAATAAAAAAATTCAATAATTCTAGCCAACTGAAACTGGTAAACTTCATACAGCTTTTTCTGTGAAGGTCTATTGACCTGCTATCCCCAGAGCATCATAGTGTTTTCTTTAAGATTTGCTAAGCAGTTCATCTCCAAAATACACAAAATAGTGAATCTCACCAATATAGTGTAAGGAATGAATTGAGACAAAAAGAAAAAACTCAGTTTGATAACTACTAAAATTTGAAACAAATGGGTAAAGTTGAAGGGCTTTTTCCCCTTTGCTGTGCCTTCACACACACTTAGTACTGACCTTCTACTGTAACCTCCAGCTTCACAACTCTCTTCTTTCTCCGCTCCCCTCTGTCCCCCTGCAGACAAGACCCAAATTGTTGTGCCCTGTGGGACCCCCAGTGTTTTGGTGACTGTGTGTGAGTGTTGGTGCCACAGGCTGTGTCTGTATGTACATGCCAAAGCCGGGGCAGGCTAGAAGGATGTCTGTCCTGGAAGGCACCCCAAGAGGACAAATGTATTTACAGAACAAAATCTTCCTCCTTAATCTGCATCTGCACAAGGGGCTGTGCAGGGAGGATTCTCCATACCACTCTTTCAATGAGCACCGCCCTTCTTCCAAATAAGATGACGAGGCACAGCCACCACCCTTGCATCCTGCCCCAGGCACCACAATGGCACCTTGACAGTCCTTGTACATGCCAACCCATGTACACGCCAGTCAGTGTATGTGCCTGGGTGTATCATTAAAGGCCTTTTCTGCATGGAAGCTGGAGAAAATGGCTCAGGACTACACCCCTTGACTCTCCTGGGCTAGACACCAGGAAGGTAAACAGCTCCACATACTTAAACAGGAGCAGAGGTCCCACAGGGGAAATGCAAAGAAACTGTTTTTAAAATGGTTTGCAAAGTCTTTTTCTACTTATTTATTTATATCCTGAATGGCACAGGCTGAAGATTGAAAGACAGAAGTGTCATTAGGGAGTGACTAGAGACAAATAAATATTCTGCATTAGAAAGCAAACAAGCCAAAACAAGGTGCTTTTTGCTCTGTGAATATTCCCTCTAGGTCTCATTAACTGTCAAAAATTAGGCAAAGTTCTAAACATTTTCCACTGTGGCTCTTGCTGCTGGGAACATTCATATTGATGCCACCATTTCAGAAGAGATTCAGAGCAACTTGAAGGCAGAAGTCATACAAACTTTCTACTGACACTAATATTGCTGGCTGTCATTTTACATTAAAATTTTGTTCCCTGTACTGCAGCAGTGCTCAGTTTGTGTGACCTTCCTGGTACTGAAGTGTCAGGAAAAAAAACTCAGACATAGCTTTTATGTTTGTTTTTGTGTTTTCATTGTGACCTTGCCTGCCCTGGGAAAAAATGGACCAAAAGTTGCCCTTTCTTGTTACTGCTCTTTAAACTCTGTCTTTGCTAACAGCTTTGGGAACTCCTAGGTAGACAGTGTTTTTAGGACTGGGCCATGCTCCTTTTCATTGCAGCTCTTCTGGCACTGGGATAAGAGGAGGAGTTATGCCAGAACACCTCTTTTACTTCCTATTCTTTGCCTCTGAGGCACAGATACTCCAAAGCACATCGGCAGCTAATGCAGCCCCAATAGATGCCCTGGCTCCCCCAGGAGGTGCCCAAACCTCTTTTTAAAATCCAAAAGAAGTATAAAGGGGAAACACACATGGGTCAAGTTGAACACAACTATGACTGCAGGAATCTATCCTCTGAATTCATTCCCCCTGGGCTTACAAAATGAATACAGCTAATAAAATTAGGGGTCTACCAGCCCAGCTGGGAAACACCTCAAAAAACTGTGTTCTTTATGGCTGATAATCAGATCATCTGCTTCTCACTGTACCTGGAATTACTATGCCATGCAAAAGCTAATCACAAATAATTTTCATTAGTTAAAACAGAATAACAGGATGAGCAACAAGAATCTAGGGCAGAGTCACTGCAGATAAGACAAAACCAATTAAGTCAGTTGATGATTTGCCATTTCTCTTGTAAAAAGTGTGAGTATTAACGGTCTACAGATTTTTAAAAGAAAATATAATGTATACACTGAATGACTTTGGAGGCACCCCAATTAAATACACCATTTCTGCTAGATCATCTATTATCAGCAATAGAAAAATTTTCTCTCTGATAAATATATTGAAGTCTATAAATTAATTTTTACCACACTGGTCAATGAACCTAATAAACAGGGAAAAAGCTAAATCTAGAAAGGTCTGCTCTACTCTTGATGTGGGCATCATGGTCTCACCAATCCTTAAGAGAGCAGGGTCCTGCTGTTAGCTTAGCTTCATTTAGGAGCTGCTGTCACACATCATATTGTCTAGATCAGTAATACTTCTGGGAAAGAACAATTTAATGAAATTTGGGTAATCAGCTTTTACCTTGAGAGAGGGTATCTGGGTACAGCTGCAATGAGGAGTTCAGAGCAAATGCCAAATGAAACTCAAAACTTCGCCCACAATCTCCATTAGCTGCCAAGGCATTGATCTTGGGTTTGTCTGTTTGCAGCAAGCAAGAACAGTGTAGCAAGAATTATCTGCTGTAAAAGAAGTCTGCATTCTAATTTTCTTTTTAGAATCTGAGCCAGAGCTTTATAAAGGCTCATTCCTGCATGCCTTTATAAATAGTAGAGCTTTAGAAGTCCTGTAAATTGTATTCTAAAACAGCTTGGAGTGATTTCTTTCAGAATGAAGCATAATTAGATGTGTCAGATGTTCTATCAGCATTTTCTTCAGCACAATGTCAACAGGTATAAAAAAATCCTTTGGCTAGCAGCTTAAAGCACAATGAATTACTGAAAATTAAAATACAAAGTTTAACTTGGTCACTCTTTTGCATCAGCTACTAAGTAGAAGATGACCTTTGGGTGAAGTGAGAAATCCCATGTTGTGGCTGAAAGAAATCCATACAGGTTTACCTACACACAAGTTATGCAAAATGGAATTTAATCCATTCTTATCAACCAGTCTTAAATATACCAAACAGATGGCATTTAAGACACCATTACCTATGTGGGAGACACATGTTGATCACCTCATCCATTATGGCAACACACTGCTCCTTCGTTCTGACTACATGTAGATTCATTAGAAAAAAATATATGAACAACCTTTCTAATCAACTGGGTAATAATGAAACAATATATCACTTAAAATATAACTGAGAACATATAAATTAAAATAGCAAAGATGCAAGGCTTTGAGGTTCTCTTGGGGGTGGTGCTGGAAATAGTTATAATGAAATCTAGAGGCAGGAAAATGGAAATGCATGTTATATTGTTTCCCCTCAGTGACAGGGCGTTGGAAGAAAAAGTCAATCCTGCCATATGCATTGTATTATTTATACACTGTCAGACTAGTATGTAGTTTTAGCAGTGAAAAACTAACCTGGGTAGAAACAGAAATCAGTAGTATACAGGCACATGAATATGAAGGTGGCCATAAACAACTCTAATTTTAAAGTGTTACAGCAAAATGGTATTTTTTTAACATATCTGCACAGCTGCAACCTACACTATCAAGCAGTGCAGAACAGGAGGCCCTGAGGAGGATGTGACAGCAGTTGTGCCTTACTCCTGTCACCCAGAGGGTGTTCTCTGTCACACATTAAACCAGAGTACAGAAAATGTGTAACCATAAGGCATGAGCTCTTGTTTCCATCTCAAAATGCCCAGCACAGTACATTGGGCTGGAACAGTCCTGCAAAATTTCCTACCCTTTTTCCTTCTTTCTTTAGGGTTGACTTATCATGCAGCTCTTTGTGTCATCTATTTTGCACACACCAGTAGGACAGTGTATCATTGCATATGCTGCCTCCAGAGAAAGAAGAACAATGACTTCAAGCAGGATCAAGTTTTTATTTTAGGAAAAAGCAAGTTGGCAGAAGTGAAAGCAGATGTAGCAGAAGGAATGACCCAGTATGTAAGACTGGTCTCTCATTCAGTGGCCAGCCACACAGTCTTAATGCATTCATCCCCATCTTTGCACCTGCTGGGACTTGTTAAAAAGGAAGGAAGCTGGTCTTTAAACCCCTGTGCAGGTGGATGTATGATCACTAGCAAAGTCTAGTACTCAACACATAATATCTATTTATTGACCACAGATGGAATGACTTTACTAGAAGTCCAGCATGATCCAGAGAGATAAGACTTGGGGTTGCCAAACACTAAATGGTGGTGAGCCTTGTTTTGAGCTTCTCTCTGCATTAAGTGGAGAGAAGGAGAGATCAAAAGAGATGTTTTCAGAAGACAATATGCAAGGTTTTGAATGGGAAGATAGGAGGAATCACTGGAGGCATCTAGAACTCCCCAACTCTGTACAGTGCACGTAAGCAGAAAGATACTCTTCAGTCCTAGGCTAAATTAAACAATCCATAATAATTCTCACCCTAATACTTGTTAATTTCTGCAATATCCCTTTCAAATGGTCTGTAGCTAAGCAAAAAATGGCCAAAGATCTCTTTCATCTTCTTGTAGACTGCAGATGGAAAACCATCCTTCAGGAAAACCTGGACAGCATAAAGAAATGGGCTGACTGGAATCTTATGAAGTTCCACAGAACCAAATGCAAGGTCTTGCATGTGGGGCAGAACAGCCCCCTGCACTATTGCAGGCTGGGGCTGGCTGGCTGGGGAGCAGCACTGCACAGAAGCTGGCCAGGGGATTAGATTTGATGACCTCCAAAGGTCCCTTGTTAACCAAAATATTTGGTGATTCTGTGTTTCTATGAAAAATCCTGTTCACAGGAATACTAGAGGAGCATAGGGACAACTTCCAGCTACTAAGCAAGGCAAATGATGGAAACACAATTCCGTCAGGTCTGAAAAGTATTGGAGAGGGAATACAAAAATGAAAGCGTTCTACATGCCAGAGAAACACAAGATTTGGAGTAAAACATTGGAGACAAAAATGAAAAAGAAAAATTGCTTTTAACTTAAGAAAACACACAGTATTTTGTCAATTTTCTTCAGCTACTGTCCTATAAATGGACACCAATATTTAATATTTTAAAACTGAAATTAAATAAAATTGAAAATATATTGCTTTCATGGAAAACAATGAGTAGAAATACTTCAAATATTAACATATAAAATGGAAAAAAATTAAATTTTGACTGAAAAGGGAAACAGAAACCTAAGATATGAGAAATAAACCCAAAAATAAATCTAGTCATAATTAAAAAAAATCAGTTCTTAACAAAAATTGGTCAAAGTGCCCCTTTTGAGATACATGTCTTCTTTTAAAGAAAACCTGTTAACAAAGGGCCTGGAATTAATGAAATTACGTTGTTTTGTACAACAGCAGAACTGAGTTCTGCAGCTTTCAGCTAGCCATACATGTTTGGCAATAAAAACCTGTAAAAATTTAATTTAATAACCTATAGCTGTCATTGCTCTCAAAGACAACTTTTCAGTAAACAAAAAGGCAGATAGACTAATATTTATAAAGTGGCAGCAGCATGAATATGACAGCCTTCTATCATACTGCTGTGACAAAATGTATTCTGTCATCTTGCTTTAAAAAAATTTGTTGAAAGATGTCACAGACATCTTTTGTGAAAAATCCTTTCTTAGGATTTTTCTTCTGAGAGCTGCAGTTTCAGCACAAATGTAAACAATGATTATCTGCTGCTGTGGAATGCAACAGGTGCATCTGTGATTGGCCCATCTCTGAGGTTTATAATTAATGGCCAATCAAGGACTTGAGCTATCCCAGACAGAGTCCAGGATAGCGGCTTTGTTTTCATTCTTTCTATTCTATTCTTAGCTAGCCTTCTGAGAACTTCTTCCTTCTCCCTCTTGTAGTATAGTTATAATGTAAAATATGTATAATATAATAAATCAAGCCTTCTAATTATCTCCTCTTCTCATCTCCTCTTCACCTCAAAACCTCTGCTTCCCCCCAAGCAACAACAGAAAGACAGCATTCAATTTCCTTTCAGATGAATGATGAAATGGTTCTGTTTAACATCCTTTTGAACTCTAACATGAAGCAGGTCATGATTCACCTGCACACTTCCAAACCAGGATAAATACCTAATTATATGGAGTCAATATTTAAAAGTACACTATCTAATCCAAGAGAACAGATATGACTCCCGCAGTATCTGCTCTTTACCACTAAATGGTGGTGAGAGTGACTTGCAGCTGTTCCAGAAGCTAAATGTGTAATGTATACATGATTCCAGAATATTCAGCAATACTCCACAATATTCATCCCTTAGGAACACTTGAAAGCCCCTGCCTCCCTTTTCAAAAGTCCAGTCTTTTGCAGAAAATGAAACTAAAGACAAGGTTTGAGACAGCTACCATAAAAGTAGCCTGGTACTTAGTGACCCTTTAATAATTACACAGCATATTAGCCAGAGATGCCAGAAGTGGAGAAGAAGCAATAAAATAATTTCAAACAAAAATTATTCAAATGAAAACAGTAAAAAGCTAAAACTCTGAAAGAGTTTACAAAAGCAATAATAAAAAGAACCCAAATTATCTATTGTTAATACTCTCCATTCTGCCACCATTATAAACCACTCTAGTTTATAAACACTTTTTATATTTTGAAATCATGACAGGCTTGTGAAATGGGAAGTGAAGCTAAAAAAAGCCCAGAAATTATGCCTGCCCAGAAATGTACCTTTGTAGTTTGGATCAATACTGTTTCCATTCAATCTCTGAATTGTAACTAGGGTGGTGTGTTTTAGGAAGCTCTGATGCATTAAATTCCCTTGGTTGGAAGTGTTTTGTTAGTGGGATTACATTATAAGCTTTCCATTTGGTTCTGCAGAACCAAGCTTCTGCATCTTTCAGCAACTCTTGCTTATGTAAATATCTCTTTGTTCTATGATGTTTGAGTAGTAGCTTTAAAACCTTTAATAGTTCTTCCTCTCTAAAATGTCTGGGTACAGCCTGGAGATTCTGGAACAGCTAGCAAAATGGAAAAACTGAAAACATTCAATGCTTTAGCCATTCTGAAGAATATAAGTTGCAACAGGTAAAAATGGCTGAAATGGCAAGAAAATCACAATCTAATTCAAACTTCATCAACTTCCCAATGCCCACAGTATCCCTGTGTTTTTTGGCTGCAATGACAGGATTTTCTCTTGTGAGGTTGCTGGTTTTTAAAATCTTTTTGACTGGTTGCCAGAATGTTGTTGTGGTACTGACATTTTGCCTCATCATGAAAAGCAGATTTTTCTGTCATATGTGGAAGGACCATGTAGACATGGGGAAAATCATTAAATTGCAGTGGATTGTAAATATAAGTGCAACACTAGCACCTAAGGACAATGACAACAGGGGAAAGAAGTGGAATTAATCTGATATAGAATAGATACTGTTGTATTTCCAGATTTACTCTGGGCATTTGAGGAACTATAAATGAACAGACACAATCATTATAAATTCTAGGACAGTTTTTCCCTAACTGCAAAATAGACTTAGAAAACCACCAAGAAATTCATCCAGTGTCCTAGTAAGCCAATGAAAAGGGAAAAAAGCTACCTCTGAAAATGTTTGATTCAGTTGTTAATAAGACTGTCATACTTTTCAGAAAAATTAATTGCTTCTTTGGTGATATTTATCAGGATGAGCTATATGCTGAGCTGAGATCAGTGGGATACAGAACAGCTCACTGATATTGATCACTGGGATACAAGTCAGCTCCACTGACTTGACCAGAACTATTTGTGCTCAAAGGCTTGAACCACTTTCTTCTTGATATTTCTGGAAATATCAAACTCTGGGGCTCCTACTGTAGCAAGCCTTCCTGTAACTACTATGCTATGTAGTGCCAGCTGAGGAGCACTACATAGCAGCCTATGCTCCCTTAATTATGCAAAACGCAGAGCTGGGTACTGTGAGCTGAAAGTAAGAATCCTGATTACATAGATCTCCATAATGGTTGATGGTGCTGTATCTTGTAAAACAAGCTGCTTTTTATAAATCTTGCTCCTCACAAAGCCTGCTGTTTAGACCATGAAAGCTAAACTGCTCTCATTATTTGCACTAGACAGTTCATTACTTTGTGTTAATACCCTAACAGCCATTCAAGGCAGAAATGACACAGGGGCTTTACTCTCCATTATTATATTACTATTTCAGATGCCAAAATCAATCATTCATATGTATTCTGGGTGATTGCAACATATTGACCTAGGCAGCAATTTTGAAAATGCATTCAAGAGCTAAGTTGAAAATAGATTTTGATGATATGTTGCTGAGTACTTTCCCCAGTTTTGAGGATGCTCTGCAAATTCCTTTTTTTTTTTATAAAAAACATATTCAAGGCAACCTTAAATACTCAAGCAAGTTAAGTTTTGCCCTACAGATATTAAACTGATTCATTTGAAAAAGTCAATTAAAAATTTTCATTAGGAGAAAACCAAACCTTTAGCCAGAATTGACACTGGCACTTCTTGCACAACATATTTTCATAAGATACATGATAGATTCATAAGATATAAGAGCTTCAGTGCAGCATGAATTACTACATATACCAGGCAGATTTTGGTGGCTAATGCTGAAGGGTGAACAGTATCTTGGGAATACAATCATGGAATCATAGATTGACTCATAGAATCACAGAACAGTCTGGGTTGGAAAGGACCTTACCGATCACCTGGTTCCAGCCCTCCTGCCCATCTTCATGGCCCCTTCTCTGGATTTTCTCCCACAGGCCCACATCCTTCTTATATTGGAGATCCCAGACCTGGAAGCAGCACTCCAGGTGGGATCTCATAGAAAGTAGTGAGGTAGAATTCTCTCCCTTGACCTGCTGGCCTGTTGCTTTTTGATACAGCCCAGGACGAGTTTGGCTTTCTGGGCTGTGAGCTCAGAATAGATGGTACAGGGCTTCCAGTCCCCATCCTCACCATCACCCTCTGGCTTAAGAGCACGTGCTGCTTTTCACCCACTCTGTGTTTTTATACATAATATTCAAATTCTGGTCCAAATCTGACACAAAATTTCTGCCTTCTGTCCAGCCCCTCAGATCTGCATTCTCTCCATTGGCAAAAGGGACAGGATAGGAAAAGGGCTGTACCATGGCAATCCTTGGGATTCCCTGAAAGAAGGGTTTTGACTTGTGTTTGTGAATGAAATAAAGATTTCTTCCCATTGTTCATAAAAGAATTTTAGTCAGGATACCAGCATGAACAGTGAATTTGTGAGAATTAAAGAGTGCAAAAGTCTCATCTAATAAAATACAACATCCAGCAGAATACCAGAGCACTAATATTGGAGATGCTTAGTGAAGTGAAAGAATAAATCTCATAACCACAATCACAAACATTCTTGTTGTATTCCATATTTCCAGAGTCCCATACTGTTGTTATCAGATTTCTAAAGTCCCATACCTTCTCGGTGTTTTCTTGGAGGCAGCCTCTTCACAGTACTGACTACTTCTTCTGCATGTTGTTCCTTCTCAGTCAGGGCTCCTTCAGGGCTCTCCCTGACTGGCCTACCCACCCCCTTTTATCCCAGTTATCTTCACTAGCCACAGCTGCAGCCCACCAAGAACAACCAGGACCTACCGGGGCAAGGCCTATACACAGATATTCAATTACAATACAGATATTTTACTAGGACTCAAAGGCCACCTCTACTATACATTCTGATTCTGATCTCGTAGAGAATGATCTCTTTTCTTCTCCCTTTGGATCCTCATCTAGCAGTAGATACTATGAAAATTCTTCAAAACATATTATACAGAAATCATGCAAAAATTACAACTCCAGTGAAACACAGGGATTTAAACAGTACTAATCTATGTGAAATGAATCAAATTGAAGACAAATTAAAATTAATTCTTTCAGAACACTGATGCATTCATGCATTTCCTTCCCGATACTGAAAAAAGTTAAATTACAAATTTTATTTGTTTTCACATTTAGATCTCTTTATGTTTTCACACAGATATAGATTTTCCCAGGGAAAGAAAAATACTGCAAATGCATCTTTGAAGAGATGCATTTTAAATTTTATACTGTAAGCATATATAAAACCAGAACAGATTGCTGTGAGGTGGCTTGCCTTACTGCATTGGGGGTTAGAATTTTGTAACCAAGGCCATGGGGACAGAGCTCTGTTCCTTGTAGGGTCCCTGTGGGCACTGGGTTTGGTACCCAGTGATCAAGTCTCAGCAAGAACAGGAGCAAATCAATTAAATACACAATGAGATAAACTGCAAGATCTTTAGGCAAGTAAACTCCCACCTGAAGGCCCCTTCAGAGACCAGTGCAATGCTAGACTTGCACCGCTGTACATGAACAAAGATCAATGTTTCTGCAGTGTTTCATCTTTCCCCTACTGCAGCCCTGGGTAATAGCTTGTTATCAACTGTTTAAACTAGGTTGTACTGTGGTCATACAAGAAAATAAAGCTTATGGAGTCATGTTGTGTATTTGGTGTTCCCATTAAGGGGTGGTTTTACTCTCCATTAAACACCACAGGTTCCTCTAGTAGGGGTGAGGAAGCAGGGCATAGATGAAGGGACACAGGAAGTTGGGCTACCTCAGTTCTGCTGTGCAGAGAATTCCTTGCTTTTCATGTGGTCATTGACAGGTGGTCTTAGCAGACACAGTTTTCATCCTCAATGAGATGGCTGTGACACCTATGCCTTTGAAGAACTAATTAGAAATACTATCACAGAAAAACACATTTTCCTGTGTCCCGTCAGAAACCAAATTATGAAGGCTGCCTTTAGACCATGTCCCTTGCTTTCTTCACCTCCAAACCATCCTGAAGCTGCTATGTTATCCAGAAACTACAAGCTAAAGTAAAGGAAGAGCCATCACAGCACAAGTCAAAGCAAGACTATCTAGTCCCCTTAACTGGTTTCTGACCCCTCAGGGAAACAAAGTTATGTGCGATTTGGGAAATGAGCGGCTATGTTTCTGTCCGGCTGTGCTGCCAAAATCTGTCTAGAATGGTTGGTTTCCTGTGAAAGCTTGAGCCTCTAGTAAGAAAATTAATCCAACTTCACAGCATGCTTGTTTGCTCATTTTTTTTACACAGTTAGTTTATTCAATCAGTCACTAGTTTTATGTAGAACACAGTTCGTAGACCCTCTGGGATTTCCTAGAAATACTATTTACCAACTGTGCTATGTGCCACCTCACAAGCAATACTTCTCTTTCCTTGTGCCATAGAAGTGTCCTTAGCACAGTCCTTCTAAGTAACACCTTTTTAAAATGCTTATCACTGATTCACCACGACCTTCTATTCACCACACCTTAGCTGTTGCTCATCACCAGCAGAAAAACCACACTCCAGGAACAAATAGATATTTCACTGTGAGGCAGCAGGGAGAGGTTTATTTCTTGCTAGCTTGTATGACAGTTCTCACTGCCTAACACACCTCTGCTGACCATCTGAGAGGCACCTGTATTCTTGCTCTTGCAATTCCTCTGCTTTACAAAATCTCCGCCTCCCTTGGAAATAGGGAGTTTTTAATGAAACAAACTCATTCCAGTCCACCTAGAAACACAGCTGAGCAGCCTTCCCAGCAATGCCAGGGACACTCGCCCCTTCCAGTTGCTAGGAACACTTGCTCCTTCCAGGTCTTAAAAACCCCAGTGAATCCACACTCAAAAGCATGGGAATCACTTATTTCCCCTTTCATGTATCATTCCCAGGCAGCAATTCCTTATCTGCAAGTACCAAATTGTACAGAAGACACAGAAAGTTAAATAGGACAGCATCAATATGGGAAATGTCATACACTACCTAAAAATAATGACATTCTCATCTTTATGATAACTGACTTGGTCCCCTGCCCACTAAAATGAAATTACATCACCCCTCTGCTTTGTTTTCCCTCTTACTTGTCTGCCCTTTTGACTCAGGTACCATTACTTTTGGTAAGGGAAAGCACTCAAATAAAGCTACTCCACCTCCTCTCCCTTTTCTTCTCCCCCATCCCACTGTGACAGAAAGGCCATTCTAAACAGGGCCTGAGAGAGAGGAATTAAATTGATGGGACTTCTCCATTAATTTGCTCATTCTCCTAGCTCTGTTAAATGAAATCTGTGTGCTGATACTTGCTACCAAACACACATTCCAAAATTATTTTTGCTACAGTTAATTTATAGCTACCAGATAAAGCATTCAATTGTAGTTTACAGGGAATAGGGGTGAAGGGGAAGTGTATACATCATTATTTTTGTGGGTTTTACACATTTATAAATGCATACAATATGTAAATGAACTGTATTGTTCAATTTAGTCATTGAATTGAATTTCTCATTAAAAAGAAATAAAGGAGAATTGATAAGATTACAACACAGGAAACAAGAATGGTAACAATTCAGAATAATAGCTAAGACTTCTGCATATCTTGAAAATACTGAAAATAGAGCATTCCACTGCTTTCAGTTAAAACTAGCTCAAGCTCAGCAATCACTTGCACTACAAGAAGAGTGGCAGAAATATTTTTAAATCTTCTTTTGAACAAAAAAATAGATCAAGATGTAGATTTAGACTAGTTCAAGGAGCAAAAGTACAAAACAGCAAAAGCCAGAGGTGATATGATGAAAATAAAACACAAAACATGTCAAATTTCTGCTTTTCATAATATAAAAATGCTGCGCTAGCCAACTAATTACCATCTAATTTTTTCCCGAAATGTTTTCCCACTCAGATTGCCCATTTGTTCTTTTCAAGCTACTACTTCAAACACATTAAATTATAGGATTGCATTTGTAGGACATATAGTAATGCAATTAGTATTAAAGAAAAAATCATGTTCAGAACAAAAGCTTTAATTAGATCTAAATATAGACTTACAGAGCCACTAGTTGTTTCAAAAGCCATTTGAATCATCAAAGGTTAATTGTCAAGATAACACTGGTGTGATTAAACGGAATAAATATGTCACGTTGATTTGGCTCAGCATTAATGCACTAAGTAAATCCTAAATTACTGCACTCCCTCTAAATCATTCTACTGAAAATAGATACTTTAAAAAACTATGAAATTATCTGCTTCCATCCCAGGGATTATTGTTCTAGATAATTGAAATGTTATATATCTGAACAAGCTGTCAATATATGAAGGTATTGCACTGATTTAGTAAATCAACTACTAGGCAAGGAAATACTGTGGGATTTGAGCATTTTCTGAGCCATTTTGTTTATATTAATTTTTTTAAAATTAAAAAATAGGAAAACAAAGAGGCAAGTAACAGATGAAAGTGAAATTAGATTAAAATATTTCATAGGAAGTGAAGAATCAGAGGCAACATCAACTTCAGCAAGTACTTGGGTATGAAGGGGGTCAGCAGGGAAGCAGTCAGTTTGTCTTTTATAGCTGTACAAGATGGCACAGAACTTCCACCTTTATCCACCCCTCTGGAAGCAGGCTGAAGTTGTCCAAAGAGCCATGATTGATTCAGACTTTTAGATCTCTTTGGGGTTGGGGTGCACTTGATCCACAGTAGGAGCACTAAACAAATTCTTGATTATACATATCAAAAGAATATTGAGTTTATACACATCCAACTGGTCTACAACTCACAGCAGCCAACGTGCAGCTAGAGACAATTAGAGGAATTCACTACATGGCTTTAGTTGTGTACCAAAGAAAACCATAATGCAGATGCAGCTACAGATGCCCATAATCTGCTTCAGCAAATGGCAGGTAATGTCTCCTATGACCAGCTTATCTTTACATCAGGAGCATTAGTATGGAACCATTAGAAAAATAGAGATTGAAACATAACTTTTGGACATGGACATTAGTTCTTTTTCATATTTGGTAGGCATGTGAAATATTCATGAAAATTTGAAGCTTTAGGGGAGAGAACAGGATTGCAGAAATGAATTCCACTATTTCAATTAAAAATCACAATAAAGCTAATACAACTTCATGATTTCCTACTTATTTTTGGACAGACATGAAATCATACATAAGTCTTACTGGATAAAAGCTCAACTAATCAGAACATTTTCTTAAAAGCAGAACAGAGAGACTCTGAGAAACTGAACAATTCTTCAGGCATTGTTCTCCATGCTGAAAAGCTTTAGCAGTTACTCATTGTGCCTGTCAGCAATTTTGTCTGCTACATTAAAAAATAAATAAATAAATCACTTTTCTGCCATACAAAAACTTTTTCTAGACTGAACTTCTTGTCTCCACAATGAGTCCTCAGCTTGGAAATGAAATCCACACTGTGATCCACTCTTTCTGTAACTAATTCTACAAAGGGTTGTCATCTTATTGTAGGGGTTCCATAACTGTTGTCTTCTCACCACAAAAGTTTCATACCTTCCTGGTGTTTCTCATGGGCAGCTCCTCAGAGCACTGACTCTTTCTTCCTCACAGCACAGTCAACTAACACCAGCTCCCTTATCAACCAACCACCCCACTCTTTTATAGCACTCTTCTTCTCACTGGTTACAGCTGTGGCCTGTTAAAGTCAGGCCTGTTCCTAATCTTTGATAACTGGCCCAACTGCAACTCCTTAGGGGTAAGATTACTCTCTACACTATCTTTATTTTCTTATATTCTATCCCCCTACAACAAAGTATGTTCTGGTTTAACTTCTCCTGGGACACTTCTGGTGATATGCAGTGCATTATTAAGATAACAAATGAATAAAATAAAAATTCTCAAATTCTAAGTAGAGCTTGCAAAATTTCAGTTTCTTTGGTGGAGACAGCCTAAGTCCACATTTGCATGCCTCTTATTCTTTTGCTATGAGTTTGGGAATCAGAGTGTATTGTTGCCCTTTGTATTCAATATATGACTTTTTGGCCTTCATATGTCATATAGAAAATCCATTAATTTTGGTCTTAACTGGATTTAAATACATACATACCTGACTTTATAATTTCTGCTTCAATTTGAGTAATCAGTCATGCTTAGCTACAGTTAAAAATAAGTATTTAAACTTTCTTCATCATTATCTGCAAAGCCTCAGAATAAAATAACTTTGTAAGCAGTGGATTGAACACTGCCTGGAAAAATGAACAGAATGGGAAAGATGCATCAGGAAGTGGAATTAATTGTTTTCTGTTCTCTTTCTGATTCAGCATGGCCAAATACACTGAGCAACTGATGACAAATTGAATAATGTCATGGGGGAAAGGTGGAAAGTAAAAAATAGTGACTAAGCAGCAAGTCCAATGCTTCAATATATAACTTTTTTTTCTTATCACCTACCATGTGAAAAATTAGGTGTTATGATTTTTTCAATGTTATTATTGGTCAAAATGTTCTCCAACTATTTATTTACAAAGGCAAGACAATCTTCTAGTTTAACTAATGGGCTACACAAAGAGTCAGCATTGCTTACATCACACTCATATAAAGAGCATAGAAGCAGGGAAGACAATATTCTAAGAAGCATTAAAAATCAGTGCTCCATTCATCATACATTCTTTCTACTGACTAAAAGTACTCTGTAAATTTTGAACAAAACCAGTTTTTAAAATTTTCAATTCTAAGTTTTCAAAATCATGAACATCAGTGAGTCACACTTTTCTCCCTAAAAAAGTCCTGAAAAGTAAAAAATAACTTATTTTTTGGGAAACCAAATATTTCAGTAATCAAAAGGAACTTACTTAAGAACTCCTATAATAAAGCCTCATGAGAATTCATTGTCTCAAGTGTCTTTGTTTTCCCTAGGTCAAAATCCCAAGCATGATTCAATTTCCCAGTATGGGTTTTATATGAGTACTCTTGGTGCAACCTCAGATAAAAAAGGCTCATAAAAAAGGAAAACCAGAAAACACAGCTGGGGCTTTATTTGATTCAAGAAACCTCATGTGTACAGCAAAGCATGCCATGATAAATCTAACAACAGTTCCTGTGAATACCTCTGAAACAGAGGGGTTTTTTTTAATGTATTTTTCAATTTCTGAATTTTTGTCTAAATCTTCCATAAGTAAAAAAGCCTAAAAATTTTGGCATGAAATGATAGAAAACAAAGTTAAATGTTCTTAACGATTCATTGAGATCATCTTGGGTCAGCTGTTGATGTTCTCTGCCCCGAGATGTGTGGGATGGTTCTGCTGCAGCCCGTGCTTTTGAAGAATGAGTCTGGACTCTTCACTTTTCAGTCTTGAGGTTGTTTATTAATTCTTATCTATTAAATTTTCTCTCTGCCCAGCTGAGATCTGCTCAGCAAGGCAGCCACAAGCACTCTGACCCCCCCGAGGAGGTGTTGTCTTTTTATACTACAAACTATGTATATAATATTTACACTTAATTCCCAATACCTATCACCTATGTTAGACAGTGCATTTCTATTCCAAACCAATCCCAAAGTGCCAACATTACAGCAGAAAATGGAGAACAAGAAGAAGAAAGAAGGACTAGACATGCCCCGATTCCTCCATCTTGTCCCCACAACCCCTGTACCAAAATTCCTAAAATCTACATTTTCACCCTGTGAATACTTTATTATTACACCATTCAAACCTGTGCGATTTTTCTGTCCTCATACAAAGCTGGCAATTCGTTGGAAGGGTCGAAATCAAGCCACCAGGTGTTCCGGGCAGCATGGCAGGGTTTCTGAGCCCCCCAATGGGGTTCTCGGCAGCTCTGGACATCTGAAGGGATGTGCTGAGTTCCCACAAGTTCACAGTGTCTAGTAGACACACATGCATTTCAGAGAAGTTAATCTGCCGTGGTTTCAGCTTTTAGTGGTGCAGTTTCATAATGGAGTTTAAAAGACAAAACAGCAAATGAACAATGTGTATGGTTTGCAGCACAAGAACCATTTTCCTTGACAAATATCCTTCTCTGTTGTTGTGAAGGCAATATCTTAAGTTCTGGTAAATTACAGAGCCTGCTACAAGACATGTTGACACATCTTCTACATTTTCTGCCAGTAATGGCTGGAAAGAAGAAGACATCTGCTGAGGGAAATTCCTTGTGGTGGAGAAGAGATGATGGGCAATCTGTGAAAGGATGGGGCTACTGAATCTTTTAATGTTACCTTCTCCATCATTTTTGACTGACCTTGTCCATTTCACTGATGTTATAGTTTGAAAAGTTTTGAGAAATACAGAGCTGCAACCTGTGAATGAGATTTAAGCTTCCCTGTAAAGGTAAACTTTGTTAAAAAGTAAACTTTGTTCACTTTTTAAAGAAACAGCTAACACTTCTTGTAAAGGATTTGTAATATCAAAATAATTGCTGTGTGACAATCAATCCTGAAAACTACAAGACCTAAGTCCCACCCAACAACGAGTTGTCCTCCAGTCTGGAATAACTAGAGCAAGTCAGTAAAAAAAAACCATTGCCAAACTGCAATATGCACAGCAGCTGTCTGTGTTCTAGATGTCTGTGAGAGAGGGCTCAGGGGAGGGCAGAGGGCAGAGAAGAGTTATGGTGTGCTAAGTAATTTTTTTTGCCATGGTCCTGGTGATCTCTGTGTTTAACTTCTGGGTGTCTCAGCAACTTCTTAGCAAGTGACTATTCCTAATTTGCCCATAAAACAGGGTATGGAGAGAAGACCCAGTTTTAAATTCTTTCTTTGCAGCAAAACTCAAATATGTTTAAAAGAGAACAATTCCTTGTCTCTGAAATTTTTGCCACTAGAGACTTTTAGGGCTTTTTCTTTCCAAAACTGTAATACTACAAGATGCTGTGAGTTCAGTTGTGTTGTCCTAGTGAAACTGATTTTCTGCTGATGAAATCACTACCATTCCAGAAGTTTCTGAATCAACCCTTCCTCCCCCAAAAGAAATGTTTAGGAAAGCAGTTGTTTAAGGGAAATATTGTCTTTCCTGATGTAATTTGGTGAAGAAATAAAAAGTGTTTTGAAGAATCAAGCATACTGGAGACATAGTTTTCCCCTTCCATTGAAGGAATGGAACTACTGCAGGAATTCCACATAGAGCTCAGAGTCCCCACTGGATGCTCAGCACCTAATTCCCAGAAATGCAAGGTAATGCAGATGTGTAGGAGAGACCCAAAGGTTCCTTGCAACCCACTTTGTCACACTATTCTGACAGCAATCCAGCATTCTCCATAGCAGAGCAGACCTGAGATTTTCATAGCCTTTAGCAGACTGTTCTTCCCTGTTTCATTGTCGCCAGGACTGTCAATGCTGCCATTAACATTACTTCAGAAATAGCTGCTATTCTGAAATTCTCATCTGCTCCTATGTCAGAACTCTGGAAGGCTTCAGAAACTCTCAGCAGAGATGCCATTATCAAACCAGCAGCATCACAGTCACAACAGGAACCAACATGCTCAATTAGTCTTAATGTACTGTATTTCTGTTCCTAATTTAATAGCCTTGCAACCTTTTCTGCAGCATCTGTTAGCTGCAACAAGGTCATCAACTCTTTCATTAGTGCTGAATGGCAGAAAGAACTGGCAACATACAGAGTTTCCTCAGAAAACCCAGTTTTCCTGAGTGTCACTTATGGTTATTAGTACAGATAACACTTCTTTCCTACAGAATCACTCTGCCCTTTGGTGGGGTTGGAACTGGGTTAGAAACTGTCAATTCTTCAAGCTACACAATTACAAAGATGGGAAATTCAGTGAAGGAAGAGCTACAGCCAAAAGTTTTTTAAAGCGTGGGGAGTTTAATAATATGAACCTTGCCTTTTCAGCAGCAGGGGGAAAAAGTCAGAGAAATGTGTAAAAGTGTCAAAGGTAGTGGTACTAGTCACTTCTAACTAGCACTGTTAGAATTCAGTTGCCCATAAGGAATTAATGAAAGAAGTGCAAAAATAAACTAGTCAGTTCAATTAAAGCATCCAAAGCAGTAGGATAGACAGGATAATCCAAAAGAAAATAGGTATCTTCCTGGGACTAACTAGCCATTGGTTATCTAAACTGTAATAAATTACCATTTATTAATCTGTTTAATATGTAGATATCAAAACATATATAGAACATCAATCATGGAAACCAGAAGTTCAAAATTCTGATGCACCCATAGGTTTTAAAGAAAATGGAGAGCAATGGCAGGGTTGTGATATGACATATCAAGGAAATCAGGCTCACCAGGTAAAGCAAATGAGATCATTATTTAGACTGTTTGAAACACCTCAGTTGAGAAATTTGTTGGGGTTTTATTAGAAACAGTTTATATTAATTTAATTAAACTATTCACAAGAAGTACTATCTGTGTAAATCACTCAACACTTCTGCACTTTTTACTAAATTCTGAATAAATCTTTTAGCAAACGTATAAGGGTGAAGATTTCTGTACCTGATATTTCTAACATTAGAAAGTAAGCCCAGAAAAAGTTCTCTGTAAAGTGCTGCTCGTTCTTCAAACATGAGGCTTTTATTCTTCTTCTACTGTTTTTATTCTTTTTAAGAGAACTGATAAACTTCTTTGCAGATCCCCTATAGTGAAATAGCAGATACATTCTCACTTGTTGACCATAAGTCAGATAAATTTGGACCAAGACCAGAGCACTAAATTATATTTTGTCTCTATACAGTCACATAGGATGGTATATGGCATGCCAAGACTCAGTGCTACATGCCAATTTTGCAGATTAACCTTTCCAAAGCAACTAATATATCAAATTGTTCCAGCCATTTGATAAAAATGTTTTACTTTGTCTAGGTCAAGATAGAGCCATGGGGTTTTAAAAATTAGTTTATTCCCTTAATCTTAAACACATTTCATTACTATGACACTGAATAAGCATGAGTAAAGGAAATATAAACAGTTTTCATTGGGAATCATTCTTATCAGCTACTCCTTGCCAAAGGTTAATACCCTGCAAAGCACCTACACAAATAAGGGCTTGTGTTTGCAAATACATTCAGTGAATATGCAGAGAAACTAAATGTTGATACCACTAGTCCTCCTATTCCAACCCCTGCATTACCAGGCTTGTGCTGCTTTGCTGTAGTTCTCCTGTGTTGTGCATTTTTCGTTTTATTTCTGTTACATCTCAGAGACACCCACAGAGAATACAGATTGCCAGGAGCTGACACCAATCTTCTGGTAAGCTGTGGTATGGTACCAGTAAAACATACCAAGAGGGAAAATATACTTACAGTGGCATTTTTATGATTAGCATCCAAAAAAAGAGGCAAGGAGGTAGGGAAATCGGCTCACTGCACTACAAAGCACGTGCTGGTTGGCAGACTGAATTCCTTAATGACTTTCTTATTAAGTTCTTTCTGCCAAATCCTGTTTGCTTTTGCTGTCAGAACTGTCTGCATTTATAATGAATAACTGCTTAGAAGCTACTTACATAAAGCATTGTTTTCATGTCACTGCCAAAGATGGCATCTCTAGGCAGATGAGAGAGCATTTTGTGAATGAGTTCACTGAACAATAATTTTTAACACATTTGTGCTGGGACAGTGTTTCTATGGACACAGTCACACTGGTCTGGACTACAGCATCCTGAGGATGAAGATCTCCAGATGTAACATACTCTTAATGTGATCTGATACCATATTTTCACTATGTTTGCAATTGGGTTAGCTCTACAGTGAAGGCAGGCTATCAGGGTAGTTATGAGAGTAGAGAGGTGCAGTGGTTTTGGGAAGCCCTCCAGACAATGTAAATACACAGGATGCCAATGCCCTAGTGTTATACAATCCCAGAGGCAGAAGTCTCTTGGCAGATGGGAAGGGTTGCAACACATACACAAGCTTGCAGGGTAGTCTTGTAAAATCTTGCAAAAATTACACTATTTACACAACAAATAAAGCAGAGGAAGATGTCTCTTTCTTTCCACACACTGCAGTTCTTACCTTTATGCTTTTATCTCCAATGTTTAATTTCCCCCTGGTCAACACCAGCTCTGTATGCAGAACATATAAAGAATGCATAATTTAGAGTGAACATCACACAGTAAAATTTCCATTATGGAGCTGGTTTGCTTGCAGTAGTTTTTACTGTGATGATGTGACCGGTGTGAAGCCTGGATATTACTGGGAAGTTCCTACAGCAAAACTTGTTGTTCGTGAATAATTTTGTGTATAAATGTAATTCAGTAACTGTTGAGGGATCACTAATATGTCTTTTCCAAATAAAGTGTGACACAGATTGAGCCCTGGGCAATGAAACTGTTTTTGAAAACATCGAGACTTTTAAAAGTAAGCCGTACATAGCATGCACTAGAGTCCTTCTCAGCTTTAAGAAGGTATTACTAGAAAGAAGTTTTTTAACATGGAATAAAACATGTAGTGACACAAAGAATTTAAAAGAGAGAAAACTATAGGAGAAGCCTAAAACCTTTAAAAGGCAAGAAGGTCCATCCTAAAATGCAGTAGTCAAGGTCAATGGTGCAAACAGGTGGAAAACAGCCTTGCAGGCTGATGTAATCCCACAAGTATTTACTTATCATCAGATATCCACACCTACCCCCATCACATTGGCTCCAGTGTGATTTTACCACCTGTATGTTAGGTAGTTGTATTCATGTAGTGTAAAGTGTGACTGCAAACTGCTCAGAGAGACAAAAAGTTGTTTATGTACCTCTAAGCATTGTTGCATAGCATTATAGGACAGACTTTCTCATGTGCCTGGATTTGACTTTACTGGTAAGGAGCACAGAATCACTGTTTGGGTAAATCAAGTACCAGATAAAACCACATCAAAAGAAAAAATTGGAGTCTAATGCATATGTAAAATTTTGCCTTTTTAAGTACAGTGGTGAGAGGGTGCATGATTTTTTTTTTTTTGCCATTTTAGAAAATTCTAGGTGTCATGTATTTCATGCAGATCAGAGTACACCCCTCAGCCTTTCATAGTAGGTCAAATAGTAACATTACTACCCTGCTGAGAGTATATCTCAGTGGGTGGGTGATGAGGGAAGACAGAATTTTTTTTCTGGCACAATTACAAAGGGAAGAATTGTCAAGGTCTTAGCGTGACTATTCCTTATCCTGCACAAGAGCCCTCTTCACCTCTCAAATGCCTTTTCTTTCTTCAGGCAGGCATTGCACAGTATGATACCCAGGCTACTGCTAAAAAACCATGCCTGCTGCCATGAATCTCCCTGTCAAGAGGCAGCAAGGTCCAACCATGCCATAAGGAAAAGGCAGTGGGAAACCAAGGATGATGAAGCAGCTGGCAGACAGAGGGGCCATGACAGCAAGGGTTAAGTCCCACAGTACGTGACGGGGGTAACCAGAGAAGGGGTGGTGACAGTACTCAGCTAGGCTGAGAGTTCAGATCTTGAGACAAGATCACAGGGACAAAGCAGAACAACCAAGCCAGAGTCAAACCAACATGTCAAATCAGAGTCTGGATCAACAGTGTCCACAGCTGGGGATGGGCATGACTATGGCACAATTGCAAGGTAGCTCAGGTGGGCAGGGTTGAGAAACTCAGGGGCAAGAAACTCAGCTTAAAAGCAAATCTGAAGGAAAGGAATGGGGATCCACAGGGCATCTTCAATCTCTTTTTCACAAGAGGTCTTCTCAATGAGCCAGCCTGAACACAGACAGCTACTCTCTTGACATCAAGCCCAGGCAGGCAAACTCCCAGGAGGTGAGGGGAATGTCCTGATACCCTCTGGACTTCCAACATAAGCACTCAGTGTGGATTCTCCTTCTTTGATGATCTCTTGAAAGAAATGAGAACACAGCTCAAGAGGAATTATGTATTTTTAGAATGACTGTAATATACTTTTAGAGTAAATCTTACTGTTTGCTCTATGGTCAAAAAAGACGTGGCTGTAAGAAAACCTGTCAACCACACTATCTGAGGATACTGATTCTCAGAAAAAGGGAAAAATAAACTGCCATCTGGTTATGTTTAAAAATGGATACAGACTGTTGTATTTTAGGTGACACACATCCTATTTCTCTGTGACAGATGGAAAAAGAATATATACTCACACAATTTAACTCAGACAAGTCTTTATTCTTAGTATTGAATTCAGACTCCTTGTCAATGAAAAACATTGAATCAGAATGTGAGATTATAATTAGATAACTAGTTAGCTGAGTACAGCTGAACTACCAAATTAATTTAGATGGAAAAATCAGCAAGAGACTCAGATAAGAGCCTTGTTATGAAGTTCTTTATAAAACCCCCATGAATCGATAAAGCAGGCATTCCTCCAAGTTTACAGAGACCACCTTTGTTATTTAAATAATGTAATACTGATTTTGTTAGCTCTTGTGCAACCACACCAACCTCCAACCCCATGATATTATAGGTTGCTCCAGTTTTCCTCTTTTTCACTATAAATAAGGGGGAAGATATTTTTGATCTAGTCCCATCATGATAACTGGTGCAAGAAAGGGCCAGTCAGAATGAAGGATGTCCAAAAGAGAACTAGTACTCATGGGAACCTGAGCTAGAGCTGATAATGGACTTCATCACCTCAAACTTGAATCCCACAATTGACTAATGCTTAGACATCTGACCCCAGAACTGAAGCTATAACCCTGTGCCTTGAATTATCTGCATAAAGTATGAGGAGAATTGGCTAGCTCAGAGCAAAGTCCATTCAAACAATGAATTATAAATTGACTCATGTGGTCCTGGTGTCAAGTAAGTTGTGTTCCCAGTAGATTCAGAACCTGCAAGGAGATCACCTAAATTATACTAACCATTTTGCTATAGTGCTGCTGGGTGGATGAAGATTCCACTCATATTTTTCAACTTAGCAGGTGCCATTAGCTTCTGCAACGCAGTTACAGCTGAAGTGGGGTCTTAAAAAAATTGTAATTTGTAACACAGTTGTAACACATGCTTACATGTGAATTGCAGATACAGCCTTTAGGAAACAAAAGAACTATCATTCTTCAAATGCATTTTTTCAGTGCGAAGTACAGAAGAGTAGGGGTTTATGGAATTCATGTTTGGTACAGGTTTAGTGTCTCAATATTTATTTTGGAAAAGGTCTGCATGGAAATAATGCAGTTTTTCTTAGAACAGCCAAGATTCTGCTTCAGCCTTCACGGATCCTTTGTTACCAATCTCCCAATCCAGAGTTTAGTTTGGGATTTACACTGCATCCAAAGAAGAGCAACAAAACTGACAAAGAATCTAGAACACAAGTCCTGTGATAAACAGCTGAGAGAGCTGCACTCTCTGTCCTCGAGTAAAAAGCAATAGGACAAGATGAAATGGCCTCTAGTAGAGCCAAGGGAGGTTTAGATTGGATATTAAGAAAAATTTCTTGACAAAAAGGTTGTCAAGCATTGGAACAGTCTGCCCAGAGACGTGGCAGAACCACCATACCTGGCAATGTTAAAAAAAATAAGTGAATGTGGCACTTAGGGACATGGTTTAGCAGTAGGCTTGGCAGTTTTAGCTTTATAATTGGACTTGATATGTTATGGGTTTTTCCAACCTAAATCATTCTATGATACGACCATTAAACAAGTGCTTTAACTCTGTGTCAACAACAAATCACCTAATTATTAATCTTTTTGAAATATGCTTTCCTTACTTCCTTACTTTTAGCTCATACCTCAAGGAATTCATCTGGTTTCATGTGTGAAGAACTTTACAGACTTTTCAACGACCCACGTTCATAAAAGGCACGCTTTGTATGTATAGCCCCCATTAAATTCACAGGGAGTAGAAGGACTGTTAAAAAGTGTATTCTGGAAGAAGGACAACATATTAACATATATTGAATATTGAGGCTCCCAAGTAGCAGCCCCTTAGCTGTTGTCTTCCCTCTCCTTGAGTTAGCTTGCTCCTAGAGGGTTAGAGTGAGACAGTGATATATAAATAAAATACTACTCTCTTTTGCAAACTAATCAGTGAGTAGGTAGATCACAAATAGATATTTGTTAATTTTATCAGATTGGAGTAGAATTATATAAACTATAGGATTGCTTCTGCTGATGGAAGAGATTTTAAATAACATTTCTCCAGGCTTCATTTGGAAACTGGATGGTCAGATGATAATTACCCTATTTGCATTTCTAAATTACTGCCAGCAGAGCCTTAGCTACAGCAATCTAGCAGAGACCAACACTTCATTGGGCTCAAGAGGCAATTAAACTACTGAAATCTTAAAAAAAGGGAAGCATGAACAGTTTTTCAGCGTCTTGCATTAATTGTTCTAAAGGCTTTACTTACCTTCTTGAGATTGTCTGATCTGTAAACTGGGATGATCATTTGCATTATGGTAATGAAAATACTATACACATCAAAAGGATGAAAAAATCCTCTAACTGCCTCACTTCTAGTGATTGATTTCCAATAATAAATCTGAGCAGGTTCAAGGCAAAGGATCTCACTGGGTAAGTTGTAGATATGAGCTGCAGACTGAGTGCTTGCTCTGGCTTTACTGCTGGGATGCAAAAATTCTACATAGCTTACTTCACTACATAGGTGGAGTAAGCTTACATACAAATTCTACACAGCTTACTTCACTATTTTCAAGGTTCTGACTATCCAAACTATTCAGGTATATGAAAAAAGAAAAATATTTGAGGAAGGTAGTGTCTGTGTGTTTGGGGGGTAATTAACAAATGAAAAGCTGAAGAGTAAAAAACTAGAAATCATCTCAACCAGAAGCAATACCCAGGAACAGGCTCAGTGCTGAAAGAAATGTTTTGCAGACAAAAACAATGAAAGTAAAAATCTGAAGTACAGAAAGCTAAAACTCTTCCTAGTATCCTCTCTCTCTCCTTTCAGCCTGCATTTTTCCTATTTGACCAATGAATATTAATGATCTGAGTTTCCAGGCCAAGTGAACCAACAACCAGATGCTGTTGCCATATCAATGCACAAACCCAACTGGAAAGCCCCACTCAAGACCACAGAGCATGCTTTTGCAGCCCCATGTGAGTAGATCTCAGTGGTCTATTCACATCTACAGACAGCATGGAATGTACTAGGCCACAATGCCTATGTGACAAACCCAGTCAACATCCCACACCTTTCCTGGGCCCTTCTTCATGCACTTGTTTGCACATGTGTACTGGTTTGAGCTAGCACAGAGTTAATTTTCTTCCTAGCACTTCATATGGTGGATTTGTGGCCAAAGGAGTGTTGGTAATTCAGGGGTGTTTTTGCTATTGCTGACATGGCTTGCACAGTGGCAAGGCTTTTTGTGTTTCCCACCCCACCCCATCAGTGAGGGGGACAGGAGTGCACAAGGAATTGGGAGAGGACACAGCTGAACAGCTGACCCCAGCTGACCTAAGGGATATCCCAGACCATATGAAGTTTTGTTCAGATATAAAAGATGAGGAGAAAAGGGGGAAGAAGAAATATTTGGAGTTATGGCATTCATCTTTGCTAGCAACCCTTAGAATGATGGAGCCTGGCTTTCCTGGAGATGGCTGAACACCTGCCGGACCATGAGAAGTGATGAATTAATTCCTTATTTTGCTTTGCTTATGTGCAGCTTTTGCTTTACCTGTTTGAGTGTTTTTATCTCAATCTACAAGTTTTCCCATTTTAACCTTTCTGTTTCTATCCCCTTCCCACAGCAGGTGGGGTGCATGATGGGAGTGATCAAACAGCTGCATGGGGTTGAGCTATCTCTAGCGGTTAATCAAAAACACCAAACCAGTTCTGCACCCCTCTTCATAAAGAGTCTTCGTTTTTACTTACTTTGTCCAGTATCTTAGCTTAGCTTTATGTAGGGAAGATGAAAATTTTTGTCAAGTGTTCATGTCTCTGGATTATTGCCATTCCCTACTGTTTGACTGTGGTGTCCCCAGGACCAGCACTTGTCCACTCTTCAGGTGGAGCTGTGAGCATTTGAACCCAAAGGACTCACCAAGACAGGCAGTGGGACATACCAGATGACAGATGAAAGCTGGGGAGCACAAAGAATTTTCTGCTGTTCTAACAGCTGCTGTACTCTGAAGATGTTTTGATGCATGGCCTGAGATGAAAACAGTGAGCAACAACAGGAATTTGGTACTGGGTACTTCAGCTCCCAGTGAGGACAATGGTCCTATTGGCAGCATCTTACCTAACTGCAGGGTGCAACATAGACAGCAACTACAGCTAAAAAGAGAGGTTTCTTTGCCCTTGGTGATAAACTTCAACTATTTCCCAAAGTGCATGAGTATGTTGAAGGGCATCAGAGGTACTTAACAGCTGGGGTTTCAATAAATTTTTGGTTCAGGAATAGCTATTTCATTCAGCAACCACAGAGAGTGCTTCAGCCCATAAATGTATGAGCAAAGCCTTTACTAAAGCTAGACAAATGTGAAAGGTAGCACCTCTAACAGTATTCCAGATATTGCAGTCTCACAAGATTAATTTAGGTGCTGTAAACCACGTCTACCCGGCTATAAACATTTAAATAAATTATAAAGGTAGTCAGGAATATAATGTTGGAATTTCTGGAGAACAGCACACAAATTTCTAGACAAAGCTTCTTGATGTGATACTTCAGTATGATCATTTTCTTTAAAAAATGAAAATGGAAAACAAGGCCTTCAAAAGCATTTTGTTGTGCACTGTCTGCAGTGTGAAAACCATACAGAAGACAAGTGCATGGCCTGACAGATGGAATACAAAACTCATTTTACTTACACTAGCTCTCCAGTTGGCTGGATTTAGCAAATGGAGGCTGCATGAGATGAATGAGTAATTGGAATCTCTACAGCCAAGTTCACTTTGGGTGAGAGTGGTGGGCTGAGCCAAGGCACACAAGTGCCATTTATGTGATGTCACCCTTCATTCTATTTGCATCACACAAACAAACTCTTCTTTTTTGTAAAGCCATGGAGTACTGCATATGAGGAGAGAGAAAAGGATCAGAAATCTACTTTAGATTATTATCATCTGGGGTTGTTCTCAAAACTATTGAGAGAAACATGGGTAATTAAAGCTTTTATTTCAAGATATTTGGGCACAGTTTCAACAGACTACTTTCATTTCCTTTCCCTCTTTTCATAGTACTTTCCATCTTCTGTAGATTTCTCTTCTTCTGAGGGCTAATTCCTTTCTCCTAGGAAGCTGTCACTATGGTCTTGCCTCTCAAGTTTTGCTACAAGGATTAGTAACTCCAGGAAGACAAAAGTTCATCAACCCTGATCTCCAAAGCATTTGTGTTTTGTGGTTGGACTGTTTCATATCTAACAAATTGTGAGATCTGATTGGAACTCTCATGGTCTAAGTGTTCATATGTGTCTTTCTCTTGCATGGAATTTTTGCTGCTAAACAAGACAAGAATAACATGTATACTTCCCATCTGCCTATCACAAATAAATGTATGGGGAAATTAACATCTCTAAGAGCTATGCTATTTCAGATTAAACAAGCTGGTGATTAAAAAATTACTGAGGGACCAGAGAGACAGTAGAGCAGGGAGGGAGACATAGAGAGACACAGGAAGCTACACATACATTTATACAAGGATGTATGTACCTAGGCTAAAAAAATCACAGCCATCACCAGCACAGACAGTAGGGCAAAATCTACATTAACAGCTCATCTTACCAACATTGCCTGATTCTTTTCAGGGTACCAGTTTAAGTTATTTTGGCAAGGGAGTAATTTTCCAATATAATTTATGCAGGCATATTTGTACTATTTGGAAGTGCACCTATCCAGTACTACCCACTACAACTGGAAACACACAAAATGCTTTTGTATATATAAGTTCCTGAGCCACCTATTTGCTGGAATTACCAAAGAATTGATTCAACATAATGATTTTCCATTCAACTTGCACTAGGGTTTGAGATACTGTTCGTACATAGTCAGCCTACCACATGTGCATAGAAGAAAGGTTTCCAAACCTTTTTTGATCTACAGCCTCCGCGAGACTTCAGATGTAAATCTGACAATAGATTTTTTTTTTTTTTTGCAGAACCTTTTGCAGAATGCTTCAACATAATTCACACACTGAAAGTTCAGGACCTAGGAATATTTCCCAAATGTAGTTCAGGTGTATGTTCCAGCTTTGCCTTCATTGTATTCCTTCCTCAATTCATGATTCGCCTCACAGTATGGTTTCCATAGTTAAAAGCAGAAGGCTGAATAAACCAGTAAGGTCATATGCTCATTCCAAGCCTGGCCTTCTCAAATTAGTTTAAGTGCCCACTGTGGAGCCTATGATAAATGTAAACTTGTTTATTTATAAAACCTTCCCACTGAAGCCTTGGTGTAACATGGAAAGATAAATTTCTGATAATTATTTTTGATCTAATAATGCAAATGCTGTATACATTAGACTTTGTGGTCTTTTGCTCATTGTTTTTAGTAAGCACTGCAGTAATAAATCTTCAGTGCCAATGAGAGGCACAAGATGTGCACATAAGAATTGCCCTTTTTTCTATGAATAAGTTTCATACTCAAAAGTTCACATTGCTTGTAGATTATTTGGAAATCTATGGAATATTGCTTTCACTAGCAGTGAATTTATTCTCTGTATAACAAGAAAATTCAAAGGTTCTTTAGCTAGGTTTGGTTGGTTGTTAGGCTGCAAAACAATTTCCAAATTAATTTAACTGGTATTCACCAGGGGAATTTACTGTTTATGTAAGACCATAATTTAAATTTGGAAGGCAGCAGTGAAAATTTATTTGGTTAAATCTCATTAGCTACTGGAAAACCTATCTGGAAATTCCTAATCCTCCTCACTTTAAAACAGAAATTTGATACTGTAAATAACCTTGACTATAGGCTATAATTCTAAAGCCTGTAATTGCAAACAAGAGTAAGTTT
This sequence comes from Emberiza elegans, assembly GCA_024865655.1. Taxonomy (NCBI): domain Eukaryota; kingdom Metazoa; phylum Chordata; class Aves; order Passeriformes; family Fringillidae; genus Emberiza; species Emberiza elegans. The sequence goes on along the minus strand of JALJVW010003023.1, from coordinate 58,499,997 downwards.
ACACACAAGGGTGTTCATTACTGTCCTTCCTCACAGGAATATTTCTACTGAGATAACTAAAGCTAGTTTATACCAAGGTAGGCACTTGTCTGGTTTTGTATCTATTCAGCTGTATCCTGGAAAAGAACAAAAGCACACATCTAAGTAAAATATGTGGATTTGTGCTTTTGTTTGCTTTGTAAACATCAAATCACAAAATGTTTTAGGTTGGCAGACAATTGTGGAGGTGATTTAGTCCAATCCTCTTGCTCAAGCAAGGCTACTCATACCCAGTTGCCTAGTTCCTGTTCAGATGGCTTTTGAGTATCTCCAGGAATGGATATTCCACAGCATCCTTAGGTAACCTGTGCCAGTGCTCAGTCATCCTCACAGTGCAAACATGTTTACCGATTTCATAGGGAACCAAAGTGTTTCACTTTGTGCCCACTGTCTCTGGTCTTGTCACTAGGCACCACTGAAAAGAGTCTGGCTCCATCCTCCCTGGACTCTCCCTTCAGTTATTTGTACACATGGATGTAGGAAAAACTTTTTGTAGGATCGGCGGGAGAAAAGCAGCACGCCAATATGGGTGATCAGCAGATCTCGTTAATTGATCGGTAGTCACATACATTTATATTAGATTTAATGAAGCTCATACATAGTGCAAAGCTGAGCTCAGGATTGGTTGGTTTACTTATCATACAGTTACACCTACTTCTACATACTTTTAGGTTTTTCCTTGCAACTATTGAAACTATTCTTCCTATTCTGGCAGGGCCCTACTCTCCCACATCTTCATGTTGCAGCAAGGTTATAATGGCCTAGTTTTGTCATTGGACACTGACTGCTGACTCTTAGGCCTGTGTCCTTCTCAGTTTGTTAATGGTACTGCGTCTACGTGCCCTCTCTCAGCTAGCCAAATATCCACAAAGCTCTCCACACATGGATGAGATCCCTCCTGAGCCTTCTCTTCTCCAGGCTGAGAAATCCCAGTTCTTTGAGCTTTTCTTAATATGAGAGATGCTCCAGACCATTAATCACCTTAGGAGCCATTTACTGTGCTCTCTCCAGTATATCCATGTACATCTTGTACTGGGAAGCCCAGAACTGGACCCAACACTCCAGGTGTGGCCTCACCAGTGCTGAGTAGAGGGAAAAGCTCACTTCCCTTCATCTGCTGCCAGAACACCTTTTAATGCAGCCCAAGATACCATTAGTCTTCTTCCTATTTGGACACATGACTAGTTCATGTTCAACTTGGTGTCTGCCAGGACCTCCAGCTGTTCGTCCCCCAGCCTGTACTGCTGCCTGGGGCTGTTCCTCCCAATGTGCAGTGCTTTGTGCTTTTCCTTGTTGAGTTTTGAGAGGTTCCTCTAAGCCCATTTCTCCAGCCTGGCAAGGTTTGTCTAGATGTCAGCACAGCCCTCTTGCATACCAGCCTCTTCTTCAGTTTGGTGTCACCTGCAAATATGCTCAGGGTACACTTTGCCCCATCACTCACTCAGATGATACATGATACGTGATTCTCTTCTCTTTGCAGCTGTCCAAATCCCTCTTCATAAGGTCATGGATTGTCACAGCTAAGGACTTCATAAACTTAATAATGCTTCTGTGCTACATTTACAGAAATGTTTGCATGTACATGTCCTCTCTTTCATTCATCTAACTTCTCTGGCACTACAGCTAGAAAAGTTCATGAAAGAGTAATAACATAAAACAGCAGTATTGGAATGTTTGCACTCTAAATGCAATTCAACTGCACTGTGATACAGACACTTCTTAGTAACGTCTTTCTATAAATTCAACTGTATAAGTTCTTGAACACCTTTAATGACCTTATTTACTTTCTGCTTCACTGACAGTCTGAGAGAAGTTGAATAGCACTAAGATTTTCCTTGCCTCAGAGAACACCAATATCTAGACTGCAGAGTAGATATACTCTCCAGCATGTTGCAGTCCTGCTCCTCCAGTTCCTTAGCATCAGCTCTCCTTATTCCCAATTAAGATGATAATCCTCACATTGCTGTTACACAGAAGCACTACCACTAAAGTGGCTTGTAAGTCATCTGCCTGAGCTTTGCATGAGGAAAGGAGAGGCAGACCTTTTATGAAGCACATCACTAACACAGGTAAAGTCCCATCCGGCTAGTACTACTGCAAGTAAGGATGCAGAAGGAAAAGCGTTGCCTCTTACTAGTGCTATAGTGGCCAGCACAGACTTCCAGCAAAAACCCCAAGTGGCTTTTCTTAACAAGGAGCAGTCCTCAGCCACTATGCCACATGCACAGTAAATGCATATACATCCCTAGCCCACCCAGGGTATGTTTAGTTTTGTTCACTTTCTGGGCCAGTGATAAAAGTAAATGGGGGCATGCAGATTTGAATGCTGGATATCATCAGAGGAAGGCATGGGCTTCTTCAGTACTAATCCTATCTTGATCTGGATTAAATACAGCCCCAAATGGAGGCATTCAAAGTCATTACTTCCAAAGTGCTCTAGGATAGAGCAATTAAAAAGATCCAAAGGGCTTGGGAAATTATGAAATATAAAACAGCAGTGAATGAGTAACTTGCTGACCCAGCCTAATAAACTAGCTTCTTTGATGGATGATAAAAGAACTTTGAGGAACAGTGGTTTTAACTGCTCACAAGTTTTTATTATCACTAATTTAGCACTATCTCTGCTATTTCATTCTGACCCAATTACCAAAGGATCTCACATGTGGCCTTCTGCACTTTCAGAATAGATAAAGCACCTTAAAATCTTTTTCCAACTTTGAAAATGTACATTCCTGCTTTCAGTTAACTCAGGGGAAAAATGCATCATGAAGAACAAGTACTATTACTAGCTTTAGTAATGCTACAAATCAATTTAGGAATGTTGGTTAATTTTTTTTTTTTTCAATTGAGTCAGTATATCAATTTAAAGCCTGAAGCCTGAAGCAACTTTTTTGAGTGTTGTGTCTTGGGTATACACTTGGTGTAAAAAAAAGAGCCTCAAATTTTACAAAATGAAATATTGGGGCTACTCCCACATGAACAAAACCTGCTTAACAAAACAGATAGACCTCACTGTAGTCTGAAATACAATTATTGCCTTAGATGTTATAAATTTATTCTTTGCAAATAACTGTCTAAATCATTAAATGATTCCCATAATTTCTGCAAATCCACATATAAGTAGTCATTTTCATATTATGCTTTGAAGCTTGTTTGCTTGCATTCACTGGATGATCTGTCTCTCAATTTGTATGTTTTCAATGGCTGGGATTGTCTCAATTCTGTTATGATCCAGTTGTATTTGAAACTGTTTGTTACCATCCAGATAATAAATAATAACTGTCTGAAGCACTTAGCAGTTTTCTTTTCCTTCAGAGATGTTAATATAAAATAATAGACTCTCTTCCCAGAACTGCATGTTCTCTTTTCATTAGCCTTTATAAAAACCACAAACCCTCAAAATTATAACTTTTCCTGAAGAGAAACACTGCAAGTTTTAATTCATTTTTGTTTGGTTCCCTTTCCCACATGATCTGTTGTTAAAAGTAGAACAAACCAAACCAAATAATCACATTCCAATCTCTTTTTTTTTCCTTTTAAATCACATTTTACAATATGTGCATGCATGAATGCCATTAGTTTTTCAAGATTATCTTGGGCTTTATACATCTGGGTCATTGTGCCTGTGCAATACAACAGTATAACTCCACAGAATCATCTATTTTTAGAGGAGGATAACAATACCAGAACAATTCCTCCCAGGTAAGCATCACTAGGATGCAGCTGAATGGTGAGGAAGCATACAAGTAGCTGGGCAACTCTGTGCTACTTCCTTGGCTACACTGAGCTTTTTAACTTAAGAGACCAAAGTTATAAGAGATGAAAGTAGAGTGCTGGTAGTGGCTTGATTTTATTCTTGGATTTTCTTCAGAGCTTTGTAACTCTTTTTTGTTATCTTGTACATAGCAATTCTCTCTGCTCAGGTCTCGGTGCCCAGGGTCCACATCATACTGTGGAACATCACCTCTTGCAGAAACATGAGTGGGACAGAAAGCAAACATTTTTCTGGTATTTCCACATGGCAGAAGAGTCTCTTGCATGCAGCATCATGTGAAAATTCTACAAATTGTAATAGTGGTTTGGTGGGGTTTTTTTTCCCCAATTCTGGAACAACAGCTGGGCAATTGCATAGTTTTGATCTGGTGTCAAGGGAAAGCACATTGCAAGGGTGCTGTGAATTCTAAACTCATACTGGTTGTTCAGGTAGATATACCTGCACACACATTTTTAATCATTATCAAAAGTTATTTTAAAATCTCATCATTCAAAATCCCCCATTATGTTACAGGCCATGATTTAGTGAACAAAAAAAATCAAAATGGTCTCATAAAGCACTTTGAGAACTAAAGCTGAAAACTGCAGTGTGGGAGACAGGGTGTACTGCCTGCAAACCATCTCAGTGGAGACCGCCATTAGGTGATGTCATGTGATCAGCCTGACCAAAATAACAACCCAAATGCAGATGGATGCCTACTGCCTGATTTATAGCACATTAAGACTCAGCACTCAAAACTCTATCATCCCTGTCTTGGCACATTTAGCAGCCACTACACACCAGAACCTCTGCTACTGGTGCCAGTCCTTGGCACAAGGTTGTGAATGTGACCAGCTGTCTCCTGAAATAAGTTGGCTGTTGGCCATCATGGGTCTGGTGAAATTTATAGTCATTACAAGGTACAGGTGGATAGTTATAGTTGAGATGGGACAGACTTACAGTCACCCCCCCGCAGTTAAGTTAGACACATTCTGTCTGATTTGCAGAGTGACATAGACAGAGCTGGCCCTGGTGTCATGCATGACAAACACCTGGCCCTGCAGACAGCATGGCCAGCCTGCCTTCTGCAGAGTTCAAGTCTCCTCCACCATGAAGTTCCATAATGCATCCTGCTCCTTTGCTGTCCTTTTCCCATCCTCACAGATTGCAGCCTGTCTGAACATGTTTCTGCAGCAAAACTGGCATGAAGATTAAGCAAGGTGCCAAGCAAGGTGCTTTACAGAGGCAGCATGACTGAGTCACAGACTGAGCAGCCCAGCTTAGGGCAGGGCAACTGTTAAAAGCGCCTGGGGCACCCCTAAACGCTTGTGGATTTTGTATTGTGCTTATGAATACGTCCTGTAATATTCTCTAGCTTTCATGCAGCACTGTTCAGCTGTAGCTTTTTGATGGCCAAATTTACTGCTGGTATAAAATTCTGCTACTTTTTCAGAGATTACTACATAAGATGAATTTGGAGCTAGATCATGTTTCAAATGATGATCTGTTATTCCCTTTACTCCATGTAGCCAGAAGCAGCGGAATTAACTCACAAGTTAGGTATAGCAAACACAAATCAAAGGAAACAAAAATCAAGAGGAAAGGAGTGGCCTTATAATCAGAGCCCAGGGTTAGGAAATCTCAGTTCTCAAGGCTTCCTGAAAAAGTCCCTTTTCCTCCCATGGGTCTCACAGAGGGGGATATTCTTAATCACTCTGCACAGCACCCTACTGCACTTACCCTTCTGACTCTCACACATTTGTTTCACTGACTTTACTCCTTGTAATAAGGAGTTAACTCTTGTTAACTGTGTGAGCCTCTGTTTGACTGAGGTCATAGTTTCTTGGTGTAAACAAGCTGCATTTCTGTACTGAAAAGAAGAATTTATTTCAAGAACACTTGCTCTCGCAGTCTTCTCCCGTGGGAGGCAAGTGTGAGAAAGAATATCCCTTACAAAGTGTGTGGAGGCCACACTACTCAAGGGGAAGGTCAGGCTGTGGAGAGAGATTTCTCTTCAGAATAAGTGTATTTGCTGGCAGGAGAACATGTTTTGACACATGAAGAAGGCACCTACCCTTCCAGGCAAATACCAATCTGCAGATTGCAACAGGCCACTAGAACTTGAGATAGAAGCTGCAACAAAAATGGAATAGATTTTAAACCAACTGCAATCTTGTTATCCTGAACAGGGGTAAAGTCATAAACTACAAGCTGGCAGAGATGTGGGGGAGAAGGGGGAAATCCTCACGTTTTTCATTTACAGAATCACAGAAAGGGAAAGATTGGAAGGCACCAGAGCAGGTCATCTGATCCAGCCTCCATGTTCAAACAGCATCATCCTACTGCACCTTGAGGGGAGACCTCATCACAGTCTACAGCTTCTCACATGGTGGAGGGGCATGCACTGGCCTCCTTTCTCTGGCAGCACGCGACAGGACCTGAGGGAATGGCCTGAAGTTATGGCAGGGGAGGTTCAGGCTGGGTATCTGGGTTTTTCACCCAGAGGATGGTCAGGCATTGGGACAAGGCTCCCCAGGAAATGGCCACAGCATCTAGCCTGACAGAAGCATCTGGACAATGCACTCAGGCACACGATTTAATTCTTGGGGGTGTCCTTTGCAGGGCCAAGAGTTGGACTTCATTATTTTTGTGGGTCCTTTCCAACTTAAGACTTCTCTGTGATTCTGCAAAATTGCATCCGGGTGGTTCTCCTTACTATGTAGATATGGAAAGCAATGGGGACGACACAAACAGCGCTTTCAAAGCACCAGGCACTGAAGACGCCGGTGCGACACACGTGTCGTGATGAGCGTGTCCACATCTGCCTGCTCATTCCAGCAGGTCACCACCCAAGGACCACCACAGTGGCAGGCGACAAGTGACTAAGCCCGCCTGACCCTGAAGCACCCTGACAGACCGGACGAGGCAGCGGGAGGCTGCGGGGGCGCTCCATTTCCCGGGCACCCCGCAGGGAACGCGCGGCCGGGAACGAACCGCCTGTCATGAGGGAAGCGCGGGCCACGCGCATGCGCCGCCACCGCTTCGGCCGCGTCCGCGGCCCGGGAGGGAAGGGGCGGGAGGGGTAGCGGGCGCGTGCTGCCGCCGCCGCGCCTGCGCGGGCGGTTCCGGGGCGGGCGGAGCGGGGCCGAGCGGAGCCGTGGGTGGCCGCGCGCCGTGCCCGGCGCTCTGCGTGCCGCTGCCGCGGGGCATGGTGAGCAAGGGGCCGCTGCTGCGCCTGCTGACCGCCATCAACCGCAGGAGGATGAAGCTGCTCATGGGGCTCGCCTTCGTCGCCTACGTCGCCTGTGAGTGAGCGGGGGTGGGGGCGGGTCTGGCACGGCCATTCATTGCCCGCCGGCACGGCGCCCCCCGTGCCCTCCGCCCGCCGTGCGGGAGAGGAGGAGGAGGAGGAGGAGGAGGAAGGGGCTGAGGAAGATGTGGCGGAGGCGCCTCCCGCACCCCGTTGCGCTGCCCGGTTGCGGGCGCGACGCAGCGCGGCTGCTCCGGCCCGGCGGGGCCAGGGGCTCCCGGCGGGAGGCTCCGGGCGCGGGGCTCGGGGCTCCTGCCCTGCCGGAACTTTCCCGCGGGCAGCCGTGCCGGGCGTCCCCCGTCAGCCGGCGCTCCCCTGCCCCGTTCCGAGGGCGTGCGGGGAGCGGTGCGGGCGGGACGTGGCTCCGCGAGTGTTTCCGCAGCCGCTCCTGTCCTCAGACCGCGCTTTGTCCGCCCCGATCGCCACCTGGTAGCGGTGAGCAGCCCTCAGGGAGGTTTTTCCATGTAGGCCTCGTGTCTGGTTTTGTAAAATCCTCCCAAGTCCTTTGGGGGTTAAATAAATGTTTGTTTATTAACTCAGCGCGTAGCTGGAGTCTTGAGAGCCGGGGAAGAGGCACAGAGGTACTTTAGAAAATCTTGGAATAGCCAGTGACGGGGATGTTTGTGACTTCACTTACTAGCAGTGAGTCAGATAGATTTAAAATGCATTTAAAACGGTGTCCTGTCAGCTCTTTTCCCGTACTTATTTCTTCTGTTGCCATTTTATTTTATTTTATTTTAGCCGGCTTTGTTTTCACACTCAGGTAGATTCTATGCGGACAGCACGATACGTTGTCAGTTCAGGTAGGGAGCAAGCCGTGCTCTTGCTGCTTGAAGGCACATAGGTATAGGTGAGGTAGCTTTGGGGGTAAGTGTGTGCATCACATCTCAGGTCCTTCCTTTGGGTTTGGGAAGGTGGAGAGGTACAAAACAAGTAATTTTGTTAGAGGGGTGGTGTTTCCTACCACAGAAACACAGCAATTCCCTTCATTACCATATGTTATTGTCTTTACTGGACCTTACTATTTAGGTATACTTCTGTTACCATTGAAGTTGTGTTTCAGCTCTTTCAGGACAGTTTGTTTGTTCTGTGACTTCAGGTCCCTTGCATCCTGACAGCTTAATGTCAGTTCCTGTTTTGAAAGGCTTACATGTTTTGCTAAGAGTGATAGTTTTCAAAACAAAAGTTAACAGGCTGCTGTGAAAACTGGATTTGAGTGGCAGGTGATGTGGTCATTGGGACCTAGCTATTGATTATATTTTCTGGACAGTAACTGGTGTTTACTTTCTAAGTTTGTGAGTAAAAGTTAGCCTTAAGGAGAAGCCTTCTGACTGCCTGATTTTTTGGGATTCAGGAAAAAAAGTGGAGGAGGAGAGGGACTGCAGGTCAGTGTGGCAAAAAAGTGGCTTGAAAAGGCAGTAAGTTGGAGTCTGATGGGAACATGTTTTTTGCAAATCTAACATGCTGTGCTTTCCCATCTTTTGACTAGAGATCAAAAGTAGTGGAATCCTTAGGTGTCAGCTACATAGTATGGTATGGCAGCAGATGCCACAGCTCTATCAGATTCTAGAGAGAATATTTTCTGTTTGCTTTTCTCAGGAGTAATTATTTATGATCCCATTCACCTACCCTAAAAGGGTACTCCTTGTAATTTTACTGAATCATCACTACGCTCTGCTTGCAGTCAGATAATGCCTGACTGAAATAGCAGAGAATCTGAGAAAACTGAGCAGGTGGTGTAGGTGTATGTGCTGGCACTTCTTACATTCCTTCTTTCTGAAGTACTCTCCAAATGACTAAGTGTTTTTAGGCTGTGCGCCTCCTTTCCATGAATTTCCATTCAGTGTTAGGGCATGGGCATTCAGACTTGCAGCACATTTTACAGGGAATGAAATAGTTAGCAAGGACATTGCTTTTTTTCTGAACTAGTGGATAGGACTTTTTAAATACTGTCATTTTGTCAGCCTGTGTGTGAAACCCTGAGCAAATGTTTGGGAATATAATTTAGAAAAATATTGTATTTTATAGAAAATCTTTTGCCTTTGAATGCAAATTGGTTACAAAGATGCCTGAAGAATTTCTCTGTGCGAGTTTGCAAACTAGAGAAAGAACTTTTTGCATACAGTTGAAAGGCTGTGAGCTATTTCACTCAAGAATCATTGAGTGGCTCTCTTGGTAGTTTCACACAGTGGTGGATGGCTGGGCTGTCTTCAGTGTCTCTATTCCCCGTCCATACAATGACTGCCATTTCTGTGTTGTGCACGGGATGAAGGAGCTGGTCTGGACTGAGATGACCCTTTTGTGTTATAGCAGTTTGACAATTTGGGCCCAGCTTGAGGAGGTGGTGCACAGTGGTAAAATGGGATAAAAGCTGGCAGTGCTGCTGGCAGTGTTGCCATCGCATGCTTTGCAGGTCTACAGGAGCCTGTCTCTGAAGGGGAGTCCTGTTTACTTCGGTTGAAGTAGTATCATGACATGATATACATGGTTAGAGTCATATTATAAAACCCCTAGAACTCCTTTATGGACTTTGCTTGGTTCCCTAGTAGCACTTAGAGCCAGAAAAGATCCTTAATTTGGATTTGAATTAAGGTAGTATTTGATGCCTCATTTCTGTAAGTCTAATTTATATTAGTTTTAAAAATCATTCACTTGAAGCATTGTGCTATGCATGGTTTGTATGTATAAAAATAGAATTCAAAAGGAGCATTTCTGTGTAGCAGGCAATTAAAAGCTATTGTAACTTAAGCAACTGTTTCCTGGGAAAAGGAAGTGAATAAAGTTAAGGATTCACCTTTACCTTTTCTGTAGGCCCTGGGTGAAAGGGGTGCTGTTGTTCCCCGCTGTCCAGGTGATGAATTTGGAGATACTGCAGCTAGCAAGCTGTCTAAAATCACTCTGTAATATGTCAGACTGCTAGTCAATTTTTTATTAATGCCCTTCATAATTAGCTTAGTTGACTCACCTTCAGTGCTGTCTTCTTCTGGGAACATTGCATGAGTATACTGTGCTACTGTATGGTGGGAAACCTTGCCCAGAGATTGAGTTTGCATTGCCCATTTTTAAAGGGGAAAAGTCTTCTGCTCCTACTTTCCACTGATTTAACCCCCAGCAAAATAGTGCAGGAGTGCTAATGTAAGTCAAAGTGGGGTAGAGGGCTGTGTGGAGGTGGACTGAAACAAATTCTTTCAGTCATGAGCTCCACTTATGTCATCTTGAAGCTGTTGTGAAACCACAGCTTCAGAACATGAGGTGATTATAGAAGTGAAGTGGGTTTAATTGATTTTTGTTGTCTGTAATGAGAAATGTAGACAGATCATAAAAGAGCAATGAATTAAATCAATAATGTTAAAAAACTTCAGTGTCACCACAATATGAATAACTTATATGCAGGCTGAGAGTGTTGTTCTGTTTTTAAAAACCCCATCTGTGTGTTGGAATGTCAATACATAGACACCTTAAACTCACTCCCTTGGAAGTTTTGAGAGTATATTCAGCTTTATGTGGACATGCGACCATGCTTCAGTGGTACTGTCTTTGCAGAATCAGAACCTATTTAAGTTCTTGGAAATACACTTAGAATCTTGTAGTCAGGATTTAAAGACCAGAGCTCATCAATCTGCATGGGTTGGTTTAATCTTGATGCTACTGTAAATAATCTGCTGATGTATGACAGGGCAGTTGCATGTTCTTAATGAAAAAGTTAAGAGCTCTATTTTTGGTAAAGTAGAACAGTTCTCTTTACTTATTTGTAGATCAAATGGTTCTCAGGAAGTGTATCAGTAGCCTTCTTCCTTTTCCGAGGGGAAAGTGGAATAGTAGTGTGCTGTCATGACATCCAAGCTTAAGACCTCATTTCCTTTGTAAGATAAGTTATAGCACAGCTATTAGAACAACTTAAAAATGAAATGTCAAAATAATGTGAGGGAAGTACATCCTGTAGTATAGTGACTTGACTTTTCACAGCATTGTTAGTTTCCATAGTTGTTATCCTTTGTTTTATAGGATTAGCCACTTATTTTTGTCAGATTTTCATCAGCTAGGAAGAATGCAATGTTGTCTTCTCAAAATACCAAAGTGTGAGTGAGCTTTTCAGTTTGAATCTCACCAGCCCCTCACATGCTGCTTGTCTTGCATATGTTCAAAACGAAGATTAAATGTTACTTAATGATATGTTTTGATAAGCTTTTACTTCCACTTTTCATAATAGAAGAGCAGTTATCAAGTTGGTCCTGCCCTATTGCTTCAGGCTGTCTCAGTGTTATTCAGCATCAGAAATCTTACCTTCCCCAGCCATTTTTTAACTACATGGCAGGATTGATTGGCCGTGGAAGAGTTCAAAATGGCTGTGTAGGACATCAGGCTTGCTGGCTGGGTCACATTCACCAAGTTGCCTTTCGTTTGTGGGTTTATGCAAATAAGCTCACTGTTGTAAGAGCTTCCACTTCCCTGCTCGTCAGGCTTGCAACTAGCTGTGCTCCTGTAGCTTATGAAAATTTGTTCATGCTTCAGTTGTTTGTCAGGAATAGATGGACTCTGACTATGCCTTGCTAGCCATGATGTTTTAAAACAATTTTTGCCATCCTGGAGAAATTAATCTTACAGTTCCTCTCTTATCTCCATTTAATATTTGACTTTCATCTTTTACCTCCACTTAGTATTTGTCTCTTCTGCAGCATGTGCAAGAGACAGCCTTGTCATCATTCCACTCAAGGACAAACACTCCTAGAGCTTCCACCTTCTTTACCCTCTGTTTTTGCAAAGGGGAATATTTCTCTGACATTTATATTGCTTGTTTCTTTTTTCTAAGGTTGGTTGACCAAAGCAGAGTTTGGTTGAAACTGGTGATTTTCAGCATCTCATTTATGGACTGGAGAGAGGGAGAGGTGGGGCTTATGGCATCAATTTACCTGAAGGGGTTTGTGAAAGGTAACTGGGAAAAGTGAATTTGTTTCAGTTACAGTGCTGACCATTGGAACATTCTGTGAGTCCACTGAAAACAGTCTTAGCTAGATGGGTCAGTGGAGGAGCAGTGGTAAGAAGGATATGCTGAAGATATGAGGCAGGAAGGAGTAGGAACAGAGAACTGGAAAAAAGACTTAATAGAAAATTTCAAGAGAATTTTCCATCTGGGAAACTAAGAACAAAATTCAGTTATAAAGTGATGATGCTAATTGAAATGTAAGAAAAAGTACCCTTGGCTACCTTCCCATGCAGTATGAAGCTCCATTAACTCTTGTAAAGAAACAACATTATGCAAATTTTCTATCTCACAGCTGTGGGAGAGTATTGGCTTGCCAAGGTTTAAGCATTTGTTCTTAAGAGAGTGGAGAAATTTCCTGGTGATTGTGTTGCCTTTGTTTTGGTGTTGATGACTAGCTGAAGGGTTGACATAGAGCTGCGGTGGTGCTGTCCAAGATACAGAGAGAGCATCTTTCCCTTAGCAAACCCCGTGTCTTTGTGTCTAGGATACTTCTCATGTGGGAGAAGTTCCTATCTGCTGTCTTTGATTTGAGGCAGGAACTTTACTGTTGAGCAAGGCATCAGTTCAGGAGATGCAACAAGAACTATTTGCCATACAGAGATCTGTAGAGACTTACCAGAGGTGTAATTTTTTTACATCTTTTTAAATATTCAAGTTGTTGTACTTTCCCCAAAGGCATAATCATAAACTTCACTCAGGAAAGTGACATTTCTTAATACAAAGTTATGATTAGTAATAGTATGTTGTTATCTCCACTAATATTGCAAAATATTCTCATCAGTAAAATAATTTTCTAAAGCAAAGTGACATACTGCTGGAATTACAGATGGACTACAGTTGAGGGTTTTATTCTTATGGAATCAAGACTGTAAAAGATAATTTGAAATATATTGGCCAAATCATAAAATGGTTTGCATGAGACCTTTAAAGATCATCTAATCCAGCCCCCCACTGCCCTGGGAGGGATGTTCTACATGTTTCAGTAGAACAGGTTGCTTAGAGCCCTGTCCAGCCTCACGTTATTTACAGGTGTGGGCCATCCACAACTTTTCTGGGCAACCTGTTCCAGGCTTGCCACTCTCATAGTAAAGAATTGCTTCCTTGCATCTTAAACCTACTGTCTTTCAGGCTAACACCATTGCCTCTTAAGGGTCCTGTCACTACAGGCCTTGCTGGAAAGTTTTTCTTCATTGTTCTTGTAAGCCCCTTTTAGGTAAAGCCACAGAAAGGTCTCTTCAGAGACTTCTCTTCTCCAGGCTTTTCTAGCCAGCTGTCTCAGGCAGTCCTGATAAGAGAGGTGTTCTATTCCTCTGACCATGTTTTGTGGACCTCCTCTGGACCCTCTCTAACAAGTCAATGTGTTTCTTATCCTGGGAGCCCTAGAGCTGTTTGCAGGTGGTGTCTCTTGAGAGTGGAGTAAAGAGGAAGAATCACCTCGGTTGACAGGGTGACCACACTTCTTTTGGTGCTGCCCAGTGTTTTTGATTGGTTTTCTGAGCTGAAAGTGCACGTTGCCATTTCATGTCTGAATTTTCCACCAGTACCCCCAGGATCTTCTTGACAGGGCTGCTCTCAGTCCTCTTGTAACTCTGTCTGTAGTGATAATGGTGATTGCTCCAGCCCAGGCGCAGGACCTTGCTCTTTGCCTTGAACTCTATGAGGTTCATGTTTGCCCATTCCTTAAACTTGTCGTGGTCCCTCTGGATGGCATCCCTTCCCTCAATACACTTACCAGCTCAGTGTCATCTGCAGACTTGCTGAGGATGCGCTCAGTGCTGTGTCTGTGTCGTTAACAGAGGTACTGAGCAGTACTGGTCCCAGTGCACCCCTCTGATGGACACCAGTTGTTACTGATCTCCCTTTGGGCACTGAGCCCTGTGTGCAGCCACCCAGCTGCCATCTCTTGAGTAGTCCATCAAAGTCATATTTCTCCAATTTAGCCACAAGGTGTTGTGTGGGAAATAATAGTTTCCTAAAGAAAATAATTGGTTTATTTACATTATTAAATATGTAAAATAATTAAATTAAAACTTTAATGCAATTGTATTAAAAAGCATTTTATGATTTCCCTTTATATATTCTTCCTTTTTGTCAGGTTTATGTCTGGAAACTAAAACCTTATTTCTTCCAGGAGACTGAAGTTGCTGAGTAACTGTTTAGAGAAACCCAAACCCTTTTTTGAATGCTGTTGCATCTCTCTGAAATAGAAAGTTGGAAGCAATTCACTTTGGATGCTCAGAGTATATGAGTTTGCTCTAAAAATTCTGATTATGACTGTATATCAATTCATATTATTCCTGCATGCTGTTTCTGTTGATAGTGAAATCTGTTTGTAACAAGCATCATCTTGTAATCTCTATATTTTGTGGAGCAGAAGTTGAAAGGTAACAGGAAATGATACAGGGAAAAATCCCTGTGCTTTCAGCTAAATCTATTTAGACAAAAGTTTGTATAAAAGTTTCTTTAACAGTCCTGAAAATGTGAACAACAAAGCAATTGGGAAAGCATACGGTTTTAAAAGAGATTGCATCTGCTTTTGGTACAGTTGGATCTCTATGGACATCACGGTTTTGCTTTTTAAAACATCTGTTTTAAAATGTATGTGATTCTGAAACTAGTGATGTCACTAATAATTTCAGATTGAATGTATATTACTGTTGAGGGCCTGTGGTAGTCTGTGATTTGATTTTAATGTCGTTTAAAGAGACACAGAAAGGAGAGATAAAGATACAGGCTTCTTTTAGGATTGTGTTTTTTCCCACCTTCCGGTTGTGACAGTGTTGTTTTCTGGTTTCTCAGCCTGTTGTGGATGAGTTAATTATGGCATGCAAGGTTCTCTTAGTGCAGTAATTTGTGTTTGATAGAAACCTGTACAAAAAGTATTATTGAAGATGACAAATTCAAAGAATATTCAGATGAAATCATACATCCTAACATCCTATTCCTATGTTCTGAGGATCTGGAAAGAGAACACTTGCTATGAAATGCAGCTGGTCAGAGTTAAAAAGTCTGGCTGTGATACTGAAGTGTGCATTTAATAGTAGATGCTCAGCAAAACCCTAGCCAAATACTTGGGGTTTCTGTTGTAATTTTCAAGTGTGATTTAACAGATTTTATATTTTGTGTTGTTGTGGTTTGGGGTTTTGTTTCTATTTTTTTACTGTTTTGGATTTTTTGTTGTTGTTGTTTGGGGGGGGGTTTTTTGGTTGTTTGTTTTTTTACTTAATGTAGGCATTGTTGGTTTGTATCCAAAGGATAGCTCCTGGACTATTCCTTTGCTGACAATATCCCTGTCATTGCAGTCCTCTGCATTCAGCATCATTCCAGAGTAAGGATTCTCCAGAAAAACTAAACAAACTTTTAAATTTCCAGGAATGTAAATATATTCAGTAGGAACAAAACCAACACCAAATTCTTTACTCATATATGACTAGTTGCCTTTAAGGGAGGTTTGAGAATTTTTGAAAACCTACAACAATTTTACTGTAAGACTGTGCCTGCCACATAGTTACAGCTTAATCTCAGTGGCTGGGAAAAGAAACAAAAAAGCATTTGGGTTTTCTACAAACCCTCACTGATTAAAGTTTAGTCAGATAAATGGAAATACCTCTTCAATAAAAATACCGTGATTAGGGCATTAAGAAACCTTTTTTTTTTCTAAAAGAGACTCTTTTAGAGAGTTCTTCATCATTTCACTCAAGGCATGATGTCCTTCCCTGGAAGCCATCACTTTAAAGTGTAATGTCTGTGGGAATGATTAATGTACTTTACTCTTTGTGGTACTTGCAATTAATCCTTGCAAAAATGCTACAATAAAAATTATTTCATTATTTTATGAAAAGGATGCAAAGGGGGAAAAACACCTCAAAACAGATAGCTGTAGTCCTATTTTTACTCTTCCTACAGCTCATTAAACCAGGCTACAAAAATTCAGATATTCTGCTCACTTCCCTAATGCCAATTTACTATGACCTTAATCAGTCATTGGGTGAGGTTTACAATCTGTCTTTGAAAGTAGAACCCCTGTCTCCTTCTGTTGTAGGTGAGTGTCTGAATTGTTAGGTTACAAGTCATGCTTCTGTCTAGTCCAATGAATCAGGAATTCTTCCCTTGCACAGAGTTTCAGTAGATGGCAGGAAGACTATTTTTATGAATGCTCTAGTTGGATGAGTTGGAAGTTCTTCACAGAGTATGTTCTGTGTGGCTGTGGGGGGTGAGGATGTTAAATCTCTACAGTCTGAGAATTGGCACAGGACTATTATCCTGGATTAATACTTTTTGGCTTAAAAGATTTGGCTTTAGACTTGAATTTTTAAAACTGGCTTTTACAGTGAGGTTCTGGGTTGTGTTAGTGTTTGCTCAAATTTGGTCCATTAGGAGTCTCATGCTTTTGAAAGCTGGGTTTGTGTAGTGCCTAATTCATGACCTTGCTGATGTGGAAGATTTTTTTTAACCGTCTGTGTTTGTAGCTTTTGGGGCCTGAACTTGATAGGCCTGTCAAGTGGTTTTGTAATGTCTGTAAGCATTTTCATCTTGAATTTAGGCTTGTAATTTTCATCATTTTGCTTGTGGATTTGGACCTATTTACCTCTGTTTCCATCATTCTTGCCTGAATGTCAAACCAGCCTTGACTTGACCTTTAGGGCAAGGAAATCCTCTGTGAGCCAGTCGTGCTTCTGGTTCTGCTGCTGGGTAAGCACGTTATATAAACAGTTGTGTATTTGGAAGAAAAACAGCCAAACCTTATTTCCACTCTTGTACAAAAATATTAGCTCTGATCCCTTTCAACCTTGGTGTAAGCTCCATGTGAGCACCCGTAGCCAAAGAGGTCCTTTTTAGAATTGCACATTCAGAATCCTTATGAGGGCAGTCAGTATATTGAAGTGAGTTTTTGCAACATCTCTCTACACATGAGAGACTTCAGGGTTCTTCAGATCTTTCTGTATGATAGTTCATGTGTGATTAATTCTGCAATTTTTTTTTTCATGGTACCCAATACACTTTGTGAAAGTTTAATGCAAGGTCATGTTCTCCTACAGAACTGAGATATCAAAAGCAGTGTTTCTGCAAGGATGTGAATGCCTTTTTGAGCTTCCCTTCCCTGCTGTGGACACTGAGCACACACAAGTCACATGTTTTCTTCAGGAAGCCAGTTCTTTGTATGCAATGTGGCTTCACTGTCTTTGCAACAAAACTGGGAGGGTGGTATTTGTTGCAGCTGGCAACTCCTTTTTTTTTTTTCTTCAGTCAATTCCTACTTCACCAACTAAACCCAGATGCTTCCTGCCACTGCATAACCACTTACATTCTGGTTTCTGTAGCCCAGAAAAATAATTCTTTGTAAGTATAGCTTAGTCCTGTTTAACTGAAGAATTCTGTACCTGTTACTGCCAGATTGTCATCACTCATTGAAAGAAAAGTGGTTTTTTTCATTAGTGTTATCATACATAATTCTAAAATCCTAGCCAGAGGTTAAATAACTTGAATTTAACTGTGTTGAACACTGTATTCCATTTTCACCACATTAAATTTACTTTATCTAGTTAACACAAAATCCAGGTTATTTAAAAATTCAGTTGGATTTTATGGGTCATTTGTTCTAATATAATAAAGCTTCCCTGTCTTTTTCCCAGAAGATGACAGGTGGTTTTATGGTATCACCACAGATAACACAGAGCCCTCCTACAGCTTATTTCTTAGTCTGTCATGGATTCTTTTGGGTTACTCGTGAATTGCTCAGCAGCACTCAGCACTTAAAAAAAGTTCAGCAGCTTTCCCATCCCCTGCAGGCTAGAACAACTGCATTACTGAATCCTCATTTGTGTCATGCCCACTCCTCCTTCCTGGGAATGTTTCATTTCTCCTGCCTGGAAGGTACCTGTGACTGTAGCAGTATTTTTTGTTTTGTTTCCGTTACACCTTATCCATGAGCTCATTGAGTAATAGTGATGGAAATGTATGTGCAAAGCCTAAAGGTAGGCAAAATACTTTACAGCTTACAAAATCTGCGGACACTTTAGAAGTTTTCTGTATGTATAGTAATGCAGCATATAGGCTACTCCCTAAGCCCCAATGTAATTTGGTCCTTAGCTTGAGCCTTGTCTCTTAAAGAGCAACTCCAGAATGATTTTCTGGAGATGTTTGGTGTATTTTTCTTGTGTTGCTTGTTTTGCAAAATCCCTTACATAACTGTTCCGTGTTAAACTTGTTTATCTTGATGATGCAAAGTTGTCAAGTGTTCCTTGTCAGTGTAGCCTGGTTTATGGCTTCTAATTTTTTCACTTTAAACTGCATTCTGTTTCCTAGTTGAAAGTTAGAAGTAAAGTCAGTGTTATCATAGTCTTCCTATAATCTCCTAAGCCCTGACCAGTTACATCTGTTACATCTTTTGGTCTTTGATTTTATATTGTGATTTATGTTTCTATAAAACTTTTCCCATACAAACAGTAATAAATTAGTTAGTTTTGTTTGCTTACTGAGGCATTGTAAGTTATATTGCTTTTGTGTTTACATCACATTATATATGTATTTAGACACAATTATATGTGCACACAAGCACTTGCTACCTTTAATACAGGACTCCTGAGACAATTCTTTGGACTGGTTCAGCTCTAGCCTGTAGTGGTCAGTCTTTTGTCACTTTGCAGTTTCCAATTTGTGTGGTTCAGGTCCACAGGGCTTCTTTCTTGCACTTGTCAGTTTTTCCAGTATCACTAATAAACAAGTTGAGTGTTCTGATTTATCCAATCTGTGTGCAGTCCCAAATTACAGGTTAGATAATCCCTGCATATTTTTTTTACAGTTCCATGTAATCTCATCAGAATTCCACCCATACTCTGAAACTGTGTTCTAAACACTTATGTTTGGGAGGTGTATATGTAACTTAGTTTGTGATTGACATACTTAATATTGTCTTAAATTCCTTCTGATGATAATAGGAAAAAATTACTTCAGGTGCTGCTATATGACATTGTAATGTTTTCTCTCTTCTTATTTTCCAGCTGTATGGGGAAACGTTGTCAATATGAGGTAATGTATAAAATTTTTGTATTGACTATCCTTACGTTTAATAAAATTAACTTACCGTTCCTATCAATATATATAAAGCAGGGTGAAAAACAGCAGCTCACACTGTTGTTTGGGTGGTTGCTAAGCAGCTGATATAATTTTTTTTAAAATGCAAAGTGTTTGGTCTCAAAAATAGTTGTGTACTTGCTATTCATCTCACCTGGAATTTTAATCACACTTCATCTGCTTTGCTTTGCACAAATTCATCTTCTGATTTTGGCCAGTTGGTTGGCATACCTATTTGTATAGGCTTGGATTCTGCTTTTCCTTAGCACAGGTGTGACTGTATCTCAGTGATAATATGGGCTTAAATATTGAAGAGCAGCACATTCTCCACTCCTTCCCATTATTATATTTCTGTACCTAGAATCAGAAATGTGCTTTGGAGAGTTTTTCCTCCTCCACAGTTAATTGGTAGAAAATCTGATGATTTAACTGCTGAAAAGCAGAAAATCCTGCATTGTCCCCTAGATTTTTTTCCTTTAGAAGCATAAAGACAATATGTATGCAGAGCATGTAGATTTCCACATTTCTGCTTGCATGTGAGTTTGTCCTGCAGGAAAATTCACTGGGAAGACACAGCTGCAAAAGAAATTGAAGAGAATATGGGGACAGCTTGTTCCCTACAGCAAAATCATTGTGTATAGAGGACAAAATATTTTACCATGTTGTTTTGCTAGTAAAGGGTTTTGGTATTCTGTTGCCACTTCTAGCAGCACATAGTAAGGAAAGTTTGAGACAAAATAAGAATAATAATAATGAATTTTCTCTAGGCTCTAATGCACCCATTACAGCTTACCCTGGGAGTCTGTTCCTATCCCAAGTGGTCCACTCTGCTCCTCTTGGAGTTTCCCACCCTTGATGCAAAGAGTGCTCAGCTGTCAGGCAAACAGCTGCTGGGCTGCTGTGGGTTGCAGATGGAGATAGCAGTTAGATTACCATGTTATGATGACCAGAGAACTATGGCAGCTTAGCAGCTGTTACATGAGCAGCTGAGCATTTCTTAACAAAGGACAAGAACCTCAGAGAGGGGTTTGAGGAGGACAGGTGGGTGTGGGATCCTGATATTTCTGTTTATTTTCTGATCCTGTTTATTTCCTGATAACCTGTCCTTAAAAGTTCTGCCACTACCTGCCTCTGAATTCTTGTTTGAGATGTCCTTTTTAGAGCCTGTTGAGGGTGATGACATTATTTCTGCGGGACTGATGTTGGTCCTCAGCCAGTAAGATTGTCTTCGTTAGGAGAAAATGCTCATGAAAAAATAGATTGCTGAGTTGCCAGTCCTTGAGTTGTAGGATTTTACTATGAGTAAAAAACAGTAGGAACTATTTTTGAGGAGAACTTTTATAATTGAGGGGGTTTCCAAATTTTCCTTGCTCACTTATAAGAGAGGAAAGACTGTTCCACAGTTGTTTGCATAGTTTTTTGTAAATTTCTGTTACTTGGGTAAACATTTTCAAAATCCACCAGGATAGCTTAATACCACTTCCTTATAGTACATTCATTCAACATTAGCTTCAGGGTTTTTATTGCCACTAGTGCCATAAACGACAACTTGGTTTGAACAGATGGTTCAGAGAATGTGTCTTACTGTTGGAATTTACTGTGTTCTTTAGAGATACAAATGAATCTGGTCAGTAAGGTCTTTGCCTCAGTAATAGACAGAGTTGACTTTCTTAAAAAGTGAGTGTTTTACAGAGGGTTATGAAGGGAATCATTGCTTTAACTTCTAACAGTGTGGTATATATATATATATATATATATATCTGCTTAACAAAGGATCTTCTGTTTCTCTAGGTGTAATGAGTTCAGGTCCCAAGTAAAGGAGCTCTTGTTTTTCACTTGAAAGAACTGCATTTTATGTTGGATACCCATGATTCCTCTAGTATGCAAAAACTTAACTACTGTGAGATAAATAATTCCCCTTTCAGAAGGTTTAATTGAAAAAAACCCAAAAACATAGTAACACAAATGTCAGGAAAATTGCATAACCTTGATACAAGAGGTAGAATTTAAAAGTACATATTCTACACTTGTAAAAGTTTACTCAAAAGTGAACATAACTGAGACACTTCACCCAATTAGATGCTAAATAAGACCACACAGATTTGTGCAAGACACTGGCCTTTTTAGATGGTGTTCTATTTTCATGAGTTACCACAACATACTTCATCCTTGGCCTCATGTCAAATGAGTAACATTTATGTGAGAAGTCAGTATTGCCCATCAGGCAGTTACTGAAGATGTGTTTTAGGTGCAGTTGGGGTTTTTTCTTGTCTAAGGGAAAAAGTGTCAGCATACAGTAAGCAGAGACCCTCAAAGAGACATTTTGGGCCTTTGCACAGTAAATTTGCACTCAAAACCAGTAATTAGACACTTTTCTAAAATACAGGTAATTTTCTACGTAAAATGAACGTCATTTTTATTTGTACTGTTCTTTCCTGTGGGCTTGGTTCAGTTTCTGCCAAACTGATGGTTTTCAGCGGAAATTAGACCAACCTCTTTAATTTGTTCTAATTATGTTTTTGAAATAATACCAACTTGATGTGCTTTGAGGATGCTGCTTGAATATGATGCTTGAATACCACTGCGGTGCAGTGGAGCAATTATTGCTTAGGTGTGGATTATTTTTTTCTTTTCTTGTCCACAGGTCTCTTCAAGAAAATGGGGATCAGAAGGTGGAAAGTAGAATAGAGGAGGTTAGTTTGCTAATAGTTGTAATCTGTTTTATTTTCAGTACTCCATTTTACTAATTTAATGTTGAAGTGGTATTTTTAGTTGTATCTCCTTACTCTTGATTCTGCTAAAACCAAAACATTGGATTTGTGTCTGTACATAAGTTTTTGAACTGTTCTTCTCTCTAGTGGAGTTTTTAATATTGATCTCAGCTCCACTTTATTTTCATTAAAACCTTTCTTGAATGTAATCTGTTTTTTATTTTCAGTGTCCCATTTTACTAATTTAATGTTGAAGTGGTATTTTTAGTTGTATCTCCTTACTCTTGATTCTGCTAAAACCAAAACATTGGATTTGTGTCTGTACATAAGTTTTTGAACTGTTCTTCTCTCTAGTGGAGTTTTTAACATTGATCTCCAGCTCCACTTTATTTTCATTAAAACCTTTCTTGAAAGTGATAGGTCTGCTGATACATTTGCTGCAGAGACTATAGTAGAATCCTCCCAAGAACTGTTTTATTTGTTACTTAAAGGATGTACACAAATTCTTTCCTCTGACTGCCTTACAAAATGTGAAGTATTTACAAGGTGCATTACAAATTTGAAGGTGCCCAAAATTGCTTTGCTTTGTTCTTAACTAATGACTAAATATAACATTGTTTATGGCTGGGAAGGGTGTGCAGTGCCAAGGCTTTAAGCACAAGTCCTGGCAATTTCTGGAGTAGATATGGGGACTGAACTTACCAGTGGTTCTGGTCTGCTGTACCAATACCTCTGAATTTCCATTTCAGTTTCAGTTTATTGTGAAATATTGAGAATGTGTGCAACGGATGTTTTAGCCTTCCAGTCTAATAACAATAAAACAAAGTATTAAATAGATAGAGAAGTCCTTGAGGTTGATACCCCTTACCCTTGTGTGGGTATGTGTTCCTGTACTAGTGTGGCCTGCTCTGCCTAGTGTCTTGTATTCCAGCAGGTCTCTGTAGCAGTTGTTCCTCTGGACACAGTGAGCAGCCTACTGAAATTGCTTAAAATCAGTGGAGAGCCTGTATTCTTAGTTTGTCTTTTGCATTCCTCTTTCTCTGTTTTTTGGTTGGTTTGTTTGAATTTAAAAAAAGAGATTCTGGTAAGTGTTGCAACAAGCATTGTGAAAATTCCAGTTGTTTAAGAATGGTGAAATATTTAAAATTCAATGTGTAGATCGGAGTTACTGTAAGGTCTGAGAAGTTGTACTCGTATAATGTCTTACACGATCAGAATAAATGTTTCAAGAATTATTTGCTATTCCACAGAGCTAAATATTTAATGAATATAAATGATAATACCATATTATTTCCTCTTAACATGAATATGCAGCTATATTCAGTTTATGAAGTTACTGAACTGTCTAGCCAGTATTTGTCCAAAACCAGAAGTATTTGTATAAAACAAATTAATGGTGGTTGCTGATGTGCTGCTACTTAGTACCAGTTAGAACCTCTGACAGCTTTCAACTTATGTATAGCCCAAGAGGGTAAATTTTGTGACAAGGCTTTAGTAAACTTAAAAACAAGAGTTCAGGGACTCCTGTTGAAATTCAGCAGGACTGTTAGAAATTTGGATCCTGTGATAAAGAAATTGAAACTGATGCTGGCTTAAGTGATTCTTTCTTCTAAAGCCATGAAAATGCAAACAGAAGTCTTGGTAGGTGAACTATGTTTTCTAACAAATTTCCTTTCAATATTTTCTTAAGCCTGAATATACCCTCAAATCATGATGTAGAACATATTTAGGTATTTAAATGTGATGTATCTTTGAATTTGCATAGCATGTTCTGAGAGAATTACAGACATTTCACTGGAGCTAATGCCCTTCTCTGTGTCTGTGTCCTCTGTTTGCTTGTCTGTTGTCCATTTAAATAGTTGATGTTTCAATTACTGACCCATTGTTCTTTTGCTGTATATCGATTACCTTTGACAAGCTCAGACAAGTCACTTATGACTTCACTTTGTCAAATGATTTGTCAAATAGGAATCATAACATTGGATGTCCTTGCAAGACTGTGGTACTTATAGCCTTGAAATGTTTTGTTTTCAGTGGTAAGTTAAAGGATTTCATTTCACACTTTTCTAGGTGATTTGATTTTTGGTGGAAAAGGTTCAAGGGTTTTTTTATGTAAAGGAGGCTTTAAAATGTAATTTTCTTGGAGTGTCTTCAGTCAAGATCTGCATAGGAGACTCCTTTCCATGATTTCTGCTCTAAGGCAACTTCCTATGTGTCTTTTGTGATGTGAATCCTGTTTTATTCTTCAAAGATTAAATGTTTTTCCTTTATTTTAGGTTGTTGCACCTCTAAGGGAGAAAATCAAAGATCTGGAAAAAAGGTATGTCATCTGAATTTGGGAAGCTCAAAGGCACAGTTTTTTTTCTGTAGCAGTGAGTTCTGCAGTTGTAGGCTTGAAATAAATTTTTATATATACCTTCAGAACCCTTGATTTGTTGTCATATATAAGTGGGGGCAGGACATTTAAATGTTGAGACAGTGATGGTTAAGGTATTCTGACTGATTGATTCTACTAAATCAAGCTGGTAGTGCTGGACTCTACTGTAAAGTTCAAATCCTGTGGAGGTATTTGCTATTTGGAGTCCAGCTGATGAATGGATTACTGTGGTTTATGTCTGCTAGGACATACTGGTTTCATCTTCAAGAGACTTAAAGTACATTTTACCACACTTTCCCCATACTTGTGATTGATTACTCTTCTTCAGCTACTGTGCAGTGATTTGCTTGTGCATCTTAGCCTGTGTGTGTGCTTTGAATAAGCCTGGCTGACCTGCTTCTCTCAGGATCTGTAAAGGAATGTGTTACTCCTCACTCTGTCTGCTCACCTTTGTGTCACATCAGTTCTCTGATCTGAGTGTGCTAATGGACAGATGATTTCATCACAGAATGAGGTTTGGTATGGCAGTGGGAACTGTCAGCTCTGACAAGGACATGCTGCTTTTGCCCATGGTGTAGTGTTTTGCAGGTGACACTGTTGGTGTCCCAGGCAAAGCAGAGAGTGCTGCATTGCAAAGGGTTAAGACTGGATTGTCCAAGCAGTACCAGTAGGACTTTGTGGGGTATTGCATACTGGTGGTTGTGTGCTCTTCCTCTGGAGAGGGGGCAGAATACCATTGCTGCTGGCCAGAGGTATGCTTGACACCTGCAGTACTTTGATGGTCAGAATTTTGCCTTGTCAGTGAGCAGCTGCCCCTCCTCCCACCCCTCCTGGGCTGTAAGGAAAAAAAAAAGGAGAAAACAATTCAGTTATGTTTTTTACAATTGATTTGAAAGGTTCAGTGACCTGCCACATCCAATTTATTTCAGTGAGAATACTGAGCTGGTTGCTCATCTCCTAATGTGCACATGAACTTCATAGGTAGAACTAGGTGTATATTGGTAATGTGAAACAAATTGCAGGTTGTGTCACCACCTTGGTAATTAAATATTAAATTGATTTATTTAATCTTTGTTGATAGTCCAGTAAGCCTTCAGCTTCAGTTGTGGGTAATTCAGGTATTTTCTTCTGCCATGCACGGAAGACCTTTGTGGGAGGGTGTCCTGATTGGCTCTTTTTTATTTAATAATTATTGTATTTATTCAAATGAGCAATGAGTTGTTGGGTAGAACCATTAAGTTAAAACTTCTCCCACAATCTGTGGCCTTTTCATGTGTTTTGATAAGTCTTGTTTCAGAACTCTAGGAAAAAGGAGAAGGAATCAAAATATTTTCTTACCTCTGTATGAGCCAGTCTGAAATTACAGACATTTCACTGAGCTAATGCCCTTCTCTGTCTGTGTCCTCTGTTTGCTTGTCTGTTGTCATTTAAATAGTTGATGTTTCAATTACTGACCCAGTGTTCTTTGCTGGATATCGATTACATGACAAGCTCAGACAAATCTTATGAGCTACTTTTGTCAAATGATTTGTCAAATAGGAATCAAACATTGGATGTCCTTGCAAGACTGTGTACTTATAGCTTGAAATGGTTTTGTTTTCAGGTAGTAAATTAAGATTTCATTTCACACTTTTCTAGGTGATTTGATTTTGGTGGAAAGGCTCAAGGGTTTTTATGGAAGGAGGCTTAAATGTAATTTTCTTGTGTCTTCAGTCAAGATCTGCATGGGAGACTCCTTTCCATGATTTCTGCTCTAAAGGCAACTTCTATGTGTCTTTTGTGATGTGAATCCTGTTTTATTCTTCAAAGATTAAATGTTTTCCTTTTATTTTAGGTTGTTGCAATCTCTAAGGAGAAAATCAAAGATCTGGGAAAAAAGGTATATGTCATCTGGGTTTGGGAAGCAGCTCAAAGGCACAGTTTTTTTTCTGTCTGTAGCAGATTCTGCAATTGTAGGCTTGAAATAAATTTTTATATATACCTTCAGAACCCTTGATTTGTTGACATATATAAGTGAGACAGGACATTTAAATGTTGAGACAGTGATGGTTAAGGTATTCTGACTGATTGATTCTACTAAATCAACTGGTAGTGCTGGACTCTACTGCAAAGTTCAAAATCCTGTGGAGGTATTTGCTATTTGGGTCAGCTGATGAATGGATTACTTGTGGTTTATGTCTGCTAGGACATACTGGTTTCATCTTCAAGAGACTTAGCATATGTTTTACCACACTTTCCCATACTTGTGATTGATTACTTCTTCTTCAAAGCCACTGTGCAGTGATTTGCTTGTGCGTCTTAGCCTCTGTGTGACCTTTGAATAAGCCTGGCATTACCGTCTCTCAGGATCTGTAAAGGAATATGTTACTCCTCACTCTGTCTGCTCACCCCTTTGTCACATCAGTTCTCTCAGTCTTGAGTGTGTGGACAGATGATTTCATCACAGAATGAGGTTGGTATGGCAATTAAGGAACTTCCTTCATTCAAGGACATGCTACTTTTTTGCCCGTGGTGTAGTGTTTGGGTGACACTGTTGGTGTCCCAAGCAAAACAGAAGAGTGCTACATTGCAAAGGGTTAAGACTGGATTGTCCAAGCAGTACCAGTAGGACTTTGTGGGGTGTGCATACTGGTGGTTGTGTGCTCTCCCTCTGGAGGGGGCAGAATACCATTGCTGCTGGCCAGAGGTATGCTTGACACCTGCAGTACTTTGATGGTCAGAATTTTGTCTTGTCAGTGAGCAGCTGCCTCCTCCCACCCCTCCTGGGCTGTAAGGAAAAAAAAAGGGAGAAAACCATGGAATCTGGTGCAATTGGGTAGAAGTTCAAGTGGGCCACTTAGTTTATTTCAGTGAGAATACTGAGCTGGTTGCTCATCTCTAATGTGCACATGAACCTCATAGGTAGAACTAGGTGTATATTGGTAATGTGGAAACAAATTGCAGGTTGTCACCACCTTTGTAATTACAATACAACTGATTTATCAACCTTTGCTGATAGTCCAGTAAGCCTCTACCAGTTGTGGGTAATTCAGGTATTTTCTTCTGCTATGCACGGAAGACCTTGTGAGGGGTGCGTCCTTATCATTCTTTTACCAGTAATTATTGTATTTATTCAAATGAGCAACGAGTTGTCATAGAACCATTGGTTAAAACTTCCCACCAGCTGTGGCCTTTTCATGGTTTTGATGTTCGTTTTCAGAACCTAGGAAAAGGAGAAGGAACCAAAATATTTTCTTACCTGTATGAGTCTGAAATTATACTTCTGGCAAAAGGGTGCTCTTTATTATTGTTACGCTTATTTTCAACACTGTAGCCATTTAATTGGTGCTTAGAATATGCGGTTGTTCCAGTTAATTTTTTTAAAATTTTATATCTGTGTGAAGTGGCAATAAATAACTACTCACTGTACCATGCCTGAAAGCTGATCCTGCTTGCAAAGCTTATTCTAGTGTCAATGTTTTCTTACTTCATAAGCTGATAAAACTTGAAAGCAAGCCATCTTCATGCTTTTGAGAAGCAGGAAAGGCAAGAATTCCTTAATGCTAGCCTCATTACAAGAGATTGTTTTACTGAAGCTAGAGCTGTAAAGTTTTTATTAAGAATTTGCACAGCAAAAGCATTGCCATGTCGTCATCAAAGCAAGCATCAAGTCAAGATAAACTCCATTTTGTTGCCAAAAGGTTTTTGGCTGCCAGACTCTATCCCACTGCCTCTAAACTGCTACTGGTGTAATAGAAGGAGCAAAAATGGTTGTGAGGTCCTTTGGCAGCAATTTGACCCCAGGCTGTATTGCTACTACCTTAAAGTAGTGATCTTCAGAATGGAGGAGAGATTTGCATCTAGTTATTTGGCACTTAAATTTATTTTGAACTCCATAAATCTCTTGTTATGAGTGAATTTTCCTCTCTATCTCAGAAGGGATATGGATTCCATCTGCATTGTGCTTGTGCACTGTCTTTCATTTCTTCAGCATAAATCAAAGAAATTGTTAGTGACCTGTATAGTGATGTAAGGGAAGTGTAGGTAGCTTCTTTTTCAGTCTCCTTATGTGGCTAAGATTGGAAGGTTCCATTGCCATATTTCCCCTATCTGAAAAATTGAAAGCAGCTTTCATGCTGTGATGAAAAATGGATAAAGTACTGAAGCATCTGTGCTCTGGTGCTGAAGAATTCCTGTTGAGCCAGTACTGCAGGTTAGAAGCAGAGGAGGAGGGGGTGCTTCAAGATCACAGTTGTAGGGTCAGTTCACTGAGTAGCTTTTGCTGAGGATAAAGAAAATGCTTTTGGCATTTTCGAAGGCTCTTTTCATGCTACGCCAGGCCATCTCTCACCTGTGGACTTACTGGAGGAGAAGAGTAAATCAAACATGTGCAGTGTCATGCTGATATTTTATTTGAAGAAACCTGAGCTGTTGCTGCCAAGTCTGTAGGCTAATTACTAAAATAAAATCTACACCTTCTTTCAGAGGACTTTGTTGCTCTGTGCAGAATGCATGCCAGGGAAGGAGAAGTTCTTCTAAAGTTTGGAAGAGCAAAATTAGAAACATAAGATTCATATGTTGTATAATTTTATTTGTTGGTGCTTTTGGTTTGATTAAGTTCTTGTAAAGAAGATGCAAAAATTAAAATTACTAGTCAAGACTATCATGTAAATGACAGTCTAGTATGTCTAAGAAATTAAGATTGGTTTCATACTGAAAACCCTGTTGTAGAAATTGTTGAAATATGCTTAAAATGTTTTTCAACATTCTGATTGTAAAACTTTATGTATTTTATGAAACTTTAAGGCAAATTAAAAAAACTTTATGTTTATAAGTTTTACATTACAACTTCAAAGGGAGAAGTATTTGAAATCAATGTGAGTAAAGGTTAGAAGCAGAGGAGGAGGGGGTGCTTCAAGATCACAGTTGTAGGGTCAGTTCAGTGAGTAGCTTTTTGCTGAGGATAAGAAAATGTAACTTTTTGGCATTTTTGGCTCTTTCATGCTACGCCAGGCCATCTCTCACCTGTGGACTTACTGGAGGAGAAGAGTAACCACAGCATGTGCAGTGTCATGCTGATATTTTATTTGAGGAAAACCTGAGCTGTTAAACTGCCAAGTCTATGAAGCTAATTACTGAAATAAATAAAATCTACACCTTCTTTCAGAGGACTTTGTTGCTCTGTGCAGAATGCATGCCAGGGAAGGAGAGAAGTTCTTCTAAAGTTTGAAGCATGAAGAGCTTGAGAGAGCACTTAAGATTCATATGTTGCATAATTTTATTTTATGGTGCTTTTGGTTTGATTAAGTTCTTGTAAAGAAGATGCAAAAATTAAATTACTAGCTTCAAGACTATAATGTAAATGACAGTCTAGTATGTCTAAGAAAATTAAGATTGGTTTTCATACTGAATAAACTCTGTTGTAGAAATTGTTGAAATATCTTAAAATGTGTTTTTTCAACATTCTGATTGTAAACTTTATACTTATTTTTATGAAACTTTAAGGCAAATTAAAACTTTATGTTGTAAGTTTCACATTACAACTTCAAGGAGAAGTGTTTGAAGTCAATGTGGTAAGTCAACAAAATTTGTTCCGGCTTTTAAGAGGGTTGTTTGCCTTTTAAAACTAGAAAGAAGGTATCCAGTCACTGCTCATCTTTTGTTTTATTCTCTTGTGATGTCATGCTTGACACTAGTTCAGCTCTCAAAAGATAAAAGTCAAGTGTTTCATTATATAAAATCAGGGAGAAATTTTAAAAGCACTGTATGCAGATGAATTTTGATATTTCAGCATGCATAGGCATTGTCTTGTGTTGACCCAGATTCTTTTTTAGAATAAAGGACTAAATATACTCTCAGCAGAACTTTAAAAGTGGAAGATTTTCAGAGTAGTTTCTCATGTTGCAGAGAGAGGTATGTGAAAGAAACCAGGCTGAAACTTACTTAGTTTTTCTTCTTTGTTTTGAAATGTTCTGTAGTTTCACCCAGAAATACCCACCAGTGAAATTTTTATCAGAAAAGGATCGTAAAAGAATCCTGGTAAGTTTGTGTTTACTCAGAGGCTGTTTTGGGGAAATACCAAAAAATTCTGTGGAAATTCTGTTTTGTAGGATTAAAGATATGAGAAGGGATGAAGGGAATTACCTTGGTTGTCGTAAGTGTTGCACAGGTTTTAGGGCACTGCTTCACTTATTTGTGTTGGTGTTCTCAAACTCAGCGTATGAACAATACACGTGGACTCTGCTTTTGAAGTGTGACTTGCCAACTAAACTGCTCTTCCCTGTAACTTCTCAGGATCACATTGCCAAAGAGTCTTTGTGTGTGCTCCCAGATGGTTTAAACTTTCAGAGACTGGGAAACTTTTAAAGCACGTCTTAACAGGAACCTTGTGTGACAAATTGGGCAAAAATCTAGTCATAAGTCTAGAAAAGAAGTTGCTCTGCAGGGAATGTTCATCTCTCTGTATCTTCTCTGTTGTTTCTGTTATTTTGAAGCATCATAAGCAGTTGAGGGTTGAAGAGGATGGCAGGTTAACTCAGGAAAAGGAGTTGTCCAGGGCGTTCTTAAACTTAGTGAATTGTGCTGGAAATCAGCTTTGCAGTTTTGTCTGCAAAATTTTTTTATGTTATCTGTGACCTAGATTTTTCCTTGTTTCTGTGTGTCCTTTATGGGGGGGGAAATTGTCCTCATGTTTTGAAGGCAGAGAAAGTAGCTACTTGAGATGTGTAAAATAGAGTTTGAACTTCTGCTTCTGTAGTAATGAAAGTAAAATCTACAACAAAACCCTGCTAATGTGCCTAACTGAGCAGGTGCTTTTGTTTGCTTTGACTTCAAAATATTGAAGAAAAAACTGAAAATATGCAGAGAAAATTATTTTACTGCATATTTAGGCAATAATCTTCATTGCTATTGAAAAATTTCACAAAGTGTTACCAAATTAATTTAGTTCTGCAATGGTGTTCCTTCATTTTTATGACAGTCTGACGAAGGGAGACTTGTAGACTCCCAGTGCCCCTGTTGACTACAGAAAATAAACTGAGGAAAATAGAGGTTTAATTTTGAAAATTCCTAAATTGTGTACTTCCTGTGTTTGCAAGGGTATAAAGTAACCTTAATGTCATGTTTTCTGTGGAAGTGAGAATGTACTTCCAACAAAAGTGTCAGTGAAAGCTGTTAGCAGGCTGTGGAGCTCCTAATGTTCACTTCCAGACTTTGCCTCTGAAAAATACTAGATATTTTGTTGAAATTTGTTGCTTCAACAGAGATGACAACTAGTTGGATAGGAGAGTTTTCAGCTGACCTGGAGGTGAATAGCTTTTTGATTCCCAGTGTATTTTGTAGAGTTTAAGTGACTACAGAGAAAGCTGGGCAAAAGGAGTGGCAGGTTGTTCTGACTAGCTTTGTGCCAACTCAGATGGGCATTCACAGGCCTCCTGCCCGTGGGGGCAGTTACCTTCTGTTACAGTGTTGCTGTCGCTAAAGTTCCCATAAAAACGTTGCATGACGCCTCAAAATTCTCAAGAACTAGCTAGCCCAGTGAATTTTGCTAGATCACATATTTTTGCTTTGTATTTTGTTAATACTACACCTTTTTCTAGAATGCATTCTTAATTTAACTTTATTTTTATTCTGACTGCAGTCTCCAGTCTCCAGCTGGAGATCCCCACAGCACTGTCCTGACAAGACAACAGTTCTAGCAGTTAGTTTTTGTTAAACAGCATCTCTCTGGAGATGATTTCTAGTTGTGGTGGTATCTCAGCCGAGACCAGATATCCTGCCACTTTCATTGAAAAGAGATCTTCACCTTGTTGTGCATGATTTATCTATTTCTTGACTTCTCTGAAGTAACAAGGCCACAGGCTTTCATATGCAAGAGAAACAGATCTGTTATGTGGAAGACAGTGTTGCCATTGGTTCAATCTATTGGGTGTTTTTTTTCCGAATTGAATATAGTAAAGGGATAAAAGCAGAAAACAACAATAAAAAAGAATGTAATTTCCTTATGGGGCATAAAATGTTTTGAATCTCATTGCAGACAGCAGAAACATGTAATAAATAGACAAACCTGTAAGTGCCTGTGGTGAAGATAATTATCTGTAATATTTGTGCCTTTCAGTAGGTGCTGAAGTTACCAAGCATCCGTGCTCTACTAAGTAATTAAATATTTTCCTTAATGTTGCCTTAATAAAGAATTCGTTTTTAAGACCCAAGTGCTGGTGCTCCAGTTCTGAAATGGATATGATTCATGTGCAATTTATGATTATGTGGATTAATATGTCATTGTGAGTTGCAGGAAGTAATATTTAGAGTGATACTTGTATAAGTAATTACAGAAAGGTTGTACAAAGAACTTCAATGATAAATCATATTTTTTTAATGTTGCATCAAATAATGATAAAAAACATAATTTACATAGTTTTTTTTACTTTTCCAGGGGAAATTCAACTCCTTTTTCAATAATTTCTTAAGTTCTTTGTCTAATACCCATTGAAGTGATATGTTAATAAAGCCAACTTAGTTTCATCATGAAAGCTACTTGTAGGTTTAAGGTAATTGGAAACGTCTTTCCAGACAGAATTGGTTTGTGCTTTTTTTTTACCTTTTTTATGGTTTTTTTTCTTCTTATTGTGTGTGGGCTTTTTTTCTGTGCTTTTTATGCTTTTTTTGCCTTTTTTGGTTGGCTTTGCAATTTATTTTTTAAAGGGATATTGGAAAAGAAGACACTTCCTTTTACTGCACCAAAGACATATGTTGCAAGCATTGAATTTATCTTCTCTGGTGTCTTGGCAATAGAAGTAGCAGCAGGAGATTTCCTTGGGCCTCAGTTGAAGGAGTAGGTTCAGGTTTTCTACAGAAAAGTCTTATCCTGGTCACCACAGAAAAGCTAAAACCCTTGAAACATTCAGCAAGGCTGCAGCTTGCTTGCGAGTCAGGATAAACTCATGGCATTAGGTTTGCCATGCATGGGTTTGGTTTTTTCCCTCTGGTAAGTGGTGACACATGGCAAAGGGCTGTTCTCCCTCAGTTACTGGTATTCTGTCCTCATTCTCAGCATTCTGCCAAAAACCTGCGCTTCCCTCCTCTCTCTTGCAGCATAACATGAGCCTTGAGATTCTTCCTTTTATTCCAGAGGGAATTTCTCCTAAATCCTGTTTCTCCTTCAGGTTTGTCAGGGAACTGAATAAGATGCTGAATCTGCCACAAGAAAACCCTGACAAACTCAGAAGAATACTGAATAGACCAACTAAATGATTCTTTCATTAATTGCCATTTACAATTGGTTTGACACACAGGTGCCCCTGAGTTTTTAATAAGAAAAGGAAGGATGAGAATACAAGAAGTGGACATGCAAGTTTTTGCAAAAGAAAACAGATGTAGTTTTTGTATGGTTTTTTCCCTTTTCAATCTTTGGAGGTTTTCCTTTGCTTTTTTTCTAGTTAAAAAAAAATCTGCTAATACTGCTTTTTTAAAACAGTGGATGGCAGGGTAATGGACAGGGTAAATGTTTAGTCTTTGACTAACCCAAAGTAAAAGAACTTCAGGCATCTCATTCTTTTCCACACAACACTTTGTCATTTCAGTACACTATCCGTTCATTAGATTCCTGCTTGATTCCATTTTGTCCTTTCATTGTTTAGTTAGTTGTCACTACAGCTGAAGAATGGACATCAACAGCTGAATCACTTTGAAAATGAGAATTTGGCCATGCAGGTATCTTTTATAGCTGATACCACACAGGTCTTTTTTACAATTCTACTTTTCGAGTGTTGTGATCTGTTGTGTCTTGGTTCTTGAAAACAGTTTATGTAATGCAGAGAAAATAATTGCTTCTGTAGATGGGTCTGGGTGTGTCACACAACTTGCAGTTTTACTTATTGTGCTGATTGCTTCAGTACTAAATAAGTGATTTTTTTTGCCTGTTTACTGTTGAAGTCTGTGGTGTAAAAAGGGAAAAATTAATGAGCTTGTTTCTTCAATGAAACAGGAGTCCAGAGTTTTAAATATTTTATTTCTGCTTGTTTCTTTGCAGCAGAACATCAGAGTTGCAAGACAGGCAAATGCTGCATGTCAGAGCCAGTGGTGTAGAATAGAGTTTTTTCAGTTATAAGGGACCTGCAAAGATCATCTAATCCAACTGACTGACCTCCTCAGGCCAGGATGATGTAAGCTATGGATGCATTAAGACACAGAAAGAATGATTTTGGTTTTAGGAGATATTTCAAATGGAAGGTCTTCACAGAATTCCCTTCTTCCTTTCTGGGTGAAAACTTACAGTCCTTACTTAGAACACCCAGAATGTCTTCAATGTAAACCTGACAGAAGATGGATTTGACATGTCTGATAAATCTGATGCGAAAATAACCCGGCATTCTGTCATACCTTTTTTTTTCCTCTGAGAAATAGGATTTGCAGAAATTTCTCCTAATACCTTTCTGCATCTTTTTAGACTTTGCTGTCAAAAAAAAGAGCACAATCCAATTTGAAGGAAAAAAGGAAAATAATGTAATCTGAAAAAGAGATTTTGTTGATGTGAATAGATAGCTGACCTTCTAGACCTGACAGTGATGAAACATGTCAAGTATGTCTCTCAAAATTTTAAAATCTGTAATTTGGAAAAAATATACATGGAAATGGAGTTGTTTCCCCTGGAGTAAGCAAAGATCTGAAACCTACTGTTCTGTCTTCATGTTTGTAGACTTTGTCTAGTGTTTCTGTAAAAAGAAAAAGAAATTTATACCAACTGTCCTAACGCAGATAACTGGAGGAGCAGGGTTTGTGGGTTCTCATCTTACTGACAAACTAATGATGGATGGCCATGAGGTTACAGTTGTGGACAACTTCTTTACGGGCAGGAAAAGAAATGTGGAGCACTGGATTGGTCATGAGAACTTCGAACTGATAAATCATGATGTCGTTGAGCCCCTGTACATTGAAGGTAGGTAGTCTCTGCTTTGCTATGTGCACTTTTTTGTGCCTTTCCCTTCTAAGTGTGTGCATCTGTAAAGAAATGAAACTTTTGTGCTGAGTTCTGGGTTGATCTATCTAATATCTGTATGCTTTGTTTATTATTAGCCTGTTTTCTGTGATCAGTATGAGGTAAGAGGTTCAGAGAACTTTTGTCTGAAATCAGTTCTTCTTTTCTGAGTGGACAGGAGGAAAGAGACCTTAAAAACATTTTGATATGTCTCATTTTATGAGAGGGCAAGATGGCAGCGGGTCAGTCTGTCTGTCCCATCCATTGTCCCACTTCCCTATGTACCTGCACAGGCTTACACACACAGAATAAGTGGTCCAGATATTTCATGAACTGAAGTGTATTGGAGGGCTGCAGCTACACTAGACATGAATCCTGCAACTGTGTATGGTCAGTTGAGAGGAAATTAACTTTCCTTGGTTGCCTTCAGTGTCTTCTGTAGAAAACATTGCTCCCGCTTTAGGTACAGGCATTCTACAACCTGAAGAGTTGGAAAAGAGCAACACTGAATTTCCCTAGTTTTCAACAGAAAAAAAGAAATACAGCAATTCTAAAGAAAGAGGCAAACAACCAAAAGTGTGTTCTGCTTTAAAGTAGTAGCCCAACATCTGAACTATCTTAAACCTCAAACTATTAAATAGTCAGATTTTTAAGGCACCATTAACATGGTTGTATTGGAGAGAGACATGCATTTATAGACTTCCCTATGGGAGTATCTAACCATATAATGAGTCAGTGAAAGCATTGCTCAAATTACACTGCAGTTCTGGTGGGTGTGCTCCATCCTTTTAAAACTCTGTAGCAATGTACTTGTTCATTTTAAGAAAAAAAAATGACTGAGTGTTTTGGGTTTTTTAATTCCCGATGAATTCTAGTGGATGGAATTTCACAGGAAATATCTCTAGTAATTGCCTCTCTTGTATTATTGCTTGTGATGAATTCCTGGCAACACTACTGAAACAGTCCTGCAAAAACACATGCTCCTGCTCTGTTCTGACAATGCACTGCTTCAGTTACTGCCTGTTATTTAGAAGTTACTTCGAACTTCTGCTTCCACTGATAGGGTAATGGAACAAGGATCAATTAACTGACTCCAGGTGCTGGTAGCTCATACCTCAGCCAGATCAGTTTGTCAGCTTTTCTAATCTTTTCCATTTTTTTCCTTCTTTCTGTCTCATTACATTTGAGACTTTCTCAGAGAATTATCATCATTGCTATATTGTTGCCCAGCTAACTAGGCACTAATGAATGGGAATTCTGAGATCCTTCAGCTACATTTCCTATGGCCTGTGTAATTAAGACACCAATTCCCTATTTAGTCCTGACAGCTTATTATTACATGTTATTCAGTAGGTAGTTTATTGAATGTCTTTTCATCTTCCAGTAGTGTAAATTGAGGCTGGTATGGCTAAGTGTTAAAATAAAATTAACTTTCATACACTAAGAACATGGTAAAATTTCATTTCATTGCAGATTTATAGTCTGATGAGGCAATGGGGAGGCAGTTTTTAACAGATCAGCAAGTTGGCATATAGATCAGATACTTTTTTTCTTACTCCCACTTTCTCCTTTTTACTTGTAAATAGAAGTTGGAATGACTGTGCAGTCGTGATAAAAAGTAGGTTTGTGTCTAAAGAATTTCTCTGTATTTGCTGTCCTGTTTAAACCAGGTTATATAAGGTTGTTTGACAGCTCAGTTCCAGAGAGGATAATCAGTGCTTTATTTCTGAGAGAGACCTCATTTTTGGTCTAGAAAGAGCAGTGCTTTCTCTTTGGATATGGAAAAGTGAATTTAGTCTCGAAATGGGGAGCTTTCAGCTTCACAGTGGTGCCTACACACAATCTGCCTTGGCTGCGTCATTATCTTTGAACCATGACACCAAGTGGGACTCAGCATTCTTGGATCTTCATCTAGGTTGGCCAGAGACAATAATAAATCACATAAACACACATTTTATTTTTTAGCCTTGTGCCAACTGTAGTTATCTCTAGTGCTGAATGTCTTTCTCCTCTACTAGGATTTTATTTGCTTTAGCGTTTGGAAATGTCAGTGGGAGATGCACAAGTTTTTACTTTGTTTTTTTCAAGGAGAAGAAAAAGAGTTTTGAATTCTTTAGTGGAACGAAAGTAGTTCAGGAATCTTGAAAGATGAAAAATAGTAAAAAAAAAGTTTGAAATAGCTATATTAACCCTTTTTTCCTATTCTAGTTCAGTTTTGTGTTCTTAAAGATATTTTCATTTCAGCCCGACCCCTCACATACAGGTTTAATACACTTTTTTGCTACAGGAAGATACAAGTTTTTTTTTCTGAAGGCTAGTCTGAAAAGTAAAGAATCTCTTAACACTCTTTTTTGTAGTATCAGGAAAAAAAAAAAGGAATACACCTTTACTTATTTTCTGTCTCATTCTCTACATTCATTAAGGTTACAAGTGCCCCAAGATAGTCACTTGAAAGCACTGTGGCTCATGTTCCTATAAACCATATTGTAAGGACACACTGATGTTAATTGGAAAACAAATAAGAATTAATGCTTTATCTGGTGTTATTGTGATGTACCCCAGTTTAGGGTAATAGATTCACTGCATTAGAAAGTGTCAAAGGAAATTCTGTATTAAATAAATGTATGTTATTAGTAATGTACTTGGTTTCCATAGTGACATAAGCATTAGTGTTGTTTTGTTTATACTTACCTTTGCATTCAAGTTGACTCTGTGGTTGTAGTAAAAAGTAAGGGTTTGTTTTTATATCACTTCAAGCCACCCAAGTCTCTATTTCTATTGTGAAATATTGTTATACTTAAATATGTGTTTTTAAAAAGCAAAAAAAAAAAAAAAAAAAAAAACAAAATCACAACAAAACAAACAAAAAAGAACCCCCGAAAAAACCAACCAAAAATACACAACCAATATACCCCACAACCACACACATGAAAAAACAAGCCGACTTTCAAGGTGATGTCATAAGAAGGCACATGATTATTCCACAAACTGGACCCCTAAGCAGGAAAAAATGCCTCTCAGATCTGAGTCTTGATGTCTGGTTTTCAACTACCCTTAGGCACACACAGCAGTTGAATAAATCTGAAAAAAACATCAGACAGTTATACATAGGCCATATCCTTCTCCCACTGGTGTTACTTCTTCCTGCTTCCTCAGCAACTTTTGGAAGCCTTGAAACAATCTGTAATGTGATAGGTGCACATTTCCTTTAAACCCAGCTGTCTGCTGTATCTGAAAGATGTCCTCAGCTGAACTGCTGCACGCTTCACAGGAACACAATTTGGCCTTGTATTTCTTTTTGGTTGCTTGGTGGTGTTGTTTTGGTGTGTTTTTACTACACCTTTCATGAATTTGAAATAAAAACAGGCCTGAAAATGCCACAGATTTACAGTCAACAGTTGAAATAGTTGAGCCAGTTGAACTGATTTCACTCCCTAATCAAGGTACACAGGATGTTTTGAAAAATACTGTATGATACTTCTAAAATTGCAGTCTGTGGCAGCTGAAACTGCTGCCTAAACTCTTTTTGGGCAGAGCAGTGAAGAGTTGGTCCATTCTGATGCTCAAAAACTTTTATTTAAAGTAAGTGCATGTGCACTACCTAAGTAATATAATATGAAGTGAAAGAGAAGTGAAGTGTAAGTGGTAGATAATGATCAGCTATTTTATGGCTTATGTTCTAAGATTAACTGATCTTCAGTTAAATAAAGCTGTTTGGTTTTGCTGTTGGTTTGTTGTTCTGTTTTAATTCTTCATGCCAGCAGTCCAGTTTCTGGAAAAACATTTCTTAAATATTGGCTCTAATTTCAGTGACTGTTGTGAACACAAAGATAGTTTTGGCTCTTTTGACTCTCACTGAAAATGTTTAAAAATGATATAACACATTTTGCAAGTTGAGAGACAGGGTGTTAGCACAGGATACACATAGTGGCAAGGATATTGTCTTTCAGGGTTTGCAGGAGGTGTTGTAGTTGCTAGTTACATGTAATAGGTAAGTAAAGTAACAGTATTTATAGAATTTTAATAAATCATTTGCTTGACTGGGACTAAAAAAACCTTTTATTTTTAAGGACTTTGCTGACTTGTAGGCCTGAGAGTTGATTTTTAAGGCTAAGACCAACAGTTTCACAAAATTGGTCAAAAAAATAGTCTGTAGCCTTCTTGTGAGTAACAGTCTTCCAGATGTCAGAATGGTAGCATTTTACTAAACAGTGTTCTACAGTATCCCAGAATTGTTCAGTCTTCAGGTCCTCTCACAGGTAATTTAAAACACACACAAATACAAAGTACATATGAATACAAATACAAGGATGTCTTTAATACATGGCTTTTTTTTTCCTTTGGCTTCCATACTTCCATCCCAGATTTTTCCCTTCCTAGTCTTTGTTCTCTGTGCTTTATACATTAGCTTGCTGGTTTTAAATTGTATGTTCAGGAAAGTCTATGGCAAGGCAGAGGGTAAGAAATGCTACTTTATTTTGTTTGTTCAGAGCCAAGTGCAGTGATGCCTTGATCTTGGTCTGGTGTAAGGCTCTCCAAAACTGCTCCAGTATGAGCAATATGCTAAATCTTTAAGAGGTTATTTCAGTTTGCCTGACATTGCAGACAACATCTTTAGCATCAGGTAAATGAACTAGTATTTGTCCTTTTTAGTTCAGGGCAATAGAAATGTCTCACTTCATTGTGTCAGTTTCTCTGGCCTGACCTCCAGTAATGAAATCAGCACAGCTAGTTTGTTTTTTTTTTTTTTTACAAGAAAAGTCCATACATTCAAGCTGTAGAAACCTATTTGTATGCTTCTGATCAAAGCTTTTCTGCTCAGTGCTTCCAGACTAGCAAATACAGTGATGGATGCAGGTGCTTAGTGGACTTAGTGACCCGTTTAGTCCTTTCTAGACCATGACACATGTGGAAGGCAGAAATTGAAGATGTAGGTCATTCCCTGTTGTAGGAAAGGTGGTAGATTTCTCCCTTACCATTCACTTAGGAAGCATGGAGAACATATGCAGTATTAGGGCTAGAAAATGAAGATGATATGAAGGAAAGTAGCTTCATGGCAGTATTTTGGAATTTTATGAAGAATTTTGTCCTAGTCACCCTAGGACAAGTGGTTTTACTGATCATTCTTGTTTAGAATTAAGGAAAACACAGTATTGCATGTTTGTGTCCAAATTTAGGTATTGCAGATTCCATGTATGCTAAATTTTAGGGATTTTTTTTAGCTTTTCACATAGGGAAAGGCATAATTGGCAAACATTAGTTGCTGTTTATCTTGCAATATGTTACTTAAACCTTATGTTGAGCACAGACTTCTATATTTGCCACAGTGTACCTTGTGTACCTGACTTGAATGTTTATGCCAGCTTCTGTGTCTGTGCTATTTTGAAATTAATTTGATTTTTTGGCCTTTTTTTCCAATAAAATTGTAACATAACAAATTTGTTTGATTTTTCTTCATCAGTAGTCTACGATCCTGTGCTTGCTAAACTACTTGCTGCTGTATTGACAGTTAACAAAGTTCTAGTCTCCCATGTGAGCTACACCTAAAACTTGCAGAGTTTTATTGTTATCATTTGTTACTCTGTTGTGGTCCTTAACATAACACTTTGCACAACTGTTCACACGGTTATTTTCAAATAATTGCACTATGACTTTATTGCAAAGCCAGCTCAAGGGTTTGTATTAAATGTTGTAAATCTTCTTTACCTCATGTAACAAGAAAGAGTTGTGGAGGTCAATAACTAGATGTATTGCTTTTTGTCCTTCAGTAGATACTGTCCCAGGCACCAAACAGTTAATACTTTGAAAAGCTGTAGCTTGGAGAGCTTTCCATAGCTCTGGCAGGAACAGAGTTAAGTTTCCTGCTGTCTTAAATAACTGTTAACTTTGTGCTACAATGCACAAGGTTGTCAGCCAAACTGGGTGGATGGCTTTGTCTAGCTGGCCTGCTGAAATTCTGAGAGAGAAAAAAAAAGCAGGTATTTTTCAGACCTGACAGTTAATAGAGGGAAGGTGGAATGAGAAACAATTATTCTTATTTCAGCATTGTCAGATTGATGGATCAAATATGAAAAGTTTGTGGGAGAAACTTTTCACCTTACTGAAATGTCCAGCATTCTCCAAATGTTTTGGAAAAATGGTGATATTTTCATTGGTCTGAGGCTTGATATATGAAAGATTCCTTCCCAGGTGAGAGGCAGAGGTCTGCCTGTAGCTGTCTGGTTGCTGTCCTTCTGATCCAGAAGATGGCCATCTGACACTTGGGAAATTCCCCATCTTCCATCTCTCTGACGGTTCTGCTCTTGCTGAACCTTTTCCATACAAGGATCAATTTTTGCCCTTATGCGTGGGGGAAAAGTACATTGAAGCAAATGAGAAGAGCAAGACTGTACATCCAGGCAAGGAAAACCTGTTTTTTTTCCCCCAGTTCCTTCTTTGTTTCATTTAAAACAATTGCTAGCTGGGAAGCAAAGGAAGAATGAAGGACTAAAAGAAGGAGAGTGCTTTCTTGCTTGCTTTCCATCTTTATTTTGCACTGTTTTTCACACTTACTTTAATGTTTTAAAATAAGTAAATAAATTTGAATAATATAAGGAGTTTTTGGGGTTTTGTGTTTTACATGCATTTCTTTCTAGCTAATATTACCACTTGGATGATCACAAGCCTAGCTGTATCATTGTGGAGCAAAAGGAATGATCATTTTTGACCTTCTGTATCTGAATTGCCATTAAAGGAACCATTTCTATATGGGCTGCTGTGTGTCAAAAATTAGCAGTATTAAAAAAAAAAAACAACAAAGAAACCACAAAATAAAATTAAATTAAGTGAAAGGAGAGGGAGGCAGGAAAGAGTTCATTTCTGCTTTGACAGGTTAGGGTTGGGCAGTAAATTACTAACAGACCAAAGTGTTTTTGAGTTTTTTCTCTTCACAAAAATTCCACCAGAGCTTGTCAAAATCCTATTTCAGAAAGGGTTGGGAAGGAATAGGTAGAAAAAACCAGCATGAAACTCAGGTCAGGCTTCAGCTTTGAGTTGGCTGTAGGTGACTTCAGCAATTTCTTTGTTAATTTTTCTGCGCCACTGTGTTTGAGTTGTGCTTGCTGCTTGTAAGCATCAGTCAGTATCTTTACAGAGCATTCCTTATCCCAGCTTCCAGTCTACCCCTTCTCTTTGGTTTTATGACAGTAGCATGCTGTGGGAAGAGGATACTTAAAGCAAAGCTTGAGGCAGTTATGAGATTTTATTCATGTTCCGAACTCATCTGTAGGAAGTCTGTTGAAGTTCAATAATCCAGTTAAAATTTACCTCATGCTACATTTTTACATTGTTTCCCCAGCACAAAAATTGATTCCAGCTTTATTCACTGTTAAGCTTACAGTGTCACAGTGACCAAAGTAAGGAGTAGTTATTCCATGTCACACTTCATCATGCAGAACAGTTAACTAGCTTTGTGTTGCAGATAGACTCCTTCAAGTTTCAGTTGCATTAGCA
Organism: Emberiza elegans; assembly: GCA_024865655.1. Taxonomy (NCBI): domain Eukaryota; kingdom Metazoa; phylum Chordata; class Aves; order Passeriformes; family Fringillidae; genus Emberiza; species Emberiza elegans. Next base: position 58,457,303 of record JALJVW010003023.1, on the reverse strand, counting down.
ATGCAGGCAGGGCTTGGAATTGAGCCTGGGCTGGGAACTTTGTTCTGCCAGCTCTCACTGCATCAGGTCATCTTTGGATGCTGTTTGTATTGCTATTACAGGTGCCTCGTGTGACAAATTCCATCTTGATGCTGCACCAGAGTTGATAGTGGTTGGATGTACTATTTCCTTATCATTCAACAACAAATAGCAGAGAAACTGTTACATGAAATTTTACTTCTCTGCACCTTTTATGTGAGAATAAATATTCAATATTACACATCTGCCAAAACTGTCTCTCTTTAGCTTTCTGGGCTGTTTGGACATTTTCTAGGCAGCAATTCATCCCTGCTCTGTAGAGATAAACAGCTGTACACCAAAGAGAGAATGGCAACATAAAAGCAGATATATTTTGTGGCATCTGCATGAGCATACTGTCAAATATCATTACTCTGTCAAGACAGTAAAACTTGCAGTAACAGTCATTAAGTTTGCCTTAGGAGCTCATCTTATGTTTATGTTGATAGTTAATTGTTCTCTAGGGTGAGGTATGGCTTGAAATAATTTCTCCTTATTTTGGTCACTTGACATTGTGAATTTAATCAGTGAATAAAATTATTTTGCAGGATTTCTTGTGTTGCAGTGGTAATGCAGGGCTGCAGTATCCGGTGAACTTTGTAATCCTTCCTCCAGATGAACCAGTGTGTGCTTATCCAAGCTGTGTTACATAAAAATCAGGAGCTGAGCTTGCCCAGTAGACAATAGACGCAACAGTTAATCTAGAAAAACTTGATTTATATACAAGCACGCTTCATTAGGGATTCAGAAAAAAAGTAGGTTGAATATTTTACCATGCCAATATTGCTGGTATTTTTAAAGTGTTATTACCAGAACATGTGCTTATCTTAAAAAGAATGTGATGTTTTTCTGTGAAGGAGGTACTTGTGCTTTGAAGGCTTACCTACTTTCATTTTTTCATTGCTCAATAGGCTTTTGAAAAATAAGGGGTGACTTTCACATGGATAATTCAAGTCACTTATTTATGCTCTTGCCCTACTAGTCTGCTTTTTTTTTTAATATAAAAGAGGTCGGAATGCAAAGGTTTGCATACTTGGTCAGATGAAAATTTAGAATGGGAAGCAAGTCTTGAACAGGAGGCACATTCTTCTAATATTTCAGTGTTCTCAGCAAGTTAAAAGTAGGTGATAACTTCATAGTTTATATTTTATTTTTTCATATAGTGATAGGATAAGGGGAAATGGCTTTAAACTGTAAGAAGGTAGGTTTAGATTAGAGATAGGAAACAGAATCACACCTATGAGGGTGGTGAGGCACCAGAACAGGTTGTCCAGAGAAACTGTGGATGTCTGATGAACACTTGAAAGTGTTCAAGTCCAGGCTGGAGGGAGCTTTGATCAGCCTTGTCTAGCAGAATGTGTGGTGGGATGGAGGTGATCTTTAAGGTCTCTTCCAATTCAAACCATTTCTGATTTTTTAATTTTTTCCCTACTAGATGTAACTCATATACAGCTTGTGCTGTGTATGTAAGTATAGCTGTATTTAAATAGAGAAAAAGGAAAAGTTTTTTGATTTTGTTTTTGGGTTTGGTCTTTTTTTTGTTTTGTTTTTGGGTTTTCTTGATCGTCAAGGGTGCTTCTAACCTGTTTTAAGTAGGAAAAGTAATTTATTAGAGGAAAAAGTTCATAATGTCACAGATACTGTGAAAGTTAAAGCCCCCAACAGAAGGCTATGAGAAATCAGCATGTGGTTAAAGTACAGATTATTTTTTAATGCTGTGATTTTCAATTGCTTTTTAATAATAAAACACCTAAGGAAAAGGAAAGAAATCATGTGTTTGACCAGTAGTGTTCTGTTCTAGGCCAAGGCAGCCTTATGCCATGCAGTATTTTCTTCTGTCAGAATAGCAGCTAGCCTTGACTTTTCCAGCTTCTTTCTGGTTCAATGTCAAGTCTTCTTAAAAAACTGTAACTTTTCTTTTAAAACACAAAGGAGTTATTTTCTCTATTTTATTATCAGGCCATTCTATTTATTACTTCATCTTTTGATTGCTTTTTCTTGAATGACCTTGGTGTAGGGGATTTGTTCTTCCTTCAACATCTCATTTGAGTTTATGTTTAATTTTTACTTTTGCAGTTGCTTATCCATGGGTTGTTTTTTAAAGATAGTTCTGGCTTGCTGTGATTCAGGTTACATAGAAGACAGAAAAACATTAACATATTTACAACAGTCAGGTTATGAAAGGCTTGCAGGTTGAGCTTTTGAATATCAGATACTGCCTATGACACTGAATCCGGTTTTCATTGCTTTGTTTTTGTTGTAATTTAACAGATTTGTTTCCAACAGTCTTTTGTTTCTAATAGCTCCAACCTTCAATCATGTCAGACAATGAATTCCAGCTAGTTCTTTGGTTAATTGTATTTCATAACAGGGAGTGGAGGAGTGTGTCAGTATATCTGTATTGGGTTTTGATTTGTGTGTTTGTTTTTTTAAATAAAGTTAAAATACAGTATTGTCCAAAGCATTGCATATATGTGACAAAAGTAACGGGAAAAAAGACAAAAGTTGCATGCTTGTATCTTACTATGTATATTTAATATATAAATGATACAAAGCTGATTAATGTTTCATTGACAGATGATCTGGAAATAAAAATGCAGTATTTCTTTTCCCAGAAGGTTTCTCCTCATATTGAAAAAATGTTTCTACCATTTTTGCTTTGTAGTATATTTTAGAAAGATACTCTGAAGCTTGTAGCCACTTAAAAACTTCTGAGGATTACACAATGTTGCAAATACTTCTGCAACTTCTAAACATTTTAGAAGTTCTCAGCTAAATTTTTTGTAAATGGAAAAGTGAACACAAACACAGGCATATCTATTTCAACAGTGTCGATATATTACGTTATGCTCTAGGTTTTGTTTTACTAAAAATTAAGTTTTTCTTAGAGTTACAACAGGTTTGTGTACATGTCATCTGTAGGTAGTGATACAGGAAATGCTGAGTTCAGTGCTAGGAAGTGCACAAAGGAATACTTGTTTCTTCACTTCAGTGCTTTCTCATTTAATATCTTATGTGGGAAAATAATAATGCTATCCCCTTCATTTTTCTGTAGTGGACCAGATCTATCATCTAGCATCTCCTGCTTCTCCTCCTAATTACATGTATAATCCTATAAAAACATTGAAGACCAACACTATTGGGACATTAAATATGCTGGGTAAGTGGAATTTTTTTTATTACTTAACTTGGTTAGACATCATATAATCCTGACAGTGGGAGATGGGAGGATGAAGCAAATGAGTTGTACATTTTAAAAAGTTGTTTCTTTATGCAAAATAAGGTTGGGGGTATTTTTACCCTCTTTGAAGATTTTTGTTTTTCTTTAAATATATCTGCAAATGAACACTAATTACATGGCTGTCAAAGGACAAGAACTTTGTGCCTGTAAGTTGGCCTATGGAGTGTGCAGTAATTACAGAAGTAATAGGAACAATTAAGAGCATGGGATTTTTATAGCACAGTTGTGTTCATGATAGCAGTTTTCACTTTGGTGACTGTGGAACATTCCCATGATTACCATAAGTTAGTGTTCCTTTCCACCTCAGCCAACATTGGACTAGGTAGAACTGCACTGGTTTAAACTCCAGACATCTGGAGTAGTGCACCCTCTTGTGCATGCCTTAGCTAGCAAATTCTGAAAGAGTGTTTAATGGCAAGCATCATGCTGGATAATTACAAGGCCATGTTTTCAGCTTTGTTTGCTAGTTTTGATGCTGAGAATGGGTCAGTGAAAAGAAGACCTCAAGACTTCACTACTTTTTCCTCCCATCTTTCTGCCATTTGGTATGATGCAGGCTGATCTGAGTGTCAGTGATCCTAATAATTGTTGAGTCAGAAAAACTCCTGGGCATTAGCATAACTGAGTTTCCTATTTGAGTGTTACTCTTGAGAGTACAGTTCAGAGAATCAAGTGATTCAGAAGCTGTTGAGGTACCACAATGACAGAGGTGAGAGATTTGTTTGATTTGCCATGCCAACTTGAAGACCAGAAAACCATTGAAATGGAATGGAGGATAATCTCAAGTGATGGGTAGGATGATCCAAGCAGTTTCATAATAAAGGAGAAATTACTGATTTTTGTCCTGTAACGTGTTATTCTGTGTAAGTTTCTTTTACATGGCTTGTCTTTAATCTATGTAAGGAAGGATTTGATAATCATAATATACTATGTTGTTTCAAGATCCTGATTTCCTAAGTGGAATGATTCCCTGGCCTTTATTTAGATTGTAATAGATTAAGCTCTTGGATCTGCTAGTCTCAGAAGCAAACACGTCCCATGTAGATGCTGCTCTGCTATTTTTTAAGTTTTCTAGTTTGGAAGTGGGAGGTATGCATGTGATTTACAACTAAATTTGCCTACTGAAAGAGGTGAAATTGTCTTTAAAAACATGTAAAACAGGATCACACTAAAGCAGCTAGCATGAGTGAAAGATTCTTGCACTTGCTCTAATTATGTTCTTTTCCCGTTGCCCAAAATCTAGGTTTAGCTAAACGTGTTGGAGCACGGCTGCTGCTGGCCTCTACGTCAGAGGTTTATGGAGGTAAGAAGAATGAAACAGTATTTAGAACTCTTCAGATAAAACTATGTAAAAGGATATTTACACATCTTTTGTGTATGATAGATTTTCATCACTGTCTTAGCTTGCTTTTTTAGGAGATGTTCTTCTTACAGTTTAAATTGTGAGAAGGGTATTTACAATGCTTGCTTTATGTATCTAATCAAGAGTGGTGGCAGGAGTCTTGCAGTGTTGTCCATATTTTTCCCATGTCTTGGTTTACATCTCTTTTTCCAAAGGGCTTGTGGGGAAAATTGAGTGTTGTACTCTAAAGTCCAGATGCCATAATGAAAACCTGAGAAGAAAGATTTCAATAGTGAATATGCATATCTTTTCCCCATCACATAGGAATTGCATTGTTAAGATTTAGCAATTGCCCTGGTGTCTAAGAGACAAAGGATGTAACCTCCAAGCTAAGAAAATACTGGTTGTGCATGCAGGTTCTTCAGATGTCTCTTAAAATGTAATATTTGGGAATGCTCTCCATCTTCCTCCTACTGTTAGAAGTGAAGGAGTGAAAGAATGATGGATAGAATGGTGACTGGATGCAGCAAGAATCTTTAGTGCTTCCTAGGGTCTGTAAGAGACCCTGTGCCTGCTAGAGAAATTTCCTTCTGTTCTGAATTCTTGCATAATTGATTATAGCAGTGTTGAAAGATTAGGGGAGATACATGGGCACAGTACCCTGCTCAGTGGGAGCAGGTTTGAGTCTCAGCTGAAAAGAGCAAACAAGTCAACAAAAAATGGTCAAAGGTACAAGATACAAAGCTTTGTGAGCAAGAAGTGAGGAAGGACAAAGAACACAGATCCAGGTGTACACTTTTGGTGGAGCAGCTTCAGAAGATTGAAATAAATGTCCAAGCAGGAGATCACTGAGATGATTGGCCAGCCAAAGTGGCCTGAGTATGTGAAGCATTCCTACTGGCTCCCAAGCCTTAGATTATCTATGGTCAGGCTCTACAGAGAAAAATGATAGCTCCAAGGACTCTTCTGCAACTGAACAATCTCCCTTCTGGAGTATCTCCTTTCCCACAGCATCTTTTCAGGCCTTTTTAAGATTGTTGTGAGTTTTTATAATGATGTAAAACTTACGTGCATTTACCATTGCTCTGTGGCTGCCATATGGCACAAACTCATTCATAATCATGTCTGAACAGCATAAAATCTGGAAGGTTTAATCAGAACTGACTGTCAAGGTTGTTTCAAAAACTTAGCTCTCAGCACTAGGAAGTTCTGTAGTAATGTATGCAAACTTCAAACCCAGTAGAAATTACACCATTCTAAAAACAACGGAGGGGAAGATTTAACCAATTGTTTGTAATTTCTCAAGCATATAAAGCACACACTAGTAAAGTTCTTAGGTGATTGTTGTTTGATTGTTTGTTTTTTATAATCAAGAACTTCTATGCTGGATCAAACCAAAGGATTGTCTAACCTGATTGTGCCCAGTCATAGCTAGTAAAAATGTGTAGGGTAAAATAGATGAAATGTAAGTACTTTGTGGTGCATCACTCTTACCTCTTTAAGAAATGCAGTACATCTCTATTTTTCTTTTCTTGTTTCCTATTTTATGAAATTCAAATATGTTTTACTTTCCTACATAACCTATAATGCCTCTTACATAACTGCTGCCTACATAACCTTTAATATTTCCTCTGAAGCACATTGGGTAAAAGTTGTATTTATGCCCTTGAGACTTTAACCCTCTGTTCACACACTCTTTTAGGGAAAGCAGTTGCTGGCTGTTGTTTGCTTGTATTCAGTTATTTTTCTAGTCTTTCATCTTCTACCACTGCTGTTTTCATGTTTCCAGTGATTGCACTTTAGAGAAATTGTTAAAACGTAACTTTTCTAAAGTGCAGAATTCAGAGAGAAGATGTGCTGGCTTGTATAACACAAATGCTCTACTGAGAGTTTCATCACATATAGTCATTTTTTGATATACCATAATCTAAGGTGGGTTTTTTTCCCCATAGATCCTGAAGTTCACCCTCAAAATGAGGATTACTGGGGGCATGTGAATCCAATAGGTCCAAGAGCCTGCTATGATGAAGGAAAGCGGGTTGCAGAGACCATGTGCTATGCATACATGAAGCAGGTATTAAACTTGTATCAAACTCGGTGGTTTTTCTGTAATTACTGAAGGCCCAATGTGTGGCAAGACTGGAATATGTGTATTTCGGGGGAGGAGGGCAAAAGAGAACGTCTTAAGTAGGAGCACTTACCATGTTGTTGCAAAATCTGTTTTCTTTAATGGGAAGGTTTTATTGCTCCCATCTGTTGTGTGTTTTCAGATGAGCAGTCTTCTTGTGGAAAATGTGCTTTAGTGTTCTTAATAGGTATAATATGTCTTTCAGTATAGTAAATAGTTTTTAGACAGATTAAATTGAGGTGACCTTAGTGTGCTTAAAAGTCAATGGGATTGAATAAAGCCATTACTGATAAATGTGTAATGTTGAAGGAGAATGATCAAAATCAGAATATACAGATGAGAATGGGAAAGGTGTTTAATGAGTACTTAAATAGAAGCAATGTATTTTAAGCACTTTTGAAATGTCTTAAAATTATGTAGGTATAAATTACAGACCTTAATGAATATCTAGCTGTGTAATGCCTGTTTTCAGACAAAGACAGTAACATGAGGATAAAAATGCAATTTAAAATATGCTTAAGAAATTATACATGCCAGTTTCCTTGTGTTTCCTAACCAGCAAGTAGAAACTCATCAGTAACTAATGTAGCATTCGCTGTTTACCTGTAAGTAAATCTTGCTTAATTGTGGTTCATCTAAGCTCTAGGAGACTATTCAATTAGCAAATATGGCACACTAAAGAAAATGGTATCAGTATTTCTTGTTATTTGCAGCCTTAACATAAAAAAGTATAAATCAAACATAGTATATTGTATAGAATTTTAAACCTTTAAATTACAAAATTCTAAGTACTTTATAAACCTTGAAAACAGAATCAAGCTGAAGTGGTAAGACTTTAAGAGATGGTATTTTATTATAGAGTAGTAATTTTGTCTTATCTCTTCTACCAGACAGAGAAGGCAGAGGTTCTGTCTCCTTTGTTCTCTTTTAAATCATTTAAGGTCCAACATGGTGATACTGCTCTTGTTCAGGATGATGTCTCCACTATTTCATTGTAGCAAAATATTCCTTGTCTGGAAATGCATTTGCAGTTGAAGATTACAGTTTTTATGAGAAATTCCTGAGCTCTAGGGTGTTGCATTTTTTGCAGTATTCTTTTAGAAGAGCATGAGTAGGTAATTTTTAAAATCATGGGCTGTATCTTAAAACCACAGAACGAGTTGTGATAGCATCTCAGAGATTTTATGCAGGATTTATAATGAATGGGAAAGGTTTATAAGGTGGAACTGCAGTGCACATGTACATTAAGTAAAAACTCATTATGCAGATGACCTGTCTAGAGGCAGCTCTGTGACATATTTCTTGTACTTTGTTATGCATTAGTGAAGTCTGCTCAAGCTTGTCCTAAGTTCAGCTATATTCTAAAATACTGTTGAGCTGGTGTGGGGAAAAGAGGGGGTGGGCAGTGTTTAGGTGATACGGTGTTACTAGTGGAAGAAACCTTACCTTTTGAAAAGGTCTGATTTCCTCTATGCAGGTAAGCATTGTGCTTTTAAAAGGATTTTCAGCAGGAGTGAATTAGCCCCAAACAGTAGGATTTGCAGTATTTCAAGCTAAAATATTTCCATAATCTCTCAGCTTCAATAAAAATAAGAAACAGGCAAAGTTACTTTGCATTTTTTGGTCATTTCTTAAAAAGATTTCCATCATCATGTGCATTGCTAGGTACCTTAAATACATAATAGTGTTTCCAAAAAATGTGAATTAAAACTGACCTTCTGCATTATACTTCAGACAGCCTGTTTGAATCAGAATGGTTTTTGAATCTAGTCAAAGTTGACTATTTGCTGTTGTCAGAGTTCCTCAGTAGCTTGTCCTGACCAAGGCATTTTTAGTGTTTTCTTCTGCTGGGGTTGTTGTTTTGTTCACTTATTTTGACCCTGTGAATTAAGCATTTCTTGATGTTATCACCTGAAAAAGTGGTGAGAGGGGAGTTTCAGCACACTGTGGCAGTGTGAATTTTGTGCTTCATTCAGGACTTGCCATTCAATTATCTGTGCAACCTTAAAAAAATTGTTTTTGACATTCTGGAGCTACCTGGAAATCTTAGTATTAATGTTTATGCCAATACTCTGGATTAATTTAAATATTGACTAGAATCTGATACTACCTTCATAGCAGGGATTTGCATCATCTGCTTAGGTGTGTTGTAAGTAAAAATACACATCAATTAAAATGCTGTGCATATGAAGAGTGTTTTGTGAACTAGATTTCTTTCTTCTCTTATACTACTGACCTGTAAAGAAATTCTCCAGAGCTGAAGAAATATTTCAAGTCACTAGGGAATGTTACAGGAGAATTTTTATTCTCCTTCAACTTTCTTCATCCATTTTTTCATACCAGCTATGTGACTCTGAAAGCTTTGGTAGTAAGAAATGGGCTTGGTTGTGATACAGCTCTCACATTAAGTGATAGTTTTGGAATTGCCTTAGAATGGCTGAAGTGTTGAACTATAAGCATAACATTTCAACTGTAAAATTGTAGGCTGTGTTCAGGGACCTGCATTGTGCCCTAAGTTTAGAGTCAGATGATTGAGGCTATCCTTCCTAGCTTGTTTAGGAGCTTTAATGTTTATGTAGTTCAGATCTCAGCATCACTGCTTCTTCAGAATAACTCTAAAAATCTATTAGTAGAGTGTTAATGGCATTTTTAATACAATTGACAGCATATACAAATAAAATTCCTTGGACCCAGCCTAACTATAGAGTATTGTAGCTTAAACACATCGTAGATGGATCCAGTGTACACAGTGCTAGTAATTCTGCTGTGATTGCAATTCAGAGGTTTGGGAACAGTTTTGAGAGTTAATGATCTGTGAAATACATGGGAAAGAATATGAATCAGTAAGAAAGGGACTATTAGAGCAAGGAATGCTGACAACAATCTAAGTAATTTTGGCTGAGGCACTGGTAAAGATTTTTGTCAGGTCACAGTGATACCCCTGCTACTGTCTGGACTTCTCCAGCAGATTTTTTTAATTCTAGTTGTCTGCAGGAGAGCAGACATTGGTAGCTTTTCCTTTCCTGATCTTTTGTGCAGGGAGGTCTGGCTCATACTTGCTGTTTAGATAGATCCACAGACTTTACAAAGAAGGAAGCACTAATTAATAGGAGAAGCTTGCCTGATATCCGTGTGAATTGTGGCCACAACATGTCATATTCAAATTGTTCTGGTTAAAAGAAACTTGGTATTTGAATTGTATTGATCTATTTTTCTAAGAGAGTCAACACAAGAAAATGCCTGTTCTTAAAAAGCTTATAAAATTAAAATATGTCTTTTAAGTTATGGAGTTATTATGGCATCCTTGATACTCTTGATGGTTTCTGGACCTGGGATCTCTAAATCACCAGCAAAGACTTATGCTGAAAACCATGGACAGCTTTGTTTTGCAAGGGAGACTGCATAATTAATATTACATTTTAACTGACAGCTACAGAACAGCCTTGAGTACTTATTCAGAGGAGGTGTCTCTGTGAGCAATAACAACCTTTTCTGCTTCTTTGCTGTTTCTTTTCATCTGTACAGGCACAGTCTCTGTGAAGAAATTCATACTGATAAATAATAGATTGAGCTGAAGTGTTTAGCTAGTCCACCATCCTTTTATGATCTTGCTCTCAGGCTCTTTTTTGGATTGCTCAAGGAATTTTCTTTCTGATCAGTTTGCTGTGGGAAGGCATTGTCTTAAACTGTGAGGGCAGGAGGCAGTTGATGGCATTTTATCTCATCATTAGGGATAAATCTCAAGCTCTCTTATATTTAGCAGTATAAATATGAGCCAAAGAGGGTTTTTTTCTTTCTCTAGGATGTAATAAAATACTGCACATGACTTACTGCTGCAAATCGGGGGAAGTAATTGACTTTGATAGTGAGAATATGGTAGAGGTAGTCAGTCATTATTATTACATGTTATTGATAATATTCGGAGTAACAGGACATAGCTAAGACAGAGTTCATACAAAAAAGAGTAGTGTTACTCAGCAAATAAAAAGGATCACTTCATATGAGTAGTTCATGAAACAGCAAAAGCAGCATTATGACAATTTTTAAATTACTCTCTCCCAAATCTCTTTGTCTGTGAAAGAGTTTCTTTTGAGGAGACAGATTCCAGTTTTAAAGGGGCAAATGAAAAATTAGCTGCCTAGAAAATAGATTTTTCAAAGCAGTAGGCTGCAGGGAAAAGCTTTGCTAAGTGATACTATAAATAAAAGGTTACTCATTTTAAAAGACAACATTACTGTGGGGTGAGGTGAATAAATAGAAGGGAGAAGAAATAATGGGTTCATTGTTACTATGAGTAAGTGCCTACAGAGAATGTGTTGTTTTTCTTTTCTAGATCCTTGCTAGTTTGCAACCAATACTGGAGAACAAGGCTGCTGCTGTAGCTTGTACAGTGCAAGAGAGGCTTTTTGGTCAGCATTGTTGAATGAGTTATTTTTATCTTGAATACTAGCTTCCAAGTGCCTTATTTTCTGCACTTGTTATTAATGGCAGTATTTGGAAAGCCCATGTGAAATACAACCCCTTCCTGAAAGGAGTCAGTGGCCTTCTTAAGCTAAAGTGCTGGGCAAAACAAAGGAAGGAGCAGCTCTATAAGAGCATGTATTTCCAAATGCTCCAAATGCTGTGAAGGCTTTGGGAATGTTTCTGTAATGTGCTGCTGGAAATATACATTTGAAATGTTACACTGCTGTACTTTTTTAGCTAGCAAGAAATAAAGGGTATGGTCCCAGCTGATGCATTTTGCATGGAGACTTCTGCTCTTTCCAGAGTCTCTTTCAGCAGGAAGGAGCCAGTGGATGTTGAGTGGTTATTTTTTTGCCTCTGTTGTGGATACAAGCTTGTTGGGCAAACACTGTTTATCTTTTCCTGTGGCACTATAGTTACCTCCCTTGTTACTGTTAGTTTACCATTTAGTTGCAGTTGCAAACAAGGTTTGATCATGACAAATGAAATCTTACCTGCAGTTAAATGGAATAATGTTGTTTGACTTTCTCCATACTGGGAGGTGTTGGGCTTTGCCTGCACTACTTGGTGTTTCTTATTTCTCAACACCAAGTAGTAGTTGGAGTACTGAGTGTCCCTTTTGCCTGTCTCTTGCCTGTAAAAAGCTAGTTCTACTACTTTCACAAAACATCTTTGAGGATTTGTTTAGGAATCACTTGGAGACCTAAGAGAGAAGGTCATATTTTCCTGCAAGTATCTCTTGCAGGTGAAGCTACATTTATTTCCAAGAAAAATGTGTTTCCAGATCTCTTCTGAGTGAAGTGTGTGTGAGCTGCAGCTTTCAGCCATGGATGTACTGACAATACACTTCTTCTACATACACCCTCTTCCAAGACGAGAGCAAGCATTGGTCTAAGCCTTTGTAAAATACATGGAAAATACAAGATGTTCTGTGTATCCTGAAGGAATGGTTATGGAAGGAATGTTTGCAACTCCAGAACACTGTGGTTGTGACTTCAGTTGAATCAGAGCACACAGTTTGCTTCAGACAAAATTTTTCCAGTAACTGATACAAGGATGTCTTTTTCTGGGAGGACTAGGTAATATGAGTAGGATACATAGGCCTGTACTGAGGTTGATACCTTCCTCCCTACCTTGTGACTGTCACTTTCAGATGCTTACAGCATCTATCTGCTTACAGCATACCATATTGCTCTGAGCTCAGCACCATCCTGTTTTAGCTCACAAGGGCCAAACATCCTTCTTGTAGGCTTTTTTGTAAACTGCGGCTTGTCCAAATGAACATGTCAGTCAAAATAGCTCAAGAGAGATTACTTCAGTCTGCAGTCTCTAACTGTTAAAATGCTTTCTGTAGAAAGAACTTCTGGAAATGATAAAAATGTTTCTTGGGAAAAGTACACCATTGAAGACAATTTGATTGTAGTCCATGTATTTACATAGCCTACTAAGAAGGGCACTAGAAAACATTAGGGCTGTAGTTACAAAACCACTTTATGGCCTTTGTAAAAGATACTTCTCTGGCATGCTCAGGTTTTCTAAGTATGTCCTTCTGTAATCTGTGGAAATGTGGCCTTGGTACTATATCTGCTGATTGTGAGACTTCACTTTTATGTGCAAAGAAAGTAGCTAAGTCCCAGGTGAAAGAAGTTGTTATTGGAAGGGTATTATTGGAAAATCTTAAAAGTTCTTAATGGAAGAAAATGCACCTGCTAAAATCATGAGCTGTTCTAGCATTGATTTAGATTTGCATTACAAATACTGAGAACTGGTGTAAATTACCTTGGTGTATGCACTACATTTTTGAGGAGGGCTGAGGAGACATTTGAAGTGTTGCATTATAAGAAAATAATGCATGTTAAAGCTGAAGGAGAGATTCTTTAAAAGCTTTTTGTCAGGGTAGTGTTTACACTTTTAGGGAGATAGATGCTTTTATTAAGGAAATAACAATTCTTTTTTCTTTGGCTACAGGAAGGAGTTGAAGTGAGGGTTGCCAGAATATTCAATACCTTTGGTCCTCGAATGCATATGAATGATGGAAGAGTTGTCAGTAATTTTATCCTACAAGCTCTGCAAGGAGAGCCACTAACAGTAAGTGATGACCTCCTGGTGATATGAAGAACCATTCACCTTTATATCTTGTCCTGATGTGTTGCAAACAGGGATGGATTTTAGACAATACTGATGTTCCCTTCCTCCAAAATGTAGTTTTCCAGTATACCAAACTTAAATGTAAGGAAGTACATGTCTGAAGATAGGCTCTGTCAATGGGGTTGATCTTTCCCAGAAAGAAACAAGGCTACCAGTTGAAATTTGCACAAACATTTCAGCATTCTTTATATTGGGAATATAAACAAAATCCAATCATTGTCATGCTGACTAAACGTCAGGAAGAATATTATTTTAATAGGGGTTAAAATAGAAAATTCTACCCAACATCACTGTTCTGTAGGAAATAACTGTTTGATGTTGAAAATTACTGAATCTGGGAAAACTAAGGGGAGAGTTCTTTAGCTAGCCAGGTCAAATAAAATTAATTATCAGCAATCAGCAGTGACTGAGACCTAAAAAACAAAAATCACTTTTACTTCATCACAGAATTTGGCCTGACAGGAATACCAAGTGTGTTGATCTCTTTAGAAATGCTATGTATTTGGTCTCTCAATTCAGAGTATTCATTTAAATGGGGAAAATAACCTCTTGAGGGAACAGTGTCACTGAGTTGAAGAAATTTTGGCCTATGCAAACATGACGATTGTTGTTTTGTTATTGTAAAGGGAGATTTATTAAGAAAAACTGAAAGATAGAATCTGTTGTATTTTCCAGCCATTGCCTGTATGTGGGAAAGATAACCACATGGGTGACCTTGCAAAAATCATGTACAAATACTTAGTTGTGTAAAACTCACCCCACATGCTCTAACTTAAGTTAATGCAGGAAACTCTACATAAATACATAAATCTGCTTCCTGTCTGTTTACAGCCTGTTTCCATCAGGCTGATGTTGTGCTCCTGATGTGTTCCTATCTGAATCAGTTTTTGGATAAATTCTTAGACCCCTGCTCTTACCCAATGTGTGCTGAAATTGGAATTTTTTTGGGTTCTGAATCAGCCTTGGAGAGCACAAGGCTTACCAAGTAACAGATGGCCTGTGTACCATTGTACTGCCCTTTCTGTCCTCGAGGAAAACAAGCATGCTTTCTTTTCTGTCCTTCCAAAAGCCTTTCTGTTGCAGCACGTTGATAGCAAAATGTGTGTGTCCCCAGTTAAACTGAAGTGTTTTCATCTCTTACATGTGCCTACCAATAGCTTTCAGAATGTAAGTATTCATGTTCTAGAGACTTTAGTACTGCACTTGGTTAAACTGTGAAAAAAATAATGGTATCAAATGCCATTCTGTACGTTTCAAGTATACATCAATGTCTGTTTGAACTTCAGCAACTTGCTCCAAAATACCAGCATGTAACCTGAGGAAACTTATTTTCTTCCCCTCTAAGGTTTTGATACAAATCTGTACAGGTGACTTTCTGAGTTGTAGCATCTAGAAATTACTTTGCTTCCCATTTCTCTAGATAGTAATATTTAGAGCCACATGATTTTTGATTTTTCATGTCCTGATTGCTTTAAACACAGGGCTTTTTCTCAACAATTTTTTAGCGACTGCTAACATTTAGTGGTCTCTTTGAAGCTGGCTGTTGTTAATGTGCAAATCAAAACTGCTCATCATAACCACATCTTAGTAGTCTGAAGTTTGCTTTAAATGTTTGGCATTCTTTTCTGGCTGTGAGTGCAGACTGCACCTTCTTCCAGTGTTCCAGAAGAGGACAAAGCATCACTCTGTCCTACACCCCTGAGAAGGCTTTCTTCATGCAGAGGTCTGGCTAACAAAATGCCTTGGGATATGATTACTGGAGACAGGATCCAAGAGGAAGACAACCTTCATTGAACTGATACTTTGCCAAAGGCTCTGCAAGCACATTTTTTTCCATTCCTGTAACATTGAACTTGTGTCTCAAGTGTTTCTTCTTAAGGCAGTTTTCTAGAATGGTTAGGAGAAGATAATTGGGCTAAAGAGGGCTTCTGTATTTATTAACTTCCCTATTTTTCTTGTGGTTTTAGGTCTATGGACCTGGAACTCAAACAAGAGCTTTCCAGTATGTCAGGTAAGCCTTGTTTGTTCTGGCTGAAAATTTACTTCATGGTTCACTCAGCCTGGTCAGCTTTGTATGCATGTGCATTTGCTTTAATTTTTAAAATATTTTTTTAATACAAGAACTCAAAAAAACATGCTCCCATTGAAATCTGATTTCAGCATTCCTCAGCTGCCCAATCTGCTTTACTGGAGCTCTTAGGATCCAGCTTTACTTGCAGAAGGGTGACATAGAAATTTTTTAAAATATCAAGGAGAAAAACATGAACTGGTTTAGAATTTTACTTGAGATACTAACATGCTCTTCCCTTCCAGAGACAGC
Organism: Emberiza elegans; assembly: GCA_024865655.1. Lineage (NCBI taxonomy): Eukaryota > Metazoa > Chordata > Aves > Passeriformes > Fringillidae > Emberiza > Emberiza elegans. Next base: position 58,441,603 of record JALJVW010003023.1, on the reverse strand, counting down.
AAGTAGCAGACAAGTTTTTAGTGCTGAACAGTTTGTCACTCCTTGCATTTTAATGCAATGCTGCCACCTCGTGTCCTTGGGACTGCTGTGGTTGCTGTGCAGACTGTACACAAAAAAAAAAAGCACTAAAAAAACCCATGCTGGACTTCTGGGTTGTTTTAAGCATTCTTGTCTTGGAAACATTCTTTCTCTTTGCTGAAGGTAGTATCAGTGGTAGTAGATTTTAAAAAAAACCCCATCAGGTCAAAGCACCCATTCCTTTCTTGATTATAAGTCATAATGAAAAGGATCTAGATTTCTATGTCTAGGGCCAGGGTGCTACATTGGTGGCTAATAATCCAAAATAGCTTTGGATTATATTGCTGGGGGAAAGTAACACCAAAATACACCAAAAGTTTTTTAACAAACTTGGTTTAAGAAATTTTGAAAATGAGAAGACAGTTCAAACAATAGGCTGCCAAGCAGGTGGTGTGGTGCCTCTGCATTACAACTTGTTCTGTTCTGTTTGAAATTCATTGGAAATCAGCCTCCATATACGTTTGGATACTGGAGAGAAAAGGAAATATTAATCATTTTTTAATACAAACACTCAAGAAAACATGCACCCATATAAATCTGATTTCAGCATTTCTCACCTGCCTGATCTGCTTTACTGGAGCTCTTAGGAGTTAGCTCTCTTTTTAGATCAAGAATATTATTTATAGAGAAGTGGAAATTGCCCCAATCTGTTCTTCCCTGTTTTACAGTGATCTTGTGAATGGGTTGGTGGCATTGATGAACAGCAATGTCAGCAGTCCTGTCAACTTGGTGAGTAGCAGTGTTCCCCTCTCCTGAGTTACAGTGCACTGGTCAACACTACCTTTGTTTTCCTCCTTGTCACTGATAACTGATTTCTAGAAAAAAAATAAATGGAAAAAAAAAATTGTCTTTCCATTATGAAGAACGTATTCTCCCATTTCCTTTATAAGTAAGAAGACTGAGCCCCTGGATATTGAGATCTTACATTTCCAAGAACAGGATAAAGTTGCTGGAGTTTTTAATTTGTTTTAGGAAGAAGATGTATGTAATTAGATCATGAAGGGAAAAAATACGTTGGGCACACATTGCAAAGTGCACCAAAAAAATTATTGAAGACTGATTTTAGTGGGAAAAAAGCACTGAAGGAATACTTAGCTCTAGATCATTAGAAATAATTTCATACTACCCTGGATTCAAGGAAAATGTGATAGTATTTTGTGGTATAGTTCTCTAATGTTGTTTAAAATGCTTGGAACTTAAATTGTCTAGTAAGATTTTTGTTCTGTTCTGTTTGTTGTCACCTTATTCTTAGTAGTGGATTTAAGAATAGACAAAGGATGCATATCCCAAGGAATTTCTTGTGTATGCCAGCTTTTGGTGAATCAGATATTCAACTCTGCAGGGTAGTTGTTCACTAGATTTTCCTCTTCTCCTTTGGCCATGAATTTATTTCTGTGTTTCTATCCAAATGCTGATATATTTAAATTCTGTCACATGCTTTGTCTTCAGAAAACTTAGTATTTAAATCTATATGTATCTTAAGTGCTCAACTTTTGGTCAAACGAGATGTGGTAAAGAAGAGTTTTGAAACAAGGAAAGCTGGGGATGGAGGGAATTAAGTCTGATGAAGGAGAGCTAATGCTAGCAGAAAGTGTTCAGCATTTGATTGTAAAATATTGATCAGGAAATTATGTGCAAGTTTGTTAAAAAAAAGAAAAGGAATATTGTATAGGAAAACTAATAGCCCTTACATATTGATATGTAAGCTGTAGTAGATTCAGAAGCAATTGTTGGTAGCTGAATGAGCCTGTGTTCCTAACTTTGGATGAACCAAGAACTTGGCATACTTCTTCACGATACCTCAACTGGGCACAGTCCTTGAATCCAGATTTCTGAATGATGTGGCTGTATGGGCTGCTCAGTGACACAGGCCTTTACTGTGGTTGCTAGCTCTTTACAGACTGACTTTTTTGGGGGGGCAGGGGGGAGGCAGGGAACAACACCTCCCTGCATACACTGAATTACCAACAGGAATATAATGGAGGACAGATTTTCTAATGAGTAAGGAACTTGTTAAAGTTGGGGGTTTTTTTCAACAAAGTAGAATAAAGCTTGAAGTTTAGCTTTTTCAGAGTTTAACGTGCCCCTGTTGGAACCATGTCTAGCATGTTGTAAGGTGTTTAATTGTTATTGAAATGACTGTCTCTTGTATTTGTAGGGAAATCCAGAAGAGCACACTATCCTAGAGTTTGCCCAGTTAATTAAAAAGCTTGTTGGTGAGTGCAATTATTAATTCTTTGTCAAGTTTATGAACTACTTATTGTCATTAGATAATTATTACTCCATTAGTGTGTGTAATATGTGGATAATTTAATTAGTCTTTGGATTTCTTAATTTTTATCAAAGGCATTTAATCATATCATTAAATATTAATAAGATAATCCAAATAATCTCAATTATCTGTAAACTATTGCATGACAAGTAGAATGAATACATTTTCTGTGTATCCATGCAATCTGTACCCATCAATTTTTATAATGTTTAGACAATTTTTCAGGTTTGTTTTAGCACAAGGACGATACAAAACTGAAATGTAAAATATGTGAATGAAAATGTCCTACATAATATCTTAGCTGCAATAGAGATACTTCAGGAAGGTGGTTCTTCACAGTTGTGCATGCTGTGGTCCTTCAACTACGGTTAAAAACCTCATGCTGGGGCAGCAGTCTTTCTGTGTTCTTTTCACTGTTTCTGACAGTGATTCTTGAAAGGGTTGACAGCACCTGGGAAGAAAACACTGTGGCTTCCTCCTCATTCTAGCTCTGACACCTGTAGCAAATCAGAGCTCTCAAGAATGGAAGGAAATGGTTGTGCTTGGTCTTCTAGTGTGGCTCCCTAATGAGATGAAACATCCTGCTGCCATTAGCCAAGGGCTTTTAGTCTGTACATTCCAGAAGTGCTTCTGACACATCTGAAAAAGATGAGTTCAGACATATAACACAGAAGCTGATGCATGTGTTGTTTCTAATAAAAGACTGTTCCCTCTGGAAAACTTTTGTGAATTCACAGATCAGGGAAGGAAATGGAAAAATCACAGCACCAAACCCATCAGACACATGGATTAATTGTCACCTCTGTTTGTCTGTTCACAAACAACTTGATGCATTCCAGTCCAGTCAGGGAGGTGGTTTAGTTCTAAAATGGCATGTAAACTATTTGCTAGATTTGGGTAGAAGAATTGGCCTCTTTCTGTGTGTTGTTCTGAGGAAAGACAAGTGCTTGGTTATTTAAATCAGACTGGAGATTATGGGCTAAAAGAAACTGATTCCCTTATGTAATGCCAAAGTGCCAACAATCATGGAATGATTGAGGTTGGAAAGGACGTCTGGAGGTCACTTGGTCCAACCCCTCAGGTCAGGCAGGGCACCCTACAACCAGCAGTGGCCCAGGACCATGTGTAAATGGCTTTTAAGTATCTCCAAGGGTAGAGACTCCACATCCTCCTTGGAGTATATGTGTTTCACTTTGTGCCCACTGTCTCTCATCCTGTCACTGGGCACCACTGGAAGGAGCCTGGCTTTCTCTTCTTAATCCCCCCATCTGGTTTTATACACATGGGATAAATTCCCCATAGCCTTTTCTTCTCCAGATTGAAGGGCCCCAGGTCTTTCACCCTCCTCATATTCCAGTCCTTTCATCATCACCATGGCCCCTTTGTTGCGCTCTGTATGTCCCTGTCTCTCTTGTACTGGGGAGCCTAGAACTGGACCCAGTTCTCCATATGGATCTCATCAGTGCTGGTTAGTGGGAAAGCTGATCTCCCTTGTCCTGCTGGCAGCATTTCTGCAGCCCAAAGATATAATTTACCTTCTTTGTGGCAAGCACACATGGGTTCCTATTCAGCTTGGAGCCCACCAGGACCCGCGGTCTTTTCCTGCCAAGTTGTATTCCAGCTGGTTGGCCCCCAACCTGTACTTCTCCAAATTCAGAACTTTGAACTTGTTGAATTTCATGAGGTTCTGTGAGCCCTTTCTCCAGCTGCCTTTCTCGAGCTCTGGATGGCAGCACAGTGCTCTCATGTTTCAGCAATTCAGTATTGATCCAACATTGACCCTTGGGGTGTAGCCTGAGTTACCAGTCTCTAAATGATCACCATCTTCTGGGCCTGGCCTTGCAGTTTTCAGTCCTCCTCATGCTCATCCAGCACTCAGTGAGGATGTTATGGGATCAAAAGCATCACTGAAGTCAAAGCAGGTGATATCCACTGCTCTGTCCTTCTCTACTGAAACAGCAATTTCCCCATAGAAGGGTAATTGACCGGTCTGTGAGTGTAAGTTGATTTTTGTGAATCCATGCTGAAATCTTTGTGAAACGCTTTGTGAACCCATGTTGCTGTGGGACAGGTGGATCACCCAGTTGTTGCATGCGGTGCACCTGTGTCTGTGCAAAGCATTTCAGTGATTGAATTATGAAGCAGAGAGCTGCATAAAGACCTGCTGCTCCTGTTGGTAGAAAAGATGTAAATGCAAAGCATAGTGAATTGCAGATGATAAATCACAGTGTCTTGTTTAATAGGCAGTGGGAGTGAAATCCAGTTTCTCTCAGAAGCGCAGGATGATCCTCAGAAACGAAAACCTGACATCAGAAAAGCCAAGTTACTGCTTGGCTGGGAACCTGTGGTATGTACAGATGAATTCCTGTTGCTTTGTGGTAAAACACCAGGAGGCAGAGGGGGCTGAGGAGGGGCCACATGATAACAGTACATTTCCCTTACTGGAATATCTGCCTAATGCCATCTCCAGAACAGTTTTAAAATTTTAACTTTTTCACTTGCATATTATGAGATGATTACCTTTCTGTAAGCCAAATGAAACATTTGCAGTGTATGGTACATAGTTACTTACATTACCAAGCCCATAGCTAATGGGTTTGCTGGTGTTGCTGCAATCCTCATTCCTGTTGCTGGCAACAGGAGTTGGTTTGCTTGGAGAGATAAGATCTGCCTAATTCCCAGAAAAAGTGTGACTTTCATAACCAGCTCCCCATTCTAACTAGTACAATGGTTTGTACCCTTCTTTAAATTTGCAGACAAAAATCATTCCAGGAAACATGTGAACCTACCTAGTAAATGTAAGCCTAATAATAGAAGAAGATCCAGATCCTTCTGAAAGGATTCACAGAGGCAGCTGATACTGATAGATCATGTCTGACAGCACAAGAGTGATAGCAAACTGTTGCAAACACAGAAGGTTAACTTTTGCATTTCTGACCTTCTGTGTTTGGCACAGGCAGTAAGAAAACTTGCTCTGAAGTAGCAGTACAGAGTTGGTACAGCAAGGCAAGCAGTTTCTGTGCTGCTGTTTTTATCTTCCTGTACTGATGATGGTGTCAGCAAGCATGTCAGAGCATATGGCTCCTGGGAAAACAATTCCTCTGTTGTTCCTGTCTCCATATTCTATGCCTGTATTTAAGCACTGCAATTTGTAGGAATACAATTACTTGTATAGGATTTAAGAATATCAAATGAGATACTGGATGCCAGCTTTATACCATGCTGCGAAAGATGATCTTTAATCCTTACAAACAGAAGGGGCTTAAATGCTGGGTGTTTGTCTCTTTCAATCCATTAGGAACTGAAAGTAGAATTATGCATGTCTGTTTTGATACTAAACAGACCCATCATAACCATGTGTGAGATTTAAATTTGTTGGGTTTTCCTACTTATGTCACAAACACATGTGCTGTTTAAAAGCTGAGCTGCATCAGCAGTGAGGCGATGTAACCAGCGTGTGGTGCTGTTAATACTTAGATTGGCTAAGAGTGAGATTCCCTGGCTCCCTTGTGATAGCTCTTTTATAAAAGATACTCTTGTGAAATGAGCTGATGTGAAACTAGAGTGATATAATTCTCTCCTCACTTTTGGGAACAGGTCCCATTGGAAGAAGGTTTGAATAAAGCAATTCATTACTTCCGTAAAGAACTTGAGTATCAGGCAAACAATCAGTATATTCCCAAACCAAAACCTGCAAGGATGAAAAAAGGAAGAACAAGACATAACTGAAGACTGTTGGACAGGAAATTCCCTGCTTGACATTTGACGGATGTAATTTTTTTAATTTTTTTTTTTTTTTTTTTTTTTTGAGAGAGACTTTAAAACAGGTATCATGAAGAACGAACTGGAATTTCATTCTGAAGCTTGCTTTAAAGAAGTGGATGTGCCTAAAAATAACATAAATATTCCCTTTCCCTGCAAATCTTGCCTTGCACTTTTTAAATCTGTCTTTTTATGTAAAATAGAGTAGAAGCATCTTTTAGTATCTTCAAGTTTTATATCTTGATGTGAGATCATTTTGTTGTGACTGTCCTTGACAGTTTTATTTACTGGTTTCTTTGTGAAGCTGATGATAAACACAAATGGGATGAAAAATGCCAATTTATTTATAAAATGGGTACTATAAAATATGAGATGTTCTACTATGCATAAGAAAAAAACTAGTGGTATTGTCAGGTGAGAGACACTGACATCTGCATATAGAAGAGTTTAAAAGAATTCTGAATGAGAGCTTTATGTATTCTTTAAATGAGAGATTTTTTCAAAAGTTTAGTTTTAAGTTGTACACTTGAATTTGAGATATTTTCATTGATTACCATGGATAAGGATATTTTGAATCACTACTGTGTTGTGCGTACTCTGGGAATAAAGTTAATGTATTATTGGTTACAGTGGTTGAATATGCTATTTTAATAAAATACTGAAACTTCTGTTTGCTCGTTTCAAGGTTTCACTGTGGGAATTTCTCTGGATTTGCACATCTGTGGATGTATTGTATATTAAATATGAAGTAACAGTCTGTAAATAATCCACTCAAAGTTAATAACTTTTGTCTTGCATTGCTTGTCTCCTAACACATATGTAGAAAGGGCTGCAGGATGTCTGTTGAAATAGATCAGACAAAACCATCCTGATTTATTCTAATTCAGGTAGTTGATAGTGATGCAGGAATATAATCCTTTTTTAAACTATGGAGCCTAACTTCAGCCTTCCTGAGGAAATACTGAGGAAGTGTTTCTATTTCAAGCAGTTACCAAAGTGCCAGTAAATGCTTTCAACTTTGGTAACTGTGCATTGTTAGGGAAAAAAAACCCAACAAAACAAACAAAAAAAACCCCAAAAAAACAACAACAAAAAAACCCACTTCAATTCCCCTTATTTTTAATATTTCTCCTAGTTTTTAAAAGGTATTTTGGCTTAGTGCCACTCAAAATTGAAAATCCTAAACCTCATCAAGCAAAGTGACTTGACTTTATCTCATTAGAGCTTGATGTTTTTATTATCTTTTGATTATGTCTAGGTTGATGGTAAATTAGGAGTTAGCAGTAGCAGAGGTGTTATGCCCAGCCCTGGGAAGACTCGAGAGCAGCCTGGCATTTAGGCCCCTTTGTCTGAGCTGTCTGCCCGAGCCTCGCAGTGCTTGCATGGCTTGGAGTCCCTTCCAGTCTGTCTGCTCAAGTTCCCAGGGACTCCAGCAGGGGTGGGGTTGCTGCATTCATTGCTGTGCCCTGCCTGGAGTGGGACTGCAGGGATCCTTTTAAGACTAACGGGTTTTTCCTTGCTCGCAAGTGCACGTTTTCTCCCATTGGAAATCTGCCATACAGCTGAGATGGGGAGCCATGGTGCATTTTCCTGTCTGGATTCAGAGGTGGAATTTAGATATTATACATTACCTCCATCTTTTCACAGCCAAGCAGCTTGAGATCTGCTTTTTTTGTATGAAGCCTTTTTCTAGGTCCTTGATCTGGGTTTTATTCCACGTTAAATTGCCTGAAAAGTGCACCATGGTGTGCTGCTCCAAATGTGCCTGTAACCTGTCATTACTGAAACACTCACAAAGCACAGCCTCTCCCTGTACTCAAAGCCACAGCTGGACATGTGTGAAAGTAGTGCCCACTTCTTCAGTAGTTCTTTGGAGAGATCTGTAATCAGCTCCCAGCATGGAGGTTTTAACCCTTAAAACTCTTAAGATGGAGATTTTATTTGGGGGATGTTGATCTTTCTCCTTAGGTTTCCCTCTTTGTGCAGATTGTGCCATTGAATGCCCAAAGTCTGTGAAGAGATGGGACATGGGTACACCCCTGGTCCGACATTCAGCTCAGCTCCCATTTACTCAGTTCAGAGTAAATGGGAGCTCTGGCTACCAGCTGTTACTTCCAGGGCTGCTTTTTATTTTAATCCAGTGACTTCAGTACTAAGTATGTGAATTTGTACAGGCACAAGCATCCTACTACAGACTAGCACAAAATGTGTATGTTCAAAAAAAAAAAAATCCCCTGGGAAGTCTGAACCTTTAGATTCAAGAGAGAAGGATTTAAAAGCTCTTTAGGTTATGTCTCAGCCTGACTTTCTTTATAAAAGGAGCAAATTGGAGAGGCCAAGTGACTGATACCAGTACAACCCATCTGTGAGCGTGTGTGATGCCTCCCACTGGGCCCAAATGACAAGACTGTGGATTTGCTACTTTCCTCTTACTGTTCCTGGTTTTTGTTTCAGAGGTTCCTGGTTCAGCTCCCATATTCTTTTTTAAGAGTGTCTTCCAGCAGCAGGAGCTGAGGTAGCTGTTGCCCTTAGCTTTGAAGCCAATGATGTGGGGCTGATTCAAAAGGCATGAATCATGTTAAGAGTCTGCTGATGCTTGGGACTGAACATCTGGGATACTTTGAAGTTGTCTGGTCTGAACTGAATCTTCAAAAAGGCAGATGGAATTTTGCATGTTGGTGTTCTGCTTCTGTCTGGGGTTAGGCATACCAGCAGGAGAAAGAGGCATCAAGTGTGTTGGGAACCACAGGTAAGAAAGAGCTCCTGCCTCTCCAGAAGAGCCACTTTTGATGGAGGGTACTAGAATACAGCACTGAAAGCTTGAAAATATAGAATTTGAGAGTAAATGAAGCAGAGACATGCTCTCAGGATTTTTTTTCCTTTAGAAAATTTGAGAATTGGAATTTTCTGCTGTCATGTGGTCAGGCAAACAAAGTAAAACTAACATGACCAAACTTGAGGTGCCTATTTACTGTACAAACGGGGAGCTCAGCAGCTGCTTGGTGCAAGTCCTCACTCTCAGTAGGAAATACACAATGCAGCAGAGGGAACTGGCTAGAGGGTGCTGCTGAATGGGACCAGCTTTCCAGAAGGAAGGGCGTGCAAGGCACCTGCTGCTGTTCATCCTTTGATCCTCACAAGTAGGACCACTCCTGTTGCTGGAGATTACAACAGCATGAGATCCACAGTTGGATTTTATTGTTTTTCTAGCATGATGTACTTTTCCTTTATTTCTCTATAGGAGGCTACTAAAATATAAGGAGCATTGTCAGCCACATTGCTAGTCTATAGACAAGCTACAGAGGGGCTTGCAGACCTAATTTATTTTAAGTAGTTCCATGGATATGTAATCTAGAGAAGCCTCATGCCTAAGTTCTTGCTATATGGGGAAATAATGATCTGGTAGTTTCTGTGTCTAAGGTGTTTGCAGCTTCCCTTAACCTGTATAGACTGGTGGGTTTAGTAGCCAGTGAGTTCACTGCCATCTAGGTATTTATGTCTTAATCTATTTTTTTTCAATAAATTTTTAGAAATGTAACGTGTTGGGAAAAAACCTTCACTTTTTGCCAGGGTTTGAATTGAGTTTCAGAGTTGAAAGAGGCATAATTGCCTTGGAGAGCAGGCTACAGAGGGCAAAACAAGGCTTCGATTAGTTTGATGGATTGAGCCAGTCCCCAGCCTTGCTAGTATTGAGTTTAATGCTGCTTGAGGCCAGGAGCTCTCTGAGGGTTGTTAGGGGCTGGTCCACAGGAAGAAGATGCTTTGTTAACAGCAAGGGAACTGTACACTCAACCCTGCTAGCCCTAACAGCCATACATCCCTTCCCTGAACTTGCTGGGAATGTAGCTGCCACAAATCCATAGTTCCTCTGTTGTGAGCATTTCCCTGTGTGGGGGTTTCAGGTGGCAGAAGGGAATACCTTATTTGCAGCTCTTTACTCCGTAGAGCTGCCATGAAGAGCAGCAATAGTTGTGAAGTGAAACAGGGCTCTTTCTATGTGGCAGGAGGCTCCTGAATGCAATTCTGTATCAACAGGGAGGCTTTGCTAAAATAACAATTCATATTTCTTGCAAAAACACCCCCAGATTTTGACTTTCTGTTCCTTGTCTCAGTCCTTCTCTTGCTTATTTCATAATAGCAGATCTGACAAGTCTTTATCCATCTTGGTTTGTTGCCATATACAGCCTGGGACAGGCACCAGCTTGTTTATTCTTGCAGTGTTTTCCCTGGATGCTGGCATGCTGTTCAGCAAGGAGCAGGATCCTCTGAATACTCTGGTCCCTGCCATAGCTGAAAGAGCTGGAAGGCCCAAAGCACCAAGTCACAGGGAACAGTGGCCTTAAGTGCTGTCAAAGCCACACACAGCAGTCTGGGCTCTGTCCACTCCATTGCAGAGAAAGCTGTTCTAAGCAAGGAAGGCTACATCTTCCACCCAGGAAACAGTCCTGGGATAGAAATGCTCAATCCCCCATCCCCAACACGTTTGTGTCACAAGTAGTCCTCCTCCCCCCGCAAAAAAACCAAAAATTCTTTGGCAGAATGGTTTGCTGGCAGGTGTTACCAGCAAAGGAAGCAGCACTGCCCTGTGAGTCTGATGGACCTGCCTGGTGGCTAACATGGACAAAATCAGGGATGTTGCAGCGTCAGGCTTTGAAACATGAAGCGCTGGAGCATGGCCAAGCTGTTCCTGCTCTGAAAGGAGCCACAATGAACAATTGCTGCTCTTCTGTCTTGCTGGAGAGGTTCCATTATGTCAGTGCTGGGATGGCTGAGGGTGATGCTGATGTGAAGTGCTCTGTGCTGTCTGCACAGCAGAATGGAAATGCTGAGAGGAGGTGCACAGTTCTGTCTATGTTTTGGGACAGAAATAGTCAAAGGAAATTAAACTTTGATGCACTCCATGCATGTCTGATGAAATTTTTTTCCCCAGTAATCTTCCTCCTTTTGCCCAAGCCTGATTGCTTATCCTTGCTTGCTTGCTGTCATTGCACCTGCTGCACTGCAAGGAGGGTACCCTACCTCACAGAGCTATTGCGCTGTGCTGAGTGAGCCCAGCCAGCAGCAAAGTGCCTTCACAGCCACTCCCTCCTCCTGCCCCAGTGGGAGAGAATTAGACAATCAGATGGTACTCTGGAGGGCTGAGGTAAGAGCAGTTTAAGGAGTGAGGTAAAGAAGAAGAAAACCCAAGTGATGCAAAGGCCACTCACCATCTCTCCCAAGCAAGCCTGGTGCTCACCCAGTCTCTGAGAAATGGCTTCCATAGAAGGCAAAGCCTCCACTCTCTTCTTCCCAGCTTTTAGTGTTGAGCAATTACATCATTTGGAGTTGTACAGTTTGGTTCAGCTCTCACCCACATACCCTCCCAGCCTCTCCCCCACTCCTAGCCTGTGTGCTGGTGGTCAGTGTGGAAAACAGACTGTGCAGGCACTGTTCACCCAAAGCAAAAACATTTGTGTTCTGCCTACGCTGGTTTAGTCACAAATCTAAAACATGTTATCATATGTGTTGTTATGGAGGAAGTTAACTCTGTCTCACTCCTTAACCCTGCAACACAATATAATGGAAAAGATTTTGTTTTCCTCCTAGAAAATTCAGAAGACAGAGACCATGGATTTGGTTGTGAGCCTGCAAGGCACAGAAAGCTGCTAGACTGAGTCAGCCTGCAGGAATGGACAGAGTTTACAAAGGCCTAGGGAGGGATGGTCTTTATTTACAGCACTTTTTTTATTCTTCCTCATTCAGCTGGTCTGAATTCCCAGTTGTAAATTCTGGGAAATGATGGAAATTACCAGCATGGTTCAAACGTTGCCAAGTTCAGTGCACTTTTTGGATAATATACAAAATGAAAATATTCTTCTAGGAATAGGTGTTTTCCAACTGTGCAAAAAACTCTGTGCTTGACTCAGAATGTGATTATTCCCTATTTGGAATAAAGGCTCTTCTACCAAAGAAACACACCAGTTTAAACCAGTTAAACTGGCAAGGATTCTGGAAACACACCAGTTTAAATCAGTTAAACTGGCTTAAGGCTTCTGCTGAGATTAAGCCTAGGGAAGGCTGAGGGTTTGGAGCACATTAGGCCAGCGTGGATCTGTGTGTGCAGAGAAGCGACCAACTTGTTCAGTTTGGCTCCCTCAGCAAAGAGCTGTCTCCTGGGAAGTGTTCCTGCAGGGAGCAGTGCAGTGCTGCATCTCCTAGACACCAGTCTATCACACAACAAGGGCTTTAAGCAAAAGATTAGGAAATACACTCAGAGTTAAGAAACTAGTGAAGCGTACAGAATGGTGTTACCATCATCCATGCTTTGAAAATTTCTTGTAAGCTTTAGATGAGAGACAGCTAAAGCATCCATGCTGTCTTCTCTGACTGCTACAGTTGGTAGAACACATTTAATCTCTCTTTATCCTGATTCTTCAGTTCCAGAAGTCAGGGAAGCCAGCCTTCCTCACCTGCCCCTTCCCAATCCTCTACATTTGTCAAGTGCCAGCAGTGCTTTCCTGTGCCCAGCTCCTCCTGAAGCCCCTGACAGCTGAAATCTCCCTCCCAGGCTGATGTTGTTGTGATACAAAAATTGGCTGTGTTTTGGGATTCTTACCACACATGATGCCACCAACAATCCCCCTTTAATCCACTGTGTTTCACTAACAGATGCCTGGCCTCTGATATATTCTGTTGCTCAGCTTAATGTGCGTGTTTCAGTCTGAATTGGGGTAGAGGGAATTTTGCAGTAGGAAATTATGATGTCAGGGGACTCTGTTGGATGCTGTCTGACACTAACTTAATTTTAAATAGCTTACTTTGTTGTTTTATTCCCTATTTCGAGCTAGGCTGAAAGCTTGGCACTAAGTGGAATGGACACAAAGGGGAGTATTCAGCAACGATAACCTTTGGGTTATCGTGCCTGGGAGGGGCTGGGGCCGCTCAGGTTGGATGCTCTGTGCCTCAGCAATTACTGCTGAAGTCAAGTTCCAGCCTTGAGCCTGTTCCCTGGAGGATCCTTTCACAGGCTTTGTAGGTAGACAAGCTCATCTGCACTGAATTTAGCTTTTGTGAATATCTGTGTCCTTGACCCAACAGGAGCTGCAGCAGTGCCATGTCAGGCTTGGAGGGCTGCACGCTGTGGGTATGGAAATGGCAGAGGAGGCAACAAAGCAGCACTTCAATTGACAGGAAACCTTTTTTTTCTTTTCTCCCAAGAATAATTGGATTTATTTGTTAATAGAAATGTGAATGGGAAGGCACATCTTAAATGTACTGGCTAATATTATGTATTCTATATGCCAAAGTAGATGATATAATGTAATTTTGCAATTGATTGTAGGACAGCAAGAGAAAAAGCCCTTCAAAAAGGAATCTGTAGTAATACAGTTCTAATTAAATTGCTGTTATGAAGTCTACTAAATAATGGCAACATGATTACTAAAAAAGCTTTATTTCTATAACACTTTTTATATATAGTGTACTACTAAGTAATGATAGTTTAAAAAAATCATGTTGCTTTCATCAAAGTCTGGCAGTTCCTTTACTCTCTGTTTGGCATGAACAGAAGAAAAAGCAGGCTCATCCCGACTGAGGGAGGGCTCAGCCTCGCCCAGTGCAGCCTTACAGGCTGCAGCAGGGTTAATGGCATCAGTAATCGTCGTAGTTGACGCCTGCCCCGTGCCTGAAGGCGTGTGGGTTCCGTGGGCCGATGGGAGAATCTTCATCGTAGTGGTGCTGGTAGTGCCCGCCGTAGTACTCATTACGAGCACGCCCCAAGTTTGTCCAGTAGGAGATGTCATCTTCGAATTTCTGCCAGAAAAAAAAAAGAGAGCATTTGCTTTCCAGCCTGAAACTACAGTGATGAGATGAAACTGAGGTGGTGCAAGAGCCTCTTTCAGAAATTCGGATCCTTTGCACATTTGTCATAAATGAAATCTTCAGATCTAAGGGGTTTTGTGACTTGTACCTATGGGATTATCAGGATCCTGTGTGCAGGAGTTGTCCTGCCCAGCCCCACCCTGGACCCAGCCCCACACCTCCTGCCAATTGCAGAGTGCTTAAACTGAGAGCACCTTCATCTGAAATGTGCACTAAGCACCTTAATATTTCAATTACCTTGTCAGTGGTGGACTGTAGAATTATGTCAATATTTTACAGTTAAAAATCTAAAGGTTTAGTTCTCCCTTGCCATGTGCCTTTAGTTGGGAAGTCCCTGACTGGGGTGCAACAGCCTTTTGCTTTTTGTCTGATCGCTCTCTCCCACCTTGCACAGGTAAAAACAGAAGTACAATGCAGCCTTCCAGCTATGGAAATGCAATAGGCACTTCAGTGCTCCTCACAACAGCAGAGAAAAACTAGTGTGCAAGGATATCAAATACTTGCCAAGTCAAAGCCTTTCCATCTGAATGACTCTTTGGAAATATTTTTGGCTGAGATTTGGGGGAAAAAAGTTTTGCAAATACACAATGCGTAAGTATGGACCAAGTCCTTTGCTGGAACAAACAGTTATTTCATTGTTAAGACTGTGTCTTAATACTCAAGAAAACCTTCTAAGTAGATTCATTGTATCCCACAACAGGCCTCATTTTGGTTTTTGAAATGCATACAGGAACTCAGAGGAGAACTCACTTTATCTGCATGGTCTGTCCTTGTTCCTTTTGGTATTTTCCCCCAGTCTTCAGCTTCTGCTGTATAAAACCACTTTTCCTATTTTTCCTATTTCTATTAGTGAAGGGGGATGTAGCCATGCTGTTGAGAAGTGACTTTTATCCACATAATATCCAGGAGAATTTAGAAAAAAGTACCCTTCATTATTTCAGCTCAAGCAAAGGATTATTTTTCTAATTGTTGCAGCTTTGAAAATGAGTGCATTCATCTTCCAAGCAATCCACATAGCATGAAGCTTTAAAATGTACTCCAGCTTCCCTGTGCCAATGCAATCTCATTAAACATATTCATACAGCTGACAGAAGCCAAGAATTCAACATCTATAACTATTTTTACCTCTTATTAAAAGCAGAAATTATTCTACATGTGGGACTGCAACCAAGCACACTTTTTTTGCCCTATTCCAGCATCTATTTAGTAGAGCTTTGTGCAGAGTTTGATTCCACTCCAGTGTTTTTATAAACAATGCATTTTTTAAAAATGTGTCCTTCTCATTTGAAGGGAGGCTGACTGAATATTATCTGAAGGTTTTCCTTTCACATATAGAATGGAGGCACAGCTGCCAGTGTTCATGATGGTCAGGAGCTGCCCACGCTGTGGCGGCACAAGTGTGCATTGGCTGCATAATGTCAGTGCCATGCACTGAGGAGTGCCAGTCACAGCCAGCTTGGTGTGGATTTCTCAGCATGTTTAAAAGCTGATCAAGTTGAGGCTGACAAATTACTTTCCTGAAATAGGATTGATTGCTTTGAGTCTGGCCACCTATTCCACAAAGGAAACTTTGTTCATATGTCCAGTTGCAATTAATTAGGCTGAAGTTTGATAGCAGGCAGGAACTCCACACAAAACCTTAATGTACTTTTTTTCTACTAATAAAATAATGCAAGGATCCCTAACACGTAACAGAGGTTATATTTCTGTGTGACATTTGCCACTCTAAAGAAGAATTCTGGGCAGGAACACCTTCTACTAGACCAGGTTGCTCAACGCCCCATCAAACCTGGCCTTCAACACTTAAGGGAATGGGGCATCAACCACTTCTCTGAGCAACTTGTTTCAGTGCCTCACCACTCTCACAGTAAAGAATTTATTCCTAATATTTTTTTTCATTTAAGCCCAATCCTCCTTGTTCTACGCCTGCCTATTCTCCCTGTTTTTCTAAAAGCCCTCTCCATTTCTGTCACTGACCTGCTCATCGAAGCCCAGGTACAGGAACTGCTGGTACCACTGCTGCACGTCGGGCTGGCTCCTGTCCCACAGCTGGCGCCGCTGCCGTCTCAGGCTGCTCAGGAACTCCTTGGCTGCCGTTTCTTTCACTGACACCTCGGGCTTCTCAGCAGCAGCAGAGGCTGAAATTAATCCCCCCCACAAAAGGCATGCCAGGAAATTTTTGGTCAGGCTGAAGTGTACTGCTTGCAGCAAGTAAGAAAATCATTCTCACATCATGCCATTACCTTTGTGCTTGCCAGTGCAATGCCTGTAGCAGAGTAACAGTAATAAACCCAGGAATCACCGGTGTAATAGGATTTCTCTGCTACCCTCATTCTCCTGGATTCTTGAAAAGCATTTCTGAGCTCAAGCACAGCAGCTAACTGAGGAATTTAAATAAAAATACCCAAATTCGATGAGCATATACGCTATGTGTTTGTGCTTTCAGGAGAGCAGGAGACTGGCCCTAAGTGCTACAGTTGCAGAAATTGGGTTGAAGAAGAGAGGTGAAGTTTAAATGACTAAGGGAGCTGGAGAAACACTGCTAACATATTAGAGTGAAGGGAGAAACACTTTAAAAGATAGATTTTTGAATCTGATGTGTAAAAAAGTAGTGTTTAGATGAGTGCTACTAAATGCCCTGTATGCCTGAAAATAAAAGCTCATCAGGTTTTCATAGCAGCCTATGTGGGGGGTGCATGGGAATGCCCTCAACCTGCCAGACCCAGATGTGCCATCTGGCTTGCTCCATGCCTGAGAGCAGCATGATGTGGCTGCTGGAGGAATTGATGCAGCTCCCAAAGACATGGATGAGAGGACTAAGCAGGATGAGAAGAAATGGCCTCAAGTCGTGCCACAGAAGGTTTAGACTGGATGTTAGGAAAGAGTCATTCGCTTAAGGACTGGTCAAGCTTTGGAACAAACTACCTAGGAAAGTGGTGGGAATTGCCATCCCTGGACATGTTTGAAAAACATATAGATGTGGCACTTGGGGACATGGTTTTGTGGTGAACGTGGGTCTGCTGGGTAAAAGGTTGGGCTTAAACTTAGAGATCTCTCCTAATCTAACAGTTCTGTGATTCTGTGACTGGCCAGCCCCTGACCACACACAGAAATGATAAAACATGGTATTGATCCGGCTGTGAAACAAGAGGTGTGTAGGAGTAGGAGAAGCCTTCCCTTCACATGGTTCATTTCAACGAGGGAGAAATCAGGAGCACGGCTGTGCATGGGATTGCTGGAGGATGTGAGGGAAGGGGCTGGGGTAGGTAGGGAAGTCGAGTGGAGATGTGAAGAAAACCACTGAAACAGGAGCTGGGCAGGCTCACAGAGGAAGGCAAAGGACTACAGACAAAAGGAGATTCTGAAGATAAAAGTGATAGATGAGTTGTTGCAGTTAGTGGGAAACAGTAGGTTGTCCTGCAGGGATGAGCTGGAAACTGATAACTCACCATGAGCTTGAACTGGGTGTTATTGCTGGGAGGGCCAGCTAAGCAGATGTCCCATGAATGAGCCCTCACACAAGGGACACTGCCAGCAAGGAAGCAGTTCTGTGTGCTTGGCCTGCTTGCTTTAGAAACCAACCAGAAAGGGGGAGGAAGGCTGGAATTAAAAGGCTGCGTATTCCCTCCATGATCAATTTTGCAGCTCTTCCTGATCTAAGCCATGTTGTCTGCATGCCCCAAGAGCCCTCCCCAGGGAACCTGAACAAACAAGTGGCCACTGCTGTGGTACAGGAGGATCACTCCTATCTTCACACAAGCCCTGCAGAATGGTGACACAAGGAACCCACACACAAGAAAAGCAGAGGTGGGTGGGATATATGTTTAGTTCTGGCAAGAGGTGTGGAGTGATGCCAGAAAAAAAAAACCCAGAACGAAATTAGAAAGCCTGGCAGGAAGTGGAAGTCCCCTCTGTGAGGGTATAAGTTCTTTGCTTCAGCCATAAAGCAGGCTGAGGGGAGGTGGCCAAAACTTCTGGGATGTTTCATCTGCTGTGGGGCAGCTTGTTCCCTGCTGGCATCGTTTCCACCACCTTCCCTCAACCAGAGAGCCATTCCATGCTTCTGACTGCTGGGCCTTCGGCCATCATCTCTCCCTTAAGAGAGCAGTCTTCCAAAAAGGAAGCACACGTGGGGCCAAGAAGACAAAAAGAACAAGTCAAGGCATCACAGGCAAGCCAGGTTTGCACATACTCTTCCCTGTGCCTCAGCCAGCAGTATTTCCATGCATTCCTTGGAAAAGTTTGTGACTGCCCCAGATAGATAAATGCCACGTCTGCCGTGCATACACTGGAAAAGGTCGGTGCTGTGCTCTGTGCAGAGCAAAGGCAGCATGCCTGAGGCTGGGAACCCCGGATTTCAGCGGGAGCTGTGGAAAGCAGAGCCTCCAGCCCAACATCCCAACCTGGCACACAGGCAGGGCTCTGCCTGAGCAGGAGGTTCTGGTGCGGCCCACAGTGAGCATGGCCCTGTGCTTGTAGCCTCCTGCTCCATCTGCTCTGCTGGAGCTGCAGGTACAGGGACAGCAGCTCATCCACAGCTTCGACTGACAGCAACTGGCTCCAAGGAGAAACAAGGAAAAGCACTTTGCTGTCTCTTTACTTACCTTCTCGTTTCTGAAGCATCAGTTTAAGCTTATTTCCCCTTGAAACATCTAGACAAATAAAAATAAAACACATACATTTACTGAGAAGGAAATAACAACACAGAAGTTTATTTCTCAAAAACTGCCAGAAGTATTTTTGTCATAGCTCCAGTTCAAGAGGCAAAGCAGAAACTTGCTCTCTTTGCTCCCCTTTCCACATTTAAATGCAATATACACTGCAGGGAAGCTTCTGACACTCCAGCATCTTCTCCCCAGCTCTCTTGGCAAGAGAAACCCTATAATGGCCTTCTTCACCAAGTTAATGATTGTATTTTTCATCAGAAAACTGCAGTTGGTGCCAGTACCAGCACCCAGAGCAGCATGATCATGCTGAAAGCCCCTAGTCACTGGGTGAGGGCTGTGCTAACAATCAGAGTGCCCCAAATTTGTGCCTGGCATCCTGCCCCAAAACACATGGAAGCAGTCATCCTGCTGATCCCCAGACCGGAGCTTGCAGGGAGACCGGCAAGCGCTCGGCTCTTCCGAAACGCTTCGGTCGCCGGCAGAGAAGCACCTTTTTAAGAAGATGCCCAACTGGCACAAGGCTGGGCGCGCACGAAGGCTCTCAGCCCCGCGGGGGCCAGGGGAAGGCTGTGCCCGCTGCCCAGCCCGGGCCGGGCTCCGCCGTGCCCGCGTCCCGCCCGCCGCGCCCACCCCTCACTCACCGGGCGCCGCGCAGAGCAGCGGCAGCAGCAGCAGCAGCGGGAGCAGGAGCAGGAGGGAGGCCCCGGGCAGGGCCCCGCGGGGACACGGCGGCGGCATCGCGGCGGGGAGAGCGCAGGAGAGCAGAGCAGAGCAGAGGAGAGGAGTCCCACCTGTGCGGGAGGAGACGGAGAGCATGGAGGCGGGGGCGGGACGGGGAGCGGAGCGGAGGAAGGGCCGGGCGGGGCAGGGGCAGCCCGGGGATGCTGCGGGACTCGGAGCGGGGCAGCACCGGGCACCGGGCACCACCCACTGCTCGGGCACCCACCCACTGCTCGGCCGCCTCCCAGAAACACTTTTTTATTGGAGTTACACATAATCGGTCCGGTGAGGCTGGTAAAGACCTTTCAGCGGTTTATGCGGGCTTTTCTGACAGGGGAGTTTGAACAATAAATAAACAAAATAGCTGTAGCGTGTCATTTCACATTGCTCTCGATATAAACCCAGTTTGTCAAATCTTTGTAACAGTGCATAGAAATTGAGAGATTGTCCTGATGGAAAAACTAAACAGAATCAAGTAAAGGTGACTTAGTTCAGGGTTTTCTCTGTCTCCCTTTCTCTCACCGCCCAAACCCACAGAAAATCACAATGCATTTTAGCTGATTAGCTTTAAAAAATAATTTGGATTTTTTTTCTACATATGGAGAGCTCTTATTGTAAGAACTCAGGGACCAAAAGCCAAACTCACAAACTAAGAGCCCTTGCTCAGCAGTTCCACGACTGTAATGGTGCCTAAACTTACTCTTGCCTTTTCCTAATTTGGACTTCAACCTTCCCTTGGTGAATTAATCTTCTATCAGTTCCTTCCCCTGCAGATGCCAGAAACACCCCAGATGAATTCCTAATGAATTCCTTACCCATGCTAAGACACAAACCTCTCTCTTCCCTCACAGCAGAGACCCACAGCACTCAGGAGACCATAATGAGCATCTCACCTCCTGCTGAAGCTGTGCCAGCAGAGAGCAAGGGAGAGCCAGGCCCCCTCTGTAAACCACTTGAGAGAAATCTGGCAGGTGCTGGGGCCTTGGCTCTGTGATGGAAGGATCGGCTCCAGATCAGTTGCAGATGAATACACACACACACAGAGTGCATACTCTGTATATTGCAGTTGTATATAAATGTGTACATTGAATATGTATGTGCAGATATACACATAGCCAGGAGTGCGTGGCGGGGGAGCTGTGCAGTGGCAACTCCCTGTGATGAGATGTGGAACACAGGCAGGCACAGCAGATCTTGGGAGTGGGACCAGACCCCTTGGCTGCCTTCACCTCTCACTGTAAAGTGCAGAAGCAGCACCAGAGCGGGCTGCTCCCTCAGCAGTGTCCCAGCCCCAGCCTGGATGCTGCTTCAGGGAATCATTCCTGTTTGCCCCACACATCTTTCCTCTTCTGAAAAAAATTCATTTGAATTTTCACTCAAAGCTTTTCCCTTGCTGTCCTTCATCCCCCAGCACCTTGGAGCTAAAGCTCAGGCATCTATGCTCATCCTTTTTGTAAGGACTTGTTCCAAGAACATGAAGTGATAGGACAAAGGATAAGGGTTTCAAACGGAAAGAGGTTTCATTTAGATATTAGAAAGAAATTCTTTACTGTGAGGGTGGTGAGATCCTGGAACTGCTTGCCCAGAGAAGTTCTGGATGCCCCATCCCTGGAAGTGTTCATGGTCAGGTTGGATGGGGCTGTCTGAGCAGCCTGGTCTTTGGGAAGGTGTCCCTGCTCATGGTGGGGAGGGGTTGGAATGAGATCATCTTTAATATTGCTCCCAACCCAAACCATTCTATGGTTCTCTTACCCCAGTTCAAGTGGCAGTGTCAAACAACAGCTCCACACAAAGGGCCTCTTGCCCTCTGCAGGAGCCACACCTTCCCACAGAGGGAGAGAGTGGGAGGGAGCAGCACCCTCCCTCCCGATCCCTGTGGTGGAAGCGCTTCCACAGGAGGCTGGGGTCCCAGCTCAGCTCCCACGCAAATGTGAACCAGAACTTGTCTTTTCTGTCACTGTTTTCGAGTGGTTTTTCCCTGCAGCCCCATGCTTCAAGTGTCAGCAGACAACACCGTGTGCTGGGGCAAAGGCCCCTTCTCCTGAATCAATGCACTCTTTCATCAGGCTAACACTGACAGCCCGTTTGCTAAAACCACCAGAGCTTTTGGGATAGCTATTTGCAGAATATAGCTAGAAGGGACAGAAGTGAAGAGCACATATGCAAGACTACATGGAAAAGCTGTGATGGACTTAATTTATAAAACCAGGGCAATAGCTCATGAATATTTATGGTTTATACTGGTAATGGCAAAGGGTGTTCTGTTCAGCTGGTTTGTAACAAGCCTTGTGTGGGAGCTGGGGCTCTGCAGACTTCAGGTGCTTTGTGCCTCTCAGCCAAGGAAATACAAAGCACAGAACCTCTTCTGGATACTAGATACACCATGATGACTCAAGAAACTGCCGGGATAAAATGCAATCCTGTGAAACCCAGAGAAAGGATTGACTCAAATACAAGGTTATTGTAGAAATTCATTGCTCTAGTAATGGAAGAAGTGATTGACAGAAGACTATAACCCTCAGGTTTAAAGTGAGTGCAGTGTCTTCAAGAAGAGGTCACTTTCTCAGTTCAGGGGACAGAAGTTTTTGACATAAAGTAAAAAAAAGCATAACAGCACTTCTTTTCAAAGGCAGGGTGAAAGGTGACTGATGTTTTCCCAGCAGCAACCTCTATTTCTTTTCAGGCTGCTATAAGGACTTAAGGCAGTGTTGCCCAAGTATTGTAGTAAGACACGTATTTTTCTGCTGAGCTTGCAACTACTGCATTGTTTTTCCAAGTATTTACCCCTGAGTGAATATCCAAGTTTATTGACATGTCTGCAGTACCCCTTTCTGTTATTTACCATGAAAAACCACAGTTGCTGTGTGTGCAGCTGGAATACTGCAGTGTTTCCCTGGGATCTCTCCATCAGCAGTGACACTGCTCTCTTTGAAACCTCCATTTCTTCAGCATCACCAGCATCACCAGTCCTTCTTCTTCTTGTAGGTGACTTTAAACTGCCAGACATCTGCTGGGAACTTAATACAGCAAAAAAGAGGCAGTCCAGGAGGTTCTTAGCGTGTGTGGATGACAAATTTTGTCACAGCTGGTGAGTGAGCCCACCAAAGGAGGGACTATGTTAGACCTGTTGTTTGTAAATAGAGACGGGCTGGTGGGAGATGTGGTAGTTGGAGCTCTTGATACTTGCTGAAATCAGGAGGAACATCAATAAGACTCACATTGGACTTCTGGAGGGCAGACTTTGACCTATTTAGGAGACTTATTCAGAGAGTGCCTTGGGAAGCAGCCCTTAAAAACAAAGGAGTGCAGGAAAGGTGAGTGTGCTTTAAAACAGAGGTCTTGAGGGCACAGGAACAGACTGTCCCTGTGTGCTGAAAGATGAGTTGATGAGGCAAATATCCAGCCTGGATGGGCAATGAGGTTTTGAAGAAATTTAGGAATAAAAAGAGGATGTATCATCTTTGGAAGGAGGGTCAGGTGTCTCAGGAAATATTTAAGGGGGTTGCTAGGGCATGTAGGAAAAAATTAGAGAGGCTAAATCTTGGTTGGAACTTCATTTGGCAACTTTTGTAAAGGATAATTAAAAAAAAAAACCTCACAAACATACTAATGGCAAAAGGAAGGGTAAGACCAACCTCAGTTCTCTACTGGATCTGGATGGAAGGGAACTTAGTAACTGCAGGTGAGGAGAAGGTGGAGTGCTTAACGCCTTCTTTGCCTCAGTCTTTAGTGGGAAGATGGCTTGTCCTCAGGACAAATGTCCTCCTGGGCTGGCAGATGGTGTCAGGAGCAGAATGGGACCCCTGTTATCCAGGAGGAGGCAGTCAGAGAACTGCTGAGCTGCTGGATGTTCATAAATCCATGGGACCAGATGGAATCCATGCCAGGGTGATGAAGGAGCTGGCAGATGAACTTGTGAAGCCACTCTCCATCATTTACCAGCAGTCCTGGCTCACTGATGAGGTTCCATATAGCTGGAAGCTGGCCAATATGACACCCATCCACAAAAAGGGTGGGAAGGAGGATCCTGGTAATTATAGGCCAGTTAGCCTGACCTCAGTACCCAGTAAGGTTATGGAACAGTTTATATTGAGTGTCATCACACAGCACTTACAGCATGGTCAGGGTATCAGACCCAGCCAGCATGGGTTTAAGAGAGGTAGGTTGTGTTTGACCAACCTGGTCACCTTTTACGACCAAGTGACCCGCCTGCTGGATGCAGGAAAGGCTGTGGATATTGTTTATTTGGATTTCAGCAAGGCCTTTGACACTGTCTCCCACAGCACACTCCTAGACAAGCTGGCAGCCTCTGGTTTGGACAGGAGCACTCCTTGCTGGGTTAGGAACTGGCTGGATGGGCCAGAGAGTGATGGTGAATGGTGCTGCATCCAGCTGGGGCCAGTCACCAGTGGTGTCCCTCAGGGCTCTGTGCTGGGACCAGTTCTGTTCAATATTTTTATGGATGACATGGATGAGGGAATTGAGTCCTTCATTAGTAAATTTGCAGACAACATTCTAAGTTGGGATCATGTGTCAATCTGTTGGAAGGTAGGACGGCTCTGCAGAGAGACCTGAAATGATTGGATGGATGGGCAGAGTCCAATAAGATGAAGTTTAATAAATCCAAGTGCATTTTGGCCACAATAACCCCCTGCTAGGGACAGTGTGGCTGGACAGTGCTCAGGCAGAAAGGGACCTGGGGGTGCTGGTCTGCAGCCGGCTGAACATGAGCCAGCAGTGTGCCCAGGTGGCCAAGAAGGCCAGTGGCTCCTAGCCTGTGTCAGGAACAGTGCAGCCAGCAGGAGCCGGGAGGTCATTCTGCCCCTGTACTGGGCACTGGTGAGGCTGCACCCTAAGTGCTGTGTCCGGTTCTGGCCCCTCAGTTTGGGAAGGACATTGAGACATCCAAGTGTGTCCAGAGGAGGCAACAAGGCTGGAGAGGGGCTGGGAACACAAACCCTGTGAGGAACCACCGAGGGAGCTGGGGGTGTTTAGCCTGGAGAAAAGGAGACTCAGGGGTGACCTTGTGACTCTGTGCAACTCCCTGAAAGGTGGCTGTAGTCAGGTGGGAGTTGGTCTCAGGCAGCAACTGACAGAATGAGAGGTCACAGCCTTAAGCTGCACCAAGGGAAATACAGGTTAGATATTAGGAAAAAGGTTTATAGAAAGAGTGAAAAAATACTGGAATGGTCTGCCCAGGAAGGTGATGGAGTCACCAAACACATCTCTGGATGTGTTTAAAAAAAGACTGGATGTGGCACCCGGTGCCATGGTTTAGTTGAGGTGTTGGGGCATGGGTTGGACTTGATGATCTGGAAGGTCTCTTCCATCCTAATGATTCTGTGTGATTCTGTGTATGGAGGGATTTAAGGCTTGTTTTAGGGCTTGATTTGCCTCCATTGGCACACCAGTGCTGGAAGCTCTCTGCTGGTGTGGTTGGGCAGCATTCTCAAGGGCATTAGGTAAGAAAGTCTGCACCAATGATGTCATTTGGTTAAATGTCTTTCATCACCACTGGTGACAGTAGTAGACCCTTGATGTCGAAATTTCATTTGAAGATGTTAATTAATGCTGTCAGCAGGGCTGTTCCCCAGACAGCCCTGGAATGAGGAGCAGTGAGCAGGGCCCCTTTCAGCATGGTGTAAACTCCATCAAGCCCCTGAGCATAACAAAGACCATGAATTGGATGGAAGCCTGCAGCAGGACAGCAGGATAGAACTGGTGGGTTCATTACTTTCCCAGCACGGGGTTAGTCTGAGGACTATGGTCTTGCAAGCCTGAGGCAAAAAATTGGGAGTAATCCAGTGGAAACCACTCCCAATCTGAACCTGACTTCAAGAATATACAGGCAGGAGCAAGGCAAGGAGCTCACTGAAGAAATTCTGGTAGCTTTTTTTGAGGGGGAGGGTGGGGGGACGTAATCTCTGGCTCAAAGCATCCTGAATTTTAAAGTGTTTTACTATTATTACTATAGTTAATGTTCTACATTTTGCCTAAAATTTTGTACAAAGAGATCTCTGAATAGGAGAGATGCCTCTGATTTTCCCTCTCATCACAGTAGCTGTTGAGAGAACTGTGGTTTGTTCATTAAAATGTAAGAGATAGTATCAGTAATGGCTATTCAAGAATATTCAGTAATTCCAAGCACAACAAAAAACACACTAAAAAGATTGATCTTGGTTTCTTTCCCTCTTTCTTTATTAGGATTCATGATTTTAAGTGCTTCAACACAGTAAGATTCTTAAATACAGTGTAGATTAAATGCTTATATAATCACAGGATTCCCAAAGTTGGATTTCCAAGAAAATCCCCCCCACCAAATATAATGAGACTTAGGATAAAATAATGAGGCTCAATGTCATCATAACTTGAAAGGCAAATAGATAAGTTGGAAATTGGCCAGGGAGTGCAGGAGATGACACTTCATCTTTTACAAGTAAGCACATGTAGATTTTAACAATCCACTAAAATGATCCATTTGATCAAGAACATGGCAGCACTGAACAGTGTTCCTAACACCCAGAAAATTATTACTTTCTGCTAATAAAGTTTCCATAAATCTCCCAGCCATATTGTCCAGGTTGCTTGCCTTAGGGTAGAGGCACTTGGCACTCCAAATACTTTTCTTCAGCCTGTTCCAAGAAAACTACAGGAGCCGTGTTTTCCTTCCAAACAGAAGGAAGAATATTTAAATCATCAGTCAGTTCTTTCCAAAATATTTTGAGTTTCATACTATTTCTTCCACTGCACCAGAGATGTCCTGACAGTGAGAGGAGCTGCCCCAAGACCCAGAGCAGACATCTTTTCTTTAGGAAAAATTTATTTGTTGTCAGCTGTGAGTCTCATTGTCCTTGGCACATGGCTTGGGACACATATCAGCCATTGCAACTCAAGTGGTTGCACTATTTCTTTGGTCCATTTTAATAATAAATATTAGACCTCATATTTTCCATAGAAAATAGCTTAAAATAAAGTTGTTGGGATTTTTTTTTCTCTTGTTTGGCTACTGCTGATATTTTTCTCAGCTTCTGTCTGAGCCTGCCAGGTAAGAAATGGTGTCTGTTGGTCTGTCCATCCTTCTCCCTTCACTGACTGACAGTGCTTTACTGCCCTCACTGCAGAATTTACCTTACTGCTCTGGTGATAAGCACAGTGAAAAGCAGATTAGTTCAACGTTATCAGATCATGGCTGCTTCCTTTCCACAGAGGGGTAAAAGCATTCTCTCTCTAAGAAATCCTTCTCCTTTTTCTCTTTCAGTGCCTCCAGCATACTTTTAGATAAACCTGGAAGCATATAGAAAGTCTGTATGTCAGATTTACCAGGAAGGGAGGTGGAGAGGGACTGTAGTACATTAATACCTGACATGGCCTGATTTCATTCAAATCATTCTTTCCTTCACTGCTGTCATTTGGGATACTTAGTTTCTATGCTTCTTATTTCTGAGCAATATTTTACTTGTGTTCACTGCCTTATTTTATTATTCACATCCAGAATGTACTCACACTCTTATAAAAAAACCCTGAACAAACAAACAAAAAAAAACAACAACAAAAAAAAAACAACAAAAAAACAAACAAAAAAAAACCCCAGACCCACGGGACAAACAAGCTGCACCTACTCAAAGATTAGAAAACGCAAAATCTCAAAAAATCTTAAATCTTAGCGATGACAGCGGTTAAAATGTGGGCATGTTCCAGAGTGGATTTCAGCCCGTGCAGGGAAGTTCAGTGGCAGAACGGGTTTGCCTTCTGAGGAGCAAAGAGCCCGAGAGAGTGACAGGTGAATCTGCCATAGGTCTGTGCAAGGTTTCCCTCCCTGTGCCCCAGCCCCAGAGCGCCTGGAGCTGCAGCAATGCTGGGCAGCCTGGGCAGCAGGGCGAGCCCTGGGCACCTCCACTGCTCCTCACCAGCCCCAGAGACCGGCAGAGACACAGCCCCTGCCTGCTGAGCACGTGCTGTAAAAATACGTGGGTTTCATTTGAAATGGGAGAAAGTGTGTGCAATTTCATGGGGAAGGAGAAGGCGGACATCCCAGAGAGCTTGAAGAGTTTGAAGCCCGCGTTTCAAAGCAGAGGAGAGGGAACATTGCCTGGAGTGTGCCAGGCACTTTCAGCATTGACACAACAACCTGCTTTCCCCTGCCTGCCTTCTCAGGCGGGTAGGAATCACACGGGCTGCAGTTTCCAGCAGCACTGCCAGCCTGCCCAAGGCAGGCCCACGGGATGCAAAACGTCTGCCCAAACAGTCAAAATACAAAACACAGCACCAGAGGGCAGGTGACTGCTCTCTCCTTGGGTCACAAACGAGCCCTTGGGAGCCTCAGGAACATACAGTGCATCGCAGCTTGGAGCATGATTCTCAGGTTATTAGAGCAGAAACCTCACTTGTCTTCCTGGCTTTATCAAACATGACCTTACACCCCTCTTGATCCGATCTGTGGCCGCTCTTGCTGGCTGTGCTTTATATCTGTGTTTCCCAGTTCCACCAATGCCCTGCCTGTGAACAAGCCCATGCTTCTGCCCATCTGATGTTGGATTACCTCTCTGATTTACAGCTCAGTCTGTTTCCAGGAGAATGCACTCTCTGTAGTGTCTCTGTGCTGCTGCTGAGTAAGAGATAGTGACATCTTTAATCTTCCCCCGTGAAGCCCCGCTGCATCCAGCTGTCCCTGGATGCCAGTGACTTCAAAGGGTGGGTGGCTGCAAGCTATGGAAATCTGAGGGAAGGTTTTTTGCCTGTTGTTACCATTTAGGCACCCACCCTGCAAGTATTCATGCACGCATGCATTTTTAATCACAAGAGCCCGAAGGAATCCCATTTATCTCAGAAAGATTAAATCCCACTCTATGCCTGAATCTCACAAAACTGTTGTACAGGAACCTGGCTCAGCTGGAAACGTGGGCATTTCATCCCCATCTCTGCTCTCCTGTGGTGAGTGACAGAAAGGAAGGCTGCTGGTCTCTGATCCCAAATCACAGCGTGGGGCCTGACCCAGCTCACATCAGCTCTCCTCGTGCTGGTAGGACTGCACAACTCCTGAACCCACGCTGGCTCCCCACCGGCCAAGCAGAAGAGCCTGCCTGCACCTGTCAGTGCAGAGGCCTCCGGAGTCCTGGCTCACTCCCTGAGGCACTGGCATAGTTGCTCTGTTGCCCTGGAACTCCTGCCACAGGGGATGGCACAGAGGAGACAACATGCTGTCATCTATCTCCAGCATGTTTTTTCCCTTCCATCAAAAATGCCCTGGCAGGCAAGACAGCCATGGTTTTGGTCAGATCTCTCAGTTTCTGGGCAAGACCATATATCAACTTTAATCTGAAAGTTAATCAGCTTCAGAGAGAGGAATTCTGAGCATGTAATTCTTCAAGTAGGAATAAGCACTTCAATCACTTACTTTTACCAAAACCAACATAAAATTATTTTGCCTCCTCCTCTCTCAAATCTGCCATTACAAATCTTTGTGTCTGACTCTCTTCTTATTTTAAAGAGAACCACAGTGATTTTTGCTTTGAAGAACCTTGTCCTGGTTTAACACATTTTCACATCCTGCATGGCAGATCTGAAGTACTGCTCCTGAGTGAAGGACAGTGACTGCCTTTTTATCAGGTTATGTTCCCACCTAATGGCTACAATCCAAAGATGCTTTTAGCTGGTAATTATTTATTAAAATTATCTGCAAGTGTAGTACATATTCTTGAATGGTATTTGGAATTGGGGAGGACCTGAGCTGGGTAATGCCCTTATGCCCTGATGACACCAATCTCTTTCTCTCACATGTGATTGCAGCTTAGGGTTTAGCCATACAGCAGTGAGCAAACACCCAGACAAGCCTTTGAGGATTTATTTTACCTTACAGAAATGGCACTGGCACAGTAATGACTCTATGACAGATTGGGGGAGGCTACACAGTGGTATTAGACTGTTTATTTTTACTAACTTATAGCTGGAATTGAAACATCTTCTTAAAGATGGTCACTTAAACTTTTAATTTTTATGTTGATTAATGCAGATGTAAGGACAGCAATATAACTGATGTTGGTAATCAAATAGAATAATTTAGGCTGGAAAAGCCTTCCGAGGTCAGCAGGTCCAACCTCTGACCCATCACCACGTGGTTAACCAAGCCATAGCAGTGCCATGCAGTGCCACGTCCAGCTGCTTCTGGGACACTCCCAGGGACGGCGACTCCACCATCTCCATAGGGAGTCCATTCCAGTGATTTACCCTTTCTGTGAAGAAGTTGTTTCTGAATTTCTGTTGTTGATAATCACTTGTTAGCCAGTCACGGTAAGATCAATGTATCATAGAAACATTTAATAGGGAAAGACCTTTAAGACCACGGTGTCCAGCAACAAACCTTCCACTGTTGAGTCCACCGCTAAACCATGTCTCTAAGTGCCAGATCCATGCATCTTTCAAAAACCTCCCAGGACCATGACTCCAATGCTTTGCTGGACAGCAGGGAGGAGATAGGAGCAGATAGGAAACTTTCTGCTGTTAGTTTTTTGTTTGGGTTATTTTTGTGTGTTTGGGTTTTTTTAAATTAAAAGAAAATGACAGATCAGTTATACTTCGAAGAACACTATACCCAACATGGGAGCACAATTTTCAGAGACTGGGCCTGACCAGATGCTGTGCAAATTTTAGGCACTTGGATAAGAAATGTTGTGGTTCTGCTAGTTTAAATAAAATAGTTGTCCTTGGGTTTAGTAAAGCCAATTCTTTACCCTTGATAATTTCATATGAAATTTTTGTCATGGGGTATGAATTGGCCATGTCATGAGAAATTACTTTACACTTTAAAAGAAAAAGCACCAAATACAACAAAATCGTTGAATCATTACAAAGCCACTAAATATGTCCACGGAAAAGCTTTTCCATAATACTAATCTTACATAACTTACTAATTGTATTTTGTACTTAAAACAATCCATACTGAGATGCTTGAAGAGGAATGTGAGAAATACACAAAAGAGACAAGAAATACATAGCAGAAAGAGGAGAGAAATACAGAGTGGAGACTTTTTATCTGATAAGAAGGAACACATGTTGCAAGGTATGTATTTTAGTAAAGAAGCCAAAACCTTCAAATATCCACTGCTGTCACCATTCCTATAGAATTCCCATCAAACCTACAGTCTCAATATATGAAACAATCAATCAGTGTCCCTAGCCATGGAGAGATCCCACTGCACAAGGCACAGATTGTTTTCCCAGGCAACTCCAGGCAAGACTAAAAAAAGAAACAGATTAAAACAAAGGCTGACAAAACACCTTCATTTTGGTTTCATTATGAACAAATTCCAAGTTTTATTATTTCATCCAAGCTGTCTCTCTCCTATTGGTCTCCAGTCTCCACTTAAATATCATATATTTTCATTTAAAAATAATCTCTTGTAACAGAGGACTAAACCCTTATATGTAAATAAACAATACAAACTAGGAATATTAATCAAAGATCTAAACACATTTTCTGCATAGCAAATATGTTGGAAAATGTATCTTCCTATTCCCTTCCCCTACTATAAAGGCAGCTTCAGGAGCAAATTATCCCAAATGATCTGAGGCTGAGTTTATGACAAGAACAACTACACTTACAGAACATATATATTTTGCTTGCTGATATTTGAATTCTGTGCATGGACAATGCATGTGCAGGTAGTGGAGCAGCCTCCTTTCTGAAGCACTTTTAACCTAACTGGATGTGTAATAGGCTCAGAGTCTAAGGGGAAACATCAGATGGATGTTAACAATACCAGAACAACTTCTAAAGAATTGTCTTGGACTATGGGGATCTTTCTTAATCAAGGAGAGGTTTTCTTCTCCTTTTCAAAAGACAGTCTCTGTCACTAGTACTCTTCTTGATCCTGAAATATTACTTTTTACAGGGACGTCAGAGGACCTGAATTATGCATGTGGTCAGCCCAGAGTGATGTCATCTAGCCTTAAAATCAATGCATCTCTCCTGGATGCGAAAGGAAGGAGAAGACAGGTGGTAGTGTTGAGTTTGTACATTCACAAATCACCTTTAAAATGTATTTCTCCAAATTTATACAAAATTGCCAGCTGAAGCCAGCTTTCCTCCAGCCTAACCAACATTGTTTTCCCATCAATTGCTCAGCAGTGGCTTCAGGCAATACCTGAAAAAGGTTGGTGGCTGATGACAGCACTACAAGGAACAGAGAGGCTGCAAGTAAGAGGCAGAGGAGGCAAAGGGCAGTGGTGTAACATTAGAAAAGCCAACGGGCAAGAGTGATTTTACAAGGCCTTGACAAATTCCATTTACTCCCCAAAGTTAACGACTTGTGCTTGTGCCTCCTGCCTGGAATGAAAACTCATTCTCCTGCTGAGGATGAAATCTGTGCGGTGAGTGGTAAGAATATTCTCTGCAAGCACAGCCTTCACAAAGGAGAGGAACACAGGTGTGCATCTTCCCATAGCTACACTGAGACCCAGCCATCAGATTTAATGGCTGCCACAGGGAAGGACTGACGTCAGGGCTTATCCTTCCTATAACTGAAAATCCAGGTTTGATGCATGCTCTGTTAGCTGTTCAATTCCAAAGGTTTCAGCATATTTACCCAGTAACCACACTTGGCAATCAATATATTCAGAGGCCTCTGACACAGCCTTAAAGGCATCCCATCTGTCTGTCATTGGAAGGCTTCTCATCGCTATATATCCACATTAGTATTCAGAGGGAATGAAGCTATATTAAAAAATACATTGAGTATGAAGCCTCTAAAAATGCCCTGGTGGATTTATTACAGAGTGTCAGTGCATTGGAACACCCAAATGAACATTCACATGAGAAACTCCAGAAAACAGCAGACCCCACACAGTGTCTTACAGACAATGATTCTTTATATCATTAAGTCTTCCCTATAGTAAATCAAGCCAAACACAGCATGCAAACATTTTTGTATTTCAGCCTGTGCTAAATAAATGATTTTTCCTATTGTCTTTTAATGACAGATGTTTCTCTTTGAATTTTCATGCTCTAGCACAGATCATTCTACAGTCACCTAAAAACTCTACAGGTGTACATGAATGTATGTGAATAAACTGCAATGGTAAAATATGCAGAACCTCTGCATGCCAATTTTTTTTTAAATATTATCTGTACATCACTGTTCTCTGCACTTGTTAAGGGATGGTGTTCTTCCACCCTACCAAAACTTCCCTAAACAAGTCAGATTCTTTAAAAAGTCCAAAGTAAGACTTATTCATGAGAATGATCTTCTTTATTAGGCACTTGTTTGAGGCCAAGAATATAGCTTGGCTGAAACCAAGACCTTAGGAGGTCTTAGCATGAGTTCAGTTCAAAGAGTTTAGGGGCAGCCCCTGCCTGATTTAACCACATGCCTCCAAACATCACACACAGAGCAGGCTGCCTTGCTCCAGGTCCTCTTGCCCAGCCCACAGCACAGCATTTTCCTGCAGGATTGTGGTGAGCTGTCACTTCTGACCATTTTAATCAGTCTAGCTGTAGGGATGCTGCGGCTGGGTTGGAACGTGTGTGCCCTTGGAGCACTGCAGCTACAGCTGCATCACTGAGTTTTCAATGTCTTCTGCAAACCTGGCTCAAGTCTTCAGGCTATCTGGGCTATGAGTAAAGTCCAGCCTGAGGAGGTGGGGCAAACATATTAACTGATGATCAGATTTGAAGAGTAAAAGTACACTCTGCCTGCTGCCTTCAGCTTGCTTTCAGGAATCACAGTGAAGCTGAGCCACTCAATTGTCAAGCTTGCTTTTCTTGCAAATACTGTCCCTTTATTCCCCAAACATGGCATTCTTAATTGTACCTATAAATTACTTCTTCAGTCCTCTTGTGTAGCAGCATGAAAAGCAAGTTTTAACATGGAATGTGACAAATCTACAGAAGTACACAAACTGTAAGACATCTGTTTTACAAATGGCACATTTCATCAAAGTGATTTTTTTAGTTCTTTTCTCATTGGTCAACTGCAACAAAGAAAGTAATAACAAACAAACATTAGATTTCCCAGAGACTCTGCCAATACCCCCTCTATGTCCACTCACTTCTAATACTTTCAGTCATTTCCTCCTCTGCAGAGCACACATTCATACCCTGGTGTGTACACACACAGGCGTGCACAGGCGGACAAAGAGCATCCTTCCAGCAAGGAAAAATGCCCTGCATGAG
Source organism: Emberiza elegans (assembly GCA_024865655.1). Lineage (NCBI taxonomy): Eukaryota > Metazoa > Chordata > Aves > Passeriformes > Fringillidae > Emberiza > Emberiza elegans. Next base: position 58,408,077 of record JALJVW010003023.1, on the reverse strand, counting down.
GCTACAGATCACTGAAGGCTAAAACATTTCTTTATGACAAACAGAGCTGTTGTCAGGGAAAGAATAAGACACCACAATATTTTTTTCTAAAGAACACTGACACGCTTTTGACATTCCTCCCCTTCTTCCAGCAGACAAATATTTTATCAGTTTACCTTTAATGCAATATGCTTCCTGTCTCCTTCCCAGGATGGGAATGCCTGGCCAGAAGAAACGACCTTTCCTGCCACAGAACAAGTTTCTCTTTATTTCAGCATGCCTTGCCTCCTGCAAGCAGGGCAAGAAGCGACCAAGGCTGGGAGCGCGGGAGCCGCGGGACTGGTGGGGATGCCGGGCGTGAAAGGCGCGTTTATTCTGCCTCTCCCAAATCCAGCCCCTTGGCTGCAGGCATCCACCCAGCACTCCTTGGACCAAGTGTAGGGAATCACATTTCTCCTTGATGAGGCCGGCTGCCTGGAGGAAGATGATTGCAAGCAGATGTACCCATGTTCTCATGTGAAAGGAATTTCTGCTTTTGTGTCAGCTGTACTGCACGATGAGCGCCCAGCTCCAGGGAGTGTTTTAGTGATCTTTAATTCCTTGCAGGTGCTGGGAACCATCATGTGTTGGTTCAGCAGAGCTGAGACACAGGAGGGACAGCACACCTGGGATCAGCAGGAGGGCCAGAGGTCAAAGGCATGACCAGCAGGCTCCCCTTACTTCAGGGAACAAGGCTGGGGTTCATAAAGGTCCATTTTCCGGGTAAACACCCATGTGCTCAAAACTTCATGAGGCTGTGGCAGCAAAACTGTGTTTTACCACAAGTGCAGTGATTGCAACTTCTTGTTACAAATGATCTAGGAGGACTAAACAAGATGGACATCAATAATATCAAATTAATTTATCTGAATATGTAGCTAATGAACAAACAACGAGTGTGGCATCTGTATATTAAAAACTTCTTTTATTTAGTGGCATATCCCAGTAATTTTCCAAATGGCCAAAGGAAATTTCAAACAATTTAAAGAAGCACTTGATGCAGTTACAGCTGTATTTTGGAGGCACATTATGGATTTTTAGTGCCAGAATGACTAAGACACATATCCAGGCATTCAGTGGAAATGGTTGCACACTTTGGATCATACTTCAGGATGTCTGACCACATCAGGGTGAATATTCCTGCTCATGGTACATACCTGGAGCTACAGTGGCAAACAGCTGTAAGCAGTCCACAAGGGCCCAGACTCTGCACGGGGGGCTCCCCTCCAGGCAGCCAGCCACATGTCCACCTTCATGTAGGAGCACTGGGAGGAGAGGCTTTGCTTACTGCCACCACTTGGAAATAACATGATCATGCAGACTTCAAAAGCACCACCACTGGGGCTTGCTGTTTACTCAGCAAAACCCAGTCCATTTGGCACAGATTTTTAAACCTAAAGGAGCAGCACCTGGAAGCCGCCAAAAGCCTTTTCTTTGCTTTGCTGACTCCACAGAAAACATCAGTGCTTACTTGAGGAGTTGTCTTCTTCAAAAAAAAAATTCAGCTTCAGGTCTGATTTGGGAAGCTCCGATGTAGCAAATGATTTTTTAACAGCAAAGGTGGGTTAAGCAAACTCTGCCCTGCTTTTCCTCACTTTGCTGTGTCTGCCCACACGGCCCTTCATAGAGCTGTGCCGTGGTCCAGATCAGGGACCACTGCAGGGACCAATCCGCTTTGGCAGGGACCCAATCAGCTTTGGCAGCAAATACCCCAAGGGAAAAGAGAAAAACAACCTTCCCATCGTTTGGCTTGATCTCCTGATTCACCCTCCTACTGATTGAAAGAGACACATCACAGGGGACAGGAAAACACCATGCAATGTTGAGAGCCAAGTCAGATGAGACTGAGACACACTGGGATGTCTCACCACCAAGAAGAGCCTCTCCTCTCCCTTCACCCCTTTCAGGAGCTATTCTCACTGCCTATACCACCTTGACTCCAACATCACATCTTCACCCCCACAGTTTAACTCACTAAGTCACCAGAAGAATAACCTGGCAGGAGAATAACCCAGCAAAACCGAACCCATCAGTAATGGAGGATTCACCCCTGCTTTAACTGCACAGTGGCAGCAGCAAGATGCTTTGTGGTAAGGGCTGTACCAACACACAGGGAGGATTGCTTGCTGTAGGTATTCCTTAAGAAGCTCTCATAACATTTCAGCCTGTTTCCCTGGAAAATGAAGAAGTCTCTGCAGAGATACCTGCTCAAAATCCATCCAGGTGACAAGCCACTCCAGTTTTTTGTCCTGTAAGGGCTTTGAAATCCCTGTCCCTCTGTCCGGCCCAAAGGTCTTGTCTTTTGTGAATCATTTCCCTGAAGCAGGTGAAGGGCTGCCAATCAGAGTAATCTGGAAGAGAAATCTAGTCCTTGGGACAATTTTGGGCTGGGAGGTGGAGAGACAAATCTGTCACAAGTATTATTTTTACAGCAACAGGAAGAAAAAGGCACTCCAGTGGCTTGATTGCTTTTTATCACTTTGCTGACTCCAACTTTTGCAGCAGGAAGAGAGTGCATGTCCTTGCTTGTCCCCAGGCAGTCATCTTCATGCAGGTTTCTGTCTGCACACACCTTGCTGGCTATTTAGAGACTGAAGCCAAGGAGTTGCCTTCATGGATGTTTGGCAGTATGCAAGGACACATGCCTGTGCTGCCCTGTGGAGGGGGTTTCATGTGACTCTACTGCACACATGCAGCTCATGGCACCCTGACCCTCACTGTCCAGCTGCCACAGAGCAGGGGATGCTGAGGCCACCCAGCCCTCTGCCACAGCCCCTCATGGAAGTGTAGCTGATGTTACACTTGTGGCTGAAGGCCATGGGGGAGCTTTGCTGCTCCTTCTCTCTGGCTGCCATGATTCATGGCCACCCATGACTGTCCATGACTGTCCCCCAGACACAAGAGCCCCAGTGTGCCACTGCCAGGGGTGAAGGGAGATTGCAGTACACCAGAAAGGCACCTCAGTGAAGCTCATGAGCAAGAACAATCCTGCCAAGTGGCTTAATCCAGGCTCCTTCTGCAGGCTGCGTTTCCCAGCCTGAACATTCAGCACATGGGTGATACAACAAATCACCTATCAGACAGAAGTCTAATTCCCTGCCTGGTAAAACACTGATAGGTAGCAGCTCTGGGATAAACCTTCCATAAAACAGAAACTGAAATTTCAGCTAAACAAGAACTGCATAAAAGGATTTCTGATGTTCACAGCCACCTTTCTTATAGAGCCTGTGACTCTAAGACTGCATTTTTTGCAACCAAAACTTTCCTGCATAAACCCAGTGTCCAGAAGAACAGCTCTGAAGCAATAGCCCAGTTCAGAAGTGCAAAAATCTTTATATTTTTAGAACTAGTTGCTCAGATAATGTTTTTCAAACACTAAAAAGTAAGGATTAGGAAAACAGTCATGAGACAAATCAAGTAAGACTGGGTGAGAGTCTTGCCTCGGTACATAGCCCTGCGTTATTAAACCAGTAACTGGAGCAGAAAGCTCCTTCTAGACAGATGCAAAAGAAAAAAAAAAAAAGGGTGTTGACGAGTCATTAGTCTGAATTACTGGAAAGTGGGCAGCAAACTGACAGATAGCTTCCAGCAAATTTCTGTGTAAAGGTTTAGTAGAACTTCCCACCAAAAGATTTGAGACTTTCAGGACTTTCACTCCTGATCACTAAGAAAGGCTTAGACATTACCCCAAGGAAGCTTCAATATTTAGAAATCTGATAATGCACATGTGATGGGGAAATGTCAGCAGAAGGTGGCTACTTTTAGCACTGTGGGAGATGGACAGAAGGGAATTCTGTTCATTAAGATATTTTATTTCAGATTGCTTGATCCATATTATTTAAATAGATGTCAGCCTAAATCAGAAAGAAAGACAGTTTCCTTTTTTACATTACTGATTTTGCTTTGTGTTGTCTGTAATTGTTGTAAACAGATCCTGCAGCTACTGAGCTATAGAGCAACTGTAAATCATCTGTCTTGGGGAAATTCTTCCTGTTCTCCTGCCAACTCTGCCTCTTTTTGGCCACCCCCTACCTCCTCACATTCCAGCCATGGCTCTGTTTGTACTCCTGTATTTTTCACAGTACCAGTGGCTCAGACTGGAACATATGTGCACCTCTCTCCGTCATGCTAATGGACCTTGCTATGAATGGCTCCTCTGTGAGGACACACGTGAGCTCTCGGAGCTCAGCAGCATTTTGTTGAAGGGCATTGACACAGAGGTACCCTCCTGCCAGCTTTATTCCATAAATAACTACAGCATCATTTTTTGGAGAGGGGTGGTGAGAGTGGTGAGAAACCACAACATCTCTTCCACCATCACCCTGTCCCAGTTAAATGAGTGAATTCCATCAAAATCCTCCTCCCCTTCAGACTTCAATGCTTGTCTAAAGCAGATGGCCCCATAAATAATACATCCTAGGAAAGCCGATCAGTCACCTCTGGGATGTGCTTGAGCTCCTGTCTCTCATCATATCATCACTAGATTAGCTCTGGGAATTCTTTTAATTTAATCCTTTTAACAGGTCATGTGTGCAAGAAGCAGTGACTGGGAAATTAGATGCATTTGACTGGGCTGTATTGTTGGTAGCCTGAAGTCAGCAGATCCCCACTCAGTCCTTTTGGGGATTTTTTGGGCATTGCACTCAGCTGTTGACGCCTCACTACCCAAACCCAAGGCAATGAGACCCAGGGCTGGTGTGGCTGAATGTGGGGAGGCCAGGAAAAAGGGGCCAGGGGCCGGAATATCTGAGCAGCACCATCACATGTGGCCAGAGTGTTCTCAGCAGGAAAACTTTGAGCAGGGAGGTACTTGCTGCCTCCACTGGGAATGGAAAATGTCGTATTTATTTTAGGATGTAAGACAGAAATCCGTAAATTCCATTGTCTTTGTCTTTAGTCCCCTATACTTATTCAAATTACTGGATTTTAGCAGGGGCTCAGAGACATCCCACAGGATTTATTCTCACATTCATGCAAACCTCACTTCAGGTAAGTGGAAAGAAATTCTGGCTACAGTGATGAGGTGGGTCCTTTTTGCAGTTACTGCCGTGGTGACACCAGTCTCGGGGCTTCCTGCCCTCCCTGCCCTGCCACATCCCCAAGTCCACACACGTTGGCAAAATGTCCCTGCTTGGTTTGTGTTCCCTCCATTGCAGTGCCCACAAGGATGGGTGTGCAGGGTGAAGCTGGGGGAGATACAGGATCTGTTCACATGGGGATAGAGGCAAGAACAGAACAGCTTCCCATGCCTCCGTGCCTGTGGAACCACAGCCTGGTCCATGTGGTCATGCAGGCTGCAGCAGGCAAGCTCAAAGTTCCATTTCCAAAGGGTTTGGAAACCACTCTGCTTTTTAAAAAAATTGGTACGGGAAAAGAAAAGCTGGGCTTGGGTCCTTATCTGGAAATGCCTGCAGGATGCAAATATTTGAAAGTAGCATTGCTAAACCAGAATGGCTTTTAAATCATAACAAATCATATCTTGCATTTCTGCAATGCCTTTCATCCTATGTTCTCTTCACAAACATAAACACATGAAGTTCAACAACACATCTGGCAAAGCATTGTGCTGTGTGGGAGCTTTCACATCCCAGTTTGGCAGATGAGCAGACATGTGGGGTCAGTGGTGGCTGCCCACCCCACATCAGACAGGATATCTGCAGCAGTGGTTGGAACATGGCCAAGATCTCAGCTCAAGTCGGGAGAAATCTTTCCTTGGTATCCCTGGGGATTTATTTATCAAGAGACTTGGTCACAAATCCAGAAAATAAAATCTTGAAGACAGCAGGGAACAAAACAAACTCAACTTTTCCAGCTATCTTTTTTGAGCTTTTCTGTGTCCATCCAATGCTTTGGCAATGTGGAGATGTCACTACATTTAGGTTTCTGTCTTCTGCATGCCCGGTTGGTATTCTGCTGGAAACCGATTATCAAGAGACACATTTACTGTGTGGCGAATCAGAATTTGTTATTATCGCCACCCCATTAATTTCCATACACATCTGCTAGAGTACTTGTTTCTGCCTGTGTCTCACATTTATCTTAATCTAATCCACTTTTTACTGCCCTTGTCTTAGTGCCAGCAACTATCATGAGGCACTGTAAACACTTGTTAGTTAACCGTTTATGATCTTCAAACTCCACATTACACTAGTTGTTATAGTTTAGTGAGTTTAAGATTTCCCATATCATTATTATTTTGCTACATTATGAAATAAGTCACAAGTAAGCACCCTGAGATGGCCCCAGCCCCCCAGGGGCAGGAGGGGAGAGGAAGTTTGGGATTTTCAAAGAGGTCCAGGAACTGAGGAGCCCAGTTCCTCCTGGATATCTGTGGGGCTGAGCTGAGTTCAGTCTGTGCCAGCTTCTTCTAGAAAGCTAAACCTAAATCCTTTGATAAGCAAATAAGTCAAGAGGTTTTGTGCATCCAAGCCTTCTTCAGGTCCAGCACCAGCCCAAATGTGTCCTGGCAGGTCCCACCCCACGGGTTGCTGCCACCCCTCTGATGCAGCAGGATGGTGGAGTGGTGCCAGCTGGCAGGAAATGTCAGGCTCAGCAGCCTTTCATCTCCTGTCTGTCAGCCACTGTCCAAATAGGACATGTCTCCAGTGAAGGGGGAATGTTTCTGAAAAGACAACACATCCTGCTCCCAGAAATGCTGGCTTCATATCTGTACCTACTTCTGACAGGACACCTCAGGTTAAAATGACTTCTGCTAAATCAAAAGTAACTTTTTCCATGCTACTTGACAACTTCTTCCTCTGTCAAATGCAATTATTTCCCATTAATTAAAGGTCTGGCCCAGGCTCAGCAGGAAGCTGGAGAAGTCCAGTTCTCAATGGAAAACTCTTCATTTCTGCTCAGCATTCAGATACCCAGAGCTCAGCAAACCCAAGCTGACTCCCTCCATGGTGCTGCATCCCATTGGCACTCTCCTCTTTGGAGACAGAAGCAAAGCTGGGCTCCTTCAGCTGAGGAGGCTGTGGTGGTGTCAGACAGGAGTGGGCAGCAGGAGTCAGCACGCCCATGGTGGCCTCTCCTCAGCGTGGTGGACACCAGCAGATGTTACTCAAAGGTTTCTTCTGGCCCAATTCTGTATCTCTCAATGGGCTAAATAAAATGCAAAAGAGGTGTTGACATCATTGAGTACCAAACAGTTGCCTTGGTGTGCTAGGATCCATCCTGTCTGGGTTTACTGTGCCCCGTTGGATGCTTTTTCTGGTGCCTTTCTTCTGCCTTTTTCTGAAACACATTTACAGTAGGCACACATTGGCAGGATAAGAATATCCCCTCAGAACCTCCCAGGCAACCGCACTAAGCCTGGATGCAGGGAGTTTCACTGCACTGGCATCAAATGGGCACTTATCAACCTGGAGTGTTCCCCAGCTGGCACTGGAGGCACTGAGAATCACTGCATCTTCACCCGTGCAGCCACCAGCCTCATCTTCACCCATGCAGCAAGGAGGCACCAAGAGGAATCACCAGAGAGAGGAATCACTGCATCTTCACCCATGCAGCAAGGAGGCACCAGAGAGAGGAATCACTGCTTTTTCATCCACTCAGTCACTTGCAGCAGTGCAAGTAACAAGTATGTGCCTGTACCAGATCTAATCTGCCCCAATATCCCCTCTGCACCTGATCCCCTGTGCCTTGGTCCCTCCTGCCTGCTCACCACTCTGTGACTCTGAATGGATTATGTGCAGGTGATCCAAAGAGAGCAGCCTGTTGTAAAGGGCATGTGCTATCACAAATTGGCAGAGGCACCCACCCTCTTTCCCTTTCAGGCTCTGCAACATCCCATTAACTTTAGCAGTAGGAGATTAGTTCTTGTGTTAAGGTTGAATTCACCTGACTTAAATTTCTACCCACTGGATCTTGTTATCCCCTTGCCTGTAACTTTATACCACCCCCCCAGTCCTTTATCAGATAGATTTTTACGTCTGCACAGACACAAGGCTGCTGGGGTTTCTCCTAGGTGAGAATGACAGCCTCTCGGCCCCAGGTCATACCTGGGAAGGCTTGGTCTCCAGCCTGCACTGGATCACCTGCACTGTTTTCCTGTGCCTCTTCCCAGTATTTCCTCGTTCTTTGTGCAGCATGGAGCCCATACCCGACATCTCTCTCCAGAGTGGTCTTCTGCATGCTGCACAGACAAATAGCAACGAGACTGCTTCTGGTGGGTGCAGCATTGCCCTGGGAAGTTGTGCTGAGGAGGCTGTTCATAATCACTCTCATGGCCTGCCTGGGACAGATTCTCCTGTCTTACAGGCACTCCTTATATTTTCTAAGCTGCAATGTGCTTCTATTTTAAAAAATTTAAACATGTTTTGGATGGTGACTATTAACCAGACATTATTCTTTCTCTCTAACCTGTCATTATCACTGTAGTTTCATCCCCTAACTTTCCCACAATCCATTTTATTTTATAGCACAAGCTGATTGTAGCACTTAATGATTTAAATATTAGATGAAATTTTGTGAGTTACAATTCTTTAATGTTTTACTTTTTGCACAGGTCGTCTTCACTATAATTAAATATGGATCTACTCCTCTTGAAATCTGTTTTTGGTGGTGGCTTGAACTATAATGATGGCTGCCAGAATTGTGCTCCAGACTCTTGTAGCATAGAAGACAAGAATACTGTTGATCTCCATGCCAAAAATAAATCCCAGGAGCTTATTTAGAAGCAATTTAGCTTCTAAAGTTAAAGTTTAATTACTAAAGTATCTGAACATTTACCAGGTTAATTAGACTGGATCAGCAAAATCTCATTCAGATGTAGTGGTTTCCCCATTTCCATTTAGATATGGATCTCTTTCAGGTTTATGCTGTGAACCTGCATATCCAAGTCAGCAAAAATGCCTGCAGCCTTTTTGCTCTTCTCGCTTCTTTTTTTTTCTCCTCTTTCTAATTTTTGTCATTACATAATGGTACTCTGCTTCACTCCAAATGCATTGTTCTGTCTGAAACTCACAGGAGCTGATGAAAGTCCTTCCACTGCTCTCAGAAGGCCCTACCTGAGGCTCATAATTTATGCATTACCTCAGCTGTAAGCATCTGAGATATGTAAAGAATATAATCTCTTTTTATCATGTCTTCTTTTTGTTCCTTCTATTTTTTTCAAACACTCCATACAAGCTGTTAATGGAGCAAATGACATGGAAACATAATCTGTATTCCTGCAGGTTTTGTGGCTGTGCTTGCTGCTTATTCCTTATCACCTGAAGAGATAAAGCAGTGTTGGTGATACCATAATTGAGTTAGTGGAAGTGATTTATCAAGTTGCCAACAGAGAATGAAAACTTTGGGGGGCATGGGGGGAAACAAGCAGCAGGAGAATACGGACTTTTCAGAAACAACAATCTTGCTTTTTATGCAAATGGTTATGTTAATGAAAATCAAGGGGGGGAACCCATAATCACAAGAATTTTGCTTACAGAGCGGATGATGGCTTATCTAAGGAAAAGGCTTTCAAAGCTCGCCCTGAAATGTCATGTGGGTTTCATTATCTCTCTGATAAAGCCTAGTGTGTAGGATCTGTTCTTCACTCCTTGTTGCTAGCTGATTAGGAATAAGTCTATAATTCTTCATTATGCACAGAAAATGTGGAAGAATCCTATACTTGAATGCAGGAACAACATACTTCTAGTGTTTCTTTCATGGAAGAAAAAAATTTTCTTAAGAACCAAACCAAAATCCTAGTCTTCCAAAGAAAAGCCTCAACAGAGTTTGAGGCAAGCTTTTGGTTAGTTCATTTTCTTATTCTTATTTCTATAAATTATTATCTAATATTTGCATTATAGGTCCATTCAAAAGCCCCAAACTTGGGGTTCCATTGAGCTAAGCTTCAGATAGGCATCAAGACATCAAATTTTGTAAGTGAACGTGCACCTAGCAGCTGCGGCAGCCTGTGAAAGGGCAGAGCCCTGCAGCTGTCCTCGGCAGCCTCAGGCCTGGTAGCTCCCCCTCTGCCAGGGCCTGGAAAAAGCCAAGTGCTCCACAAGGGATGCTGTGGGGCTGTGGCCTCCAGCCCACCCTGGGGGTGACACCAACGGGTGGAGGGAGCAGCTGCCCACACGTCCTGGACCTGGTGTTGGATGAAACTGCGCCTCAGCGGTTAATCAGTGAGCCAATGAGTCTGAGATTAAGCTGCTGTTCAAATGTTGCTGAACGGCTCAGGAGAAAGTGCTGACACCTGGCAACAGCGCTGCAGCTGGAGAGCTCATACAGCTTCTGGGCACTGGTGTCTCTGGAAGATGCTCACCTTTGGAGATCACCACCTTCCTCACCAAGCCCAAAATAAATTCATCACCACAAGCCGTTGAATTTTATTTGGTTGGGGAATCATTGCTTTGGAGAAATTCTCCCTTTTATTTAATTAATTGTTTTGTTTTCCTCTCTACAGGTACAGGAACTGTGAAACAACCCTATCAGTTATTCCTAATTTTGATAAATTAATTGTGTCCCTGTAGAGTGATTGATTACAGGAGATGCTGAGAAACCCATTTGCATGTTTCAGAGTGCCTCAAATTAATTAATTATTCCACTTGAGTTACAAGTTAGTGAGCAGGACGAAGAAAATGCCTTTGGAATAACTGTTTGCAGCTCCCTTGTTTTTAAATAGGCAGCTAACAATTTATTGCCCCCTCCTTTTCACTTGTTTGTTTCATTTAAACTGAGTTTATTAAACTTGAAGACTGACAAAGCTTTTAAAGTTTGTTAAAGTAAAGTTTGTCAGGGAGGAAAACTCAGTCATCCTCCCTGACAACTCATCATCATCATCGGTTTGATGCCAGGGCCAGCATGAGATGCCCAGAGCCTGGAGAAGCATCACAGGGCATCAGGAGAGCACCTGAAGGGCAGTGCAAAGGAATTCCTGCCTCCTCAGCCAGTAAGTCATCTCTATCAGGGGCCCAGCTTAAATACCTCTGTTCAAACACACAGCATGGGGAATAAATGAGAGCAGTTAGGGTTGTGTGCACTCCTGCAGAGCCACAGCACCATGGAGACATGGCTCCTGTGGCTGGGGTGTTGGAAGGGAAGGACACAGCTCTTCAGGAGGGGCAGGCAGGGGCCATGAAGGAGGTGTGTTGCCTCTGTGTCAGTGAGCAGCTGGCAAGGGAGGGGATTCTGCTGCACTGCTCCACTCTGTCAGACCCCATCTGGAGTGCTGCATCCCTTCTGGGCGCATAGGAAGTGTGTGGGCCTGTTGGCTTGAGTGCAAAGAAGGGCCACAAAGATGATTACAGGGCTGGAACATCTCTCCATGTGGGCAGGATGAGATTGGGGTTGTTCAGCCTTGGAAAAGAAGCCTCCAGGGAGACTTTTTAACAGCCTTCCAGTTCCTAAAGGGAAAGGTGGAGAGGGTCTTCTTACAAGGGCATTTAGTGATAGGACAAGGGATAATGGCTTCACACTGAAAGAGGGCAGGTTTAGGTTAGATACCAGGAAGAAATTATTTATTGTGAGGGTGGTGAGGCACTGGAACAGGTTGCCGAGAGAAACTGCAGATGCCCCATTGCTGGAAGAGTTTAAAACAAAAAAGTCTGGATGGGGCTCTGAGCAACCTGGGCTAGAGGAAGGAGTCCCCACCCAAGGCAGGGAGGGGAGGTGGCTGGAATGAGATAATTTTTAATACCCCTTCCAACTGGAACCATTCTATGATTTTATGATTTTTCATATGAAAGAGAATGCAATCAGCTTTTCTATTAAATAAAAAAGATGAGGCTCACATTTTAAAAACACATTCACTGGCATCTCTTTATCTCTGCAGCACAATAGATGTTTTGTAAACCTTCTATTTCCCATTAGATTGTGTGGTTTTACTTCCTGCTTTTTCTATCAATATATCTCTAATATATCTGTAAAATTGTTGTGGCAACATTTTGACTCATATTTTCTTCTCTTCTTTGTAGACAGTGGTGGCTTCCTTCCTAGTAAGTCATTCCAGAAGCCATGCAGGGCTCATTACCATGGATCTTCCCATCTCCCCTAGATCTTCCATGGGGCTACCTTGAGAAGACTGCAGCACAGTCCCCTGTGCCTTCCCTTTCAGAACAGCCACTGAGATGCCCAGAGACACTGAGGGTGCAGTGCAGGAGGTACCTCTAGTCTGTCATTGTTGATGTCATATTCAGACGCATTGGGCCACGTGAATCCATGATGAAGCCCTGAAGAGCAGCTTTGGAAACTCTCCCTCAGTCCCTTCATGTGCCCTGATTGTTTGCTCTCCAGGTCCCATGCCAGGGCAATGCCTCCTGGCCAGAACAGTGATGCAGCCTTGCAGATTTGTTAAACATCTGTGGGGCGAGGATGCCTCTACCTGTACAGTGGTTGAGAGACTGCATGATCCTGCCTGATGAAAGATGATGAAAGAGACATGACAAACAAAGGAGCATGGAGGGAGTGATAGGAAGAACTGTGATGAGGTCTCCAAAACCCCAGCAGAGGAGCAGGCAATGAAGGAATAGTCCCACAACCAATTCAGCCAAATTCTGCAGCAAACTCATAGAGAGAATAAGGAAGGGACTGTATCTTCAGGATTGTGGTGACAGCCAAAAGTCCTTCCTGTTGATTCTAGAATTTCTGTTTCATGATTCAAGTGTTGAGAGGCCTCAGGCAGGTTTAAGACTGTGATATGCAAAGAGATTCCATTGCTGCATGGGGAGTGAGAAAGTCTTTCTCTAAAAATCAAATCCAGAAGAAGAGTTTGGGATGCAAAAGTCAAAAGGTTTCAAATCTTTTACATCTGTGGACTTCAGGCAGTAGACTGCTCCCTTCAGCCCCTTCCTCTGGGTCACTTGTGACTTTCAGAACTGATTACAAGAGTCCTGCTCCCAACGCAGGCCTGAATGCAAAGTAAAGCATAGTACCATAGTCAGGGCAATAATCCAAATTCTCCTGCAAGCTCAGCTTGAACTAGTAGTATCAGTAATACAGCTGGAAGAGGCCTTTGAGTGAGTAAATCCAGTCTTTGGCAGTCACAGGCAACCATACAAAGGAAGGACCCACACCCTTTCCTTGCTTTGCCATGAAACACTTAATTAATCCATGAGAAAATCAAGATCTTTGGTGCAGAAATAAAGTATGCAACAGCCACCCCAAAGGACCGCAGAAAGGCAGCAATAAGAGTCCTAGTGGCCTAAGGCATGCCGGAGTAAGAAGCATGTCAGCAGAATAAGTCCAGATGGTATCTTTAGAGGCAACTCATCAGTTCTTATTTGATTCTTGTTTCTAACCTGGCAATCACATCAGTTCTGAGTCTGAGGAGCAGAGACATGACTCATCACTCACGAGGTTGCTTGGTTGCTTGGTCCTACATGGAGAAGCTTTGCCTCTTGTCCACCTTCTCCCCTCCTGCTGCAGCCAGTCTCTGACCTCCAGAAGCAGGAGAGACACCAAGAACCACTTCTCGTCCAAGCCTTCCCTATTCCTCCTACTCAGACAAACTGAGCGTTGCGGGATGACAGGATGTGCCCTGGTCCTACAAAGGACTGTCAGGAGCATGGAATTAACTAATCCTTATCCCACCCTGGCAGAAGTCCCAATCAATTGAGCATTTTGTCAGGAAATCTGTAGCTGAGGATCTAGCTGCATTTTTGGGATAAACCCTGATTTAGAAGTTTAAATATTTAGCCAATGTTGAACATCTCATATTGAAGCAGGAAAACTCTGGGTAGCCATACGTGTTAGCAAGGGACACGGTAGGTAGGTAGGTAGGTGGGTAGGTAGGTAGGTAGGTAGGTAGGTAGGTAGGTAGGTAGGTAGGTAGGTGGGTAGGTGGGTAGGTAGGTAGGTAGGTAGGTAGGTAGGTAGGTAGGTAGGTAGGTAGGTAGGTGGGTAGGTAGGTGGGTAGGTAGGTAGGATGCTTACTGTCTACAAAATTATCTTTTCAGGCAAACTGATTAAAATCAGGGTTTGGGAAAACAAAACATGAAAATGAGGGCACCTTTAGAAGTTGCCCAGATATGCTGTTATTTCCCTGCATTATGTCATGTTCTTCTATTTTTGTGTTGCTACTACAGCAACAATTTGATGTCACAAACAGAAAATAGCAGTTTAAGGAGAGAGAGATATGAAGCAGGAGCAGATGACCTCTTTAAAATTAATAATAATAATCCTCTTTTCCTGCAAAAACCTTTGGTGACAAAAGGCTAGAAGAAAAGTAGAAAAATGAAGTAATATACAAGTCCTAGAACTGTCACTAAAAAGTGGGGTTTGTTTTAAAGCATTCAAACAAGAAGTAAGTGGGCCTTTTAGCCTGTAGCTATTGCTGCACCAAAAAAAAAAAGTGAAAAGAAAATAAAAAAGATTCTTCTTCCTACTCTGGAATTCTTACCAGAACATGTGCTTGAGCACCACATCAGTGCAGTTCCCACAGAAGACAAGGTCAGAGTTTGACCCTTCACTTTATTTTTAAACTCACTTTTTTACATTTGAACATGTAAGTAGTAGTAGTTCAAGGGAAAAATAAAAAGGTCCAGATACTTGAAGAAATATCAGCAAGGAATAAGTTGATTCTGCTTCCAGTTGATGCATTTATTGTCCCTATTGCCATGGTAGGACACCACAGTACACTGGACAAGCATACCCAAGTAGTTACATTATTTTGATTAGGGTGAAATAAATGTCGCAGAAAAGGCAAAATAAAAATAAAAAAAAAAAAAAGGAGTATCAGATCATAAATTAGGGCAAATTTTTGATCTGCCTTGAGTCAAAAGAATACAGAAGATAAATCAGGGAGAATTGAAGGATGTTACGTGCTGTTCTGAAGGTGGGCGAAAGAAGACTTTTCATTGAAGTGCCTTGAAAGAAAAGAAGACTTTGGAAAGAAAGACTTCTTAAACATCAAAAGATAAAGGACACCAATCAGGCTTAGTGAGCTAGTCTTTGAAATGCAGTACCAACTTCTAAGTCAGCAAAACATGTGCAGATTTAAGTAAAACAGCACAATGTTCTCCCATACTTATGGAGTTATTTTCACAAACGAGACTGCATGTCTCTATTAACAAAATTCCTTTTTCTGCAGTCTGCATATCCAAAAATAAACCAGTAAAGCAGAAAATCCTCATGTTGAGAGAAACTGAGAGGACTGCCAGAGCTGCCTATTTAAAATCTCTCCCAGAGTTGGATACATCCACTTGCTTACACACGCTAGTGCATATCTAATCACTGCAGTTAACAACCCAGCTGCAGGGTGCAATCCAGGCCCTTTCATAGCCCAGACTGAGTGCACCAGGTTGGACATGGAAGCACCTTCCCCCCATTGCTGTCAGCCTACTTTTGGGAGGATATTTTAGCACTAAGATGCTCAGTGAGAAGAGCCAGGGGAGGGAAGTTGCAGTGCTGGTTTTCTTGCATAGCTCGTGAGTTTAAAGCACACAAACAGGGGACACACTCAAACCCACACCCATAGGCACACACATCATCTGTGTATTGCCTTCCATGAGATAAAAGGTTTCCTTTCTAGCTTGCAAGAGATGATGGCAAACAACATGGAGAACAACAGGGCTACTGAAGTGATTTTGAGGTTTGTTTGAAGGTGCTGGAATACAGCAGAAAGAAAGAAAGAAAAACCACAGTGAAGTCTGTAAGAGGAGTTGGACACTTATTTTGTAAAATAAAATAGTATGTTATCACATAAGCACAGTTTCTGAGGGACTTCCCCACCACAGCAGGGATGTTTGTCCATAGAGCTGTGTTGCAGATGAGGTGAGAGTGGCACTTCTTTGCGCCACACCATGGGACAGGACAAGCATGGCTGCCTTCCCCTTCTGGCAAAACTTCTCAAGGAAAAACTTCCACAAATCCAAAGATGCAAGACAGGGAGGCTCATTCTCTATTAAAAAATAAAACAAAATTTGTTCTTGTCCCACTAAGGAAACCTGAATAAAGAAGAGACAGAAGGAAGATATTTACCTATTAAAAATAAATGATTCAGACATTAATTTTTGAGACTGGCACCATATGGCTGGAAAACATCTAAGGGAAAAAAAATTTAATCCTCCTGAGACTGAATCTCTGTTTGATAGGGACTTGATCAAGGGTGTACTCCCTGGGGGCCTTTTAGCACTCCTTGTTAAAGCAGATGCCTGGCTGCTCACCTGTGGTACCAACACATGACTTTTCCTTTCATCAGTGGCTTGTGTAACTTTGGAGGTGTTGGGCTTGTAGCTCTTCCAGGACTATAAAAAAGCGTCACTTGCTGGTTCTCTCCCTATACACTGCTCTTTCAAGCAAAGACTAGACAGCATGCAAACCACATGCTAAATAATATTTAAATACATGTCATCTTAAGCACCTCTGTGGTTAGGAGGCAGGTCTGTGCCAGGGTGGCACCCTTGAGGTGCTTTGGGAGGAAGGAGGGAAGGAAAGGCTGCAGGCACGGTGCTGCTGGCACTGCTGGGACATGGAGAAAGGGCCAGGGGGTGCAGCCCCACATCTGCACTGCCCAGACCTACAGCTTCTGCCAGCCCTGAGCCCGAGTCTAGGAGGCCTCTTACATCACTTCAGACTCCAGTCCAGGACTGAAACAAACATACTGGACAGACTGGGAGGGGGTGGGGGAACAGAACCAGGCCAGGCTTATAGTGGGTTTGAGATTAAAATTCCCAGTATGACTACATACATGCTGAATGAGAATACAGCAAAACTCTGGCAGGCTAAGCAGGCCTCATTCCAGGACTCAGGATCAGACATGGGAGAGCCCTGACCTTCTTTCTCACCTGCCCATGGGGGACCAGACTGTGCAGAGGGCCCATTTTACTCCATCCTTTTACTTGCATCTTGCACGTGAACGGCTGCAGCAGGATGCATCAAAATGGTTGAGGAACAAAAATTTAGTCTTGTGTGAGGTTTTGGCTCAGAAATCCCACTGATGTTTTAGCAGCTCTGAAATAATGTGAGGACTGAAGAAGGCAGGTGCCTGGGAGACAAGGGATGAGACCTGTTGAGGAGAGCTGCCACTCCTTCTTTGCAAAGAATGGGTTAACAGTGTATGATAGACAGGTCATGTATGTATTCTAATTATGTTTATTCTAATTTACTGCTTGAATCATGAAATGTCACAGTCTTGCTCAGGCAAAGACCCTGCAGAACAATGGAGAGAAAAGCATCTTGGGGAGAAGGCTGTAGGACTTGGCTGTGACCAGTAATGGAGAAGAGGCTCCTGTGTGTGTCAATAATGGAGGAAGGACATTACAGCTGTGGAGCACCCCAGCAGCTGTAACACAGCTGGCGCAGGGCTGGCAGGTGATGGAGAGACCAGATACTGTGCAGCAGCTGCTTCAGCCCCTGGAGGGTACGTACACATCCCGTGCCATGCTCTTTGGCCTTCTGGATGTCACACCTAGGGAGGCTCACGGAGCTGAGAGCAAGTCAATGATTTTTCAGAGGTGAAGCCTCGAGTGAAGGAGGGCAGTGTGAGGCTCACTGCCCACAGGAGGTGATTATGCTCCAATTCCTTAAAAAGCAAAGATAGATGAGAGGTCTCAGCCTGGGTCAAGCTACCTTAATATGATCTGTGAGGGATGGCAATTAATCAGCAATTCACACACACACACATGCACACATACACACAGAGGAGGAGGAGGAAGGGGGGACCATTCCTGTGGACTCATATCTAGCCCTATTTTCTGTTCTCCCTCCCTGTATGCAGGACTTGCAGCCATCTCATGCCACTGCCCCAAACCCCAGAAAAGCTGTGCTCCCCCATGCAGGCCACTGTCACCAGCCTTTGTTTCACAGATTTTTGCACAAGGTTTACATCCTCTGGCTGCTTTCCCCGCCCCCATCCTGCTGCTGCTTTTTAAGGCAGTTTCTGAAAGGAGGGTCCATCCCTGAGGATGGCCAGCACATTCCCAGGAGCCCCAGGGAACTGATGTGACTGCAGGGCTGGCAAGCTCTCCTGCCCTGGGAGCACAGACACAGCCCCGTGTGCACAAGGACACACAGGCAGTTGTGGGGCCTGGATACTCTTCCTTTGTTTAATATTTTTCTGTATCATATACAAAGCTGTATTATACAGCACAACAGCTGTCACAAGGGTGGACATGTCCTGTCATGCAATGCTTGACTCTCTCCTGCTGCCCCACAGCCTGATCTTGCAGCTATTTCCAGCAGCAGGACAACAGTGCCTTTTGTTTGGATCTGCTTTGAGCAGCTGGGCCCCTGCAATATGAATGCTTACATTTTCCCCCTTTCCTTCTCCTTCTCCCATTCTCAGCAGGCTCAGCTGGAGTTCTGGCATAATAGATTGAGCCTCTGGCAGTCGAGCATTTGTGAGTTTCTTGTGTGACCATCTCATTCCTCCCTCTGTACCAAAGCACCTTTGCTTTGTCATCACTGAGCTGCTGGCAGGACTGGACTCTCTGACACAATGATTCCAGGTTATGAAGTAACATCTGCCTTGCATCACTGTTTTCTTCTGCATGTAGTGATCAGGGAGCTGTCACCATCTCTCTTTGTCCCTGTGGCAGGTGACAGAGGTATCTGTGTCCCCAGCACCATCAGGCCCTGCCAGTGTCTGTGTCTGCTGCTGGGAGTCCCTCAGGTGACACTTTCCATTTTCTTCTGCTTCTGTCAGCAAAAACTAATGTTGTTTTTGTTGTTCCTTCCCTTCACTCAGTTCTGCCTTCCTGCCAAGGTGTTGCCACACAGTACTCTCCCTGCTCCCCCAAATGTTAGTACAGATCTGGCTGGCAGCAAGCCCCACCACTGCAGAACCTGTAACAAGCCTTTTGCACTTATTTGGATTATTAGAAACTATTAGTCAAGAACCTGAATGTACTGGGCTCTGCAGAAAGATAATTTTCTGTTTGCTTTTTCTCTTCTGCAGCAAGCCTTCCCTCACAGCAGTCAGATGCTAAACTCCTACCCATGCACTTAATTTTTGGTATGGATACCTAGAAACAGAGAAGCTAGATTGGAAACCCTTCTTCACTGCTGCATCTGGCAGACATTATCAGCCAGGGGGCTGCAAGCTTTGATTCAGGTCAGGTGGCATCAAAGGAGACTTGGGAGTGTTTGCTTTCAATCCCAAGGTTGAACAAAATAATCTGTTCTAAAGCTCAGGCCTCTGCCTGCCCCTCATCAGGGGTCACTTTGTGCAGGGAGAACAGGGCAGAGGAGAAATGGTGTGCAGAGCAAAAGTCTCTGCTTTGTTCTCTGTGTTAGGGCTGGCGTCAGCAGACCTCTGAAAGAGGGAGGTAACCATGCTACCACTTGTTCAAATATTTTGAATAATAAAGTGTTGGTTTAATAAATGTCCTGGAGGAGGAAGAGTTGTCCAGCAATAATAGTTCAGCATTTTCTCTTTTGAGCCTGGAGAAGCTGCAACCAATGGTTAGTGATCTGAGGGGGAGGGTAAAGGCAGGATGGGGATCAAGATTTAATTTTTGTAAGAGGGCTCTTTTGGCTTTGCTTTCAGACATGGTAATCACCACTGCAAGCTCTTCCCTGACTGATCCCTCCCTAAATACAGAGTGGCAATGTGCAAAGCTGGAAAAATATTCACATTCAAGCTCAGGCTCTGCTTTTGCCCAGTCATTTACCTTCCTGATTAGGCAAATTCTACATCTGCTAATACTAACAATTTTCAGCAATTTTGTATATTCTTTCTTTCTTGTAATTTCCCTACACTTTGATTTTTTGTTGTGTAAAAGGAATTATTCACCCTGATTTCTGAGGATCAGCTGCATTCTCTCCCAGGCAGAGCTGAACAGGCAGTAACCCTGCATTTCTGGCTGTGTTGGACAGTAAGAAGAGTTTGGAAGGGACAGCAGACATGGGTTTGCTTCCTTAGCGTCCTTCTGTCTCACATATGGAGAGCAAGGGCAACAAATCTCCTGTCTCCTCTCCTCTCAGAGGTACAAGCAACTAATCAGAAAAATGGTCAGAACCGAATTTGATTCTTGCAGCTGTCAAAAGTAAATTATTATTATTACTACTACTACCAAGATTATTATTGCAATTGCCTTGTATTTGGTCTTTTTTTCTCTAGCCAAGTGACTACTGAAACAAAGGGAAGCAGCTTCAACAGGGAAGTGTGAGAGATGAGCCCAAGGAGCCTGAGGGAAAGAGGAGGAAGCTAATCCTTATCTGCCACATCCTGGGCTAATCCTGGCACTTTCTAAGGAAAGGGGGTGCTCTTCCTCCTGATGTACCTTTTGAGAAAGACTTAGTGAACACATTTCAACCAATGCGTCCCCCTCAGGCACTGCCCTGACACCAAACACAACCCCCACTCAGAGTAACCACAGGAAGCAATAATCACTCACTCCTGGAAGAATAAAATCCACCTCCATGCAGCTAGTCATTTTAGAGGCCCACAGGTTTCCTTGGGCTTTCTAAAAGTCACCCCAAATGCTGTGACCAGAGAGGACCATGATTTAAAAGTACATTTTCAGCTTGTTGCATGAGTGATGGTCATGGATGTCCTTCATGCCTCCTGCTGGAAATGCCCTTCCTGATTTCTATAATGAGAATGAACTTGTTGTTTGTTGTGCATATATAATCTAAGAAATTCAGTGTCTTTTCAGTCTAAATAAATGTTCTTCCGCTTAATTTGATCCCATGAGAAGGTTGTGATCGTCTGTAAGCTTTTGTGAGCACAATGAGCACAATTAACCAAAAAACATGACAACAAATATTGGCAAATTGTTATTTCTGCTGCTTCCTCTGTTTTGCATGACCACTGACACAGACTTGAAAACATCATTGCAAGACAAGCTAAAGACCTCACCCCAGCCTGCCCATTCACACCACCCCAACACACAGTAAAAAAAAAAAAAAAAAAAATTTAAAGGTCTTTTTATTTTCTCTCTAGTTTCTGCTCTAATCTGGTATCATAGCCCCATGCCTAGGGGACAAGGGACCTCTGTCCTACAGCACCACTGCAGAATTCACAGCTTCATCAGATCACAGTCTACTTGTTAATTCAGTTAAATCACATGAAAAAGTGTTCTGGCTGAGGTGAAAGGGTCAGGAATAAACAATATATCTTGCTTCACCATGTTATTTCTACTAAATTGCAACACATTTCAGGATACAATGATTTGATGAATAAGTCTTTCATCACTGACCTAGCCAGCACATGAAATGGCCAGATAAGTGCCAGGGCTGAAGATTCATGAGCTCACCAATGGCTTTACCCTTGTACTGGCCCCACCATTCATCCCTCCCCCAGGCACCTTCCCCACTGCTGTGCCTACAGCTGGAGAGCCCTTTGACAACTGCAACCTCATCAAAGCCTCCCTGAGCCCCTGCTCCTGTTGGCTGTCACCCTGCACAGCAACAGCCCCACGGGAGGTACAGAATCACAGAATCACAGAATAATGAGGTTGGAAGACCTCTAAGTTCATCAAGTCCAACCTGTGCCCTAACAACTCAACTAGACTATAGCCCCAAGTGCCATGTCCAGTCTTTTTTTAGACCCATCCAGAGATAGCAATTCTACCACCTCCCTCGGAAGAGCATTCCAGTACTTTATTATTCTTTCAGTGAAAAACGTTTTCCTAATATCCAACCTATACCTTCCCTGACATAGCTTGAGACTGTGTCCTCTGGTTCTGTCAGTGCTGCCTGGTGGAAGAGAACAACCCCCACCATGTGGAGGGATGGAATGTAAGAGAATAGTGCAGAAGGTAGTGTCACCCCTGAGGAGTTGCAGCTGCACCAATTGGCACCAATTAGGAACAGGCCTGCCCTGGATAGGCCACAGCTGTGTCCAGTAAGAAGAGAGAGGTACAAAAGAGTGGGTTAGCTGGGTGAGGAGAGGGTTGGAGTTTGTTGGCTGTGCTGTGAAAAAGAAGGAGTTGGTGCTGTGAGGAGCTGCCCATGAGAAATCACTGAGAAGGTATGGGAGCATTGGCAATAAGATGACAACACCATCTGTCTCCAGCCTCCCTTCAGGAGGTTGTACTGGCAGCACAGTGTCAGTGTGCTGTGCCAGGACAGCCCTTCCACCCCTGGCTCACCCAGCCTTTCACCTCTTCTGCCTGCAGATCCATGTATCCCTCTGCTCTTTTGTGTCAAGGACCTGGGAAGATGAACATACAGCAAAACAAAGCTTTTTTTTTTTTTTTTTTATTTTGTTACAGGGGTTTGGTTTGGGTTTTTTAGTGATTTACTCTGCCTTTGGGTAGGGAGTTGTGACTGAGTGGCAGTGTCATTACAATGATCAAACTTTTGTGCAGGTGGTGGCTCTATCAGCTTGGAGATTTTCACATCCACACAGCCTTCTCTATTAAATGTGTGGGAATGGGCTCCCATCAGTCTAACTGAACCCAGGCCAGAGGGATGTCCTGATTGAATTGCTACAGATGGAGTTACAGCACTACCAAAACGTGTAGGTAAGCCTTTGTGTATCACATGAACATGCAGCAGGGCTCTTTCTGCTGAATGAGGACGCTCAGTGTAATGAATTACTTTCCACCACAAAATAACTCATGAGTTATATTTGGGCAGTTACCATTCATCAGCACTCAACCTGGTATTTGCCCACAGAAATCTTTACTACAGCAATTTTCTTTCCTATCACTGGCTCTTTCCATTTTTCTTTCCAACTTTCACAGTCATCCTCCCTTTCTGCCCTCAAACCCTCAAGCTCTCTGAAAAAGCAATCACACATGCTGCACATTTACCTTGATTTCTACTCCACCAGTCTAAATTCAATTCTACAGCTCTGAGTTGTGGTACAGTCACAGCTTTAGATGCAGTTGGGCTGATCTCAAGGAGCAGATTTTATTCTTTTGCTAAAGATCTGAGAAGCTACAGGAGATAACACTCACCCACAGCTATCTGAAACAATAATTACCAGGGAGAACACCTCAGGCTGAGGATCTGTTAACATTCACTGTTCCATTTTCCAGACACACACAGCTCATTCCTTTTCCTGATGGAAAACATCCTTCCCAGCATTAAAGCAAAATAAGGAAGATGCAGAGGTCCTTGAGAATACTGAAACACATAGCAGAAGTTACAGAAATAATCTTTGCTAATATGGGAAGTTTTTTATTTTATTAATGAGTGACTTTCCAAATGGGCACACAGATTTGAAGGGGGTGGAAGGAGAGGAAAATGCCTGCAGGATTTAGATGACAGGGATCCATGGCTCGCTCCAGCAGATGGGTGGGAGACTATGTGAAAATAAACACGTGGTCTTTCTCTGGGTGCTGTTGACAGGAACAGCAAGAGCCGGATGGAAGAGAACAGGGAGCTGGTTTGATCCTTCTGTTCTTCCAGCTGGATGCCAGGGGAGAGTTCAGCAGGGGGCAAACAGTGCAGGGCCTGTAGCAGAGCAGGCAGGAAGGTAGTGGTGTCTGAAACTCTTGTCCCCACCACTGCATCACACAGTCCACCCAGGTTAGTGGACAAATGTGCTCATCTCACAAGGATGTCACTGGTCTTCAATCCTCCCCATAATTAACCACAGACACAACATGCTACCTGGCAGAGGTGTATGGCTTTGGTTTGTTTTTTCCATTAGAGAGGAAGAACCCTAAATGGGGCTCAGAAGCACACTAGCAATACATATCTGTTACTCATCTTTAATTGTGCTGAGCCTGGCTGTAGCATTAAGAGGCAAAAGGAGCACAGGGCTTAAACTGTAGAAGCAAGTTATTGTAGCTGGAAAGAAGGCTAGAGGCTGTCAGCACTTCAACGCTGGAGTTATGTGATTCTCTTGAAGAGCCCATTTTAGGGACAGGGATAAAACTTAGGTTACAGTAATATTGTTTAGGAACAGGACAAAGCCTAAGACCCTGCTGCATTGGAGTGCCAAAGCAATGTATAGGTTGAAAAAAATTACTCCCAGACAACCTTTGTCCCTGGGCTCTAGGTGAGCTGAATTGGGAGTCTGGGGCAGGGTTAGGTTTGGGATAGAAACAGGGAGAAATTTGGGACAGGAGCTCTCTTGGCATGGGGCTGCCAAGGGGATTCCAAAGTGAAGAGGAGGGAAGAAAAATGTTTCTTCTCTACACTTTTTTCATTTAAATGAGCCTAGGGCTTGTTTCACATTTAGTGAAGGTTTGGGTTTCCTGAAAGATTGCTTCTCTAACATCTTTGTTGGGACCACAGCAGGTTACCCCTAATTATAGTTAACTCAAGGTCAAGCTTTTGCTTTAGGAGGGAGATGCCCTGAAGCTTCAGTGGATGCTGCATTTCCCACAGGCAGGCAGGTGAAGCAGCAGTGTCCTAGAATGTCATTTTTTTGACAATTGTTTGATTTGGGCTTCAGTTCCTTTAGCAAAGGATTACCCCATGCACAGCCTTAGAGTTGAACTCAGTGTTGGGAAAGGGAAAAAGCCTACAGCAACAGTTAGCATGGCAATGGTGAGGGACTTCTGCAGGGAAATGCAGCTCACAGAAATATTTCTCCTCTGATTGCTTTTTCATCTGGACCATTGCTCTGTGTGCTTGACTGAGGATCAGCTGTCCTCAGGCTTTAGGGCTATGGATGGAAGAGGGATCAAGCCTAGCACTCTAAATAGCAAAGGTCTGCAAAGGGTTTGGAAAAGGCTGGAATGAACACTAAAAAATTTAACCCCCTGCTACACTTTCCATGTCAGGCACAGCTGAGTGTTCTTACCTGTGAAACAGCCCACACCTGAGCTTAGGTTACAGCTTGAGCACTTAGAGGTCCTACAGCTCCAGCTGGCAAGGGGTTGTAAATGCACTGCCAAAGGCAAAGGAGAGGCTGCAAAGAGCTTTCTCCCCTCACAAGTTTGTTATCTTGGGCAAGGCTTAGTCTCTTTGGCAAATGCTCAGTTCACACAGAAGGTTTAGGGCTAGGGTTAGTTCAGGGCAATGTCAAAGCCTAGAACTGCATGTGATGTGGAGCTGCCAAGGAGCTCCCTCAGAGGGAGGGACTGGATTCATTAGGATTTTTTCTCTGAAAATGTCATCATTGGTGTGGCTTGTGATAATCCAGCCAAGGCCAATGTTTAGGGTTAGGAGAGGGAAAACCCTTGAACTCCAGTTGTGTTGTGGCTGACAAGGGAGAATGTAAAAATATTTCTCCCATGATAGCTTTTTGATTTCTGCTATAGCTTGTGGCCCTTGGAAAAGGGTTTAGTCTGTGCCTAGGGTTAGAGTTTGGGTTGGGAAAGGAACAAGGTTTAGAGCTCTCATTTGCCTAGGAAGCCTGGGGTTGCCAACAGAAAGAACAAACAGCATAAAGACTTCTCTGGGAACCTCTTCATCCAGGCCCATGGCTTAGGGCCCTTGGTTGAGCCTCACTCAAGTCCATTTGTCAAAGAGTGTCCATAATTTTTTTTCTAAGTAAGTGGGAATTTGGTCATAACCATTAATTTTATTTTCCTCCTCAGGGTTAAAATCAAATCTTATTTTATTTTTATGTACCTACAAGTCCTTTAAAATAAAACTCCCAAATCTCACAAACTCAGCTGTACAAAATGATTGTTCACAGTGCTCAAAAGGAGGAAATTATTGATATGAGGTGAACACCAAAAATAACTCGGAGACTGCTCAGTTGTGCAAGCCAGAGGATTTGATCCACAGACAAATTCATGATTTCCTTGAAGAGGATAGAGGGCTACCAGAACTTGCTCATAGGTAGATTCTGGTCATAACTTCATACTTGCAAGCCTGTTGACATTTCCATTCAAGTAGCACCAAGTAATCCCCTACTGGGATATGGCCAATTCAACACTGTATTGACAAAACAATTGAGCTCTTTGGGGGGCAGTCACACGTGCAAGAGCTCAGGAAAATGGGTCACAGTGCACATGCTTGGGCAGGCCAAGAAAATTTCTAGCCTTCAATTCTTCTCTTTTTCTCAACAGAATCAGTGGGACAGTTCACCATGCCCGAAACCTTAACAATACCAACCAAATGTACTTCACCTAGGGAGGGGCAGGAAGTAAAGTAATGGTATGCTCTTACAACCTGGGTCTGCTAAGAAGGTGATGAGGAAGGGAAAGCTCGCTCTGAGGCACTGCAACTTGAGTCCAGTGAGAAATCTAAAAACTCTTGAAGCTAAACAAATTCTTCTTGGCAGAAACTAAGGGAAAATGGGGGAATAATAGGGTGGAATTGTGAGGAAATTATCAGTGGGGAAGAGAAGGCTGAGGGCTCCTGTTAATGGGGAAGAGTAGTTATCAGTGTGGGTGTGAGATACAGGAGATGCCTAAGAGCTCCTTCTGACATGTGCTGTAGAAAAGGGGCCAAGGAGCAAGACTTGGCTTATGGTCAATGGGTCAGGAGTGTGGGTGGCCTAGTGGGATGAGAAAGGACATTCATGTACTGGCACTCATGCCTGGTACTTATCTGAGGCAGGATGAAGGCAGAAATAGACTTAACAATTCATAGGTTTGCTGGTATCAAAACCACCAACTAATAGCTGTGCCTAGGGAAGACTAAAAAATGTGATCCATAGGAAGCCCTGCAGAAAAATGTTCACCCTCATCTAGTGTTTCACAGATGGCAATCTCCAGGACATCACCACCTGTGCTGGCCACTGACAATTGGCACAACGTGGATGACTGGTGCTGCAAGAGCTGCAGGAGGCCTTGCATGACGGGCCAACCTGTGCTCAGACAAGTGTGTTCAGGGAGCAGAGAGACCCAGGCACAGCCTGCTGTGCTGCCCAGAAAAACTGCTCTCATGGCCAAAGCCAGAGTGCTGCAGGTAAATCCTGGCAGCTGCACCCATCTTTGAAGGTCAGCGGGTGAAATGTAGGAACTTGCACCTTCACTTGGCGTTTCCTGGTTTGTCACCCTGACCTTGGTGCTCTGGGAAGATGTCTGTACTCAGCACTAACAAAGACTGGGCCTGGCAGGGGCAGGTGGCCCCAGAAGTTGTCTTGTTTTTCATTGAAAATGCAGTTCAGCACACAGTGAGACGTGCCAGGAGGTCCCATCCTGTGCCTGCATCTGCATGCAGTTAAACGGCTTGTTGGATCAGGGCCACAAGGAAAAACTTTGCTGAGATGGAAGAAGGGCAAAAAATACAGGATTAACACAATGCACTGGGCTCTATTTCAAGAGCCTGTTTTGGTGCCACAAGGATCCCAGCCCTTCCCCAAAGCATAGAGGGCACAACTTGTTCGCGTTATGCTACAACCTCCGCCATGTTAATGGGCCTTCAAGTGCCAGACCAGCCATCAGTTTTTAGAAGCATGGATGCAAAACTAACATGAACTGAAAGAAAGATGTTTATCCCGTCACACAAAAACATGACATTCAAGTCCTATTCAGAAGTAGCCCTGCAAAAATCAAGCAAAATTAATAGCTCATATCAAAGTTGGCCTCACTTCAGGAAAATTTCTGTTGCCTTGGTAAACACAGCTGAGTCTCCATTTTCCTCCTTCCTATTGGCAATGTGCTTTACTTGCTAAATAAAGATATCTAAACAATCTCTCTTTGTACAATAATTTTTATGCTTTCCCCATCAGTCTGTTTCAGTCACTTGCCCCTACTGTGTGCAGTACAGTGCAAAGCAGTATTCAGAGTATGCATTAAAAAAAAAAGGTTTGGGGTTTTGGTCAAGATACTAACAGGAAAAAACCTAAAATTTTCTGGATGTAAATGTAAGGTTCTCTTTCTCTGAGACAATGTCCTGCTCCTGTTTCCCTTACAAAAAATCTTTTTTTTTTTTCTGCACAGAACTAATGGTATAAATTTACTCCTGTATACAGTCTAGGATTCAGAATTTATCAAAAGTACTTCCACTAATAAAATATTTCATTTTTCTGTTTTATATCCTAAGCTCTTTATTGCTGAATACTGATTAGTTATTTCTGCAACATAAATACTTACCTTATGATTAAATTGCTTTCATTTTTGCCTTCCCTTGGAACTCCCTATAACTAATTTCCATTCATTCTCCACCCCCAAAGGGGCATTATCCTGGGCAGAAATATCTGCTCAAGGAGAACTGGAAACAGTTAACTTTCTCTATACAGTCATTTCAGCCTTTATGGCAATGAGCATAAATCCCTGTTCATCAGTCTAACACTGATTTTAATGGGTCTTTGGGTTGAGAACAATCCCAGAAGCAGTTTCTGAAAAATGCCCTACCCAAGTGGTTATCTGGAGCTCCTTGCTGCTTCTCCAGCAGCCCAATAGCAGATGGTTCATAATGGAGCAGCAAACCTCTCCCTGCATCTCCAACTGCAAAGAGCAGCATTGCTGCATCCAGCCTTGACTTTTTCCACCCCAAAAATCCTAGAAAAGCAAGAGCATCATTACCTTTGAATAGAGATGATGGGCTTGGCCCTACTACTCATGCACTCCAGCTTTAGTATAACAATTTCCCATGTGTCAATCCAACCCCAGCTTTTTTTCCTAACAATCATCCTGAGATGAGGAAGAACCCTGTGAAACAAATTGTTATGCTGCTGGTGTAGCCTGCTCCCTATTAAAATAAAATGGGGAATGATGATTAGAGGGCACACACATTACTAGGTCGAGAGGGAAGAAAACTGTGTGCTTGCCAGTGGTGTCATCTGAACAGCAGCACAGGCTCTGTAACTGATACATGACATTTTAAGCACTCATGAGCCCTTCTCCTGTGCTGCAGGGCAAAAGCAACTCCCCTGAGACTAGGAAGAAGGATTTACTTGCCTCCCTATGCCTTGGCTTATGAGTGCATGGCATTAATTTAGTTTTAAATTACTCTGAATACAGTGCACAGTTACTGCTTCGTCTATTCAAATAAATAATTTGGTTTAAAAAAAAAAGCTGTTGTTGTTTCTATCCAAGAGCAAGCACTTCTTGCTTCACCAGCTGGACAGGCAAAGCTTTGTTCCATAACCCCTACAAGCTTTTCCAGTGGTCAGCACAGAGGGACAGACTGTGCCTGGCAGAGAGAGGATGGGTGTGGAGAGCATGCTGCTGGTGTGCCAGAGCAGTGGCTAACCATGGTCTGCATGAGGGGCAGAGGAACTGTGTGTGTTGGAGCTGCCAGATTTCCTCAAAGGGGATGGTTTTCCCTCTGCCTGCTCCTCAGTCTGGACCAAACTTTGGCCCTTTGTGAGTGTGGCCTGTTGTCAGCCATACCCAGGTGCTATAGGGGTTGTAATTCAGCCCCAAGCCTTGGTCATGGTGAGAGAGGTGAAAGAGAAGAGCTGTGTACAAAGGAACACTGATTTTCAAATAGCATTTGGTATTGCAGCACTGCTCAGTGCTTCAGTCAGAAGAGACTGAAACAGCTCCCTTTAGGCTGCTGGAAAAGGAACCTCCCCCATGTTTTAATAGTCACTGGTGCAGGCAAGGGCCGTTCACCCTGCTGCTGCTGTCCTTGTGTGAACACAGCCCAGCCCAGAGAGAGATGGGCATCCAGGCCTGCAAAAGGGATAGGTGCAGGAAGCTGTTCCACAGTTTGGGGCAGGGACAAGTACCTTGTTGGGACCCTCCACAGAGACAGCCATGGTCTCTCTCTCAGCCCTGTGTGCAGGAGACTTGATTCATATGCTAGACACATGTCACTGTCCCCACGCTTCAACAGAGATGATGATAAGAGTCAGGAGAGAGGAAGATGAAAGGTCTGCCTGATTTTTGCATGTTGTTCATCTTCAAAAGAGCATGAGAAAGACCTTTTTTTAGTCCATGAGAAGGTAGAAAGAGCCTAGAAATAAGCACAAATTATTGGCTCCATCTGCACTCATATTGCTGGAAATTATTTTGAATCACAAATGTAGTAAGGGCACCTTGTGTTTTTACAGAAGCAGCACCACCCACAGAGTGATTCAAAAGCAAAAGGTCTGGTTTAGCCTCCAAGTTGGACTCATTGCTTAAATAACATTGTTAGGATCCAAGTTCTCCCCCACGTGCTTTTTTTTCTTTTAAACATAATTAAAAAGAGAATATAGAAAAAACGACCAGGCTCAAGATTAGACAACAGGACATTTTCTCAGCAAACATGCTACTGAAGCCCAGCAGATGCAGAAAGTACAAAACCTGCTATCAACAGGAGTAAAGAGGCCGGGATTTACAAGCAGTAACTGTGACATGGATGGAAGAGCAGCAATACCACCAGTCAATTTACTTCAGTCAGCTGCATAACTTCTGCATCATGAAAGTTCATGCTTGTGCTGAAAACGAAATTGCTGACTTTCTCTGCTGGCACAGAGGTTTCTTCAGAGCAAATCAGAGGTGCTCAAGCACACCTAAACTGGCAGTTTAATTCTGTTACTGTACAGGACCTGCTTTATGAACAGACAGCATCTACATCTGGAACTGCCAATCCAACCCCTTTAATTTACTCAGAACTGAAAACACAAGATTTCACAAAGGACAAAACAAAAAGGGGGTGTAAGAATACCACATGGCAATGCCTCCCATTACAAACAAGTATCTGCAAAATTATAATAAGAATGCCTCAATCACAATGCTGATTTTATACAAAAGTAAAATTACTAGAAATGAAATAGAACAACCTCTTCTCTGATCTTTTTCTGTCTCTTCTAGTTGCATTAGACATGCAAACTACATAATTCACTTTTTCAGATAAACACATGCAAGACAATGAAGTGATCTTGTCTGTAGCAGGTTCTGGGTGCCTACTTAACATGTTTTACTAAAATTTCTGTGTCAGCCTTTCAGCTGAGCCTGAAGACAAAGCATGGTATCGAGCCCAGGTTCACTGACTTGGCCAGATTCTCTGTGACACAGAACCTTGATGTTCACTGTTCACCCCTCCTCTCAGCCAGAGCAGGGATGACACCAAGCACCAAGAAATGCCTGCTCAGGTGGAAAGCCCTGGAAGAGCTGGGTGGCTGCCAGCAGAGGCAACTCCTCCAGTTCTTGCTGTGCCTCCAGTACAGAGACTGGTGGCATGTAGAGTGAGATGTGCTTTAGTGGCACTGGCAGAAGGGGCTGTTTGACTACAGAACTGGTTAAAAGCTCAACAACTTCACAGCAGGATGAGACACAGAGAGACTGAAGCTGATTTCACAGCCTGGAGAGGAGCTGGAGCCATGGAAGAGAGGGACAAAGATCTTAGTATTCCAAAAACATCTCAGGCCCCAGAATAAAGAAAGACAAGACAACTATCAGAAGAAAATTGATACAAGCCCATCAGCAATTTCTGCCATAGTTATAATTCTTCTGAGTGTTCACCAAGTAATAAAAAAGAACTGGTTTTAGAAGCCTTTCCCAGGTGGATGGTTACTACAACAACAACAAACCACCCTGCATTGTGAGGTCAGCCCCCAGCTGTGCATGGAGCAGCCCCACTCACAGCTACAAGAAAGCCCCACACTTCCAGCAAATACCCTCTCAGAGGGGATGATGCTCTGCCTTGCTTCCCCTTCCTAAAGCTGTTCCAAGGCTCTCCAGAGTCACCACACACCAGCCTGTTAAGAGACACCAAACTTGTTCATAAAATGTGTTTACAAAACGACCTAATTCCTGTTATTAGCACTTGACACGATGGACTGGTTTTCTTGACATGACTGCAGCTCCACTCAGCACTCAGCCAACCTCCCAAGAGCAATCCTGAGACATTCCTGCAGCTCAGCCACACGTGGGCAAGCTGGTCTCACCTCCAGACAGGCTGATAGCAGAGACTGAAACACATGCAGTGCTCTTAGCTGTATGTGCAGCATCCTTGGCACTTGCCAGCTCCCAAAACTGTTAACATTTATCTGCTCACCCATCACTTGCACCAGCTTTCTTACTGCTGATCAGTGGGATGATCCAGTTCTAAAAGGCTCCACTGCTGCGCTGTACATCTTAAATTATGCATATAGCACTGTGCCATAGGAGAAAACCAATCAAAGTGATTTATTTCTGGGTGAACAGAAAGCGTCCCCTTTGTCTCAAAACAGTAATTACTGTGGGCCACATTCCAATGCTAGCCTTAGCCATGGCAGGAGTTACTAGAACAGAGATTTTTTGTGGAGTAAGGTATTTCTCAGCAGGTATCAGGATGCTGCTTTTCAGCCCTAAAGGCTCTGCATTAAATACCACACCTTTAATTATTTCAATTTGCCTTTAATCAAAGGATGTAAAACTAGAGTGCCTCCCTTTCTCTTTGCTGATAGCTGCTCCCGCATATATTGAGAAAAGCAATCAATTACAGCAAATTTTAGAACAGAAATAGCTATCCAGGTATCTGTGGAGATGCTAAAAATGTCAGAAGAAAAGTGAAATAAATGCCAATGTTGTTAAAAAGAAAGGTCTACTTAATGCAGTATTTCCCTAAATGTTTGCCAGAAAACAGTAAATAAGGGATTTAAATCCTGATGCAGCACAGTAACATACTGAGGGTAACCTCCACCCCTGCACTGAAAGGCAGACCAAGATGAAAATCTCATTCCAAGCCCTGATATCATCTGTGCTAGCCCTCTGCACAAAAGTGGATTTTATCCAATGTACAGTGACTTTGTAAACAACCCACTTCCTTTTTACCAATACTGAGTTTCGTTTTCTAATGTTTCCTTCCACATCCACAATGGTGCCTTATCAAACCCCACAGCTTGGCAGGGTGTTGGGATTTATACTCCCTTTTCCATCCACCAGGGCCTCTTGGTTGCTGCTCTGCTGGACCAAAGCCTCAGGCCCCTTCAAGACCTGTTGAGTTTAAATGGAAGACCCTGTACCAGGCAAATAATACATGAGTGTTTCTTACATTCTCACAGTTTATCAAATAATGTGGGTGGCTCTTACAATGGGCTGACTTAGTTATTCCCTCAGTTGTGTTCAGTCTCCATGCACCTCTACAAACAGCAGCAGCAATCATTTCATGTTTTTTAGCCAGATACTGGCACAAGTGTTCAATAGTAAAAAGCCAGCAATCGACCCCTGAGGAACCCTACGATATACACCAACAGCTCAGAGATGATTCTCTCCATCCATCTCCACCTGGAGATCCATCAGGATCAAAACCACTTTCTGTTGGGCACTGCTCATTTTCTCTCTGGATCAAGATGTGAAGAAGGCCCACTCAGGCAACCACCACAACTTTTATCAGGCAAGCTTGTACTCTTGGTAAAGCAAAATACTCTGGGCTGATTTGATAAGATCCATTTTCCTTAGGCTCAGGTAGAGAGATGCTAACAAAGTGCTGTTCCCTATATTTGTTAATAAAGGGCTCCAATTTCAGTAGTTTCATTGTTTTGCCTTGGATCAATGTCAAGCTGATAGACCAGCACTCAATTTTCATAGCCTGTTTTCTGTACACTTTTTTTACTCACTGACTAAAAATCAACATACAGAGATCAACTGAGCTCCTATCTCCAGGTCTTTAAAATTTCATGGATATGAATTTGTTGGATTTAAGAATTCTAAAATATTCAGTCAGCAGTTATCCACAGTAACCTTCTCTTGCTTCTCTCTCAATGGAAAATACTTCAATTTCATTATCTGTGATAAAGCTACATCTTCTATTTGTTAGGCCATGCAAAACGGTATATTAACACTGTCTTGAGAACTAATCTTAATAGAAACAATCAAAACTGAGCCAGCTTTATGGCTGGACAGTCAAAGCTTCCATTTGAAAAGCCCCTGAAAGCTAGTTGCAGCTCTGCACAAGCTTATCTGCTCAGCTCAGTGAGAATAAGCTCTTTTCTAGAACATCTTGAAGCATTTCTAGCCAAGCTATAACAATTTCTTTGATGCTTGTGTGATGGACTAGAAGAGACTATAGAGGGCTTCATGCCAAAGAGTTAAACCTCTTCAAAACCAGAATAAAATACAAGCTTTGTTTTACTTAATTTGGGTTATGAGCACGATATTGGATCACTTCCTAATTTGACTGGCATTAATTATTTCCCCCAAAAAGCTGTGCTGGAAGCAATCACTGTAACACCAGGGTAACACTCTACTTCATATACATGCAAGAACAGTGACAGAAAACAGCAAATGTCCTCACATGCACTGGCAGCTCCTAAACCTGCGGGGCTGTACTGCCTGACAGGGAGAAAGCTGGGACCTTGACACTGTTCAAACTAATAAGCACATGCTTGACTAAGATTTGAACAGTGGTTGTAATTGCCATCTGCATTATTTGCCTCTGCTGTGTAAAAACACTGGCAGGCCCACGTTTTTTGACTTTTCAAGGAGGAAATTCAAGATGTCAAGACGTGCCTTCATAGGCTGCAGGGTGCTTACATTGTCCATTTCTTTTCACACACTACCTCCCCTCCTTTGGATCACTTCTGACAATGTAATGCCACAGCTTGAGTTCTGAGCAAGCTTTAAAAACTTATCTTCCTCATGGAGGGCAGAAGGAGATATCTGCAGAGCATAAAAGATTGCATTTGCATAGCTTAGATATTATCAGCTAACATGGAAATATAATATTCTTCCTTGTATCCCAGTAATATCTAACCCATCCTAATTTCCTGTTCCGAACATCAGAACATCTGTGGCAGCAAATACACCCCTCAACAAGTTGGAGATGCTGCACAGAGAGCTCCTGCACTCCAGTCACGGGAGTTCCCATGAAATGGCTCTCATTAGATACCTGTCAGCAATTCTTCCTTTTCCATTGCTTCAGCCCACTCCCACTGCTTGATGCACAAGAAAAACAATGCTCTATAGCCAGACAGACTTGAGTGAACAGCACAGCTCTTAAGAAGTTTGCATTGCCAAAGATACAGCTCTTTGTGCCTCTTGGAGAAAAAACACTCCCTCCCCAATTACATTTTAAAAATCCATTGTAGATTTTACTGGCACTGCTGCCAATGACAGAAACCACATTGTCAGTAGAAAAGATGAAACTGCAACGTAACTAAGAATGAATGCCCACTTTTGTGCAAAAATGCAATCCTAGAAAGCTACAAAAACATGCAGAAACAACAGCTCTTTTATTTGGCCCTGATACTGCCCTCGTGTACAACCCAGAATAAGACAAGCCCCTATCATTAGAGATGATCTCATCGAAAAGCAGCTCCTAGCAAGTTTTCTTGCATGGGAGGCTTTAACTGCCAGCCCTGATGCAGCCTGACTGGGAGCGGTGTTTGCTCAGCACATTCTGCTGGTTTCAGAGACAAAGCCAGCATTCCCAAGGCTGGAGATAATCAAGCAGATGAAGTCATGCACTCTGAATGCTCCAGAAAGAGGAATGGATGGGGGGTGTGGAGGGTGGGTGTTGGAGGCAGGAATGGGGGACCACATTTAACATTACCACACAGAAAAGTGGACAGGAAAAATGTTCCTCATTTAATGATTCACTACATTAATGACATGCTGGCATTACCAATAAGACAGTATTCGAAAGAATGAAGCATTTAACGCCAGGAGGAGTCAGACTGACAGGCAGCACATCTAAATGCAGGCACTACAATGCAGCACCTACATGTTCTCCCCAAGGACAGATCTTTGGTGGCTGCAGACAGAGCCTAAAGCCAATGAGGTCCTCTCAGGGGCCTCAATTAAGCACCACCTCGTTATCACCCTCATCTCTTTTGAGGAAGGTACTGCTAATACCAGTCTAGAGCACGTAGAAGTAAAAGGTGAAGCACATGCCTACAACAAACCCTTTCATTCAGAGCCTGCTCAGGGAGTAGGCCAGGGCAGAGAGGAGCACAGAGCAGTTCTCAGAAGTGATACTTCAAAGGCAGCCCCAGGTTGGGAAACCAGCTAGAATTAGATACTGATAACCACCAACATCTCGGAAAGCAACCGGTGTTTTAAGAGCCTTTGAGTTCAGCTACAACTGCTTAAGGGAAATAAGATTTCCAGCCCTTTCTCGAAACCCTGTACTAGCTGCTTAAAAACTGAAATCATTGTATTGACCTACCCCTGAACTCCTGTGACTTTTTTATATTCATCTCTGCCTGCAAGGCCTCCAGGGATGGATCTGGCCTCTCACTGCAGCATATTTCTGGGGCTTACACTGCAATTATTATAATGGACATCTTTCTCTTCAGATTCAGGGAGAGTGTGGTGAAAATCCTTCCCTTTCTCATGTGTTTTCAATCATTTTTCCTCCTTCTTACACACACGCATCTCTTTCCAATTCAAAAATATATCATTTCCCTGCAGATAGCACAGCTGGATGGGTACAGCTCATTATTTCTAAGAAGCTTCTTTTCTTCCAAATTCTCTATTTTTATTTGAACCCTAGCTTTATGCTTTCTTCTGCCTGGGAAGGGATTATGGGCTTGGTTTCTGCTGCTGGATGGAACTGTACTATATTCCAGTTATCTGCTGCATATTAGATACAGCCATCTCTGGATGAACTGGAAATCTCCCAAGGAAGTATTTCTGAAGGAAAGCCCATGCCAGGTGCCATGCCAGAATTTCTTTTCCTTGCGAGACAGGCAGCTGCAGTCAGGCTCAATTCTCCTACTGCCACTGAAATGGCAGCATGAAACTTTAGCAGAGAAAACAGTTTACACTTCAGCATTCCAGCCACAGAGAAAACACAGCTAGCATCTCTGTTGTCAAACATCCTGCTGTCTCTTGCCACACTGATTTCACTCCATGCTGAGTCTAGTGGCAAAATCCCAGCACTAATGAAGTTAATGGGAGTTTCACCAGTGGATTCAAGAGGGCTGAAATTTCACACTGACTCTTCAGTCATAAAATTCCCTCTGCTCACCTCTGAGCTTAACAACTGTGCCCGTTACACCCAGCACGGAGGATCTGGGGTTGATCCAATATCCTTTTAAGTTAATGGAAAGGCTCCCACTAACCTTAATGAGGACTGAGATAGATGAGTTAGTGGATGAGAGCATTTTATTTGAGAAAGGGAAGATGATGTTTCACAGCCACTTACATTGTCTTTTTTAACCCCTCATGTACTATTTCTGTGCTTCTCTAATCCCGTGTTGATGTCACTTGTTGCCAATAATGATTTTGCAACAGTGAGGGAACATTATAAGCATCCAGGTTTTTACTCTTCTCTCCTCCTACCACTTAACGTGAGCAGTAACAATTGAGAAAGTTGGACTATCAACAGAAGCATTCAGGAGAGAAAAATACAGATGTAAAAATGCATTAGAAAAAAATTGTCTGTGTAACCATGCTTGAGAATATGCCACAGCCTCAGTTATGCCTGCAGCTTACTGCGACCTCTCTGTATTAAGGCAATGTCTTTTGTTGGGAGCACACATCAGTAACCAAAAAGCTATGATAGCAGAGTTGTGCTTAAGAGAAAAGCATTACTTTTCTATCAGAGCCAATCAATAGACCTGATTTAATGCTCTTCCCTTTCTGTGTGAATGAGTGGAGGCTCATTCCTCATCCTGATTTTTCTTGCTCACCCCCCACTCCATGCCTGCTGCATGAAAAACTCATACTCGTGCACCTCTGCTTTCTCTTGTTCTTCCCCGTGATCAGTTTTTCTTCAAATACCATTCCACAGGGCACCTTTTTAAAAAGGGCTAACTCTTAATACTTATTCTTAATACCGCCCATTGGTTTTAAAGCCCAGTCCTAGAACTGTGAAGCAGTTTCTTTAATTCTGGATGAAACAAGATGGGAGAAAACAGGTTGCACTGATAATCCAGGCAAAAGTAGGTCTGATTCAAGTCTCAGAGACTGTTGGCGGAATGTGGATGTCAGCGATGGCACACATCCCATGTGAACATCTTACAAACCTGCACTGTGGTTCCCCTCAACCAGTGGCATGAAATTGGACTTTTACTAGTATTTCACACCTTTATTTTCACTGCTCTCTTTAAACCTTACCCTCAATATTATGGCATGATTGATAACTGAGCAGAAAGTCTCAAGGCCACGTGAATGGTGGAAATGATAGTCACAGTCACCTGAAGCATCAGCCTGTGGGTTTTAATGCTGTGGCACTGAAAGGAAACACATTTCAGCCCCAGAGTTCCCACCCCAAGGCCCCATGTCTCCATTTTCTAATATTTTGGATCCCAAGAATATTCTCAGACCAATGTATTCAAAATGGAAATGAATAATCACCAGCTTAACAACAGTCATTAATCCCCTGTAAGCACACTTCTGCATGAATCTATTAATTCTCATTTCCAAGTTTTCAGAATTAAAGTGTTTGATATAGCACATGCTACTTATTCCCTTTAATTAAACAACCTCCCACTGCTAAAA
The DNA here is from genome assembly GCA_024865655.1 of Emberiza elegans. Classification (NCBI taxonomy): domain Eukaryota; kingdom Metazoa; phylum Chordata; class Aves; order Passeriformes; family Fringillidae; genus Emberiza; species Emberiza elegans. The sequence continues at coordinate 58,370,077 of JALJVW010003023.1, read as the reverse complement.
TGGGTGAAATATTTCATCAGTCAAGAGCATGCACAGCCCTCATGAAGAAAGTTTCCGGGCTTGCCTGACACACAATAAAATATGGAGCAGCATCAGCTGAAGTTTCTTGGCTCGCCTTAAACCTCACTTGTGGCAGAAGCAGCAGGGGAATTAATTCCCTGTCTTCTTTACAACTTGCACCTTAAGAGAGAATTGCACAGTTCAGATTTATATTGAATGTGTGTACCCTCTGTACCCTTCTTCACAGCCTGAAGGGTGGCTCTGATCAACAGCAAAAAGAAAGTATGAATAACATCACTGAGCACCTGAATGACAGCAAATCAGTGACCTATAGGAAACTGTTTTGCATCACCAAAGCAATTCCACATGAACAAATGTCCATTCATGTGATGAATCCATGCGATTTGCCACTTGGCAACTCTGGCAATAAATTCGAGGAGCAGAGGGATACACTGTCAAAGCAGTGCTGAAAAAGTAAGAGAGTAGCTGTGTTTATACTCCTCTGTGCTGCAAAGCATGTGGAAAAACAGGAGCTCTAACAAGCCAATGGCAGAAAAAGCACAGTACCATTTAATTTTTCTAATTCCTAATTTAATTCTATTTTTGGGGGCATCTACAAAGCATGTATAGAGTGTACAGAAGTAATCTTATGATATTTGTGATTCATTATTGTTCTCATAAATAGACAATGGAAATATACCAATCCATCGAGAAGGCGGGTGGACCTTCACACATTCAAGACAAGCTGAAGTTTGTAGAGGCCTTTTAATGGTGTTTCATAACTAGGGCCCAAGGTTAAGCTTTCAGCTTTGCATGTGATCAAGAAATCTCACAAACTGAGCACACAGATACAAGAGGAAGGCACAACAGCGAAAGCATTGGGGGTTGTAGGGGGTCATTTGACATGGATGCCTCACATGTGAGGGCTGTGACCCTGCTTGGTCAGAGGAGCTGAGGACTAGAGGAAAGCAAAAAGGAGAGTTTGGCAGGAAGCAAGCACACTCATCCAAAAGAGCACAGGCATTTGAGGAAGTCATGTTTTTGAGCCAAAAACTGAAAAATGGTGATTCCTTTGAGACTTTAAAGCTTTTAGGTCACTTTGAACAAGCTTCCTTTAAGTGTGTGCAATCAAGTAATTCCTGAAAATCCCAGAGGCCTAACACCATCCCCTTGATGGAATCAGATTACAAGGAAAACTTGGGTCATTCAAGAAATATCAACTAATAACAAAGTCATCTCTGGCAGTCCCAGTGGACTGCAGTGTAGGAGGATGTGAATCACTGAAGACATGGGAAAATGGCAGCAAGAGAAAGAAAAAAAAGACCAGTCTGCAGCAGATAAACAGGTGTAACCTCACTTAATCCTTGTCTATTAAAATCCTTGTCAAAACTGAAGCAGTTGTCAGGATCTGATCCCTGCCTGGAAACTCCCTGCTCTTTTAAGTATCCAGTCCCCAATACTAAACATCTTATAATGATTACTGCAATATGAAGCTTGTGAAGCTAGCCAGTTCCAAGCAGTAGGGAAGAAAGGAGCATCATTAAGCAGAAAGCTTAATGCTTCTTCTTACAGAGATGCTGAAAGAGAACTCAAGAGGAATGAACTGTCAAATTTCAGCTACAGTTGTGTTGTATTGCTATACCACCAGAAAGATAAAAAAGATCATGGATCAAAATCCATGAGATGAAGGAACTGAAAGCAATCATTCCTAATCTTTTTCATACACTGAAAAAATTTTTCACTACCATGGTGCAACAAGTGACAATCTCAAAGGCAAGTCCTGAAACTGGGAATATATGCAACATTGTCTCTGTAATTCCAAAAGACTGGAGAAAAATATGTTTCTACATAAATACAGGCCAGGCATGACTTGGTAACATGCTCAGAAAGTTGATGGTTCTGGGCTGCATCAAAAGCAGTGTAGGCAGCAGGGCAAGAGGGGATTCTGCCCCCCTACTCCGCTCTACTCTGTGAGACCCTCCCTGGAGGGCTGCATCCAGCACAGGGAAGATGCAGACCTACTGGAGTTCAGAGGAGAGCTGCAAACACAATCAGAGGGCTGGAACACCTCTCCTAGGAAAACAGGCTGAGAGAATCTGGGTTGTTCAGCCTGGAGAAGAGAAGGCTCTGGGAAGACCTTATAGCTCCTCCCAGTACCTAAAGGGAGCTGACAAGAGAGCTGCAGAGGGACTTCTCACAAGGGTGTGTAGTGACAGGACAAGGGCAAAATGGCTTTAAACTGAAAGATGGTAGATTTAGATTAGATATTAGGAAGAAATTATTTACTTGTGAGGCTGGTGGGACACTGCAACAGATTCCCCCAGAGAAGCTGTGGATCCCTGCAAGTGTCTAAGACAGATTGGATGGGCTTTTGAGCAAACTGGTCTAAAGGAAGGCATCCCTGCCCATGGCAGGGGAGCTGGAACTAGATGATCTTTAAGGTCCCTTGCAACCAAAACCATTATGTGATTCTTTGAGACATCCAGAATTTATTTTTAATATTGGCTTATTATAGATGAAGAAAACTTGCAAAATCTCTATGGAATAGAAATGTAAGGTCCAAGTACATAGGCACAGTAATATCATAGTGTTCCTTGAAGAGCTGGAACATTATTTGAAAGGTGAAATAAACTGAGAAAACAAATAACATTCTTTTTTTCTCCAGCTTGAGGTTTTTAAGTCCCAAAGTATAATATTCTTTAAATTCTTACTATTAAGGTTTTATTCTTAAAAATATCTAACACTTAAAACACATTCCCCTAGGTAGGATCAAATAACATTAGACAAGTGAGCTCTGAAGTTGGAGGGCTGAATTTTAATAACTAGAAAATCTGAGAAAAGCCACAGTAATTCTACAGCAGAAAACTTAGGAAGTGAGATTCAGATAAAGAACAGCGCAAAAGTTCATACTGAAGTAAGCATGAAATCCCCTTTCATATAACATTCTCTTTGCAGATTTGGCATTATCTTCACTCTTCATACGAGACATTGGTAAAGTAAATATGCCTCACCTACGACAGTTTAGAAAACGCATATATATAATATAGTCAGCTGCTCTGGAATACAAGTTAACATTTCTGATCCCCTATATCATCTAAAATTAGGCCTCTTAAAATAATAAGTGTAAGTGCCTTAATACCTTCTGATATCAAACAGAAGTCAGGAAGAAATGAATTGTATTAGAGTTTGAGCTAAAGCCAAGTCATTTTGATCTTTCCACTGAATTTCAGCCAGCCTTGGTATAAGCCCTTAGAGAACATGTAAAGTAAATGTTGATGCTCTTTGTGGTTATTGCATAATGTTGCGAGGTTCTTTGTAAATAATTTCCTTTTTCTGCATCTCAGTTTGTGGCCACTGTCCATTAGAAACAAAAGCATTCTCAAACTAACAATCAGGGTGCCAGATAATGTATATGTGTGCTTCTCAGTGTAGGCAGCATCACTGAGGAGCAGGGATTTTTGTCTGTGCTCACATAATGACAGACAAATCTTGCTGAAACATGCCTGTATGCCATGCTTGCTTAACAAATATATATAGATATTCCAAACATGTGGTGAATGTAAATTCTAATAATTTACCAGAAGACAGTACCAAGACTGGCCATTTTCCTGAGTTCTGGGGGAAGAACTTCATAGGGAGGGAAGGGAAGTACCATCAAACCTCTCTATCAGCTGGAAAGGATAAGGATTACAGGAAGGGTGAATGACATTCAGAGAGAAATAACATCTTCATTAATTTTTCCTTTTTTTTTCAGTACCTGTCTATCATCTTAGATGAGCATAAAAAATCTATAGCTCTCTAGATCACAATTTACCATGAGTTAATTTCAAGACTGTTCTTCCTAATGTGTGCTGACAGAGATAAAACCTTCTGGAAAAATCTCTCTGCTTTCTTTTTCAGGCCAGTAAAAGACAGCTTTCATGACTGGGAAGCACAGCAGCTGAAAGCCCAGGGGAGGATTAGTTCAGAGCACCCTGCCAAGAGTTCATAACTCACTTGCTCCCATCTTGACCGGGAAGAGATGGGTCCCGTTCAAACATACAAGGCCTCACAAGGACTGATGAGGAACAAGCAAAGAGACCAGGTCAGCCAGTATCACTAACAAGAAAGGTGTCTTTTAGCTCAGATTCACATGCTCTCGCTTTAAAAATAAGAATCACAGTCAGTGTTTTTAAGGCCTTGCATCCCCCTCATGTATGTGTACTGGTAGGTCTACTGTTACAACTGCATAAATAGGAGGGCCACAACAGACATTAAGACCTCTTCACTGAAAAAGAGATGATTCAGAATTGACACACACCATATTTTACCTCTCCTCATCAAGTTTTATGCACCAGCAGCTCCCAATCCAACTCATATCCATGCTGATGTTAAATGACTTAGTATTGACAGATAGCCTCATACTGATCTTCAACCAGAGATGGGGCAGTCCTGTATTTTGTGTTCTGATGGCAGGCAACACATTCTTCTCATTCTTCCTGTGGCAGTGGGCAATGAGGTTCCCTGGCATGACTACTTAAGTGCAGATGTTTTTCATATTCAGAGGGAAAGGCTGGTGTGAGAACGAAGTTCAAGGTGTTTTTTTTTTTTTCCAAGTATCAGACTTACAATAACTTGCTCAATATCAGGGCTGCAAAACATATCATAGAAGCCAAATGGGTATGTGTCCCCAAGTCATCAGTATGGTGGGGAAGGAGGAAGAGCAGAGGAGTTTTAATGCAATTATGTACCTTACTAAAATGGCTGAAGTACTGGTTCTCCCTTCCTAAGGTATTGAGCTCACCAAGGATTAAGGCAACCATGTTCAGTCTAGGATATGTGGATTACACTCATGCTCAAGGGCAGTCAAACCTTTCCCTGGTGACTAGTCTGCTATGGAAAGGCTTGCACTGATTTTGAATGGAGAACTGAGTCAGTTCTCAAACAAATAAAATCTGAAGCAGTCTTTTAAATGGAGGGAAAGTAAACATGCACACACACACATCTATCTGGGACAAAGGGGATTTCTTAGATGTCTTCATTTCCTGCTGCAGAGGCTGACTGCTTATTCAAGCCCACTGCTATTTATATCCCGCCTCTGTGTCTTGAGAGAAAAAGCACAAACTTCTTTAGAGTGAAACTGAAGTTTCTCTGGCCTGGGCCTGCTGAGCCCAGTCCCTTAGCAAATGCCTTGTGCAATCATTTTGAACTCCACTCCAGCTCACTGGTGCAAACACATACATCACTCCATTCGTGTGGGTGAGCACACTCCCAATAGTGCTGTCACCAGTCCTTTCATGCTGCTTCATTTCCATGGCTCCTTGATGTATGCTCTTTGTCTGCTCTCCATCATCACTGTACAGTGCATAACAATTACTCTGGCTCCTCTTTCAGTTTGAGCTGTTCCTTCCTTTTGTACGTGGGCTGGAGGCTATTTTTTCTTTTCAATTAGAGGGCTTTGTTTATGATACCAGGTTTTGAATGAAAATTTTATAGCACACACCATAATTGTAACAGTCCCAATAAACAGCACAAACTGGCATTTACAGCTATAACACAGTGTTATAGTTATATGCCAGTGGAACAACTCCACTATATCAGCGTAAATATGGATTGATGCAGTCAAGCAAATCACATCTCAAAAGCTGCTACTGCTGAATTGCAACTCTCTTGGAGGAATCCTTGCTATGCTCTCTGTTCAATGCTGGAAAATACCAGCCAGTAGGTCAAGAAGAAATTTCAGTAAGGAAGAAAGAAGGGATGGGCCAACACTCCCAAATACCAACACAAGAATTTCACTGCCCCTGTTTTGATGAACATGCTGTGTGGTATTTGTGGTAAATATGCAGGAATACTGGCCATGTATTTTCCCACTCCCCATTTCAGAATTGCAGATGTTTAACCTATTTGAGCACCTTCCACAGTGAGAACACATGCACTGAAGCTCCAAAGTCAAGCTGCTGATTCAAGTGGGCATTGCACCATACAATAACCACCTCTGTGAGTAAGAACAGGTTTGCTCAGGCCATATAGTTATTTGCTTGATTAGCTATTCCCTGATGTTCCCACAAATACTGCTTCATGCAGTGGGCCTGCTCCTCTGCAATCTGAGTGTGTAAGGGAGAAGTGTGGAGCAAAGCAATCATTCCTCTTCATTAGGCAGGCTGTGAATATTAAAGGTTGTAAATGAAGGCAGAGTAGAAATACTTGAACACAGGAAGAAGGAGATGAAAAACTGAAGAAGCTCTAGGGCACAAGAGAAAACAGGTGAGAAAAGCAAAAAAGCAGAGTAGGAGACCAAGCACAAATGAGGCAGGAAGACAATGCAGATGAATAAAGCACAGGACAAGCAGGATTCCTGGAAGCTCAACCAGCTTCAATGAAAATTATGCCGGACCACATGCAACTGCACTAGGAAAAACACAAGACAAATTATACATCTGAGTCATCATAAAAGCAAAATCATCATAGTTTGCAGTAAAATAATAAAAATTCAAGCGCAGTGACTGTGTGGTGCCCTACCCTGAAAGATTCAGATCTGTGATACGCACAGCTTGATTTCAGACATATTCCTGAAGGAGGCTGGGTTTGTTCTTCAGAAATTCTAAGACTATTGAAGAATTAACATCCTGCTACTGCTGAAGAAAGCAATCTCCTCCTTCCACAAGTAACCAAAGTAGTTCCTGACATTGCATTATATAATGAGCTTCTCCATTATTACAGTTTTAGAATGATTTGTAAGCTTTTACTACAGAGCATTTGATTTAAACTGGAAAGGTAACCTGCTCCCTCTTTTTATTTGTTTCTTTTCTAAAGAATGGCCAGAGTTCATTCTATTAGGACAAAGTGCTTCCCAGAACTATCATGAAGGATGAAAGCACCTTCGGCTCATATTTCCCCAACACAGGATAATGCAATTCATCATGAAGAGTATTATTTCCCAAGAAGCCAATACTGGATGGAAAGGCCATTGTTCCAAATGATCCACAAAGTTCCAGAACAGCAGCCAAGGACCAGAAGACTTTCCAGGAACTAAAAAGACTGAAAAGACAGATGCACATGTATTTCTAAGGAAAAATATTGGAGAGAGAAAAAAAAAAGTCAAATCTGATGCTAATTTATGGAGACAAGTCTCCAAGACCAAGAAATGCCAGCTAAAATGAAGAATATATTTCTCTTGAACTTTTCTGAACTTCATAGCAGAATGACTACACCGAGACAAGCCAGAGAAGTGGCACATCTGATCTCTGTTAGCACAAGAAACAACTCTGAGACCTATTAACACAAAACAACCAACACTGATAATGTCAGCATTCACTGCTGAATTAGTAAGGGCAAAGGACAAACATAACTAGGTTTAATGAGTTCCCTTTGTCATCCACCCATTCCTGGTGGGTTCTTCAACACCTTGTTCTTCTCTTCACACTGCACTCTGTGCTTAGCCCAAGCTATTTACACAAGAGCCCTGACACTGGAAATCTCTTCTAACATAATCACAGCTGCCCTGTCTTTGGTGGAGACAGGTCGTGGCAGCACCGAGACAGGCCAATGCCAGTGCAAAACCAAGGAACATGAATTAACACCCCACTTTTCACAGGGACATAAATCTGCAAGGACTTTCATTAGGAAAGCTGTCATAAACACAGAACGCTTAATTTTCCTGGGGCCTCAACATTCACATTCTCTTCTGCAGTAATTCCTGCGAATTTACTTATGTGTAAACACACTGTACACCTAAAAAGGGCTAAGTTTAACTTCTACAAACTAGCTATGTATATAAATGAAAATAAACATCCTAATTCTACAAAGAAAAACCATCAAGACACTTGGTTAATGATGCCAGAGACTGCTCTCTCTAACTGTCTGCTGGTGCCCTTACCTGCAGTTCTTTATGGCTGTATTATCATCACCATCATCTCTGGACTTAGTATTCCAAACATACCAGCTGCCCACAACTGAAGGGCTTCTTTGCATTACCAATTATAATTGCACTGAATGCACTACTGGTTCTGTGACATAAAAAGGAATTAAAAAAAAAAAAACCTCATCAAGCTTATTTCAACTTGAGAGAGTTGAACCCAGGTGAAAAACTAAGTCAGTAACCCACAGAACCCACTAATTAATTACCATATAGATGTATGTATCCAATCTAATAGAGATCAAAATTAAAAAAAAAAAAAAGTATCCCATTATTCACCACCAGTTTCAATTACAGGTGGGAGAATAATTCCACTTAAGACATTCCCTGTGGCCTGGCCCACACTCAAGAGATGTTTTTTGGGAAGAAGCTTAGAAGCAAAATCTGGCTTGAAAACTGGAGCAAGGCACCTCTTTTGAAGTCTTCCCTCAAAAATCAAAACAAAAAGCCCCACCACCAACAAAGCAGTCCCCAAAATCCCAGTTCTCCCCTTTTTAAGATGACTATTTTCTATAGTAAGACTTTGAGATCAACAGCTTTATCCATCCATTCCTTCAATAAAATTGACTAAATCAGCATTAGTTAATCTTTGTATTACTTCATGCACTCATGCCATATGATGTCAAGCTATATTTCAAACAAAATCCATTGAAGAAAATAGAAAAGAACATTTCTTACCTGTTACTTTTTCCTCAAAACTGTGGACTCCCACTGCTGAAATAATCTGTCAAGTTAGAGTCTTCTTTCTTCTTTCTTTTTGTTTAACCTCCCACTCTTCAACCATTTAATATTACCACATGGGAAAGCAAATGCAAGGAAAAATTTGTCTAATGTGCCAATGGCTACATGCCACTTCTATTAGTCAGCTTCTATATCAGCCTGGGTGGATAGTTCAAGTAACAACAGGGGAAACATCCTATTTTCTAACAAGAAAAGACACACTAAGAATATGCCAGAAAAAAAATACATTTTAAAATACAAAAAGAGCATAGGGTTCCAGCAGCACGCAAAAGACCAGAAAATACTACAGTTTTAAGTATACCATATATAAATTATTTTTCACATTAGGTCAATTTAGGTCAAAAAACATTATGTGTTGATTTCTCCAACAAATTATAACTATATCCAACAACATGAATGCCCACCTAAAAAAGAGAAAAAGACAGCAAGCTATTGCTTTTTCAAGACAATGGCACAAGAACATACATTAGGCCTTGTTATCACATACTAAAGCTGGTGCACATTTGGATTGCAATTGCAGTATACTTTCTAGAAGAGTATTGCACAACTGATTTACTTGTTAACCAAAATAGTGAGTCAATGGTAGCATTTACTTGCATCCTTTCATTCACCTGGTACAGGTAATGCCCTTCAGGACTGTGCATGCTGTACTCTCGCTGGCTTGCACTTTTCCACTTCACAAAAAAGGCACTGAATTTTGAATGTACTGAAAAGAAATTAATAGGAAAGTTCACAGTTCCTAGAGCATTTTAAGAGATCAGTGTTACTTCAGCAATACAATTTTCACAGCTTATTATATGTTAACAAGTTTCCATCTAAAAATGAGTCATCCCATCCCACTGGAATAAGAAAACAGAACCTGTCAGATTCAGATTGTAGCAATTGCCCAAGTTTCATTTACCTCTGAAGCACTGAATTAAACTACCTTAAAATCAAGAAGAAATTAAAGTCCTTACAGTTATTTAGTAGCTTTGGCAAGTAAATTGTCAGACATAGTTCAAAGGACCTGTAATCCATTTTCTAGTTTTTTATTTATAATTTAGGCAAAAATCTGACTCATTTTTATAAGTGAAATTGTATGGTGGCATTTTGAAAGTACTTAAACTTTGTGCTGTAACAGAGTCATTGTTCTAAGTGTGGAAGATCTCTATTTCCTCATAGTAAAACCATTAAACTAGACACCAAACTTTAGAGTACAGAAAAGCTGCAATAAAGGTTTGGAGGAACAGCTGTAAACTTTACGGATTTCATATACATTCGTGAGACATGAAGATCTGCATGGAGAACACTAAGCAGAACCATTCAAGTGTGGGACATCAGAGTTTGTTCATGCAAAGATGTTAAATACCCAACTGTATGTCTTCTTTGCCTCTTCTCGAAAGCAAAGAGTGAATAAATCCTTTGCTTTTGTAACACAGTAGGTCCATGTGAGTTTACCTGGCATGTTCTCAGTGCACTTGTATATTAATCCTTTACTAATTTGTCCCCACCTAATATGTGATACCACAAACAGTCAAGATAGCATCAAGTGGGAGCTTGTCAGCAAGCTCCCAGAGCTAAAATTATAAACGTGGATCTAAAGTTTCTGCCACTGTGTGGAAAGTACAGCAACTGTTATGGATTCACAAGTCATTCACATTCCTCCAAAGACACCAGCAAGGCAAGAAAACATTAACAGCTGTACAGGAACAATACTTAGAAGTACAACTTAAGCACCTGTACGAATCAGGTAGGATGGCAAAAGCCAGGCTAAACACCATAAAGAAAAATCACAACTTCTACTCCATCAGAAATTAGTCGAGCCTTTAATGAATATTGCAAGCAAAGAAATTCAGGTCACCATGACTCTGCTCATATTTAAAAAAAAATCCCACCCCCACCACAAGCTTTGATAAAGAGGCTCTAAGTAGTCAAAAAATAAAGGTGAGATTTTGTCAAGTAATTGAAAGGTGAGTATAAAATAGGAAAATAATAATAAAATCCACATCTATTGCCCCTTTATGAAGCATATAGTACTGAAGATGATTAATGCTTAAGCCAAGTCCAACAAATGAGATCAAAAGGGCAGGAAAAGGTTGCAAAATTAATATGAACATATCTCAATAATGATGGGAACAACTGAAGAGCTATTAATGAGCCTGTTGAATGGAAGGCATGCTGATAAAATACAGCATGGAAAAAACCAAGGTGAGACTTACTTGAAAAAAAAGAAAAGAAATTACTCGAGCTAGTAATTTACAGGCCATAAACTAACTAACTGCTTCCAAAACAAAGTATTTTACAATTTACACTTCAAGCCATAGAAGCTGTCTAGAGAGGATGAGGTAACAAAAACAAGCAAAGAAAATTTGATAAATCCATTAAAATATAAAGCATATAGTAAAACCTTCATTCAGAGGTCTATTTGATTTAGTTCTAAGCTACTAAGACTAGAAAGGAGTTAGGAACTAAGAGAGCTTGTAAAAATGGACTCTAGAAAAAAGTGAAAAAAAAGATTCCAAGAGGCATATGAAGGCTCCTGAAACAGGAAACATAGGGAATATTTCACAAAAAAAATGAACACGGGCCATGAAACAGTAATTAATCTGTTTACTGAAAAGGTAAACCATTCCCATATATAATTTCTGCAAATACTACCAAGAGACAACAAGACTGAAAAGCAATTCACTCAAACCTGAAAATGCTCATACAACATATAGCTGACTTTCTTAATATTATTGCCATACCCAGTACATGCTTCGATTCACCTAAAGAAAAAACTAGGTATTAGAAGGCAAATCACTACATTCTCTGCAGGATTCACTCATGAGGTTTAAGAAGCTCCCACTGTGGAGTCTTTCTGTTGGTAAGGTATAAACAACTGGTAATCCTCACCAACTTCCTAAGGAAAACTTCTATCTTCTTAGAAGACAGTCGTGGGTAGCTGCTCTTCAGGATAATGCATGATCATTTTGGATTGCTCTGTATCACTGCTTTCTTTCATTAAGCTTTACCAAGCACAAGTGTCACTGCCCAATGCTTAGTTAATGCACATACAGAAAAATACATTTTTTAGTTCCAGTACAAGCTGTCAATTCAGAAAACCTTACAGAAATAAGATTTCAAGAGTGGTGGAAAAATAGTATGTGCATAGAACTTCATAAATTGCACTTGCCTCTTGGATCTGAGCAAGACTGCACTTCACTGGCAAAGCTGCCAGCGCAGTCTCCTGGCAGTGGCATCATTTACCCCAAAGCAAGCCAGACAGTGCTGGTATCTGCTTAACCTGCTCTAGTTATACACAGAGGTAGCTGCACTACTACTGGCTGAAACAGAATAGGTAAGAAATGTGTTTTAATAGCAAAGAGGAACCAGGAAGTAGGTCCATCTTGCAGATTTCATTAAAGCTATGAATGGACTTAATTACCACAGAAACAAGAAACACAGAGCTCATTAGACAAAACTGTCCTCTGCAGTCGCAGATGATTTCTTTTTAGGCCACACAAATTCCAAGACAAACAAATTCATTATTTACTCTATTTCACCTTGCTAAAATAACACCAGGACTACCACCCAAGGATAAATCCAGTACTCCATCATGACGTAATACCTTTTTTATTACAATATCCAAAAATCTGAGTATGCAAGATTTTGAGATCTCATGATCCGTTCTTCAATCTCAGGAATGTGCCATCTAAAGACTGTATATTTAAACCATAAAGGAGTTTAAATGTAAAGAAAAGAGAAAAATGCATTTTCTTCATAAACATTCTGTGTGTCTCTTCCTACCAACCACGCCATCCTCTGTAAAACCCGAAGATTTCTTTCAGTAAAGCAAATATATATATAGTGTTGGTAGCCCGCCCGCCCTGTCCCCAGATCAGTTTTTATTAATCTTCTGTATTAGTGTCAACAATCAGCTACAGATACATATTACTTTGAGAATTAAATACATAATCGTTTAATTCAAACAAGCAGAAGGGCAAGAGGAAAAAGCATTATGTGGATGGCACATTTGGTTGTAGATTACTGAAACATTCAGCCTTTACAATTCAATTATTCTTTCTCTAGTAATCAACTTTCAAATAAAATTTCTCTTTGTTGCAATTACAGACCAAAATACACTAGTTTTCTTTTACTACAATCTTACCATAGTAGTTTAAGAAGTACTATTACAAAATGCTTTTAATTAGTGTACTCTTTACGAAGAGTCAGAGAGGCAATGTAACAGCAGAGTACAGTGTAAAGAGTGCTTCTAGGAACTAGGAGGTTTTGTATTATCCTACTCGGTAAGCGATATAGCTACAGAACTCACAGCCACAACTGTTACATCTACTCTCTCTCACTTAAGCAGCTGCAGCTTCAGTGCATTCAAACTGTGCCCGATGTCTCTGAAGGGAGAGTTCTGCCTGCATGAGCAGTCTGAACAGATTAACACTGGTTTGAATTGAAAACGCCCCTCCTTGATCTGAGCTAACTATGTAAACGTACACAGGAGAGGGGCGTTTTGAACTCTGCTGGGAAGGTGAGTGCTCGCCACGGCCACCCAAGGGAAACTCTCAACCTGAAGAGAGGTGGTCAGAGGTTAACAAAACTGGAACACAAAGAGAGGCAAACAAAAAAAAAAAGAGGACAAACAGCAACTGACAGAGCAAACACTTTAGAAAGAGCCTATTCCTTAAGCCTGCTTCAGATATTGCTCTGCTCTATAAAAGTGAATTTAGGACCTAAGGCTTGTAAGTTATAAGAGGCCCAGGTGGCCAAGTCCATCTTCAACGTCACTGAAGTGCTTTCACAAGATATAGCTTTTCCCCGTGTTCACTGGTGAAGATGGGAGCCTTTTTGTAGTGTTCCACCAACTCATCCATAGTATTAAATCGCCGTTGCCCAATACAATAGACATTGTCCACGAGCTGCACCTTGAAATGTTTGTTCTTCCCCGATGCCTTTAGAGATACTGAGAAGTCACTGGGCTGTTGAGAAGAATTGAGAAAGAAAGAAAAAAATTACATAGAAGAGAACAAAATGACAGCATAATTTTGCAATTTCAGGAACAAACTGTGTCATATAGTTGACAGTAATTTACATTAGCCACAGCTCGGTGCTTTAGCTCCTTAAGAAACCCAATAGCCTATTATTCAATAAATAATTACCATTGTTATTAACGTGAGCAGTTAAGTCAGTTAAGTGAAAGCTCCCCAGATGCACAGTTTGAAGCTGCCAATTACATGACTAAACTGCAAATATTATCTTAGTTACTCAATCTAGAAGAACAAGAATGTCAAGGAGAAGGGAAGAATTTTTATCATGCATTTTCTTTCTCACTAGAGTGCCCAGGAGAGAACAATTACTGCAATATTGCTTGGGCGAGATGAAGAAAATCCCCCATTTCACTTTTTTTAAAGCCGTGACCACTAGAGGGCCATTCTTGCTTTGCATTGCAAAAGACAAAAAAACACATGCACCTTTTATCTTCATTATCACATGTATGGGGAATAATTTCTCCCATTGAGAACATTTTCTTTGTAAAAAAAGATAAAGCTATAGAAGAAAAACACCGTACAAATCTCACCATCACACCACTACCCACAAAAGACAGAATTTATGCACTAATTAAGTTACTCAGGACATAACAATTTCTAATGATAAATCTCTTCATCCTGGCAATCAGTTGCTTTAACAAGGCGAGCGCTGTCATCCAAATAGCCAGAATGGGACCATTCCACTTCCTTCACCACATGCCACATAGAAAGGACACAGTGTCCCTTGCTTCCAGCTGAACTCTGTCTCTAGCCACCTACTGCTGCTGGCTGGCCACAGAGATGGTGTAGGAGCCTGGGCAATAAAGATTTACCGTGCTGCTATCTATGCCTCAAATACCAATGACCATTCAAGCAGGCAAGTTAGAAAAGGATGCACCTGGAAAGGGGGATGTGCACAGGTAGGGCACAGGTAGGGCCCTTCTGGGGCCAATTTTCCTGTTCTGGTCCATGCAGACCACACAACACAAAACACACAGGCATGGGAATGGGGTCAAGGAACAGGCAAGTCCAGCAGAGGGGGATCAAGACTACCAAAAGACCCTCAAAACTCCCCCCATTTCTGTAAAGATCCAGAAGAGTACTCATGCTGATTCATTAATATGAAGAGGAAGAAACCTAATCCCAGGGAGGGGAAAGCTTACCTGTAACCAGGTAGCCCCATAAAGCCTTGGTGATACACTGCCCAGGCCCTGGATACCCTGTTGGCTGGACTGATCCTGGATCCAGGGCTGCAGATCTCCTTTCCTCTGCCATCTGATCTCCCTTTCACTTTCTCTTTCTTCCCTTTTTTCTTTTATTATTGCTCTTACTATTAGAGAGTAGGGGCAAAACATGAATTTCTATGCCAACTGTGTAGTTTGCTAATAAAACTTCATGAGCTTCTTTTGAACCCTTGTGGTTTTTGCCATTCTTTGATGAATCTTGGATGCTCTCTTCCATGTAGGAGGGGGATATGACAGATGGGAGCACGGGTTTGCCCTGTGAGAGGTGTATGGAAGTAGGTGTCACCAGCCGGCAGTAAAATGAATATAAAAAACACACTGGATTTGTAACAAGCACTTAATGCAGTTAAGTAGTGCCTGGTGCTACTCTGGAGGGACTGCTGCAGTGTCTCAGCCCACTGAAGGCACAGCTTCAAGCACAAACCACTGAAGGCACATGCCAGGCATTTGACACAACCTTACTGCGTCCCTTGGTCTCTCCCAACCACACCACTGCTTTGGCTGGGCCAGCACTGCAAACCTGTGCCTGCCAAGGTTAAACAAAACCCACCTGGTCCACAGCACTGCCTTGGGAACAATCCTGAGCACACCCGTGGCACAGCAGACGACCAAATGGAGGGGTCAGGAGCTCTCACATGTTACTGCTGACACCAGACTTCACAAAACCACACCCCGAGTCCTCTACACTGCATTTGTGAGGGGTCAAACACACACCCAGCACATACCCAAATGAGCTGGAGGACAGCCTTTTCTCAGATATGCTGTCTTTATTCCTGCAATAAAATGGGTCTCTGCCCACACATTCCTCATGTCCTGCCTATCCCAAAAATCTCATCTCTTGCATTTCCCCCTCATCTGCCTTAGCACTAATGCTTTCTCTGCCTTTCCTCTGACTTCATGGGCCCTGCCCACAGCAAACAAAGCTCCCGCCATGCCTGCTGATCTGGCTCTGGTCCAACTCAGACTCCAGGCTCAGCTTTGGGCAGCAGCTCTTCTCCTTTTTGTTCTGCTAAAGGCAACAGCAACCTCCCCACACCCTTTTGGAATGGGGTCAAGGAACAGGCAAGTCCAGCAGAGGGGATCAAGACTACCAAAAGACCCTCAAAACTCCCCCCATTTCTGTAAAGATCCAGAAGAGTACTCATGCTGATTCATTAATATGAAGAGGAAGAAACCTAATCCCAGGGAGGGGAAAGCTTACCTGTAACCAGGTAGCCCCATAAAGCCTTGGTGATACACTGCCCAGGCCCTGGATACCCTGTTGGCTGGACTGATCCTGGATCCAGGGCTGCAGATCTCCTTTCCTCTGCCATCTGATCTCCCTTTCACTTTCTCTTTCTTCCCTCTTTTTTCTTTTATTATTGCTCTTACTATTAGAGAGTAGGGGCAAAACATGAATTTCTATGCCAACTGTGTAGTTTGCTAATAAAACTTCATGAGCTTCTTTTGAACCCTTGTGGTTTTTGCCATTCTTTGATGAATCTTGGATGCTCTCTTCCATGTAGGAGGGGGATATGACAGATGGGAGCACGGGTTTGCCCTGTGAGAGGTGTATGGAAGTAGGTGTCACCAGCCGGCAGTAAAATGAATATAAAAAAACACACTGGATTTGTAACAAGCACTTAATGCAGTTAAGTAGTGCCTGGTGCTACTCTGGAGGGACTGCTGCAGTGTCTCAGCCCACTGAAGGCACAGCTTCAAGCACAAACCACTGAAGGCACATGCCAGGCATTTGACACAACCTTACTGCGTCCCTTGGTCTCTCCCAACCACACCACTGCTTTGGCTGGGCCAGCACTGCAAACCTGTGCCTGCCAAGGTTAAACAAAACCCACCTGGTCCACAGCACTGCCTTGGGAACAATCCTGAGCACACCCGTGGCACAGCAGACGACCAAATGGAGGGGTCAGGAGCTCCCACATGTTACTGCTGACACCAGACTTCACAAAACCACACCCCGAGTCCTCTACACTGCATTTGTGAGGGGTCAAACACACACCCAGCACATACCCAAATGAGCTGGAGGACAGCCTTTTCTCAGATATGCTGTCTTTATTCCTGCAATAAAATGGGTCTCTGCCCACACATTCCTCATGTCCTGCCTATCCCAAAAATCTCATCTCTTGCATTTCCCCCTCATCTGCCTTAGCACTAATGCTTTCTCTGCCTTTCCTCTGACTTCATGGGCCCTGCCCACAGCAAACAAAGCTCCCGCCATGCCTGCTGATCTGGCTCTGGTCCAACTCAGACTCCAGGCTCAGCTTTGGGCAGCAGCTCTTCTCCTTTTTGTTCTGCTAAAGGCAACAGCAACCTCCCCACACCCTTGGTCTAACCCTCTTCTACCTCAAGCCACTACATTCCAGATCAACAGGCATCACATCTTTAAAAATTATTTTATGTAACACCCATAGGATAATTACTTGTTCCTTCTATAATCCAGGGACACCGGGCCTTGACCGGGTCAGTGCAGGCTCCATCAGGAAGGTTTCCTCTGGCATTGAGCAGCCACTGGCTCAAAATACATGGAACACTCTCTGTCACTGCCAAGAGGGGATTGGGAAGGGTGGGAGAACATGATGGAAAGAAATGTACATAAGAGTGCATCTTTGGGATTTCCAGTGCTCCACCCAAGATACATTTTGTGCCCTGTTGTCCATCCCTAACTCCAAGTACGAAAATTGCTATTCTAAGCCAGCTATCTCTGTTATTAAGCCTCTGCCTCAGCAGCATCATAAAGAAGGCTGCACAGAACTCACACCAAGACTGGCCCATTTTCAGCACCTACCTCACTGGGTTAAAGCTAACCTGGCTGTACAAACACTTTGCTGTGGTTAAAGCCCTGAATGCAGTGTGGACAAACCCTCCAGCAGCCATAGCCACACAGGCCTGGGACCTGCTTCCAGTGGAATCTCCAGAGTTCCAAGCAGCAGCCATTAAACAGTAACAAAGCATAGGCCTGCACAAAGCTCTCCAGAAGCTTTGTGACCCAGGGCTCATGGAGGAGAAATTTAGGGCATGGGCAGTATACTGATTGCTGTGCCCTGAACACAGGCAGGTCTGTAGGGTCTCACCAAGGACAGGCTGAGGCAGCAAGTACAGATTAGCCAGTTAGGATTCCAAAGACAATATCAAATCTTACTAAATTCTGCTGCTTCCATGGTGATGCCTACACCAAACAAAAACCAGTAACCAAAAGGCCCTCAATTAAAACAGAAGAACTTACAAATGGGAAGTTCATAATCTGAACTAAACTTTTTTGTTTTAGGAAAAGGAAACAATTTTATGGCAAAAGTTTAAAAAGACGTTGAAATAATCACTTTGCTCTCAAAAATCTTTTACTATTTTCTGACAGAGCAGTTGTTTTTAGCATGTTAAAATTATGCGTTTTCAAAGCTCCTTGTATCTCTTAAGAAACATTTTATTTCTAGGCCATAAAGGATGTGCTAATGACATGCAGAGAGATGCTGGACCTCTGACCTACTGTCCTATGACCCAGGCACTGGCCAGGCTCCTATCTTTGTGAGCTGATCCACACAATATATTAAATACTCTTTCTGCCAGTTTAATTATAACTTTAGTGAATGAACATCTCTCATGAACTATTGTCTATTCTCCACAGCCCTGGAGCTTGATAGTTAGATTGATACATAAGTAGAAGGCATTATCATATTTTCTGCAGTCTATGTTACAAAGTTTATTTTTTCATTATCTGATTTAATTAAAAAAATGTAAAAAGCGGAAGGGCTGATCTAACTCTTTTGAGAGTCATCATCCGGTGCAAAGAGATGGAAGAGCTCAAACAGCTGTTGCAAAAATCCTGAAACCCTTTATTGGTCTCAGAGTAGTAACTTCCATAGGACTCAAGAATGAACAGCAAAAGCAATTTGACTTGTTTTTGTTTTTATTTTGGTTTCTTCTTGCCCTAACAAATGCAAATTCATTAGAAATATTATTTTAAAAAATCTAAATAAACTATTGCTATGAACACTTCCATTTCAAAGTATGCTGGTTCGATGCAGTTTGAATTGGTTCCCTGCTGTCCTCCTTGGATTTGCTCCAAGTCTGTTTATTTTATTTACTGCTTAAGCTATTTTGTTCTAACTGCTGGCCAATTTTTATCTCTTCTCCCTCTTAAATTAATTGCTACATTTGGATGTTTACACACTAACTTTTCCAGGAAAAAAAGATTCACATACACCAAATAAAAGCAGATCAGAAGTAAGCTTTAATCCCTTAAGTCTATAGAATAGTTGATGATTCTGCAACAGAGTTACAGAGCATAGCTTTGTGGCAGGGAAACTCTGAATATTTCTGCACCACCATAACTGGAAAGACCTAAACCTGAAAAACCTAAATTGAAGTTAAATCAATTCCTAAATCAGAAAATTAAATATTAGGTTGAATGCACCTACAATCCTTGCGTAGTAGTACTTTGAATTGTTTTCAATTCCTTTAACACCTGTTTACATGTAGAGATGAGCATGAGCTAGCTGGTGCCTATGGCATGTAGAAAACAAATGGTAGGAAGTAGTTTCTTTATTTCTTTGGTGAGGAATTGAATGATCTTAAAAAAAAACCCAACCAATTGAAAACTATGATGAAGACAAGTGATAAAGCAATATAAGGAAAAACAAATGAAACAGGAAAAACAGAGTTCCCTCTTCACATCCTCAATTTGAGAATGAAATTATAATTTTATTATTTATAAATGGCAAGGTTGTGAAAAACAGTTCCCTCTGAAAATCTTTTACTGATCTGGTAACTTATTTCAAATTTTCCCTTTCAATCCAATTCTGTTTGCCAATGTCCCTTCTCCAAGAAAGATATTCTCACACACTCATTCTTCAAACTATTCCAGGCTCTTTGAGCTCCCATCAGTGAGCCTGTCCTGGGGCTCTCCAACTCGTTCCATTTCCATACCCAAGTTTTCCCTCACTTCTGCTCTTACTCTATCACCCAGCCAAAAAACTCAAAGTCATGGCTCTAAGATCTACGGTCAGGCTGGAAAGAGCCATCTAGGAGAGTTAATTCCTTTTTCTACCCTTTCTGTTTCATTTGGATATAAGCAAATACCATTCTCTTCCCTATGTAATGGTCATGTTCCAAAATCAGTATTACACAGGTCACAAGTATGAATTGGTTTCACTGATCTTCAACTACAGCTCTAATAAGATTTCTGTTCTTCCATTTAAAATAAGCCACTAGGATATTTCCTTATGCCTGTTTTCAAAGAAAAACTTTCTCCTCATGTCTGCTGTACTTACCAATCACCGCATGTCACAGAACATGACCAATGTTCACTTTTTAAACAGCTGCCACATTTCATTGCTTCTATCCAACAGCTCCAGGATTAAAACCCCAGGAAAACATGGGACACTGAATGCTACAGAATTAGCACCTCAAAAAACATACAAACTCTGAACCTCTGCCTCCTCCTTCTATTGTCATAATTGCTAGACAAAGAACAGAGAAGCCAAATATGATCTCAAAAACTGACAAATCCAGTTGCACCTACAATCCTCAGTATCATTTTAATATGCCTAAATTCATCATCTTAAAACTATACTCTGCAACTCTGTTTAAGATGGGTTACTGTAACTTGAATGCTGTGACACTGCCAGCAGAAGGTAACCATTACTTCCTAATGAATAACTGCTCCTGAAATAATCCAAAAACTTACATAGCTCACCCACTAACAAAGGCTGAGAAAAATAACACCTTCTCCACTTCATGAGAAGACCTCATAAGACTACAAAGCACTGGTGTTTTCCTGATCACCAGTTTCACAGCCACCTGCAGAGGACTGCAAGGGGCCCACAAATTCTGACAGAAGCTCCCTCTGAAGTTAAAGGGTGTCTACAGCAAAGGCTCTGCTCAGAAGCTGGAGGTGACACACTACTGCTTCCTGTTAGCTGCAGTACTAGTTAGCACACTTGTTTCTTGGTATGAACCTGAACAAAACAACCCTCTCCCATCTCCCATTCAAATTTGCTTCTGTACTCAGTGAAATCTGTGGTCTTCAAAGCATTACAATCACCCACCCAACCAAGACCACCAGTATCAGCCAAGACCTGTGTGTCTTGGGTTAGGAGCTACACAAAGAGCAAAAATCTGACTGCTGAAGAGCCTGCAATCCAAAAAGTGGTTCCACAGAGACTGCAGAGGTTAAATCTGCTTTTTTCCCCCCATTGTTTTGTTACTTAAATGAGACAAACTGCAGGTTTCATTAACCTAACAGCCTGCAACAGAAAGAACAATAGTTAGCAGTGTTTCTAACTAGGCATGTGCCCAGTTCTTTTAGATCTCCAAAATTAAGGTGACATTACCTAGGTATAGCATGGTTGGCAAAAACATTAACAGTAGGGAACTGTGCCTGTTACATAAACTATGGGCTTAAATGGTTCAAACAAGTTTATGGTTCTAATAATAGTATTTCGTAATTAATGAAGATAATCAGCCTCCTAGCTACCTTACAGAGTTCATCTCAGGTTATTCTCCTCTATGGTAGCATCCTGTAGATCTAAGTGTTACTGAGGAAAATATTTTTGGCTAAAAGAATCTAGTTGTGATATA
The DNA here is from genome assembly GCA_024865655.1 of Emberiza elegans. Lineage (NCBI taxonomy): Eukaryota > Metazoa > Chordata > Aves > Passeriformes > Fringillidae > Emberiza > Emberiza elegans. The sequence continues at coordinate 58,348,622 of JALJVW010003023.1, read as the reverse complement.
AACATCTGGCAAGTTAAATCTAGAGAAATATTTTAAAATCTTGCAACTACTAACACTTGAAATGCAAAAACATGACAGTCTCATCAAGTGAATACCGAATAATACAAACCTTCATCTATCCAAGGACAGCTTTTCATAGCTCAGTAATAAGAGCAAAATTGAAATCTAAGGAAAACTTCTATGCAGACCAGTTTTTGTAACTATGGTGATGAAAGGCTACAGAAAACTCTAAAACAGGTAAAAAATCAGGCACAGGATTAGGAGCATGACTCACAGCTTTATCTATGGACCTTTCTAGAAAGGAATAACCCCTGCATTCCTAGCATTAAAGGTGAGTTAACAACACAGCATAGTGGGAAGTGCTGGTCTGGTGGTCAGATGAGCAAATCAGAGAGATGACAGCTTGGCTCTGCTCAGCCTGTTCTCTCTAATCAAGACCATCTGCTCAGATTGTGAAGACACTCCTGGTGACTTTTAGCCACAGCATGAACAACCTCTGTAGTCACATGTGTGAAATACAGCAACTGTCAGAAATTCATGAGTCATTGCTAAACTCTTTCTTTATTCCATACATAAGAAGTTTGAAATAGATTTTTACGATCCTTTTCTCAATGCTAGCAAGTATGCCCATTCATGTATTGCATCACTTGTGGCACTCCAGGGAAAAAACTGGCAATCCCCAGTGTTTTATAATTCATACACATAAACACACTATATGATGGAATGATACATAAAGATTAGGGCAGATGGAAGTTTGAGATGCAGTAAATTATTTCTTTGAACCTAATAAAAACTAAAACCCACATGCAGTACTAATACACATAGGCATTTACGTGCATAACTGCAGTTTTCTCATTGCTAAAAAAGGCTCAAATACAGGGTTTGCAAGACCAGATAAAGTGTACAAAAAGAAGGAAAAATGCGAAGTTCCTCAATTCAGTGCTTTTTTTTTCCTGCAGGTGTGCAAAAAACTTGCTGTGGTATGAGCTGAATAAATTTTCTGTTATCCCACTAAGTGCTAGATGCTAGAAACAGTTTGAAGAGCTCATTCTGAATGAATCTTTTTGTACTCCAAAGCAATGATTTCCAGCCACAATGCAGGCAAAAAGTTTGAAACTGCTTTGAATGTGAGGATTTAGTGTTATGATGTCACATTAAATAGAAAGGTTACTGTGCTCTTTCAAGGTAGCTCGTTTACTCCAGAGATAGAGGCAGACTCTCAAGAGCTAAAAAACCAAGCTGTAGCATAGTGGTCACTGTGGCGTATCATGTCCTGAGAAATGGGTAAGCATTTTTGTATTTTAAGTAATGTACTAATTTTCAAACTCTCCTTCTGGCACTTTCCCAAGAGATGAAAGGAAATGGATAGCTACAATCTCAGGATAAATCACAATGCAGCCTCTAGATCTGAAAGTGAGCTTCTACCTGCTGGACTGATATGCCAAGAATCCACCTCATCCAGCATGCCTCTATCTGACAGGATGTTGATAGAAAAAGAATGTTGGGAAAAAAAGGAATTACTGAAATTTAATGGTTACCCTAATCTTTCTACATTTTACAAGACTGTGTGTCCCACATCAGTCTTTTCTTCTGTTGACTAAACAAACTTGATTCCTCTCAGCCTCTGTAAATCAGTCATGATTTCTAAATTCCTATTTTTCTCCCTATCTTCCTCTAGTTTATTTTAATTTAATCTCTTGATTCCTCTCAGCCTCTGTAAATCAGTCATGATTTTTAAATTCCTATTTTTCTTCCTATCTTCCTCTAGTTTATTTTAATTTAATCTCTAACTTTTTTCCTGTTCTCCTGTGGTTTATTTGCATTTGCCTTTGTTTAGTGATTATAATTAAGCAGAAATAAGAATTCAATGACACAGAGCTTCAAAGAAAGGGTAGTTCGATAGCTATCACATTTTTTGCAGAGCAAATTCATCAAGGAGAGGTGCCTGAAATTTAATCAGACAATACCGTCTTCAGATAAAAATATCTGGGACTGTTACAAAGTTGTACTTTGTCAATTTTCTCAATGTTATGTATGACATAAAATTAAAATCTGTCACCTTTTCAAAATCACAGTCAAAGGATAATTAAATTTTAGTGCTTTAACTGTGAATTCTCTGGACTCAGCACACATGAAAATCCTTTCAGCTGAATTTTAAATCTGAAGTTTCAGAATGACATGAACCATAATCAGCATTACTCAGATCCCTCTGATGCCATCAAGGCTCAATTTACAAGACATATGAGCTGCCAACTTGACCCTCTCTGTTGTATATAACAACCTTAACAACCAGATATAATAATGATAAAAATACTTTACCTTATTACAAACTAAATTATCTAAGTAGATCAAAAATACATTAAAATGGAATTTTAACTAATAAAGAAACTATGTAAATTATTAAATTAAAAGCTGAACAAAACTGAACCAATGCAAAGATTTTAACTGAAAATAGCTTTAAGATCAAATCAATACCCAAATTTTCAATCACCTAGAATTATTTTATTTTGTAGTGCTTTAAATTTGAGGACTGCATGAGAAACACATGAAAAACTAAATGGAAGCCTGAAATATTTACTTGATTGTCCACAAATTTAAAAAAAACCCTGGATAATACAGACCACAGCTGTTAAACTTCAGTGTAAATGTCACTGCATTTCACTGACAGACCAATTCTCACAAGGAGGGACGGTATTGGCTGGTAATGCTGAAGCCCTGCTCGCTTCTTTAAGGGTGAAAAGACAGGGAGTCTGTTAAGTGCCGTGCTTGCTAACCCATGCACGAGGGTTACAAACCTGCGGGCTGAGCACCACTTACCGAAGATTCACTGTCTCTAACAAGGAAATCTCCTTCCACTCCCCTTTCGTTCAGGGCACATTCTGCTTGGTGCCGGGTAACATTCCCATAATACCACTCTCTTCCAGCAAATCGTCCGGTAGAAGACGGTCCCGTGTAGCTTATCTGAGGCGGATGGGAAGTGTTCATGGAAGGACCATCACTAATGATTACTACATAGTTTTTAGGAACAAGACCAATTTGACCTCTGGAATTTTTACATTTCCACCATTCTGGGTCATTTTCTGGCTTTTCAATGACTTCCATCGTTTCCCCTTTTTCAAAATTGAGCTCTTCATCCGTGACTGAGCTGAATGGGTACAGTGTCTGAACGATGTGGAGTACTTTGGTGCCCTGGCCGTTACTCATGGAAGCGCCTTTCCTAAGGCTGAGGAAGCTGGGTGAATCTGCAGTTGCCTCCTCAACCTCCTCTACCACATAGTTCGAAGGGAACCAGCCGATCTGTCCATTGTAGCTCCCTCTCCACCAGCCGTCACTGCACTTCTCCATGACAATCACTCGGGACCCTTTAACGAGGGACAGCTCATCCTCCCTCTCGGCAACGTAGGCAAATTTCACGTAGGCGGGAATGTTAAGATCGTAAATCCGGTCGGCGCTGCTGCCGTTGGAAGGGTACTCTGCGTCTGTGCTGGGAGTGGGGGACGCGTCTCTCGCACTCGTCTTTCTCTTGGTTTTTCCCAAGCCTGGTAAAGACAGAAATGTAAAGTGGTCACTTGGAATGCTTGTCCCCAGACTGCAAAAGCTGGATGTGGTGACATGCTGTACCCTCACTTCAACAACACTGCTAAGTGGAGATCTCTTCTGTAACACTACATAGTCAGGAAATAGCAACACCTTTAAGAGATTCTTGTTAACATCCAGCTGATGCACCATTAGGTAAAGAGCAATTTGTGCTATAATGATTTTTATTCTCTTCTCGGAAGGAGCAGAGTTTAAGCACACTTAAACACGGTAATTTCTTCACTGGGAGAACAGCTAATCACTGCAACTGATTCTCAGCTTGCTCTTCTCTATCTTTAAATTCCAGCCAAATGACCATGCCTTTTAATTTTGGAGATGACTTCAATTTGGCTCAAACAAAAAGTGAAAGAAAACCTACAAAAATTAACAAGAACAGAAATAAAAGCTAAAGTTTCTCTGCAGACTGTATTGCTCTCTTTGCTCTAGCAGCACCCAGGCAGGCACTGTTGCAATTCCTTCCAACTGCAACCCTCCTTCCAAAACCCACACCTCTTTCACCTACATTTCATAACACACTGTAACAGCAGAAATCTGCTGGTGAGGAAGACCATTTGCATGTATTTCCCTATAATCTGTAAATTCTGGTGTCCTGTCACGGCTTTAATTATAGTGTTAAATACAATGTACAGAAGAAACAACAATAACATTGAACACAACATTTTTTTAAATTAGAGAAACCATACTGATTTCTGTTTAAATATAGGAAAACTGCACAACACACTTGGTACATTTTCCAACTTTTGCAGCCACCCCTCCTTAGGCTTATATATAAACTTAACATATAAAAAAAAAATAAAGGGAACAAGTGGCCCTGTCTTGTGAAATTCACTTATAAAATTTCTGAGAAATAAAAGATTATGTTGCAGTATAGCACAACCAAGCAAAATGTCATGCAAGGGACAGAAAGCAAAACCTTCACAGAAATAGGAGCATTTGTACTTTTCTCCATACTCATAGAGCCTGGGTGGCAGGTGAGAGATTTAGTTGAGACACAAGAGCACACATGCTGATTATAGAATACTTAATGGAAGGAAAATAAATAAAGGTACTTTGTCTTGTTTCTTCAAATAATCTGAAATAAGGACATGCATGCTATTTTGTTTTTAACTATTCAGGCCTATTCAATCCAGCCACTCCACTACCAAAAACTGTGTTTTAATATATTTAGATACATATATGTACTTGCATATACAATCGGCATCTTCAGCAAAGCTGTTTGTTCACCACAAAACTTCATGCTTATTTCACAGTTATCTGTACAGCACAGACTAACAGTGCACACATAACCATGCAGGGATCACTGTCTAGAAGGGTTAAATATACATTAATTAATATGTGGTCTTACGGTCTCAGAAGATGGCAGAAAATTCTGATGATCCTAAAGTGTTTCCTGACCTCCCCCAGCAGGGCCTTGTTTCCTGCTGTAGCCTCCTACATCCTATTGTCATTCTAACTACATCAGTCCAGCCAAGAGCCAGTGGCTGCACTTTCAGGCAAAATGAGGGAGGCAGCTTATTGTACTAGGGGAGACAATCACAGGAAAAGAGTGTACAAGCAAGTACTAATCAGAAGCTGGTCAGGCTCTGATCTCTGCCAAGACTGGAAATTTTCATCAGTTTAGAGATCATTTTTAGCCAAAAAGACAAGGATGTTTCGGAACTAATGAGCATTAAATTACAGTGATATAAACAAATACAACTTAAAGGTCGTTCTGTTAAGAAAAGGGGGAAATTGCTTTTATAAATTCATGGAAAACAAGCAACTTTATTTCAATAGATTCACTCTACATAAAGCCCTCCACTGAGACTAAACCTTCCAGATTAAAAACCTAGGCTTTTATCAGCTCACTAATGAAGATATACAGTCCACTTCTTGGAATTACAGCAAAAGAACTAAGGAAAAAAGCAATAGATGGTGAGGCAGCTGGCCTACCTAGTTGAAACGCAGAGCACAGATATAACTGAGAAATGGGGATGGAGAGTGGCAGGAAAATGACAAACTTAAGTATCTGGACAAAAAACTGTTTACAAACAGGTAAAACTTCAAAATTTCTCAAAAACCCTTCTGAAATCTGATAAAGGTATCTAAAGATTTAGGAAAAAGTTAACATTCAAGCACTGTCTTTCATTTGGAGTTGCATAAGTTCCCTCTTTTTTCACAGTCCTTCCAATAGTGCACCTGACATTTCAAATATTGCTTCCTATCATGACCATTAGACATAAATCATTACAAATTTGGGAAAAAAATTTAAAAAAAGAAACATAGTAAAGTTTCTCATTTTTATCAATAAAGACAACTCAAGTTCTTTGGTTTAAGCTTAACATTTCATGTGAACAAACTTTTTAGGCTGACAGCATGGTAATGATTAACATTTTGCAATAGCAGCAATGTGCACCAAAGGCTTTCCAGTTCCTTTCACCAAAGGAACAAACTATGCAGAGACTCATCTGCAGTCAGGCACAGCAAAGGGCATGCACATTATCTAAGAATAATTTTTAATGTGAGGTTGCAACATTCATAACCGTGTCCATGACTGAAGAGGAAACAAGTTGTTCCACGAGCAGAACATGGAAATCTGTTATACCTCCTGCTGAGCTGTTCCTCCTCTTCCTCCCTCTTCTCCTGCAGGATTTACAGTAAGTCCCCCTACTGTATGACTGCTTTCACATCCCCAGGTCCTTCTCATATCTCTGGGTCCCCACTGCCATCTCCAAAATGACCTCAAGGCATACTCCTTCTCCCCTGGTGCTGTCCCCCTCCCTACCTTTGTTGCCTGGTGCCCCCCTGCCTCTCAGCCCTGCCTGGACTGAGCAAAGAGCTGGGGTTGCTCTGGCTTCTCCTCCAGTGAGGGACATCAGCAATGACTCCCCCAGGCACAGACTTGGAGAAAACTAGTTAGCTTACCTCTGCCAGTCTGTCAAGTTTTCCTAAAATTGGCTGAGTTATCAAGGATGGACAGATGGACGGACTATGACAGCTGACTGTGACAGCATGACTAGCGTAAGCTTCATTTCCTTAGGAAAGTCTAAAAATACAGTTTAGTGGGATGGCTCGTTACAGCTAAGCAAGAATAAAGTCAGGTCAATTATAAACTTCGTATATGCATCTATAACAAAAACCACAACTCCATTAAAAAAAGACAAGTACAATCTACATAAGTCATCTATAGAAGAGTAAACACTACCATTCTACTAACAGAAATGTTCACTTACTACTATTTGTAAAGGGATCTCTATTCTTATGCCTGAATGGAATGAAACATATTTAAAGGATTTAATGGAAAATAAAACATTGAAGCACTTTGGGAGTCACATGTAGAAAAGTTGAATATACTTGCAATTGCAGTCATAGTTTTGGTGTGTTTTATTGTCTTTGTTCTAATGAAAACCTATCTACTGATCTATCTACCCATCTACTACAACTGTGCTTTTCCTATTCTGACTCACTGGGTACAGTTGATCTGTAACCTGTGGCAGCCACAATCCTTTGTAACACAAACAGCTGTCGTAGGGAGTAGAGTAATCTAAAGCAAGAGGTTAGCTTTCAAGTGAAAGGAAAAGTGAGGAAGGAAAAGAAGCATTGCAAAGCAGCAGAAAGCCTGTGTTGCTCCTGCAATTTGTAGGAAGCAATACTATTCACAATCTATAATAATCCACAGTAAATTACTTCATTTTCACCCCTATAAATACATTGCCCAGTGATGTGAGCTGGTATAATTCTTAGGATATACTACTGAGACAAAAAAAGAGAATCAACTTGTTAGCAATATTTCTGGAGAAGGGACCCACTGCAAATCCTCCTTCTCTCTACAGTGAAAGAAATCCTCTGGCCCCATGGTTAGTTCTAGGGAAACTCAGAAACATGCCTGTCGCATCACTACGTGCTGTCTTCCTTTCCTAGCTCAGCTGTGGCTCCAAAGAATAGCATGTTTTTTGAGCAGCAGGCTGAAGACCAGTTTCCTAGGAATTTGCTTCCTGTCACTTAAGTTTCCATTGTGCAAGCACCCCTTCATTACCAGCTTGTCCCTGAGACAGTCTTTCCATTGTACCTATAAGGTCCTCGAGCCTGCACCTCCAATTCCCTCTCCTCACAGCATTTCCAGCCTTCCCACCTCATCCTCCTTAGACTTCCCTAGGAAATGCCTTGAGCTCCCCGTGGTGGAATTTCCTTGTGGTCCATCTCCTCTGGCCCGATGCTGGGCGGTGCCAGTTCCCCTACCGCTACGTGTGTCTCCTGCCATGCTGGCCACACTCCTGGGCCAAAGCTTGGCTGCTGTCAGCACAGATGCCCCAAGCGTCCAGGTGCTCCTGCTAAAAACAAAAGGATTTCTCTCTCTTCTGCCTTCAGTGATGGCACTGCAACAAGGCTGCAGAGCTACAACCTCTCTGAAAATTGGTTTGTAGGATAAACAAATTGAACTATATTTAAAACATGATCTTAAATCATACCTTATCAAACACATACATAACACTTGCATAGAAAGGGATTCTTGCCACTAGTATAGGTTTGTATTCTATTTGCTAATCATGGTTTAATATTCCACACTACCTTTACTAGGAAAAGCCTATTTACAAAATAGACAACTTCCTAATTTTACAAATATTTATTTGACAAGTCTTTCCACATTCCTGCAAGCTGATATCCTTGTCTGAGACTGATGAACAACCACATTTTGTATTTTAAGTGCATTTGATCATCCCCAGAGATGAAAGAACATCTCCACAGGCTTATCCCTACTCACAGCTATTAACTTCTGCTTAAGAATAACATGAACCAAACATTAAAGGTATTTGCAGTCAAATTCTCCAGGATCCCCTTTCCAAGACTGCCCACTAAATTTGTAAAATCTGTATGTAGCTTAAATTTAGAGTTGCATTTCTTTTTTGAAAGAATTTTAAGTTGATTTGCTATTACTGTCTTTAGATTTATTATTACTGCCTTTTCTATTTTTCCCTCTTCTGTATACAAAAAACATTATTGAGTACTAAATGAAAATTTCTGAGAAATTGATCTGAGAAATTGTCTCTGATTTTAATACATAATTTTAATATACAAATGATGAGCAAAGATATTTTTGAAGCTCACCTGCATATCAAATCAAAATCACAGGACAAAAAAATCAAAAAACCATTTCAGAAAAACATTGCAATATGACAAAAATATTGCTTTGAGAAATTGAGATACCAAATTTCCAAAGCAGAATTCCTCAATTGAGAACTCAGTGAAAAAGACCAAATACTACTAAATACAATAGATACAATTCCTTAAGAATCCTCCAATAGATTCTTATTCAAATATCAAGAACAATTCAGGAAGGACACTCTCCTCCAAAAGCGACCTTTAAACTGTAGAATCAACAAAACTGCAAAATCAACAAAAGTGTCTCAATACAAATGAGTTTTGAAAACTACTTCCTCTTTAAGAGTTCTATTACATGGTGTTCTTCAAATATCCTCTATCAATGTTGGAGAAGCCAGTTTTAAGTCTACATACGCAGCTGGAAATATAAAAATTGAGGCTGCTGAGTAAAGCTGCTAGTTCTCCCCATGGCAATTAGAAAGACAACTATTTGTGCATTTTCATCTACTGCCATATTTACATATCTTAATAGATTTTTTATCATAAAAAGTTGGAACTAATTTTTCTATAATGTATTCTACCCTTCATGTTTGAAATTAGTTTTTGATCAGTTATTATATGTTACTACAAAGCTGCAAGTTGGCAAAAGGTAACTTGAGCAAGAAAAGAGTCAAAGACATAGCTTGAATTAATAGTGCATCAAATAGTGCATCAAACAGGTACTCTCTTTCACAGTCTATTTACAAACACAACAAGCTTTTCCTCTCAAAAAATTAAAATATGCTGTATCATCTAACAAAACCACAGAAACTGATGCTAGACCTGAAAAGGACATGCACATGCACAACTCTCACAAAGGCTGTCAAAGCATGGGCTTTAAACTTCACATGAATATTTGAAAATTCATTTATGGAAATAAATAATTTTAAAAAAAGATCTTTCATGGGAAATATGAATTAGCCAGTAACTCGATTTTTTAAAATATTACTGACCATTACTATCTGAATTTAAAAAACCCAAAAACCCCAAACCACCAACAAAAAAAAAAAATGCAACAAAACCCCCCAAAACAACAAAACAATTACTTGTAAAATATTCTTCATACTAATTTTAATGCATTTTAACTTAGCCACCTTCACTCTGGATTAAAATTCTTTTAACAGTACCACTTCCTTTATAGCTATAAAACACCCCCAAAGAATCCCATAAAATTATAGAAGCTGGACAAAGAACATGAGCACAGTACAATTTTAATGCAAATATTTTCATTCTAACTAATTTTTATAGCAATGGGTTTTGCTATTTACAATTCAAACTGAAACAAAGTACTCCGGAGTGCTGAAAATTTTAACCTTATTATAATATTTGAAAACAACAACTTCCATTAAGGAGCCGAAAGATTCAAGATAAACAAGTTTGAGGCTGATAAATTTGAGGAAGTCAAACAAATGAACTAGGAGAACTCCCAGAATAAATACCCAGAGGGAAAAAAAACCATTTAACATAATTGCTGCTAATTTCAGAGTTGTGTAAAAAGTTAAGAAATAAATTTCAGCTGAAATTGATATGTGTTTTGTTCCCCTAAACATTAAATCACATTTTACAGAACAGCTCTCCTTATTTTAAAAATCTTAAAAGGCAAGGCAACCAGAAATTTTCATTCAATTTCCTAATCTAGTGTTTTTTGTTAGACATAATAGAAACAACCAAATTTCTCAAAATTACATTTTAATTTATAAGTAATATTTCTCCCATATTTTTAGGCATTTTTTAAGATAACTAAAACTATTTTTCTTGTGTATTCTAACAAAATTGAAATTCCATCTGACTTCACACAGATGCAGATAAAAACAATGATCCTTTCTTGTTTAACAAATAAGTTATTCATCTCTGAATATTACAGCAATGAATTATATTGCATATTAATGCATACATTTAATAGGAGTGCAAAGTGTACAGTGTGTTTTGAAATAAACAAAAATTGCATTAAGAAAGAAAATTAATTTTCAGGAAATTCTTCAGGAAAAAACCCACCACAATTCAATGTAAATTAAGTAATTAATCCACTCAATACAGAGCTAAACACAACTTCTTGTCAACTGGAATATTTAAATCAGACATTCATGTAGTTTTGTTATTTCTTATTACTTTTATAATTTCAAATTAACTACTCTTTGGTTCTTTATTACTAAGGAATTCAGCACATCAAAGTTTCTTCTGTTACACAGAAAGAAAAACCAAACATTTCTGCACATTTTCAGGCTGTAACCTCCCACTTCTTCTCCCCCTCCACCTACATGTCCAGTTTCCAAGCAAATGTTCAAAGGCTAAGATCCATATGGGATAGTCAGTGTTTTAGAAGCAACATATCCATCAACAGCACTCTTTAAAGGACACTGCTATAAATTTCAGAAACCTTCAACTGCATTTGTAATACAGAAATAAAGCTTTACAGCTCAATTAATGACTTTTTGTATCTTCTCTAAGAAGCTCAATATTGAAAAAAAGTCACACTAGAACAAATCAGAAAATGGAAACTCTTCTCTAAATGTCAAAGTGAAACTCTGACATTTCAACAACCAGGCTGTTTTATCACTGCTTTTCAAATACACAAAAAAGTTTTCCAGGCATCAAACACTACTCAGTCAGGAAGCTTCTGCAAAGAAATCAACTATTTTGAGAACAACTACTGCATTAATTCCTGTAATTTACACTGTGCTACACATGCCTATTTGTCATTAAAAAGGTACACTCAAATTCCAGTATCAGGAACTGAGTTTTCTGTACCCAAAGCATCTTAGAGCAAAAGGTTAAAATTATAAAGATGTAATATAGGGACATATGTTAACAGAGACAAATGCACAATCTGCAGGTTTCCATAAACTGCCTCATGTATGTTCTTATCCCAATGGGACGGTGAAGTGGAATGGTTTCAAACTGACACTAGATAAATTTAAATTGTCATAGGATTTAAAATCCTCCATATAAATCCTCTATATAACAGGAAAACAGCAGTCTTGGTCTCAAATGGAAGGCATATAAAATGAATGGGGTTTCTCAAGACCTACCATTCTGATTTCCAAACTGAAGCTTGCTTGCTTTAAATAGGCTACTTTCAAACACAAATAAAAATATTTCCACCTAATTTTTAAACATAAAATCATGCTATCTTGACTTTGAAAGATGTCCTAATAAGAGAATATAACCAGAAATGCCTTAAATCTAAGGCAGCCCTATAATTCTAAAAACGTATCTATAAAGTATTTGGAGAAGGCACAGTAGCCATGCAGGACTTCCCATTGCTTTCTGTTCCCTTGATGTACAGGAGAAAAGCTACACTGTTTTGCCTCTCCTTCACAAACACTAACAGAGGATATTGACAAAAGAAATCACTAAAATGCATGAGATGCCCCAAACTGTCTACCTCAATGCATACTCCTGTCCCTCAGGAAGTATATCACAGCTTGTGTTCCCTCTCCCCTTCCAGCACTCGGTGGAAAGATGATTTATATTCAGCTATCTCACATTTATATGAAGTGAAAGAGGTGTACATGACAGCTCAGGATACATATTTAAATTCCTAAACCACTAACCCACTCAATTAAAAAGAAATTGGGGGGAAAAAATACAGCAAGGTACAAAGTAGACTATCTTGAATGCAAGATGACAACCCTCCAATTTAAAGACCCTTCCAAATAACCAAGATTGAATTATTCTATTTTAGATACACGTAACTATAGTTCTAACTTAGTCATTTCACTTCTTGTACGCTCAAATTTACTCTCAATTCTATATCAAAGATGTAACAGATGTTACAGATAGAGGCTGAAGTTTGGATCACCAAGCCTAAACCAGAACAGAGAAACTACAAAACAGCAATTATATAGCCCCTCAACTCAAAGAAATGCTTTAGAAGATAATGATCCAAATACTGACTAAAAGGCAGTATCTCAGCATCAAAAAGCCCAAGACAGTCCCTCCTGTAAGTACAACAGTCATCTACCCTTTGAGTTTACAATGTTTTACTCTAGTTGACCCATACCAACACCAAGCAGGATGTAAAGCCTTACTAATTCTAACATAAGGCCAGAATGCCCATGTTATACTGTACTAATGATTCCCAACGTTACATGTGTTACAAGAAAATACAAGATGTTTATTACATTTTCTCTTTAGAAACCTCAAAATTCCTCAGAAGCCTGTCATTGATACTGCAGTTTTCTTGCAAACTCCTTTTAGAAAGGGGAAAGCAAACTAAATATCATATTTTCTGTACCAACTTCCTCTCTGAATTTCAATGCACATAGCTTCATTAATCAAGGGCTCTCAGGTTATTTGCAATTACATACACAAAATCAGGCCTCTCCATCTCTGAAGGGAAGTAACAGAATGAAATGGCTCACTTAAGAAAACAGCCCACCTCCTCTGAGGTTTAGTCCTCACAGCCAAAACACAAAACCCCAGGACTCGCACACAAACCAGGACATTTTCTTCTGTACATTTAAAAACTCAGTAGCTATGGAGTAATAATTGAGTAATACATTTATCTTCTGTTCTGGAGAACAATTTCCTGAATGACCAATTGAAAAAATATCTTACAGGATGGTTAGGTATCCGGTAGAGCCTATATACAAGAAAAATGACCTTTCCACCACATCAAAATAAATTTTTCCTTTCTGTTTTCATTCACTTTCCAGATCCTTTAATTTACAAAATTCCAAAGACTGCAAACAGGCATTATGGCAATGACTGCACACAATTTAGACAGTCTACAGCCTAATTCCTAAATCAATTTCTAGTGCAAAATACAGCTACAAATAGTCATCTATTAGAAAGAGCAACCTTAAATGTCAGCCTGTCCAAGCTGACCATCCATTAAGAGAGGTGTCTGTGCAAATGAACTTGCTGAGACCACAAAAATAACTTGTCAGTAAACAATCACATACAAACACTGAAGCAACTCTCAAAAAAACCCATCTGTGCTGAAACCTTTCCCCTTAAAACAACCAAAGTGGGCATTCTCTCCAGCACTGCAGCTTTGTGCTTTATCTACATACATTCCACACATGTCAATTCCTGTTTTATGGACAGACTCCATAAAACAAAACACTTTAGAGACTCAGAAAATGGAAGGAAACCTTTCCTTACACATTCTAAGACAAACCCTAGTTTTCTTTTAGCATGAATGCTAATTTAGAAATTCTGTTTGCATGGTATGAGAACGTGTCATGGTCTTCGAAAAACCTGAGAAACAGAAAGCAATGGAACCCAAGTGGAAACATGCAGAGAAAAAGAAACAAATTAATACTTAAAATATACCCTGAAATATTAAACCTCAAGACACCACAAGGACACACACACAAAAAAAGAGATCCATCCAGTAAAACCAAAAGAATTACTTAAGGTTGCATATTGAAGGAAATAGCCACATCTGAAGGAGAAGCATTCCCCAGTGATTCTAAGGTGGGAGAAAGAACAGTCACTGTCACCTATGTATTGAAAAATCTCTTGTCCTTTGAGTCACTGTAACTCCTTGGAAAATGGTGTCCCTCAGAGTACATACAGAGGCTATTGATTTTTGCCAGTTACCTTCGCTTGGTCTTTAGAATGGTGACCCAGCTCTACACACCAAACATTGCACACAATACCTCTAATACCTCAGCTACTGTCACCTGTTTCTTCTCTCTGCTACCACCTTCATGTGCTAGGACGTGAAGCCAAAGGGGATGACAGTATGCAGAGCACACAAATACATGTACCCCTAGAAACATGTGCTTATGGAAAAAGTCCAGTCAAGGCAGATAGGTACAATGCAGTGACCCTCACTGCAGTCCCAGTTCTGCTGCCTCAGCCAACTTCAGTTCCCCCAGGAACCTGAGGGAAAGGAAGACAAAAGGGAACACTGTGCAATGAATCCAGTACAAGACAGTACTTGGAAAAAAACCACACTCTATTTTCACTGGTTCAGAAGAAGAAACATAATTAGCAGAATACTTTAAGTATTTTATTCTACGTAAAAAACAAAACATCAAAAGAGTTGAGGGTTCAGACATAAACTTTTAATGCTAAGAAAGTAAAAGACAGCCTCCACAGCTGGAACAGGGCATAGGAGGAGCTACCGGCAATGGAGTGACTCTAATAGTGAGCCGTGAAACTACCTTGGGAGCTAATTTCTGGGCTTGCTCTAAGGCCAGACATTACAGGTTGAAACATAACTGGCTCAGAAAGGGGCAAAACCAAGGGTCCTCCAAGGTGACAATTGAGGGAAATAATACCAAAGACATCAGTACACACAGCCACACTAAGTTAAGGTGATCCTTTTATCTTTGCACACATAATTATGAATAAAATAAAGGCTTGTTCTTTGATCTGTAAATGTCAATGTACCTCCAATTCTGCATGGGAAAGGGGGAAAAAGTATACCTATTAGATAAAACCTCTAATACAATGAACAAATTTATTTACTCAATATAGACTAAAAATAGGAGGATTTCTTTACGCCTTCAGCCTTGCAACATTTTACTGCAACCGTCACAGCAGAAAAATCTGCTGAAAGATAGAACACATCATGGTTTCCATTATATTTTTGTTTGCCGTTCTTGAAGCGGCACATCCTTTAAATGATCTACCCCAATAAAGCTAAAACTTCAACAGAACACAATATATACAATTGTAAACTGAGAAAAGCAAACTTCTGAATCACTACAAGCTAGCACTGCAACAAGCTTCAGGTTCTGCATTCACTGCTGCATTTGGCTTTTCATTTTGGAGCAAATAAAGGGCCTGGTGCATACATCCAGCAGAGAAACTCTTATAAAGCAATAAAAGAAGAATTATTCTGCACCATGAGTTCTCCAGAATATTCACCAAAATGTTTTGCTTTCAGCTCTTTAAAAGGCATGAAGTTTGCGTTCAATTTTCATTGGGGATTTTTGTTGTGGTTTTGTTTGTTTGCTTCTTTTGCATTAGTCTGCTCTGCAACTTCAGATTTTTCCCTTCTCAAGCAGATGTTTCTTTAGAAATCACAACACAGTAACTTTTAGAAAGTCTGATTTCAGTTCCACCAAGCAGAGATTTGGATTCTTTTAATGTTACTTTCAGTGGACGCAGTTGATATGCATATCAAAATTAGTTAAATGTTTGTGGGTGTACAACAGGTCCAAAACCATAAATTCATGAGTTTGTTTTGCATTCTAAATAAATATTTAAACATTTTATAGTATCACTAATTCAAAATGAATGTATTTTTTTTCAATTATGTGTCTAATTGATAGTCAGAAAGCAGACCCTACCCTGTCATCAGTGTTCTTATGTCATTTTCCATATGCAAAACTACTGCTATTGGGTATGTGTCCATACCTTCAAAGATCACCAATAAAGTGAAAATGACTACTTTAATCAAGTCTAGGTTTTAATGATGATTGTGAAGCAGATACATTTCCAAAAACAGCAAAGTATTTCAATTACATATTATACAAATCATCTGCTACCACTCCAGTGGCATCAGCACTGTCAGCACCTAACTCCACATGCTCTAGAAGGGAATCTAGAAGAAATCTCTTCCCTGTGTTTGAAATCATTGTGAATATCTCCCATTCCTCCTTTCTCAGCAATCTCTGTAACCACAATCATCTATTATTACAGTGAACATGGAAGAAATGCAATTGTTCCAGCTTATTTTTCCCCCGAAACTAAAGACACCACACCTAAAAGGATTTCCCATCACTTCTCTCGCTACCATAAAACCATGTTCTCCTCAATTTCATCACTGGTAAAGAGTCACCACCGTTGCCACACTGTCTCACAAACAAACATGCTTACTCTGAGCAACGCAACTACAAAGCAGGATGAAGCAGAGAAAGTGCTTCTGTTAAACAAAACCAACCATGAAATGAGCTACTCTAGGATTCTAGGAAATTGAGCAAGAATTTGTGCTGTATATAAACACTTCCACTACTTCCTCTCCCAGAATTTGAAGTCCTATGTGCCAACTCCTTTAAAGTGCAAATAGAGATGACTTACCCTCATCCAATCCTCCAAGAAGCACAACAGACATGCCACTTCTGTCATGCTCACATTTTCTGACAAGCTAGAAAGCTTCAAAACAACAGTAAGTGACACAGAAAAAATACTTTTATTTTTACTGAATTCTTACAAAGGGATTGATTTTTATCGCCAATTTCAGCTAGAGATGTTTGGCTAAACAAAAACTTCATACAATTCCTTCTTAGGAATTTTTGTATGTGATAAATAATTTGACAAGTAGCTATATACTTTAAGAAATTATTTATTTTTTAAATCAACTTATTAATGGTTTGTGAATGGAAAGACTAGCATTTCTTACAGGTCTGTGACTAGGAAGGCCAAAAACATTGGAAGCTTGGAGTTCTAGAGAGATTAAAATAATTGTTTGTCTTGTAAGGTTGGCCTGTTCTTATTAACATGAGTTGTATAAGACTTAAGAGGCTGTGCTATACAACAATACACTTATTATACAGTGATACCATATTTATTTTTATTTCCACCATTCTCTCATTCTGTAGCAAATTTTATGCCCTTAGGGGGTCCAGAGAAGACTATAATTGGAAATAACGAACTAAGAATTAATAGAAATATTTTCAAACTGGTCCTTGGGTCTATTACAAATTTAACGTGTTTTCTGTAATCTTGCAGATGAGGCTCAGACAGATTACTGATAAACAAACAAATTCATCAAGCAAACAGTACTGAAGACTCAACTTAGTGCTCTGACTGTGCCAAAAATACTGTGCATACTTCTTATGATTACACACTTCTAAAAATTAGTGTGGAAGAACTGGAAAATATTCAGCTAAAACCTGCAACGTTAGAGTCATAAGTAACTTTCACCAATTAAAGACTTTAGTAATCAAATTTTAATACTTAAAACAAGATTTAGAAGCTATCTGATGAATGTCAAAATACCACTTTATACAATTAATTCTGCCATACACATAATATCAGAGCTCCCAAAATTGGACCACTAAGATATTTTTTAAAAGTCCTCAAAATCAAACCAAAAAAGGGAAAAAATTAATAAAGGCCAATAACACACACACACACACACACACAGAACTTAAAGGTTGATAACTTAACTGGAGAATGAGATTTCATAACAATGTTATACAGGACTATGATGGTAATTGTTTAAATCTGAGTTTAAATATTTATATGTAAAGCGGAAGTTCACCAAGGCTCTTAACCAACAGTAATGAGGAACTGTTTTTCCATTGCTAAAAAAACTATTGCATTAAAGAATGAGCAATTCCTCATTTCTGCTTCTTACTAGGCAGTGACACTGCAAACAAAAAAGGGCTAACTTCCTTGTCAATTTCCAAATAAGCACTGAGAAAGTAGCACTAAGTAGCCCTCAAGCAAGAAAATATGAAGTTATAAATTTGAAAAAACCCTAGCATTTTCATAACAATAACTGGGAAGAGGAGAGAGATATAAAACTGTTGATTCCTGAAAGCACCAGTATATATGGCATTCAGGGACTCCTGTAGATGTACAGACTGACCCAGGTAGACACACACCACAGGGGCTGACAAACACAGGAAATACTTCTGGATGCTCATAACACTTGTGAAATAACTTGCTAGGAACACTGATGCAAGGAAGAACTGGCTTCTCGACATTATGTCTCACTTGGCAATTCTTTCTTTCCAAATCTGGTATACTGAGTGAAAAGTTACTGAAAAGTTTTGCAGACTTCCAGAAGCCCAATAAAGGAGCCATTTAAAAAGTCTCTCATGCAACGCAAACATGTCTGTGATATGTTATCAAGGTTACTGTCACTTGCCATCACCACCAAAGCTCATCTGTTTCTATTGTTCCTACAGATCTGCAAATACCTCTCCTGTATTCTTTGTGTCCAATCTCCTTTTCAATACACATTTTATTAAACCTTTTCTTTTGCAGGGCATCTGTTCAAAAACCCACACCAAGAGCAGAACAGAAGTATCCTCAAGGTTTCTTACGTAGTTGCTCACTAAACGGATCAAGACC
Source organism: Emberiza elegans (assembly GCA_024865655.1). Lineage (NCBI taxonomy): Eukaryota > Metazoa > Chordata > Aves > Passeriformes > Fringillidae > Emberiza > Emberiza elegans. The sequence continues at coordinate 58,329,920 of JALJVW010003023.1, read as the reverse complement.
AGAAACCTGTAAGAAAAGCCTATATGCAGTTGTAAAGCAAAAGCAGCAAAACCAGCAAAAACATTCAGAAAATCATGGATTCCCATGAAAATGGCACCCTGCTGTTGGATCACACGCTTCAGTCACTAATGGCACGCTGCTGCCTGGGGAGTTGCACTGCTGCCAGGAAAATGACTTGCAAAGGGATGGAAAAAATGTAGAAGTTTTATTTTGAGTACAAAAACAACTGACTTCTCAATTATTTTGGCTTCCTTCAGATAAGGTTTCTGTTTGGCATGACAGAGATGAGCCAGCAGGCATAGATCATCTTTGCTGCAGACAGGGAAACCCGTGGAGTTGCACTCAGAGGCAGCTCTGGGGGTGGTGCTGGCAAACACCCACTCCAACCAAATGGATATGGGAATTCCTTTCCACCCCCCAGCACATGGGAAGAATTATATTACAGAAAATTACAGTTTAAAAGATGCATGCTGGAGGTCTCTTGCTTAGTAAACTTATTCAAAATGTATAGAAAATACCCTCCCACAAAAGAAATACTGTAAAAGGAAACTATTTTAAGCTTCATTATAATGAATGAAGATGAAATTTTAATCACAGGCATAGAAGCTGGCTTTTGCCTTAAGAATAGTTATAATTACCAGATTTCATTCAATATGAGCAAACAGAAGACAGCAATTTGAAATGGCCAAATTACCATTAACATTTTACTTGCAGTATCACTCAGTTAAGACAAAAAAGGGAATGAGAAAATGAATCATTTAAAATACTCAATAGGTGGCCTATACACTGTATTTCCATAATTAAAACTAGGCCATTGTAGCTGAGTATTCATTAGACCTCACTCAAGAAAGAGATTTAAGAAGACACAAGTAGTATATATCAAACAAAAAATGACAGAACCAGACATCCATCAATCAAAGAATTACAAGACTCAAAGTTTCTCCAAGTAATTTAAGGGTAGTTAAAAGTTATGGAAAATTCCCTGATGTCAGGACTAAAAAAAGATACAACAGAATAGAGCAAGCCCTTAGAAAGGCAAAGTGAATGGTGTAGAAAAGGCTATTGTTTTGTGAAAAGGCATAGGATGATTCTAAAGAATCTCTTCAGAAAGTACTGGGGGTTGTTTGAGCTTTTGGGTGAGCTGTTTTTCAGTCCACAAGGAACTGATTTAAAGAACATATGCTAAACAAGCATTAACCAGTGTTTTAATAAGCACCCAACACATTCAGGAGAGCCATCTCTGAACACATTTTAATTAATTTTTTTTTCAAACAATGCCAAAATAAAATGGAAGTAGAAGGCAGGCTTAAGACATTGCTAAAAATGGGCTGATATTTTAAAACATTAAGCTGCCTATTCTAGGTAGCCATATGTCCATCAACCTTCCACCAATCCTGAGCCAAAAAACTGTAAAGCTGATAGGACTCTATTAATAAAATATTCAAGGGTTGAGATATAATTAATGACAGTCAACAGTTCAGGGAAAATTAGTTTTTAGCATCAAATAGGTATGACTTAATTCACTGATGAGATTATAAGTTTTTGTGTACAAGACACCAACGTAACTGGTGGCATAAAGTTTCATTAGAAAACAGACTGCCAAAGATGAACAACTATTCAGATGATGCATCTTCAACTGCAAACAAGGGGAACTATTAATTAAATAGTTATAGCTCCTACAGGGTCTGCCACAATTTGAGCTATGGCTGGCACTTTTCATGTTTATTGAATATAAAAACATAATTCAAGCACCAGTAATTACTGTGGATAAGCACAAGAGTGGCAGATAGCTACAGGTAATCACATACACAACACATGACATCATTTGCATGATAACGATGCTTTCAGATGAATTCTCTTTTAACACAAGGAAATGTAATCTATTAAGAAAGAGGCAGGGGAAAGTGCATCTCCATGGGAACAACCATTTGCTTGTGTGACACAAGCATGAAAAGGGGGGGTGTAGGTACGTCACAGGAACCAGCTATGAGTCTGCTGTTTCTCTCCTGAGGTTTCACAAGATTCATGATTAATTATTGACAGACTATTAAGTGACATTTTGATGGTTTTTTTTTTTTTTTTTTTAAGTTCAGTACCTGATATTTTGGCACTAGCTTCAAGATTGAAGTTGGAAACAGATCTGGTTTAAGGACTAATACTCATAGCCACCCTTCCAAACTGGGCAGGTGGGTTAGGAGGTATTTTAATGAAAATTTTCTTGTGATCCTTGGAGAAGCAGGCGTGATGATACATTAGACATATTTGTATAAAGAGAACTTAAGAACTTGCTTCACTGGGTGAAGTAAAACTTTCAAAAGCTGCTTCACTAGATTAAGCATCAGTCTTGCAATTTGCAAGCCTTTGTTTAAAAAGGAGTGCATTTTTGATGGCCTCTCAAAACAATGGATCCTCTAAGGAAGGACACATGCTCTGCTTGTTCTGAATGGGAAATTACTGTACAGCAAGACAGAAAAGGCTTAAATACTATAGTTTAGTTGAGGACACTGATTCAGGAAAGGCAAAAAAGTTGTATAGATACATGGTACACAGCACATACATGTTTCATTATGGTAAGGAGTTCACAGCACCTAAACTTCTAAAAAAGAATACTCTTAAGCACCAGCTCCTTTGGGTGGATATTAAGAATATTCTGAATCCATTTGTGAGTATGGTATGCCTTAGAAAGTTTCTCACTGTCACAGGGTATATGAGCTTAAAAGAGCATGAGAGGTGCTTCACACTCTGGATGCTCACAGCACACAAAGACCAGACCACATCACAAGGCACTTTCTGCCTCAGCTGAACAAACACACAGAGAAAACCATCAGAAAGGGAACAGGGAATGTTGTCTGTCTGTTCTGAAGCACTATTACTTGTCATAACAGTGCTTCAGAACTTAAAAACCCACGCAGGTGCGCACAAAGTGCTGAGGCCTGGGAGATGTGACACCTAAGGATGGTTCAGCCATGAAACCACCAAGCTTTTTTCTCACACCTTTTCATCACTCACCTCTAGAGTGAAGGGAAGCACCCTGCACCATGCAGTTTTGCTAAGACTGAAAATAAACACACACATAGGCTAGGACACACCTCTATTCCTTCACTTAAAGAGATTTCTGCTGGACATAAATAAAAATGTGTTTGCATCAAGCAAATATTACCCCCATTTCACATGAACACTTGAAATATTATTACAACAGGACTCAATCCTTTCCTAAGGTACCTTTCAGACAAAATAGATACATTATATTTATGTTTTAAACAACATAAATCTATATAAAAGGAGCTTAATGTCACAACTGGGACTTTAATCTTTGAAAAGGCATAATCACATTTCCTGGCACTAAAATCAGTATGTTCCAAGAGTATCTGTAGAAAGGACTGTGGTTCTAAATATTACCATGGTAAATTTTATGATAACCTTGTTTGCCTACCACCCATCCTCTACTCCCCAATTTCCATGTGCTTTATGGCAAATCAGCAGTGGAAAACATGGTAATGAAGGAGTGACTAAGAAACAAAGCCTGTTAGAAGCAACATTGGCAAAGGATTATCCTGCATAAACTATTGCCATGTTATTTTTATGTGAACCTTTTTAACTTTCTAGTAAGTCAAATCCCTGAATCCTAATTTTTCTATTAAAGAGTCATTTTGTATAGCAGTCTGCAACAGAATAAATTTTCTCTATATAAGACTTCATAAAACACAGGCAAAAAACCAAAACAAAAGTAAAAGAAAACCCCTCAAAACACTTCTAAAGTGCCTGTTTCTGTTTTATTCATAACATTCTGAAATACCACTAGTAGGTCTTCCTGGCATAAAACAACAACTTAACACTGTGTTTATAACCTTTTCTAACCTTTTCTATGCAAAGCCCTTTTTAATCAGTCTTTAAAAATCAAAGAGAAAAAAACCATTTAACTTGACTTTCAAATAGATTTCTTTAAAATACACACAAATTTTTTCAAAGCTAGATTATTTTATGTGTATGAGATACTGTTGAGAAGACTTTAGGTGCAAGTTGAAAGTAGAATACATATTTAAGGACTTGGAAATTGACAGAACATCTCAGACCATAGAAACTTAACTGTATATAGCAAAGCTGTAAAATCCCATTCATAGAGTGATTTAGCTTTGGCTATGATACCTATGCTGAACAATCCAGTTTACATCCTTCATCTTTCAAGTGAGAGGAGTTATCGTGAAAGGAGAGGATTCAGCAGTTGATTTGTCTATGAAACTCAGTTCTTCAGCCACTGAAAATACAGAACCCTTGAGTAAAAGTAACATCTTTTTCTTCTGGATGTGATGGAAGGAAACATATTACATGATTCTCCACCCACACCCACTCTCTCTGTCTCTCCTCTCCTTCCTTCCCTCCCTCAATCATTGACCCATCATGTCACCTCAAACAAAGCATAAAGACCAAGCACACATATTAAAAAATATTTATATCCACATTACATTCCCAACCTGAAACTCATCAAGTCTACTAAATTTATTCCAAAATACAAAAGGACTTACCCAGTGTGTCTTTTAGATTTTTAACCAGAGAACCTTTCTTCAAGCTGTTTTTTCGCTCCACATAATTTGATGGCACATATCCCGTTTTGTTGGCCGCGTTTCTTACCCTCCACCATGTCTTAGAATCATCTAATAGCCAAAGACGCTCATTTTTCTTGATGTCAAGTTCTTGGTCCTGCTGTGCAGTGTAATCCCACTTTGCAATAACAATAACTTCTTCTGTCATCTTTCATGGAGTCCTTCTGCAACAAAATAGTAAAACATTATCCTCATAAATTTTGTTATATAATTCTTACTCTTTTTTTCCTTTGAATTCTTCTAAAATAAGTAGGAAAAAGGCTAGGGGAAAATGAGGATGTCATACAGGAAAAACCCTCTTAAAAATAAGGGAAGTCATAATGACTTCTTCATTTTTCAGCCACTAAAATATGGCAACATCTTGATAGTAAATTCTAGCCATACTATTTTACATTCACTTCCTCCAAATGTATATAAAATACTATGTGGATATATAGTAACAGAAGCTTATTTATAAAATCTGTTTAATTTTTTCATATAGCATTATAAAAGTATCCCACATGTGGCATTCCAAGTTCTGATCTGAGAAAAAAAATAAAATAGCAGCATTTGAAAAATGCATTTTCCCTCTGCACTAGTTCCACATCCTCATACTAATCTCACACATATAAGTTTTCTGCATTTAAACAAAGTTGTCCATCTTTATTTAGTAGAAAGTTAAGAAACAATTCAAGAAGCAATGTAACCCAGCAGGGAAATTTACCATCAATAAGAGGGTATTGTCTTTAGCAAGCCTTTGTTCACCGTTTTGTGCAGGCAGCACTAAACTGCCTTTAAGAGTCTTCACTCCCCCTTTGTTCCCAGGAAGATCCCAGCTCAGCACAGTCCTGATCCCAGCCCAGGCATTAGTTAGCAGGGTGGAAAAGAGCACCCACTGGATTTCACTTCTTCCCTACCTGAAACATATCCAGAGCTCCATTAAGACTGAATGAGTTGTCTTTCTCTCACTTACCTGGTAAGAACAATGATATTTTTCAAAGCTATTTGTCAGCTGCACAAAGACAGCTGCATGCCTCCACGTTTTCCTACGCATCCCAGCAATTACCAGGAACAATGTGAGGCAGCACAATAGTGTGCAAGGAAAAAGTCCAATATGAGTACCAATGACATTCAAATATGTTATAATGCCAACCAAGACATATTGACTTTACATTCTAAATTCTGAGAAGTCACCTAAAATGTTCTAATTGCTGCTGTGCAGGTTGGGGGAGAGGGAAGTGGAGGAGGGCAGAGAGAGTAGGAGGTGAGAACATATTTGAAAATCAATGTGTCTGATTTGGGCTTTTTGTTAAATAAAAAGTGTAGATTTCATTTGAACTACAGATTAGTAGAAAAAGGCACAAAAGTATACTTCAAACTATTAATGTCCAAAGACTTCTGTAATATTTGACTTTGTTGCTTAGGTCTAAGAAGTCCACAACCCTATCTTCTCTGATACCTAGTAGTTTATGCGACAGAAAGGTAATTAAAAAACAAACTTCATTCAGAAATTCTGTTCAGCATGTAAATTCTATCACCTATATTCCAACAGGGTTCCTTCTGCAGTCTGTAAATACACACACAAACACACACACTTCCCCCTTTAGCTACAGTACAAACTGTGAAAACTGCATGCCAGACAACCCAGCTTATCTACTCTAGGAAAAATAAGTGCTTTACTTAGTTAATCTATAATCATAAAACATAATAGTGGACCCTATTATAAATTAATAGCTGCCTCTTATAATGAATTTTGTTTCCAAGAGAACATCATATTGGCCTGAGCTACAATTGCTAAACCATTTGATAGCAAAAACCTGTGCTAGCCATTTGCTGGCAAACACCAGCAAATTTACTCCTCATGGCCAAGGCAGGACATGATTTTTGAAAATCTGAAGTTGAGTTAAACAGGTTTAAGTTTTCATTTTCCAATCAAAAACCAGAAAGAACATACAACAATTAAAATATTATTCAGATATACATTTGCATGGCTGAGGTCCCCTAGATGAATTTAAAAAGGAGCTATGATGCTTTGAATAGCAGAGAAGCACAATCCTTACACCTCAAACAGGCTGTGACTTATGCAGAGGAACTGATATTTTTACAAGAAATAAGTCGGTAACCATTCAACAATTTTTTTCCCTTAAAATAATAATCCCATCTGACAATGATAGAGAAGAGTCTGAACTTTGGACCTCAGTCTCCAATAAACTGCCCTGCTTTCTGACTGACATAAAATGGACAGAGAGCCTACAGGTCGATAAGCTGATGTAGCCACAGGGGACTGCAATCAAACTTGTTCTGGAGGCTGGTGTTGTCAATATAATCTATCTCTCCAATTAAGTTGGTTTATTTTATCTCAGCAATTGTAAAATGGTCAATTCTTACTATTCCTGGGGACATGGAGAACATGAAGAAATAGGACATCATCAGTGCAGTTGGTTGATGCTGCTGCCACTACATAGGCTCCCTTTCTAAAAAAGGTTATTTTCAAAATACAGGCAAGTTAAAATTATCAATATTACAGCATATTAATAATAAAACCCCCACATTAGGAATAATATTTGAGTAGTGACTAGTGGAAAACTATTAAACTCTTCCTATATCTCTAAAGAAAAAAACAATTTGAATTGAGCCCTTTTGTAAGAGTCATCAAGTATTTCCCCACGGTGTTGGGCAAGGACAGAAGCACAGAAAGAAACTATTTACCAGGGCTGACAACATCAACTGTAGTCCTCTAAAACTACCCAGGACAGGGTGCTCAAACCTACTTGATTTCTTAAATTCCCATTAGTGTAGACATGTAAAACTGTCACTATGCCTGAGAAATGCTGTCATTTCACAAGCAGACCCCTTGCATGATGCAATTTTGGCAGAAGTATTCTGGAATAGAGAAGCCAAATTTCCTGAGCACCATGCTCACACATAACCCTTTTCAGTAAAGAAGTCTCCAGGTTTTTCTAAATGTTTAGTGGCACAAACTGTCCTTCCCAAGTGGAGACAGGATTTAGAGTCAAAATGCATAATGTAATTCCAGTTAAACATTTGTCCATTTAAAACTGTGTACATGTGTGTACAATTCAGTTATGTTGGGTTATTTTTTTAATTTTAGGTTTGTTCTTTCTGGGGGAGCAAATTTTGTTTTGTGTTTTGGGGTTGTTCACTTGTTTTATTTTCTTTGTTTTTAATGAGGGGAAATACATTAAAGTTCTTCAAATTATTTTCTTATGATTACATTATTAGACTGTATCCATCAAGGACAATATCACAGAATGTCCTGAGTTGGAAGGGACCCACAAGGATCATCAAGTCCAACAACTCTGAAGTGAAAGACCCACAGAGGGATTGAACCCAAAACCTTGGTGTTATCAGCACCACACTCTCAATATGGCTCTTCCTGTGACATCTGCAGAGCAAAGATTTCCTAGTATGTAAATAAGGATGTATTTGTTTCCCAGAGGGAGTCTGTAGAGGTAATAGTTTTGAAATGCTTCTGCAACACAGCCATGTGCCAAATAAAAGATTATAAGCAGACAACATAACTGAGATCTGGGGGAAAATGAAAAGAAAACAATAACACAGCCTCCCAAAGCATCTGAGAGTACCGTAAAAATTTGACACGGACTGAAAGCATGAAATTTCCTCAGTGTACTGTTCACATACTGCAAAATAAAACATACCACAGTTCCCAAAGACTTTAACGGCAACATAAGCTTCCTTCACATCAAGAAAATGAAAATCCGTTACTGCTAAAAGTGTCCAACATTTTGGAAAGTTCCTTCTCAAAAAGCTGCGAAGTCCTAGCACTGAAATACTGAGTTGTATTCTCCTATCTGACAGAACAACATTCCACACTGAAAGCACCAGTGAAAAGCTTTGAAATATAGATACAGGAATGCAAGGAACTGCAACAGTCTTTCCTCCACACAATATTGTTTCACATGACCTTGGCTTTTACCTTACCACATCAAGTGATCATTTACTTTACTTCTATGGCAATACAACTTCCAACCTCAAAAACCAAAAAAACCCCAAAATGAAGACACTGCATAGAATGAGAGCAAAAAAACTCCACAACCCAGACCTTCAGAAGTTAATTCTTGAAATAACAATACACAACTCCAACTCCTTTTAATCCAGCAATTCTATCACTGCTATCAGTCTCAAAAAACTAATTTATTTTACCAACATTGTATTTTTGCTGAAACGTTAAAACTAATATAGCTTTGATTGAGCTAATGTATTTTCAGCCACTTGGTTACTTCCCTTCAGCTTAGGTTTTGTTAGGAAAAGGAGTCCTGTCTTCAATGAAAGCCACCCTACTGCAGAAGCACACATGAAAATTTTTCTACAGAAAATTATCCTTGGGAGAGAGAGCAAAACTGAAAAACTGTCCAGCCAAGAAGGCAATGAATAAAAACTCAGCCAAAGTCAAGACAGTTGTGGCTGTACTGAAAGTCTGCTCAGACAAGTGAGGAACATTAACTAACCATATGGCAGAATAAATGCAGACATTGGTGGAATATAGTGCTGTAGCTTCTGTATGACTTTATGAGAAGAAAGTCCAGAAAAGAAAAGGTTATGTTCAATAAACTAACAACAATCCAACAACTTAGCAATGACAGGAAAAACAAACTAAACAAAGAAACACCTATGCCATTTTGAAGCCATCCTTAAAACTGAACCATACAAGTAATATTTGAGATGATGGAAATTTAAAGATAGAGGAACTTAAGAGAATTTGCTCCAACAACGTTGTAAATCTACTAGCAATTCTTCATGTGTAAGATTTATTCAGTTGGTGTCATTTTAAATACCAAAACACAAAGAATTGTTATGCAGATCCCATTCTCTTTTGACCAGGCTGTGATTCCAATCCTCTCTCTCTTCCCACCTCCCATATAGGACTAATGTATTTCTCCCACAGTGACCAGTAGGAAAGGACTCTTATCAGCATGCCAACCAAACTGCAATCTTCTCCTATAGACTGACACAAGCTAACACTATGACTAGTTTAATGCCCTAGTCCAGTGGGTAGAAAAGCAGCATCTTTTCCTGGCCTCAAGAGGAAGGCTCATAGTTATGCCAGGGTTAGTTAGGACAGTACAAACAGAAGGTAAACATGCAGTGAGAAAGCAAGCAGTTGCTCTCCTTGTTCACAATTTGTTTTGCAAAAAGGAACATCACTGAAAAATGATTGACAGTAATGCTTGAAATGTAATCCCTCACCAAGGGAACAAGCAAAAATTATAATAATAGGCAGTGCCAATTGATATAACAGACTGTTCTGGAACTGGATGTCTTCTTAAGACGCTCGGAAAGAAAGGGACAGAATTGATACAGAGGCTTTTACATGACACTGATGGACATAAACCATCTAATTGCTATACAATATTAAGTAAAACAGAATTACGATATGGTATTTAGTTAATTACATGGGAAGAATAGAAAACTACCTAATGATGTATCATGTGTTTTCTAAGATTTGAAGGCTGAACAACCTCTCCTCCTGTCCCCAAACTCTGAAAAATCAAAATGTGTTCTGAACCGTGCAGCATCTGTTGCTGGCAGGCCAGCTATCTAGTGCCCAACTGTTTAATCTTTCATAAGCTACGTCAAATAGGCAATATCTAGTCCTCTAAAGTAACATAGTTGCAGGAAATAAATTTTAAAAAGTCTGTGTTCATAGAGACTTGTTTCATAGTACCTGGATATGCTTACTGTATTCTGCAATTAATAACTTCTGTTAGATCACTTCATCTGAAGTACACTCTAAATCTGAAGCTTTCTTGTTTATGATGATGCAATCTCTGGTAAACCTGCCTACAGTTTCAGGAAATTTGAAGTTTTGTTTTCACCTACAGTTTTTTCTTTGTTGCATGAGTGGGTGTGTGGTTAGTTTTCCTACATCAGCCTAGATGAATAGTTTTGACATACAGAAAGATTTCAAAAAACCACATCTTTACATTTGAAATTGTTTCTTTTGGTTCTTGAGGACCAGTAAAACACTAACACAAATACAGAACTCAGAAGGTATTAAAAAGAACCAGTAATGTGAATTCAAATAAACACTTGTGAAAAAGAATACACCTTTTGGATATATTTTAGTTATCTCCAGAAGAAACAGGAAAATATCACCTCCTTCATTCAAAGGCCAAAGTTAACCTAAATCAAGGAAGACATATTTCTAATGATTGCTACAAGAAAATTAATACCAGTTGTTATAATCATAACCTTTGTTTTAACTAGTAAAACCCTTTCCACCCTTTGTTACTTGAGCTATTTGCTGGTGCTTGGACAAATAGAGATGGAACACATAAAGACCACTTCGTCTAACTGCTTTTGCAGCTTAACACTTTAATACTTCATATAATGTGTGTCAACTCACCTCAAGAGACACATTTCTTTGGAAACAGGTCACTGCATCAGGCTACTCTCTCTTTTTTAAAGGAAGTTAACTAAATAGCTGTAGTGAACAAGCATTCATCACCCAGCTATGTGGTTCTGAGGTGTCAAACCCATACCTGAGCAGAAACACCCCCCATACCCAGGCAACCTAAAATAGTTGACTGTTTTAGCACAAGCTTGACAATTAATTTGGGGGATTTCACTATTAGGTCTCATTAGGATGCATTGATTACAGAACTAAAAGTGATAGCTGAGTAAGTGCAAGTAATTATTATCTAATTTACTTTGATGTGCAAACTGAAGACACAGTCACAATCAATAGATGCTGCTGTCTGTATTTTAGGGGGTCAGTTTTCCAAAGCTGAAAACAAAGATGAGTGGAAGGCTGTAAAAAATAAAAAACAAAGATGTAATTAAATTCATCGACTGCAAAGGAGGAATGTTCTATTACAATCTGCAACCTACTCTCACAATTTAGCATTTACAGAAGAAGAACTAGTTAAAAAATTAATCTGCTAAAAAACTGAAATAAAAAGCTCTAGAAGTGTTCTGTGTCCCCTCTCCCTGGTCCTTTCCATGAAAAGTAAAAACTGACAGCAATTAGCTTAAGTCCAGAAATGCAAACTGAAAGTATTGAAAGAAGTAAAATTCAGCTTATTAAGAACTGTAAAAAATGTATTAAAACTCCCTTGGAATAATTTAAATATTAGCAGAAGTATAAGTACAGAATTAGACAGACTATTAAGTTGACTGCACATGATGCAGGAAAAAAGGTTTAATACTTATTTCTACATATGGGATTATTTTTCAGACAACCATTTTCTTCTTTGCCATTAACTAGCATATAAAAGTAATAAGAAAAATTAAAACACTTATTGTTCAAATGCACTCCAAGATATCCGAAACATCCACAAAGCTATTACAGTTTTAGCTATTCCCTAAATTTATTTTTTTCATTTCTTTTGAGATCCTGGTTTAGGTCTACCCATCCACCCAAGCTGGACAGATTTATCTATCAGTTGAGGGACAGTCCCAGCCATAATGCAGGAGTGATTCAAAGGCAGGCTCAGTAGGTGCCATGAGCTTTTCTGGCAGCACTGAGACATCTGTTCTAAAGCACAAAAAATGCTTGGTTTCCTTTCAAGTCAGGGTAAAAAAAAATTTAAAAAACAAACAGAAAGGCATAATTATATAAGAAAGGGTGAGGGTGATCCAGGCTGGTGCAACATTTAATGGCACCAAAGGTGCTACAGCCCGTGCACCCAGGCAAGACAGCCCTGCCACAGTCCCCTTCTACAGGCACAGAAAGGATGGGGCTTTTAGATGATACTTCTTATTAACATAATCAGGTGGTATATCTCAAAAAAGGTGAGGGATCACTCATAATTAACCAGCAGCTTAGAGCTGTACTAACTTGACCTTGCTACCTACACAGCTCAGACCCTGTCCCCTTGGTGTGGCCAGCCACTGTTTATGGGCTCAGTGGTGCGAGGGCTGGAGTTTGTTCCTGCAGCCAAATGCCTGTGACAGCTGCCAGGCAAGGTTGGCCTCTCCTGGCCCCACAAGAGATCTGATAACCCAATCTCTCATACAGCTGCAACTACACACCGGCACCTTGTATCTCGCATTGCAGGACAACTGAAAACAGGAAACCTCAAGAATAGTTTAGTGGTAACGAATTTCAGCACAGCTCCAACAGAGCACAGAGCTTAAATACTTTTTGTCTTTGTAAGTGGCTTAGAAGCCTTTTAAAAAGGCTGACAAAGAAATAAAGGAGAATATATGTTAGAAACACCCAGAAACACATCTTTCCTGCTAAGGAGTCAGTACAGCATTTTACCATTCAACAAAAATAAAATCTTTGTGTGTTTATCTAAGAACATATAAAAAGATGTTAGTATGAAAATTTCTCATCCAAAGTTTTCGTGATGTCTATCACAGGAATGAGTCTGCTCAGGTGAAATAAGCAAGCAGGGACTGCTTCAAATGTAAACTCAACATTTAAGGAAAAGGAATAGTGTTAAACAAAAAGGCTGCTTCTCCTAAGCAAGACCCACTTATGTTTTGCTTGCAGTCCAGATTCTTAGTGATGTCAATATCAGGTGGCTGTAGGTTTTTCCAGCTCTCTAAGCTCCACTTCAGCAGGAAGGTGCAGCACAAGTGTCTGTTGTACAAGACCGGTAGGGATGCCCTCAAAAGGGCTGCCAAGCACAATGAGGGCAGTGAGGGGAATTTTTCAACTCACATTTTTCCTCCTTTCTTGAAAGCCAAAGTCACCTTACAGTCACAGCTGCTCATTATTCAGACAATACAGATTCATAATTTGAGGCATACAATGTCAAAAGCTGCAAGAAGAAACACAACATATGACTTTGGAAAATACCAAATAGGAATAAAATTGCTAATGGTTATGTGAGAAGGTGGCTTCACCAAATGCAAGCCTTACCTGACCAACTTAGTGGCCTTCTATGATGGAGTGACTACAACTGTGGATAAGGGAAAGGATACAGATGTTGTCTGTACACAGTCCCCCACAACACCCTTCTTTCTAGATATGATTTGATGCATAGATTACTTAGTGGATGAGGAATTGGCTCAATGTCACTTCTAGAGGGTATTTGGACATTGATCAATGGCTCAGTGTCTGGATAGAGATCAGAGGCAAGTGGAGTCCATACTGGGATTAGCACTGTTCAATGTCTTCATCAGTGACACAGATGGGGGGAATTGAGCACATCCTCAGCAAGTCTACATGTAACACCAAACTACAGCTGACAAAACTGAAGGATGGGTTGCATCCAGAGGGACAAGGACAAGCTCAAGAACTGGGCCCATGCTCACCTGAGGAGGTTCAACAGGGCCAAGTACAAGGTACTATGCCTGGGTCAGGCCAACTCTGTATCAGTACAGGCTGGGGGATGCAAGGATTGAAAGCAACCCTATAGAGAAGGACTGTGGAGCATTGGAAGATAACCTGGACATGGCCCAGCAATGTCTACTTGCAGCCCAGAAATCCAACTGCATCTTGGGCTGTATCAAAAACAGCATGGCCAGCAGGTCCAAGGTGATTCTGCCCCTTTAGTCTGCTCTGGTGAGACCCCACCCAGAATACTGCATCCAGATCTCAGGCCCTCAGCACAGAAAGACCTGTTGGAGCAGGTCCAGAGGAGCAGGACCAAGGTGATCAGTGGGCTTGAGCACCTCTTCTATGAAGACAGGCTCAGAGAGTTGGGGTTGTTCAGCCTGGAGAAGAGATGACCTTATAGAATCTGCTAGTGCATAAAGGGGGCCTACAAGAAAGATGAGGACAGACTTTTTAGCATGGCCTATTGGGATAGGACAAGGGGCAATGGTTTTAAACTAAAAGACAGTCGATTTTGACTAGATATAAGAAAGAATTTTTTTTTTTTACTATGAGAGTGGTGAAACACTGGAACAGGTTGCCCAGAGGTGTGGTAGATGCTCCATCCCTGGAAATATTCAAGGTCATATTAGAAAGGGCTCTGAGCAGCCTGATCTACTTGAAGATGTCCCTCCTCACTGCAGGAGGGGTTGGACTAGATGACCTTTAGAGGTCCCTTCCATCCCTAAATATTCTATGAAAACTAACAGATACTTTGGGCTGCTAAGCTCTCTGGTGGTACAAAGAGAAAGCCATCCAGATTGTTATAAGGCAGGCTGCTGCAACATCAGAACACAAATCTAAGTTCTGGCCTACTAATCATGCAATACCACTCTAATTTTACGCACTCTTGTTTTATGTCATGACTTTCACACAGGCTAACCCTCCCAGTTCAACATTTTTTTTAAGATTTTCATTAGTAATACTGCTATACCACAAAATTTCCTCATCTGGTGCAGTTCAAGAAACAAATGCTTAATCAATGTGGCAGACTTTAAAACACATAATACTAAGTATAATCTTTTCTATTTATGTGATAAGCACTCTGCTGTTTCAGGATGCTGAGTTTTTTAGTCTTTTGACGTTTTACTTGAAAAAAGATATTTCTATAGCCTTTTTTGGAACAGTATGACTGTTATAAAGTAGGCAGTGTTCATTTTCAGCTTCTGAAAGATGATTTAAATTTAAATTCTATTTCAAAGGGCAAAAAGCTGGTATTCTACAGGAACAAGTTGGTATTATAGCATGTCATGTTACAGTTACACAGTACCAGCTACAAGCCTTATAACTTACCTATGCTTAGAAGATAAATAGCAATGGTAATAGAAATTACAGAGAAAACACTTCACATCTTTAACTAAGCTTAGTATAGTCACCAAAAGACAAGGCAAAGGGCTTGTGAGAAAAACCTAGCTCAAATCTTCCCATAAATATGGGATGACAACCTTAAGGGATTAAGAAAACCAAACAAGCATGTTTCAGTTTGTTTGGGATGTGTGATGCTTTTAAGAAATGTGTATCTGTATGTCATTCAGAAAACAGGACAAAGATTAACAGACAGTACTGGCAACATTCTAGAGACCAAGCAAAAAAACCCAAAAACAACAATAAGAGGATTTTTGCAGTTAGATGATTTTTACCATTTCATCTCAGACCATATTTTTTGAACAAGGTATTTCCCTGTATCTTGACAACTACACATCTTTCCATGCCCTTTTATCAGATACTTACCAGAAAATACAGGGAATGTGAACTGTCATCTTTGCTGATTTTAATTTGTTGAAAGATGAGAAAAAAAAGTCTGAATATAAAGCAACTCCAACAACAGACAGTTGGCTAATATCCCTCTTCTTGGCCAGCCCCTCCTCCAGCCTTTGCCCTCCCTGTGCTTGTGCCATCTGCCCTCAAGCTCCCTTTCCTGCACCTGCTGCTGCAATCCCCAGCAGCAGGCAGGGCTCAGGCAAGTACAGGCAGCAGCTGCAAGGCTTTTTTCTGCCTCCATCAGCAGCTTAATGCAAATGCAGTGACTGTGAATGACCCAACCTGTGGTGACTTTTTCCACTATTATTGCAAAAAAGTCTTCCTGCCTTATTTTGAAGGCAACCAAGAGCAATGGTACATTCTAGACAGCAGTGGGAATACCCAGACTATGCAGAGAGTATATCTTCAGACCTTTTGACTAAAAACAACACATGACACACAGAAAAGTGGCAGCTTTTTTGGCCCACTTTTCTTGGCTGCAGAGTAAACACAACAGAATTTCAAACTGCCTCATATTTAGATATAGCAAGAGGGCCAGAAAAGAGCATTGGCTCACTTTTTCCTGAATTCTTTTAAAAGCAATTTCAGAAAAAATGATGCAGTTAATAAACTCCGTGGCCCTAAAGAAAACTTTTGGAAAGAAGACCTCATCTCACCTCTAAATCAGCAGCAATGATTAATGACCATATCTCTGCACTGGTTTATGGGTGTTTCAGTGCTTCTACAAAGTCAGAGACACAGATAAGCTTAATGTTTGTTGCTGTTGCTCTGGATGGCTCTCTCTCCCCTTCTCCCAGCAGACAGCATTTAAGTTCACCTCTCTATTCAGAAACACATGAAACAAAAACAAACAAGATAAAAGGGAAAGTCCAGAAAGAATAAAACATACCTTAGGTGTCTACATAAAACAAAACTACAAACCATTTCACACCTAACAAGCTCTTCATAGCTCTTTACAAAAACAGAGTAGGAGGGAGCCAAGCACACAAGGTCAGAAAAAAAAACCCAGACACTCTATTGAGAGGACATTTAGGTAAACTTAGCTATATGACAGACTGGTGATCCATGCTCTGTGAAAGAAGAAATTATGTATACTCCTGTTCACAGACTTTCATCCTTACTATCAGTAAATCTTGCTTCTCAAAATTAAACCAGCCAGCCACTCAAGACATGGTGAACACCATGAGATTTTTATAAAGAAGACATCCTTGAATTTCTTTCAAGATTCCAAATAATAAACTGTTTGAAAGATTTGCTTCCACTGCTCCTTCTTTTCCCATAGCTCAAAGATTCAATGGTCTGCAGGAGTTATACTTCACTGGAAGTATTAGTACATTTCTGTATTGTATAAACAAAGAACAGTCCTCAGTCATAAGAAGTTTAACCTTGATCTCACACAGAAGGACAAAGCTCAGAATCACTGTGGATTGCTACGTTTTACTGCTAATCCCTTGAAACACCGCTACCTACTTTTCAAGGGATTTCACTTTAAACTGTCTATAAAATGCTGAAAATAAAACTGAACTGCTGACCTTCTGTTCCCCAATGGAAAAATCATATATTCACTTTTTAACTAGAAAGAGGAAGAGATGTTTGTTCAGTTCAAAAACCCATTTATTTCCAAAGTTTTTAAGGGAAAAAAAATATATATATATATTGGCCATTCCTAGAAAACATTCACTCTATAGTCTTAAGCAATTTATTATTTGCTTCTCCAAAAATTGCCCCATCAATCTACCTCATAACAGTAGGAAAATGAGAAAACAATTTTAATTGTTATAACGATTTTAAACTTTCAAGTCCTCAGAGTACTAATTAATTTCAAGGTCCTGTTCAGACTCTGCACCTATAAACTTTCCAGTTTATTGTCATTTTGAATGCTGAATAAATTCTTAGATTTCTGGATTTTCTTTACAAGTCACCTGGACCAAAGTTTTTATCCAATACGAAAGAGTGCATGTAGCAGTGGGAAAAAAAAAGAAAAAAGACATTCCACAATTTAAATCTCAAGGCAAAGTTCCAAAGCTGAATTGTGGTTAACGAACACCTATTTCTCATATCGAGGAGAGCTTATCAGGCAAAAATCTACTTTCTAGAAGCAGGGTCTTTGAATAGTACAGGTAAAAATAATTACTGGTCATAAGATACCATTCTTGATTCTGTGCTTATGCATGTAACCAAAGAGGCAGCTTGAAAGATGCAGTGTTAGATTTCATTAAGAGACAGCTAATGGTATTAAATTTATTCCTGTATAAATCTGTACATCTTCCTGAAAATGACTGGAACATGAGATAGTTACTCAGGAAGTTATGCTTTTAATTTCCTGATAGGACACACACCCAGTGAAAGCACAATTTAAATAAAGAAACACTCTTGGATCTTTTATGAGATGTGAGTGAATGCTGCAGCTTCTCTTCGTCTTTCATCAATCACGCTGACTGCTGTGCTAACCAAGGAAGTGTAAGCTAGGCAAGAAATGGCAATCCCAGTCTCCCCTTA
This sequence comes from Emberiza elegans, assembly GCA_024865655.1. Classification (NCBI taxonomy): domain Eukaryota; kingdom Metazoa; phylum Chordata; class Aves; order Passeriformes; family Fringillidae; genus Emberiza; species Emberiza elegans. Next base: position 58,311,770 of record JALJVW010003023.1, on the reverse strand, counting down.
AAATTACTTATTCTTCCATCTAACAGCATTTCAGAGTCAATACAAGGAATCCACTCACTACTACCAAAGCACAAACACAGAGGAAACACTATCCCTCAAACTTTCCTAAACAAGCAGGTTCCAAAATGACTTGTCCTATAACTTTGAAAGAATGCTGTAAATTTAAAACCAAGACCATATTTTTGGTCTGGATTGTTGGTAGTGTTCATTTCTTTCAATCCAAATTATTTCTTACATATCTTCCTCCAGTTTAAATGAGGACCTCTTCCAAAAAATTGTACTTGCGAGTGCTCTGCTACACAATTACAGCAGCTAGCTATTGCTAATTCCTCAGTTGATGGAGAGGGACACAAAGCCAAGAGAGAAACACCTTTCAGAGAAGAGGGAAGAGGATGAAAGGGGATTTTCTAAAACCCTTCTTCTAAAACCCCAGGAGTGCTCCAGAGAACACATGCTTCTGTAAGTACGTTAGGAAGATGCTCCTTATTCTGAGCTCTTATGTTGCAGTTCAGGTGCCAGCTGCTCTAAGACGGCTTACACAGACAATCTCAAAAGTTGCTCCACTGCTATTAGCCCAACACAATTTTCCACTGCACCAGATCTGCTGCTCAAAAGGATAAGCTTTTTAAAGTAAATTTTCACTGTAGGAATATCTGTCTTTTTCCAGAGAAACAGTTTCCCAAAACCACAAATAAGCAATTAGAAAAGTCTACATTTCTAAAAGCAAAAATATACATTCAAGAGAGACCAACACTGCCTTGTGATGCCAGACTCTCATTCCTCCTTCATTCCTACTCTCACCTTCAGTGCTTGAACAAAATGGAGTAGTTCCAAATGCCTTTAAATCTCCTCCTATTACTTTTATCTTCTGTCAAATTTCTCCAAAGCTTGCTTTTCTCGAATAAAACCTCCCTGCAATAACTTGGTTCAAAATTAAACATTTGGTTTTGGCTGCTACATCACATTCCCTTTCATCCAGAAATGTTATGTCCTCTTGCACTGATGAGACATTCTACCCTCACATGCTCACAGACACATTTTCTTCCCTATTCCCGCCAGATAACAATAAAATGCATCAACAAAAATGAAAGGGAAATAATAGCAGCCAAATTATTTCCAAACATGGACAGAGATTGCAAGGATTAACATCTGTACAAGAACAAAGATTAAATAAAGGAAAATACAGGTTCAAAACCACAGGTCTAAAATGTGGACCTTTAACCACAGTGTTCTTGTTTCTTCTAGATTAGTACATACTAAAAAATTTATACTGCTACTGATTTTCAATAAAAATGATTATGCCATTGCTCTCAAACACCAGCTCAGCTGGAAGCCATACAAAATACTACAGTACTACAAGATGCTGTCAAGTGCTAAGCATTACTTGTAGTCAATATTCAAAAGCGACACACCACAATCTTGTTAAAAGTAACGGTACAACAGAAATAGACAATTTCTTTATTATCTCAGACCTTATTCAAACAAGCCAACAGTGTTACCAAATCTGGATCAAGCCTCAACGAAAGGCGCTCTGACAAAAACCAACACAAAAATACTGGAAGTAGCAAGTTACAGTCCCATGACTAAACAAAAATAGGAGTCAGTATGTAAAAATTCACAAATCACCTCAAGCTAACAGAGAATAAAATCAAATGTAGAGAAAACAGAGAAAAAAATAATAGGAACAAGTAGGAAGAAATACTCATCACTTCCTTCTCTGGACCCCAGGAAGAACTTCTAGAAGAGACATCTCTTTTCCTTTCCTGTACCATAGAATCCCTGACTGTTTCAAGTGAGTAATACCAAGCATTTTTACTTTATTTGTTCTTTAGCTTCTTGCAAAACAAAACTCTAAGGAACAGGTCTTGGTTTGAATTGTTATTTGAGTTCAAAAAACTCCACCTTGAAACCAAACTATAGTCTGTAAAGCTAAGCAGCACTATGTAATATCATCAGATATTGCCCTCCGCTTTGTTTCTCTTATTTTGAAGAATTTTTCAGGATTAGTTAGGGTACTGACACAGGATGTGGAAATGCCAAAATGCCCAGCCACCCACCTAGGCCAGAATCTTTAGCTGACCAGTGACCTACTTTGTGCTGTCATTTTTCCCCCCTTCTCCTAAACCACAGGAAGCAGATCACAACAACCAGCAGACTTAAGATCTCACTGCCATCACTTTTTTTCCTGAAGAATACAAAGCAGCAGCTGCTCTTCACACAATGGACATAAGCCCAGCACACAAATGGGACACCCCCATTTTGGCCACATAACAATCTGTGAGCAGTCACATGGAAGAAGACTTACAGCTCACAGCTCAAGACTTCCTGAAGTTTCAGTAATTCACTGCAGTCAGGAAGTATGTTACAACAGCCATGCATCCAAAGAGTGTCTGAAGTGCAAGTCAGCAGCTGAGAACCCCAGCTTCCATCATCCCTTTGACAGTAAATTCAAATTCTATGGAGCACAATTGTCAAAGCCTTGCTTATGAGGTAGTTTCAAAATCAATCTTATAAACATAAATACACAAGTTTTGTAGATCTACCCCAAACATTCAAGTAAACTCATGGATGTCAACACCCCTTCATTTTGAGATAAATGTTTCACATCACCATGCTTCCCGATCTTTACCACCATAAACCAGCCTTCTACCCAGCAATAATGGAACAGACCTTTCCAGATCCCATGCAAATCTAAGGCTGGCATAAAACACCATTCAGTAATCTTCAGGGAGAACTAAGCAAGGAAAACTAATACTCTGACTGTTTAATCTTGAAAAACAAATTCAGAGATCAAATAAAAAGAGAAGTCTAACCCTCATTCAACAGCATTTTTGGGGCTGGTATGTGATAACCTGAGAACTAATGGTATGAGACAACTGAGCTTATCAGGGAATGTGCTAAGAGCTATGGATTTTGGTGCAAGATAGAGAATTCAAAATCAGCCTCTTGGGAAAATTTGGATCCCCCAACAACCTGCTGGTTCAGGGAAATAATCTCTCTGATATCACCTGCTGTAGCTGCTTGCATAAGGCAGATTTCTAGCTCAAATATATGAACATGTGTGATGGTATTGAACATACTGGTAAATTTTATATATTAATAGGAAAAAGTGGAACATGCAGTCAGAAGGAAAAGGTGTGCTACAGAACTTCAAGGACCCAAACCAGTGAGGGAAAAAACAGTCTGAGTGGCAACAGTACCTGGAAGGATTACACATAAAGCTGATGAATCAAAAATCAGGAGAAGGATCATTTAAAAGAAAGGTGGGGGGATAAAAGAGAGGATGAAGTAGGTAGAAAATGGGCTACACCAAGGCTCTACTGCCGGGAATAACTAAGCAGCTGACACAAACAACAGCCTCCAAAATAAGGAGGGATGAGAGCTGCAGGCAATCCCTGAAACAAAAGGGTGTGAAAAGACAGCACAAAGGAAAGAGGGGCTTCAGTCCACAAGAAGGCAAGGAGCCTGTGATGTCTTAAAGTAAGGCTCTCAAAATCAGGGAAAGGAAAAAAGAAGTGCAAAAGGTTTGCATCTATATGCATGGTATTCTATGCTTTGCATTGCTACTGGCTTAAAAAATAAACAGGACAAGCTCATTTTCTCAGTTCTCTCTGCTTAGTACAATTACAGCTTTGTTTCTACAGTGCAAACAGTATTTGTAATCCAAGATTAATTAGCCAAATTATTAGAAACAGCATTCCACAAGAAATATACCACACTAACTTTTAAATATTCCTCCCTTCTGTGAAATTCACCAACTTCAACATCCACATGACACACCAAACCATTTGGCTTAGAAAAATTGACAAGCTGGATGACAAGACAGACAAAGTCCACATTGGCTATCATATGCCAAAACTACTTCCATCATGAAAGAAATGTGGTCATTGTTATATTTTTACTGAAATTAATTTTCCTGCACTGATGAAGGCTGTACAGTGTTCTCTGATGAGGAATCCATATGGACTGCAGTTAAAGCACATTGCAAAGGACATTTGTGGGCTGTAACAGGTACTGCTGATACCTACAAACATGAGTTGCAACTGAAACAATCAGAACTGAAAAAATATAGACAACTGATTCTTAACTTTAATATTATTACTAAATTAAAACATGCTCATAGTTCAAGTAAAGAACTACAATTACTACAAAGAGAAACAGAAAGAAATGCAGGAAAGAAATCTAAAAAAAAGAAATACTAAAATAATGTAATTTAGGGAAGATCAATTTATTTGAATGCATGCCTGTGGTAATGGAAGTGTAAGAGTGGGCTGAAAGTGTTCTTCCTCACCATCCTCAAGTACAGGTTAGAAAGTATTATGCCCCTCGCATAACATAACAAGCAGTATTTTATAAATTCATCTATTGTACTAAATGTCTGCAAATACATTTATGTAACCCTGAAGTTGCACTCAAAGTCTTACAATCACTTTGGGCACCTGAGATAATTGGCATAATTACACGAATATTTTTTAAGAGAAAGGAATGCAGACATCCACTCAGCACATACCTTTCATTCTCTTCATAACTGTCAGAATCAAAGTTTCCCACAACTAATCATACGAAACACTAAGAATAGGTATCATTTTCCTTGGGTTAAAAAATATCAAAAATCAACAACTACAAACATGCTGAATCACAGAAAAATACCAAAAAATATTCTGATACAGTATCACAAACAGTTCCAACAAGTTGAAATGTCTCAATTCCTCTCAAACAGAGAAGCTGTCAATTGGTCAGGTCCCCCCAGTCCCAAATGTGAGAAGCTCATCTCTATCATGGTTGCTCTGAGAATCTTTACAGACAAGGATTTCTGTTCTATGCTGTGGTACTGCAGCCTTTGACAAATCTGCTGAGTATGAAGACATCGATAACTTTGCTCGTACCAGTTTGATTCTGATCTCATCTAACAATCTCCCTCTCATATACAGAGGTAACCCTAAAGAACCAATCATTCCATACGAGTGTATCAAGTGTCAAAAAATCACACAACATTTCCCAAAAGATTTTAATCTAAAATACAAAATGCTCAATGCACATATCAATACTGCTATCACTTTTCAAAGTATTTTGTTGTGAAAATACAACATAAGTTCTTGGTTTTGATTCTATTACTGCAAGTGAATCAGGGACAAGTTCAAAAGACCAGAATACCACTACATAAAATATGATGTTAGAGGAGAGGGAGAGGAAAGCAAACAACTGAAAAAAGCCAGCTTGCCCAGCTACATAAAAGCCACCTGGCAGACCTTGATAACCACAACAAAATCCTGTAAGGATACATGATTGCCTGCAGTTTGGTGAAGTTTAAGGACGTGGAGTATAATTTCTGAAAATTTACTTTGTTGCCAATTTCATTTCCTTTCCAAAGGGCAAAAGGTTTACTATATCCTGGTTCAACAAAGCATTACAAAAGTAGGCTTTACTGAACTTAGACCTACAATTCATTTCCCTTTGGGAACAACATTAGAATGCTCCAGGTTTTGCAGATTCACATATTTACCAAGCTGAATACAGTCCAGCAGAAACAAGCACACAAATGATGGAAAAAGGCACAAAATATTAATATGGTTAGATTTAATTCTGTTACTGAAATTGAGTGCGGTCCAATCATACACAGCAAATATCCCGGGTACTCATTCTTCAATAAAAAAGGAGAAAAAAAGATACAAAAGGAGAGACACTCCTTGCACACCCCACCAAATGACATGTCCAGGTCGTTCTTCCTCAACTCCTTTCAGTGAGCTGTTATCTATTTACTGCCTCTTGACAAAATACATAAAACCTTCACCTGATACAAAGAACTCCACTTTGGGCATGTCTGGTTACCCTTCACATTTACTGGATTAAAGAGTAAAAGAAAAAATGCTCAATATGCTGTATATCACAGCAACTAGCTCAAGAAATAAAGAGGACTAAGTACATAGCCAAGACTTCAGGCATCTATTTCCTTTAAGTGAGCAGTGGACTATTTTTAAAATTATTTTCACTGAATATTTAACTTAAAACTACTATAAAAAAAGGACAAGTAAGAGATTACAAAGATAAAACTCTGTGTTTTACATTGCACATTTGAAACAAATACATAATTTAGTCCATAGCCAATAACATACTGGCTAATTTTGAGAAGACATTATTGCAGAAAAATAATTTTACAATGACTAAGTCAAAAGCTTGATTAATCATTTGCTTTAGGATTGTGCATTTATTTTGTTTTCACATTTACAGTTCTTTCAAGAATATTTTGACTTTGCTACTTACACAACATAGAAAAATTATTAAAGAAAACTCATTCAAAAGGTTTCTCACTATCAGTCTTTAAACACCTAAATGTTCAAAGTTACACTGATTTGTTAGAAAGGCCAGGGTTGCAAATTTTTTCCAGTACATTTAAAGACATATGTCAGATAATTTGAAAATACAGTGCAAAAGCCTACTATCTCACTATTACTTCAGAATTTCCTTTTCAGTTTAAAGGAAAATTAATCATTTGCAAAAGTGTATGGAGACATTATAGTTAAGACTGGATTGCATTTTTAATTCTAAGTGGTTCACCTTCATTTTATTGAATAAATAAATCTAAATTCAACATCTCATAACAATAAATAAATTATTTAATAGAACTCACAGCAAATATCAAGGCACACAACTTAATTTATGCTTTCCATTTGAAGGTTCCAAAATGTCAATAATTGGACTTCATAACTTCCCCCTGAAGAAGGCAATGTTTTTTTAAACAGAGAATTTGAGTAAGAAGTAAGAAATCCACATGGTAAAATATACTGAATAAAGCCAAGATTCCATGATGCACTACTACAATGCTGAAAGCTTATTCAGTGTTCTGCCATTTTGCTTCTATTTTTTGGTACAGCAGTAATGTTAATAAATTCCTACTAAGCCACAGAGACCAACTACAGCTACTAGAAAGTGACAATAGGATACACAAATTAGAAGAAAAAAGCTAGCCAAACTCTACCACAAAAAGATGTTCTACAGGACCATCAGCTTCATTAGATTATTTCAGGTCTTCAGAGTCAGCCTAGGAAGATGCCCTCTATACACTGAATGCACAGTTTTGCTCTCACAGAAAACACGAAAACCTTCTTTACACCCAATATTTTCAATACCTTCAACACTTTCAAAGCTATTACTTAGTTTTTAGAATTCAACCAAAAAATAATACAAAGCCTGCCCTGCCGTGGTTTATGGATGACTGGTTCTTCTCCATACTTCCCACACCATCATGTTGTGCTTTCAGGCAGCATCTTCAGGGAAAACATCCCAAGCCAAAACAGCGGGTAGCAGAAGACAGCAGTCATAAAACAGTGGAAGCAATAGCTAGTTCTCAATTAATAGTCTGAACCTATCACTTCTTGATTTTTTTTTCCCTGAATGCAAGAACTAGAACTGATTTTCCCCAGATCATGGACAGAAAAAGATAGGCTATTTAATAATTCATCCAGCAGTCAAAAAACTCAAAAAAACACAACTACACAGTTATTACATAAAAGCCATAACCAAGCAATAAATCCAGTTCACTTGTTATCTTAAGTTATGAAAATAACCACTAAACTTGAACCACTCACCTTTGACACACTGTTAAAAGGATCCAGGCAGTGAAAGGCAGGACTCTCCAACAAAGTTCTATACACCACCACCTGAAACAACAAATGCATATTTTAGTTTTAGCACTAAACTAAGAACACTTCCAAATAGGTAATTTAGCTTTCAGGCTGTCAAAAACTCCTATGAGATGCTGAAGAGCAGGCAGAATGGCTTGAACTTGATCCACCTGTTTAGCACAAACAGACCCCATCTTCATATTTAACTTCTCTCAATGAATACAAGCTGATTTTAACCCCAAACAATCCAAACTACATACAAGTTAAGCCTTCATAATACAGAGAAAAATGAATCAAGAAATGGAATTAAAAATTCAGCCTAGTTTTAGAAACCAGAAATACTGTTTCCTTCACTTTTGTATTAATCAGTTTAACTTGACTGTACTTTCTAAGAAAAAGAAAATGTCTCCACATGTGGAAGAGAGGTACAGCAACAAAAGCATAGCCAGGAGTTTTGTGGGGCAGTGAAGTATTTCCATCCAGAAGACCCTCACACATCAGAGATGTGTCATTCAGCTGGATTACTACCACATGTGGCTCGAAGCCTTCTGACCCAACGAGAGAGCTCTGACAGCAGTGGTGAAGCTTGTCAAAGGGTCACAGAACCACATTCAGGGAAATTCTGGCTGGATGTAAAGAAGACACAAGGGTAGCCAAGCACAGCCACATACACCCTGTGAAGTGAGGGGCCTTCCTCCTGGGAGAGTCTCAAATTCTACTGAACATGGCCCTAAGGTGCAGCCTCAGCCTTGACAGAACATGCATGGCTTCTCCAGAGGGCCCTCCTGGACTCCATTGTTCTGTTAAGTATTTCTAGCCACAAAAGTAACTGTTCAGAAGAGAGGTCAAAGTATTTAAACACTTGTTTCTGTTTTTAATGACCCTTCTAACTCCACAGGATGTCTGACAAATTAAGGCCATGTCAACCCATAAAGATCCAATTCAAAAAAAAAGAAAAAAATCCTCACCAACTTCTTGTGCTGCTGCCTCTATCTCATAAGGATGATGTCTTAAAAACCCTACACAACTCCAGGCCACTCATGCACAAATGTTTCTGTTCAAAGTCTTTTCTGAGCAGTTTCCAAGCAGTTTTGACTCTACAAAAGCCTCCTACGAAGGAATTCACTTCAAAGGAGCAAGTCACCCATGATCCCATGCACGATAATGGAGGGGAGAATAAAAAGTATTGCCAAAGGTATTATAAATACGTTACATAAATGTTTCAAAGTGAGATTTACTCTCCCTTTCATTAATAGATGGAGTAACAGAACTACTGAAGTCACAGTTTGACAAACATTTAAGCCTACACATAGTTAGGGGGTAAAGAACAGGAGACTCCCTGACCCTCAGCTCCTGGAAGGTCACCCTTTGGTCCCCAACAACTGCAAGGGAAGACAAACTGTTGCCAGCCCTCCTGAAAAGCACACAAGATAAAAAAAAATTAATTAATAACAGAGGATAGCAAATGATGAGAAAAATGCTATTCCAACAGAAGAGCCTCCTGATCCAATTCACCACCTGAATGAAGATTTGCCTGTGAGAGCAGAAAGCAGACTCAAGGGTGACCAATCCCTTCTCCTCTTCCAGGTGGTGGCTGGAATAGCTGCTGTCCCACCTGGGTTTTCAGTGCTCTGCAGACTTAGACCACAGGCAACAACACTTAGCGGTATCAATTTTTCTAACCAATTACATACCTTAACTGTGTTCCCACTGAAAACTGCTCTATTGAAACTGCAGGACAGATATCAAGTAAATGGGAGAGAGGCTTTAATAAATGAAGCAACATTAAAACCCCAAGGCAGAGCAGATCTACTTTCCTGCTGGCTGAATGTTTTGTAGTATGTGTTTTTCTCCTGTCAATAATACAAGGATATTTTTAATATTAAGAGGTAAAAAAAGAGAAAATAAAAATCTCCTCATTTTTTTGGTACAAGATCTTCTGAATAGTACTATCTTTCCTTGTCCTACCTCACAAATCATCCACTGCTCATTACCATCTATCACTGAAGTGCTGTACCAAGCCTCTGATTTTGCTAGGGCATTTTTGTTTTCCTTAAAGAAAAACACAATACCTCCCTTAATTATTGCTTCCACCTCCAAAAATGCACACTTGCAAATAGAACATATGTTTGAAAGTGAGCTGGAAAACAGCACTATTCATCATCAATACCTGAAAAATAAGCCCTGTATTTATTAGTCAAATAGAGAAGTACAGTTGAGGGAACAAAAAAAAGTCCAAATTTCATCTAAGCGCTTAAGAATGAGTCATGTGTTTATCTCAACATAACAATGCTAACTTCCTTCTGTAGAGTGAGAATGGTTTTATTTTGGCAGCTCAATTAAAACACATTGAAAGTAGTTTGGAATGTTAATGGTGATAATGCAAATAGTCAAAGGAAGAAGATGCACAAAAAACCATCACTCCTAACAACACTCAGATTGAAATAAATCTCTGTTAACCTAACAGACACACAAGCTGAAGATGCAGACTGGTCTCTGTCCTCCTTGGGTTCAATCCTGTTGCATTGTGACCCCATTTTCTATTTTTCTCATAATAAAAATCTTCACTTGGCTTTGGAAGAGCCAAAGGAAGTCTTCTGCTACGAGTCACACTAACAGTCACTTCCCCGGAGGAGTAGCCAATTTCCACCACACACCCCCACAGTTCAAACTTTGCCTAAAACACTTGTGATTTGCCAAGTGACACAAACTCAGGATGGAAACCCAGACCTCAAATATTTCAATTATATTTAAAATGTTCCTTTAGAATGTGCTCCTTGAAACAATCCTCAGTTACACAAGTTCAGGACCTTTCTTCTCAAATTATAACAGCAGTTAGAGTTTGGGACTACCTGCCCCCAGGCAGAGTTTGCACCACACATGGAGTTTTCTGGTTCTCCTGCTATGTCCTACTAGCCAGGAATAGAAAGAAATATTTGATAGCACAGACATTCTGGGGAATGAATGGTTAAATTTGGAGAGTACAAAAGCCTTGCAGCACACAGGACTTAGTGTTCACCCAAAAGACAGACTGAACATTGTGCAACATTGGAAAACTCGGGAAATCAAGTCAACAACTTTTTTTGGAAGTCAGCAAAGCAAATGGACGCACAGAGGTGGGCAGTCTTCTCCCATGGTATCCCCAGTGCCCATCACTTCTGGACCATTTAGCACGATGTCCATTTGCCACACCTCACTCAACGCATCTACTAGTAATGCCAGCCCAGCCACATGTAAAATGCCCTGGCTCCTTAGCACTCACGTGTCTCCCCATACCCTACACTTCCCTTGAGGCCCAGAGCAGAGGAACAGAAGACTATGACAAGGAATAGGAATGGCAGAGTATAGGAATTGGATGAATGTGGGACTACAAACACACAAAGCAAAAAGAGAAATTTTATCTCGTCTTCAACAATAACTTTTGTCACTCATTTGCTTTCTTAATCAAGGTCTTCCAAACACAAGGACTTTAAAGGTTCCACAGTAAAACGCCTCTGTCAATAGTCAGAAATAAGAGGTTGAATTTGATGCTTGGAAACTAGTACCAGAAGGTAAATATCAATAGCATCTAATATAAGAATGTTATTATAAAGGTTACTATCTCACAGAATAAATTAGTGGTCTCACAATGATTACATTATAAGAAACATCCACAGTTATTAACCACCTCTTCTTTCACTAATAGCTCTAATGTGCCCCATTTTCTTTATCTCCATGGCTAAAATCCAGATTCAGCCTTACAGCACCAATTTCCATGACAATTCTCTCAGGCTCTCTTCCCAATACCCAACCACCTCCTATTTAAATTCTGACATGAAATAGCTAAAATAATCTCTTTGATACTTAATATGCTAATACACAAGAATGATCTGACCATAAACCTGTACTGCACAGACTGAGAATTTTAACTCCAATTGACATATTACTGGTGACCTTCTGGAGAACAAATGAAAAGCATCACATTAATACAAATTCTCCTGTGGAGAAGATCAAGTTGGCAATCTGCCAGTTCATTACACCATCTAGCTTCACTCCAACATTAAATATTGCCTTCCTTTGTAATTGACTGAAATACACTGGAGCAATTGCAGGTAACCACTTTGGGCTATTAAAGTATTCCATTAAGACTTCTCCATTAGGCAGATATTTCAAAAGAAGTTACATTAAAATAGGCTATGTTCAAAATATTTTAACTATGCAGACAATTGGGCAAGCACAATCCAGTTCCATGGAGCAGCAGACAGATCAGCCTAAGCACTCAAAAGCTCAATGCCTGAATTTGCTTAAAGGGAAAAGAAACCAAACAAGTTTTTTAATACTCTAGTATATGCTTTGTATTTTAAACCTCCCAGTCATATACATTGTCTCAAAATTCACTTAATATTACCTTCTTCTACAGCTAAGGAAAATGGTTATGTTAAAATAGTACTACACTTTCAGAGTCAGTATGAAACACAGGGAGAAAAGAAAAAGGAAAATTGAATTTACATCATATTTCAGGTTTCAAAAAGGCAGCAAATTAAAACACTGCATTACAATGTGTAGAACATTTAAAAAAAACACAAAAGAGTTAAAAACCTTCCATACCATATAGTCTATACAACTAAGCTTTTCTTCTCTTAGGATTGTGGTTCCCCAACAGTGAGGAAGCAAGCGAAATGAGGCACAAGAATAGGTTCACTGCCTTGTTTGCACAAAAGACTGTGAGATACTTAAAACACTGGGAAATATTTGAGCTTGTATGCCAGCTATAAAAGTGGGACTAGCCCTTGAAGCAAAGACAAATTTCTGTGTTTAAATGGCCTGTTTTAGGCAGTCCAGGTTTGGAGACATCACCAGAGATTGCACAGGTTACCCTAAGAAATTCATGTCTCTATTGAGCAGCACACAGGCAGGAGGTTGTGCATCTTCTCTGTGCTCCTGTCGGGATGGAAGAGCTGTTGTGCACCTCTGGCCATGCTGTCTGTATCGAAGAGAAAGCAGTTAGACACGTATCATTGGACCTTCAAACAACTCTTTCTTCTTTAAATAAACACATACTTGGGGAGGAATAGGAAGAGAAATGCAGCTAGAGAAAACATGCATGGCTCACACTTTAATCACACACAATTAAAGAATCTATGCTGACTTGTATTCTCACATAACTCCTACAGTAAAATGCATATTTTCTGAAGTACGCATTTCCAAAACACAAGAATATTTTTTACATATATTTGCACAACCACCTCATATACTCATGACACACAAGCAGTTGGTAGTTTAAATAAAATCAGTATTTAAAATAAATACTGTCTTTCAAAACCTAGCTGCCATTGCAAGCTTCCTATTTATTGTATGTATATCCTCCAATCACTTGCATGACTAGCATTTTTTTAAACTGGAAAGGAATGAGGAGGAATACATCTGTTAATGGATGCATCTGCTGAGATTTCTACAACATATATTGTACAAATTTACATTATTTTAAGAGAAACCACATGCTTTTTTCATTCTCTAGCTCTCCCCCAAAAGTCTGAGCTACTAAAAAACCTAAATACCAATAACAAATTACTACCTAAACTCATTGCAATATGCAATTTTTAAAATTCCTGGATTAAGCAGGATTTTCTATCTTGATACCTGCTGATAATGATCTAATTCATATTTGATTATGCCGAGCTGCAAACTTCTGTAGCAGTCCCTACATAACAACAACAACAAAAAAAAACTTAATGCACAGTCAAAAATCATGAATGGGTGGCCAGAAATCTTCCCCAACAGGAAGGCTATGAACTCTTTGAGAAGACATGCAATATTGCAGTCTCAAAACCAAATAACCCCCATGACCAAACCCCCACATATCTGTTGTTCAGACCAAAAATCCAGCACCAAAATAAATGCAAGCTGTGACTAGTTACTCTACAAGCTGAAGGAAGCTCACAACAAAGGTGCTGTGCCACATCGTAGCTCCAGGTTTTTAGCATTCCTATTCAAGAACTATCAGCAAAAAGTGAAGTATTCAAACTCCATTTTACATCAATCCCCCATTTTTTCTTCTTTATCTGCAGTAAGAAAACAGAGCTTGCAAGCTTTCTTATCTTCTTTTTTTAAGGGTTTACAAGCTGGGTCTGTAAGGATATGGGTAAATACCTCTAAAGCCCACACAGGAGAAGCAACAAAAGTCTTGATTCATGCTTAGGACAGCTCTAACCACTTCAAGAACCCTTACAAATGTATGTGGAAAGACCTGCATTGCCAATTATAAGTGCCAATAACCATAGATAAGCAGAAACTGAACTGTATGTACCAAGGGTGTTCTTAAACTTTGTCTCACAGTGTCTCTAGGGAAAGGAAAGGATTAGACTTCAGCCCTAGGTAATACTTCACTAAGTGAGCTTCTCAGGCCATGGTTTGAGCATAAGAATTATTTTGGTTTCCTTAATAGGATGTTTTATTATTCAAATTACAGAAACCGTTTTTAGAAACATCTTAGCATCTGTCATTAGTAAGAATTTCATAAACTAGTGCTTTAAAAATAAACAGTTTAATAACTGGCTCTATTTGAGATTCAGCCTTTTTCTTATCAAAAATTTAATACTTTTTTTGTAAAAACTGTACAACAGTCTTTTCCATTAAATATAAAACCAGCTCAGAATTTTTGACGATGACCCCAGTGGTTAGCAACTTACGAGCCCCAAGCAGCTCCTTCACAAGTCTGTTTTTCCTATTGCATCTTTATGTAAAATACATTTTAAAGGCAAAGATGTATACAACCCACTGAATTATACCAGTTCTTCCAAACCTCTCTACTAGAGTCAGAGCTTTTAACTCAACAACTCAACTCTATGGATTTCAGGACTGTGGAAGATGACCACAAACAGCCTGTTAATATACTCTTTAGAGTAATCTAGTAATCTGCACACATAGATTACTGAAAATTAACACCTCCACTGGAAAAAAATTCACAGATGCCTTTTAGAGAACTGAAAGCCACATATTCCAATGAATTAGCTACCACAAGAGAATGTGACATTAACTCAGTATCAGAGAAACACTAGGCAGACACAACTGGTTACCACTCATGGCTAAGATGACTAACAATTAAAATAAGCAAATAGATCTCACAGTTACATGCTTTGAGCTGATTTGCTTTGGGGTGAGATGTAACAGAAAATGGACTGTACCAGGGGCCACAGAGGGTCAAGTAAGGCAGACTTAGCCTTCTGGCAATTCAAGTTAAAGGCTGACTGAAATCCTTATTAGAGCTTCTATTCTGGTAAATTATTCCTTCTTCCTTAGTCTGAAGCAAATTTTCCCTATGTGTACATTCAACACAGCCCTGTCTGAATTTAAAAGAATACTGCCACTACTGTTTTGGTGCTAAAATACATGGCAATGGTAATATTAAGAGGGATAGGGTCAAGGTCAGTGTTTGTCTTTGAAGCCACCAGGCAGATAGAGAGAACTAGAGGAAAAGCACAGAGCAGATTGTGACTGATGTCTTCAAGGAAACCACTGTCAGAAACTTCTTGATAACTCAAACTGCAAAATGGCAAATGGTTAATTTATGCTGACAGAACAAGGCATGGTTTGGGCACTCCCCAGCAAAAGCCATCGTTCCCCACACCTGAGCCTGTTTGCTGAAGGTGTCTGTGTTTTATCCTTCCTCCAGATGCTCAGCCACCAAGAATTAGGCTGCTCTAGGCATTACTGTCCAAGCAGAGTATCTGACACTGAAGACTATGCAAGCTCTGCTCTATTCTGTTAAGGCAAACTGCATGTGAAGTACTGTCAGCAGGAACGAACCACTTGACTTGGACAGGACAGCAGAAAGAAGTCCAGGCTCCCTGGCCCTCAGGTGAAGAAATCTACGACAACTTCAGCTGAGGGAGCAAGTTAAAGAAACCTCTCTAAACCATCACAATCAAGAAGAGCAGAAAACTACTGCTTACTGAAACTTAGTATTTCATTTACAATGCCAAAAAGCACAGGGCTGAAAAATCCACATAATCAGACACTAAACTAGAATGAATGCAATAGTAAAATTAAGGCAGGGGGAGACCACTCAACAAAAAAAATCCCTTACTAACACCAGAATAGGCTCAAATAATATCTGGTTTCAGTACTCAGTAATGCTTGGATAAAAATTATCTTCTTTGGGAGTAGCAAGGTATTTTTGCCTCAATTTATTTGTATATCAAAGGTTGTGAAAAACTGATATTTCAGATTTTAAGTTTTTCTGAGTGTCCTCTGATGATGTAACTGATGAAAAACAACAAAGTTCAAGTTGCAATAACCTGCATAAGGTTCAAGTACAAAACTACCAAACTAGAGGTTCAAATCTAAGGGCCAAAGGGAACTGGAAGACAAACACATGGAACTTTAAAGTGGTTTTGCCACTTATACAACTTGGAAGGTGGTACAATGACCATCCTCTTTGAACATGGCAGAACAGCAGTCCCTAAAATTTTCACGTTCATCAAAGATCCATAGATCCATGTTGCCTTTTGGAAATACTGGCCAAGTTGCTAGGACCTCCACTTCCTAAAGACACAGTCCCCCCAAAAACCTGTTTTTTCTTCCAAGTTAACCATTAATAGCAGCTGAAGCAGTTTTTGCCTAAACCACACAGAAACTCTGCTTTAGGCTGGCAACAAGAGAAGTGTTAATGCAGCTTTGGTTCTATCACAGCACACAGCAGCTCTAGCCGCAGGCTGTGCTGTTACTGGTGTTTGGAAGATAACTAGGTATTCCAGAATCTCATCATGCCCAAATAAAATTTGGCAACAGCCTACCTTCTGAAGTTTTTAGCACTGATTTTTTCCCCTTTCATGTCTTGTACACTTTTGATGGTGTCTTATTCTACTCATTTTAATCACAGCAGTTCAGTGGCAGACTACAAATGAAAATGCAATAGAAACATTGCAGGCCCTGTAACAATAGTCAAAACAAAGATTTCCTATGGCAGCTGTCAAATTAATGACATCTCCAAAGCTATCTAAATACAGTATCTGGGCAGAAATCCAATTATGTCAATTCTGTCTGAATACCCCAAAAGAGAGTCCTACTGGGGTTAGAAGTGGAAATAATTTTAAGCGCAGATTAGCTACATAAGCAGCTCCACTCTTGAAACCAGAACAAGGGAACAAAAACCTAAAGGCATGACATTTATCTGGATGCAAGGGAGAGGGGAAAAGAAACTGTTAGACATCTGGCAAAAGGTCAAAGACAATTACCTTGTCCAAATTTGCCCCCAAGATAATAGCTTCCAGGTCCAATTCTTTGAAAAAAGACAAATTGACTCAAGTAATTACAAAGATTTCTGCTTATCTCTCCATCCTCAACTACCATTTTGGTTTTTCCAAAACTACTTTTTCCAACAAAACATTAAGAGCAGTAGTATAACATGCCAACTTCCCAGAAGCACAAAATGAATTTACCTGACATCTACATAGAAGAAAATAATATTCTCCCTCATTTTGACAAATGGTATTCATTGACAAATGGTATTTTAATTTAAGAGTATGACTTTTCTTGCTGCTTTACTTAAATAATTTTAACTTCTGATTTCCCTTTTTCTTTGGAAGTATGTGTTACTGCCCAATTATGTGGCAAATTCTATTTACTAACCCTGCAACAGGATTCTGCTTATTTGTTGTTTTAAAACAGATAAGGATCAAGGAGAAAGGGAAATAATATTTTAATTTGACAAAGAAATAATAAGGATTTTTCTTTCTTTCTTTGCAGGTATATTAAGATGTAAGTTTACCTTTTTTTTTTAATGAAGCTATTCAAGAGACTGCTATGAAACAAAAGAAAAAAAATTGCATGTGCCAAATAACTGAAGCAATAGATGTTGGTTCATAAATGCATTCTACCTAGAAAGCCTTATCTCTATTATGAAGAGATGAATAAACCTTTAAATACAAGTATAATAATCAAAAATAGGAGGCTGGTTTAGACAAAGTTTCTTAATCTGATCTGTCCAGAACATTTTCAGTGGTAAGGATATAACTCACTATATATATATATATATATATTGCAAGTGCTTCTGGTATCAAGATAGCACAAAATTCAGGAGAGAGGAAAGCATTCATTAATAAATGTGGATATATTTAGGACTGTATATTCCAGGCCTGTGCTTCTTACACCAAGACTCACACAATTAGAGGTGAGTATTTTTTGTTTGTTTCATTTTTTCCCTGAATACAGTCATTAGCAATACTCAGAAAAATCTAAAACAATAAACTATCTTGGTCAAAATCTGGTATATTCTACAGCATAGAGCTAATTCAAAAAGAAATTCAAAGAAGCACCTAATACACAAATGCAGGGTTGCACTCCAGAACTCAAGATAGACTCAATTCAAAAGCAATACCAATGAAGAGCAGCTACATTTTCTTAGGGCACTTAGTCTCAAAATCACTTTTCAGAGGTATTCACAGACATCTCTTTGCAAGGCAGCAATTTTGAATATTACCAGTTTGAACCAAATTCAAATCAGTAAGCCATATGTATTCTGCTGTTAAAGCATAACAGAATATCAGACACAATAATTTTAACTAAACTACAAAACTAATAATAACTTAATTTTATTTACATATACAGTTAATATACTGAAAATATTCAGTTTATAAATATATATATATGAAAATATACAATTAATTGAAAATATCTCCCAAGTGAATCATGCAGTCAATGAGCCTGTCAGAAGCATTTTGACAAAGCCTAGAATGAAATTCTGTAGCTACAGTTTTCCTCAACTTCCCTCTTTTTTTTTTTTTTGATATATTCAATCAATCTATTTGTTTCCAGTTTTGTATGAGATTTAATTTTTGCATTTGATCTCTATAACAGACCGAGCACAGTACTATGAATCCTCCTTCATGTCACACAGGCACTGCAAACCCAATCAAATCCAATTACTACTCCATTAGGTCTCATTTAAATCCCATACGGTATGACAATAAACTGAATGAAATGAGAATCAGCACATTTTTCAACCATCTTTATAGTATGACATAGATGGCAATCAGAGCTTAATAAAATTCCATTTACAAGAAAGAAAATTCAGAGCTACCTTTCTCTGCCAGGCATATCAGAAACACTTGGGAAATGCCTCTTCTTCCCACCATCCCTTGAAGAAGCCAGTTACTATTTCATAGTTCTCAAAAACTGCTCCTTCTGCTTGTGGCAGAGAAATTTGTCCTGGTCCCAATGTTCAAAACATATGGTCCAACAACCAAAACATTTGACAATGAAATGAGAATCAGCACATTTTTCAATGATGTCCCACCAGAGCTACCTTTTTGTTTGCCTCTTCTTCCCACCATCCCTTGAAGAAGCCAGTTACTATTTCAATAGTTCTCAAAAACTTCCTTCTGCTTTGGCAGAAATTTGTCCTGGTTTTGCCAACCATAACAACAACCACCAGGTGAATTGAACATTTACTCCAATGGTGTTTTCTCATTTCGTTGTTTGTTAGGGTTTATTTTGTCTGTTGTTTTTTAAAGATTTCCTGGGTAAGGAACCCTTAGACACAGGGTTACTTCATGTTGGAAAAGGGAGGGGACATCAAAGAGAAACTTCACCACTCTGAAGGGTACTGAAAAAGATGATGAAAAATTTAAAAATTACCTCTTATCCTATCTGGATTTTCAAAATAATCATTGCTAAGTATTTCATAAATTTAGACAATTTTCAGAAGCTCTGAATACTTCACCACTTCAGTGCCGTTTATTTATGGATATATAATAATAATGTCCCTCTCTCCATACAGTATTTCCCAAGCTCATCCAACTACCCAAACATTTATAGATGTCCAAGTCTGTCCTTTCTTTTGGGAACAAAAAACCAAAAGAAAACAAATTTAAAAATCCCTCATTTGTAGTAGGCAGTCACAGCAGTCAAAGCTCTCTCTGAAGAGTACACAAGAACCTTGTTGAATAGCTCTTTCTCAATAGCTAACCTGACTAAATCATCTTCCTCATGCAGGCTAGAAATCAAAATGTCATGCTGCCATTTAAACACATGATCTGTCGCTAAAAAACAAAAGTCAAGAAAACATATGTTGTCCACTTTCAAACACACATGCCAAACACTTTGTTTCTAGTACAGAAAGGCTCAAAGAACAGATTTCTAAATGTTTCAATCATTTCATGAAACAATTCTAGTTAGTTTTATTAAATTTTGTCCTTTACATGCCTACTGACAACCTGAGAAACAGATAAATTCCAGACAGAGAGAGAGGATGCTGATGGGGGAAGGGAGGGTAATTAAGTAATTTCAAGGTTGGTATTCCAATTCCACAATTAAAATTGGAAGATCTGGTCCAGAGCCTTCTCAGTGCAGGGGAGATTAAAAGACAATAACATGAGGTTGGGGGTTGTTTTTTTTTCCTTTCTGTGACAAAAGGAAACAAGAGGCAGAGGCATTTTTCCATGCATATTTCTCAATCACATGGGCTTCTCTGGTGCATTTCCATGGGGTTTTCTGCATACACTTTAAATAGGCTTTATCAACCCACAGGAATATGAAGACACTGGCTTAATGATCTGAAAATCTTTGTCTAAAAATTAAGCTAAGAGTATCATCTCTGAGTTTTTTAAAACTAATAAAGATCTGAAAACACTAAATTGTACTTGTATACTTAAATAATTTTGAAATTCCTGGTTAATTTAAAAGAAGGGAGAACAATTTCCTCTCCTTTCTGCATGATTTTAATTTTATTGGTTTTCTCTGTAATTTGCCATTCCTTTCAGTAGGTTATGATGGCAAATATGAATCCTATAACAAGAACAGATCCTTTAGGGATGTTACACATCTCAAACTGCAAAAGAGCACAACCATCCCACATACTTCAGAACAAAAGTCTATGACATGAACCCTAAGAGCAACAGTCTCAAAAACTCAGTTAATTGCTAAAGCATACACGCATTTTTTCTCCAAAAAACTAGTTATAACAACCTTTCATTTAAATCGGCAGTATCAAAATGCCACAAGTGTTTTCTTCCTGACAAATATGAAGTAACAGTTCTCAGTAAAAATTAAGTCTTTTCAAAACTAGAACCTACCTACAGACTGTGAACATATCAAGTGCTCAAATTATAGCTACTGAATTTTTAGAAGCACTAGGTACCTTAAGAAAGCAGTACAACAAGCTTCAGGTTCTTAGCACATTTGACATATGGTGGCAAACAAAAAAAAAATTTAAAAAATCAACCCAGGAACAGACATGCTGTGTGAACAGGAATCAAAATTTTGGTGATGTTCCAGGAATCAGAAATAAACCTACCATGACAATACAATATCAAGGATAAAAAGCATGATGCATCACCTAGTGCTGGTTCTGACACCATAAATGGGGTACACCATTCATTCATTCATTCATTCCTTTAAAAAAAATTATTCTCACCTGATATTTTAACAGCTTGTAGTAACTTTACATGTCCAAACTTCTTTCTATCAGAATTCTTATATTTCCTGCTGATGACAGGCATTAATGAGCTCAAAAAGAGTCAATCAATATTCAACATTTCAAAAATATCCAAAACAAAGCAACTCAGGGCAATTTATTTTTATTAAAGACATATTACTATCCTATGTTGTGAGATACAAAGGCAACAGAACCAAAAAAAGAGCAACCCTACAGAGGACATACCAACCAAAATTTCTAGAACGGGTTTCTACGCCCATGTAACAAATTTTTGAAGTAGATAGTGCCCAATTGTCAACTGTAAGGATAAATGTTACACGCTTTGCTTAGTTTGTGTTTCAGAAGCCAGTTTTAGCTTCACCACCTAAAAAAAGCTGGCTGGCTTCACCACAGAAACATGACTCCTCTTTTCTGCAGAATACAACCTGACGGGAGCTTCAAAATGAGCACTTTGGGTCTGAGAACCAAACTCAAAACTGTCACATGGCAAAAATGCCTCCTGTTTGAATAAAGCTTGAAGGAAGAATCACCTCAAAGGAGGATTGTATTGTTTCTTTGTCCAGCCTTTCAAAGTCCCTACAGGCAAAAAAACTTCTCTTTCCTATCTGCTCCTATCTCCCTGGAGCAGAGAGGCAGGACAACTGCATGGACCTGCTACTTGAAGACAATTTACACTGGTGAGCAGAAGAGCAGATAATCTTGACTTGAGCACCAGCTTTGGAAAGTCATTGGCACATATTTATCAGTCAAATTTATAATGTCAAAGAATAAGCCATTAGACTGATACACACACATCCACAAACTTTGAATGGCATCTTGTGTACCTATACAAAAGCTTTACCAAAAAATGGAATGAGATCATGGGGTCCTCAAAAATCAGAGTCACAAGATTTCTGTTATTCTCAGCAGGGCAGGATTTCTCCTCCCCCCATCTCAAATGACTGACTCAGGCTAATTACCACCAAATGTTATGAAACAATTCTTCACTAAAAAACCCAACCCAAAACAAAACAAGCCAACCACACACATCTATCATTTCAAAGAAAATTTGCAGAACCAGAAGTATGTGTAAATTGATGGCCTAAGGGCAGCAAGTACTCTGCTCCAGTTCTACAAAGCTTCTCCAAACTGTACCAACATATAAACGAGATTACAAATCTACCAGGGCTACATTTTGATTGCTAACACATGCTATCATATCTTCCTTAGTGCCATTACCTGCAATATCTACCAAGCAATAAAACTTGGATGGGCATGCAATCACAATTTTATTTCAGAATTGCTCTTTGCTGGTGTTTTCAAAACAATAACATGGATAGCAGATATAGTCCTTTAGTAAGTGGCTAGTAAAGATAACTCACATGAGAAGGTCAAGCAGTGAAAAAGAAGATGAAGAAACAAGACAAGAACAACCAAAATGTTAGAGGAACACTGAAAGAGATGAAGAAAGGTTTTAAGCAATTAGCAATTCCCTTCACAGACAGGGAAGGAAAAATACACACAGAAGACCTATGCGGAGCTTAGTTTTAACTTGACCTGGTGACAAACAACCACCAATTATTACAGCATTCAGAACAATTTGATAGAAAATGAGGGTTGGCTGGTAATATCCTCAGAACAAACACTGGTTTTGATGCACTGAAATTTCCGAGATAATACATTCAAGAACATTTATACACAATAAAGGAAACACATATCACCTGTAATGACCATTACACCAAAAGAGCTCAGGTTTTAGCTAGGGTTTTGCATTTGACAGCTTAAAGCCCAATTCTGAAAGATAAAACAAAATGCTAACAAATTTAAGTCAGTCTTTCAGAGAGGGAAGAACTGAGGACATGTTTGTTGCTAATTCTGATCCAAGTCAGAGACACATGATGAAAAGTTCAGCATACAGGGATTCTTCAAATGGCTGACTACATGTTCAATTTTGTGATTTTTTCGAAGAGTTTCTTACCTAGATTTTCTTCAAGATAGGAATATACACAGAATTTCTAGAAAAGTTGGAAGAAGAGTTTTGAAACAAATGTATAAAGAAAGAGGACTATCTAACAAATTCAGTGTATTAATACCCCTCTTAAACCATTCCAAAACCAGTTTCTATATGGATGTCAATTTGAGAAGTGTATTGCTGTTCTGACACACAGCCTTATGTTTCAAAATTGTTTGTGCATAAAGCAGTTGAAGTTAAAAACTCTAAAACGCCCTTTATTTTATTCCTACCAAAATACACAGAAATTGCATTTCAAAAGAATTTCAACAAATTCTTGATCTCAAATAAAAATTTTTCACTGAAAATATACTTGGTGCTACATATCATTTCACAGAATGTCAAAAGCAAAGAACAATGACTTATTACTATTGTGGGGATCTCCGTACTCCAGAAGTATTTAAGTGGAATACAGATATAAACTATAATTTAGTATTAAAAAAAGGTTTGCTTAAATTATTAAAAAAAAAAAATCACATGTCAAAAAGAGGAAAATAATTTGACAACCTATCACGCACCAGGGGAAAAAAACCAAAACCATTCAGAAAGAAAGAAGGTATATAGTTTTCTCCTTCAAAACTACAGGAATTTTCCCACAGTTGCCCACTGTCACCCAAGGGGACATGCTCTCAGCATTAGGAAAACCCCAATCTGTGACTTCTACCAGGGAGGGCTGTCCCAAGGGCCAGAGGAGGATTGCACACACACAGATCCCAAGGGCAGCTCCTGGCCCTCCTGATACCACTGGCAAGAACCACAGCTTCCTGCTTCTCAACTCATCACAACAGCCAACCTCAGCAAACTGATTTATTAAATAAAACAGACCTAACAATCAGTATTTTCTAGGAAGAAGGAAAAAATTTTTCCACTGTGCATGTGAGAACATCAGAAATGTTCGTCATTATAAACACCTGTAAAACTGCAGCTTTACGTCCCTGCAACATCATTCCTTTGCCATCATTTTTTTGAATAAACTGGAACACACAACATACTCTATCATTCAAAAACAAATCAGAAACAGCAAATAACTGGCACACAGCAAGTTAAACCGAATCATGGAGATGACCTAACATGGAGAAAACTCAGAATTTTATTAAAAGCCTTAGGGTTTCACACAAATCAAAGAGCATGAGGCTGTGTGTTGGAAGTGGTCATAAACAATTATTGTATCAAGGTACATTTTTTAAAAGAAAAATTTGGGGGAAATTATTAAGCAGCACAACATGATTTCCCCTGTGAACATTCAGTTATTCTTAGAGCAAGAAAGAATTAATTTTACCAAATTCTACCAGCTAAGCAACTATCGTGGCAAAATATTAATCATTTAAATTAGCTATCTCACAACTCCATTACATTCCCCCTTTCTCCATTAAAAAAAACTTCAAAATTGTCTTTGATTCTGAAGAAAATTCACGGAACTGTGTAAGCTGATCACACAACTGATCATAAGGAACTACGTTAATAGCTTGCCCTCGGCAAAGAGGAGATGCTTCTTATTACCAAAACCTGACACAACTTCCCCAAACATTTTTTTCTGCATTTAAAAAGTTTACAAAAAGTCTCCAGAATGAAAAATAACCCTGTTACAAATACCTTTAGTAATGCTTCCTCAGCTTTTACTAATCAACAAAAGCTTAAGAAATCTACTCAAAAGTATAATCAATACAGAACCTTTTAAGGAAGCAGGGCATATACAGAAATATAACAGTTCAACAATACTTAAGAATTAAGTTCAGGCATTAAAGTCTGAAAAAAAGGCTTAGGCACAAAAAAGGGTTGGAAATGAAGAATTGAAAATGGTAACAGTTGCCAGCAGCAAAAAGATGCTCAGTATTTCTTACCATCTCCCAGAATAGCACAGCAGCACATAAACTGACAACCCTGCTGAAATTAGTGCATATTTTGAAACATAAATTACATCTACACCTTGCTGCATTAGGATGGTGGCTCAGAAATAAGCACACAATCCCTCCAGCAGAATTTACTTCAAAGCCTTCCCATTCCTCTGCCTACAGAGCTCAGCAACAGATAAAATTGAGAATGTGGTTTTCATTCATTTCTTCCAGGCACTCTAAAAATCACACATGCACCTCAGAGTGGTTTGAAATCTGGTATGCCATATGGCAGTACACTTGTCATTTCCAGAAATATGTTGAATATGGGTTCCAGAGATATAAAGCCCCAAAAAAAAAAAAAAAAAAAAAAAAAAAAAAAAAAAAAAAAAAAAAAACTCCTGAAGCCAACAAATTCTGCTCAAATACTACACCAGGTTTATATTATGCACAACTGGAGAGCCTGGGCTTTGATCAGGCTTCAAAGAATCTCTTCATTTGCCCCAGAAAATAAATCTGATGCCTTAGCTTGCGGAGGCTTATTTCCCTACTGTTTTGCAACTCTGTAAAGTTATTTACACTTGCCTTAAGTGAAAGTGAAGTAGAAATGATACATCAACATCAATAGTAGATTTATACAAACACATTGCACTTGGAGCACAAAGTAAATGATTTACAAGCTGCAGAACAGTGGAGAATCAGGATCAAGGGTTTTATGGCTATTCCAGTGTGAACCAACTGAAGAAGAAATAATTACTTCTCATTCCTACATAAAACGTTTAATGGTGCACGTGATGAAGTAACATTCAAAAAACCCCAAAAACCTCCCAAACAAAACCCCAAAGAGTTAGAAAACACATTAAAAAAAAAAAAAAAAAAAACAAAAAACAACTGACAAAAGAAGTAAGGCTCTCCTGCTGGCTGAAATAATCACACGGTCTCAAAACTCAACAAATTAAGAGCGAGATTTCCAAAAAATTGGTGGAGCTGAACTAAATATCTTGCTGTTGCCAAAACGAGCAAATCCTGTCTGTGCTCTAGGTAGAAATCAACTAATTTATCCCTCTACTATCATTTCTACTTTTCAGGGCTGTCTAATTTTCACTATTTGCAATCTCAGATTAAATGATCTTTCTTTTCTGAGAAAGAAAACTCAGACTAGGAAACTGAAATTAAGTAACATTACATGACCACAACAACTTTCCTCCTTGCTTTTTTCTTCCAAGAATTTAATTCACAGATACAGAGAAACAGAGAATCATTCCCGTTTTTGCAGGCACACACCCTTCCTCTCCTTGAACCTCATATTGCGTCTTGAAACTAAGTTATCCTAACACACATCTTTTTACCCCTAAAATGAAAATTAACAGCAATGGTAACTGTTGACATGTCCTGCTTTAGGGAGGATACTAAGTTTTCAAACGCACACCGAAATCAAGAAAATAATCTCACTCCAGGGGGGTGGATGCTATAATCTGCAACAAACTTCCCGGTGCATATTCCATAGAAATACCTGTTTTGGAGACAGTGAATGTGTGCTATTTATCCAAGTATGCAGAGGTGACTTGGAAAAAAATGCCAAGGAAATACAGGTGATTCTATTTATCAGAGTCCAATCCAGACCTACTGCAACATTTCTACGAATAAAGAAGAAAATCGAGAGCATTTCGACCATATCTGGGAAGAGTATATTTGCAAGCACCTAAAACAACTCATGGCAGCTTTTACTGGGATATGTAATATAGCACAGACACTCTTCCCCTCCACTAATCCACCAAGTTCATCCCAGACCAGGATCCCTTCAGCTGCTGCAGCTGATGAGGGTTTCAGCCATGCAGAGACAAGACTACCACACACCTGCCACTCACATCTCCTAAGGATGAGTGTATCAGCTCACTGCTGCTAGAAGCAGTGGGCTTTGAGAAAGCCAGGGCTTTTTCCCCAGGCATAACAAGCACAGAGCTGCAAGCCACTGGTGTTGCCATCCAGGGAACCTATTCCTAGAAAAGCAAGAAAAATCCATGGGCTGAGCTGAAAAGACAATGCAGAAACTAAAGCAAGCAGGAGAGTCCTCTGTAATACAAGAGGTGAAGAAAATCCCCATGTCTGCTAAGATTTAGGCTGAAGAGCAGATCTCTCCCCAGCACATTCCACAGCCAATAACCAGGTTTTTCAGGTACACTGAGCTTGTGGGTGGGATGACAAGTGGGATGACAAGTTTCCACGTGCTACAGCAAAATTTTACTGTGCCCAGCAGACAAATAAAGTATGCTAAATTTCCTGAATACTTTAATATTCACTGCAAAGCATAGTCAAACCAAACAAAACCCTGGAAAATCTGCACTTTACAGAACTTTCCATATATTTTGCAGATGGCCTTGAAACCATCTGCTGATGCTGCCAGAACAATTCAAGAACCACCAAAATCTGTGTTTGACGGGTCCAGACGTACTGTAAAGAAAGGAAAATCTGAATGACTTCAGCAAGATACATAGAGGTGTTCCTGGATAATACAGGTTACATTTATTCTTTAATCATTCTTCCAATAAAAGCAGCGTGAAATTGAACTTCTATGGTACTTTTAATTGTAGTTGTAGGAAACAAAAAAGCTGTCAGCTACTGAAGCCTCACACACACCACCATCCTCCCACAGCTATTACTACACTGACAGAAGAACTAGAGAAACTGTTCTCACACTGGCACACCTAAAAAACTGAAGATCAGAACCAATTCTCAGCTGTGCATACACTCCTTTTAATCATCATTTTCTTCTTCCTGTAAGTGCTTTTCTTTACAAAGTCCCAAATCCAAACCTCAGAAAAGTTAACTAAACACATTCATAAGTGGCTTGAGTATCATAACACAGTTGATTAAACATTTGGAAGAGTTCACCTGGTGGCTTTGAAGTGCAGCAGAGGACCAATTCAGGGCTCTGCAAGTGGCAATATACTTCTTGAGGATCTATCAGTAAAGTGGCAACAATCCTTTAGGCAAAGCAAAGCCAAAAGAGTCAAGATGGGAAACAAAGCTATAAACAGTAAGAATGCAAAGTTTACTTCCTGTATGCAAGGTTAGCAAACTATTACAACATCAAGATACATGCCAGTCTTTTCCTTTCTTACTTGCAGATTTAGCCTTTAAGGTGTCCACTGCACTTTTTCAAGCTCTTGCTACCTATTGTTAATTCTATACTTGAAGATCTTCCTGCATTTTGAGACAATTACTATTTTGCTTTGATGCTTTTTTCCTTGGATATTTTCCAGATGAAGTTCTAAATTGAAGCTCAGCAGAAAAACGATCAGAGCACTACATTTCAATAACAGAAGCATTGAAAGTGTGGCTTTCAGTGTATTAAAGTCATTGCTGGAAGCTACATATGAAAATATATTACCCACCTCAGAAAACCCTCCATTGTTATAATTTGGTCATTTCACACACCAGTGATCAATCTCAGCTGAGCACATTCTGTAAATCCATACATAATGATAAAAAATCAGACATACTGGAGAAAAATTTAAGTCTTTCCTTTGTGAACAAGTATATTCACCTAGTGATTTTATATAAAAATCACATTTCTACTGCTTCTTGGTATGAAGCTAAACAAGGTGAAGATATACAAATTGTTGGTTACAAGGGTCAATGACTCAGCAACTGTATTATGTCCACTTTGCAGCAAAAGCTGATAAGCACAAAACAATTACTTTTAAAAACAATCTTAGAAGTATGCCCACATGAAAATTTTTTAAACGTACATACACACTTAAGGCTGCTAACTGTGAATCATACATCCTTTGTCTAACTCTTCCTGAACTCAAAATTTCTATTTCCAACTCTCTTTCCTTTACCTGCCCTTAAAATTTGTAAGTTTCAGATCACTGCTGCATATAAAGTCCTCAGAATCAGCAACTGACAGTAAGTATATTACAGCACATCTACAAGCTGAAAACCCCAGGCTACATTTCATTTCAATACAGTACAACACAGATTTTTCAGAACAGCAATGTTCTGAAGAAATATTACAAAAAAGAGAATATCCAGGTATTGGAAAACAGAAAAAATGAAATAATATTGCTTCTACCATTCCCCCAACACACTATGACACTGGGATCCAATGCTGAATCTCATCACACAATTCCCTCTGCACCAGCTCTCCCACACTACAAAGAGTGGACAAGCAGGAGGAGGAGGATGTATAATGAAAGAAAGTCCAGTGTCATTTTTATACAATTCATCTTAGCCCAAAGACAGTTCATACTGGTAAATCCTATGCCAATTTGGACCACATTAAGTTCAGATTTAATTAATCATTCCCAAATACCAAGTTGCAAGCATATACATATGAAGGTAGAAAATAAGACTATGATATTCTGCAGAATAACTTGTAAAGCACCCTACACTTTCTCCTACCCTGAGCAGATATAAGCAATCAGACAACCTTATTCCCGTGACTGTGTGCAACTACGTATTTAGCTAGAATAGAGAGCCAACAAAACACTAACAAAAATATCTTCAT
This sequence comes from Emberiza elegans, assembly GCA_024865655.1. Lineage (NCBI taxonomy): Eukaryota > Metazoa > Chordata > Aves > Passeriformes > Fringillidae > Emberiza > Emberiza elegans. The sequence continues at coordinate 58,282,399 of JALJVW010003023.1, read as the reverse complement.
CCAGATCCTATTCACAGCTGTTAATTTAATGGAAAGACTCTTCCGGCATGAAGAATACATGAGTAATAGCCTCCACGGGAACTTTAACAGCAGATCGTTAGACAAAGGGCTTCATAACGCAGCAGCTGGACGCCATTCAGCTACCTGACAGCCCTGTGCTGCTTGGAAAGAGTGCATTAACCACAGGATGTGGCTTTCTGAGGCAGACTGGTGCTGCCAGGGACTGCAAGGGGAGCAGAAAGGAGATGGGGTAAGGAGGCACATTTGGATGCTTTGAAAGAGCTATTAGAGCAAAGGGTTGCGTGATGCAAGACAACATATTGTGATCAGTTGTACACAGCAGCTAGGAAAACAGATTTCCCTGCAAAACAGTTACACACAGTCATTTTAGCCTTCCATAAATTTACAGTACTTCAATGTCACTGAAAATTCTAGAAAAACAATGCAGAACATTTAATTATTACATTTCTCAATGTAAAAATGCTTCTTCTTATTTAAGGAAAGATGCATATTGACTGACCCATGTGGGAGCTCACCCCAACACCCTAACACAATTCCAGAATATATTCATAGAAGGAGAACTTTAAAAGTAATTATACAGAAATATTGTAAGCAAGCGTTCAAGTGTATCCTCATTTCAGAAAGTTCATCAACTCTACTTCTGCACATCATGTAACTGCAATGTTCCAGTCAAATCCTACTCATTTCCAAATGTGCATAATCATGCTAGACAGATTACATTTTTTTTCTAGTTTTATCTAATATTTTATTTTCTTTGCTTAAGTATTTCTACCGTATGAATGGATTACAGACAACCTAAAAGCACGTCCACCCACAATCAAGGCTATTCCCAATCCTAATTATCTACAAAATACTGTGCAATGGAAAAGGCAGAGGGAAAAGATTAACAAAGCAAAGACACACATGATCACCATCAGTTTGGATGGTACAATAATCAAGGTGTGCACCAACTAAACCAAAGATTTTCTTGAATTAAGTATTTACAGATTCATAAAATAAAATGGTACTTCCCAAAGAAAATCTAAAGGTTCATGTACACAACTGCCAAAACTATGAATTAAATTGATACCAGGTGCAAATACTAATATTGAGATTTGGAGTTTTGATTGCTGTTGTGGGGGTCTTCCTAATATCTAGTAGGTGCCACAATTTTAGAACACTAGTATCAAGAATTTAAAATCCACTGAAATCCAGCTACTTAACATCAGGCATGACATCCTGCAAACTAGGCACACCCATCACATTCAAAAAAGCCTGTGGCAGGAAAATGGCACAGGAACAAGAGCCAAGGGCTGCTACCAGTCAGGTGGGCAACAGGCAGGCAGAGCTGACCAGGGAGCAGCACTGGAAAGATGACCTCCTCTCTAGCACAACTCCACCTTGATTCACCTGCATTTGTGACTCACTGACATCAGATTCTTGCTACTTTTGAAGAATGAAGCATTTTAAATTTTACTACCTGCTTAGCAAGCACAGTATAATCTATTAAATACCAAGCTACCTCAAATGCTATGTACACTCAGTAATGGTATGTATGCATTGCTGCAGAAGAGTAAGTCAATGGCCATTAATTCAGATTGCAGTTATGTACGGTATCTTCTTTTAACCACAAGTATATCACTTATATTAACTCAAAGGAATCCAAATGACCAGCTACTTAACCACTAAAATTATCTATCTGGAAAGAAGGAAAAAAAATCAAATAACAGAACAGACAAATCACAAGGGCAAGCTGAAAATACTTTTATAACAGAACACTGAAATCAGGTCTAGCTGCACCATTAAACAATTGAATACAGTTAAAACATAGGGGGGCAAAGCATTTTAAAAGTTATGAATTTCCATGATCTGCATTAATACACTTATTTTCAAATGTGGGTTCCTCCAGAACAGGAATTACAACCCTCAATGCATTCAAGAGCCTTTCTCTTTTTTTTTCCTGTTTTCATTCATTTTGGTTTTCTATTTTAAATTCTAGGTTTCCACATTTTTAAATAAAACACAAAACTAATTTCCTTGTTTCTTTCCTGAAGGAGTAACTTCCTTTTCTATCAACTTAAGCAGGCATTATATCAAGCACTGCCTGATCCACACCTGTTCTACAACAGCTCAGTATTACTGTTCACTAAACAATCCTAAACTACTAGGAGCCACACTGACTTTATGGGACTCCTGGAAAAGTCATGTCATACACAATGTATAGGCAAGAAGTCTGTCTCTAAAAATAAGCTGGCGGTGTGACACTACAGCAGAAGTTCCATAATTCAATGTACATGTTGTGACAAGTAAAGAATGTGTAACTAAGAAAGAATTGACCTGCAATGTAAGAGTGGTTCTTGTCTTGGAGGAGATGTGCATATGGCTCGGCTTCGTGTTTTGTAAATAAGAGACGTTCACTCCAATAGGACCACTCGTGGTACTGAGCCCATGCTTGCATTTTCACAGGGCCACAAAAACGGAGACAGAAGCTGGGATACAAAACAAAGAATGAAACTTTGGCAAAGCTTTGACACTGTGTCTTCCAGAGTGGTGAAAGAAGTATCTGAATAAAATAAACATCCAGAATCTCCTGTCAGCAAAACCAGAAAAGATCCTAAAGGAATACAACCATGAGTATTATAAGACAAGACTAACAGAGGAAGACAAACATTGTCCCAGTAATGACATTATCCAGACTTTAACAGTTTTCTGCCATAGGAAGTCTATAACATTTCAGTTCATTATGATTCCCCGTGCGTCCCTTAAGAGCCTCAAAGCGCATAAAAATGATGTGTCATATTTTGATACTTGTACTAAACACAAGCTTTGTGATTACCAGTGTTTAAACTCAACACAATTCACACAGTCCTCACTGAGGTATCTGATTAAATTTCTAATATTCATGAACTAGAATTTTAATATTGAATGCTCAAAATGATTTAGGTCTTTTGATGTAACGGAACATAAGTCCTTTAGTGTCAAGTGGAAGGCAGATCCTTTATTATGGCATTAATTATTTGGGATATTAGCATTAATTTCTTTCTCTATTTGAATTAAATGGAATTCAAAACAGTGTGAATTTATGAATAGTCCACAATATAATTATTTCTATATTATCCCTGAAGCACTAGCAGAAAGACTGCCAACAGACCTAAAAATGTAAAGGAAGGAGAGTGATCATAAATTTTTCTTTTAATCTTTTTTCTGAAAGACGGGAAAGGTAAAAGCTCAGGATGTTTATACTCTAAATGGCTTCACTCTTTTTTTGATGTAAAAATACCTGTCTTTATACCTATAAATGCCACCTACATTTTTTGCATTCAACATGCAATGATTAAAGGAAAGCACAATTAAACAAGATATACCATAACCAACTTCTTTTATGACAGGAACAAAAACATTCTTAATTAAAAGCACAAAGCTGAAAAAATAGAAAGGATTTTTAAAAATTTTCAATACTCACTGGGTAAAATTCTATGTCTTCACTTAGATTTCCAAAGTTGCTACATACACAGAATTCCAAGTTCTGATAGGAAGGACTAATTAAAGATACAAACATGGTACCTTCTTCCCAACACCTAAACGGTACTACTTATCATTTCTCTTATATTACAGGTATAGCCAGACAGTATTGCTACCAAAAGTATTTCATAACTATAAATAAATAAATACACCACCACACATGAAAAACTGCTGTTTGCAGATCATTTGAGTCAGTTACCAGAGCACTAGATACTGACAGACCGTAATCCAGCTTAACATTCCAATATAAAACACACAAAAATCTGCATTTATATGGTTTTACCCAACTTTCAGGACTTCTTCAGTCCAGTTAAACCAGAAACACCTGGTCAACTGAGACTGCAACCTTACAAATAAACAACAGCCAAGCCTATAAATAAACCAAATAAGCCATCTGTGCCAGACTGGCCCTGTTTGTAGCCCATCTACACAGGTGTCAGCTCCTGGCCCTGCACTCTACAGCTGAACTACCATGGAGTGTTTCTACCATCACTGACTGACAGCACTAACACAAAATGAAAAAAATCAGTAAACAGAGTGTTTGTTTCCAAGCTAGCAAATACTCAAAACCTATCATTCTGGTTTTGCTGAAATTTTTACTGAAAATACTGAGGGCATTTAAAACACATGCATCTTTAAAGTGACTGGATGAAGTCCAACTACTTTTTTTTCTCTTCTACCATTTAGCAAACAAATTTTCAATCTAAAATTACCAACTAAATTTTCAACCAATATTAAATCTATTTAAAATGAAAACTCAAAGGATACTTGTAAAAACAAACTAAAAAAGCCCTGAACTCAAACCTTGAAAAAGCCTAAAGTTTTGCTGAGCCAGGTGGCAGCGTGCATTTGCAGCATCCCAAGTCTCCTGTGGTGGAATCCAGGATCCTTGACATGCCATCATTCAAGACCTGTCAAATTTGATATCACTCAGTGTATGTCTGGAAGGACACCATCCATTCAGGGAAATGAACGTGTCATTTGTTGTCATGACAGCTACCAAAATTCAGCCCAAGAGCATATCATAGAGCCACGTATCTCTCCTTCTGCACTAAAAGGTTGAAAAATACTTTCCTTGTCGTCATCCTAAACATCATTAGGATGTCAACTTAGAAGTCAGCTCCCCTGAAACAGCAGTGGCCCAGGATGGCACTGGGAGCCAAGTCCGACACACAACGGATGTGGGAGAACACAAGTGTGATGGATACACTGCTACTGTAATAACAGGAAGGAAAAACCTTGCAGCCATGGTATGCTGAGGGTGTTCTTACTGCATTAAAGCCAAGAGGTCAGGATGATCAATGCTTGGGACTCCGCTTTGGTATCAGTGCCAGGTTTTGCTAAACAGGAGGCTTCACTTATTACTGTTCCCTGAAACGTTTATTAGTCCATTATTCATATATATTCATATATATATCCATATATATTATATATATTATTTATTATGCTTTGAAAAACTTAGAACAGTTTAACTCTCCATATACAGATTAGGTTTTAACAGGACATAGTGTTCCTCTTCTCTCCCAAACCTATGAAAAGACTGAAGGAATTAAGTGTTCTATTTTACTATATAGTTAACTAATACTCAATTGGTATACAAATAGCATTATTTCAGCCAACTTAAATTTGACAAGGATGAGTTAGAAAATTCTACTATACTTTATTTATAGTTTATATGCTTCATGAATACCATTGTTCCTTTCTAAACCTTCCCACCCTTGCAAGGATCTAATCTTATTTTGAAGGAAAGGTTACAAGACAGTGTTTAATGACTTTTTGAAAAGAATATAAATAAGAATATAGTTAAATCCAAAGCAAAGTTGACTTTTTTCTTCCAAGAGCTTGCTTCTATTTTCTTAAAAACAGAACACATACTTTTTAAATGATGCACTGCCAGTAGAATCAATAATCCCACCCCAGCATGAGCAAAAAGCACCTGCCTTTGTTAACCCTCTTCCTGTTCTCCTGCAGCGTCTGATGGCTCCTCTGTACTTGCACAGAGCTGACCCAGTGTAACCCACAGGGAGAGACAGGCAAGAGTCAGCACTCAGCTAAAAGCAGCTTCTCACACTCCAAGAGGACGTGACCCAGACTCAGAGGACTGCATCAGGAAGAGCATCCACAGCCTCCAGATTCTCCATAAACTTCAGTACCTGCTTTCACACTCATGGCACTTCTCTTTATTAAGGCCCTCATAAATACTCTGATCATTTCTGGAATGTAGAAACTTCAAACACCTCAGAAGGCTAAAATCTGCCTATCAAAAAAGTAATAAACTGAAGGCCTGCTCATTTATTTTTGGCTATTAATGCCCCACCTATCTGAATAGCACAACTGCTGAAACACACCAGGCTCCCTTAACTTTATTTCTTTTTCTGATAAAACATCTTCTTTGAAACAAAGTTTGTATTTAATTTAATTAATTTAAAAAAATATTTTTAAAAGGACATTGCCAAAACCAGTTTCTACCTGATTCTGTAAAATACTACTTTTTTTGTCTAATAAAATTTCTGCTATATTCTATCTGTGGCTTATCTCACTACCTGTTTTCATGTCTGTTTCTATGGTTGTTTCTATGGTTGTGTGTACTCTGCATATAGTAACTGATATGAGTTGAGGAAAACTGGGTAGGTAAAAAGACACCCGTATAGCATTTTATTCTCCACCTGTATTTTGTCACGACTGTAAGAGAGAATCAACACTTTTCAGAATCCAGGGATCTGCCAAGTGTCCCTTGTTCACCACATTGTCTGCTCCACCAAATAATCAACAGTAGTTACACGTCACCATATTAATACTGGCTAATGAGATCAGGACAAAACCAGCATAGCAAACCTACAGTGCAAAAAAGCCTCTAAGCCACAAAGTTTGTTTCCAAAATTGTGAACAAATACAGGCTATACCAGCATGCCTGAGCTTCCACTCTAACAAATGTTTTTCATGGCATGAGTATTCCTAAAACTTTACTTGACACCAGGGTTTTGTGTATAGCTGCAATAATTTAAAATGCAATGGGTTGCTATTCTCTAATCAAGATTTATTCCTCTGCACCTCAATTCTTAAAATTCTCAATACTCTATGAAAGCTAAAAAATGTACACTGTCAGGCCACCTCATTGCACACAAAGTTATTATTTATGCTGGGTTTAAACTATAAACTCCCTTCATTAATAGCAAGAAACAAATTGATTTGCTGTATCACATGTACTTAACTGAATATAAAAATATATATTTCATATTGCAATGCACTTTCAACTCACTCATGTCATTAGCATTTATGAAACAATTAAGAATTCTTATGATAGGGAAAAAGATATGCTTTAAGGAAAAAAAAATCCAAAACAACAAAAACTTACCATTTTGAAGAATTACTTTACACACTACTGAACAGAGCAACAGTTTAATTGGGCAAAACACCATTGATGACATTATTATGAGAAAGCTAATGGGCCTAATTAATTTGCAGAAAAAAAATAAATTGGAACTACCTAAAACAGAAATAAGTTTTGCATTCCTGGGCCAACATGCAGAAATCTGCAAAGCAAAACAAACAGAAAAGTCATTTCTCAAAAGGCGTACCAGGATCTCATGTAGTAAAGACTGGACAATAGTGCATAGGTGAAATGATTAGTGCAGGCCTCACTTCTTCACCTCAGGATGACAAAACAATGCTATTTCCCCCGCTGCAAACACCATCCCAGCTCTCTAAACATCGTTCACTTCAGGAACTAGCAAGAATTCCTGACTTTCACTCCCTGGAAACTACTGTTCTACAACATTTCTGTATACCTAGTAAACACAAGGACAAAGCGTACTACCTTTAAATTCATTATTTGATGAGAAGCAGAAAGCAGCTCTCCTGCAGAGTGCCTCAACTCTCCGCCTCTTCCACATGCCAATGACCTACTTTGGGGGAGCAGGGTGTCCAGCGACCAGCACCTCACCCTGGGCTGACTGAACTAACCCTAACATAGCAGCACCTGGTTTCAAACTCCCTCAAACACCTCTAATAAATCCATATCAGCAATCCCCCTTCCTCAAAACACAGTGGGAGTGGGGTTTGGGAATACCCACAGCTTAGAAATCATCAGTCCCTCAATATAAACAGAAAATACTTTTTCTAGAACCTATGCTTTACATTCAAAGATGCCTTGGTTTTGATTTCAAACCTGCTGCAAGTAAATTGATACAGCACCTGTCTCCATGAGTCTGGAAGCAGCTTTTATGCTCAAGGAGCATGAAAAACACAGATACTCTGGGTAGTTTTGCTGCTGCTCAAGACCAGGACCAGCTAACAGAGCTATCTGGGTATCACTTTTCGAGTCATTAATGTCACAGTTTCTACTGAGGAAAGCCATGAGCACTGCAAAGGATTAACATACCAACAGCAACACAAGGCACAAAAACCCCCCAAAGGCTGGAAAAGCAGCAGACGCTGCTGACCTTGTCCCTCTTCTTTAGCTAACAGAAGATGCAAGGTGACACGGAAGAGAGCAAACACCTTTCCTTAAGCTTTCAGACAGCTAGCCAGGAAAATAGAGAAGAAAAGAGAGGAAGGGGAGGTTAAGTTCCATTTCTGTAATGCAACAAGGCAAAGGCTGAAGTTCTGAATTTATCATAAGTTCAGTAGCCAAGATGTAGTAAAAAGGATGATCCAGAGCATCAAGGGCTAACTCTGCTGTTAGTTTTGGAAAAATATTGCAAAAGAGATTTTGTGTTTCTTTTTTTTTTTCACAAAAGCAATCGGAAATGTAATCTGGTAGAAGGAGGAGGAAAATGCAACAGCTAATGTTGCAATGACAGAACAACAGCAATAAGAGCTAACATTATAATGAATCTGTATCTGTTTCATGGCCTATATAAAAATATTTGCTAATTACAGCCTTGATCTTCATGGTACAGGTGCCTTCTATTGCTACATTTATTCACTGTTCCCAAAAGTGACATCTTGTGTCAAAGTCACAAGAAGAAAGTCAGTTACAAAGACAAAGTGATCTGCTTAACTTCTTAAACACACTTGGGTGAGACAGAGGCTTTCGATTTCCAGAGTTGTGAAATCAGTATTTCAGAAAAGCGACAACATTACATCAGAAATAATAATCCTAAAAATGAAAACACAATCCCATTGGCATCATCTATGTGGTGCTGACTCCTTCAGATTCCTAAAAAGCAATGGCAAAACAAGTACTTTCAAACAGAAATTCTTCATAATCTCCTACCCAGTGAGTCCCTTCAAATTCCTCCATATTAAGCTACCAGTCCAAACTCCCGATGATACAAACCATGCGTGGTTAGGCCATGAAAATTTGTTTTTACAAAGGCCACTACCACATTTCATGAAAGAAAAGTCTAATTCTCCCACATTAAGCTGCTAGAACAGCAGCAGTATGTTCCTCAGAAACAAAAAAGCTTCATGGAAGGAAACACTTTTCAAGCTGAAGAATGCTTTAAATTCTTGCCGACTTTCAGTCCCCATACAACTTTTAAAACAACAAAAGATTTCTCTTTGTTTTACAAAGACATGATAGTTCCGAGTGAAATACTGCATAGAATTCACGGAATAACCCTGATGCACACAGAGAACCACATTCACTGTTAAAAAACAGTGGAAGATATTAACATAGAAACTAGAGCCGAGAGCCTTCATGATCAGCCAGCTGCAGGTCAGACCTGAACTACAAACCTGAACCCCGATCTGGCAACCTGATCTTAGATAGGCCAAAGTGCCTACCCTGCCAGCAAGGGGTAGCTGTTAGCCTGGGCACATTTTTAATTAAAAACAGGGCGAGAAGACTTATAAACTTCAGTAATTTTCTTCCCAAAACACGTAGGGATGCGCTTCACTGAACACTCATTACGTGAGATGTAATTTTACCTTTATGTCCTTTACCTACACAGGCATCGACCGATGCCACAGCGCATCGCGCTCCTTGAGAAAATCCCCGGCCTCAGCCCTACTGAGGTCGAAAGTCGGTGACGGAAAGAAAAACGAACTGAGCGGACCGAGGGCGATGTGCCCCCCCGCAGCCCGGTGTGCCCGCCCGCAGGTCCCCGTGCGGGGCGGCGGCGCTCCCGCTCCCGCCCGGGAAACTTTCGGGTTGCGCCGCTCTCCGGCCGGGAGGCGCTGCCCGCCTTCCCCCGGCGCTGCCCCGCGGCCGCCGGATACGCCGCCTCCATTCACCGGAGCCCCGCGAGGGGTGCGGGGGGGTGGCGTCCCGGCCCGGGCTGCCCCCCGGCCGGGCGGCACAAAGCAGCGGCTGTCACACGCACACGAGCAGCAACTCGGGAGGATGAGGAGGAGCCGCCCCGAGCCCCCCCCACCCCCCCGCAACTGGACGTGGCACAACGAACATTCCTCCCGCTTCGGGCCCCCCGTGCCGCCCCCGGCAGGTACCGGCCCCCTCCTGCGCGGGGCGGCCGCGGAGCCTCGGCCGCACAGGTGACACCCGCCTCTCCCCGCTCCCGACGCCCCTTCCCCGCGTCGTCCCCCGCGGCCGCCACAAGTTTGCGGCGGGCCCCAGCCCCCGCCCCGGCCCCATCCCCGTCCCGCCCGCCGCCGCGCTCACCTCCGGCCGGCCGGCGGGGAACGGAGCGGGGCGGGCGGCGGCGGCGGGGAGGCTCCCAGCCCAGGCGGGCTCCGCTTCTTTGTCTCCTCGTCGGCGGCGCCCGCTCGCTCCCCCTCCGCTTCCCTCTGCCCTTCCCTGGGCGGATGCGGGCCGCGTCCTCCGAGAGGGGCCGGTTGGCTCCCCCCGCTTCCCCTTCCTTCTCCTCCTGCGCTCTTCGCCGGACGCGTCCAAGGCCCCGGCCCTCGGCGGCGGCAACGGCAGCTCCGCTCCCTGCCTTCCCTCTGCCTGCTGCGCCCGGCGGCGGCGGCGGCGGCGGCCCCTCCTCCGCGAACCGCCCCCCCCCGGCACAGGCACAGCCCCCGCCCCCGCCCTGCCCTTCCTGCCGCTGCCGCTGCCGGGATCGCGCGGGAGGAGCTCTCCGGGCTCCCCCTTGCCCGCCGGGAGGGCCGCTGCTCCCCCGCCCCAGCGCAGGAAGGACGGGCAGGGACAGCCTGGGTGGCTCCCTCCCCTCTGCGGGAGGACCGCTCCGGGATCGCTGGGGCGGGGCAACGGGGGCCCTGCCCGGCAGGAGCGCCCTGACACCTCCTTCCCGTTCCATCCCCGGGAGACCCGGCGCTCTCGGAGAAGCTGCCCCGCTGGGAGCCAAAGCGCCCGGGAAAAGTACTGGCGAATGTTGAAAGACCCGGGGATGGGGGGGGACGCGCGCTGTTCGGGGCTGGGCCGGGGGAAGTGCCCCGGAGCGGAGAGGGGTGCGCCCTGGGGGTGCCAGGGGCCGGGACTGCGGGGCCGCTGCCGCCGGGAATTTCCAGCCGCGGTCTAGGGGCGCTTCCGCCGCCGCCCATTAGCCGCGGGGCGGCCGCAGCCGTAGCTCTTCCCGGCCCTTCTTGTCCTGCCGGCCCGGGGCGAAGTTTCACCCTCAGCGCCCCGTATATCGGCCCGGTCGGGCGGCGACTGGTAAGGTGTTGTGCCCTCGGCAGAGGATGGTGGACATGACAGCCACCCCAAGCCACAGAATCAGAGAATATCCTGTGTTGGAAGAGACCCAGAAGGTTCATCGAATCCGACTCTTTGCCAAGCACAGGACACTCCAAGAATTCCACCATGTGCTGAGAGCGTCGTCCAAATGCTTCTTGAACCCTGTCAGGCTGACCACTGTGACCACTTCCCTGGGGCGCCTGTTCCAGTGCCCAACCACCTATGAAGAACCTTTATCTAATGTCCAACCTAAACCTCCCCTGACACGCTTCAGGCCGGTCTCTGGGGTAAGCCAGCTCTAAACAGAGCCCCGTGGCTGGGTGTATGTCCAGCCCATGCCAGCTGCTGTGTCCCTCCACTCACAGGAAAGACCTCCATGAATGGTAAAAGGCAGAGGACAGAAGCCCCCCATGGTGGCCCTGGTCTCTAGTGGGAATAGTCAACCTGCCAGCCCCAGTGCTTTCCCCCTGGCACGCTTCCGCCAGTAGTGTCCCTGGGCTATGGGGAAAGATCATCCCTCAGGGTGGGCAGGGAGCAAGGGGGAAGCCACTCAAAAATATTGTAAACCCTTTACAACATGGCAGCTTCGAGGGAGAGGAGGCTGGAGTGTTAGGTACTGGTTCTGGAGCCATACTGGAGGCATTTCCTGGCTTGGGAGGCAAGGCTAGGCAACACTACTCTTTCTGAATCCAAATTAAAGTCAGCAGCCCTGCTTCCTTGTTTTCTGTGACCAAGCTTAATATAGTAGTGAGATCTTGGGACAAAGATTTTAGAAGCTTGAAATATGATGATTTAAAAATGTGTGCTCTGCAATCTTTCCATGCTCCTGCTTAAAATGGTTTAGAAATCCTCAAATAACTCCCTCTTCCCCTTGTTAACTTTTACAAATTCTCACAGCACTGAATTGATGCTTTGGGAAGTTCCAAGTGCCTTTCACATGCCTGTGAGATAAACCTGAAAGGAAAAGGCGGCCACTTCTTTCTTCCAATAAAGACTTTGCATGCACCTCAGGGAGAAACAGAAATCCCCTTTCCTAGGTTTTTGTGCATGCATTTGATTTCAGTTCAGAGAGGTGTTAATCTTCCTTTTGAAACAATAATCTGACCATGCTTTTTTAGAGCTGGAAAATATTTGGGGTCCCTGCTGGTTCCACCTCACAGCGTGGTCAGGCCTCACTCCAGCCTGCAGAGGTTTAGGCTGAATTTAAATGGAATCGGTCATCCAAGGACTTTCAGATAAAAGTCTGTGTTGTTTCTAGAACAAAATGCACTGTGGAAGTGATAAAAGAGAGGTGAATTATCCCTTCTCTCCTTTGCATTTATAGTACACAGTTCAGTTTCGGTCTTGGTTTTGTCCCTTCTTACCACACCCTTGCTAATGCCATCCTACAATAAATGCTCCATTTTGTTCTTTTCCCTATAGCACTGTTGAGTTGAGGATGTCCAAGGCAAGGTGGCATGAACCCTTCAAAGTTTGCAGGCTAAGTTAGACCTCCAGAAGGAGCCATAAGCTGCTGAAGGAGCAGTAGCTCTCAAAGCTTTCCAGGTATCTGAAAAAAAATTATGAAACACACCTAACTTTAGCAGATTAATGCTAATAGGATTTACAGAATAAGAATGTTTTAGGGAGGGATTTAGATGAATACATTGTCTTGAGGCAAAGGACTAATTTAAGCACTCTGAAGCATACTGTTGTTAAATATACTTAATTACATTAAGAAGTGATCTATTAAAGCTTGTTTTTTTTTTCCAAAATGTGGCTTATGATGAACAGAAGACACTGTAGAAAGTGTTTGTAAGGGTTTGTTGAAGGATGTTTTAACTGCCTATTTGCTGAATGAATCCTTAGGTTTCTCTGCAAAAACAACCAAGATGTTGCCCTGAGTAGTATTTCAAAACATTGAGCCTACTGAAATATTAATGTATGCCTTTTAAAATGTCATAATTAGCTGTTATCTTTGAAATAACTGTTATTAAGAAGAGCTGGCTGCTTGTGATTTGAGTGAGAATTACATTCTAAATATGAGAAGATGATAAATTTGGGGAATTTGCACAGAAGTGAAAGCAGTACATGATGTGGCAGGCACACTTTTGTATAAAGAAAGTAAATATGTAAAGCATGCACTTTTGCATATGCATAAGAGTGGTGCTGTCCTTAGAAAATGTATACACCGGAGAGAAGAGCATAAATATTTTTCCCAGCCTAAGGGCATAACTATATACTAAAAAAAAAAAAAAAAAAAAAAAAAAAAGGTAAGTAATAGAAATATGTATCTATGTCTTTGGCAAAGAAACAGCATGCCTCATAGTGCTGCTTCAAGCAGGGCTACATGCAAACCCCAGATCCAGAGGTTGTGTGATAGACCTGTTTTGCAGTTACATAATGGTAGCCAATTCATCTTGATGTTCATGTTTTGCACAAGAGGCTAAAAAAAAAAATAGCATGCCTTTTGGCTTATAGTTCTTTATTTTTTTTCTACCTTTCTTTTTTCATGACTACCCATTTTCTGTCTCCTGTGTGCTGCTGCTTGTGCTTTCCCACTGGCCTGGCAGAGCAGTGGCTTGCACAGGATGGGCATGTGAATGTATGGATCTCAGCCATGAAGATCTGAACCACACTAATATATTCACACACATAGTGGCAGGAGACAACAACCGCCTCCCAGATGTGGCTCCTTCTGCACAAATACCTTATCTTTTCTCCAGATGCATCAGATTTTCTCACCAGCTGCTCTATCTAGAGTATGAGCTAATACCTACTCCCATAGGGAGACATTTTAGCAGGGATGGGAGACAGAGGGACTGGTAAATTATAAATCTGGAAAACAACATTTTCCAGTTCAGAGGTGTGCAGTAAAGGTGTTTGGTCACTCTGTGTTAGTCCATTGGGGTGAAAATATACCTAATCTCAGTTAATATATGTTGGACTCTGTTATCTGAGAAGTCTTTCCAAAACATAATTTATTCTATGATTCTGTGATAACCCTCTTTCAAAAGTCCCTACTCCTGATTTTTAAAACTGCCTTTTAAAGATATCAATAGTCTAATAAACTCCATTTATACACATGTGTCAGTAACAAATGGAAAGGTAAAAAACCTTGGGCACTTTGAGGAAGAAAAAAGGGGATTTTTAATTCTCCCTAACCTAGCCAAAAAATGCTAATTTTAATAAAACAAACAACAATAACAGAAGATAACAGAAAACTTCTGTCAGTGTATTTTCTCTCAAAAAAAACCTTGAAGGGTTTAGATCACTACATATTTAGTTTCTGCTTAAAACATGTGTTCAGTTCCCATGTAGATGAAGGGGAATTACATGACCACTACCAGGGGAGAGTAGATCCCAAATACTCACTTAGTTACTGCTGAGTCACTTAAGTATATTTGCACTATGATTCTAATTCAGCCTGATGGTAAGGCAGCTGCTTTTCTCACTTACTGCATGGCTGCTGCATCTTCAATGACATTTATGAAAAACGTTGAGGGGAAGAACGTGTCCTTAGAGCTCACAACACATCCAAATTCTTCTATTCAATGGACCAAAGCTCCCCAAAGGTGCTGTAAAACTGCAAGCTAAATCTATCAGCAGATCACATTTAACTATGACAAATTCTATCGTTATCTTTTGTAGACAGTTGCTGAGATTCAAAGTATTTATGTAAGGAAAACAAACCGGTGTTTTGGGCTTTGGAAATGTCAGGGCCCTTGATTCTCCTGTTTATTTAAAAGTGGATGTGTGCTGAGGGACATCTTTTGAACTCTATTCAAAGGTTAAAACTGATCTTTCATACAGTTTTGAAATTCAAAATACTGCTGTTAAATGTTTTGACTCTGCTGTGTAATCTCCATTTTGCACTTAAATACCAAATTCTGTCTAGAGTTGGCTGTTCTGCTCAGTGCAGAGACACAGGCATTTCATCTTCCAGCCATGAGGTGCAGTCATTTCAAGGGAGGAGCACGACCCCCTGACATGTGCCACAGCTGTGCAACACTTCAGAGCCAGTGGTGCAGATATAGCATTCCACTCCTATGGTAGGTTATGTCAGCAAAATGAGATTGCCCACATTGGACTTTGCTCAGGACTGCAAGTTGATAGGCCCCTCTCATGAGTAAAAAATGTGTAGGGAGAGACAACAGAAAAGAAACAGAGAAAGTTATCTTACCTGGAGATCCATTAGGCTGCATTATACCAATCTGTGAGTTGTATAAGGCCAGGGACCTGTGCTTTCTTTGCTTGGAAGGAACATTTTCTAAGTGTATGTAGTTGTTTATTGATGCAGGGAAGTTCATCCCATGGGCCCTCAAACTCCCTGAGCTAAGTTTCATGGCAGCTTCCTTGAGGACTCACAGCCACAATCTTGCAGCTTTGTGTGCCTGGACAGGAATTCTTCTCTTCCCATCACAGCTTGGTACAGCAACCATGATCTGAAAAAGTGGCAAAGTGATGTGCTGCAGATCCACAGATATATTACCTTACCATGTCACCCCAAGAGCCTGGGCAAATGGAGCAGAGGGATGGTGGGACTGAGTTGGGCCAAGAGGTTGAAAAGCAGCTGCAGGTTGTGAGTGAAGGCAGCACAACAATCCTGTGACGACATGCTGACTCAGGTTTAACTTCCTACTTGGCTCTCTACTATGTGTCTACAGCCTTAATTACCAACTTCATATCAAAGGGCTGACTTCACCCTTTAGAGGTCTGACTGGTGTCAGTTTCACAAACTGACAATGCTGTAGTTAACTGCAGAGAAGGAAACAAATGCTCCCCATTAGCCTTCCCAATTATTTTCTAATAACTGGTGACTAATCATGGGCCCTGCCTTTGAAAACTATTATGCCAATTATTTTAATTGTTTTACAAAATGTATTGTATCTCTCAGAGCACTGATCCCAAGAAGCATAAGCCTATGCTGAGAAATGCAACCTTCAAAACAATGTTTCAATCCTTCATGACTGCCAGGGAAAGTCTGGAAGCCTGCTCTCTGTGAACTTAGAAACCTATAGATAAAAGAAAAATCAATGTGCTTTTAAATCAGGATTTTACATTAGTTCCATGATTGGTGTTGTGATGGAATTTTTGAATGTTTGAGGTTGACGATTCTGAATTAGGTCAGGCACTGTAAGTCATTTTCTGCTATTATATGCTGGCATGAATTTTACCTTCATGCAACATTTCCTGTTTGAATGGGTAATGCAGACTCTTACTGAGCAGTGCACGAGATTTTAGTCTACAGTCTAGACAGATGTACAATCCATGCAGATCAAACATCATCTACAATAGTCATAGTCTAATCTGTTTTTTTCCAGTTCAGAAAATACAGAAGTGTAGTCTGTATTTTGTTTTTCAATCCAGAATTAAAAGACAAGACCATAAGTAGTGTGATCACTAGATGATTTTCCCTGTATCTATGTGATCTACAATAATGGGAGGCAAAACACAATGGGCACACAACAATAAACCAAGACTCCAGCTGCCTCTGATGAAAAATTTAAATTCGAGATATTTTGTGTAGTCAGTTTTTTAAGTTCCTTCTTAATATTGCAGAGCATATGATCTCTACACTTAACAAATGAAGTCATCCTCATTTTCTAATGAGAAATTGATTAAAAATACCTAAATAGGTGTGATTTTAAAATCAGAATTTGGTATACAAGATGATGGACCACTGTTTCTAACAGAACTGGTACATAATTATTGTGAAATTTGGTGTACTGTGGTATTTTGCTGTCACTCAGCAAATAACCTCAGTCATCGCTGTGGAATTAATTGAATAGTACATCAGTACAATCAATTGCTGCTCAATCTAATTAAAATTACAATTAGCTGGGAGAAAAATAGTGTGAAGAACTTAATATGGTTGAAAGTGAAATTTTCCTGACTCCATCAGTCACAATTGGAATTGCTGAATGATTATACATAACAGAAAAACTGAATACCAGACAGCATTATAAAAATCAGTGGTCAAATACAAATATTACATTAAAAAAATCTGGAAACACTGAATTCTTAAATCAGAGATTAAGAAAATTTTTAACTATACAAAATCATAGCTATGGGTTGTTAACTGAAATAAAGTAAAATTTATTTTAAATATTGATTATATCACAATTATTTTAAGGAACAAACTTTTTAATAATGACAAAGGAGCTATGAAAAAATAGCTTTCAAAATACAATTAGGGCTGCCTTGGTTTTGGGTAGGGCTTTTTAAAGCAATCCCTCTTTTAAGCTGCTATTGCAAAAACATGGCATTAACAACTGGCTGAGCATATGTAAACTTGGATCTGCATCACTACCATTCTTTTACCTGATCTCTATTGCATACAAGAATTGTCTAGAGACAGGAAAAATAATTCAGAAATCAGTGTTCCTAGTCTTTGTTTTTCAACTGTCACCCAAGTTCTGTATAGCTTTGGCTTAGTCAGGAAAGCTTTGATAGTTTAGTATTCCTTGGTTTAATACGACTATAGTAATAGCTCACTGGGATGATGGAGGGATAATTTGTGGAGGAAAAGCACAGAGGGCATCCTATACAAGTGGTATATTTTAGCATCACAGCTTGCAGCAGCAAAGTCAGTCCTGATTTAGCTGACAAATCCAGTACCCAACTGATATATACCAGGTACTATTTTTTCTTCAAAAAAATTTGGGAGGATCAGTTGTGTTTGTAGTTTTGACACTCATTTGCTAAACACCTTTGTCATGCTAACCTAAGTCACTACATGTTTATCTGTAGTCTGTGAACATAGATGGAGATGTGCATCAGAGCACTGTGGATAAACGCTTGAGTCATTGACATTGGCCAAATACTGGACCAATTTCTACTCAGCAATATAGGAGGTCCTTAAAATATATGTACTGTGTAAGTGGTCTATGAGTCCACGTAAATGATATCTGTATTGTATCTGAATATCTTTGCCCCAGCAGGTCCTAGTTATTCTTGATGGGCTGCAGCTGCGATGTCCTTCATTGGGCAGCAGCTGTAGCCAGTCAAGGTAACTGGGATAAAAGGGGGTGGGCAGGCCAGTTGGGGGGAGCCTCAAAGGAGCTCTGGCTGAGGAAGATCTAGAGTCTGTGCTGTGAAGATTGCTGCCCATGAGACAACATTGAAAGGTACAGGACTCCTGAAATATGCTAAATACAACACAGCAAGAAATAGTCTATTCCAGACCAAAGGTCTGCATGGTTCTTCAAATCCCAATTTAAAATATTGCAGCTCTTTCAATGCCAAACCTCTCCTGAGTGGAGGTTGCTTGCCATAGCTGCGAATGCATGCCAGACAGGAGGCACAGCACTGTCCAGCTGCCATACAAAAAGTAGCAGTCCAATCTATGAGTTATTTGCCCCAATAGTAACAATCATGTCTGTTCTAGATTTGAAATCACCTGCACTTTGACTTTCTGTGGAGCTCAACACTGCAGTAACCTGCTCTCATGGGATTTAAAATTTGGTGGGTGAGGTCCCTAACTGACAGGGCAAATTCTGTAGGTAAACTTAATCACAGCTAATTTACTTTGTATTGATACTGGTAGGTCATGATAATCCTTTTGCAGATCGCTCAGGAAAAGACCTTGGCCCTCACCCTGAAGAACAGTTTAATTTACCTTAGGAGTTTCCCAGCAGACCCCAGGGAACCCTGCAGAGGGTGACAGCTTGAGGTCAGTTCCCTTTGCAGCCCCCCCTTAAGGGCCCCCACCAGCACAGCTGTAGCTGGCATGCCTCCCCTTGCCAGCTGCTTCAGAGCTCCTGTGAAAGCCCTGGGAGGGAGAAAAGCTCCTCACTGTGGGAGGGTGGGTGGGAAAAATGATAACGGGGAGTGGTTGCATTCTCCTCATTCCTGTCCCAAACCTCCTAGTCATTGGGTCCTCTCCACTGAAATACCCCCGGGAGGGGAATTCCTGGGAAGCATCCAATCCAGAGGGAATGAAATGTGCATTTAATGTTGACATGCTGTTGTTCACGTTGATCTAAAGATGTTACAAATGCTGTTTTGTGCTGGTCCCCACACTGCTGTTTGCCTGTTCGACACATCACCTCACAATGTCATGTATTTTAATTGTATCTTCCCCTAACAGGTGCCCAACACTGCACTGCCTTGTGCTTTGGTGTCAGTAACTTTGAAATTGTTTACGGAAAAGCTCATGGCTCCCACTGATTTCATCTGCTCTTGCAATTTCACTATGAGTCATCCAATATGGTGTGTACTTAGTTTTACTTACAGACCAAACTGCCTGAATTGCATCTTTAGTTAAGTTGTCTCAGCTCCCTTCAAGCAAAAAAGTACAAGCAAATAAAAAGTTTCTTGGTCTCAAAGCTTTGGAGGCATTCTTGAAAATGTTTTTACTTCTATACTCTTTTTTTACTAGGAGGTAAATAAAAGCAAGCCCACCACTGCATTTTTAATAGTGCTTCTTTTGGGTCACAAGTTATGTGCACCAGAAGCTGTAGTTCTGGGTATTTTCCACCCTTGGGAAAATAGCAGTGTTTTAACCCCTCACAGGTGTTACAGCATAAGCTTGATGAACATTCATAAAGTGCTTTGAGAACCACAAAGGTAAAGCATTGAAAGAGTAGGCTGCTTCCTAGGGAATTGCCTTCAGAAGATGAGGATTCAAGGGACTTGCTGGAGTCTGGAGCTTGATGCTCAGGGGAGTTTGCAGTGCTCGACTCCCTGAGCTGTGAGGATGGGGAGGGAGTGATGTGGTGAGAGAGCCTACAATACCTGAGGCACTATGAGATGCAAAGGAAGGGACTCAATGTCTTAGGCACGTGGTGGGATTCTTGTGATGTCCTGCAGAGGGCCCGGAGTTGGACTCAGTGGTCCTGATGGGTCCCTTCCAACTCAGCCTATTCTATGATTTTATTATTTTATAATTGTATGATGTGCAGCATCTACCCATTTATATTTCAGCCTTAGATGGGACTTGACATTTTAAGGCCTGTTGGGAAGAAGCAGCAGTCCACAGTGGAGCCTGAAAGGACTGCAGAGGGACTCTGCTGAGATGGATACAACTGCCAGTCGCCTTCTAGCCCAGAGCTTCACTTGCTGCCTCTAGAAGTCAATCTCACCCTCTTTCTCCAAAGCTGAGCCTATTGAGAGCACCAATTACTGTGAAAATCCTTAAGCTACACTTGCAAGGAGGGTGTTTTTACCGTGATTTGTTGAAGCCAGGAGGTCACTGAGTGTGCACAGCCCTCTCTGAGCAGGGATGCTGTTAACAAGCAACATCAGTGTTGATTTTAAGAATAACACATTCAGGTGAAACGGGCAGGCTAAGGGAACGTAACGTTGTTTTTCCCACAATTTGGCTAAAAGTGTCATAATTATGTCCATTACTTTATCAGAGTCGTTACCTTTGCAGTTGTAAACAAGAAAGGCTCGCCAATTTTCCACTCAATGGAAAAGTTCTGTATGCTTTGATAGCAATACCCCAGAGACAGCATATAATGGAAATGTTGTCATGGAGTGCCAGCTCAAAAACAGAGGAAAATGGTTGAAGAATTAACTCTCAAAAGACATTTTTCTTTCCTGCTTTTCCTTTTCCTATTTTCTTTTTAATTTCTTTTTTCTCTCTTTTTCTTTCTCTTTAATAATATGCATATAAAAAAGGGTTTCAATCTCAAGTAGGCCTGTATGTGTTTTTTGCTATAATGTAAAATTAAGACATATAGCAAATCTTCTTTTTAATTGTCATTTCTCAGGTACTTCCTGCTTATGTCTTCAATCAATGTAACATTCTATGTAAGCAGAATAAAGCAGCTAGAGGAACATATCTACCAACTATTTTCTCTCAGTTAGATGAATGCTGTATTGGTTTTATGTATCTCTAGCTCAAATTGTGGTCTACTTATGAGCCCTCATCTAGCAGTTCCTTGCCTTCTAAAGGGCAGGGTGGGCAGAAAGGTCTTGGTAAGCTTGATCTCTGCTGCCTACATGTTGAGCTAGTGCCAAGGATGAAGCAACCTGTCACATTTAGAACTGTGTTTTGGTTGCAGTTCTTTGCCTGCAGCAGTGCAGAACTGTGTGGGGTTGACCAGTGTCACCTAAGAACTCCTTAAATCAGATTCATTATTTGCTGACCAACAATTGATTATCTGAGACAAAGGTTAACATTACCCTAGACATTTGTGGTGTCTCTAAGGCTAATTCCTAGATTAAATCATAAATGTTTCTGCTCTGAGAGAAAACATTTATTCAAAACTAGGAGATGTATCTAATACAAACATGTCCCCAGGAACCACCATTTGAGCTGTGACTGTTTGTACAGGTGTCTATTCTTATATTACTTAATCTTTTTCTAATTAATTTTTACTGGTCTTCTTCAGCAGTGTGTTCCTTGCAGAGCACACATGGAGCCTGTGGACACAGGCACCAAAGTGTTCAGCTAAGGACAAAGAGAGGCAACATGTGCCTCTCCTCCTTTCCCAGTTTTGCATCCTGCTTATACCAGCTCTGGCCCTAACTGGACCCTCCCTTTGACTCACTAGTGTGGCATAAAGCTATGTAGGACTTTGCTGTTGTTTGTTTTCTTCCAGGTTGTTGAACTGAGGTGACTCAAGTGCAAAGCCAGCATGTGAGTGCTGGTGTCGCCATAAGATACAGAGAGAAACTCTGTGGTGTCAGGGTTGTGAGAGATGGGTGGAACCTCCATTTTTGGGGTCACAAAATGGTTATTTGACTCCCTGGGATTTGTGATACAAAATTCTTGGGGCAAAGGGATCAGAATATGAACATTCTCTGCCAGCACCTTCTGCAGGAAGCAGCCTAGCACCAAGAAACATGGTACATGAGCATCTCTTGGAAATCCCACCCCTGTTCCTCTGGCCAGGATGAAGGATACTGAACTTGCTTTGCTGACTAAGAGATAGAGATCTCTGGATTTTACTGACTCCCTCTTTTCCATGTAAGTACCTGACCTATTACGCAGTGGCACTACACACCCTTTTTCCTGCCCCATGAATTTGCCTTTACCTTCAAAAACAAAGGTGGAGCATATTCATAGCCAAAGCTGCTCCATAACCACTGCTGCTTCTGTGATGGATCTGTCCAATGGTTGTGTGCCAAGCCTACTGTCACAGGCCCTTAAGGCAAATAAGCAATGTATTTTTGGGTTGCAATCACAGACAGACATGACAAGAGTATCAGGGATGGTCCCAGACACGTGCAGGTGCAGAGCTGGCAGCATTTAAAGACTTACGAAATCAAACAGGAAGGTATGGATTTGCAATGTTGAGTACAGGAATCTTAATAATACATAAGCCTTTTTTTAGTCACTTAAACCTTTCATTGGGTGAAGTCCTAAGCAGCTCATTAAGTTGCAGTCATACAATCAGGAAGCTGAAGCAATGTCATGTAGAGCCTCTGCCCCTACATTGTCACACCTGAGCAACTACAGGAGTGCAGTGCACCATCCTTAGCCACCTGAAAACTACTACTGCAAGCTATTTCAGGGCTAGTCAAAAAGTATATCTTCATGATTTGCAAGTGATTGAAGAATTGACCTTCTAATTCTCCCTAATTTTCATGAACATTCATTTATTATTAGAGCAGGTGTCTAATTTCCTCAGATTAAACTGATAGATGTATTTAGACAAGAAAAAATCTACTACACATGCTTTAGTTTAAAGATTTTTATGTATTAAGAACAAATCCTTTATGTACATTAGGTGGAAGTTGATTTTATGAAGAAATAAAAGTCTCCAAGTCTTAGGAAATAGCATTTTTTTTATTAAGAATTACAAATAACAAACAGCTGCAGAGAGGAAGACAGAATCTATATTGGGAAATTAGTGGAAGACTGCAGTCAGGGAAGAGAGAGTCTGGGTGTAGGATTAGTAAATTAATTCCTCTAACTCCTCTCCCACAAATAAATCAGTGGAACGTGGCTGACCCTCATTCTGTTTGGGAGAGACAGCAGGCAGTAATCCTATCCCCTCCACCCATTTTCTTTTGCTCCGAGTTACACCCCTGACCCCAGAGAGGCGAAGCCCTGACTCACCCTGCCCTGCGGCTGCTGCCAGCCCAGGCAGAGCCAGACACAGGAGCATCACCTCCACTTTCAGCTCCCAGATTGAACTGCATCTTCTACATTTATGTGTTTGCTGTTATTCCTACATGCTCTTCCCAACCTTCATTTTTCAAGGAAGTGGATATATTCTGATCCAAATGATTTTGCTATATTTAATAGCACTTCCATTCATTTTCTGCTTGCTAAATGAACAGTGTAATCAGTATTCCAGTACAGGAAAGTGTTCAAGGGGGATGTTCACACTAGAATGACATAAAAGAAATAGAATGTCTGCAAGAAGTAATTTACATGGGCATATTTTTAGATTATTTTGTCTCCTGTTATAAATGATGAAGTGATGCTATTTAGACTAATTGAGTATGATCACTGATTTTTTTCATTTTCATGAAATCTGAGGCAATAAGATATACCTTCTGTAAAATAAATCCATGAACTGCAGACACATCTCATGCATCCCAGGGAGGAAAAGAGAAAAGGCATTTCTACATGGAGTACAAATACTGAACTCCTGCATCTCTTATTCATACACAAGAAAATTTTGCCTCAGGTTTAAGTGCTCACTAATTCATACTTTAGGCTTATGAACCAGGTCTAAAATGTTAAACCTATCAATTAGAATAAACCTGGTCATGTTTAAAACCTAGGTCAGAACATCACCTGGACTAGAGCTGGTGTTGTACCACTTGCAGTGCTATAGAGGTGAGAATGCAAGCATAGGTCATGTCCTCTGGATAACTTTAAATTACAGCCTTGCTCAAAGCAATAGCTTTTTCTTCATGATTTCCTGTAAAATATTGTCTATATCCATAGCCATATGGGAGCAATAACAATACAATCACTACTGCAGCACAAATTAATTTCTGAACAACTGTCTCATAAGAAAGTCCTCTTGGAGAGAAAAAAATCATTCAATATGAAAAGTCCACTGCATTTGCACAAGGCCAGAATGCTTGGGCTGCACATGCAGCTGGAGAGTTGTAATCCAAATCCTTTCTGCACGTGACTTGAGCGTGCTCAGGGCTGCTTTGCAGTCTTTTAAGTGCAGTGTTTCCCAGAGAAGGAGTGAGCAATAGGCCGCCAGACTCGGTGCAGCCAGAGTGAGAACAGGTTTCTTCAGGTGCCGAGCCCAGCTGTCCGTGGGCGAGCAGGCGTCCTGGCATGGGACTGCAGGCGACAGACTGCCAGAGACACAGCCTGGAGGTGGAGGCCAAGCCCCTGGGGAGCTGTGAGGGCCCAGGCATATTGACTGTCCCTCAGAAGAAACATTTTATCAAAGCTGATTCTGGTGAAAGGTAGGTGTCCCTTTGTTCAGCAGAACAGCAGCACAGCTGGGCAGTTCAGCTGAAAAGGGTCCTCAAGGAACAGCAGTGCACCACAGCCAAGCTGAAGGGGCAGTGAAAGGCTTCAGCCACTCTGTACCATGGTTAGGCCTGGGTGACTGCAAGGACAGCCCTGGGTGACCTTGACTGCAGTCTGTCCTCTGGCTCAGTCTGGGTGGTGTGATTAATGCAAGTCACAGTGTGGTCAACCCTGCCTTGCCTACAGCTAAATTGCACAGTGCTTGTGAGGGACATGGTACTAAGTCCCTGGGAAGTCTGCCTTTCCCCCAGCACACCGGGCTTTCTGTGCAGAGGTCCCTGGCCTTGCTCCCATCTCCAAATTCCCCTCTACAACAGAGTGTAGCATTTGGGGAAAACCCTTCTCTGTGTCTGTGTGTAGGAATGGTGATCCTGCACATCCGCCTGCCGCAGCACCACTCCCACACACAGCCTGATACTCACAGTGCAGATGGAGTCTGAAAGCACACAGGTAAAACAACCAAAATAAACCATCCTCTCTAGTACTGATATATCTCTTCAGTTTAGTCTAAACCCCTCAGCCAAACCACAATATTTTGAGAAAGAGAGCAAATGTAAATACTCATGTCCTTATAGCCAGTAAAACAAAATAAGTGTATCAGACAGCCAGTTATAGTGGGCAAACAGTCCTTCGGGGAAGACTTCCCAAGCCAACCATTAAATTCAACACATTTTTCCCCACTCACTCAGGGTTCCTAAAGAAGGGGTTGAGCTCCAGGGATGACAGAGGAACTGAGGAAATGAGATAAAAAGCTACTGAAATTGAATTTCCTTGCAGAGTAATTCTTCCATAAGCTGCATAAACATTTCTTACTAAATAAATACTCTGGGGTGCACAAGTTTTTACATTACCTGTGTGACTCTGGTGGTAACCTTTTACTACATTGTGACTTTCCAAGAATCTCAGAAAATAGATGGTACATTTACAAATATTATCTTGAGCTAGGCAACACTTGGGAACCATTAAATCATTCCAAATGCTTGCAGATACCAGAGTCTTAAAAAACCCAAAAAAACCCCAAAGTCCAAACTCCATCCTTCCCATTCCCCCTCCAGTTGTGGCTGCAATTATTTCAAATATCTAAAGAAACTCTGGACTTTTTGGTGACTTGACTATAAACATCTTTCCTTATCACTGCCTAATGGGTTCCACCTGAACAGACCACATATAAACAAGTATAGAAAATAATGAGGTAATGAGAAAAGTGTTTAGGGCACCCAGGCTGTAGGGCCTCAACCTAAATATCAGTTATAGAGGCATTATGTAGTACTTTCAACATGTATGGTTCTTTTCATTGCTGAAATCTCCCAAAAGGCAGGTATACTTTATATACAGCTACATTTAGGACAAAGAAATTATAGCGTGCAGCTGTTAGGAGACTTGCCTTTGATCAAACATGAATTCATTATCAGAGATGAAATTCAATACAAAGCTCCTGATTCCACTGCTCCCACCCACTGTCTCAACAAGAAAATACAAATACTTTTATATTCATAAAATAAGAATCAAAATTATTTTGCTTCAAGTGCTTTTGATGTCTCAAAAGTATTGAAAAAAATAAACCCATCCCTCAATTTCTAACTTTACCCATCATCTAAACAAATGAAAATATCCATCCTATAATTGTTAACCTTACCCATTTGTTATGCAGCAGTGTAGGGATTAATAGCATCAGCTCTTGACAGGTTGAGATGGGTGAATTCTTACCTTCTTGGTCTGTCAGAGCTAGCCTTTGGAGAGTTGGTTTTCAACCTCACTTTCCTCTGCTAAATGAACAACTCAAATCAGATGGATTGCCTTGAAAGAAATTAATTTATTTTTTCTCTGCGAGACTCATATATTTACTTTCCATTCTTGAAAGAAAAAAACCCTCTAAATAAAAGCAAAAATCAAAATAACAGAACACAAGCTGTGATTTATTCAGTCCAGCATCAGAGAATCAGTTCTCCAGTCAGAAACGAAGATGGAGAATTTAGAAACAAATTTGTCCCTTTCATTCAAAGACAAGACCATGAATCAGTACTTGTTTACGTACAATCTGTCTTGATACACTCTCTGTAGAGGAAGTGCTTTAACCCACACATTGCTCCACCGGACCTGTTCTTGTTCAGGTTTCATGTAGAAATGCCCTTGACAACAGCAATAAGTGGAACTAAACATAGTTCTGTAGTATTTAAATTGTTTCATTAAGAGTGTCAATTAAAACAAAGATACTTTAAAGTTAACCTGCTGTAAAGAGAGAGGATAATGGACATCACCCACATAGATTGGAGTTTTTTTCACTCTTAAGAGCAGCCTTTAGCCCTGCATCTGTGGAGTTAATTACCTTGAACAGAATTTTGCTATCCTCTCATTTTTGTTGTTAAATATAAAGTTTTCCATCATAAATTAAGACCACCATAAACTGAATCACAGGCCTCAGCTTATGATTATTGCTATCACCAATAACAAAAAAATTCTCAACTGTACTGCAACAAATCTCACGGCCTTTTAAGTTGATGGCATGAATGATCTGTGAAGTCCCCTATTTAAAATTTTTATTAACATCACCTCTAAGTTTTGAGAGCCTTGAGAATTTGACATGGAAGTTTCAATTTATTGCAGCCTAAACATATTTGCAAGACAGGAGTGAGAAGAGTCCATGCATAAACAGCAGGGATGGCTCCAGGCTGTCTACCTGGTGCATTCACAAACCTTGCAGCACCTGTGGGTGCATACAGGGGCTAAAATCCCTTCCACTCTGCCTTCCCTCCTCTCCTCACTCATCACCTCTGCTGGGTGATTAAAGACAATACTCTCAATAAAGTATTGTCATTGAAAATGCAGGAAATACAGTGGAATAAGGGTCCAAGTACACTTTTGGTCCACTTACCTAAAAATTCCAACCAAGTCAAACTGATTTGTTTAGAGTATAAAGAGATTTATATTTCTAGTGCTGGCTGTGAGCATACTTCAGTAGTCTTGCTGGGTGGCTCCTGAATCACCCCTGAGCAGCGGCACCAAGAAAATGCCATCACCTTCATAGCTTGAAGTGAATTTTACAGCTAGAACAGGTGTATTTAACAGCATCTGCAGGTATAAAAACAGTTGTACTGAGAGAGGGAGAGAGATGCTTTTTGTTGTTATTTTAAAGGAAGTGATTTTCTTTGTTGCACATATTGAAGAATGTACCAGAAAAGTCACCATTGCCCTAAATTCCTCCTACATCTTGCAATAAGGGACAAAACCAGTTGGAAAATAGTTTTAGGGAAATCGGTGAGTAATGGTAATACTTAAATAATTCAGTTCTCTGGAATAATTTCTGAAGTCTTTTTCATATCTTAGTGAAAACAGTAACAACCACTTCTACTTAGAGATGAGAACGGTGACATTTAAATCAAGATGTGACTCTGATTTTCAACTTCTCTTACTTTGGAGGGCACACTTTTGGCATGGGCTGAGATTATAGGAATTGAAATAAATACATATATTTAAAACATATGATTTGTAGACTATTTAGCATCTATAACAAAACAAAGTCTGTAGTGAACCCCAAGGATACAGGAAAAGCTCCTTGGAGAATTGAATGCTGAGTCATCCCTGAGCGGGCGTTGTCCTGTTCCTCTCACCCGACCGTGTTGAGAACTTGTCCTTTAATCAGTTAAGACAATACTATTGTAACTCTTTTAGCTATTGGTCAGTTAAGGAATATGCTTAAACCTGCGGCCATTGGCTGGTTTTGGATCCATGCCAAGGCTATAAAAAGAGCCCTCTGTACCCCCTTCCCCGGGGGAGAAGAAGAATCGCTGTCCCTTCGCGGACCTCCCGAATAAACCTTCACCGCGGAAATTCGGCGTTTTCTCTTCCCCTCTCTCTTTCTCGTCTGCTTGCCACGACCCCGAGCTATCCTGCCAGCAGCCTGAGCTGAACTCACGAAAGAGCTGAATCACTTAAGCTGAATATCACTGGCTTGCTAGGAAGGAGCTTGGCGGCTTTTGGTCCCTTGCTTAACTCGGCTATTGGGTCTCTGCCAGAGACTCGATGTACTGAGCTAGCTGGGCATTCATATGATAATGGTCGGGCGTACCTAGAGAGGTCGCCCACCATTATTACAAAAGTCTTTGGAAAAAAAAAATTAAAACCACATATGAAAACACAGCTCTTCTGCAAGATTTCCATCTCTGCAGGATCTGAGGTAAGCACAAAAAGTTTTTATCAACTACTCTGAGATGCAGATGTAAAGGAAAGGAGTGGAGCAGAAGCATGTTTTAAAATAGACATTTCCTCAGAGAGACACAGTTCTTTGGATCACAATATTCTGGCATTGATGCCTGGGGACAGCGGTCAGTAAACCTCCAGAGCTCTATTGGATGGCATCTGTAAAACAGATAAAGTATAATACACACACATTTGGGGCAGGGAACTGAGCAACAGATGCCTGTATGGTAAAAGCTCCTTTTGCAAGGTTGAGTGACAAATGGCCACATGCAAGACCAGCAGTACTATCAGAGGGTAGGTACAGCTTCATTTCTCCCCCCACAGCTCTATCCCTGAACATAAATGTGAAAAAATAAAGGCTGTGTCCTTAAAAGTAGTCTAATACAAGAACTGCATTTTTTAAAAACTGTATTTACAAGAGAATCTTATTAGAATTTCATTCCCCAAAGTAAAAGCGTAACAATATTACAAAAATAAAGACAGAAAGATGAATTGGAATAAAACACTTGGGTGGAAACACTGAGCTGTTGCCATGACTAACGGGAACTAATTTATTTACTTATGCATCCTTTGTAATCTCATTTTCTCCCATGTGACAGCCAATGACTCATTGTTTGTTTACTGATGAAGAAAACATACTTTCTGAAATCTGTACCAGGAGGATCTTCTCTGGACAGTCTGCATTTGTCCCACACCCAGAAGTGGGCTGAGCCTTCTCTGCAGTGCCCATTCAGGAGGTTCCTCCAGACCCATGGGCACCAGCCCTCAGTACTTCAGGGCAGGGGGACAGGGAGGAGAGGCACACACATAGGTGCTGTCTGTAGGGACTGCTGTGGGCAAATGAGGTAGCTTGGGCTTTCTTTTTTTTCCCACAGGTTTTCCCAGTCTTGGTTGTTCTGGAACATTCTGGGCAGAGAAATATCATGTTGGCAATGCTGCTGGAAAAGTGGTAAAGGTGATAATTTGTAGACAGTTCTGGTATGCCCTGTCTTCTGTATTTCTGGACTTGATATGTACCAGTTCAAGCAACACTACCAGGAAATACATGTGGGGAATTGTTCACATTTTCTTTCCTTTCCCCTCATTTGCACCCCCATCCTGATGAGCAGAAACTGAAATGGAAATATATTTCTGGGGTGCTTTTTCAAGTCAGCAGACAAAATAAAAATACTCCATTGAAGAAAATAAGAGAAAATCATAATTTTTTGATAGATCAGTTAGCTGCAACTGTGGTTATCTGTCAGCCTCTTGGGAATGAGCACTGCTCACTTGCAGGTGTATCATGTAGAATGTTGCTGGATTGTTGTTGTTGACTTTCT
This sequence comes from Emberiza elegans, assembly GCA_024865655.1. NCBI lineage: Eukaryota > Metazoa > Chordata > Aves > Passeriformes > Fringillidae > Emberiza > Emberiza elegans. The sequence continues at coordinate 58,252,437 of JALJVW010003023.1, read as the reverse complement.
TTTTCCCCTTCCATTGCCTGTCCTTCAAAGAGACTTGCTGCACCTCTCAGAGTGGTTGTTAGCTGATGGTGTACACCAAACACCACATAGAAGAATGTGGCCCTGAATAACAGGGTTTTCCCCAAACCACAGCCCTCTCTACCATTTGAGGTAACAATCAGCCACCACCATTTGATGCAGTGGGTTTGTGTCATTCTAGTGTTCTAGTTATTAAAAAGTAACAAAACTGCTAACAGATAAACATATGAGATCATCAACTCTCCCATTAATTAAAAGGGAGTGTTTCAATACAAGTAATAATTAACTTAAGTGAATATGGGATATGAACCTTGAAGTACAACTGAGTACAGCAGAGAAGCCTTTGGTGCCAGGAGGTAACCTTAGTCACCTGGAAATCCTGGGAGCACCCTTGAACAGCGAGACTAAACTGTTGGAATACAAACAATGTCGTTAGATCTAAGCCAGTGCCTGTTTCCAAATCCATTCCCAAATTCTGCTCATGACTTAGCCATGGGCTTGCTTTTGACAGACCACTTCATGGGCCAGTAGCTAGATTCTGTAATTGCAACATGAAACATAAAAAGAAGGTCCTGGATTCAGAAAAGAAAATGGTTTGGTAGGATAACTTCAGGAGGGTAAGGCTCATCACTCTTCTTGCTGGAGCTGTGCCCTCATCAAGGAGGAGGTGAAGCCATTGAGACAGGACAAAGTCCAGCCATGCAGGGATGTAGATGACACCATGGAGCAGACGTTGCTGCCTGCTCCCAGGAAGTTTGAAATGTAAAGGCAAGGCTCCACACTGCTCATCCACAAGAAGCCCCACAGCACCAGGCTCCAGGCATTGCATGGAGACCTGTGGGCAGAACTGAAGCAATGCTGTGGAGAGACAACAAACTCCCGTCAAACTCCTGAACCTGTGATTAAGCCTTGCCCACTGTGGCTGAGTGTGGCACAGGGCATCCCCTCTCTCAGCCACTCCATTGGTTCGCTTTTTTGGGTGCTTTCATCACTGTTAACATCTGCTATACTGCAGCAATGAAATAGATTACTGGAAATATTTTTTCTTAACCTGAAATCTGGCAGTAACCTTAGTGCTACTTCTGTGTCATGTAACTGAATTGCATAAGCATGGAGCTCTCCCAGCACTGTTCTGAAGGAAGGAGACCCATAATGCCTGAAAACCTGATAATTGAAAGATTTTATGCATATTCATCTTTGAATCTTTGCTTAGATGTAAATTTCAATGGACATCTCATTTATCTATCTCTAACCTAAAATACTCCAGGGTAATTGTTCAGCTTGTAAAATATTTAGATGCACACACCCACACATGGCCCAATTTTTCAAACTAGGTTTGTATAGCTGTATGCCTAATTTGTTTGTGCAACTTCTGTGATTGAATGTTCAGCTGGCAAATGGACAGGCAAATGCTTAGATCTATGCATACCAGGCTTGCTCTTTCCTCAATTTTAGGTGTAAACAAGATAAATGTGAAATATCATCTCTTGTCAAACCCCAAGCAGACAGCAGTCTGTGCTTCTGTCTTCAAGGAAAGTAGACCCAGGAACACATTCCAGTGATCCCACCACTAAATGCATTAAGCATAAAATAAGTAGTTCTATAAATACACATACTAAAGATGTAAGTGGGAACTATTCATAGTGGATGGTCACATTCCTAACCCTAGTCTGTGTCACTTGCCAGATAACTACTGGAACTCCCAAGTTTCATTTATAAGTACTGCATTACAGTCCAAAACCATTTGAAGATAAACTTGTGCTTACTGTCAAGGGAAACTTCTGAAGTTTATTTACTCCCTAATGCAAAAAATAAAAATTAATTAGCACATTCCTTAAGCATTGGTCAAATTAAACTTCATAAGTGTTTTGCCCAGTATTGTACATAACTCTTATGGACTAGCCCAGGGAAGTTCTAAACTTGCATTATAGGGGCAGATAAAAATAATGTCATAGTCATGGTGCATTTATAGCCTATATAAAATAATATGGTATTTATGCATCAGTCAGCATTGTGATTCATGTTAAACTATAGCATGAACACTACATCACTGTAATACAGCTATTAACTATGAGAGATCCTGTGCCATACAATGCACTCTTGTTCCTCTTAGTGCTTAAGAAGCACAGTTTTGCAAATTGCTCTCTGTAATTTCATAGATGTCATCCTTATGGAATTTCTGCTCTAATGTTCACCTTAATCTCTGCAAATTGAATCTCTTCCAGTTGCATGAGATATATATACATATATGTTGTAGGAATCCCCTCCCTTCCCTTGGCATTTTACTTGCCCTCTTCAGCAGCTGCAGTTGTAGAGATGTGATGTATTTCACCAGGGCACAAAACTGTCAGCAGGAAGTATTCTCAACACCCCTCTGAAAAATCACTCTCCATTTTTCCAGATCATCACCCAATCCAGCTGTGTTGTTGTGGGCACACTTCCTGCAACTCTCACCCAGAAGATTCTGAGATTCATTTCACTCTGAGAAGGCAGCAAATGCAGGAAGCCATGGGCAAGGGCTGCTGTGCCATGGTGTAAGTCGGGTATGCATTTAAATGCTGAAGGAGGTTTGGTTTTAAATAAAACTATCTGTACCTAAGGAGGCCCTAGCAGGGGTAAGGATGAGTGATTGACTCATTTCCTGGGTCATGCCCATCACTGTGACTCACACTTCACTCTGGGTGTCCCATCCTCACCAGGGACCCTTGCAGAACCCCATGGGTGTGGGTGCCTCTCCCCATGGGACCCTGAGTCCCAGAACAAGCTAGATCTGGGGCAGAGATCCAGCCCTGTAGGAGATCCGGCTCTGCAGGGAAGGGAGTCAAGGCCTCTGCTCGCTTTGCAGCATGGTTCCCAACACACCACAGATGAAAATTAGGCATGCTGCAGTTCTTTTTTGATTTTGCCATATATAATGAGCCCTCCTAGCATCTTCAAGAGAAATCACTTCCAAATCCCGGAAGGAAGAAAAAGAGCTGCTTTCTTTTCACAGGCACCATCAGGAGCTAAGAAAAATCTCTCTCTCAGGAATAACAAACACCTAAGAAAGGGAATCCCTTTTATTTCAGAGCTCTGCTTTGGGCCAAGAGGGATTGCACCTCCGTGCATCTCTCTCTTCATTAGCTGGGGAGAGGGAGCTTGCTCCATCATAAACCTCTCTAAAGGACAGGTCTGAAGTGATACCAGGATAGCAAACACACAGCCCAGCTGCTGGGCTGATGTTTTCTGCTGCATCTTTCACTCAAGGGCCTTGGGTCCCCATACCTTAGATCATCTGACAGAATCTGTCTATGATGCTTAGACACCAAAATAAGGTATACTGAACTATTTTTCCCTAGGGGAGTGCAGTAGGACATCTGACATCCAGCTAAATTGTGGCGCCAGGCATTTGGAACCTCCCATTTTCTCCTGCTCCCAGCTCCCAATTTGGCTGTGAACCAGAGGTGCCTGGTTCATTTTGAGATGCTCAAGGCCTGCCCTCTCCTGCCTGGCCTCCAGTCCTATGCTCCAGAGAGACATGGGTTTCCTGTAGTTCCTGTCACACAACTGTTAGTCCCCAGTGCATGTCTGCTGTCCCCTGGAGCCATCAGGCCATGCCTATGTGTAAGTGACTGAACAAAGCCCTAAGCTGCTAGCAATTATAATGGGACATCTGATGCCTCCATCCTTTGTAGGTACCTCCCTGCTTATTAGTGTCTTAAATCAGCAAGCTGAGTTTTCCTTATATTGTTTCCCCATCTTAATGTATTTTTCCATTTTTCTGAGACATGACAAACGATATGCAATTCAATATTAATCCCTTCAATATTATGGATTTATTTAGTCAGGGCAGCTAATTCACCAAATGTTGTCTCACATGCTTTTTTATCAATAGATAAAGTTTTGTTGATGCTTCCTAATTGCCAGCACTCCATCTTCATTTTAGTTTAGATAAAACAATGTTTAAATATAGTTCTGCATCATTCTCATTTCACAACAATTTATTTCAGTTCTCTCTTTAAAATGGGGTCTGCTTCCTCTTAAGCACAGAACTCATCTTATCTGATGCCCCTTTGGCTGCCCTTCACTTCTTCTGTTTTTTTGCTAGTTTTATCTCTTCCCAGGGACTTGAGCAGAGCCTGACAAGCAGGATTTCCAAAGGCACAGTGGCTACTTCTTCCTCTGTTCTGTTTTCTATTTCAGGGATGAATAGTAGTGGGGAATGTAGACAGACATGCTGCAATTGTGGTTTCTTTTTGAGTTCCCCAGCTTTCTCAGAAACTCACACTGGTTGGCTTGTTTGTTGATGTATTCCACTGCATCATAGTGACTAGTTTTCTTCATACCTTCCAAATGTTCTTCTGTGCCTTTTCCCTCCTGTAATAAACATTTAATCCAAAACTTCTGGTTATTAGTGAGAGTCTCCCCTACAATGCCTTTTTGGGTTTGCGTGCTTGAACTTGAATACCAGCATCAAGCTTTCCTACTCTTCTCTCATACCTGATACATCCCCTTGCTGAACTGAAATAAGTTCAGGCTAGTATCTTCCTTGACAGAAATACAGCTGCACCAATCCCCCAAAAAACCAGAAAATTGAAGATCAATTTTCCTGCCTACGACTGTGTGATACTGTTAAAAAATTTTAAAAAGAAACATGGGAGTTCAAGAAAACATGGGAAGAAGTTAGATTTTTTTTGATTCAATTCTCTCAGCATGTGGGACAGGCATTTTTTATACTTTTCACTGGATCTGCAAGAGAGAGGAAAGGAAAGACAGAGGGGGAGAGAGAAAGAGAAAAAGGGAGGGAGAAGAAGGAAAGGAAGGAAAGGAAGGAAAGGAAGGAAAGGAAGGAAAGGAAGGAAAGGAAGGAAAGGAAGGAAAGGAAGGAAAGGAAGGAAAGGAAAGGAAGGAAGGAAGGAAAGGAAGGAAGGAAGGAAAGGAAGGAAAGGAAGGAAGGAAGGAAGGAAGGAAGGAAGGAAGGAAGGAAGGAAGGAAGGAAGGAAGGAAGGAAGGAAGGAAGGAAGGAAGGAAGGAAGGAAGGAAGGAAGGAAGGAAGGAAGGAAGGAAGGAAGGAAGGAAGGAAGGAAGGAAGGGAAGGAAGGGAAGGAAGGGAAGGAAGGAAAGGAAGGGAAGGAAGGGAAGGAAGGAAAGGAAGGGAAGGAAGGGAGGGAGGGAGGAAGGAAGGCGGGAAGGCAGGCAGGAAGGCAGGCAGGCAGGAAGGAAGGCAGGAAGGAAGAAGGCAGGAAGGAAAGGCAGGAAGGAAGGCAGGCAGGCAAGAAGGAAGGCAGGAAGGCAGGCAGGAAGACAGGCAGGAAGACAGGCAGGAAGGCAGGAAGGCGGGCAGGAAGGCAGGAAGGAAGGCAGGAAGGCAGGCAGGAAGGCAGGCAGGCAGGAAAGAAGGCAGGAAGGCAGGCAGGAAGGCAGGTAGGCAGGAAGGCAGGCAGGAAGGCAGGAAGGCGGGGAGGCAGGCAGGAAGGCGGGGAGGCAGGCAGGAAGGAACGCAGGAAGGCAGGAAGGAAGGCAGGAAGGCAGGAAGGAAAAATGGATGACAAGACTGAGGCACTCTATCTCTTTCTTATCTGAAACATGATGCAGCTGTGTCTACAGCTTAGAAATGCTTTGATATTTGCAGTAACTGTCATACCACAGATATGAGGGTGGGGTGCTCCCTGGTTCCTGTATTCCCAAGATGTGGGGCTGTCATTCCTGGGATTTCTCAGGTTCTCTTGTTGGGGTCTCATCTCTGGTACTCATTCTTCATTTTCCCTAAACAAAAAAATATAACAACCTAACTCCCCATATCCTGCTTCGCTTTTCCCTCATCTGATTGCACCAAACTACATCAGTGCTCTGTATCCCACCTCTGTCTCCTGGGGCACAGCCTGGATCTGCACAGCCCACCTACAAGAACAGCCCTAGGGGCTCTCTCCTGTTCTGACACCATTTGGCACCACTGGGGCTGCAAGGAGAGGCTGGGGGGCTGTGGTGGGAAAAGTGCCCTCCAGATGGGTCACCTCCCACAGCAGACGTCAGGAGGGCACCAGCACAGCCAAGAGCTGTGCTTCAGGGCTTTCCATACTGGAAAAGAACAAAATTAGGAAGCAGAGAGCTAAAAAACTATAAAAAGTTTCATTCTGGAAGTGCTGGAGAGAAGATGTATGAAGACAAAAATGTAAGACAGCAAGATCTTAGATTAGATCAATTAGATCAATATTGTTGATATAATGGAGATCTTTGAAAAAGGGAAGGGCACACATTGCCTACATCAGCCACTGTAGTAGCAAGTGGTCCCTACTGCTCACATTTAAAAGGTGACCTTTTCATCTTTCATTTCTACCATGGAGATCAATAATGTCATGCATGAGGAGAGACACCAGTAACTGAAATGTCCAGGGGACAGAAAGATAAGGTTATGGTACTCCACTGTCTGTCAAACACACCTCTTTGTAAGTGTCCCTGCTTAAATTTCTTCTCCAATGCAGATATGGAATGTAAGGCTAGAACTCATCTTCATTCATTCTACATAATTAATCAGCAATGATAAGAGCTTGATGAAGCAACATTTGCAGTAATATAGACTTTAAAAATAGATTATATAATTTCCTCCATGTTTTCAGTTTCAGTCTACATTCACGCAGGATGTTATGCAAATCCATAATCATATCCTTTCCTCCCACACACATGCACTCATATCAAGGCTGGCTAATACACACAGAAATAAAGCACATGTACCCATACAGAAACATGCTAGAGTTGAGATGTAGGCATTAATTTTAAGTATGCTAACAAATATTTATATTATTTTCATCATTCTTCTCAAGTGTATGTTTCTATATATGCTTGCATACCACATTGCCATAACATGTCATGTAAGCATAGTGGCATCTTTACATTAAGCTGCAAACATGGGATGAGCATTGCTCAAGAGAGACACAGAATGTATATTCAAATGCATCTTCATTACATCAAATTATTCAGAAGATTTTTTTCCTCCCTGAGTAGACCTCACAACACTATTGCTGCAAAGCCAATTTTAGACTCTGTTTATCACTCAATATGTTTAGACAGAAATGGGAAAAGAAGGAACAAAATAAAAAAAAAACCCAAAATAGATACTAAAGAGGAGAAAAGAAGATGTAAAATACACGTTCAGTCATTTTCTCTGTAATACAGATATGTTCAATAAGTTTCACCAAAAGAATCTAGATAATTATAGATACACAGCCCCTCATCTGAAACCTAATATATGTATATATATATATATATATATGCATACACACACATATATGCTTGTATCAATGCAAATATATAAGTGTATATATATGGGGTATATAAATGCCACCTCAACCCCAAAACTTTTGCAAGGGGAGGAGACCAGTGAAGGAGACTGTCTGACAGAACTGGGGAGCCAGCTTATGTAATTTCTGCCTCTAGTTTGCTCAAAATACAAAGGACAAATTTCTGCTTTACATGCTGCTTTTGCAGGCAGTGCCTTACAGGCAGATTTACAGCACCACCAACATCAACAACGACAGAGTGGGGATAAACTCACAGAAATTGCTGACACAACTCTGTAGATAAAAATGCCCCGCGGTGGTCCAAAAAAAATAGTCCACCAAACCACCCCAGACAATTTCTTGCAATTTCTTTCCTCATCATGTACTAATATACACCACTGTCATTTCTTGAAAGAAATTCAGGGCTTTCTGCAGCAAAAAGAAGGATAAATTGCTTTATCTCTGCCAGAAGTGGAGCATGCCTTCTGTCATATCCCCAAAGCTGCTCCAGGGAGAGGATTTCCTCACATGGATTCAGGCAATTATTTTACATTGAATGAGAAGCAGGGATATTTCTGTTTCTGTGACTGAGCCTCCCTGGGGGTCCTCTGCTGCCAACAACCAGGATGTGCAGCTCCTGGGAGATGGGTCTTGAGGGCTGGAGTGGTTTTGACAGACAGAATCTGGGGTGCTGCCTCTCCCATGTTCACTCTGGGGACTTGTCCCCAAGGGTGGAAAGGTGGCAAGTCGTCCTTCACCCACATCCCAAATGCAGGACAGCAGAAAATGGGGCACCACTGGCTTTAGTCCAGACCTTGAGCCCAGCCTGGCCATCTTCTCCATCCAATGGGATTCAGTGGTTTTCCAGGCACCCCAGAGCAGACAATGCAATCACATTCCACAGAACTCCTCACTGTGGGCTGCAGTGCTTCTGAGCTTTCCTTTTCTATTGAAAAAACCCAAAACAACTAAACCAAACCATAAAAACCCCAAGCCCCACCAACAAACAAACAAACAAACAAACAAAAAAATAAAACCCAAAAACAGCCCCCAAAAAACCTCCAGAGGTTTTCTGAAAAGCAGTCCTCAGCAGAGGTACAGCAAAACTTCTCATGCTGAGCAGTCTGCTGTGCCTCTAGGGGTGGGAAGAATCCCTCTGGCAGCACCCCAGGTGCAGAGTGGGAGGGAGCCAAGTTCTCCTTGTGCTGAAGCCACCTGGCAGCTTCTGCTCCCTTCCAGGTATTGCTGAAGGAATCCCACTGCTGGAGCATGGCCATGCTGTGCTGGGCAGGAGGTAAAAACACATCCAAAGATGCTACCCTGGCTGAAAGGTGATTTATTGCAATTGTTACAAGTTAAAGGGTTGATTGCAGTGAAGCATTCTGCATTTTGCTTTATTTATTGGCATCACTTTCTATAAATGCAATGGAGAAATGAGCAGTGATTCCTTCCACAGAGTGGACATTGCATTTCTCAGCTCCACCCAGACTCCTCGTAAAGTCCATGTTTATAATTAGTGGCTGAGCATGTCCCTCAATATCTGTGATGACATCATTAAGTGAAAGACAACTGAACTTTCATCACCAATCTAGTTTTAATTTAGGACACAGAAAATCACTTTTCCAAATTATTTGGTAGTGTTCATGGACATCAGAGCTTCAAATTTTTGGAGCACATCCACTGTGAATACTATTTTCTGCAACTTTTATTAGTCTGGAGAATGAATTGATGCAGAACATGAGGAAAATAAATCTAGACATGAAAACCTTCCAGCCTGAATCCACCTATCTGTAATGGAAATAAGTGCTTGGGTGATTCAGTTCTACTTAAATTGAAACTCAAACTGATTGCAAGGGTGGCAAATATGATTTATCAATCTTTAACATCTCTAAATAGGCGAGATCTTCATCTGAGTTTTTGCATTAATTTGTAGCTTCGAAAAATTGGGAACATTTAAAATTTTGCTATGTTCTTATGCAGTGGCTGAATCTCAGCAGGGATTTTTGTCTGAAGTGCAGTATCTGACTGTCTGCTGCCTTACTTCTAAGTGTAATAATTAGTGTAGTTGTGCATTGAGAGCATTTGGGCCGTAACTCAGGCAGGAAGAGAGAGTTACTCTACTTTCATGCAGTAGAAGCAGAACAGATTTGTCAAGCTCTGCAAAGTGATGACAGAGTTGAAAATACTACAAGTATTTGTGCATCAAGAAGTCCTGCTCAGCACTTGGCTTTTTCTGAGCACATTCTGCACACACCTGCACAAGCTAATCCCATGAAGAAAGCAAGTTTTTGGTACTCAGTGAAGAGACGGAGAAACTTTTAGGGAGTTTTACTCATAAAATGGGTGAAGGATGTTTGCTCCTGTTTCAAGACTGAAGGCTTTGCTGAGCAGGGGTTGTGAGCAGCATTGCTAGCAGCAAATGTCAGGGCAAACAATTTCTAATGCTGAAGGAGATGGAAACAGCTTCCCAAGGAGTGGACAGTGACAGGGATGTGTCTGTGACAACCACGCCAGGCTTTTCTGATAGAGAGGTATCCTGGGACATCTGGAAGACCTGGGACTCTGGGGAAAAAATGGCAGCTTAAAACTTGTATCAGGAGGGGGAATGGCAGGGAATGGCTCAATGAGATGCCCCTGTGTGGCACAACTGTAGGTAAACATGTTTTCCCCTTGCACTCTGTGTATGGTCATTTTTGGCCATTCATTAATGAGAAGAGAGAGTTCGACTCAGTGAGCTCTCAGTCTGTGCCCAATTCCATCTCAGTGTACCTCCCAAACCACATGTGCTGCTGCTTGTTCAAGGTATGGCACCCGGGGAGGAGCAAGAGCTACCAGGGCTTGAGATGAACACCATAGGTCATGAAATGCATGATAATAAAAAAATCAACAGCAAGGGAAAAGACCGAGGCTTCAGCAAAAAATTATAGCACTTAAAAGCTGCATGAAACTCTTGGGGGTAGAAAAAAGGAATAAAAAAGAGATTTTACAGTCCTCAGCAGGGGAGAAGAGAGAGGTTTGTGCTGCTCCTTTACACAGTGGTGCTCCACAGACACATTGCAGATGCGAGCTCACCTTCAGCTAAGGTCAGCTTTCCAGTGCTTGAAGCTGCTAATCCTGCTGAATAGTCAGGCCCCGAATGAACCATCTCCCGAAGGGAGCTGTCAAGCAATACTTGCCCATTTAATTGACTAAGACCTGCTCCTAGTTTTTTTGCTGGCAGTTGATGGATCTAGTAGTTGTCTTTCCCCTCCAAGATAGATCAATTGACAAGAAAACTATTTAATGACAAAGCTTCTAAATGCTTGTCTAAGTTCTCTCTGCATTTTAATAGTGGAGACAAGTTGTTCAATCAAGCATGGCACCGAGGGCTGCAGCACTGAGTTGAAATGTATCAGCCACTCTGAAGAAAATGCTTCGGGTCACGTTGTGGACAGAACATCCAGAGACACATTTAATGTGACAAGTTTTAGTATCCAATATCTATGAGTGTGGGTTGGAAACAAGCTTGCAGAGCTGCTCTAAAATGCCAACTGAGCTCACAAGCACATAGACGTATTTGTTGGTTTAACCCCCAAGGCACTGTAGTGATTCAAAAAGTGGCATGAAGGTGCAGATGGGCAGTCCGTGCCTTGAAATAGCCCTGTATTTATCCTCCACTCATTTTTTGTCTACAGGCACTCTGCATTATTTCACATCTATACAAGGATTTCACTGGTTCTGTTAGGCAATCTTTTCTCACAAGGTTTCCATGTTTTCCCTCCCTTTATTAGTCAGAAGTGCAGTAGCTTGCCATCTTTGCTGAATGGACTTCTTATTTCTAAATCACTGCTTTTATACATTTAAGATTTTGACATGGAGAAGATATTACATTAGTGTGGAAAGTCTTCAACCATAGTCTGCTAAATTAGTAAACCCATTCATTATGAAACTTGACTGATTTTATACTTTCCATACCTTTTGGGAATGTACCTAACTTGCCAGCACTTGAAGAGACAGTGTAAACTTTTCAGTTTTTACGGTTTTAGACTGTGTTCTCTTTGATTCAAAGAGAGCCCATCTGGCCCCTTGCAGTAATAGCTCACTGGGAGAAGAGGTTGCACCAGTCTACCTTTGGGTGTTCAGAAACAATGGTGAAAAGGTGAGAATCTCTTTTGTCTGGATTAGATCTTGCTTCTCTCATTCAAGCCACATTCTCATTTCAAAACTAAAGTTTCCAATCTAAGACTGACGTTCATCCAGTTCAGACACTGTGAGAACCCTCTCTTGTGCACCACATTATGTGTCCCAGTGTTGTGTTATGTGAACTGAGTTAGGAGTTCAGCAGCAGCAGAATTGAACCACACTACCCTGCCCTTGTTTCAGAGAAATGACAGAGTAAAAACTACCCAGGATTAAAAGCAGCCCAGGAACAAAATCATACCTTGCCCATGGGATTTTCATAGTTCTCCTTGCACCTTCTGTATAAAGCAGGATGTGTTTCAGCCTTCCATGATATTGGATAGTCTGAACTAAAGACCTCAAAATAGAGCTCACTCCAGACCCTCCAGAACTGTAAGCTGTAAGAAAGCAGAATCTATTGCACAGGTCTGAAGTGTGGCACTCTCCTGCATTTATCCATCTTTCCCTCTCTATCCCCTCTCTCACTGTGGTTTGTTAATAGAACCTGTCTCACCTTTTAACATGAAGTTTCCTTGTCTGAAAGGTAGGATAAGTCTAATCATCATATGATACTGCACTCTTCACACCTATCTAATTGAAAATGAGCATAATTTCCCTGCAAGTTTATCTGACCAAGGAAAACAAATAGTCACTTTCAGATGCCCCATCCATGTTGATCATGCAGTACAGGAAATAGCCTGTCCAGAAATGGCTGCTCTGTCACCACTGATGGGAGGCTCATGCTCCAAGCTGTCTGCTGCTGTGCTTCTGCTGCTGTCAAGATTAGAAGCTCTCCGAATATCACTTAATCAGCTTTCTTTCACCAAAGTTTTGTCAGCCACAGATTTCCCACAGTTCACCAGCTGTCTCATTATTTACTGTGTCTTACAGTAAAAATTTAAGGCTGCCAGACAACTTCCCATTTTTGCATGTGTAACAAACACCTGCAGTTCTATTCCATTAAAAGCCTGAAAATTAATCTAAGCATTTATTTTGGTTTTGGAGATGCTTTAGGAAAAATAGTAAACTCATTGCTGCTTTTGGGGTAAAAGAGGGTGAAATAGTGAATAAACTGAAGGAACCACTTACCTACCATTGACTGAGTGATTTAGTCAGCCTTCTTTGGAAGGGAAAAGAGAAAGGAGGTGGTTTGAACACATCTAAGAATAAGTAGCCCAGCTGTGTGCAGGCAGATGTGCTCCTCTTGCACCTGCCTTTGAGAATATGCAAAGCACACGCATTCATCCACACCTGTTTATGTAGACACATCCTGACTTTTGAAGCTTCAAATTTGGTATCAAAATAATCCCTTCTGTGCAAAGCAGATGTTTGCAAAGTTGCATACAGTTCATTTGTGAAGGAGTCATTCTGAAAGTTTGGCAGTGTGCACCAGCCCCACAGAACAGGCTGCAGAGTTGTGACCACTGTTTGACTCTGAGCACATACAGAAACCTCCTGTGTGTGGCTCACCAGCCTTGTTACCCATCCTACAGCCATCATTGTGCAAGTCATCTTCTCATATTTCAGGAGAAGTCAAAATGATGGTAATGCTGACAGCAATGCATTAATTAACTGCAGTCTACTGGGGCTGCCTGTGAACTTCTGAAGTGTGAGATTTCGTTAGAATGACTGCTGTGGATGCTCAGGTGATTCACCAAGGAAGTGCAAACAACCTTGTTCATCTCAGGGTCATGTGCCCTTCCTGCCCCTGTTGACTGTCATTTTGTGCAAGGACTTCATCTGATGGCTTGAGGCCTCAGTGATTTCAGGTTTCTATCAAGAGTGCTATGTATAAAATTGGAACCAAGTAGTCACATCTACTAACCCAAGATGTCTTTATAATGACACACCTACAGTGTGACAAGGCAAATGAACACGTACATTCCTAAGAAAATACATTCTTTTAGGCTGAGTTTGTTCAACCACACTGTCCCAAATCTTTTACTGGCAACACTGAATGCATCCTCTGTGGAGTACCTTTTCCATTCACAAGTGCTTAAACAGGTTGGCAGAGGCATCACTGGGAACAGACATGCACACCAGTGACTGGCTGGCAAAGGGTGACATCCAAAAGTAATTGGAGCCAAGAACTGTGGTCTCTTTACTGATCCTCATTTCCACCGGTTTTCAATATTGGATCAATAGATATCTTTGCTTTGACATCCTTCATCGTCTGTACTGCAAATATCAATAATGAACCTGTACACAGCACTGCTCAGAGAGGTTGGCTAATATGGCATTTAGAAGTAAGCTTCTTTTCTTCCTTAACATCACTGTAAGTAGCTATTTCATGTAAACATATTTTTTCTGCTCTTCTATATTATCTAGCCCTATTTAGAATATCTTCCCCCCATGCCTCACAAGAATGCCTTGCTTTTCTAGTTGAGCTGATCCTCCCCATCCCTTTGCATTTAGAACAGATGAGTAACATGAATCCTAATGGTTTTGTCTGCAGTCACTTGCAAGTTGCTGAAACACTTGGTGCCTTTAATTATCCCAAAAGTGAATGTTGCAACATGACTGCACCACCTGCATGGTTTGGGATCCAGAGCTGTGTTGGCTGCACATATGGTACTCACAAGGTTTGCTCCACAGCATCATCTGCTATGCATACATACATATGCATTTCTGCAAGACAGGGATTGCTCTATCCAATGCATGCCATCCTTGCTGGAGCTCTCCCAGCTTCGAGCTGACATGTCTCAGTGGTGCAATGCAGCTTTGATCCCAGAATCACTGTAATTACATTACACTATTGCTCCCTCTGAACTGCTTAGCTAAGCTGAGAAGCCAGCTACAAGATGGTTTGGGTTGGGTGACATCTTGCTTCCACATCACTGCCATGCATCAGGTGGTAGTGCAGGTTTGGTCCCAGACAGCCTTGGACCTGTCAACCTCACTCAGCTGCTCCCACTTCCAAGCTCCCCAGCTGTGGCTGCTTTCCTCTTTCATTTGCACCACAGCACGGGCACTGCTTGGCTTGTCAACCAGAACTGGATGCCTTTGCCCTGCTATCAGCTGCTCATCTGTGCCTGGGCTGTGGCTCACAGAGCACAGGGGCTGCAGGGATGAACAGAGCTGGAAATACCCCTCCAGTGCTGGATGGTGCATTTCCCCCACCACCCAGTGGACTGGCTGCTTTTCACTGTCACCTGGCCCAGTGATGGACATTTACACTGGAATTTAGAAATCATGCAGGCTGCCAAAGGCAGCAGCCTCTGTGGTGGGAAATTGCATGCTGCATAACGGGAGACTATCCTGTTCCTACTCACTCACATCTGCAATGATAATATTTGTTTACTAGTTTAGGCAGAGAAACTGAGCCAAATAAATTGTCATTCTCTCATCCTTGCTTTGAAAAGCTCACTGTCATGATTATTATCATCAGGACAGTGCCTGAAAATAAACCTGTCAAACACAAGCAGACACGTGAGGGTGTGCCCAGATAAAGAGGGGGTTGCTTGGCTTCAAAATCCCAGACTGGCAAACAGTAGAAGGAATTTGGGGAATTGCAGATGTTCAGCAGAAACCTTTTCTGCTTTAAAAAGAGAGGAAGAGAAATTTATACGGAGTGGGAAGGACTACCTTGTGGCTGAGGGTCTCGGGAGCTCTGGCCTCATTTCCTGGCTCTGCTCAGGATTCTCACATAACCTTGGCCAAAGTCAATTCATCTCTCTGTGCCTCTGCTCCTCCATCATTACATGGATTTCCTTGCTACAGCACTACTCTCTCTCTCTCTATCTGCCTCACCTGCTGAGAGTATAAATTCTGTAAGGTACAGACAGCTACTGATTCCTGATTTCTCATTTCTCTCTGTCTGGATTTGATTGTCTCTGATTTGATTTTTTTCTGTTTGTATCGTGTCCAGCAACCTCAAGCAGAGCCTATGGATGATACCATAACAAAAACAAAAATACACAGCTGAGTTTTTGAAAACTTGTGTGTTAAAAAAAATAAGCAATACTGAAGTGCTTTGCTTCTGATAAGCCAATCATAAATTTTAAGAAAATCTGGCTGATTGTAACAGTGTAATGGGTTGGCTGTAGAGCAAACACTGGCATTGTCCTATAGTGTTACTATATGGATTTTTTACACGTTTTTAAAGTTGCAGGCTCTCTCTGCTGTATTTAAATATTTTAATAAAGTCCTATGCACAGGGACTGAAAACTTGACTTTGCTAACAGTCAGCAGAGCTGTCTGCAGGTAAAATTCTTGTGTTAGCAATAATCCCAGACATGTGGCTATTATCTCCATGAGCTGGATACCAATTTGCTCACAGGTGACAGCCTTTTTCTGGCAAGGTCCAAGTTTCCAGGAAGCCACAAGGTATTGGTCAGAAGTTTCATGTATTTTCTGCATTATCGATGTAATTTTCTGCATGATTGATATAATTTAGAATAGGTGGCATTCACCTTAGAAAAGAATAAAAGTTTACTAAGAACCTAACGTGAATTGGTAAACAAGGGAGAAAAAAATAAGCAAAACTTACTCTCTTCATTTTCATCCGGAGTGTTTGTTTTCTATTATCAACAGGCTTCCTAGCAATAAAACTCGATTAAGGAAAGAGAAGATATAAATCAGAGAGTATGGGTACATACAGTTGCTGTTGATGTTTTATGTGATATTGTTCTGACACATCAGGCAGTAGCAGCCTTACTTAAGATGAATTTTATAATTATTTCTGCACTCAGGAGAGCTGTCACATCGCCCAGAGATGTAGGAAGGGCGCTCTCTGTATCTGTGCTCCCCCAGCCAGACCCCTCTGATGTCTGTCCTAGCTCTGGCCTTCCCCTAGGTGCCAGAACCCCTGCTGAGTGTTTGGATCCCACAGGATGGATGGGGCAGACCTGAGTCCCAGCCTCACATTTCAAGCTGCTTCCCAGCTGACAGGCAGCAGGTATTTTCAGGCTTAACTCCACCAGGATTAGAAAGAGTTTCTTGATATTTTTATCTCCAAGGGATTTGCCTGGAGCCTTTTTTCTCTTATAGTTTATTTAGCCCTGTTTAAGTCTCTTCCTACTTTCCTCAGGTCCACAAGCAGATAAACAGCTGAGTATAAAGCCTTGCATTTATGTTCATGCTTCATTCTTAGCTGGGGAAATAATTTCTCAGTGGAAAAACAAGCAAATTCACAACACAGCCAGATAGGGTGGGCTTGAAACACCAGGCAGAAATACCAGCACCTTGATGGAAATTCCAGAGTCTCTGCCATTCAGCTTTTCTCCAGCTGATAAGAGAAGAAGCTTGGATCCATGGTTAACAGTGGTTTATTACTTCTGTCAGGTGGGAAAGGGAACTTGGGGCTGCCAAGGCTTTCCAGTTCTGGAGAGATAACAATATTATCTACAGACCTTCTGAGCCAATGGTAAAAGCATCTTCACCAAAGCCACTTTACAGAGCTTGTTAGGAAAAACCTTGCATGAACAACTTAAAGAATGACATGAGATAAACCCGTCCCTTTTATGTGCTTTATTTATCTATCCATAGATCCAAGTTAATCATTTGGCCAAACCAAGATCTCACATGGCCCAAGTTCAGAGTCTCAAAACAAGAACGGGTGAGAATCTGCCAATCGCCAGTGCTGGAGCCTCCTTGCCAGGTTCGTTATTAAGTACAGACACAGAATAGATGAAAGCATGCTACAGTGCTGAGGCAGTTGGCTACCACAGCACTGAGACACGAGAAGCAGCTAGTGCAAAGCCAGCCTAAGGAGCCAGTGAGGCTCATTTGCAAGGGAAATGCAAATACAGAGCTGATTGCCTTCCCTTAAATGGGAAAGTGTGTTAAATCTGATAAGCGTGCTCTGAGTGTCTCCTAAGCGTGGGCTTGTCTCAGCATTTAGTTTCTGTTCCAGAGCGGGTGAGGGAATGAATGCTGTTCTGAAACCCTGAACAGGTGAGATACAGCAATTATTTCCCTCTACTTCTTCCAATATCTGCATAAATTAACATGTAGATAGCCTTTGTATCTCCAAAGCACTCCACATATATTAACTAATTAATGCTTACTGTACCCATCTATATTAAAGAAAGAATTATCCTCATTTGGCTAATATTGAAATTCAAGTGGGAAGATTAAGTGCCTAGGAGTGAATCCATCTAAGCAGTTTAGTTGGTGAAGTCAAAGGGACTAAATATTAATAACATGTTTAAGATCTTTGGTGGACTGGGACCTGGGCCTTGCACAATGCTGAGCACCCTGTAGGGTCGGGCACGCCCAAAGCCACAGAGGTACCAGGTATGAGAATCTGACATGAAATTGCTCTCCAGGAGTTCACATCTCAGGCCAGTGCCTAAACCTATCACACATTTTCCAAACAAAACAAAAAATGAGCTGTTTTCTGGTATATATGGTCAGATAAGGCAGAAGTCAGAAGACAGACTTCAAACAAAAAGATGTTTCCTGAATATAATGGTGTATGTTTTCTTCTTCACCACGTTTCCAATAGTGTAATATGTGAGTCTGGCACCTTCCAAAACCCCGTTTTTCTCCATCATTAATTGCAGTGCGTATGGCAGAAAACATGAACTACTACCTGCCTGTTACATATAGTTATTGACAAAAATTATCACATCTCCCCACACTCATAAAAACACAGTCTGTTCTTCCGGAGTCTTGAAATCAGTTTTCCTGGCTTCACAGCTGCAACATTGCCAGACAACAAATCTGACAGTCCTCTCAGGAAGAAATTAATTGTAAAAACGATTTAGAGGAGGCATGCAGAGAGTGGGGTTTGATTACCTTCATTTGCATATTAGTTCTTAGAGGCTCCAAGAATGGTTTTTGGGGCAAACTGGGGAGAGCCTTGCCCGAACCTTCAGCAAGTTTTATCAGGCTCAAGTCCAGGAGCAGGCCCAGAGCACACCCCAGCAAAATATATCTGAAATGTTTCCCAGGGCTGCTTGAATATGTGTCCCTTACAGATTTGCTGCAATTTACTAGCATTGTACAAGATTGCAAGGTATGCTCATAAACAGCCCTCAAATGCTCATATTATATGTTGTTTTAATAAGGAAGGGCCTTATTTGGGCACAGTTATTCATCAGGACCTGAATATGTTGAATGGGGCATTGGTTTTGTTTTTTTTTTTTCCTAAAGAAATGGCTCCTTTGTTGACCTGGAAAATAAATGGTGAGCTGCTGAACAGGCTGGTCTATTGTAGAGTTCCCAAAATTAAGCTAAACAGCTGGTGACTCATTGTTGGGATATTAATCAGAGCAAGATAAAAGTGTGTGCAAAAGAAGGGACATGGCTTATTTGATGGGGTTATTGACTGATTTTGGATTAATTTATGAAAGAGACAGGTGTTGATAGGGGTGAGACCACAGCCATAGAAAGAGTAAGGGCTCAGATCAGCCAGCCCCTCCTGGTGTTGATAAGCTAAAAAGAAGAAAATGTCTGCAAAGACAGAGGAGGGATAAAAGAGAACAGCAGGGCAGGGCAGCTTGTGCAAGCCTGGTGCTCACAGAAGGCAGCCTTTGTGAGAGCAGCAATAAATCTGCATGTGGGTGAGGGGTGCAAGGGTCAGAGATAAGGAAACCTGGGACCAGGCAAGCCTTGTGTAAGGAGAAGAGCTTTTTTTCCCCTGTGCCTACTCTGTGCCAGCTGTACTGCAGTGACTGCTGGGAAAAGAAGGTGGTTTAGTAGTAAACAACCAAATCCCATAGATTTGAATATGGTGGATCAGGCTTCACCTGCCTCTCCTTTTCATGTGCTGCAAAACTGCAAAGCACAACGGCTCAGCATAAAAGGGAGCAAAGGCAGGGCAAGCAGTGGAGTGTGGAAAGAGGAAGACACTGCTGGTCACAGGGGAAAGAAACAAGACACGGAGGGAAGGTCTGGCCCCTGTGGAGGCAGTGCTGCACTACTCAGACTGAGCCAGGCCACTGACTACTGTGATGAGTGCTGTAGAAAATACCAAAGTGGAGCAAGTAACTTTTCACAGCACTTGAGAAGTTTAGAAGAAAATTATCAGGAAAGCGTAAATACCTTTCTTTCAAAGAAGCCGCTTAACTTAAATATTTTGGGGGACTGCAGAATTTCTCTGCACAGCATAGATGCACTCAACAGGCATGGCATGAAAGTGATCTTTGTTATTTAGCACACGTTTCCACAGTACAACTATTGATGTGTTCTCCCCCTCAAAACTGTGTAGCACTAATTTTTCACATGGGTAAACCAGCTTGAATATTGGCATAGAATGTAGAGAAATATGCTGAGAGTATAGATTTCTCTCTGTCCCCGTAATACTGCATGCATCTCTGGCCGGGATCTCTGGCTTTTCACACTGGTAGCCCATCTCTAATATTGATTTGGAACATAGATACATAATACACGTATTATGGATTTATTTCCATCTTTTTGAATCTCTGTTGGTTTGAAAAGTAGATAATCTGAAAGGATGAATTTTTCCCACAACACTGCTTTCTGTGCATACAGAGTCAGGAAATACTGTAACAAATATCTTCTAGCATGGCAAGTAACTTCCCTTTCACTGACTGCAACTCCTCCTCCTCAGCATCTGATGTCTGTCTCGGTGAAATGGCTGTGTGCTGTCATAGCAGGGCCCTTTCACAGTGAGACATCCCATCTGTCTTCCTTTCCCACTGCATTGCAAATGTCCCTTTGCTTTAATACCCGTTGTTGAGCCTGCCTTTAGTCTACTGCTGCATGCTTTTAAGTGAGGATGTTGTAAAAAGGTCAGGCTGCTGGGGTTTGGGTTTGCTTCTTTTTTTCTGATGAGCTGGAGGTGGCATTTGGTTTTTACGCAGTAGTAGGACGTAGTTTGTGACAGATGGTGTCCGTAAAGTGTGAGAGTGTGGTATCACTCAGAACACCAGCTCACCACCACACCACAAAGCCCTGGAAGGTGGCACATGTTCAGGTCTTCAGCTCAGGACAGCCAGCTGCTCCTCAGTGAAAATACCTCCAGCAACGTGAACTACAATGGCCACGGCGATGCCTTGGAGTGCCACACCAAACTTCAGCTATATGCTCACAGCCTGAGCTGGATCAAAGTAGGTTCAGTGAACACTTCTACAAATCTGCTTACCTAGCGTAGCAGTTTTTGAGAGCCAGGAGCCCAAAATACACAGGCCTTAAGCTCAAAATTTTGTGAGAGACTCTTTTTAGCATAAAGGTTCAGTTCTCCAGCTTTAAGAGTCCTGTTGGATTTGGTGTTTGCCAGTGTAAGAGGGCACCAAGTCGTGAAGCACACAGGTAGCTCTAGGGGACCCCTCTGCCTGCCTTAGCAGACCACCCAGAGGAACAGGCCTCTTTCTTTCCACCCTGAGAGGAACAACCAAAACAAGTGAGGGAACTTGTATCCCTGACATGCCAGTTTATGACAGGGTGACCAGATCTCATGCAGTTGTCTGCAGCATGGGCATTTGATGAGTCTTACATTTGGTGATTAATGGGCAGGGTCCTGCCATCACAAAGTAAGTAAAAGCATATACAAGGACTGGTTGCTTTGTATGCCATGTCATTTCTCCTATATCATCCTGTGCAGCACCAGCCATCACAATAACTGAAGTGAACTGTTAATAAGCCGTGACACTCATCCTGTGTTAAGAACTTGTTCTGTGTTCTCTTGTTTTTAGCCTACAGAACATTTTCCACATGCCCATTTTATTATCAACCATGCTGTTTGTAATCCACCTCCTTACTTTAATAGGATTTAGTTGTCAAATAGGATTCCCTTTAATTTATAATCAGCATTAGCTCCCTTAACATCTTGCTGTTCTTTGTTAGCTTCATCAGAATTGATTAAGGGTTGTAGTAAGTTTGGACTATTCCTAAGGACCAGTGCATTGTGGGGTCTCCATGTAGGTGACTGGTTGCACACAGGTACCATTGCAGCCAGTGGCAGCCTAGGCCTCTCCAGAATTCTACTTCTAAATACAAGTGTCTAATACTGTTGGAATCATTTGCATGGATAGAAAATGTGGGGTTGGGAGATATCAGACAGGGGCTATGCTCCTTTGAGCAGCAGCTGGAGCTGCTGGGGGTCTCAGGACTTCTCAGATGGCAAAAAATCCCTGGCATATATGCCAGGGCAGCAATTCATTAGTAGCCAGTGGTCGTGCCCAGGGCATACACAGGTCATGTCCCAGCCATATGGGCAGCAGAAAATACCACCTTTGGCAGTGACAAGCTTCTAGGTAGCACCATGTCTTTTTCATCCAGGCTTTTATCTCCTGTTTGTTTGGGGGTGTTTTTCTACCTTCCCACTGCATTTAGGAGATGCTATCCAAAGCCTTTACTTGTCAGTGAGGTCAAAAGCATAATCACATGACTTCTTTCTTTTGAAAGAACCCCACTCATGCAAATAGTTGTCAGTGAGGGGTTTTTGGCCTCATATAATGTTTCTTATTTTTGTATATAAGGCTCAATCTTTATCCAGGTTACCTCACCTCACCAGTCTAGTCATAACTTCAGCCTAATGTCATCAAACCTTCAGTTCCTGTCTATAGCTGCTCTTATGCTGAAGTTTAATAGAGGCTTTTATGAAATTTTTGAGCACAATGGAGATAAAAATAGGCAAAGCACAGGATGTTCATCAGGGCTTCTTTGTAGAAGAGCCTGAAGCTGCTACCTCTCTTTGGATCCCCATTGTTTCCTAACCTCACCCCTTGAGGGGGAGATGTATCCTCAGCCAATTGAGGAGAGGCAAAGCCTGCTGCTAGAGGAAGTTTCTTACTGTGATTTCTCTGCAGGAAAAATATGTTTCGTTCACTGTGATCCTTAGCTTTCCGGGAGGGGAGTAAGGATTAGATTATAAAATCCACCTGTCTTCAGCTCTCTTTTGCTAGAGGGATGGCATACAGGAAACCTATCTGCTATCTATGTATGAATGCCAAAAATATCTAGGTCATAATAAACTCCTGATTATATTTTTACCCATTCCTTGAGAGTTAAAATTTATCTCACTTTACCTCATCTCCAAAGTTTTTATCTGGGGTAGATTAAGAAAATTTATTTAAGGGAATTTAGGCAAAATTCCCTTAAATAAAACTGGTGTTGCACTCATTTTGCTTAATTAGCACTTTTTTTAAACATTGGGGAATAAGAACAAAATTCAATGAGACTGGTTTAATAGATTGAAAATTATGAACGTTTTATACTGTGTAATAGGACTTTGAGCAACTTCAACTAGCAGGCTTAACAACTCAAACTCTCCCAGCTTTGAAAACTGAAAATGCTGTTAAATTATTAAGCTTAGTCTCCCCTGGCAAGGACATTCAGTGTCTGAAACCTTACCAAAACCTCAAGGCAGTTGACAGCAGATAGTATAATGAAGAGAACAAAGAAAAATTGGGATTAAAAAAAATATATATTCTTTAGCTCATCCCTCAAACTGAAAAAGTTGAAAACTGGAACTATGAAACCTGAGATAAAATTAAAACTTTAAAAAATTTCTCTTGTAGATGAAAATTACATCAATTATCACTTCAGGCTGAAGGAAAACATATCAAGTCTATTTCAAGCATTTTAATCCCTCATGAAATGAAGTGCAAAGTACAGACGGCATTCAAAATGCAGGGAAGCAAGTAAAGAATGTAGTGCTTGTTTTATACAAAGGCTTAGTGGTTAAATATAAATTGAGCCAGAGGCGGGAGAGAAAGACAGATGGAGTAGAGGTCAGGGCATTCACTCGGGACTTGTAATACCAGGGAACCCATCTCTACCCCAGTAATCTTTTAGATAGGAAGAGGAGTGGCACTGACAGAAGATCCTTATATTACTGAGCCTGGCACTTAGGCACTCTGGGGAGGTAAGTGTGGACTCAGATCCGCTTTGGTTATGACAGGAAAAAGAACTGGATTTCACATATCCTGTGGATTGCTTTAATCTCTGGACTTCGGGCAAAACGCAGGAACATGAGTGGCAATACTTCCCTGTCCTGGTTTCATGCATGTAAACCATACATTTTTTCCATATAATCTGTTCTGCTAGTTCAAAAGCCTAGATAATAACATCTACTAAAATGTTAACTTTACGTATGGAGTTTCCAAAACGGAAAATATTTATGGGTGTTGTACACAGAATTAGTGGAACATTCAGACCATGGTAATGAGGAAACCTTGATGATATCTGTACCAGCTTCTGAGAGTCAGCTAAAAGGAAAAAAAGCAGGTGTAGGTGGGGAAATATTATGTCAGTTGAATCTGGGCCTAGTTTTAACATACTGGATTTCTGCAAAATCAAGTAAGAATATATTTCATTCACAGTGGAGAAAAAATATGGTTTACCCAGTTTCTTGCATGAGTATTAAATAGAGAATCACCATCATATCACATCATGTCTCTGACCCCACCAAGAGATTTCCTCCTCCTGGCATCCTGCATTCCTGCCATGGGGCCTCAGGGGTCTCTGTGAGTTGCCACTGTTCCTCCTGGTTCTTTGCATTGATGACCAGGAATGACTTGGAGAAGCAGCTTGAAACACTGCCACTCTACTGCCAAGAAGCAGCCTGTGAATCTCAGTCATGTTTCCTTTTCTATGCTCACAAGCAGTCAAGGTCAAGATGTCCTAAGTGTTTACAGGAGATCACTGATGAATGGAGAGCTGCTCAGACATTCTGAATTGCAGATAGCTGCTTTAACTGACTTAATTAGAACATGCTCAGTATAAACACTGTATGAAGATGAATTCTGCTCCTGCTAGCAGCTAAATGGTCTTTATCTAGAGGCTAAATAGGTTGGGAAGAAAATTGAGATATGGACAAACTTCAAATAAATCATAAAAGGAAGGTGAATAAATTAAGAACGGAGTGCAAGATTGAAACACACATGGTGATTTGGCTATATAAATATATACTGTGCATTCCTATAGAAGTTTCAATTTTCCAGGTCAAGCAGAAAGAGTTATGAGAGAGTTTGACCCAGTTATTGCTGAGACCCTCTGAGGCAATTCAATATTGGATTACTGCTAGTAAAGGGCATGCAGAACAAAATACAATCTTTGCTAATTGCAGTGAGCCTGCAATAGCAATTTTTTTTACCATAATAAAGAAAGCCAAGTGTTATTCAGGACTTCTGGATTCTACTCAAGATCTGTCACTAACAGCAGATGCCAGTAATAAATACAGGCACATCTCCAGAAATGCAATAAATATGAAGTTATGCTCTGTTTTTCCCATCACATCTATTTCAGAACATGTGAATCTCAGTCATGTTTCCTTTTCTATGCTCACAAGCAGTCAAGGTCAAGATGTCCTAAGTGTTTACAGGAGATCACTGATGAATGGAGAGCTGCTCAGACATTCTGAATTGCAGATAGCTGCTTTAACTGACTTAATTAGAACATGCTCAGTATAAACACTGTATGAAGATGAATTCTGCTCCTGCTAGCAGCTAAATGGTCTTTATCTAGAGGCTAAATAGGTTGGGAAGAAAATTGAGATATGGACAAACTTCAAATAAATCATAAAAGGAAGGTGAATAAATTAAGAACGGAGTGCAAGATTGAAATACACATGGTGATTTGGCTATATAAATATATACTGTGCACTCCTATAGAAGTTTCAATTTTCCAGGTCAAGCAGAAAGAGTTATGAGAGAGTTTGACCCAGTTATTGCTGAGACCCTCTGAGGCAATTCAATATTGGATTACTGCTAGTAAAGGGCATGCAGAACAAAATACAATCTTTGCTAATTGCAGTGAGCCTGCAATAGCAATTTTTTTTACCATAATAAAGAAAGCCAAGTGTTATTCAGGACTTCTGGATTCTACTCAAGATCTGTCACTAACAGCAGATGCCAGTAATAAATACAGGCACATCTCCAGAAATGCAATAAATATGAAGTTATGCTCTGTTTTTCCCATCACATCTATTTCAGAATAAAATATATACTGCAGACAAAAGGAAATAGAGTATTTTAGTATTCTTCAAATATATAGCTGGAATTTTCTAATCAGTTTTAAATGCCTTAGTGTTCTCCCTTTTCCTCCTGATCCCTCCAATAATACAATTCTTTATGATGAACCTGCCACTCCCCACCCCAGAGTGATGAGCAGAGTGATGAGAAGAGTATGGAAGATCTTTGTTCTCTGTCAAGCTGTCTTTCATTTATTTCTAGAATTCTGAAAGATGGCTCCTTTGTTAACCAGCAAAGTACAATTTCATTGCATCCCTAAATTTTCATGGAGACCACTTCTGTGTTTTATGTTTTATCACTTCCAGGGAAACTGCCTTATTTCAGCTCTTTCTTCCTTTCAGAAAGGGACCATGCCCTGTAGCAAACTATTACATGGAAAGATCCTATTTTGAATGCTTCTTTTGAATAATTTTATTCCTGTCTACTCTACCAAGGACAGAAATTCTGGAGAGACACTTGATAGCATTCATCTTGCCTAACCTGAGGCATCTGCCAGGTAAATGTCTCCACTTGAGCTAGGCCAGGGTTCCCTTCCTAGACTAATGGATAAAAACATACATTTCTAGTTCATGAGTCATCTGATCTGGTTTGGATGATTACCTCAGGACAAGATGAATCACAAGGGAGAAGGGCTCATTTCTCTCTGCTGATAAGAAAAAATAGCTCAGATGGCGACATCTCTTTTAGAGATGCCTACGTTTAGGTGACAGAAATTGCAGCCTCTGAAAGATCAAGAATTAGTGTCTGGCATTCATTCCATAAAATCTCAAGGAGTACCCACTTTTCTAAGACCATTTAGACAGCTTGACCATTGTTGTTGGAGGTCTGTCAAAGATTTTCTGTTAGGGCAAGATTTTGTTTTCTCTGCATTACTCCTAACAGGACAAAAGTTAGCCTATTAATAAAAACTTCCAGGAAATAAAAGGGTTATTTCTTTAGTGCTGAGGTTAATCTATTGTTTTGTGATTGTAAAGGAAATCTCAGAGCTTAAATTCTGTAATGAAAACTTACAAAAAGATTGCACCAATAAAAACCACAAAAAAATTAATTTCTGTAGCCTAATTCCCAAAAGTCTAGGTATACATCTCAAATCATTAGTGCAGAACAAAGTATTATAATTTTTCCTTGCTCAGCCTAAAAGATTGTCATTCTGATGTAATTTTATTCCTGGGTTCTGCAAATTGCTGCTACTTACTTTAAAAATCAAGTTAACTAGAAGATCTTGTAGCTTTTGTGGAGAATGTGGGATAAAAATATTGATGGGTGGTCCTGTCTCGGCTGCAAAGTGCCTGGGAATTTTGAATTTTCTATGTTGTAGAAGGTGATAAGGCCATCAATAGCTACTGATCAGAACTGGCCCCAGTACTGAGCTCCAGGAAATACCACTGGTACCTGACATCAAGCTGAATTTGATTCCATCTACCACCCACTCTCTGGGCCCAGCCATCCAGCCAGTTTTTTGCCCAAAGAACAGAGCACCTATCCAAGACATGAGCAGCCAGTTTCTCCGGGAGAATTCTGTGGGAGACAGTGCCAAAGGCTTTAGCAAACTTCAGGCAGACAATATCCACAGTTGTTCCTTCATCTGCTAAATGGGTCACCTTGTCATAGGAGCAGATCAGGTTGGTCCAGCAGGACCTGCCTTTGACAAACCCATGTTTGTGCTGGCTGGGCCTGATCCCCTGGCTGTTCTGTACCTCTGCATGACAGCACTCAAGATGATCTGCTCCATGACCTTCCCCAGCACTGAGGTGAGGGTGACAGGCAGGCCCCTAGTTACCCAGATCCTCCTTCCAGCCCTTCTTGTAGATGGACAACATATTTGCCAACTTCCAAATATCTGGGATCTCCCTGGCTAGCCAGGACTGCTGATAGATCAGGGGCGTCTCAGTCAGCATTTCCACCAGCTCCCTAAGTATCCATGTGTGGATGCCATCTGGTCCCGTAGGCCTGTGTGTGTGTAAGTGGTGTATCAGGTCTCTGACCACTTCCTCTTGGATTATGGGAGTTCTGCTCTCTGTCACTGTCTCCAGCTCAGAGGGCTGGGTGCCTGAAGAACAATTGGTTTTGCTATTAAAGACTGAAGAGAAGAAGGCATTGGGCATCTCAGCCTTTTCCTTATTCTTTGTCACTATGTTTCTCTCTCCATTCAACAGAGTATGGAGATTCTCCTTAGCTCTCCTTATGTTGCTGATGTAATTAGAGACGTATTTTTTATTGTCCTTTATGGCAGTAGCCAGATTAAATTCTAGTTGGGCTTTGGCCCTTCTGAATTTTCTCCCTGCATAACTTCATGACATCTTTGCAATCCTCCTGAGCTGCCTGCTGCTTCTTCCAAAGGCTGTAAACACTCCTCTCCTTTTTTTCCAGAATTCCAGCCAAACCACTCTGTTCAATCAGGCCAGTTTTCTTGCCTGCCAGCTTGTCTTTTGGCATATGGGGGTGGGCTCTCTGGTGCCTTAAGATTTCTTTCTTGAAGAACGTCCAGCCTTCCCAGACTGCTTAGCCCCTCAGAACTGCCTCCCAAGGGACTCCCTCAACCATCTCCTAAAGAGGCCAAGGTCTGCCACTCCAGAAGTCCAAGGCAGCATTTCTGCTGGCCTCCCTCCTTACTTCTCCAAGAAGATAAAATTAATTCATTTGTTGTCGCCTGCAAACTGACTGAGGGTGCCTTCCTTTGCTTTGCCCAAGATGGCCTCCAGCTGTCACATCACCCCCAAGTCCTTCTCTGTTCATGAACAGCAGGTCCAACAGGGCACCTTCCCCAGTTGGGATCTTCACATACTGTGTCAGGATATTATGAACTTCCACACACTCCAGGAACCTCCTGGACAGTTTCCTCTCTGCTGTGTTGTATTTCCAGGAGATGTCTGGTAAGTTGAAGTCTCCTGCCAGAACAAGGGCCAGAAATCATGAGAGAGCTCCCAGCTGCTTATTCAATATTTTATCTGCCTCTTCATCCTGGCTTATAACAGACTCCCACCAGGATATCTGCCCTGTTCGCCTTTCCCCTGATTCTTAACCACAAACACTCAACTCTGTCATCACCATCATTAGCTCCAGACAATCAAACCGTTCCCTAACACACAGGGCTACTCCACCACATCTTCCTTGCCTATCTGTTCTGAACAGTTTATAGCCATCCAGCACTTCAGATGTGTGAGTCATTCACCATGTCTCCATGAGGGCAATCATGTCATGGTTTTCCTGCTGTTCAGTGGCTTCTAGCTCCTCCTGTTTGTTGCCCATGCACTGGTGTAAATGCATTTCATTTGGGCTATTGTTGCTGTTACTTTTGTGAGGAAGAAGCCCTAATTCTTACATGACCATTCTCAGGCGTTTCTGTTGTTTCTAACACATCAATATGCCTTGTGTCTTAGCTGCCACATGAATATCCATCCCCTGCCTCCACTGAGATGGCAAACCAAAGGACATCTCTAGTGCATGTAGTGCACACTCCCTCAAACATCAGGGTGCCACCCTAGGCTTATCTCTATCCGGCTTGCTTTTATTCCTTTATAAGGGCTAGGCCTCCGGAGATAGTCACTTGCCCAGCTGGGATCAGGTACCTGTGGTGTTACTCAAGTATTAACTGCACATTAGTCACCCGTTAACAGAAAGGTTAAACCAGAACTGCATGACCAGCCATCACTAAGAGAGCTAAAGAGTGTGTGAGCCAAACAAGACAATTTGCTAAACTCTTCTGCTCTTTGAACACGTGCAAGGAGAGAAACACTGCTCCTCAGTTGCCATGCATCACTGGGGAAGGACTCTGAGAGCACACACCAAACTTGGTAGCCCTGCAAAGCATATGCCTCAGGGAAAGAGTCCTAATTCAGCTTACTATAGTGTAACACAGTTTATTGTCACCATTCAGATCACAACATTTAGATTTGTGGCTCTCATTAATGTCTGCAACAGGTGCGAAACTGAACTGGGAGCAGGTAACAAGGAGATCTCTAAGAGCATATTGTGAGGAAGTCAGTCCTAGGAAAAACATTATTGCTAAATATGCAGCTCTACCGTACATTCAAGGATACCTAAAATTTATGTCTGATTCTGAAGACATATTGGAATTAAAATAACATAGAGCTAAATTAATACTATTGATATGAATAATCACCCTAATATGAAAAGGCACAAATACCTCTGTTCTAAATTTATTCATCTTCTTTCAAAAAGATGCATGTGTCATTATTAAATCAAATGTATTATGCTTTCTCATCAATTTTGCATCTCACTTTTGCCCATTTGTTCTTTTTAAGAAAAATTCTGGCATTTTGAACCATGTAGTTCACTACATTGTTAAAAATGCTTATAAATTGCCTGTGATATATCCACTGATGATGGATGACATGCAGACATTAGATAAGAAAACTATTTTCATTCTTTGTATAAAGAAGTCATTGTACAAAGTATTTTTAACAGGCATTGTCTGGTTTTAAACAGATCTTAAGATGAGTCTTCATTAAAAATACTGTAGCAATTAAAGACCTTACTATGTTGCGAAGAACTTAGCAGAACTGTGAAGCTAATATTGAAAAGATGGTAAAATTGAAGTTTCAGTCCCATACATAGCCCTGTTATTCTCAACACCAATGAGCCTGTTCCTCAAAAATTCCTCAGGATGAGCTCTCCTTGGCTAGCCAATTGAACACATCTTCCAAATGACACGTGCCTAGCACAAAATGCCATTTCCTTCAATTTAAATAAAGGGTTCCAGGCTACTTTTTATCAGACAGATATGGCACACTAGCTGAGCACATGGTTATCTCCATTTCTCCATGGTGCTTGTTGACAGCACAGCACTTTACCTGCCTTGGCTGTTGCATAGATTTCATGAGCCCCTCTTCCAACATACTTGCATTCAACTCATTTCTGTTTAACCCTTTTAAGTATCCTCTTCCCCTTCTCCCCCCATCCATTTCCTATAATATATTAAATATATATTCTCTGAGCCTGTGAACTCTGATAATGTGCCTTGGTCAGTCATACAAGTTAAATGAAGTATGAATAGAAGGTAAGTGGAAGGTAATAGGATGGAATTAATGTAGTTTTGGAGGATCTCGATTTCCAGACATCAAACCTGTGCTTCAGCCTCTAATGCCCTGAAAATAAAAGGTCATGGATGGACACAAATGTTATATTACTGCTTAAGACGAATACATCAGGAAGACATATTACTGTTAAATACTTTATTCATTTATTTAACAGATAAAACAATTTAACTGTTTCTCTACTCTGAAAAAGCCACACAATGCATCCCATCTGACCCTGATTTATTGGTATTCATCTTCCCCAATATGTGTGGAGTCCTTTTGGCAGGGGCTGGCATTCTCTCATCTGTTGTATCCTGATGCACATCTGCTCAGAAGTGTCACATGTAGGTCAGGCACAGCCAGAGCCACAGACAAAGAGTACAAAGGCAGATGGTTACCAACTGCACTATGGGCAAGATGTTGGCTAAGCAAGGTAATCACTTGCTTTGCTCTCAAATATATTCCCCATTTCAATAAAAAATTTTCCACCATCTTTTGAAAGATGGTGGCAATCTCCTGACAAAGATTTCTTTATGGCATGCTGCAACTTATAATTGCCAACAATCTTTGTTATTTGCCAGAGTTTTAGCAGCATCCCATAGTTTAGTTATAAATTGTTCACATATCACTCTTCAGAGAGGTCATAAAGGGGGCCATTTTTGGAAAAGAAGGACAGGAAGGAATCCTTCCATCCTGATCCCTAGTGTAAATGTTAAACCCATCACTGACACCAAATCCAAAATGAATAATATATTCTAGCACTACTGCTGCTGGAGTTCATCTCTCTGTTACTTCCCATGTTTTATTATCTTGACAGTTTTTTCTTTGTGGCAACATGATAGTTTACCTCAAAATGTTGAATCATGATTTTAAATGCAGAAGCAGAGTTCTTTAAATCAGTCAATAACCTGAATATGAAGGTTGTTTTATATCAATTAGGATGCTGCTTGAGGTTTTGCTATTTTGGGATTGATTTCCAGTGTCTACGTGATATGTTTAACAATACTAATGATGAACTGATAATTATAGCTTGGGCTATTGTGTGATGTCTAAAATGTGATGGGTGTTTACTCTGTAAATCTTGAGAACAATTCTGTATCAACTAGTGATTATTTAGCTTCATGAAAGACTACTACAATTAAATCATCAATTATATGTAAAGATTAATACTAGTTTGGTGGTCATTGTCATTTTTTCCAGTCATCTGTATTGAATGTATAAACTGGTAGGAAAGAATTTTCCCCAGCCCTTCTAAAAAGAGCTTCAGTTGTGTTGATATGCAACGAAATGTGCTATTGAAATAATATTTCAGATTAATATTTACAGGCATTTCTGTTCTGTACACATACATTGATTGGGTTCATCTGCACTGTGCAGACATGCACATTTCTTGTTGGCTAGTGATGATAGTAATTATAATAGCAATGCTTGTACTGCCCTTCTGTGTGAGGCGTGTTGGTATCTCTGGGAGAAAAGTGCCATAGAAGTTGGTAATGTATTGTTACATCATATAGATTACTCTGTTCTGTGATGTAGTAACATTCTAGCACAACAACGTTGTCAAAACTGTTGCTATATGATGCTGTTACAACAATAACTATACCTTCAATAATTTTAAAAAATTTGGGCTTAGATACAGTAATACTTTGATTTTTTTTACACTTTCTTTTGTTTAAATGGACAGGACCTGAAGTGTACAGACAAGTAAGGGTTGTATGAGAAGAAACCATTAGATTATATCATTCTTTATGTGTTCATTTATTTTCACATTCTGAGTGCGAATGATTGGACTCAAGCCTTACATTTTCAGATTTCAAAGCCATGTAATGACAAGAGGCACAGCTCAGCCAAAATTCCTATTTATTTCACTGCCATTTTGCCTCTGTAACATCTGTGGGATCTGTGCCCCATACCAATTCCAGTTCCTTTGATGTAATAAGTACTATCTGCCATTTTTGCACCACTGCTAAGTGCCAGGAGATGTGCTATTTAGTTGTCATGATCAGGACTACATCTAACTCCTTTGCTCAAGAAAAACTACCCTCCTACTTTGCATCGGTACTCAGCTACCCCTACATAAAAAATCCCTTAACAAAAATATCTTATTCAGTGGAGTACCCCAAATTGGTAAACAGTAGTTGAAGAGATTCCTATCTGCTTTGTGAGTGCTACTGTTAGCTGCCAGGATTTGTAAATACAGCAAATGGCATTTTTAATATGTTTCAATCACATTGTGAAATCAGTTATTTTGTGAAATGGCTGTTTTATAACATGACTGTGACATCTATGATATTGGACTCTCTCAAGAGGAGACAAACTGACAGGATACATACTGAGAAAACGGAAAGGTCCGTGTACAGCTCCAGATTCGCTGAAGAACTAAAATTATTGAAAAACTATTCATATTCCCTTTCCTTTGGCAGTTTATTCACAATGATGGCACACCCAATATGTAAATTTGTTGCAGTTGAGACGGACACAACACGACACTCCACAGCTCATGCAGCGGATTTTATTGAGCACAGCTCCTTTTCATAGGGTTTCCAAGAAAACCAGGGCAGTTGATCCTAACTGGCTAAATTTGGTTACCACCCAGCTCACTGGCCAATAGCTGCCTGTGTCCATGCTTGTCAGGGACTGGCTGGTGTTGTTTGAATTTAAATCTCCCTGGCCTCTCAGTGCCTTCCTCACAGGGATATTTACTTCTTTTCCCTGATGGTATGGACTGGTGGAGTTGTAATGAAGGTTGTCTATGACTGTGAGGCCTCCAGGCCAGCTGTTAGCCACCACATAAAATCAAATGGCTTCTGCTTAATGATCTCAGAGACAGAGGGGAAAAGCATTGATGTCGTTGACATCTACAGGATTTTGGCATTTGATTTCAATGGGTGAGAAATCAGTCAGTGATTTCTAAAGGGTATAGAGGATCACAAGATACAGGGGACTGCAAACTACACTTGGGATGATTGGATGTTGCATGCACAGTTATGTGACAGAGCACAGAGAACTCCAGTGACATGCAGAAAACCTTGCAATGTAAGAACAAAGAAGGCGGCAATACATAACTTAGGAAAAGTGCACATAAATCATCTAGTTTCCACATACCTAATGGGAAATACTATTTTTTTTTTCACTGTACTTTTGTACAAATGGCTGTGTGCTCTGCATACAGCAGAGGCACAAAGAAAATTGCAGGCCAGGTGCATGGGTATGCCTCCAAGATCCTGACAAATGATCTGTCCAGACTGGGCCCCTTTTTGGAAGGTGCCACCGGGTTCATTTAGCTGTTAAGTACTAGATGTCATCCTGACACAGCACCAAGGTGTGGTTGAAGACGCTCCTGTCTCCACCCATTTACATGCAGATTTCACTTGGGACTCAGAAGGATATTCCAGGAAGAACAGACCCCATTTACAATTTTCACCAAGGGCATTAAGAGAGGAGCTGGCTTTCTATGCCTGGTCTGTGGTCTGAGGGTGTGTTAACTGGGGACAGCAGACTCTGCATCAAACCTGCTGTGGAAAAGTTGGAATGGAGTAACAGTTCACTAAATTGTCTGTGCCTCTCCTTCTAGATGCAAGCAAGTAGATTACCAGCTGTGCTTGTGCAGTGCTTTGAAATCTACAGATTAAATTTAGTGCCTAAAGTCATATGCAGTGCTAAATACTTTTATTGTCTTCTGAAATTAGAAACACCTTTGAAACAATTTCAAACGCTTCTCTCGCATAGTCAAATAAAGGAAATTAATCTTGGCCACAATTAACTTTCTATCCTCATTTCTCAACCTGCTCCATCTGCTACTTCATCTGACCTGTTCCTACACTTCACTGATCAAATGCAGTTGTAAGCTTATCCATCATCTTACAGCATAATGAAGTGTAAACCTTTTCTGAATCAACCTGTCATGTGAGCCATAATTTGGAGTTCAAAAGATTGCATCCAAGACTATTTTAAGCTTTAATCACAACCATGCTGAATGATGGGCTACTTTCCATTAGCAAATGTGTCTCCCCTTTGCTGCTCAACACTCTCAATGAGTCCAAAAATTCTATAGTTTTATTAAACATTTGGAATTGATAAAAAATAATTAAAATCCAATCAACAACTACAAAAAACCACACCACAATAAAAACAATTAATTTCTCCTAAATGACCTTGTTTATAGCTTAATGTCTAGATTCCTATTTGAGGTGAGTACAAGAGAAAATATGATAGCAAAATTATCTCAGAGACCTGAAAGCACGTGCTGGAAGCAAAGGCACAAAACTAAATATGATTATATATATGGAGTATGGCCTGTATCCTTCAGTTTTGCCTCATATCATCTGCTGTTACATAAAGACTAGTTCAAAACAGCCTGAAAAAAAGTAATCATACACCATTTCATGCATAAGACTGAAGTAATCAAACAGCAATATAGCACTGATACACTACAGCCAAAACCTGACATCATTGGTTTTCAATACTGTTGTCAGATAATATTAATAGTAACTGAATCCAGCCTCTGGTTCTCAGGAAGGAAAAACAATCTTTCTCCACTAGTCCTGATATCCACAATATGTAATATTAAATTCAGAATGGCCAAGCTGTAAAATGCCTTACAAAGAGCAAGGAGCAGGGAGAACCTTGAGGAACGCAGGGAAAGAAGAGAAGAACAAACAAAATCAGTGTTCTACCAGCTCACAAAGGTGAAGAGCAATGAGGATCAAAGCAATTCAACAGCCTCGCTCATCACTAAACCAGGTTAATTAAGACTAGATATTTATCACTATTTTAATAAGGGATTAGAAATGCAGGCTGCACTTTCAAAGAACAGTGTAAACAACATTTAGATAAGTGGAATCATTCAAATTGGTAACACCCAATGAAATACACACTGGCAAACTTGCAGATCTTGCTGGAACAATTTGGGTTTCTCTATCAGTTGTCTTCAAGAGGTTATGGGATGCCTTAGAGAAGGGTAAAGTGGCAATATGGCATACATTTTTAGAAGGTGGAGAACAGTGTGAGTAGCTAGAGCTCAAAGAATGTAACCTCAGTGTGTAGAACAACTTATGGAGCAAACTTACTAAGCAAACACCACTGAAGCACCCAAAGGACAATGCAGTGATTGAAACCCAGCAAACCTGAGTTATTGAGAAGAATCATGTCAAACCAATCTCCAAAGTAATCTTTTTGTCAGATCTGTCTCCCCTGTATGGCTGCCCTGAGGGCACCACTGCAGGTCAGACACTGCAGTTCAGACAACAAATTCACCTGGCCACTCATTGTCCACTTAGCCAAGAGGTCTCCAACTTCCACCCACTGTAACAGCAGCTTCGATATCTAGCTCATGGGTGGATATGTACACTGAAGGAAAAATATGCTTAGAGTTGGTTTTGGTTTCATCAAACATGGATGTGTCAGTAGGGGTTTACCTTAGATTTTGTTAAGAGATTGTAGAATAGAACTGAAAAACAATTTTTTCTGCCATTCATAGATGACAGCTAACTGGGAAGGGATGCAAGTACCTTGGAGGACAGGGATAACATTTTAAATTATTTTGACAAGCTGCAGAAGTGATCCAAGGTCTGCAGAATGTTCAGTAAAAAGAAATTCAAAAAGCTTCCTTTAGTCATAAGATGTGAATACAGAAATGCACAATGAAGAACTAACAGTAAGTCATCATCAGAGTGGAAAATAATTCAGCAATTGCTGTGATTCACAAGCTAAAAATGTGTGTGTGATGGTGCTGCAGAAAAGACAACTCCCATTCTTGGATTCACTGGCAGGAATGTCATGTGCAAGACACCAGAAGTATTTAACATTCTCTGATCCATAAGGATAAGTTTCCTGCTAGAGTGTTACTCTATCCAGGGCTGATAACCACACTTTAAAGAAAGACATGACAAGCTGCAGAGAGAGTGGAGGAGAAAAATAAGTATGACAGGAGAGCTACAAAATATTATTTCTGTATAAATTAGAGAATTTTGCTGTGTTTACTGTGGGGACGATCCAGGGGGTAGGGGGCAGGGGTGGGCAGGAGCCCATACAAGCCCTCCAGCTTATCAGGTTATAATGAGAGGGAGGGAGATCAAACTTCCTCTGTCTGCTGAGGGCAGTACACATATAATTGGCTTCATTTCTATCAATGACATGTATTTAAATCCTGGAGTCTTTTATGAGAGATTTTTGGTAACAGGTTTGACAAAAAGGGATGATTAATACAGCATCAAAGCAACAGAATGTGGATCCATAGCTTTTCTGTGGGAAGGTGAGATGGCAAAACTGCCTCAGAAACCATTGCTCACTCCAACATCCCCCTACTACAGGGAAACAGGGAGAAACCTTGAGGAGTTGAGGAAGTGGATGACAAGTGGCTGAGAAGAACTTGGATGGTCTGGACAGCAGAGGAGTAGCCCTGGTTTGGTGGCCTTCCTCTGCAGGAGACAGGCATTTCCCACAGCCCACTGAAACCCCACCATGGAAATCACTTGAGTCTTGGAGGCTTGTGTTTCTGTGGCTGTTGATTAAATGTAATATGTAAATGGCCTACTCATTTTTTTCTCTAGCTGCAAAGGTGGAGTGATGGTAGTTTTATTATAGCACAAGTGTTCTCCAGTAAGGTAGTTAATGAGCTGTCAAGACTTCTGTAATAAACTTCTCGGTCAGAGTTGTAAGTGATAACTCACTGAGAATGAAGCATACTTTTAGTCATTGCTCAGAAATGTGCTTTACCAATTTTGAGAAATAAATGTCATCTTTTTCAAGAGTCCTATCTCTCAGTAAAAGCAAGCTGTAGGACTTTCCTAGAGCAACAGGGTAGGGTTCTTTTAATATAAATGTAATTACTCATTTTTGCTTATAGTGGAGATATGTGTGCTGTAGAGTTGCAAAACAGTGGAGGAAATTGAGAAATTCTGCCTCATCAGTACCATTATTTCTGCCTCATGCCATTTCTCTTTCCTCATGTGTACTCTTCCTGAGAAGACAACTAATCCTGGCCATCAGTAACTGAGAGCACACAGAGGTCCAGAAGGGACATGATGGTGCTTTACAGCAGAGCAGAATTGCTTGTCTTGACATTTTCTGATGTAAAAAAATGTCAATTTTTATTTGCCAACCCTGATCCTTTCCTTCCAATGTACATTACTCAGAGCTGTGCTCAAAGGGGCCGGGAGAAGAGATGAAGGTATTGTAAATAATTTGTCTGAAAGCACATTTCCTTTTGCAAATGATGTGCACACTGTTTACAATCCATGACTTTTATAACTGTTTAGTTTTACAGCTTGGATATACTTCAGCTGATTTTCTTCCTAAGCTTTCTGCTGCCTTTCCAATTTTCATGTCTTATGGCTGGTCAGAGAAATCACGTGCTTGTATTTCTTGTCCACAAGCCGATCCAGGCTTTATGGTCAGGAAAATTCCCTCTCCCAGTTTCTGATTATGCTCAGATGCTTTCTAGTATTCCTGAAATGTGTCTGCAAATAAGAAAAGTTCATTTTGCAGGAAGCTGCCAGTGCCTTTTTTGAATATTCACACAGGTTTCAAAAGGGATTTTAGATTCTGCTTACCTCTTGCAAAACACGGAAAGTTTCCTGCATTAGTGCTCATGAATCAGCAGATACCAAAGGGCAAAATATTCCAACAAATCTGTGTTGCATCCAGCAGTGTGAGAGCAGTGCCCCTCCACCTGTCTGTCTCCCAGCTCCCGTGTTGGCACACTGCTAACCTGGGCATCTTCCCTCACAGTTGATGGGGAACCCTATGGTTACCGCCTGCATTTTACTTAGCAAGAATGTAGGAATACTTCTGCTGACTCTCCCACTTCCTTCCCTCCAGGAGAATGACTGAGGGGCTGCGGTGTTTTGCTTATGACCTCTGGTGGTAAAAGAGAGACGCTACAACTCCTTTATTTGCAACAAAAACAATCGTGAAAAAATCAGGTAGCCTTGTTTCCTATCAAGAATTAGGGTGTGGCTTAGCTGGGCATGATTTCTTATCAAGCACTGAATTTTCCTGAAGTACATCACTGCATGATATTGAGTCAATTGAATGAATGTTGTCACACAAACTGTGTCATTGGCAGAGACACAATGGGGGACACGGGACCTGTCCTTACCTGTTTCTCCAGTGCTTGCTCTCCAGGAGTGTCCTTGCTCCTTGATGCTTCATTTTATGGCACCTCCTTCTCTAAAGTAGTGTACAAAAACAAATATACACTTTATTTAGCACTAAATATTTTGCTTGTAAAATTAAATTTCTTTCTCACTTCTCAAGCACTTTGCACCAGATGGATTGTGAGCCTGTTTGCACCCATACAAATCTGAAGGCAGGGCAGGATCTGGACAGAGTTTGGTTAACCAAGCTGCAGAACCGCAGTCAAGTGTGTACATACAAACTGTGCATTAGCTAAGTATATATAAATATTAACTACATATTACTGAGGGGGATGTTGTGGAAAATGGAAATCAAATAACATACAGACATTTGCATAAGAAAGGCAGTGCTGGATACAGGCCAAGATATCTGAAACCTAATCTTGTCTTCAGACAGCTGGCAGCTCAAAGCAGCTACCAAACCATTTTCCTCCTCTGTGCCAGCCTAGCTGTTGCCCCCATCACCTGTTTATGCTATGGAGGTGGATCCTCATGTGTCTGGTGTCCAGTGGATTCAGGCCTCAAGCACTACCTGAGGGACAAAAGGAGGACAGCTTTTCTCCAGCAGCTCAAGCTGCCACATTCCTGAGGGGCAGTTATGCAAAATTGCACATCAATGAAGTTGCTCACAGACTGAGAAGGGGACAAAGTAAGGCTCCATCTCCCTTCCAGCTCTTAAATGGCGTGAGGACAGGGTTTTTTTTGCTAGAATCAAACAAGGCTGTCCACAAGCACCACAAGCAAAAATTAGCTGCCATTTCCCAGACACTCAGCAGCACAGCAAAATCCTTTCTCTGCAAAGTTTGACATGGAAGGATAAGAACTAATGACACTGAAGGAAAGGGATGAACTGCAGGAGTGAGCATTTCCCCTGCAGAGGCCTGCAAAGAAATTGGGTCATCGCAGTGAGCCTGACAGCAGGGCTTCACCCTGCCAAAGCATGTCTGCCTACTTTTAGCCCTGTGTATGTATAGATCCTGCTAGTCTGTCCTCAGTTTTAAGCCCATTGACTTCACTGGGACCTTTCCTTCGCTTAAATCTCTTCATTTCTATGAGCTAGGTCAGCAAAAATAGCTATTTGCAAAGGCTATTTAAAGCTCTCTGTCTGTATTAATGAGGCTCGATGTTTTTGAAGTAGCTCTTTCAGAAGTTACTTTACAAATCTGTATCTTACATTATCTGGGTTCTGAGAAAGGCAACATTGCTTTTAGGGGAATGAGGTATCAATGTGTCTGTTCCTGTGGCAGTCACAGGAAGAAGCACACTTTCTCCTCTGAAAAGTCAGGAATATACAATTTATTATAAGGCTAAGCAATTAAGTTGCATTTGTGAAGAGTTTCGTAACAGATAGCAGACAAAGTCCCCAAAACAAATGGATATAAAGTCTCCATCATGTCTCAGACATTTCATTGAAGACACTCCAACTCAGAAGTCACTTTGGCAGCATGTGGAAATACCACGCCCCAGCTTCAGCACCTTTTCACCAGGTGCTGTGAAATGAGAGAAGGGGAGCTGCAGCCCAGACTCAGGCCAGACCACTACATCCCACCTCATGTCTTACTTGGAAGTGCCTGTCTCTGGCCATCCTGTGACCACAAAGAAAGGTGATGATTGGGATGACATCTTTACCAGGCTCTTCAGTTATGTGCATGAAGTTTCAGAGCATGGATCCAGACTGATGATTCTACAGTGGCTGCAGAGGGGGAGACATCCTGGAGGGCACAGAAATGAGCTCTGTTAAATGTGGCGTGGTGGGGAGGGGTGGTGGAGGACTTGACAACTTGCCCAAGTGCACATAGGCTGTCTGGGTGACAGCCAGGGATGAGTGCTTGGCTCCACTGCCCTTGTCCTTGCTCACTCAGAGAGGTGTGAAACAGGCAGCTGTGATCTGACAGCTCTTTTCAGAAGTGCCGGTGAGAAAGGAGGATGAAAAAAGCCATCAGAAGAGCAGAGATGTCAAACCAGATGCCCATCGTTCCCCTAGCCAGAACTTCCAAAGCCAAGATATTCACTGTAGAGGAAGTTTACTGTGTTTGTGTTAGACATCTGAAATCTTCTACAGCATCATCACCCCGTTAGAGCTTGGTGCCAGGAGATTCACAAGCTTTGTATACCTGTAATGAGATGGAAGGTAGCTCCTACTTCCTCCTGGGCACACACCACAGCATCCTACAAGGTGCAGGAGCAGAATTGGTCACCTCAGCTTCACAGGTACATTGCACAGCAGCCCGAGGGTGCTGTAACACCAACAGAAGCCCTATATAATGTCCCCTGTGCAACCACGGCCATATGGTCTTGAAGAGGAGTTTCAAAAGCTCCACCCAAAGATGAATAATATAGAGAAATAAAAATGCAGGAAATCCTTTAGTATTGCTGAATTCAGATTTGACACCTGAAAAGACTTTTTAGGCATGAGAAAGGGAGGAGTAGAAAAATAGCTAATTTTCCATCTTTATGTGCAATATGGGAGACATGGGAAAATTCTCAGACTCAGAGACCATCAGCAGGTGTTAGGTATTCACCCGACAGCAAGAGGAATGGAGCCAATTTTAGCAAGGAACAGCTGACACCCCTGTGCCAGGCTGCAGGCCATGAGCTGAGAGACAGGCAGCAAGCTCAATTAGAAAACAAACTAAGTGGCCAATAAATGTACCCAGGCCACGCCACAGCCCTCACAAGCCTAACACCATCTCAGCACAGGAAGTACAAAAAGGGCACAAGGGAGACAAGGGATAAAAGACAAGGGCAAAGAAGAGAAGGGGGAGAGAAGCACGCCTCTCCCAGCAGAAAGCAGCTTTCCTCTTCTGTGTATGCTTTCGCTATCTTAATGCACAGAGCTTGCGGCCAGTCGATTAGATCTCTCTCTCCCCCTTGCCATTTGTATGTCACTTCTCTGCTTATCTTGGATCTTCCCCAGGGCAGGGAGTATATCTTCATGTGCACAGCCTAGCTGCACTGCAATGCAGAGGTTAAGAAAAATACGAAAGCACTCACAGAAAGAAAACAACACAGAGAGACTTTTTTGGTGAACAGTAGAAAAAAATAAATGATAGTGTCTGAACTTGTTACATTTAACTGCATAAACATATTGAAAGTCTGCTGCCCTCTGTGCCTTTATTATTCCCATGCACCTATCCCCCTAACCTCACTTACCCTGCACAGTAAGTATGGTGCCCTTTTACTGGAAATAAGCCCTGTCCCTGTCAGTGTTGAGAAGATCACTGTAATGCTTGCTGTAGGGGAAAAAGAGAGGAAAATCAGTGCCTGATGTGCTAGCAGACAGTAAAACTCAAGGGTCATAGGAAGCCACAAATCTGCCACAGATGATTAATTCAGTGGAGAATGTAGAAGTCTAAAGTTTTTCTGATTTCTTTATACTGTCAAATTTCTTTTTACTTGATACAAGGGACAATAATGGATTAGGAGTGATGTCTGGAAGGAGAGGTCCCAGGGCACAGGAGACACTGGGATACTGAGCTGTTGCAGGGCAGCTTGCCAGCAGTCGGGACCTATTTGAGTACAGGCGACACACACCTGCCTGACATGTCAAAACTCTGTCCCGTCTGTGACATGACATGTTGGGTGATGTAAGATGTGGGCAGCCTTTGCCTGATCAGACAGGAGCCATTTATGGTGCTGCCTCCTCATCTCCAAATTCATGGCTTTACCTCTGCCTTTGGAACAGCTGAGAGATGAGTTGTGTGATACCTGACTGTGTGAGCAAGAGTGGACAATTACTCTAAATGTAAGAAAAGCTTCAAGAAGCAAATCTTAAGAA
Organism: Emberiza elegans; assembly: GCA_024865655.1. Lineage (NCBI taxonomy): Eukaryota > Metazoa > Chordata > Aves > Passeriformes > Fringillidae > Emberiza > Emberiza elegans. Next base: position 58,210,167 of record JALJVW010003023.1, on the reverse strand, counting down.
TCACAGTCCATGGGATTTCTTAGCAGCAGCAGCAGCATTATTTGTTAAGAAGAAAGAACCTAAACATTTGGACCAAAATTATTTCTTGGCTCTTTCTCCCTTTCTAAGAATGGATTAACCTCCATCACACTGCACACACAACTGATGCCCTCTCATTTTCCAAACCTATCTTTTCTCCATTTCACAGCTTAAAAAATACATGTATCCCCCTTTTACTATCAAGCCCCTACGTAGCTCTGTCCCTTTTGATCTTTTGATCTTCTCTTCCTATCACTTTATCCTGATAATGCCCTTGGCATCCTTTCACTCTCCATTTCCCATTCCCATTCTACTGCCCTCCCTTTTGCAGCTCTCCGTGAAATGAAATGCATGAAATGACCTCCAGAGAAAGGTTTTTACATTCTCATCCTTTCCTGTCAAAAAGCTCACATCTGTCATGCACCTGACAAGTAGTGCAGTAATATGATAACAATAATATGCTAGATCTTCAAGATAACCATGATGGACACATCTGTGTATCTATATAGATATGTATATATGTGTGTGTGTGTGTATACATAAATGCATTCATATATGCATATATATGTAGATATACATTCCTGTATATGAATGCAGGAGTCCTGTCAAGAGCTTGTAACCAAATAGACACAGGACATTCTTCTTCTTCCTCATTCTCCTTTCTTTACCTCAGGTTTTACATTGATTCTTCATGTTCTCAGTGAACTCTTTTAAACAGGGACTCTATTTCCATCACCAGAGAGTACTTAAAGGGGAACTAATAACAGACAAAAAAGCAAACTAGTGTTCCAAGATTTACAATTCCTGCAATTTGCCATCCTGCAATTGTTAGGCTCATAAAATTTTTCTGTACTCCTTCACCTTTCCAAAATCTCAAGTGTGGTCATGTCCAGGCATGCTGGGGTGGTCCTTTCACATGCTGAGTTCCATCTAGGTGCTGTCTAGAGGACTGCCTGTTGACTGACCTAATCTGTTCAGGGAAAGCACTGATAAGATGCACAGACATACGGCAGAACAGTGCTCAAACTTATGGTCTGGCCCTGTTTAATTTACTTGTGTAAACATGCTCATATTACATCTGTTCCCTAGAAAATGCTTTTTCTTGTCCTTGCTTTTGCTGGACAAGCTCTCACAGCATTCAGCTGTGCAAAGACACTGAGAGCTTCCCATCCCACTGTGTCCAGCAGAACCTGCAGAAAGTGCTGTTCTGAGAAGACTTGTGTAACACAAAATTCTGCAGGACACTGCTTGTACCTTCTCCAAATGGACTAAGAAGGCATTCTCAAGCACATGAGGCCAAGGTCCCCAAAACAGCCAACAGCAGCATCCTTTGAAGTCATATTCTGTCTGATACACACCATTTGTAAACCCATGCCTTGAATGCATACAAACACAACAGACACAGAGGCATGTGGTCAGAACGGTGTTCATAACAAAAGCAGCTGGAGTGATGACTCACATTCTTCTGCCCCTTCTTCCCCACACTCTTTCCTAAGCCTGGGTACTGGTCTGCCACCTGCCTTGGGCAAAAGAACTGCCAGAAGCGAGGCACGCAGAGCTGTCTTACAATTTTGCTTTTGAGTGTGTGTGAACATGGTCACAACAGTACTTTATAATGGACAATCAGATTGCAAAGAATTTTTGGCACACTGAACTATACACTGTCAGAACAAGCTTCAAGACTCTGGGTGTGCATTGGGTACAAAATGATTAGAAGTGACCTCTGATGAAGTCAAGATGGTCAAATGACCAAGGACCTAAACCTCCCTGAATCTTTGCCTGTGAACTGTTGTGTGTGGGCTGGTTCTGGTGCCTCATTTCTCCTGACTCTGTAACTGACAAATTCACTGATCTTCAAAGCAGGAGAAAGTGCTATGACTGACAAGTTTGCCCTCTTCTACTCTGCCCACTGCAGAGTTTCACCATAAAAAACATGCCCAGGAGGTAATTCTGTAATTGCTATTAGTGGTTATCTATGCAAGGCAGATCTGGTGTGTCATTTCTTGCACAAAGTTTCATCTGGGATGGGAAGAATTTGGCACTTTGTGGCTTGGTAATTTTGAGGTTAAATACCTTTCCTCAGTGCTAAAAATAAGTACACGTGCATTTATCTTTGATTTCCCAAGGACTGCCTGTAAATTTTCCCCTGGGAAGGAAAGACATACCTGTGAAACAAGTGCCTGACACATCCTCATCAGGGATCAGCTGGAGCTCACCACAGTCTTGCATTCTCACATTTCCCTCTGTTGGAAAGGAAAAAAAAAGTGGAGAAAGTAGGGTTATTGGATTCCAGGGCAAAAATGAGAGCACATGATTTTGAGACTCTACAAGACTTTCTTATCAAGACAAACCTATAGCAACTTTGGCTTATGAATGACACTGCAGTGAAATCAAGAAGGCTGAAATAGTGGGGGTTTTGGAAGATTACCCTGTACAAATTATGGACCTTGGTGAAATAAAGCTGCCCCATGCCTTGTGGTTCCTCAGAAGGGAAGCCCAGGAGTCTGAGCTCAAAGGCTCCCCTGTGACTGGGGAACAGAAAGTACTGCTCTGCAGTTTGGATGCAACTCTTCCTATAATTTCCAGTTCATTCATTTATTACTTATCATGATTGATTTCTGTGGTTATTTTTTAAGTGATGCATCAATAACTGAATATAATCCAGCTATTTGTCTGCTCTATAGGCTAATCCATAGGAAAAGTCTTTACTGTTATGAAAGCTTAACAGGCATAGAGCATTGTTTATTAAAGTGGGGAGAAAATTAATGTCAGATTGGATGTGGAATTTGTTGAGGGAAAAAAAGACTGAGCTCTCCATTTATGAAAATTGAAATCCTAAAATTGGTATTACTCATTTCATCTGAATTACCAAGCAGTAATGACCATGGCACAGGCTACTGCAGGCAATTAATGATCAGCTCTCAGGGTTGATGGCCTGTGAGGAAGTTAAGGGACATTAACCTCTGCTGGCTATTAGTCATTCAGATATTGCCAACTGCTGACTCTACTGCAGATTCCTTCCATTTTTAAAACATAGACCTTAAAATTTACACTAAAGCATCTACAATGTAATGACTGCAATTGAAACAGACATCTCTGCAAAAGTGGCAAAAAATAAGGTCAGTGCTGTGATTGCCCAAAGACCTCTTGAAGAAGTCTTGGCTTCTGTTTGAGTCTGGATGGCCAGTTAAAGAAGGTGAGAGGGCACCTCCACATTGTTCCATTTCTCCTGGATTCAAGGGCATCCCTTCTCTGGGAACTGATTATTCACATCCACCAGCAATATGAGTCCTAAGAGAAACAAGGAGGGGGTTAGTGCATGTTTTCCTTTCCTTGTGCATGAGTTTCAGCCCTCTGGGAAGGGAAGAAAGAAATATTAGAAGAATGGAAGATACTTCAAAGATACTTCAGAGGTTTTTATATATGTATGCATATGTATACACAAATACACAAAAATGAAAGAATGGAAAATATTTTTTGGTAAAAAGGACTTACAAGGTATATTTATTTTGGCCTTTCCTTGAATGAGAAATAATTAACAGAAAACATCTGATCTTCCTGTCATTCAATATTTTGCAGCCTGCTTTATGATGCAGTTAAATAGTTTTGCCCCCCAGTACCATTTCAAACTGCAAGCCCAGATGTTCGACACAAGTTTTAGCATAAACAAGCACAAAAGGCCATGAATCCCCCAGATCTTCAACAATGAGTCTGAAATAGGTAAGGGGTAAACAGTGAGAAGAAGGAACCATAATAATTATTTGTTTTATTTCAATGGCAGAAATTATTAATTTTACTTTTTGTTCTTGTTTGTCCTGTAGTAAGGAGGCATATTGGTGTTGGTTTATAATGAAGTTATATTAGATAGGATCCACCAAGTCACATTTATTGCTGGTGTAATTTTGCTTCAGACAAAACCGGGCTAATTCACATGAGATTGTTTTATTACTGGCCTCACTGGAACTCTTAAAGAAAAAAACACTCTAAACAGAATCAGAAAAATTGTTGGGAAATGCACCTAAACAGCATTTACCACTTCTATGGAAGATGGAATTCTTATATGCTGAAGAACTTGTTTATTCTGTTATATATTACTATATCCTCAGGCCTAGAATATAATTGCTTTTTCCTTGTAAAGAAGTGAAAAACTGATGCCATTTGACTTAGCATATTTTCAGAACAGTGATGACAAATTGAAAACACACCTTTTGCTGTAGCCTGTGTTTTAAAGCTGCATCCAGATTTCACTCCATTTACAGCTGGCCTATTCAGCTGTAAATTCATTGCCTACTGACAGGTTCTTCTATAGTAATGCCTGGCTTCTATTTTTTTTTCCTTTGATTGATGTTTTTCATTGTCATCAGAAAAGAAAAGGGAAAAGGAGGAGAGGAGAGGAAAAAGAAAAGAAAAAAAGAGAAAACCCTGTTTGTAGAAATCCAATCCAGAAAAAGCTCCACTCTTTACCCCTAGATGTTATTAAGTTGTTTGCAAACAGAAAATGAGCAGATGGTTATAAACTGGCAGGTTGATCTGCCAGTGCCATGGAATGACAAGCCTGAGCATTGCACTTGAAACAACCTGTGCTACATTTTCTCTTTGTTTAGAATCTGATCTTTTGATCTGTGTGTCCAGAGAAGCTGCCCAGGTTATAATTTCTGACAAGTGTCATGTCTAATACATGAGATTTGGATATGTTATGGACTAAAGGAACTGGCTGTGAAGCTTCAAAAGAAAAGCTGGAAGGAGGAGGACATGGAAGGTTTGACCTTCCCAGCCCTATGAAGCTGGCTGTCCTCTCTCCCTCTCTGGTTTAATTAGGACTGGCCAAATATGCTTGCCTCAGCTGAAATCTTCTCTCTTGGTCCTTCCTGCTGTGATGAATGCAATGAAAACACTCAAGCAACTTTGCATCCTCCATAAAAAAAACAAAACAAACAAAAAACCCCAAACAAAACAACAAAACAGCTAGTTTTAATGGGTAATAATTTTGCAGATGGTTGAGTTTTCCTAGCAGTCAGATTTATTGTCTTAGGGGTTTTGTACTACTTGTATTTTCATAGTCTGTAGTTTGATAGCCTAAGTGTTCTGAGCAGCTTCTCCTGATCATGCTACACACATTGGTTACCTTCAGGTCTACAAACCAACTCCTGAGAAGACATAATCTAATCCTTCATCCTTTATTTTCTTATTTTTCTTTTTTGGTGAGGTTAAAACACTCAAAGCATTAATATCTTTTCCATATTTATTGCTACAAGGAATAAATTAACTCCATATTAATTTAGAAAAAAGTTGCAGTAGATGCCATGTACACAAGAGGGCAGATCTGCTTCTCCTTTCACCATCGGCAGTCCCTTGTTGTACCTGGTTCCTCAGTAACTTCTGCTTTCGGCTGGATGTCACGGGAACAGCATGGCTGTAAGGCTTTCAGTCTGAACAGACAACACCATCTGGGGATGCTCTAAAGGCCTTTTATACTGCTAGAGCAATGCCTGTGGGGGTAACAAATACAGTTACAAATGTCACTTTATAAGATCGTCACTGTGGTCACTGAACCTAACTTTTTGGCTTGCAATTGACTTTCAAACCTAAAGGGGCAGAGTTCACACCTGGCTTTCTTACCCTGTCCATCACACTCTTTACTCCATTTTTCCCTGTTCAATGTTGGAAGCTCAGGTACGGCTTCCACCCCTCTCTGCTGACTGACCATTATGATTTCATTGAAAAGCCTTTTGACAGGGAGGAAATATCCCTGGCCTGAAGGGAAGCAGTGGGCTGTGTGGCTCCATCATGTTGCATGACATGGAACAGAACCCCCAGCATGGGTGGCTTGCTCTCCCCTCTGCTCTGCTGCCTTGGAATATCACTTGATGTTGGCAAGATTGATTGTGGTTTAACCCCCAAATTTAACCTCCCTGAGAGGAAAGGACAGTGTGTCTGAACCCAGACTGTTTGCTAATCTCTGCCCAGGCTTGCCCTGGGTACCAAAATGGGGAGCAGCTGCCCAGGAGACCCAGGGTGTAGGTCTCATTCACAGAGAAATTTTCAAACCCCACAGAGGACAAGGGACTTCCCTAAATCCCCATAATTAATCCATGTCCAGCACTCTGCTTCCCAGGAGAGCTGGCTGCTGCCTGTTAATTACCTGGGGACAGACTGCACCCCTTTCCTGTGGCTCATAAAGCACTGCTGGCTTCTCTGGTCACCACTCAGCCAGAGGAGTCCAGCCAACTTCTCCAAAACTCTCCTGAGGCGTGTAAGCAACTCAGCCAAGGTGAAGGAATTATGCTCTTCTCCCACAAAGTTTTGATAACTTAATGAAACAAAAAAAAGCATGGTTTTATACAATGACATGAAGACACACACTGTGTGCATCAGGTGGTCCAAACCCAATAGGAACTTAGAAATCCTGAGGAGCACCAAAAGACTTAATTTTTAAAAGAGAAAAGACACTTTCTTTTCAAACATTTTTCTTTCAGCATCTAGAGTCTTTTGGGGAGGGCAGAAAAATACAGTGTTTATCTTCCAAATGCCCTTGGAGAAAGGTGGAAGCAAGCAAGTGAACCAGCAAACCCAGGCTTTTTAAAAGAGCAAAGGTCAGGAAAGCTCAGCTTTAAACAGGCAAATGAGGTAGGAAAAAAAGAGAACTGGCCACAGTTTATCTGGAAGCTTTCCTCTTGTGCTTTATGATATCTCCTGACACTGTCACATCCCTTGTATTTTATGTATGGGCAGAATACTGTTGTCACCAGTGTCACTTGGTAACCATCCAGCTAAAGGCCACCTGTTGGAGAACATCTTGGAGATGAATGTCAGCTCTGAAAAAAACAGGGATTTAGTTAAAGCCACTCATGTCAGACATAATTAGGGACTTACTGGGACATTGCGGGAAGAGACTGGAACTTTCCAAGATATTGGGTGGCTGATGATAAAATATATTTGCTTTTCCATTTTAACAATCTATGAATTTTCACTTTTGGAAAGGCTGTTGCAGAATATCTCACATCAATCACAATTAGAGAAGTGCTAATCATGTTCAGGAGTTGTTAATCATACATTAAATTAAATGAGTGGCACATGCTCTTGTACAGTGGGCTCACCAAATGGCAAGCCCATCTCAGACTCCCTTGCATGCTCTCTTTTTGGTATGCGTGTTTAGTCTACAAGTATATAATAATTTATGCTTTAATTAGATTATTGTAGTGCATAAAATAAGTACCATACTTATCACCTATTGGTCATCTTGTTCCTTTTAAGAGACCTCTGCACAATCAAGACATTGATGGGGTACTTTACCCATATATTCCACAGTGCTGTTGCAAAATTGTTCTAAGGACTCTCACCCATTCAACAAGAAAGGAAAAAGGGGGGACTGGCTATGTGAATGTGACCCCTAAAGAAGCCAGCAACAGGAGACAATTCATCATTTATGTTAAATTGGGGTTTGCAGTACCTAGCTAGGTCAGTACAGGGAAGATCCATCAACAGATAAAGAAGTTGCATATCCAGAGGTTTTTTCAGACTAGGCTAAAAAATCTCTCTTTTGCAATCAAGACAGCTTTGGTCAAAGTGTAACTTGTTAATACTGAAGGTGGGAACATATATATGTGAGAGTATATATACCTGTGCATATATAGAGAGGTGAACAAAGGGAATGTAGAGACAACTAATACAAATGAGAATATATACAGCGTAGATAAACAAGAGAAAATACAAGTACACTGGCTGGCTGCTGGAAGAGTACCTAGGGCCATTTACCTGTCCTTCTTATCTCTCCTCAGCATCTGCTTTTGTGTGCAGCTACTGCTCTGCTAGCTGCCTCTCTGATCAGTGGCATAGCCTATCTTCTACCCGAGTCACAGACTGCTAGAGGAATTTTAATTCTACCAGGAGCAAAATATTGGCTGTGGTATCAGCCAAATGCTACAGAGAGATGGCAAACTATTTAAGATATTAATTTATTGCAAATTTCTATTAATGCTAGCAAAAAAAGCAAGATGGCCTATTTTGACACCAATTTTGTAGAGGTTTTAAAGCCCCAAGCAAATCCCAAAAGTGTCAGAACATGCTGATTCTGTGCCAGCAGCAGACTTGCTCTGGCTATTAAACTTGATATTAGTCATTATCAAATTCAAAATAGTGAAAGACCTTGAAAATTAAAAAAGAAACAAAGGTAGAGAATTAAATTAATACTGATCAACATGGCCTTATGGAAAATCGATCTGTTTATAAAGAAAGTCTGATTTCCTTTTTTGATGAAATTACAAGTTGGTGGCATAAAGGAGCTTGACAGCATAAGAAGTATACTTAGCTTCTCGTTAAAAATATCCTACATGACATGGGGGCTAGTGCTATGAATATAATACACTAAATGCTCTAAACTGTCTGTATGACAGACACCAAAAATTGTTTGCCCATGGGTACTCATAAATGGTCATTTCTAGTCAAGTCCCACAGACATTTGTATCAGAATTTGACTGTTCATCACTTCAAATTGAGAAGCATACATAAGATTATTTCTAGAAGATATAACAACAACTACAATAATAATAAATATCTTCAGGTGTAGATTATTAAGCAGGACACAATGGTGAGGGAAGGATGGTGATACTGAGTGACCTCGATCACTCAAGGAAGCTGGAATCCAACATCTACCTCCAGCCTAGAGCATCCATGAGCACTTGTGGATGTACCCTTCCTCAGGTGAGGTGTCACAGCCAAAATATGCTTTGATGCTGGTGCCAGGTGGGGATCAGACCTGGAAGAACCACAGCTGGAAAAGACCCAGACCATACTCTCAGACTGGGGAACTATATCCTCAGAAACATCAGCTCCTAACAGCAGTGTGAGAGGTGATGGCATAGAAGGACCACACAGTCACCCAGGGCATCTGGGATCCTGAGTATAAAATCAGAGGAGCAGTGAGATAAATTTAGCTCTGTTGTCAACCCAGATACCAGCACATAATTCTGGTGTGCCCCTTTTTGATGGGACTTGAAAGGCTACCGAGACTGCAGCACAGAGCCGCCAAAATGAATTAAAGGTTGGAAAAACTGCTGTGTGCTCTGATACAGGAAGAATCTGTTAATTCTTCAAAAACAAACTGGAGGGGGGTTGAGCGCCTGGGTGTAATTTCCTGTGAGGGGCAGGGGGGAATGCTTTAATACCTGGAAGTTAAATCCAAGTGCATTCAAACCAGAAACAGGAGTAGACAGTTTTGGCTGGGTTTGTTCATTGCTGGAATAGGTTACAAAAGTAAATGCTGCATTTTCCATCATTAGCTGCCTCTGAGTCGGGGCAAGTATTTTAGTGGGAACATTTTCCTTTCCTTTCTTTTTCCTTTTCTCCTTTCTCCTGCCCTGCCCTCCTCACATCAGGATGGAGTGGAAGATCTGGTCCAAAAGATTGAGCAGCTCATGGCCTTGTGGTTGATGTCACTGCAGTGTCTCCTGCTGAGCCTCTGGGACCGATGGCTAATTTCAAAAATGGACTGGATTTCTTCCTGAGTGGTGACTGCTACAGCAGCTGGAACAAGGTTGCTTACACGAGTGTGTTAGACCTGAGCATGGATGTAAGAGACAGGTGCTGGCTGGAAGAGCACCAGGAATGTGTTTAGATATCCCGGACAGCAGTTTCCAGTGCGTAACAGAGGCACATCCCCATCCAGCCTCCCACTCTTACCTGTTTACTTTAGTGCTGCTGGAAGCTAAACACCCTCCTGCTTTTCTTTAGTTGCCATGTTACAGGCCCATCTATTGTCACAATCCAGCCTTGTACTAGACCAGGGCATCTCCTTAGTTGGTTTTCTCTTCCCTCTATTAAATGTTAAGTTTCAAGTGACTTAGTAGACGCTTTCAGGAAAAGGCCGACTTGCTTAAATACGCTAAGTTCTCTGAGTATTTTTACCTATAAGTTGCAAATGTCACTCAAGCCGAAGTGATTATTTTGTGTTTGTACAGTAGATTTCATGCACACTAGGGTGCATTTCAGACCTGTTGTGTTTAACTGCTAATAGGATTTGCAGCTATGTTTGTGAATTCCAGCTACCCCATTTATTTCACTGAGCTTCAAGTTTATACACTGTGAAGGTCTAGAATGAAATATTAACACCATACAGCTAAACAGAGAAAGTTTGTACATTGTTCTGGACTACATTTTTCTCCATTTTCCACTGGAAAAATGACAAAGGCACAAGGCTAAAAAAAACCAAACCCTGTAGCAATATATGGGCTTTTGAAAACATTTTCTTTACTTCCAAAATACCCCAGCTCTCATATAATTTATGTGGAGTATGCAGTAGATTTAGAGAAGACCTTAAAATGACCCATTAATCCAAATCCAATTGGAAACTGGAATAGCTGCAGCTAATCTGTTGTCACAACAGCAGTACACAACAGTCATAGGAACAGACTGAGAAGATAATGCTGCTAGAATGTACATGCTTTCCCAGAGGATCTTCAGCCAGCTACAAACACTTTTACAGTTTTCAAAGAAATATTACAAAGATAAAAATTACACTTGAAGTATTTTCTGTACCTACTTTATGTGAACCAAACCATTGCTTATTTTTTTAGCATTTAAATAATAATTTCCTCCTGTATTTCTCCCTGTTATTTTATTCCCTTAAGTGTATTTATATTTTTAGCATATCCCTTCATTCTCACATATCAGCACATCGCCTACACATTAGGATTTGTAGCACAGGATTTGTTTAAACCAGGAAAGGCCTGAACCCTAATTGGATCAGTTCTAAGGCAGAAAACAGGGATAAAGCTCTTATTTACTTGAAGTCTGTAGGCCTTTACAAAAGCTAATGAAGAAATATTTCTTTATGTATTACAGTAAGTTTTTTTAATCCCTTGAATATGTTTTCATACCAGACATGGGCTTCAGAAGTATCTTCAGGTGGGAGACCACTGGAGCTTCTCCTGCAGCTGCCAGCCTGGTACAAAAATTGGGGGAGGAAAGTTGGGAAGCAGTCCCTCAAGCTGGCCAGAGCATATACAGAGCCATGTCTTTGTCCTTTCCTGGAGGACCTGGAAAGCCTGCATGCCATGTTTTTGGGCACACATGCAGTGGTGGCAAGAAGCATGATCTGTAGTGGTCAAGAGAAGCATCTCTCTGTGCAGATGACACATGACCAGCTGAGCAATGAGCGCTGCTTGGACCAAGACAGTCTGACTGACAGACATGAAATGACAGCAACCCACAAATTATCTTTGGATGTTGGATATGCCAGCTGGGAAAAGTGAATCTGTCTCAATACATGGATAACCCTGTGCCTGCACTGCTGCCAGATAGTCTGTCGCTGATTTCTAAAGGAATTTGTCCTTAGACCTGGGCCACCTTCATCTCACTGCTCCAGGTGGGGTATATGCCTGAATGCCCTACAAACCTTCATGAGCTCCCTGCTCTCATGATGAAGGCCTCATGTGGCTTCCTCTTCTGAACTTATGTGGCCATCCTACTGAGGCAGGGGTTTCTCTGGTGCCTGAGAAAGCCCACCATGAAAAGTGTAAGGGAGCACATGAACCATCACCATGATGGGCATGCAAAATCTGCAGCCATTACCAGGACTTTTAATTGTCATTTTCAGTGTGAGCGGATCCACTTCCCACCACAGTATTTACTTGGATACAAAAGGCTAGTCTTTCTGGTCTGGTCACATGGATGCTTCTGTATTTGGTTGCTGTGTTTTTTCTTGTTATTCATGATTTATTTAGAACCAACCCCATTCAAAGTCATAACAAAGACAGTATGTTCAGTAACTCAAATTATGGGCCATTCTCCAGGGCAATAACCCAAGACTACAAAAATTCATACAATGCTTTCAAAAAAGAGAAGGAAAAAACAGCAACCTCATTATCTGGCAAGCAAAATCTATCACTTTGTTGAGACTTGCTTAAAAGAAACATTATCAGATTTTGTTTTGTCTTCTCACTAAGGAATCTTTGCACAAGCATTATTCAAGCATTCAGGATTTAAGATATGACAGAGTAAAAATATCTGTCACTGTACTCTCCATTTTCCCTTGTTCTTCCAAACAATCCTCCTGTGCTGGGGTGCCTAATGATCCATGAAATGCTGTCCTATTGATTTCATGAAGTGACTTTCTATCCCATGAAAAGATGGCTCATGTCAGAATTATGAACTGCAGAAGGAGCAGGGAAGGAAAACTGAGGAAGCTCTCTCAGTTGAGATGAGAGACATCTGGATGCTCACAGCTCTTGAAAGCAATGAACTTCAAAAAGGAGGCCAAGGGACAGTGGCCACACTGAAAAAATAAAGATGTTTTTCCTGGAGATGTGCTTGCTGACTTGGAATTGGTGTCTCTGCAGGCCCAGGGGGATGATGCTCTCTGTTGACTGTCCAGGAGGAGCCTGGGTATGGCCTTCTGATTGTTGAAATGAACTGTAGCATGAGGGGGAGATAAGGAATATGTGCCTTTTGGACTGTTATAAATGTCTAATCCCAATCAGGTTTCTTCCAACAGACTTTTTTTTCTTCTCATCATCTGTAGTCAGAAATACACAAATTTGCACCTCACAGGAGTATTTCCTGCTAAATTGTCATTCTTGCTGCTACTTCTCTAGTGCAACATTTCGGAACTTAACTAACTGCAGCATGTTACTTTTTAAAAAAATATTGTTTATACATATTATACTGGGTATTTTTAAGATAAATGTAATAATCATTTGTGGTCATTTGTGGATACTGGAAGGAAATTATGGGGGAGGATTGCTGCTCTTGTACACACATGTTTATATCTCTTTTCAGACACCTTAGGAGGCAGATTATGTCATTGTATTTTCCTCCCCCCAAAAGTAAGCTGTTTTCTAAATAATGGCAAGGATGGACAGATCCTGATTATAAGTAGTTGTGGAACATTCTTCTCTAAAGCAGCTGTAGTTTTACATCAATAACATGTAGGTCTTATTCTCTGGGTACTTTTCCCAGGTGGATATCCTGATGTAGTGGTGTGTGTGGATCAAACAGGTTTCATTTCACAATGGGCAGCCATGGTATGGCAGAAACTTTTATGACCTCCACTCAGCTTATAATCTTCAATCAGTTACCATTCCTTAAATGAAATTACTGACTAAAATTCAGTCCTACAGACCACCTGAAAACCTTAAATGTATTATTGACTTATTGCTTTAGTTCTGGATTTCATGTTGACCTTTTGAGTGTATTCCTCTACTTTGTTAATTAAGGTATTAAAATGGGTATCAGTAATAGATAAGCAGAATGCCCTGATAATACTTTTTACTCCTCATCAGAAGACTTGGACATTCTCATATAATTAGGTGAGGTGGTGCAGGTGACTGACTACTATGTAAACTTTGAGGAAGCAAGAAGGAAAAGATAAATCAGTAAAACTAAAACAACAAAAAAAGAACTTAGTTACCATGCTTTGCAACCTGAAATAAAACCTGTTAAAAGGAGAAGATTAATCATATGATCCATGAAAACATCTCTGTACAGAATTTTTTTTCCTGATATACCATTGAAGTTACTTGTGTAGATTAAGGAAAAACTTCCATGTCCTCCCTTATGAATTTAAAGAGAAAAGACCAACAGCCATTTCCTCCTTCTGTCCCATGACACAGCAAAGCTCTGCAGAATGATCAAAGTTTAACCACATATTGGAGTCCATGTGACCTTTTAACTTTTTTATTTTAAAAGGCCGTCAAAACCAGAGGTGACCTTTATGCTATTATCTAAAAGGGCAATGAGTAAGGGTCAAGCCATCCTTTTTCTAAAGTCAAACAGGCTGGGAATGGCACTGGTGGAAGAGAACTGCCCTTCTCCCTGGCCATGGAAGAGACTTGGGGTCTGTTGATGACTGGAGGGTTCTTGACCAACACTGCCCATGCTTCTGCTTCACCCATCTATACCTGCACTGGAACTGCTGAGCCTTCCTCACTCAAGGACCACAAACAACCATATCAGATGAACTATTCCTCTTTCTCTTGCTCTCAACAATTGAATGACATTCCTGTCCCTGTCTGGACTTGCCTTAATCTTTGCCAGAGACAGGGAAATCTCCCATTTCATTTTCTCTTCTGTTTGAAGACTTCCCTCCTTTTTCTCCTCACCTCTCTCCTGCACACTGTCAGAGAGATGATAGCCTTTCCTCCGGTGTGGCTGGGACTCTCTGGGGTACCCAGCAGGCAGACACCCCCAGACAATACATCAGGTCAGCCACAGCACAGCTATGAATGTGGCAGAGGTGTGATCTGACCGACCCACCCTTCTCTTTTTCCTCTGAACAGCAGCATGCTGTCTTTTCCTGCAGCATCTGAGTGACAACACTAACAAGGCTGTGGACATAAACCAGAGAACTATGGAGCAAATGAAGGCTGAGAAAATCCAAGGATGAAATGGAAAAGTGGGCAAGAAAAATACAGAGCTGAGAAGCCAGCAGAAAAAGTGGAAGTAAAATCCCATATCTTTACTTAGGTTTGTGCAAATATTCTACTTTTATATCCATGAAAGTGACTCAGGACTCCTTCAGAACTGAATTTGAGGATGATGAGGCAAAATCTGGCAGACAGCCTTCCCAGGCTGTTCATGGTCTTGCTCAGCACTACTTCTCTCCTCCCACACAGGAGTTTCTTTAGCACATGAGAGATGATTTTGGGTGAAGTTTTGAAATGCCATCATAAAGGCAAAAATAGGAACTTAGCTTTCAAGTGCTTTTCCTATTTAAACTGATAGAGAGGAGCCTGACAGGAAAGGTTTTTAGGCTGGTAAATGCCACAAAACTCTGGAAGAGGGAAAGCATCCTGTTGGGCACATTGTTGCAGATGTCCTCCTGTCCAGTCACACTGTGTGTCTGTCACCCAAGAACCACTGAAGACCCCGATAATTTCAATATACATTGTTAGAAGGGTGGTGCTCTCAAATGCAGCTCTTCTTTTTTTTTCTCCATGGGAGTCATGCAAATAAACAATTAACTACAGAAACAAAACCCTAGAGGGATGTAGGGTTGAGGTTATCTCATCATTAGACATCAGAGAATTGACCCCAAACAAAGGAGAAGTTTTGGGTTAAGCTTAGGTATTGTTTGATAATGGCTGAATCTATCACAAATTCATAAGCAACTACTTTTCAACTTTTTATTTGCATAGAACAGTAGGACCCTCCTCTTGTATTTAATTGTTAAAAAGTCTCTGCTTCTGGTTGTGTCTGGTGTACATGCTACACCTAAACTGGCAATTTTTCAAATTTATCATCTTATAGACAGAAATCTCAACACATCCCTATTTTAGTTTGTCTGTATTTTAAATTCTCATTGTTGTCTGAAAGATACTAAGAATTTTTTCAAACAAATTTAAAGATGCTGCTATTTGTCAGCTATAAATCTGCTACCTCAGCTTCAAGAAAGAAATATTTTTGTTTCTCTGAAGTTCTGGTCTCTGTCAGGGTTCTCAGGCACTATGGCAATACAGAAACATAATTAATGCATCGAGTGCCAAATTACACAGGTGCAAAAATACTTTGTACCAGCTGAGAGAAAACAAATGCTTCCTCCTCCCTTTGCAAGCAAAATCTGATTTTATGAAAAAAAAAATAACAGGAACATTTATGTTATTTTTTTTTAATTTTTAAAAATCACTCCACCAAGAACCAAGGTATTTTAGAAATGTCTCTGCAGTGACTGTTGAGATCTGTTTATTAGCTCTCTCACATCCACATCCTTTCCACACACAGCAGGCTTGCTGGGCAAGTGATGCTTATGACCTTGCAACTCTGCTGCTACAGAGTTGTGTTCCCTGGGGAAGCAGTGGAACACAGTAGGAATCAAGCTGATGCAGGAGAACCACTGAACCACAGCTTTCATAAGGTCCTAGGGTCAAGGTTTCAATTAATTAAATTTATTTTCTCAATAAATTAAATATTCATCTTGGAAAGCAAACACTTATTTGGGAAAATAAATGTTACATTGGTTTTCACCAAAACAATTTTGAGGGAAGATTATGAACTAATTTTCATGGTTTAGGAATGGTACCCCCCAGTTTAGTGTTCCCACTGAGACTCTCCAAACCACACTGCTACTTGCTTGGTGCCCTCCTCCTTGTCCCTCTTCCCCTTCCCCAAGATGGGCTGGAGAGGAAAATTGGAAGCACAAAAATAAAAATAAAAATAAAGATCACAGGTTAAGATAAGAACAATTTACTGGAAACAGCAATGAGATAAGAAAACAAACAGTAAGAGCAGCAATGCTGATAATAGGGGATACAAGAAAACAGACATTATTGCTCACCACACTAGAAAATACCCAACTGCCCCCTCCTCCACGCCACCCCACTGCCCCTCTGGCTCAGAGCCAGGGCCACCCCACTGCTCCTTCTGCCATGCTGGCTGCACCAGAAGGAAGCCCTTCTCCCTGGAAGAGAAAGTCTCTTCTCCCCACGCCTGGCAATGATGAGGTGGCACAGAACAACCTCCAGCTACTGGCCATGGCCCATCCGAGCTACTGCAAAAATTGAACCTGTCCTGTTGGAGCCAGGAAAGTAATTTAAACAAAAGGTAGAGTATTGGTCTCTATAAAAGTAGAGTTTGTGGTGAAACAAAAGTTTACACAGCCACAAGATCTAAAATTGAGACAATTACCGCATGCTGCTCCCAGGTCTTAGTTATGGTAGAGGATTACTCTATGATACTTTAAGTACAAATACCTTGAAAGAGAAAAAGGCCACAACATGTTGCACATGATGGCCATTTATAATTCTGTTCAACGATTTGATCTTTTACATCAAGCCTCACATTATGAAAACAGAAGGCTGAGTAAGAATCCCAGATTTAATTTTTTGAAAAGACATCTTCATGTGATAGATAAAGCAAACCTGTAAGGTTAACATCTAATCTTCCCCATCCCACATATATGCAACCTCTCCTTAACACCACAAGCCTGAGTATCAGGAGGCCATTAACACAAGCCAGAGGCACTGCTTTTAATCTCATGTTTGTTGAAATCTGCCTCATTGTTTGTCTTTTTCTTAACACTTGGCATTGGCAATGATTAACGCTGCCAACATTTTCCTTGCCAGAAAAGAAGGGTTTTTTCTGTTTTTTTCCAGTGATGCCTGGAGATACCTCCCACTCTGAGCCTGCCTTTCCCCCCCTGTCTATGGAGAGAGCAGCTAAGGAGGACAGAAATCTCATGCCCCTTTTAAAAGAAGTGTTCTCTAGCAGGAAGGAAGGAAAAGTGGAAGTTTATAAATTTCTTGTGGGTCTAGAACAGTGGAGAAAGAGTCTCTTCTCTTTTTCACTGCTGAAACATTACTCAGAAGCTGCTGATAGCATCTCTCTGCCCCTCTTTAGACACGGCACTGTATCACCAAGGATTGTCCCAAGAAATGCTGCTTGGCAAGAAGCTGTGGTCAGTTGCTTGGTTGACCTACAGTCTAACCTAGGTTGGTTGAGAAAGTAGGAGCTACCAGGACAAGTCCAGTTGTGTTTTCTCAACAGTGTGTACCTGTGGGGTAAGACACCTGACTTACACTGACACAGGGACCTGGGTTAAGCTTAGCTTTGCATGGGGAACATCTCTACCTGCTTCTTCTCAATTTTTGCTCTTGGGAGTTGGGGTGACTAGGAGAGGCATTTTTAGCTGGTCATTTGCAGCTGGATGTTTGCCAGCTCCTTTTCATCTCGTGAACACCACAGAAGCACCAGATCAGATTTGGTAATCTGGCCTATTAATTTTTGGTTATTTTACCAGGGATAGAAGAGTACCCTCTTCACTTGTCAGCAGCTAATAGGTCACAACTTGGCTGTTGGCTGGTTTACCAAACATGAAAACAATTTGCTGATATCAGGGACCTAGACCCTAAAAGGAGAGAACACACATTTGGCTCACAGCCACTTCACCAGCCCAACAAAGGAGAGATATTGAGTATCTGTGGCTCCTTTTAAGCTGCCCCAGGGGTGAACTTGTTTCTGATTTTTAGGCTGTCTGCTAAGACTTTCTTGTGTATTGCTAACAACTGCTCAGTGAGCCAATACTTTTTAAGAGCTGCTATTATTCACCCACACTGCCCTGCCTGAAAAACAGACATAAGATTTTGGTAGCTCACTACTTACCTCACTGCATCAGTGGGATCCTGCCACCAAAGACAAAGGGTGAATGATGAAAGCCAAGTCATTCTGTTGCCAATTGTCAGGCTTCAACAGTCTTAAATATGCTGGAAAGGCTTAGATTTATTCAATTTCAAGTGATTGCAGTGCCAGATGCAAAAATTCCTATGCATCCCTAATGATATATTCTATTAGTATATTCTAATTGCATATTCTTCCTTCCCTTGTATTCAGCAGCTACAAAACTTGGAAAGAAATACTCGTAGTAGATGAAGACTCTGTGAAAGCAATGAAGAGGTGTGGAGGAGGGGAAAGAAAGCTTAGGAAGGACCAATGGTCATTGCAACCCCTTCCTTCCTCACTGTCAACCCTCCCCAGTCTCCAACCTCATGTTTCTGCAGCCATTCCCTTGGATTCCCCTGCCACTTTTCAAGAATCTTTTTCTACTAGGATGGTGCTTAAGGTGAGAAGGTAACTTGTAAGGTGCTGAAATGTGGCCCTCAGATGTGATTCCCACTGGGAGCAGCCCTTGGACCTCACATTCTACGGAGCACTTTGGCAGAGGAACAAGGGGTGGGGCTTGATTGCCTGGAGTTCATGGAGTTATAACAGGCACACTTTTTATCCTTATTAAGACAATGGGCTGAGTGTGGCTATTGGTGATATTGTATTTGTGTGAAGATACATCAGCCCTGATGTAAGAACCTGAAGGTTAGGAAGATCACTCCACTGCCCACCCCTTGGCTCATGCCCTGTGTGGTGCCCTGGGGTCCTTCATGCAGCCCCAGCAGCACAGCCACCTCCAGCTCCTCTGTCCTCCCTCCTGCCCCATGCAGGTGTCTCAGAGACCCCAGGGTATATTCAGTAGCTGGAAACAGCTCCCTGTGAGCAACTGACTGGAGCCCTCAAGGGCTAAGAATAATACAATTTTGTCTTCTAGGAACGAATAGGCTGCTCCAGAGGACAATCAGCCTAAGAGAGGTCAGATGAATTACTCTCTAAAGGTTCATGTTCTACTTCTTTGATCACGCTCACAGACTTCAGACTTAAAACATTCTTGTATCTTGTATGAAGTGAGACAAGCCCCAGTTATGCTGCAGCAGTTGCAAGGATTTTTTAGAACTTTCTTTTAGGATTAAGTCACAGAACAAAGCTATTTACAAACCTCCATTTATCCTCTTTTTCCATACACACATTACCTTTCTTATTTTTGTGCTTATCTCTCACGTTGCCTTTTTAAACGGCTGCTGAAGTGACAGCTACTGCTGTGCCACAGCTCCTTCCCGGCACCCCACGGCTCCTTCCTGGCACCCCACATTTAGCCCCCAGGTGCCTTTTCAGGAGCTGAAGCGGGAGCAGGCGTTGGTGTGCAGGCAAGCATATGCTTTATAGCAATACTGAGATGCTGAGAAGCAGTAGCTGCAGTGTTGATCATATCAAGGCAGCGTTACCAGGAGACACCTCACAGCGCTGTTGGAGGCTTTTTGCCCTCTGGAAGGTAGTGGGTGTAACATTTTTCTGCTCTCTCTCGCTCAGACATGAAGGATGAGCAGCTTAACAAGGTCACATTTGTTAGAGGCACGCATATTTCCATCTGCTCAGGCGAATAGCAAAGTGCCTGGCACAAAGCAAGGAGACACTCTAAAAAGGAATTGTTTCAGAGGGGAGTGTCTAGGCAGAGCTAGGAAAACAGTGGTGGGTAGATACCATGCATTGAGACAGGCACACATACATTAGATCAAAGGCTCACATACTTATCAAGCAAAACAATAAATGCTACTTCTTTTTTTCAAAATCCTTCTAGCTGTGTTGCTTTCCAGGGCACCACTAGCAAAGTGGCAGAGAAGATGCATAGCCCTGGCAGTAATGAACCCCCAAAGTTCACTCCTTCACTTCTAAGGCAGAACCTGCCTGCAAAATTGTTCATGACTACTGCTGAGACTTTGCTAGGCTTGAGCAAGCACTACTTCATCTGATGAGCCTTAGCCAGGAGACCCACAAAGATATAAAGCTAGTTTAGGGGGCAGCTTAAATTTTTTTTCATGGTGGATGAATATAGAAAAAAGTCTATCAGGTGACAGGCTGAGAAAAAACTCTGAACATAATTTTTGCTAAATCCCTTTGAGATGAAAGCTATAGCTTCACTTCTTTCACACCCAGGACTCGAGGTTGTTCAGAGCACAGATGTTTCAAAATCTAGTATCTTAAAAAATATGGTATCTTGACTCTGCCAAGATAATAGAAATGAAGATGTCCTTTAGGTTCAATTTTATAAATATTTTCTTTCTATTTGCTAAACATATTAAACAACTACCTGAGACTGCTGTCTAAATAGCAGACAACAGAAGATATTCCTGCTTTTTGGGCCAAGGTCCGTCTCTTCCCTATCCCACTTTGATATTGATGTCTCAGTGAAGAAAACCACATAGCACAAAAAGAGATGCTTGATTTTTAGACTTTGGAATAATGGCCTGTGTTACCAGAAGGGAGCCAAATCCCACTGACATAGGAGCAGAAAGCCAGGCCCTTGGCTAGTTCTGACTAGGAATACACCTCCATGGCTGGATGCAAGCAAACAGATCATGTGGTGATGGTTCACCTGCAAAAACGCCCCAGCCACACTCTAGCTCCTGGGATGGACGAACAGAGGCACACTAACTGAGGGCTCAGTGACATCCAGGCAGATAAGCAAGTCCATGTGGTGCTAGCACTGCCACCCACACATCCTCCTGAGCCTCTGCCTCCATGGGCACACCTGTGTTTGGGGACTGCATGGATCAGAGGATGTGAGGATCAGAGTAGTAGGCAGCTGGCCTGGAAGGTTCTCATGTGGGCATGCAGGTGTCCAGCCTGTTCCCAACAGGTTGCCACAGCCTAGGGACTGCTAGGAGCCATCATATGTGCTACAGAAGGGGTGAGAAGCAGCAACTGTGGGGGAAGCCTCATATCAGCAAAAATATTAATTTGGCTTCAGAGCCAAGAAGATAGGCCAGCACCAACTTGAATATTGCACTATATCATCTTATCAAGGGTTTTCCTGGAAATCCTTCTCAGGCTCCCAGACAGATTCAGTTGCTGTCATTGGTGTAGACTGACAGTAGGCAGGTTGCTAAAAATTGAACATTACATAAAGTTTCAGCCATTCCAAAAGCAGGATGACATTTCTAAAATTAAGAATAAATACTGTGTGAAACATATAGCCAAAGAATTTAAGAACTATTTAACTTGCCTTTGGCAGGTGCTAGGGTATGGCTATAGCGAGGGCAAACGCTCAATACCTGGAAATGGATCCTAAAGACAATGTTTATCTTTTACTTAGTTTAATTAATAGCTAATGACAGATACATGATGATGGATAACCACTACCTGCCTTAATCTAAGTCAGGCTTCACAGGGCTCCTCCTGGTGTGTTTGGCTCACTTGAAGAGGGCTATCAACAGCAATTCATCACCTCTGAAGTGGGGCTGATAGGCAGCAGAGACCGTTCTCAGAAACTCAGCTCCTGGGGAGGGATGGCAAAAGTTGGCTCTGCAGGAGCAGCCCCAAGCTGTGCAGCAGCAGTCAGGAGGCATTTCAGGGGCCACAGTCCCTGCTCTGCTGCTGAGGGGCTGCTGTAAGATACAGGGCCATAGCACTGCAGAGCCTGTCTCCAGGGTGAACACGGTGAAAAGGGAACACTTTCCTCTCCTGTCTTCTGAATGGGACTGCAGGCACTTTGGGAGAACCTTCACTGTTCTGGACTCTTGGGTCGGCTGTTGATGATCTCTGCCCCGAGATGTGTGGGATGGTCCTGCTGCAGTCTGTGCTTTTGAAGAATGAGTCTGGACTCTTCACTTT
This sequence comes from Emberiza elegans, assembly GCA_024865655.1. Lineage (NCBI taxonomy): Eukaryota > Metazoa > Chordata > Aves > Passeriformes > Fringillidae > Emberiza > Emberiza elegans. Next base: position 58,188,228 of record JALJVW010003023.1, on the reverse strand, counting down.
TCAGTCTTGAGGTTGTTTATTAATTCTTATCTATAAAATTTTCTCTCTGCCCAGCCGACGTCAGCTCAGCAAGGCAGCCACAGGCACTCTGACTGCCCCCGAGGTGGTGTTGTCTTTTTATACTACAAATAATGTATATCATATTTACTTTTAATTCCCAATACCTATCACCTATGTTAGACAGTGCATTTCTATTCCAAACCAAACCCAAAGTGCCAACATTACAGCAGAAAATGGAGAACAATAAGAAGAAAGAAGGACTAGACATGCCCTGATTCCTCCATCTTGTCCCCACAACCCCCACACCAAAAATCCTAAAATCTACATTTTCATCCTGTGAATACTTTATTATTACACCATTCAAACCTGTGTGACTTTCCTGTCCTCATACAAAGCTGGCAATTCGTTGGAAGGGTCGAAATCAAGCCACCAGGTGTTCCGGGCAGCATGCCAGGGTCTCTGAGCCCTCCGATGGGGTTCTCGGCAGCTCTGGACATCTGAAGGGATGTGCTGAGTTCCCACACTGGAGTCATCTGTTTTTTCATATTTAGCAACCACAGGCCTTGACCCTTTGTAGGGCTCCTACGGGCTCGGCCACAAGAGTAAGTGATAGCCAGCTGTTCAGAGACCATGATGGCAAGCAGAATAATAGTCTGGGTCCAAAATGGTGCCCTTCCCTAAACTGAACTTGTCAGGATGTGAAAGGGGATAGTAATCCACTGATGCCAGAAATCCTGAAAGGCACAAAGCTTCTTCACAGCTTAATGCAGCTCTCTCCATTGCTGATGCATGAAAGCATGAGATATTGAAGGAACAAATGAGGAGTACTGGAATTCATTAATTAGCTAACATAGAAATTTTCAAAGTGATAATCAATGTTCATTTATAAAGGTAGAGGCATCTCTCAATAATCAGATCATAACACTCTGTAGAAACCCTGTGTTTGCATTTGTTTAAAAAATGTCTCCAGTTATATGCCTCTGTTAAAATGATGAGGGAAAGAGGAAAGACTGTATTTTTTTCTTTGGTATTCTTTATTGTCACAGTCTTCATGGTGAGCATTTTTGCATGTGAATTGTTGTCTCTGTATGATTTTGTTATTAATACTCTTACTGTTTATTTTCTTATCTCCTTGCTGTTTCCAGTAAATTATTCTTACCTCAAGCTGTTGTCTTCAACTTTTGTGCCTTCAATTCTCAATTCCATCCCACCACAGTGGGAAGCAGGAGGGGAAGTGGGACCAAGAGAGAGCAGTTGTTTGAGAGAGTCTTGGTGGGGGTACTGATTTGGGGAGTACCATTCCTAAACCATGGCACTGAACAAGCTCTCTCCCAAACTGTGCTCAAAATAGTACTACTCCCCATGCACAAACTGGTCCAAATACTTTATGTCCCTTAATCATGAGACTGAACTCTTCTTGTTACTTGAGTCTCTCAGGCAGATTACTTGCCCTCTTGTCAAGAGAAAAAAACACAAAATAAAGATCATTTTACACCCCAACTGTAGCAGAAGGCTTCTGTTGAGCTGTCCTGTTTATTTGATTGATTTCTCCACCTTCCCACACCAAATAATGCTGCTCTATAGTGTAAGTTGTGGTCTCTCTATGGTGTTAGACAAGGTCTTTTTGTGGAAAAACCCACAGGTATGCATCACGTTCTCTGGCCACCTCTGTTAACTCCTGTATCAGTTTTTCTCACAATCTCTTGGAAGTAGACGGTTGGAAACACAGAGACTTAGCCTGAAACCTTCTGGCCATGACAGCTTCCAGTGGTGGAGGAACTTTCTGTGATACCACAGATTTTCTTTCTGTGGTGACTCCAGCTAGAAGATCCTCTGCCAACCTTCCCACTTGCCCTAGTAGTTTCCAATGCCACATTTCCACTTTACTTGTGCTGCTTCATTTTTTGGGGGGTAAGCATATGCTGAACCAAGCAGAGGAACAAGCTGGATTATAAGATGATTTTTTTAAAGAGTATTCTGAGGTGGCTCAGTTGTGTCAGTGCAGAGCCAGGCAGAGCTGTACTCACTCAGCTGAGCCAGCTCTGTCCTGTGCTGTGGTAGCAGAGGTGGGCATCTGGGGGCCCGTGCAGGAGGAGAGTTTTGGAGAGATGGAATGGGTTTTGCTGACAGTGGTGTAGCCATGGGGGGAGTTATCCACGGAAACATGCAACACACACTGAAAAGACCGGCTAGATTTGCCACCTACAAATGCTACTTTGTGAAGGGAAATGAATCTGCCAGTGAGCACAGGAATGGCTTTAGGAGACTGGGAAAAGGCAAATTAATTGCTCCAGGAAAAATTTCTCAAAGCTTTCCTTTCTTTTTGAAATCAAGATACACCAAATAGGAGGTGTGGCCCTTGGCAACATGGTTTAGGGGTGATTATGGTGATGTTAGGTTGATGGTTGGACTGGCTGATCTTGGAGATCCCTTCTAGCCTTGATGATTCTGTCATTCTCTGATTCTGTCTAAATTCCAACAAGTAAGATATGCAAGTTTTCAGGCAGCACTCTCTAGCAGTATACCTTCATGCAAAGGGAAGGTGTGAGGTTTACCTGAGCCTGCATACCTGCGCTGGCTTAGCCCAGACATCTTTTCACACACTGGCAAGGGAGATTGTGATGTAGAGTACAGCTTCATCTAGAGCACACCCCTGGAGAAATTAGCATTGGCAGTCCATCTAACCTTCAGGCTTGTCTCCACGCGTGAGGCTGAGCTGACAAATGACAAAATCACACCTTTGCTGCATTTTTTAGTGACAATTTAACCCATCCGTTTCTCTTTATCTGACGGTCGTGGAAAGTGACTGATCCCTCAGGAATGTGGTGGTCACTGGGAGTATGTTAGACAGTGCTCAGGGCTGCATTCTGGGTACAGAAAGCAGGGAAACTGAGGCAGCTAGAGTATGACAGGTTTCTGTAGCCTAGGTTGGAGCTACCACCTTAAGAGGCAGTATCTGTGGGCCCAAAATAAGACAGCTGTAGCCTAACAGGTTAGACATGGGACACAGGTAACCTCCTGCTAGTTCTTTTATTTGTCTGGGTGGGTGAAGTTGCTCTGTCAGAATTTACAAATGTCATATGTGACCTGCTATGCATCTCAGGTCTTCTACACTCTGCCCCCCATCACGTGCCTGTAGCTATTAACTTCAGTTCTAAAGTGCTGAAGAGCTGTAACAGCGATTTCTGTGGCACATGAGTGTCTGAAAGCCTGGGTGCCAGAGCTGTTTATTTTTAGGATAGACATGCTTGGCTTCTGTTTGTGAAGCAGGCACTCCTCCATCATGGTTGTGGCCATTGCAACCCATGCTCAACTCACACAGTTTAGGTTTTCTGCTCTCTGTACAATCCCTTAATAGAAGACTTAAGGTGATGGAACAAGAAACATCTTCTCCAGTAGAGGAGAACTGCAAACAGAGGGCTGTTTGTCATACAGGAGAAGGAACTGTCAGGGCAGACTCGGCCACCAGCAGACCCAGCAGAGATGGCCCCAGCCATAACGCTTATCCCCTGCCGGCCATGCCTTAACAGGGTTACAGAAGAGAGGGATGTAGGTGGCTCCCGCTGCAAGAGTCACACCTATCACCTTACTGTGTGGCTATAGAATGGTCTCAGCAGCTCTGGAGACTCAGTCATTGCAGGGCTGATGAGGAATGCAGACTTTTTTCCAGGATATGAAGTCTTGCACAGTATTAACCAACCATTCAGATAACGTAAAATCATATTTTAAAATCATTGAAGCATTTAGATAGAAGTGGTTTAATTTACTTCAGAATAAAATATATTGAAGGGTGACAAGAATCCCCAGTAAAACACTAAAACCTCCAGCAGAGGCCTGAGGGTAGTTAAATCATGCCCACAGGTGAGGGGGTGCTAGAGCTCCTGCTGGGAGCATAACTTCACTGTGGAGTGCCAGCTGCCTCTGGCCTGAAAGGAAAAGAGCTCTGACCAAATGTGAGCAACTCAGTGGTTCCCTCCCAGATTCATCTTTCAGACCACCCTAAACTTTTACCTGAGAGTCCTCAGGCTGCGTGCCAGTAGCTCGAGGACAGTAAATGTCTGAGTTCTGCTGGGCAGTGGCTTCCAAATTATGAAACTGATTTCCCTGGAACCAATTCCTAAAGTCTTAGCAGGTGCCTAAGACCCCGGGCCAGAAAAATATTTAAATGTATGGAATGCCCATTGGCTGAAACATGCCATAAGCATTCACAGCTCTTAGTGCTGAGAACAGGTTTTTGTCTCTTCCTGTGACTGTTGGATCAGGGGCTCAAAATTCAAGGTAGGGAGCTGATCCCAGAGGGGCAGTGGGAATAGGCAAGGATCCAGGTACTAAAAATAAAGTGGCCTCCTTGACCTGCAGACAGAAAACATTTCCTCCCACTCACTTGGTATTGCTTTGGTGCTGGGTGAGCCTTATGTGGGGAAAGAGGCCAGCACTCTGCAGGGACAGCAGTGAGAAGGATGCAGAAGGAGGGCATCCTTGCAGAGAGCCGTGGCTGCCAATCTGGTAAGTGTGCAGCATTGTTTGCCCATTACATCCCCATTAACTCAGTTTTAAAGGATGAGCCCAGGCAAGCTTATGTTGTAGAGAGACTCCTTGAATCAGCTCAGGTAAGCTGTATGCTTTATAAATTCTGCTTGTAGCATCTTGTCTTTAAGATTCTCCTAACTTAGCAAATAAATAATATTTTTTAATATAAGTGAGATTGAGATTTGTTCAAACTAGATAATGCTTGGAAATTCAGGTTTTGATTATTATTTTTTCTCTGTACTTCAAATTAAATGTGGGCTATTAATGGCAACACAGAAGTTCCTGCATAATGCAGTTTAAGTTGGGTGCTTTAAATCATTGAAACATAGAGGATCACATTCACCTTTATACAAAGGCACTAAAGTGATAGGAAATAATATTTCAATCCTTTTTCAGACCTAAACATTTTCCTTAAAATTATTATAGTATGTGTCTAAGCCAAACTAATCTTGCGAAAAATGGTTTCGTGTATTCAGTACAGAGTATTTACATGGTAACAGATAAAGTGAATGCATCATTTTGCTAGCTATTAAAAACACTTAATAATTCCAGTTGGAGCACTCAGCTGTAAGAGCTGTTTTCCATTTCAGTGAACTTTATGCTGTGGAGAGGAAAGAAATGATTTCTCCACATGGCTGAGCATCAGGTTTCTTTGAGCATGGAAGCAGGCTTGTAAAGGGTAGGTGTTTATGCTTGCTTGTTTCCATCGGGAGTGCTCTCTGACATGCAAATGACCTGCCAGCCACTAGCAGACTTTAAGCAGATCTCCTCTAAAACCTCCTGCTGCAATCCCATGTCAGCTCAGAGCAGCATGAGCATGGATTAGCTTTGCTTTAGCAGGCAGAGCTGTGGTTTCTGTAGTGCTGTGCTGCCACAGCTGGGTGAAAAGCACTGAGTGGCAAAACGGGAAAACTATGTTATTTTGTGGATCATAGGCTCTCTTGCCCCTTTCCCTCTCTGAATCCAGCTGCACCAGGGATGATTTCCACTTGAAGGTTGACTTGGAGCAACACTTTCTGAAGTAGTCTTTATAGTTTATATCTGGGAGGTTTTGTCTTGTTTTCTTTAGCAGTGCTCACTGTCTAAAATAGTGAGGATGTTCAAAAAGTGAGGATGTCCCTACATCTCCAGGTAAGCTGAATGGTGCTTTGGGCTCCATGGGCCTAAGGTGATTCACTCAGCCAAAACAACAGACACATTTTTTAAGAAAAAAATTATTTCAGCCCAGCAGGAGAGGTAGTTTGTGGGTAAGAATGAGCAGCCAAGATCAGGACAAGGCAGTATTTATCTAAGCCATCTGATAATAGTTAGCTAAAAGATGCCTGGCAGATGGCATGTTAAAACTGACCGGAGTATAATCTAGAGTGAAGAGAGAGGGAAGAGAGAAAAGCCAAAAGGAAGAGCAGGAGGGAGAAGATTTGTACCCATCTGGAGTTTGAGCCAGGATGGCTGAGACACTCATTTTTGGGCAGCTACACGTGTTCCTGCTTTATGGAGTCTCTGAGGTATAACATGATGTACCTGGGGAGTACAGGGAGCCACTCCCAAGTGCCCTACACTCCAGTCACACCTGCACAGCAAATAGCACTCCTGTCACTTCACCATTCATCTGTGCAAAAATGACTGAGTGGATGTTTTGAGGGGCAACTAATGCTGCAGTGCATTTCTGAAAGAAAATCTATCCGTGGCAGCACTGCATAGTTGAACACCAGCTTCCATAAATAATTAGGAGGCAAATCTTTGCCTTTTGTCTTTGTCACAGTGACTGGAATGTTGCTCACTACCTTCAGTGATTACAATTCATGCAGCACTAAAACCACAAGGTATGCTTTTGACATGCCTGATGTACACCCCTCCACCCACCAGCATTGCTCATAAATATCTTTTTTTTTCCCCAAAGATGCCAGGACCCACTGGCAAAACCTGGACACTCACCAAGTATTTGCTTGAAATAGCAATCTGTAGTTAAAAAGAGGAGCTCTTCACAAAAGACACATCTGACATTTCCAAGGAGTGACTGGTGAAGTAAAGTATTTGGAAAGTGTCTGTTGAGAGCATGATGGAAGAAGGGGTTCAGAATAATTTGTAGGCAGGAAGAAGCTTCAGCAAAGACCTTACTCCATTAAAAAGAGAGATGCTGATAGAAGCCAATCTAAACCAGGTGCTATATTTTTTACCACCGATAGCAGTTTTTATAATAATACCAATAATCATAACAATAATAACAGCAATAATTAATCAGTGTGGGATGGGCTGCCCACAGCAGGGAAACGAAGATGTGAGGTGATTGAGGATGAGCCCTAGATCACTCTCATTGTCTTGTGGTGTGTGTGTATGTGAAACTTTCAAAATAACTGGTACCAAGAAGAAGAATTTTGACAATGGCTGCCAGCTTCCATGGAAAAAAAATAAATCTTTCTTATCTTTGCTTGTCTCCAGCTATGGTGTCATCACTGGTTGTTCTTTCTGAGTACCTACAACACAGCTGGCCAGATGTTCTTCACCCCTTTGGCCTTTACCACTACACAGGGGTTGAGAGGAAAAGCTTACAAGAGTTTTATTCTAAATCAGCCTGGCACACCATGGAAATGCACATAGCAGGGTGTTCATGCTGTCTAACCTAACCTGCCCAGGGCACCTGTGCCCCTATTTGAGCTGCCTCTGGCCCACCTTCTGGAGGCCTCCACTGACTGCAGAAGGACTCATGAAGTTTTATTCATGGATTGAGCTAAAGATCTGAGTCAGGCATGAGCAGAAAAGGCTGACACAGTTCAGAAAGGCTGTTGAATAAGAGCAAGATAACATTTGGTCAGGACATGTGTCAGAAATTGTATGTCTGCAGCTGATCTTGCCCAGGGGCACAAGATCCAGCTTTGTTTTTCTGTGGTGTTCAGTGAGTCCCATGGTCAGGAGGAGCAAAGCTGGAGGAAATCACTCAGAAACTGAATTTCTCAGGGAGCTGTAACAGCTTAGGAAAAAAAGATAGCGTTGGGAAAATATGAAGAGCAGCAGAAATTTAAATTTTGAAACTTGCCTGAGGCATCACTTCTGGTAAAACCAAGCTGATACAGCAAGCAGTGGCTTGATGTGGGGTTATTCTTACATCTCTGTGATGTTCATTTTCACTAGAAGATGGTGCTAAGTGAGGAAGGGAGTGTGTATTTTTTGTTACAAAATTCAAAGCCTTTATGATAGACCCTCATGAGAGGCTTTGGCACACCTTGTCCCTGTGCCTGGCACAAAGTGTACTGAACAGAGCTTATGAAGTCACAGGTAAGATTTTTGCATTCACCTCAGCTATTTGTGAGCAGAGTTGGTCTAATATTGTAAATGCAGGGCCACCAACAAGGGAAGAGATGATGAATCTGACCCCATCTTATCAGAAGGATAATTTATTACTTTATTATACTATATTATATTAAAGAATACTATACTATACTATACTATACTATACTATACTATACTATACTATACTATACTATACTATACTAAAGGATACAGAAGAGATACTTACTGAATGCTAAAACTCGTGACTCTTTCCAAAGTCCTGACACAGCTTGGCCCCAATTGGCCAATGAGTCAAAACAACTCACACTGGAGTCCAATCAGGCAATCACCTTTGGTAAGCCATCTCCAAACATTCCACATGAGCACAACACAGGAGAAGCAAATGGGATAAGAATTGTTTTCCTTTTCTCTCTGAGGCCTCTCTTACTGCTTTTTGGCTTCCCAGGAGAAAACCCTGGGCGAAGGAATTTTTTCAGAGAATGTGAATGCCACAGTCTAACACGGAGCAATTTGAATGAATTAGAGGGTTTAAAATGCTTCCCATCACGTTATCCTCTACTGCTCTGCTCTCTGCCTGTGGAACTATTTTTATGGCCAGATTCTTACCTGTCCTCTTCAAAAACCTTGGTGCAAGGGGTCAGACTGGTAGGCACTCAGGTCTGAAGAAGTTTATCTGCTGGTGGCATCAGTCAGTGTCTCATCTCTTAGGCTGTACTGAACTTGTGCTATCTAAGGTTGTTTGCTGATTGCAGAATGTAACTTAAAGGTTGGCTGCTTAAAACATAGATGGCCTGGGCCATATGGACAGTTTGGTGACTATTCAGAGATTGTGCACAAGTCTGCAGCCTGACCAGAAGCAGGGGGTTATTATTCAGAGACCTACAGTGTTACCAGGTAAAGTGTCTTATATGGGGACAAAATCACTGAAACAGGGCTTTGTGTGAAATTATGCAGCCAAGGACCAGGAGAAGGACCACTCCTGTGATGTGCAGCTGCACTGCCCATTGCAATTTCACTGCTAGAAGGGAGACAGTCCTGTCCTCCTTTCTAAGAAGAGGTTCATCTACTATATCAGAGACATTTGCTCATGCACTGGAGAAACAGGGAAAGAAAGATGATTTGGCACCTGTAGAATGTGTGTATTTTCACCTGGAATATAAGGCAGGATACTCACACTTTTTACCACCTTGCATCTGGGGTTTGATTCAGAGACCTTGGAAATTTTTCACTGACTCCAGGGGACTTTGGATCATGTCCAAAAGCTGCCCAACAGCCTGGAAGGGCAAAAAGATAAACTGACTCTTTCTGCTGGAGAGATCCAGGAAAAGAGTTCAACAGAGATAATTAGGATACTGTGGCATTTAGGGAATTTTGGGGGTTTTTTTTTGTTTTTGTTGTTTGGTTGGATTTCGATTCCCCATAGCAGCTCATAGTCTAGTGTCTGGACTATTTTTGTTGTTACATTTCTCTTCCTGTTTTGATTTGTAGGGAGGACAGCCCTCAGGGCCTTTGGCTGCCGGGCCCATCAGGCAGCTGAAATGGAGCTGCAGGAGCTCCTGCAGAGAAATGAGGTGCATGACTCAGCTGTCAGCCAGGGCAAGCAGGAGCACTGGGGCAGGATGAGGTTGCAGAGCTGTCTCAGATGTCCCCTCCTCAGTGCACGCTGGTTAGATGCTGCCATGAGGGGCAGAAGGGGACCAGCAGCTGGTGCAGCAGCACGAGGCAATGGGGTGACCCCTGATCCCACAGACTCACAGGGAAGTTTACAAACCCATGGCAGCCCTTGTGACTGTCCCAGGAGCTGGTGAGCAAATCCCAGGAAAGGCAGAGCTTTGATTTGGGCTAATCAGAGCTGTGATTTGTTTTAGTCTGGGCCTGGTCCAAAATCAGTCTTTTATAATCTGGGTTGTGTTCAGGCTAAAATGAGCTTTGCTTTTCCATTTTTGAGAAAGCCCAAAGAGCAGCCTCCCACTGTGAAAGCCCTATGAGCCAAGCTGCTGATGTGAAACAAGTCTCACATTTGTTTCCTTTCACATCTTTTAGTTTAGAAGCACACTGATGCACTTAACACACACTCTAAAAATAAAATCCTCAGAAGAGTGGGAAACCAAGATTTTTACTTTTTAATAATTGCCTCTAGCAGCCTGTTTTATGATCTTGCCTTAGAAGTGACAACACACAACTGATCAGCCTTAAAAACCAAATGAGTTTTCACACCTTGCTACTTTTAAGATAAAATGCCTTTTAATAGCTTTTCTACTAATTAGCTGCCATGACTTCCCAATCTCTTGGCAGAGGCTCTTTTTAATGTATGTCAATATAATCAACAAGGATTACGGTCCTTTATTCAAAGTGTGTTGATAGGGGATAAGCAAAAATAGTGGTGCTGCTTTCTCCCCACTAACAGCCACCTCCAGCTGTGCCACTTCAAATATCAGATCTGCTGTGTCACCCTTCTGCCTGGGCACTGAGGATGAGGAGAGCACTTGGTAGGGCTGAAGTGGCCTGGAGGATGGAGCAGAAGGTTATTGCTACAGTCCTGTCACAGAATTCTCTGCTGCTAAAGCACAGTGGAAAGCTCAGTGAAAACCACACAGCTCAATACAGGGGATTGATAAACCTTTCTCAGAGGTGGAGAGTGTTGTGCAACTGATGCCACCTCCCTTACAGCACTCCTCTTTCTCACAGGATAGCTCTTCAGCTTGAGTGAGGTGAAAATAAACATAATGCCAGTAAAGGAAAAGCCATCTGAGTATAAGTTAAAGAGTCCAAAGCCTCCCTAGCTGAGGTTAGTCTCTAAGCATCTCTGTGATGTAGACGGTGCCAACAGTAAAGCCAGCTTTTGTGCTTTCCCCCTGAGAAATGGCTTTGCTCATGCAGTATCAAGCACTGGCTGGGCTGATATCTTCAGTGGTTATTGAGGGAATACACACAACCTCAGTAAGGAGTAACAAATCTTCTGAAACACACCCTTGGATGCCCATTTTAAAATAAACATTTACAGCCCCAGTTCTTCAGCAGTGCACAAGAGGACCAGCCTAATGCCATAGCCTCAGGATTTGTCAGCTTGGATAACACTTCATGTCAGCCTCTTCTTACTCTGCAAGCTGTTTGATTATTCCTAGCCAACACAATTACCTGCACTCATATTTTCCATGCAGTCTCAATACAACACTCAGACCTTTCAAACTGATAGTTTAATTAAATTATGACAATTAGGGTTATTTCAGTTCCAGGACTATGTGAGGCAAAGATGCTGAGGATAAACACAACACTTGTGCTTCCAGGGGAGTGGAGAGATTCTGTTCTGTGGGAATATGAAGCTTTCAGAGGACTGAATTTCATCAGCATTTGAATTCTCTAGAAATCATGCTTCTTCTACGTATTTCAAGTTGGATATTCCAAGATGTTCTCCATCAAGATTACTTGTGGAAACCTAGTCTTACACATACAAGCAGAACTGGAGAACCAGCTATTCCTCTGTGCTTAAGAAGTATTTTTTCTTTAGGCATCCTCTGTGGAGCCAGCAGTGCCAAGGCAGCATGCAGCATGGGTCCTTTTGAATTCTCTGCTGCTAAAGCACAGTGGAAAGCTCAGTGAAAGCCACACAGCTCAATACAGGGGATTGATAAACCTTTCTCAGAGGTGGAGAGTGTCGTGCAACTGATGCCACCTCCCTTACAGCGCTCCTCTTTCTCACAGGATAGCTCTTCAGCTTGAGTGAGGTGAAAATAAACATAATGCCAGTAAAGAAAAAAGCCATCTGGGCATAAATTAAAGAGTCCAAAGCCTCCCTAGCTGAGGTTAGTCTCTAAGCATCTCTGTGATGTAGACGGTGCCAACAGTAGAGCCAGCTTTTGTGCTTTCCCCCTGAGAAATGGCTTTGCTCATGCAGTATCAAGCACTGGCTGGGCTGATATCTTCAGTGGTTATTGAGGGAATACACACAACCTCAGTAAGGAGTCACAAATCTTCTGAAACACACCCTTGGATGCCCATTTTAAAATAAACATTTACAGCCCCAGTTCTTCAGCAGTGCACAAGAGGACCAGCCTAATGCCATAGCCTCAGGATTTGTCAGCTTGGAAAACACTTCATGTCAGCCTCTTCTTACTCTGCAAGCTGTTTGATTATTCCTAGCCAACACAATTACCTGCACTCATATTTTCCATGCAATCTCAATATAACACTCAGACCTTTCAAACTGATAGTTTAATTAAGTTATGACAATTAGGGTTATTTCAGTTCCAGGACTATGTGGGGCAAAGATGCTGAGGATAAACACAACACTTGTGCTTCCAGGGGAGTGGAGAGATTCTGTTCTGTGGGAATATGAAGCTTTCAGAGGACTGAATTTCATCAGCATTTGAATTCTCTAGAAATAATGCTTCTTCTATGTATTTCAAGTTGGATATTCCAAGATATTCTCCATCAAGATTACTTGTGGAAACCTAGTCTTACACATACAAGCAGAACTGGAGAACCAGCTATTCCTCTGTGCTTAAGAAGTATTTTTTCTTTAGGCATCCTCTGTGGAGCCAGCAGTGCCAAGGCAGCATGCAGCATGGGTCCTTTTGTGCTGCTCCATGTAACCAGGAATGTACATCTTGTGTGAATATGTGTGTTTGCCCATCAGGAGCATATGCTCAGCCTCACTACAGACTGGACCATGCACACAGAGCTGCAGCAGCCTCACCTGCATCCTAAAGGTCATGAAGTTCAGCCAACTCTAGCACCCTGACCTTGATGGAGATCCTTGCTGAGGCACTTTTCCAGCTTTCCAGAGATAATGACTGTGTCCCAGGAAGACTTCCTTTACAAGCTTCATTATCAACTTTCATAATGTCTCATGCAACTTGTGAAGAAGCATCTGGCTACCTCTGGCTTTGTATGTTTCACAGGAGAACAGTCCATCCCTTCACTGAATTGTGGCTTATATGGGAATGGAATGATGGTGGCTTGCCAGTTACACTCAAATCACCCCTACCGCCAGACAGGCTTGAAGATAAAGTAAGGAATGAATTTATTCAGGAATCCAAAGATCAGCACTACAAGCTCCTTATTTAGAGGCAGCTGTGCATAAAGAAAACTTGGAGCTGCAGACAGATTATTCTGTTATCTGTTTTATGCTGTTGAAATGCTCTCAGCATGCTCACATACCTTTCAGATTGAAACTTGTCTTTAAGCAAGACCTGGTCTACAGCATGTATTTCATTAAAGGGATATTTATTAAGGGCTATGCATGTCCTTGCACACCTCTTTTCTCCCCTGGGCTGTTTCACTCCCACACATTCCATTGCCTGAGCTGGGAAGCATTTGTGCCTGCTGGATAGGTGGGTTATTCTGCCCAGACAAAATATCTTGGTGCTTACTTTCATGCATGCTGATTGTGAAAGAGAGCTTCTCCTGAAAGGCAGAGCAAGATTCAGGCCTCCTTGTACTAATTTTTATATAGTAAAAAACACCACCTAGTACATATGAATCAGCTAAAAATCATAGTAGATATAGACATGTAGTTAATTAGATCTTGACTGTATTGAGACAAGAATTAATGGCAATTTAATTATTTCAGGGTGAAAATGACATGAACATGCTTGGCATGAACTGTGCCCATGCAATACCCCAAGATGGCATCCTCTTCCTTCAAAGGTGTTGATGTACTGGATGAGAGACTTCTGGAAAACATTAAAACCAAAAGTAATTTATATTCCATATACTACATGTTCTGTTAACACAATTTTAGTTTTCATCTGGTCACCAAAATCCTGGATTCACATTAGCCAATGCATCAAGCAGTCCCTGTGTTTAATTTTCATATGGGACAGTGGTGAAAATCCTCATTTGCAAAGTTTCAAAACTGGTCTCTGATGGCAAAAGTTTTTACTTCTTTTGTGAGTACTGTAGATACCCTTGCAATGGTCACGTGAACAGGAGGAATAATCTTGGGTTGCTTGACATTAACGTGATCACATCTCTGTGAAAAATGGCTTTGACTTAGAAAATTTTTTTTTTTTTGCACAAGCAATGCTGGCTGGACAGTGTTATACAGAATAGTTGTCCTCAATAAGATCCTGGCATTCCTATTTACAGAGCCACCAAGAAAAAGCTGGTCAATTTGAGTTGCTGACATGTTTGAAAAGGAGCAGAAATGCTCTAGTCACAATGAGAGATGATGCAAGTCATTTTTCATCATGGCAGCAAAGGCCCCACATGAGAAAGGTTTCTCAATTCAGTTGTCTAACACAACTGTGCCAGAAAGGATACTTTGAGAGCTGTATTTCTGGGATCCCCTGGCCTTTCTCTACCACACTTTCTTCTGCTTCTCCTCTTACTCTTCATCCTGCTCCTCATCATCATCATATCAATGTCATCATCAATATCTGTCAATATTTGATACCTGTTTTTTCTTAAAATTTGATTTCCAGAAGGCAACATTGTCTCCAGCACCCTTCCTGACACAAAAGATTAAGACCAGAGCAAGATAAGAGTCAGAGTCCTCAGGTCTGGGATCCAGTCTTACTTTAGAATTTGTTGAAATGATATGCAGAACTGAATGCTCTAAATGCATTTCAGCATGCAAGGCAGAGAAAACAACTTCTCTTTCTTTGTACTTGTTAATCTCTCTTAGTTCTAGACTCCTCAATTCTAGGATGTCTTTCTTTTCACATTTCTTTAGATTTGGCAACTATTGAATACGTTCAGGCCCAAGTTCAATTTCAAATGAGAGGTGATGCCCATGGCTCATGCAGAGACTCAGAAAAACACCTTCTCAATACACTCTAGCAAAAGAGCAGATTCCTCCTAAAACACAGAAAGAAGTATTGCTGTCTGCTGAGCAGGAGCCAAGTTTAGCATGATCAAGATCAAAGGGAGCTGTGAACTTCTTGTCTCTATCTTGGCAGGGTGCTGTCCAGAATGTTTGTTATTTGTGCCCAAAAATTCAATGGCAGATTTGTTTACAGAAGAGTTTTCCAAGAGGCTCTGGGGTTGCGCTCAGGTCAGGATCCAGCCCTTACTTTAGAATTTGGGCATATGATATGTCTGGGTGAATTTAAATGCATTTCAACTGCTCCCTACAGCCCTCCTGCCTGAGGGACTGGGGCTTGCTCCTTGTTAATCAGGGGCCATGAAACTACAGCTCCAACACATGCCAGGATGTCCTTCTTTTCATTGGGTGGCCACAGCTTTGGATGGCCACACGTCCTGCCCAAGTTCAATTTCAAATGAGCTCCTGGATGCCCATGGCTCCTGCCCTGGTTTCAGTGGCCACACCTCCTGGATACACACAGCTCCTGCAGGTTTGGGTAAAACACAGAAAGAAGATGGCCACTGCTCCTGCCCTGAGTTTGGATGGCCGATCACAGATCAAAGCTCTGGTTTTTGTCTCTATCTTGGCAGGGTGCTGTCCAGAATGTTTGGGTTTGGCCCAAAAAATCCTGCCCTGATTTGTTTGGAAGAGTTTTCCAAGAGGCTCTGGGGTTGGATGCCCACAGCCCGTGCTCTGGTTTGGGTGGCCACAGCTCCTGGATGGCCACAGCTCCTGCCCTGGTTTGGATGGCCACAGCTCCTGGATGGCCACAGCTCCTGGATGGCCACAGCCCGTGCTCTGGTTTGGATGGCCACAGCTCCTGCTCTGGTTTGGATGGCCACAGCTCCTGCCCTGGTTTGGATGGCCACAGCCCGTGCTCTGGTTTGGATGGCCACAGCTCCTGCCCTGGTTTGGATGGCCACAGCTCCTGGATGGCCACAGCTCCTGCCCTGGTTTGGATGGCCACAGCCCGTGCTCTGGTTTGGATGGCCACAGCCCGTGCTCTGGTTTGGATGGCCACAGCTCCTGCCCTGGTTTGGGTGGCCACAGCTCCTGCCCTGGTTTGTCACACCCTGCCAAAACAGGGCAAGACGTGACACTTGTGCAGGGCTAGATGTGTGAAGAAAACCACAAGGAAATTTGTCAATGGCTAACAAAGAGTAAAAAAGAGCTCTAGGGAAATAAGGTTAAATGGGGAGATGAGGGGAATGAGGGGAAGGTGAGAAACAGCAGATGTTTTGAGGAAACATCTGTTAATCCTTGAGGGGAAAGAAGTGGTGGCAAGGAGGCAAAAATTCAAAGGATTACCTTCCAGGTTTCATGGCTTGAGTGGAGAGGGGAGGTTGCAAGACCACACTGCTGACACTGCAGATGTCTGGGGCAGAAAGGAAGCAGGGGAGACATGTGGTGTGCCAGCCATAACATGTAAGAGGAAAAGAGGTGGTGGAACATGGAATGAAATGCACAGAAAATTATGGTAATACTTAAGTGGTTTAGTATTACGTTGGATGATGGTTTTCTGAGGTATGCATACAGGCAGCATCAGAAAAAGGTCAGCAAATTCATAGTCAGGATAGGTGCAAAAACAGAATGCAGACATGTCATGTTTTTGCTTAGCATGAAATGGTTTTGATTTCTGCTCTCCAACAACTTAATAGCTGAACATGTCTGTGAAGTCTTTCGAATTAATGTATGTCCATAGAGCTGATAATTTGTCTTTGAATTGTTTTTGAAAAATCTGAGCAGCCCCAATGATGTCAGAAGTAGCTATTGTTTAACTCAGGTGCCATAAAGAGCTGTCTTCCTGGTAAATGTCATGGTCTCTGTTAAACTCGACCATAAAATTAATGGCAGTTATAACATATGTAGCTTTTTCAATCCACCAGTGAAATCACTATGAGCACCCACAAAAGGCATCACTGAAACAGATCAAGTATTAATTCAATCATCTTCAGAGGTTTTTATGTTGTGGAGGAGAAAATGGGTGATCCAACATAAGGAGAAAAGAAGCATTTGAGCTTTGCTGCAGTCACGTACAGGATCAGGGTAAGGGGCAGTGGCAGGTGGCAGGTTGGACATTAATCTGAGCACTTGCATCCAGGCTAATCTGGGCTCTACACTGAAATTCTTCCCATTGTGCTAAATACCCTCAGAGGTACATGGCAGCCCAAGGCTGCACTTCTGTCAGCAAACTCCAGCAAAGATTGAGTTACCTGTTGATTATGTGGCCAGGGGAAGGATACATTCTGTAACAACAGCAGCTGCTCTTTGTAAACACAACTTTTTAATATCACTGGGCTTGTTTCAAATCACACATGATGGCCTTCAGCAGGCTAACCTGAAGTACCAGGCTCACGTTAGGGCATTATCAAAAAAGGGGATTACTGCCCTACTCCACAATGTGCAGGCACAATACAAGGCGTAAACATTTTTGTGCAAAATTGTAGATTCATCATCATTTCCAGCTGCATTAAACTAGTTTTTATTTGCATGCTGTTTTGGGAAGTGCCTTTGAAGGTAGTAGAATGTCAGAATTTCACATCTGAAGTCCTACTTTATATAGCCTAAGAAGAGCTTATTGATTGCAATGTAGTAATGGGTGCAGACAGGATGATTGTGAGGTGCTGAAGCACCTCTATTCAAGACCATGTACCCCTCACTCAGCATGAAACTTGAGTCAGATGTGGGGAAAGAGCTATCACAGCTGGTCTTGGGAGATTTTGTTGGGAAATGGGCTCCAGACAGAAAGATCCTTTTACTGGCTGTGGAGGTGTGGAAAATTCTAAGTCTGCTGGGGGCTGGGTTTTTCTTATCATCTCAGTTCTTGTTCTTGAGCAATGTTCTCTCTCATAGTTTCCCCTACAAATGGGAAACCTGAGCCCTTGGGAGCTTAATTTGATTTTTTTTCAAAGTGCTTGGCACTTGCACCATCTCTGTCCGTCACTGGGACTTGCATTTACTTGCCAGGCTGGATAACTGGGTGTCATGTCCAAGGTCACACCATGAATTAATGCCAGACCTGGGATTATTATTATTTATTATGGACAGGCTGGTGATTACACCTATGCTTAAGGCAATCTACAGTTTCTATTACAAAAGTCTGCTTCTGTGTTTGTGCAGGCCAAAATAAAACTGCTTAGTGTAAAATTCCTGATCCATACAAGCAGCCTCATACTTGGAGGCAGGTGAAACAGGCTGGGCTCTTGATTTCTTCATTTTGCTAGTGGCAGCTCCTGACTCCTGCTGCTGGGGTCATAGCACTGTACTTCTCTGAGATAAGAGTTACCTCAGGAGAAAATTCCTCTCTTCTAAAAGGAGTCCTGAAAGAATTTTTTGCACATATACCCACTGGTGGAGTTAGGTAGACTGAGGTAAAGGCATTAGTTAAAACAGGCAGGTGAGTGGGCAAACAGGGCACCAAAATTCAGTGTTACTGGGACTGTGTATCGTGTCTGCTTCGAACTCAAGCAATCACTTGGATCCTTTTGTCACTGCAAACCACAAAAGGTTCTATTGTTGTTAAGTGAAGCCTGCATAGCTTTGTAAGGACTTAACTGTGGTGGATTATGAGGGTAGATTTAGTTTTGGACTGAAGAAGCCTTAGCATGATCCAAAACCAGCAGCTAAAGCATACTGAATAAGTATTTCAGCCAAAATGGGAAAGGGCAGAGATGGGGCCATGAAACAGCTGCTAAGAGCAGTGGCCTTTTGTGAGCTGTGATATTTGCTTGGCATATAAGTGGAAGAGCGAAGAAGAAATTATTTCTGCTTTTCCAACTTTGTACTCTGAAAATACATCCAGCACTCCCTCTGGCTTAAGAGTCACCACTCAGTTTCTCTTCACTTTGGGCACTTCATTTGTCAGTGCTGTGTCATCAGGTTTGCAAAGTGAACTTTAAGACATGGGGCCATTAAGTAGGCACAGAAAGGCAGCCTGGGGACTGGGTACATCTCCCTCAGTGTGAGTGGGACACAGGATGGAGAGGGGGAGAAATGGAAAATCTTCCTAAGTTTTCCATGCAAATTTAGTTTTAGAGGTTTTGGAGAGAGTTGGGTGTCTGAATTTTCAAACTCAGGCTCATCTGCATCATTTACCCAAATGTGGCATTGTTTTCTGGGGGGAGAACTCCTGCCTGTGCTCTGAGCTCTGAAAGTCACCAGGCCCAAGGGGTACAAGCTGTGGAGACTGGCTATGGGACAGAACACACACCTCAAGCATTTGGGATCAGAAACAGCAGGAAATTCATGGAAAGAAAAAAAAAACATAAATACATCAAGGTCATTAAAAAATATAATTTGCTTCTGTCTCAGAGAGTTCCCAACCCAAAACCTGTGGGAATTCAGAAAACTGTTCTGGGATATATATATTCACAAGCACAAACTACTGGCTAGGGGCAAGAAAATAGGCTAGGTCAACTTAATCTCACCCAAGAGAGGCATTTTTGTGGCTCACTATTCAAAGCAAGGGCATCTCATGCTGAGTGAGGCACTGTTCACATAAACTCAGCAACCAGAATTTAGTTGGTGACAAAATTTATGTGAAGGAAAGTCTGGTGTGAGCCATCATCTCTCACCAGGTAGTCAGCACCTCCATCTCCCATAGAAAGCACACAGATAACTGGCTTACACCAGATGCCAGCTTTTGATGGCAAAAACTGAGAGGTGAACTGCTGCTGAGAGCATCCATGGACAACACACACGTCAGAGGGCTCTGAGTGCTTCAACCTGCTCTCAAGCCTGAGCATATCTTTGCAGCAATGACATCTTCTTGGAGCTTCAGCTCAAAACACAGAGCAGAAGGGGAAATCATGCAGAGAGGAGGCCCTTGAAAATCACCCTGCTTTGCTGCTTCATATGAAAGCACCTACATCTCACCTGAGCTCCACAGTCTGGGCACAACACTGGCAATGGGGACAGCTGCCCACCAGGAGGGAGGTGGGGCTGGGATCCTGCAGGTATTCCCCAGGTGTGGGGAGGGCTGAGTGTGGAGTTTTATGTGCAGGTGTTTAATTTGGAAGGCACTGGTGGGACCTGTGGCTATGAAGGGCTAGAGGAAGCCGGCAGGCTGACATCTTGCTAGCACAGCCAAATCCCCTGCTCATACCAGCAAATGCTAATCCCATCTCTTTCTCACTGTGAGAACCTGACTTTGAAGGGTTGGCAAAATATTGACTACCAGCACAATCTCCACAGGTGCTCTCTTCCCTTCTGGCTCTGCTGCTAAGTTTCTGGCAGTCAATATCATATGTACAGAACTCACATCTAAATCCCCCAAATTAGATTAAAGGCTCAACAACATCATAACACAGTTTTAATCACTGTGCTACCTACCATGAACACAAATGTCAGAACAGCAAGGACAGATTCCCATGAATATCTGTTAGTAGAGTTCTTTTAGGAAACACACTACCACTGCAAGCTGCAGTGCAAGCAAGATTTTGGTTTGTTAAACCTATCCTGAACATTTATGTTCTTCTTGAATGCCCATATTTCTGGCATCTTCTGTGACTTGCAGAGAATGGCAGGGCAAATCCTGATTGCAAGGGATTAGTGGTAAAACCTCTAACCTCACTGCAATGGATAGCTAATGGCACCTTGGTATGGTTTCCAAGGGAGCTGTGCTTTACAGCTTGCAGCATTTTCTTTCCATTTCTAAAGCACATTTAGACTCAATTATCTTAAAGATCTTTTCCAATTTAAATGATTCTGTGATTATAAAGCAGCTCTTATTGTACATACACATCCTATTGCCTTGGAGTAGGGAACTGGTTGAAATTCTTTCTTTGTTTCCTGCTGTGCCTCAGTAATGGAAGCAACAGGGCTGGCTCTGGGCTACAGCCCTGTGGAAATGACAAAGGGATCTGTGCCAAGCAATGCTGTGGGGTAGAGAGCCTCAGCCCCCACCCCTTTTCATAAAGACTATGTCTCTGCTCCTGACAACATCCACAGGAATACCTCTCCTGTTAGCCTGCCACCCTCCTGCGCCTTGGAAATGCTGGTCCCCTCAGTGTGGGGGCATTCCCCAGCCTGTCTCAAGGCAGTGGCTCAGCTGTTACCTGCTGCCAGGAGCACAGGATCAAGGCCTGACACGTTGCTGATGATTTAGCTTTCTGGCAGCATCCTTTTTCAAGGAGTCCTTTCCCTGCTGAGGGTCCTCGAGAGTAATGCAACACCCAAAATGAAACTGGGACAGTTTAACTAGCAGGACAATGTGGGGTAACCAACTTTAGAGAACATTTGCTCTTATTAGAGAGAAAAGCAGTAAAGTTTGCACTAGCAGATCTGTAATCCACCTTCTCAGATTTTTAGATTAGTGTTCTGGAAGGCATCATTTACACCAAGCTGGTCCCTGGTTGCTGGATGTGTACACCAGATCCAAAAGTGTTCTGCAGTCAGACTGACACCTGGGGATTAGAGATGTCATTAGTGCCCAGAACATCCTGGACTGGGGCAGGGGACAACCATCATTTATCCAGGTCGTTTCTACAATATCAGCTGCACCTTTGAATCATGCAAACAAAAAAAATTGGCTAACATGAAAAGGTGGAGGCTTTCAAGAGCTGTCAAAACATATGTCTTAACTACCCCCTTTTTGCTGCTTAAACAGCTTTTCATAACTGTTTATTGTTCTGGGAAATGTGAAAGGGCTCTTTACATGGTAGCTAAAGAAATATGAGGCAAAAGGCCACTAGATCTAGGATGAACAATACTTTCCCCAGGAATTCTGTGGTATATTTCTCTTATCTCCCTAACCCAAGTCTCTAGGCCATGCTCCTCACCCATGGTGCTTGGAAGCTAGGCATTTCTGCAGGGAGAAAAGGAGATGTGTGAAAGTCATTTTCTGCCAGAGGCTTGAATCAGGCTTTCAAATCATGTTGCTTGGCAGAGGGTGAGGACATGCTGTTGCGAGCTTTTTAATGGTAGGATGAATGCCTCAGATGCCCACTTCTCATTGGTTTGGAGTTAAAACCATGAAACTTAACTGGGCTCCATGTCAAGCCATAAATCAGTTTGTCGTGCCAAAAAGCCTGGCACACAGTTTGTGTCAGTATCCAGCCTCTGCAGCTTGACCTACACTTGTTGTCCAAACTGCTAAGAGACAAGCTGGGAGGTGATGCTCTCTCCTAAGGACTATTGCTCAATCAGAGCTCTGAAGGAAAGAGAGAGAAGCAGGAGATGAAGGGAATGAAGTGTTCTTCAGGACTGTGGAAGTAATAAATAAATCAGCAAAGGAGCTAAATCCCTCATCAAGTACTGCTGCTTCAGCCGGGGGAGGAACAACCTGCAACCTCACTTCAGCAGCACAGCACTTCAGATGAGTATGCTGCTGTAGAGAGTCTTTTGCCTGCAGAGAGAGTCTGCCTGACGTTATTTCTTCACCACACCATCTTACAGAGAGGTTTTCCTTTTCCTCCCCTTAAAATAGTTCAACGTTGTACCAAGGACCGTGTCTCTGCTACACCTTTCTCTGCAGAAGTACATTGAAATGCAGAGATGGATCCAATATTGGCAAGGAGGTAGGCAGCTTGTAACCCCACCTCTACACTGAGCCTTGCCTGGACAGGTTTTCCTCTCCAGCCAGCAAGATTGTCCCCATGGGAGCAACTAGAAGAGCTTTTTCCCACCTCAAACATCTTGCCTTTTTTTTTTTTAATGGACCGGTGTCCCTTCACCCAGCACCACACTTAGTTTGCAGCAGGAAGGGTATGACAAGCCCTGAGCAGAAAGTTCACCCCTGAGCTACAGTCCTGCTGCCAGCACAGACTTACTTTGTCATGTCAGGCTAATCTCTAAAGCTGCTGTCTTTTGTAGTGAGGTGGCACTACAGCTTCCTGCACGAGGAGGTGCAGGGCAAAAACAAGGCAGGACACAAGACACAAACTACCCTGCAACAGGGCTGCACACTTGCGGTGGGCAGATGGACGGATGAAGGAGTGTTGGAGTTTGTGACACCCACAGAGCAGTCAGCCTTTCTTAAGGTGTTTCTGTCAATCCCAAAGGCCTGACAAATAATCTGATTGATAAATTAGAGTTGCTAATATCTCAGACAAAATACTGAGCCCTGAAACATCGCCACCTCCTCAGGGTGCCTTGCAGCACCTCCTGAAGGCGCTCCCAACTGCAGCAAAGTGATGGGCTGGCACTGCTCAAGAACACAACAGCCCTTTCCATCGGGGCCCTCATGCAGCTCTAGCTGTGATGCCTTAAAAGGCTGGTGAGCACAGAGATGCTGCAGTCCTTATCTCCTGCCCATGGCTGCTGCTTTGGAGATATTATATTTATAGCTCACCGCAGCACGGATGCCCAACTGTCTAATTACGAAACATACAGTTTGGGCAATCCAATAAAGAGGCAAGGCTGTCCTGTCCTCTCATTCACAGACTCATGAGCACAGGCAGCACTGGGCTGCAGCAAGGTAAGACAGTGCCTTGTTTTGGTTTTCACTGTCTTTTGAGCCCTTTTCTCCTTTCCACCTGCAATTTGCCATCACTCCCCAGGGCTCTGCATTGACCTCTTCAGGGGAGTGCTGCTTTTCAAGGGAAGAGTGGGCTTTAAGATGTTTGTTCCTCTCCTGCTGCCAGGGCATACACAGAGAGTTTCTCTTTGTATTCCCAGTCTGCTGTTGGGAACCAGGTGCTAACTAACAGCTGCTCTTTAGTTTCTTCACTAATAATATACTGTCATGTTTTCATATTCTCAAGGAACACAACCATATCTAACTACAGATACTTCCCTGGTTTGAATAGCAAACTGAATTACTTCAGGCAAAAAGCTTTTCATTAGTTTTTGGAGGCTTTTCCCCCTCTATCAGCATTTTCTTCTTTATGTTGGAAAATGAATAGATAGTAGGGCAAAAAAAAGTGACCAGGCAGAAGGAACATTTTACTTTTTTCTCCTATTTCAGACCATTTTCTAGTGGCTATGAAAGAAAAAAAGGAAAATTGCAGGTGATGCTTGCCGATTTCATGTTTTAAACAATTACTTGGTATGGATTACAGCAGCTGAGGGAAAAGGAAAAAGAAAGCAAAGCACTGAATCATAACTGTGTGTCAAAGCAGGAATTCATCAAAACTAGCCTGTAAAATAGCAGCAGCAATAACTGCCAAATGCCAATTATCAGGATACTGTTATATTAAATTACTCATAACCTCATCTCATGAGAGCATTAATTTTCAAATGAAGCCAATAAAAGAACAACTCTTAGGAAAAATAAGATTATTTGTGCATGTACATACATTTGTTTGGATGCATTTACAGATACATTTTTATATAAATATTTTTATAACCAAAAGCTTTTAAATCCAAGGATCACAAAATATGACGGAAAGGTAAGAAGTATTAATTTACTTTTAGCCTAAAAGCTAAAGCTATCACACATTGCACTGGAGTTTGTTTACTATTCCATTATTCAAGAAGTTAAATGAAAAAACTCAGATGCTGAGTCCTTCATGGGCTTTGACAGGATCTCAGGTCCCTGGTACCCTGAGAAGCAGGACTCCTTAGACCTGACCCAAAGCCAGTGCTTGTTGGAAAGGACAGCCCACTTCAAAGTGCTTGGGATTGAGGTCAGATCCTAGGTGAGGACTTCAAAAGCAGGAGGTCAGATGATTACTTGGTCTAAAGCTGCTGGAGATGCACTGACTGAAGATGAGAGGTGGTGTTCACATTGGTGCCACTGGTGCAGCCCTTTGGTCTGGTCCCAGGGCTGTCTCTTGGGCCCTGCCATGACAAAATGTGCCTGGCAGTGCTCCTGCAGGAATGCAGCCCTGGGGCTGTGCCCAGGCCATTACACACCCACGGCCTCTGAAATCAAGTGAACACATCCAAATGCATCCTAGGGACAGGATTTGCTCTTAGGCCATGCCCAGGATGGAGAGGCCTACACGTCTGGTCAGCAGGCCAGCATGGGTGAGTGAATCTCAGTGCCAGGGAGAACCCTGGTGTCCTGTTTGGTTTATGAGTAAAGACATGGCCTCTGGGGGCAACCCCATGTATCCAACCTCACCTGTGACAGGCACTCACTGCCAGGGTTGATGTCCTCAGGTAACGTGTCATGTCTGGCTTAGCTTTCCAGGGTTGTGCTGGTGTGGCCTGTGACAGTCAGTGTAGAAGTGCTGAGACAACATGCTTAGGGACAAGTTTGCTCCAACTTCCATGTCAAGAACAGCACATAACTTAAGTGGAAGAATAAAGTAATGTAAAATTAAATTATCTGCACATGCACTTATCTTGGTGCTTACTGTCCCCATGTGGGTGTCTCGGAAGGCTCCAGGCACCGCAGCCAGCACCTCCACATTTCCCTGTTCCCAGCCATACCCATCTGACCGTGGTCTGGTCAGATTTCTGCAGAGCTCCATCTTCTGCTCCCCAGCACTGCTGAGATGAGTTTCCCATTACCTGGAGCCCAAAGGCAGCACGTCCCACCAGACACTGCAGTGTTTTAGAAGGACACAAGTGGGACACGGCAGCTGCCTTCGCTCATCTGGTTATTACAAGATCTTGCTATTAAGCTAAACAGATGTACTTCCACAGTAAATTGTGCAGTAAAAAAATCGTGTACAAAACTAGTATTTTTTAATACAGCAGTCTCACTTCTTGCATGCTAGCACTTTTCTCATGTCCTAAAATTCTTTGACTGTCTTCCAAGCCTCAGGCTAAAGCAATGAAAATGAGAAAATCGTCCTGGTTGGGCAGTTAGTGTTAAAATACTGCAGCCACTGGTGTATTGACAGCATTCCCTTTTAAAAACAAGAAGCAGAAGCAGCATTCCAATCATGTACAGCAAAGCATTAGCTTTTTAAAAAACTCTGTTGGTCAAAAGTCTTTAGCTAGAACAAAATACAGAAGACATACATACTAATGCTGTGATTTTTCAAGGGATTTGAATTTAAAAGTGAAATTAAACAAAAAGACCCAAAGCCCATTTCCAAAGTGAAGCCATTCTAAAGGCAATCTCCAACAATAATACTTTGTTCTTACCTAGCATTTAAAAATATGATTAATGGATGAATAACTTTACTTTTTCCCTTGCAAACAGCAAGCCATCAGAACAAGGCAGAGCTTTGACTGCAGCTGGCAAGAGGCTGTGAGGGGGCAGCCTCATTCAAATACTTTAATACAGAAAATGTAAAAGGCTATTTCACAAAGAAGAAAACCAGAGAAGGAAGTGGATGTGAATACTGACTTGGGGGTGAAATCCTGGCCCCACAGATATCAATGGGAGTTCTCTCAGATGCAGCCACAGATTATTTTAACAAAACCCAGATCTCTTTCTTTTCATTCTAATTTTAATAGTACCAATCTTGTGTAGATTTGTACCACAAAATTGCATTGGCATATTTTTCCTTATCATTTTTGCTTCTTTGTATGTTGTCTTACCAAACCACAGACACTCTGACATAGTTGTTTTTCAGTGAGATGAATTATTACTGACTGCAATATTTTATCTTTGGCTTTATATCACAGTGAGTACAGTTTCATGCTAATAAATCTCAGGCTGTTTCAACAATTTTCATCATCTAACAGCGATCAGCTTTGAGAAGCATAGGTCATATTGCACAGAGTCCTAGTTTTTCCAAAAGCAGCTGGAGCAATTTTGCCTGGTTTTGCTCAACTCCCTCTGACAAACATAGAGGAAGGACTACCACAGATATTTGAAAGGGATCCATCAACTTCAGAAAACTCAAAAAGTTTCTGCTTGCAGGTTGATTTACTGGCTACTGTTAAAACATGCTTACCAAGAATTAGTGACACTGAACGAGCTAGAAGAAAAAAATATTTTCCCTTAATTTCACTTCATATTTTCAAGAATATTTTTATGAAGCCATTTATGCAGGTTCTCTTTTATAATATTCTTTCTTTTTCCTGCAGTGTATGTGGAACTCCCATATCACAACAAATTGGAGTAAAACTCTCCTTTAAAAAGGAAAATAAGTGCTTTGTTATGAGAATAAAATGGGCACATAAGTGGGGACAGAAGCTGTCTCACACACTCCATAAACAAAGCTAGTGGGCTTTCAGATCAGCATATTCCCTGTCAAGTTGAACAGATTTTCATGAAGGTCTTCCTAGAAATTTGCATGCTTTCTTAGGAGGAAGCACTGACAGCACTGACTAGTGCTCATTTTTGGTAGTCTGTGTCTAGGAAAGCAAAGTCCAACATGCCTAGAGATTATCATATGAAAACAGAAATACCTGCAAGCCATAGATGCCATCACACAGAAGCCCATTATTCTGTTATTTATCCCATTTTTTAAATGCTTGGTACCCTAATTCCCTGTGCATGGTTTCCATTGCAGCACATCTCCCTGCCTCCAGCGTTGGGTGTAGAAGGCAGCAGGACAATCAGGGGCTTAGAACACTAATTATAATACAGAGAGAGATACAGCATGGCACTTTTGGTACAGAACAACAACAGAGAGGAAGTTCTCAGAGCAAACTCTGTTGTACTTTTCAGCTCCAGCATGTAAGCCCCAGTCAGGAATTCGTGTGAGGACAGGTTAAACACGTTGTGTGTCATGCGCTCACATGGCCTGCATTTCACTGGCAAGTGTTTCTTCTCTCAAGATCCTTTTAGGGGAGAGAAATAGCACTTTTTCCTAGTTCAGAAAAAAGAAGTGAGGGTCTTCTAAGAACCAGAGCTGAGGGCACCCAAGCTTCCTTTCTGCCTTTTTGCCCTGTGTTTATCAGTGCAAATGTAGGGTGGATCTGTGGCTTAGTGAAGGAAATAGCAAACAGTGCTGGGTCCCAGGCATGCTCACAGAGAAAGCTGGCAGGAGAGGCAGCGTGGGCATGGCTGTGGAAGTGCTGTAGGCACTCAGGCAGAGCAGTCTGCCTTCCTCACAGGTCTTCCTCTGCCTTCCCTTGCAAGTGAAGCTCCTGCTGCCTGCCAGTGCTGTGTTTGCTGCGAGACAAGCCAACCCCTTCACATTTTTTGCTGGATATCCAAGTGCTAGAAACTATTGCTTGCAAATGAGGAGTCTGGGTTCCTGGAAATCTTTCTGGGTATAAGGAAAAGTCAGTATCATTGTGGACAGGTCTTGTTATTACATTGCAAAGGTTTCATATTGTTGTCTCCTTAGTGCAAGAGTTTCATACCTCTTGATATTTCTCACGAACAGCTCCTCTAAACACTGACACTTCCTTCTTGTCACAGCAGCCAGCTAACTCCACTTCCCCCTCAACCAAGTAATCCACTCTTTTATAACACTCTTCTTATTATTGGCTACAGCTGTGGCCAGTTAAAGTCAGGCCTGCTCCTAATCTTTAATAGTTAACCCAGCTGCAACTCTTTAGGGGGTAAGATTACTTTCTACACTATCTTTATTTACATATATTCTATCCCGTGATGCAGATGGATGGGCAGTGCTCAGTCATGCCAGGCATTTATGTTGTAGCAACCCAGCCAGGACTCACTGGACTTTATGGTTAGACATTATGGATAAGCATTAGGGATAATGACTGCTTCGTAGTGTGAGTTCTGACTCCTCTCTAATGATTCATAAAAGTTACTTATCTTCCAGCAAGAGACATTTCATCTTCAAGACAAGCCATTGGTACAAGTTTTTCTTTCGTTTTACTCACAACATTTGAATTTCATTCACATTAAGACAGCAACTCCACTAGACAGCCATGGGAATATGAACTTGGCAGGAACAAACACAATCCATATCGCTATCAGGCTGACAATGGATGGTATATTTTTTCAGCTCTGTGTGAAGTGGTAGACATGAAATTCACATCAGCAACCAAAGGTTTACTTTAATCCTATTATTTAAAGGGCCTGAGCACTTATAGGGTTCAAAGTAAGCACAGGCCTAAGAAGATCAACAGCAAGGACTCTACTTCAAAGTGCACAATCTAAGCTCATGTACTCAATCATAATATATGTCTGAGTCTACATCTCAGACCCTCTCAGTTTATCTGTAGTATAAACAAACACTAGCTGAGATGAAAAATAATTGTTGCCATACAGAAGCATCTTTCTACAAAACAGGACATCCCCAGCCATGGTCAGAATGGAGAGGTGACTGTTTCTACTTACATCCAAATATTATGAGTCTGAAGTAATTTGGGAAGTGATTTGCAACTGTATGCTTCTTTTGAATATGAGGCAAGTTGAAGGGTTTGGGGAATGATAGGGCCAGCAGATAACCAGTCCTTGAGCAAGTGATGGCTGTAACAGAAGAGGCAAAATGATCTCTTTTTTTTGCTCCTGTGTTCATTGTGAGGAACTTGGAGAGCTTCCTGCAGCAGAATGCTTCCTTATGGGTATTTCCAGAGGATCTATTTCAAGCTGAAGTGTCTGTAGAAGAGGTATGGAGCAAATAAGCAAAATTAATAGGAAGAAAATTTTAGAACCAGATGGTGTTCATCCAACAGATTTAAAGGGACTGAAGGATGAATTAGCTGAAATAATAATAATAGTCCATGGCCTCTTATTTAAAACAGACGTAGAACTGAGCACATGAATGTATCCAATACAGCATCAGCCTTTTCAAATTTTTCCAAGAGAAAATGGGACAAATAGAGCCTGGTAAAACTGACAAATTTAGTAGAAATCACTACTAGAGTAGAGAAGACGGGTAAATATTTCTACATTGGGAGAAATTCAATATACCCTGGTAAAGAGAAATCATGTTCTTCAAATCCATCAGGTTCTTGTAAGATGAAAAACAGCATGGACATACAGGAGATCTTTGGTTGACAGCACCTGCCTATTTGTCCTTTTCCATGTATTCAATAAGGGCCCTCACCACAAAACCTTAAAAACACCTAAGCAGTAATAGGATAAGAGGGAAGATATTTGCATGTATAGCATAAAACAAAGTGAAAGATAGATTTACAGTAAAGAGATTAACAGGACATTATTAGTTGGAATTCTTCTGAGACTGAGAAACCAGATGAGAGAAAAAGATCTTAGGCAAAAAGATGAGTGGGCACTAGAACAGCCTCTTGTACTGAAAGTAGATGAGCATAAAACAGTGAACATGGAGGGGGGGAAATGGAACTTTACCTATAAAGTAATGGTTCTGAAATGTTTAGCTGGGTGTGAAATTTAGAGATCATATAGGTTTACAAAAAAAAAACCAAAACCAACAGAACACAGGCGGTCAAAATGCAAACTGAATGTTAAAGTTTTGGCCACATCACCTGAAAAACTAAATTTTCATATTGAAAAAGTTTGAGGCGGAATGATAAAACATGAGAAGTACCTTTCATGCAGACTGAACAGGCAGACTGGGACTCCCTGGCCTAGGAGACATGGCTGAGGGGAGATATGATAAAGATTGACAAAGACATGAACAGCCTGTAGCATATGAATAAAGATAAAGTTTCTCATTATATCTCCAAAAGTAAGACCTAGGAGGCCTCTAATGAAACTAGTAGGTAATATGTTCAAAATTAACACAAGGAAGATGGGTCTTCAGCTACACAGAATAGACCTACCTCCTCAGCAACTTTGATCTTAGCCTGCTGGAAACTGTGAATTTCCTTTCAGGCAATCAGGAGGGAACTGCAAGTTCATGAAAGTGATATTCAGTATGAATACTGCCTCCAGGTTAAGAAATCCCCAAGCCAAAAGTTACTGGAGGCTGGCAGAGTATTATGAAGAGATATCATTACATTCTTTTCTCACTTTCTTCCCAAGATATTTCCCAAGAGCAGTGTAACAAATTGGAGGAACCCTTCTTTCAGTGATCCTCATATTACTATGGTGTGATCTGAATAACTACAAATGACAAGTTCTCTTGACACTATTCATCCTTTATAGGCATGAATGTTAGACTGAAAACTTCAGTCTAAATCTTCCTTCCTTCCTTCCTTCCTTCCTTCCTTCCTTCCTTCCTTCCTTCCTTCCTTCCTTCCTTCCTCCCTCCCTCCCTCTTTGGAGGTTGTAGATTCCTACTGTTAATCCTTAAGAGCAACTCAGACAGTGATCTGCCAGGAATGACTTGGACATTGTCACTTCTGCCTTGGAAATAAGTTAGGTAAGTTCTCAAGGTGTCTGCCAACTGATCAGTTTTTCAAACTTGTCTTTGTTCAGGAGTTCCTGAGGCCTCTGGCTGTCTGATAAAGTGAAATGGTTGTCTCAAATGTTGCTGTTGGTTATTTGCAGAGGGTGATAACAGTGCAGGGTAATCAGGAGTGCAGGCAGAAAAAGTGCTAAGGGGAGCAGAAGCAAATTATACACCCAGAAGCAAGGTTTTGTAGAAGAAGCCATGAGCAGTGGGGCGGTGGGAGGGAGAAAGTCTGTGGAAAGGGGATTTTGCCTAAAAATGCTGAAGTATGCTGCTGGGAACACCACAGGTAATGGGAGCTATTTTTTACAGAATAGCATGTCTCTGGTGCTCTCAGAAACACAGAGTCATTAATTTCTTGGAACAATCACAGTGTGTTTGTTTCATGCATCTAGAATAGGGAAAGATAAATCATGATTATATGAAAATTAATAAATCCTAAATTAAGGGGTAGTACCTGACAACTCAGAAGACCAGCAATTATATCAACCTCTGTAGTAATTTGACATCCCAGATTCCATCTGCAGGGGCAGGAAACCCAAAAGGCTCTTCCCATCACTCATATTCAGGCCCCACGTGGCAGTCAAGTCGAATCCAAAGGAAAGAAGCAAGATCTCCTCTGCATAGGTCCCTGCACTATTATCATTTAGAGTCATATGAAGACCCCTCACCTGCTGTTGAGGTGATCTCTCTGTCCCAAAGCACTTCTGCAGACGTGCCACCAAGGTCTCCACCCTTGCCTACAGATGAACAAACTGTGGAGCTGAGGGGTTTAGTGAACACTTAGAAGCCAAAGAAGTGAAGATGGCAAAGACCAGAATGTTTCACTGTAGCTTCCTTAGAAGTAAAGGCACCATCCATTCCTTAGTGAGGGGAAAGAATGAGAAAGAATGCTAAAGAAAGTGGGGAGGAGACTGTATTCCATAAGAATTGTTGTCTTCCACTCTCTTTGTTGCAAATCTTCACTATTTCTTCACATAGTTCACATCCTGGTGAGGGCTGTTCAGGGGGGCTGCCCCACATGGTACAGGCAGCTACTGTCTGGGGAGTTGTTTGATGGGCTGCTCTTATCCTGCAATGGCCTGTATGGCTTTTTTTTAATCCATGAGGTCCTGGGATAGATTTTCTGACAATGCTGCTTGTCCAGTGAATGACCTGTCAGTCCTGTAACATGGTGCCTCAAGCTTTCCAAGCTTTTGGAAACTCATCTGTCAACAAGAGGGATTTTCCTTAGCAGATATCATTCCTTTAAGCCCTGGGTTGATTCTTGAAGCTTCCTCTGGTGTTCTGACTGCTTCTTCAAGCACCACTACACTTCTCCTCTGTGATCAAATTGTGTTCCTCTGCACATCAGTGATAAAAGCTGTTTGTACTCAGCTGGGAGAGAGGAAAGCAGGAGAAAAAGGGACACAGCTGTCGTTCTGCTTGGGTCATGCATTGAAAGCCCTCTCCTACATCTCAATTGTCCACAGAGAGAAGGGTATGGGAGCAGTTACACAGAAAGTGACAGACCACAGGTGTCTCACTGCCATATTAACTTTGGGACATCTCTTTCAGGAAATAGATTTTCCTGAATGAAACTGGGGCTAACTGGCTCAAAAGTCCTGTCTAACTTTAAAAAATTAATGAAATCTTTGTCCAAACTGACCATAATGGTCTAAAATGCTTTTATTTCTATCCCAGACTGTGCTATCACAGAGACACACTTGTATTTGAGTTTCAGTCATCTGTCTTATTACATAGCATCATATTGTGTAGGGGATAGAACACAAGTAAATAAAGGTAGTATAGAAAGCAATCTCACCCCCTAAAGAGTTGCAGCTGAGCCAATTATTAAAGATTAGGAGGATGCCTGATTTTAACAGACCACAGCTGTAGCCAATAAGAAGAGTGTTATAAAAGAGTGGATTGGTTGGTTGAGGGGAACTGGAGTCAGTCAGCCACAGCAAGGAAAAGGAGGCGTCAGTGCCTAGAGGAGTTGCCCACAAGAAACATCAAAGAGGTACAAAACTGGCAATATGGAACCCTTGCAATGTAATTATGATAATATAATGCCAATAATACTATCCTTCTCAAGATAACTTTTTCTATGAAAAACAGGAATTCTTTGATGCTACTAAACCATGTCCTCTTTCTCTAAATTAGTGAAGGAAATTGTTTAACACTGTGTGTGACAGCTATAAAATATTAAGAAAGTAAACATGAAAGTATATTTTTTTAACAGATTAGATTGGAGTTTCTAAATCACTAAAGTTTTCTCATTGATTTAGGCTAAACATCAATAACAGCAGTCTTACATTATCCAAAAGTAGACAGACTTTCTCTATCTGCCTTGGCTGGGGTGGTTTTAATGGGTTGTCCAAAGATGTCTGTAATTCCCTCATCACAATCAGTGAAATTCTGATATTTCTTACCTGATGTGACTTTCTACTTGAGGTTTGAGTCTCCCAAGGGAAGAAAGGAAGATCAGAACATTGCACAAAATCTTGTGACTTGGAAACTGAATTGGGAAAGAAAATACATGCTGAAAATATATTTTTATCCTTTACAAATTCCTCATAATCTTAGGGAAAAATACATATGTGTGAGCATTTTATGAGTATGAAATTTCAGAAAAATTTAATATTGCCTAGATGTTATTTTAGGTTTAGTGAACTAAAATGCAACCTCTGCACTAGTCTACACTCCTTCCTAAGTCTTAGTGCCAAAAATAGCAGCTCTCCTAAATGCACCCTCTCATATTCAATTGAAGCTTGTGTTACACAGATTCAAGCATCAAAAAAGAGATTAGTTGAATTCTGATAAAGAAATTTAACAGCTTCCAGGATAAATTGGTGCAGTAAGGAATCAGCCAGTAGCTTAGCCATTTTCAAACCTAAAAGTGTGTATTTTCCCCTCCCCTGCTCTCTCAGAGACATTATATTTCTCATGTCTCAAACTGGGGGAAATAAAAATATTCCACTTCCAGCTGTCTCTTTCCACTACTTTTCTTTGTTCATTTTTTTCAGCCAGAAAATGAGATAAGTGCTGAAATTATAGTTATTCCAGCATCAGCCCAGTAGCTGAAGTGAGACTTAGGAAGGCTTAGTAAAATCATTGAGAAATCCTGCTATGAGAATGGTACTATTTCCACCTTTTTTACCCATATGGAAGTAGAGCATTCTACATGTAGAATGAACCTGTTAAACACACAGACTGCTGAAGAACAAGCAATATATGCTATGTAAATGCTATACACATGAGGAAAACATAAACCAGAGGATAAGTCTCTAAATCACTGTATGGAACTTGCATTTCCACTCTTGGTTTAGGTCCTCTATTGGAAGCACTGCCCCTGTTTTCATTGCCGTGACTCCTCTGAAGCCTTGAAGGTACCTGATCTCTGCTGGGTTCTTCAGAGAACCAATGAAGCAAAAATAAAATATAAAATATGCCTATTGAAAAAGAAGTGGGTTACATAATGAATTCATTAGTGAAAGGGCCTCTGCCCTTTCCTCCCCATCTCTCTGGAAATTAATGAAATTTGTGCCTATCCCACCCACCCACACCTGCTGGAATTGAGTCTGGTGGGAAAGAGGCTGGGGAGGGCTGCCAATCCCTGATGAATATT
Organism: Emberiza elegans; assembly: GCA_024865655.1. NCBI lineage: Eukaryota > Metazoa > Chordata > Aves > Passeriformes > Fringillidae > Emberiza > Emberiza elegans. The sequence continues at coordinate 58,153,970 of JALJVW010003023.1, read as the reverse complement.
TACTTGCCAGATAAACGTGGAGTGAGTGGCCCTGAAGGGGGGTAAGGGGTCTGATGTTCCCTGTACCTTCCCTAGTAGTGTTTGATAGAGTGCATACACCTCATCCTGGGATGGGGGAAGGCCCTGCCTGGTCACATTCCTCATCCCTTTCACAGCCCCACACAGTCCTCATGTGGCTGCTGAGTGTCCAGTCCCATAGTGAGCCCACAAATCAATGGGTTTTAAATCAGCAGAGGCTCTTCTGCCTTCAAGGAGTCAGAGGTGTTATATTAAAATATGTGAAAATTCCCTTATCCTCCTTAAGTCAACCCAGACCTGCAACAGATAAACTAAATCATTTCAGCTGTAGCCAGTACATATTTAAACTTATAATTGTGATAAACACTTGTCTTGTATGACCACAGGGATCATCAAAAAAATCTCTGTCAGACTTGCTGCAGTAGCTGTCAATGGACAGATGGGGAAATAAAAATATCACAGAAATTGAAAAAAATCAACACATTCAGAATATTTAGTTTGTTTAGAAAAGTTTGGAACCAAATAGCCCAATTCTAATTACCTTGAAGGCCTTTTTTCCTTTTTTATGTATACTGCCAAATTAGAGCTGATGTAAGAACAGTAACTAAGATAGAAATAAATTGTTATTGTTGCCACTGTGCAATAGTTTAACCTAAACGAGAGAAACTATTACTCCTATTATATTTATGCTCTTGCTAGTCCTTGGTAAATTTTCTAGCAACTTACACATGAGTTTGGCTGTCCTGAGCATTATATTTACAGGCAACGAAGCTAATGAACAGAGAGATGAAATCTCCTGTCCAAGGGTATCCAGGAAGTCACTGATGGGGCTGGAAACCCAACCAGGAGCTCTCCCAAGATATAGGTGCAGCTCCAACGTAACCCATGGGTTCAATGAAAATTTTTCACTCCCTGGTTTAATTAATTTTACAATGCCACTGCAAACTCAAGGGAAGAGTCAGGGACCCCCCCATGTGGCTGGGGAGTGCAGCAGCTTTGATTTAAATCAGATTTAATTGCCATGGCATCCTTAATCCTGTATGCCCGCTATCAGCCCTCCAGGGCATAATGCCTGTTTTGAAAACTCAGCAGCAAAGGCTGGATCAACTGACAAACAGATCATTGCTGGCCATCAAAGTAACTCACATCTGTAAAGGAGAGTTGGCTTCTGATAGAAGAACCAGGAATGGCCCTTTCCCACCATTTTAAAACCGTTGCCTTTCTAGATTTGGAGTAGCACTGAGACCAACTAACACATTTCACTCCCATTCCAAATTTGACTACATCTGGGTGCATAAGAGGACAGCAAGTACAGGGCAGGGTTCTGGCACAAGTTTGTCTTGCAGGAGGAACTGTGATCTAACCCACGTGCACATCTGCACCGCTGCTCAGGCACGTGCCAGAACCCAGTACCCAAAACTGGACTGCCTGGCATCTTCTGGATGCAAAACAACAGCAAGGCTCTCTTGGGATAGTGGACTTTACATATTTATCCTTCTGGTTTCCCTTAAGGTTGAAAGCATTCATATTAAGGCACCTTCCTTTGGCAAGCACTAGTCATTACTGAAGAATTACCCTGAAATGCCTCCCCAGCCTACTCCTCAAGCTGCAGAGAGCAGCTCTCCCTTGTGCTTCTGATCCAAATTCTTCCCTCTGGGAGGTTTCCCAGGACCCTCATTGTTTTGATTGGCAGAATGTGTCTCTGCTAGATTGGTTGATTAGTGAAATTGGATTTTGTAGCAGCAAAAGTAGTTCCTGATATAGTAGGATCAATAGTTCCCCCTTTTCTTACCATGTGCACATTGGCAAGGCTCTCAACTGGGTACTGAGCATGTGCTGAGACAATCTGTTCCTTTGGCTTTCTCTTAGAAAAAGATGGTTGGTTTTGGTTTCACTGATTTCCCCTGCTTTTGTTCGTTTTCCTCCTGATTATGGGGAAGCCTGGCAAGAAAGAAAGGTGGAGAGAAATTAGACTGAGGGTCTGAATGCTCATAAAGAAATGCCTGCACACGTGGTCTTTATAAAAATGTGCACCTCTCCACAAAGAAGGAGAGAGACAGGTTGTATCAGCCTTCTTTGGCAAGACAGCAGGCAAAATGACCAAAGCAAATAAAGCCTCAAACTGATTTTAACCAAGGACTTTATTCTCTCAGCCAGGTGAAGAGCCTTACAAATGTTTGGGCTTGAGTTGCTGTAAAACCTCTCCTTCTGCAAAGAGCAAGCTCTCAGATTTAGCAAAGCCATGTTATTAATAAGCATCAGGGGTTTAGAGAAACAAAGGCTGGAGGAGGGGAGAGGGAGCCTTATTTTAGGAAGGAGGCCAAGAAAGACAAGATGTTTAGGAGGGGGAAGTATTGACACCCTTGGAATAGGGAAAGTGTCGAATGCCAGCTGCAGAGCGCCTCAAAGAATGAGAGTCTCCGATGCTTTTGTCTCCTTATATGGTAAAATGATAGCGAGGGGTTTCACTAGGCTGGGGAAGGCAGCAGCCTCTTTCCACACTCGCTGACTGCAGAGCTGCGCTCGGCGAGCCGCTCTTCGCAGGCAGGGGAGAGCCCCAGCTGGCTGCACAGCTCTCGGCTGCAGGCAGGCCAGGGCGCTCTTGGCGCTTTTGTTAATGGATGTGACCCCCTGTCCCCGGTCCGGGAGGTGGCATTAACTGCCCGCTACTGCTCTGTAAGTAAATATCCCTTTTTTCCCCTTCCCCCCACTACCCACAGAACACATCTTTGGAGGTGTCGCTTTAAACAAAGGGTGCAGAGAGGAGGAGAGGGTTGTTTGATAGCCCTGTGGGTTACTGGGGAAGGATGCGAGGAGCGAGACTGCCGGTCCCCCTTTCTCCTGAGTGCACGGGCAGGGCTGTGAAGAGGACAAGAAGACAAAATTCTTATCGCAGCAGTTACTGCTGCATGTCCGTCAGTAAAGTGACCCATCAGCGAGCTGATGAGGCACGGGGTCTTTTCGTGTGTAATTATTTTTAATGACTGTATTGTGCTGCGTGTGTAACCCGCCGGGAAGGTGATAAAAAGTAGAAGACGGGGTCTTAGATTCCTTACACCCCCGTGCACTCCTGCTGCCGGGCTCAACAAAGGAGCATTTTGGCACTGTAGCAAGAGCAGATGCACATGAAACAAAGGTAGCCTCTCCTCTTTGCAGGCAAACAGCGTGGATAGATTGTGTATGGGAAAAACAGGGAGACATCAGCATTGTATTTCTTCTTTTTATGTGGAGAGAATAAATTAGAATACAAATCCCAATTATTAGCTCTGCATTCCTTCTTTTTGTGCTTTTCTCTGTGTGCATGTATGTGCAGCCACAATAACCCAGTCCTTACTGTATGCTAACATGGATTTCTGTGTATGTAATAAAGGAAATACTAACTTTTGTTTGCACTGATGGCTGTTCCAAACTTTTTACTTCCCCCAAGGGATATGGCTTTTATTTAGTTCACCAAATACCTGCATATTCCAGCTTCGCTCTGTATGGAGACACACAGCTTTGCTGAGTACAGCAAATGTCATAAAAAGATAGATACCAGCAAGTCAGTCTGTGATTGCCACTCCCCTGACTCCAATCTAGAGGTATATTAACTAAGATTGCTAATTGACATTGAGATTGTCAGGGTCAGTAGCTGTAACATTTATTGATGGTTAGGTGTATTTATATGTTGTCTTGAATAGGAATTGTTCTGAAAAGGGACCAACATCTATCTGTTGGTCCCATCTATATTATTAGATACACAAATTCATTAAATGTGAAAGAATGCTTCAATTATGGTTGTCTCTGGGTTTCTGCTGTGAACCCTATTTTCATCAGTTCATAAATTTATTGGACTCCCAGTTTTCTGGACAAAATCTTCTGTGCCTTTTATCAGGCAGATGGTAAACTTTGAACATGATTCCTTCAGGCATTTGGCTATGGAAGGAAAAAAAAAAAAAAAAAAAAAAAAAAACCCCATGTTTATTTTACAAAAATTTAGGTCTGTTTTGTGCACCTGTAGACATAACTGGAAAAGAATGGATTCTAAAGTTTGCTCTTTTTCAATAAAACCTGACCAATTCTTGGTAACATATGGAGAAATTTTTTTTAAAGGATAGTTGCTGTATTGAAAACTCAGTTCCTGACACAGCCTAGCATTACTATCAAAATCTGATCAGAGAACCAATAAAACTCTTTTACCCTAGCCTCTAGGTAAAATGATCTCTGGCTTGTGAACCAACATGTGGTTGAGGTGAGTGGGGCAGCTGAAAAGACATAAAATGATGGTGTTGAGGAATCAAATTTGTAAAAGTTACCTGGGGTTCCCACCTGACCTCATCTCTATCTAACCAGCACACCTGAGGCTAGGGGGTGAACCACTTCTTGTGGTCTTTTGAAAAAGCCCAATATGGCAAAAGTGCTGGGATAAAATATAGATAATTTTGGTTCTCATCATTTTGCCAAATGTACTCCCACAGAAAGTGCTGCATGTGCAAGCACCAAATAGTCACTTCCAGGTGGTTTGAATTTACAGGAAAATACTACTAGTTTTTGTGAAATCACTGTTATCTCCCAGCAGTGGCTATATTGTGTCAGATACTGTTTGTTCATGTGAAGTTCCTACCACATAGAGCATGTAATGGTGATTCCCAACTGAAGAACTCAGGAACAAATAATGATCTGTTTCCCACTCCTTAGGAAGTCCAGGGATAGCACTTTCCCTGAAATCACATCTTTCCTGTCCATACAGGCATCAGCTCTCCCTGATGGCACACCTTGCATTAGAGAAGAGATCAGATAACTCCTTTGATCTCACACAACACAGTCTGCCAGGATTCCATCATGCTTTGAATGTCAGAAGGCAAAAAAAGAAAATAACCTCAAAACATTGGTGACAAAGTACAACTCCTATAATTGTAAGGGTTAATGACGGTTTCTGCTGCACTGCACTGCAAATTCAAGCTCTCATTCCAAAAGAAAGGGATGAGGAGGGCTGCAAAGACCTCCTGATCCTATATTCATGAGAGACCCCCGGCTGAGTTCTCCAGGGCATTGAGCTCTGAGCCTCAGAGCCAAGCAATGCATTACTTGCTGATGTCCTCACCTCCCTGCCTTGCCTCATCTCACAGGAGCCAGGATATTCAGTTAAGGGAAGGTCAGATGAGTGTTAACATTGTCAGCCACAAGCAATTCCTGTTGATGCTGGCCAGCATGCTCACAGTCTTTCAGGGTCCCCAGGAACCAGGAACATTCAGGTCCAAGTCTCATCCATGTTTCTCTGATGGGTAAATCTGTCCTGAGCATAACTGGACAAACTTTGAATAGTGTAGTGTTGTAGGCAATCATCTTCCCTCACTTGGGTACTGCTTCAGAGACTGGGGGAATCTCATAATTTGCATTTTTAGACTGATTAATTCTAATGGTGTAGTTTTAATATTTAATTTACATATGCACAGTTATTTGTGATGCAGATTCACCACAAGTGAGAGTGTGAAATGGCAGGGTAATGACAGGTTTCATGAAAATAAATCTTGGATACATTGACAGCCACTGAAGCATTAACATTTCAACAATATTAATTAGCTATATATAGACAGAATTTGATTATAAACCAGTAGAGCCTTTTCCTAAGCATGAACATCAAAATACTCATGCCAGGTCATAAAGTTAATTTTGTTCCTTTTCACATACCCTTCTGTATTATGGTGGATTATATCAACTAGAATGCTGAATGATTACTGTATGTATAGTAATATGCCATAAAAAGAATGCAGGTGAGCATAACACTGATACAAGCATATTCACCATTCCATTTCACAGAAAATTCCTGAATTTAAAGTTTCAAATATATCCACCAATGCAGAGAAAGGTCTAAGGTATCACTCTGATGGTGTTAGTTCTAGACCCTCAGCAAGCATGAGTGTAAGGGCTCAAAACCCACCACTTTCTTCGCTTCATCTTGCATAATGAAAGCAGCAAATTGCATAAAGCCATGAAATACCTCCAATCATTTACATAGATGTGTTTTGTTATTGCTCTGAAACACCCTTGAGATTTAGAACAGAAGTGTCTTCAGAGACCAGGATCTCATCTTTGATGAATTCCACCTTTCCCTACTATGCCATGCAGCTCTCCATGGTGAGAGATCAACATCTTCCTTCTTCAGCTGGAAATAATCTTGCCCACAAAAAGATTGCCTATGTCCATGTCATCAGGCTCTCTACGTCTTTGTGCTTTCTTCTGTACCTCTCACACACCACAGGTACTTTGGCTCAACCTTTGTAGATGTTCTCTCTGCTCCCTGTGTCCAGACTTCAGCCACAGCCCAGCTGAATGGGTGCCCCAAGGTTTATGTAGCCTCCTTTGTCACATTTTGAAGGCCACAGGCATTCTGGCTGGGCAGGGAAGTTTGGGTACCTCACAGCCCTGAGGCATTCAGTGCCACAGCAGTTTTATCCAGCAGCCGTAAGACGTGCATTAACTGATCCCCCTAACCAGGCGTGCCAATTATCTTACACACAAGGGGCTTTGTGGTCTTACCTCAGTAAACAGAAGCAGAGCTGTGCTGCTAGAGGACAGAACAAAACCCAAAGCATTCTGCTTCCATAGAAACATCCCAACTTTTCTTCTATCCTTTCTTTAAAGAGGGAAACACAGGCTATTTGGGACATTATTCTGGTTTTGTGCCCTGGGTAGCAGTAAGCAGGATTTAAAAAATACAGAAAAATTTGGAAACATGACTGCATGGTAGCCCATGGCATTTCTGGGTGTTTTTATCTTAAAATCTAATTTCTCTGAGATTAGCAGTGTTCCTGACAATAAGAGAAAACAATCCTTTTCTGGAAAAACAAACCTTTGTTGGAGTTTAGTGTCTGCAGACATTTAGCTTATACACTACTTTTGCAGGATAGTGCCAGAAATAATAAAAAATAATAAAAAGGTTTATTAATCTTATACTGTTTTTCTCCATTATAATTTTCTGTTATCTGCTTAAATGCTGTTATTAGAAATATAAATTTTTATGCTTAAGCAGGATCAAGTACTTGACCTTTCCTCTGAACAAGCATTTGCTTATTTTGCAAGAGAAAGAAGGAGGACAGCAATTTCAAAAGGCTTTAAAATAGAAAATAAAAGCAAGCCTTTCCACTTGAACTGTGCTCCTCCTTGCTGTGGCAGATTTAAGTCATGTTCCATGTTATTTCAACACTCTTCTTTTGTAACTGAATTGTGTGCAGGAATATGGGTGAGAGCATGGACCCTCCAGTCATTTCAGTATCAGCCTGAGATAACCATAGAGCAAACTCTGTGGGGTACAATTTCAAAGTGTCAGTGCTCCGTTCTTCTGTGGCATTTGTAGATATTACTACTGGCCCTTGCTCTACCCCTGCTGGAGTGGCTCTAGACTGGAGCAGGTCTTTCTTGACTGCCAAACACAATAAACCACACAGGAACCACAAGTGGAGAGTTCCTTCTCCACTGCTAGCACTGGGATTACTTTAGCCAGATGCATGAGGAGCCTTGCCACACAAGAAACATTTTCTATTTCTTTTTTTATTATTATTATTTATGTTCTGCTAAGGAATACAATCTTACCCAGCACACTATCCAGTTTTCAGTTCATGACAGGCTGACTGTGCAATCCAGACAGGAACCAGGTATGCTTTGGTTATCTGCATATGTTAATGCACTCTGTCTGGTCAGAAATTGCACTGCAGAGATTTTAAAAAAACTCTAAAAAAGAGATCAGAATGTTATACCATACATAAAATAAGTCAGCCATTTCCAAGGAAGGTGAGTCCTTGGAAAAATCCAAATGTAATTTTGAAGAATATTGCAAGGTGACTTCATTAAAATTTTTTTTTTTCTTTAAATAGCTTTTAAAATTTAGCATCTAAAGGCATGACTGGGATATTTTACTTGGGGTAATTTTTTTTATTATTTTATGTTGTTATTATTATTGTTTTCAAGTATTAAACCAATTTTCTTGGGTTTTGATGAAGAGAAAATGTCATTCCTGATTTTTCTAAAGTAAATTAAAAATAAATAAAATTAGATTGCTCTCTTTTCCCCTTGCATGGCCCTATGGTTTGGTTTGGAAAGATGCTTAGGTCTTCCAAGTGTTTTCCTGTTGCTGCAACAAGATGATGGATAATGAATGTGGTAAGAGCAGCTAAGTTGCAGGGGAAAAAAAATCACCTCTTGCCAGAAAGACCAGCATAGTTTGAACTGTCAGTTCATGGCTGTAAATAAATCTTTTCATTTTAGCCTTTGGAGCATTAACATAAATTGTTTCCAAATGCTCTAGACCTGCATGGCTCATGTCACTGGAGTTGCCAGACACAAATCTTCCTTCCTCAGGGGAAGAGAAATAAACAGATAGAAAATTCTCCATGTGTACTGCTCTTCTGGAAAAATAATCAGGTGGGAGAAATGCCTGCACATCTTGAAGGAAGACCTTTTGTTTCCTGTGCAGGTGGCTAACACAACATACTGATCCAGGGGCATGGGGAGAGAAAGCCCCAGCACGACTCACCTAATTCAGTCAACAGCAAGCCCCCTTTGGCATCTACAGGGGCTTCATTCTCTGTCTCCAGATGCTGTTACAGGAGTTCAGAACTTCACTGAATAAACTTAACAACTCCTACATGGTTTAGATAGTTCCCCTTGGCCTCTTTCTCTCTCTTGTGCGTGTGCATCTGCACCTCTCAGTGCTCATCACCCCCTGTGAAAAGTTGAAATAAGAGATGGACAGAACAGCATTTATTAGGCTGCAGACATAGCTGAAGAAGCAGGCAAGGTCTGCTTTTTCAGTAGTCAGCAGTGTCATGGGATGGGGGAACACTGGATAATTTCTTAATGACATGATGAGCCCTAATATTTATGCAGTAATATGACAACTTTAGGAATTACTGCCAGTAAAATGAGACTGAGCCAATGGGGAAAGAAGAGGAAAGTAGCATAGATTTTGAGTCAGTCTACTAACTTTTTGTTAATTTTCCTGCCAATTCTTTCTTCCTGTGAGACAGAATGTGGGTAGTACTAACATTTGGCATAAGCTGTAGCTTCTCTTTTGGGCAGGCAACAGAAAACTCTTTTCCTTTTGGAGATGTACTTGCTATGTCTGATGCTGTAGGAGGGATAGGAGGGAGACTGAATGGCAGAAAAAAATCAATTTCTTCATCATGATTATGTTGAGAGCAATCTGAAGAAGCATAAGTATAGAATGACTACAGTAACAAAATCTAAAGATCTTTAACCACAAGGAGCTGTAATAATGATGGGCCTCGGTCCCACAACACTTTATGGTCAACAAGCATCAAACACAAGAGAAAGAAATAGATCAATGGCAAGGAGCTTGAATTGCAATTTGTGTTCATCCACAGCTGTGCAAGTCTCCTGTTTTGATTTTTTCCCCCTTAAAGTCCAAAACAGTGCATAAAGCTAAACATGAGGGGATTTTATATCACAGGAATTAATGGACTGGTGATGTAAAGGACCATGTGTACAAAGTGACAGGCAAAAATACTGCTCAGTATAATTTCACATTCCTTGATTGTAAGACAACAGTGAAATTATTTGTTTGAAATTCCTTCTAGTGTTTAGTAGATAGGACCCATTATTACCTCACACTTAATTGTCTCTGGAGCAGAAAAAACTCTGTACAATATGCTCAAAATAGCACCTAATAGATCATGAGATTCAGTCCAAGACCTGGATTTAAACAGCCCAGAATTTTGGGATGCTTCAACCTTAATTTCAGTTTACTGAATGAAACCACATGAACCTGAATTCCTAACTTTAAAAGATATTGGATCCAAAACTGGTCCCAGATCCAATAAAAGATTCACATAACTAAAGCCAAAAATGCAGATCTTGTCTTTCAATTTCCCAAATCTCTAGAGCTGTTCTTAAATATCATCCAGAGCTGTCCTTGCATTGTCTTCATAGAGCAGAGTTCATCCCTCAATCTGTCTGAGATGTAGAAATGAGGACTGCCTCTCCCTGCTCAGGGTGATGGGGACAATGCCCTGGGCCAATCTTAGAACACATTTAACAAAACTAGATCTCTTTCAGGATTGCAGGGCTGTGCCCAGGTATTTTCTGAAATAGTGGCAGCAGCTATTAAATAACTGCTGAATTATTTTTGACATTATTATATGAGTTACTAAATACATCTATTACATGATGCCTGCCTCTGCTCCAGTGAAATGCACCCAGAAGACAATACAGGACTGAAGAGAAAAAGTCCTGTGACCAAGAGACAGGAATGCCCACTTCTAAGGGAGCAGTTCTTCTTCCAGTCACAAAGCACTTCTATATTTTACATTTAACAGCTTTGGATGAAGTGTTATGAACCTGTAAAGGAATCACACTCTGTAGTTTTTGCTTTTACACATCAAGACTGCAGAGAAGTTTTTCACTCTTCAGTATCTCACATTTACTTTTAAATCAGGGCTAGAAAGAAATAATTCTGAAGAAGGGTGACAAATGCAAGTTCATATGTGGCTTCTGCTCACATTTTAACTTAGCAATAATGCACATTAAATGGGCAATAAAATCCTATCATTTGGAAAAAAAATACCGAATATAGTCAGGTGAAAAGTACAGATTTCTGTCCTAAATACAGATTATTTGAACAAAAGCTGTCACTCCTCTCAGACTTAGCCATACATTTACACAGGTAACTCAGTGTACATTGGCCTGACTCCATTTTGCTGAGATTACCCCCAAAGGAAATAAAGTCCTGACTAGTTCTTTCCTGGGAAAGTCCAAACCTATTATGTAGGTTAGGGGTGCAAACAGGCTCAAAACAGAGAGGAAAATCCATTATCATCTATTAAATGTTCTGGTAAAGACTGCAGGTGTATTTCAAGAGAAGACTACTTGCTGGAAGCAATTGTTAAGGAAGTGTCCCTTTGTATTGTCCCTCTTCTCCTGCCTTATACTTCCATTGCTAGCTGCTGCTGCTGGAAATGGGCTACAGAGGAGCTTTGGGTGGTCATTGCACTTCTCTCTCCTGCTCATCTTCTCACCTTCTATCTTCTTATCAGTCCTATGAGCCTCTCTGCTCCTTAAGGACAAAGAGCACCCTACATACTCCCAATTCCCCACTGGGATAAGAAAGTTAATTAGTTCCTAGATAATTTTGAAGGCCAAAGCAGTTGCCCTCCTAGTCCTGGATTGTCAGAAGCACAGAAGCTTCCTCCAGGCACATTTTGGGTCTTGCTAGTTTGTCTCTCTTCTTTAGTAGTTACTTGGAATTCATAAGACTTTCCAGCAGTGGAGACATCACTTACCTACTTCACACATGTAAAAACACTCACCCCTCGGTCTGGACACAAAATTCAGCAGTGGATTGTCCATTTAAAAATAAAATTTGTCCATTCAGACAGTCCTGAAACCTTAATCACATCCCAACAAGACAGAATGAAAGATAATAGTAAAAACTGAAATCCTGGGGGAGAACTCAGGATTTCAGAATGTCCTATGGGTGGCTCCCACTGCCAGAGGGAGAGGACAAACTCCAGAAATCAGCAACCTGTGCCAAGAACACTAAGCAAGTAACATTTTGTTTAAATCTGAGAGCTGAAGTTGTCAAAAGGACTGCAGATGCTGTAAATGTCACTTGTGCATGAAAGACAGAGGTACCCACTTAAGCTATTAATATTCAAAACATTTAAGGATTTATAGATCAGATGTGCCTTAAAGAGGAGGGGCAGCCTGGCAGGCAGTTAAGATCATGCAGTCCAGGTGGCATGTACTTTCTGCTTGGGAAATTCCCTTTCCTAAGCAGGCAGCTATGCCCTCCTCCAGCTGTACCCTCCAGATTTCAGGTGCAACACATGCTGCAAGCCTCAGGTTAAGAAAGAAGGTGATGACAGTAATGAAACCCAAAATAAATTGTCCCAGGCAATAATAAATATTCATCAAAGGCATTTGTGTCATCTTTGGTTGTGTGTGCATCCAAAAATAGAGATGTTACAAAACTTGAGGAGCAAACATCAATTGCCCCTAATTTAGACAAGCTGAAACATCATATACACTTTCTTCTACGTGTTTTTTTCCTTCCATAATAGTTTTTTTTTTACGTTTTTCTGAGCCAGAACACCCAGGAACCAGCTCCCATTTGTGTCCCAATACACTACAGCTATTGGATAACTTTTTCAGGTGCATCAGAGGAGAATCAGCTACACAGTCACTGATCCTACACCTTCCACCCCCGTAGTCCCATGCACGAGCAGAGATGGAGGGTTGGTGTCTGCCTGTGGGGGAATGATTGCCAGACACTGGCCTACTGAGAATGCAGAGAAGGAAGGTGCAGAAGCACATAACTGTGGTGCCCGATAGTCTGTGCATGACTCAAATCTACTAGCAATGTAAACCTTTCTCTTGCCTTATGTAGGAGATGTTGCTTCTGAAGGAAGATTAGCTGGCTCATCCTCTTAGTGGACTTGACTCCCTCCATCCCCTAGAGAAACACCTTCTTGTTGCAGACCTATAGGTCAAATTCCATTTACAAATCCCACAAGAATTCTTCACACTTGGGGTTTAATCCTTCCTCTCATCTCTAGCACTAGGTCTGGCCAAAGATGGATCAACAGATTTAGATGGGCTGCACTGCAAAATTTATAGCCCAGATTTTTCCTATTGTGTTCATTTATTTGACTGGAAGTCAGATTAAAATTGAGGTACAATGTGAAAAACAAGAATTGGTAAACCTTTCTTGGGGGATTGGGTCAAGTGTAGCTCAGTCTGACATGTGCCTGTTCCTGTCTTTGTGGCAGGATAGCTGGACTCCAGACACCAGCATGACGGAACGCTTTGATTGCCACTACTGCAAAGAGTCTCTGTTTGGTAAGAAGTACATCCTGAAGGAGGACAGCCCCTACTGTGTGAAATGTTATGAAAATCTTTATTCCAACACCTGTGAGGAATGCAAAAAACCTATTGGTGCTGACTGCAAGGTATGTTGGATTTGTGTCTTGTTAGGGAAATCTTGACAGAGCAGCCTGGATACAGAGCTCTGAGATCTGGAAGGATCCAGCCTAACAGCTACACAGGGGTTTCTTTTGATGGGACAGCATGTTTTCTGGACCCCTGTATCTGTTTTCTGTTGTTTCACTTGGCAAACCCTTCTTTACCCAGCATGGTAATAGAAATGCACTCCTATAAACCACAGAATGATCTGATGCTCTGATGTAAGAAATTATCTTTAATTCATTGGGTGAGCCTTTCCTCAGGGCCAGCTGGGATCTGAAAGGGTGACAGAAGCTGGTTGTGCCTACTTTTGGGTCAGAGGGAGCTAAGCCATGGCTGGCTTTGCAGTGACCACACTTCTGTGGTCATCAAGAGACACACACTCAAGCAAAGGTGCTAACTTGGAGGTCACAGAAATCCAGCTAGTGTTGACACAAGCAATAAATCAGATAGAGTTAGAAAAATTAACCTTTTAAATACAGAATTATGATAGTGGAGTCTAATTAAAGAATGGGATGGACAGAGCAGAGGCCTTGCTTGCTGGAGTAATGCACTGCTACAAGACATGGAAACACCTGCCTGGTACAGACCAGTTGTGACCACCTGTATTTCTTTTAAATTAATTAAAAAACCTGGAGTTCATGCCAGTTTCAACCTGCCTGAATGAGGACAGAGGAGCCATCCAGTGAAGTGTCTGTTATACAGCTGCCAACAGACTTCCTCTGATTTGCATCCTCCTTGCATAAAATTGGCCTGTTCAAATTTGGGCAAGGTTTTCACTGACAGAGCAAGAGTGCAGTAGAATGGCAATTTGTATTGCATGCCCATAGGATTCTTCAGACCCATGGAGATTGGATTTTTGATTCCCCACAGCTGATCCATGCCTCTACAAAGATAAACTAATTCCCATTAGTGATACTACAACCCAATCACTAGTTCAGAGATATAAAAATATATGCTTACTCAGATTGGAAAAAATAAATGTCTCATACCTTCCAAATTGATCTACAACATCCCATTGGCAAATCAGTAGGAAAGTCCCTTTCAGAAGCCTTAAAAAGGTAAAAATTTCTCACCACCAAGACAGGGAACTGGCAATAATCTGTAAGAAGGTATAAAATTGCCAGCTTTCCTACAGCTCATAAATATTCAGGTTAGAGATGAGATACAGCTGGCCTGGCCTGACCTGAAAAAGGAAAAATATTCCTGCCCTGTTCCAGAATGTGCTTTTGTTTTAAGGTCTCTTTCTAATCCCCTGAGAAGATATTTCCATGTGTTGATAGTCAAGAATTTAAAAACTTGGACCAGCTTCAACAAATCTTGGTCAAAGTATTCAAGAATTAATCAGGCTGAACTTTTCAACCCAGATTTATGTATTTAGGGAGTGTGGGTGTTATCCAATATACTGCTTTTCTTTACTTTTAAGTGAAGCACACTCTAATAACAGATAGGGGAAAAAAAAAAAAAGCCCCCACTGTCTGCAATCTAAGAATATTTTATCTATGTAAAAACCAGAACTATATGTGGAAAACACAACTAAGAGATAATAAATAAAGATTTCTTAAAGAGCTATAAAGTGTGCCAGAAACAAACATGTCCTTTTTTGTTTCTGTGACTGCTGTTTGTGCCTGTCCATACTTTATGCTGTAGCTTTTGAAGCTGTTGAGCAATTTTAGCAAATTCTGATGGATAAAAGTTGAAACTTAAATTCCTGTAAGTTTTCTGAAAAAAACTGTGGGTAGAAAAAGAGATCCTATGAATGTTCTCACTGAGAAGAATACTAAAGTAGTTTTTCAATTTCAGTAATAGACACTAGAGAACACATTTGAGAGAGCCCTTACAAGTGCCTCAGCCACAAGGTAAGTTTCAGATGAAGTGTGTGCACTGTGACTGAGCATAATTCAGCCATGAAACAGTAAAAAAAAAAATCAGGCTTCTCCTTGTCAAACTGTATGAATACATAGGTATATAAATAAAAAAGAAATACACATACACACACCTATATATGTGCATTTTTACATAAATCTTTTTACACATACTTTTTCGTCTGAACAAAGAAGATAAATTGTACTATGTTTGGGAATGAAACCAGTGTGTTTACTGCATGGACAAAATTGACTCAAATTTGTTTGTATGCTCGGCATAACCTAAAACTGTAAAATTTGGAATAAAAAATATAATGGAGTGACAGTGTCATGACAAAAGGTCACATCCAGGCCTCTGCTTCTGGCAGCAGTGTCCACACTTACATCCACATTATAACCCGGAAAGTCCCACAAAGTTCTCAAATCAGATTTTCTTTCACAAGTCCCTTCTTGGCCACCATTATTTCTCTTCACTAAGAAAAGCTACACTGAGAACCAGATGCTCTTAATTTCCTTCTTTCCCACCCTCCCAATTACAATCAAACCTCCTATAACTGACAGGGTTACAACAAAGTGAAAGCACAGGTGCTGAGAAGAGGACACTTGTAATACTCAAATTCTGACAACATTGGACTCTGAGAGGATGAAATTGATGCTGAATTTTCACATTGTGTATTAGCTATAGCACAGAGAGCCCACAAGAGAACAATGATGTAGAGAAACTTACCTTGAATTCAAGTCAGGGGAGAAATTTCTTCAATATCTTTCTAGTTTTTCAGGTAGTTTATGGGTAACTGTGAACTTGACTGAGTAATAACTAATTTGTTCCTTGTTTTAAAAGAACAAGTCTTTGCCACCAGAAAATCCCAGAATGACAACATATGTCTGAACAACACCTTTGGGCATAAGCCATTTCATTAACTGTAAACACTTCTAGCTGATGCTTACAAAAGTTTCACAGACAAATTAAAAGCTTCATCATACTGGCTAGTAGGAGGCTCCAGCAGGCAGTATGAAAATACAGTGTTATTTCTCTCAAACTTATTACACATTATCCATATGCCAACAGGTTGCGGGAGAAATTTACTTTTCTAGAAAAAATTGTCATTTTAATGGCTAAGTCCCTGGGGAATGCTCACCACACCTACTTTACTGCAAACTTTCATAGAAATTTAAAAGTTGCTTTTTTAAAAGCTGGCTAAGTCCCAGCAGGCAGTATGAAAATACAGTCAAACTTATTACACATTATCCATATGCCAACAGGTCGCGGGAGAAATTTACTTTTCTAGAAAAAATTGTCATTTTAATGGCTAAGTCCCTGGGGAATGCTCACCACACCTACAGTTTCAGGCTTATTTCTGGGAATCATACATCTTGCACCCATTTGCTTAACTGCTGAAGGGTTACTTTTGGTTGACTTTGGCTTTTTTAATACTTTCCTTGCAGATCCTATGATATGGAAACCTTGGAAATACAGGAAATACCTACAGTAATCCTGTGTGTAATGCAGTCCACAAGTTGACCTTGCCAAGCAGAAGGGGGTGAAAACTCTCTCTGTGAATTGTGCAAATTAAATTATGAGTGGATTGTGAGATACAGCTACTGTGTCAGCACGCAGGCTAAAAATGGCTCAAAAGGGTCACATAAACTAAACAAGAAATAAAACCTCCAGTAATGAGGATCAGGAAAGAGAAAAAAATATTTTTTTCTCATTTTTAATATTTAAACCCTGCCCCAAGATGCAACACTTTTTCAGCTCAATATTGAATTTCAGGCTAGTTTTTGTGAAGTGAAATGGTAAAAAAAGGTGGATACCTTAATATCTTCTCACACATGCAAGGGGCTGAGTACAGCACAGTATCACTTGTTTTTACCTTTTCTCGACACGCTTTTATAGGTATGTGCAAATCTAACATACTTAAGTGTTTTGCTACAGGGTATGTGTAGCTAAATTCTGCACAGCATTTAGTTGGCATAGACCATTTCCTACATCCAACCTTCTGAAAAGACCATTGTGGTAAAAAAAAACCCATGAAGAACATATACAGTTACTGTTCTGGTAATAAACTCTCTAATCTCCTTCTTCCTACTGGGTCCCTGTTGAAACCCAGAGAAGTTGAAACCCTGTTGATCAAAAGAAGTGGTACTGCATAATGGCTTCAGTTTGCTTAGACTTAAAAAGCCTGAGGAGAAGACAATAAAAATGCAGGGTATGAGGAGCCCAAGCTTAACCCAGTTAACTGGTAACCCTAGCCTAAGGGGGTCTTCTGGATTTTTTTTTTTAAAAACACACTTTTCTAAGTCACATGCAGTTCCACCCTAGAGGCCAAATGAACCATGCTGGAGCAAAACTATACAGAGCTGTGGAGAAGCTGTAAAACTTGATCTTGCCAATGTTAACAGTTATCTTGTCAAAGTGTTCTTTGTGGGTGTCATAAGTGAAAATACAACAGAAATTAGTTTTATATCACTTGTACCTTCTGCTGGAACAGATTTATTTGGGTTACAATCAGCTAGCATAAACTAGAATTCACATGTCTAGACTAAATCTGATGTTCTTTCAGCTTAACAGAGGAGCAGCCTGACATTCAGAAAGCTTTCAGTCAATTTTTGCACATGCTTTTCCAGTGCAGAATTTGCTCCAGATCAATACATCCCCAGCTTATGAACAAGTCAAAGGCTGCAGTAATATATACAACATGCTGAAATAGACCAAACCTCCCTTTCAGTGACCTAAGAACACTCATGATGCATACATGGTTTCATCAGTACCTTGGACTTGCTTGCTTTCAGATGTGACAGATTCAGAGAGAGAAAGCAACATCCATTTCATCACTCTAATATCCTACTGTCAAATTCAGACATCTTAGACTCTCTCTGCATTCAATGTAGAGTTATAGTAATCCAGAGTAGCTAAACATTATTCAATCAACTTTTTATCTGGGGTACTTTTTGTTTAGTTTTCTTCATGACTTCATCATGATGAAATATTTGCTACTGTCACCTACCCAGCTACTGCCTATAAAATCTTGCCATCATAACTCACTCAGGGATCAAATCTTTCATCTTTGACACCTAATCTTTGTCTTCATTCCTCCTCTTCTAAAAGGCATGCACCATCTTCAGGGTATTATTTCATTGACAAAATAAGCATACATCACCACATGAATTTTGGATATTTAAAAATAGCTTGCTGAAAATTGCAAAACCAGAAAATGACAGGTAATGAGGAAAAATAATTGAATACATCATGTTAGGAGAGAAAGAAGATCAGATCTGTTGTTCTACTTTCTAAAAGTCAAAATTCAGTTATTTTGGAAAGCACTGCATATTGTATTTTTCTGTTGAAAATATAATATGAGACCAGATTTAGGCTATTAGACTTCTCCCAAAGAGAAAAAAAAATGTAAGTAACTTCCAAAGAAGATTGGTTTTCATTTGCAAAGAAAAGATTTTTTTAGTCAGTTTTTGTTTCAAAAGGATTTGGAAAAAATTTGAAAACTGTCTGAAAGATGTAAAGTGGAAGTCTAAGATATTCTACCACAGGGTGCAATCTCAAATATTATAGATGTCAAAAAAATTTTAATTGTTGTTTTTGAGAAATGAAAGTTGTTATCAGTGATTTTTCAGTTTAGCTGTTTATGAGAACAAGGCTCCCAAAGACAAACTTATTTTAGGTTAACCTAAATCTGTGGTATCTTGCTGTGGCCTAAGATTGCACATTTGAAGTTACTGTCACTGTACTGACTGACATAGTACAGCTTATGCCAGATTAGGTATGAGCCCTTTGTGGTGCTTCACACAACTGCAAAATTGGAATTCATTATTTTACCACTCTCTCTTTTCCTTCAGTTATTCTGATTACTTTAGTTAATCTGATTAGTGCCTGCAATAAATACACAGTAGATCTTGAGCTAGAACCTGAAAACTTATTTCAGCTGAACTTTTATACTCCCTATTCATGACAGTTCCAGCCTTTCACACTCCCAACCCATACCAGAGCCTCTATATTTTGGGGTGGACACCATTTCTTGTAATCATCCAAGCTCTATTTTGTTTGAAGTCCAAAGTCACTGTTCAAGTGTTACATATACAGGACACCTTAATTTAAATTTTAAAAAGCACAATCCACTGTTTTAGGTCACATTTTTGAGAAGGACTGATTCTTTTAAATAATCAAAGGAACCACTGTGAAGAGTATTTTAAATACTAACATGCCCACACTAATCCCTTGGCCAGTACTCTGGATCACGGGATGCAGGTACAATGTGGTCTTGTATCTTTCTGTACAATCCAATCTGAAATATAGGCTAACCAAAACACGAGAGTCGGTAAAAATTTGGTTTTTTGTGTTGTAGCGGAAAAAACCCGAAAGGGATCAGACTCATTCCACTCTTGGTGTAACTCTGTCAAATAAAAAAAAAAAAAAAAAAAACAAACCAGAATGCAATTGGGAAAATATATTTCTGTTCAGGAGTAAATATCTATGAAATGAATTAGAAATCAGCAATAGATAAGGCAAATAGGGGAAGTCTATCATACCTATGAGGTTAACAAGTTTTAATCCAACTCAAAAGCTGGGCTTTATTCTCAAAGGAAATACCTAAGTGAAATTAGCTGCTCCTCTGTCACAAACAAAAAGGTTTACCTTGAACTGAAAAAGGGTTGATAGTTGTCATGATGCTCTTTGTTATCGCAGCAAAATAAGTTCACCTTTGTCAGAACATTTTGTTTTCCTCAAAGCAGCCCCCGCTCCTGGCTGGAGTCCAGATTTGGATGTGTTTGCATTCTCTGAGCTTCCAGTTGTGCAAACTATTCATTCCACTTACTTTGTGGTTTTGGATTTCTACAGGATCTGTCTTATAAGGACCGCCACTGGCATGAAACCTGCTTCCACTGCTTCCAGTGCAAGAATTCCTTGGTGGACAAACCTTTTGCTGCAAAAGAGGAGCATCTTCTTTGTACTGACTGCTACTCCAATGAATACTCTTCCAAATGTAATGAGTGCAAGAAGACAATAATGCCAGGTTAGGATGCTCACTTTTTGGACTAAATATCAAGCCCAAACTCAGCAATATTTGTGAGAAATATTTCTCCTTCACTATCTCTACTAGGTCATGCTGAACTATGTAAAAACTGGTGATGGTGCATTTTAGTTCACTTCCATGACCAGAACATGTAATGTCTGTAATGGCCCATGGAAGAACTTTCATTCATGTGAAAATTTTGTCTAATTACTCAAAATTTAGCTTCTCTCAGACAGATGAAAAATTGGTCAAAGTGCCTGTGTCTTTCTTGAGCACAAAGATATGAAGGAACAGGAAAGAATTTTTTTGGTTTTTTTAACATGAAATGTGAGGTTATAGTATTAGATTGCTAAAACCTGTTCTTCTTACAACAATACTATAGCATTCTGTGATGATTTGAGGGCCTTAATGTTGAAGTGTTATCAGTGCAGAAATAAAATATTAAAAGGCAATTTGAAGAATCCTCATACACACTCCATAGTGATTACTAGTTACTTTGTCAGCTGGTTCTGACATTGGTCATCTCAGATAAAAAGAGGAAACCACAACATTTTGCTCCTCAAGTGTGAAAATGAAGGCTTGATGATGAAATAGAGCAACAACATTTAAAAGCTGATAACCCTATCTATTCCGAGTTTAAGCATCTCCTATTATTCCATGTGCACCCATTTTGCTGACACAGAAATAAAAACTGACATGCTTGGGAATAGCCAGTGCTAGTTTTAAAGCTGGAGCTTCAGGACACAGGAAGTCCATTCACATCCCAGAAAGCTAATTGTATCCTGGGCTGCACCTAAAGCAGTGTGGGCTGCAGGTCAAGGCAGGTGGTTCTGCCCCTTAACTTTGCTGTTCAGAGATCCCACCTGGAGAGCTGCATCCAGCTCTGGGAGCCCCAACATAGGAAGAACATGGAACTGTTGGAGGAGGAGCAGAGGAGGGCCACAAAGAGGGCTGGAACACTTTGCTTATAAAGACAAGCTGAGGAAGCTTGCTGGAGAAGGCTCTGGGGAAAACCTGTTTGCAGCCTTTCAGTACTGAAAGGGGACCTGCAACAAACCTGTAACAAAGACAGGGACAAAATTTTCAGCAGGGCCTGTCGCAATAGAACAAAGTGTAACTTTTTTAAAGTAAAAGAGGGTTGATTTAGATTACTATAAGGAATAAGTTTTCTACAATGAGGGGGTAAGGTAAAACACTGAAACAGGTTGCCCAGAGAGGTGGTGGGTTCCCCATGTCTGGAAAAATTCAAGGTCAGTTTGGATGGGGTTCTGAGAAACCTGATCGATTGAAGATGTTCCTGCTTACTGAAAGGGCCTTGGACTAGATGATCTTTAAAGGTTTCTTTCAACCAAAACTGTTCTATAAATCTATGATTCTATAATGTTATGTGTATATATTTTTAATACTGCTCATCAGGTTCATTGCCATTATCAGTAATTTACGGGTGGATCACTTTTTGTCTATTATGTCAGCTATACATTGATATGTAGTAATGGAGGCTGGATTCAGTGATACAGAATCTCTGCTTCTCTTATAACCCAGAAGAGAAGAAATTAATTTTTGTAAGCTTTGCAACTACCCACTAGTCTCTAGCTGCTTACCCAAGAGAGTTGAGATGTCACCACGCTGGAAGAGCAGTACATTCACCATGGTTTTTCTACTTACACAGCACTCTGTGGTAGTACAGGAGCTACAGCAGAGGAGTATGGTCACCAGTGAAAGCATAATTTATTTTGAAAGAACCAGCAATGATTGGATATTCAGCCAGTGATTGGATATCTTTTGTGGAGACTGTTAGTGCTAAACTTGCCCGTTGCTTTGAGCCACTAAATGCAAAATGTAGATCACAGATTCACAGAATGACTAGGTTGGAAGAGACCTTCAAGATCATCAAGTCCAACCCATACCCTAACAACTCAACTAAACCATGGTACCAAGTGCCACATCCAGGCTTCTTTTAAATGCATCCAGGAATGGTGACTCCACCACCTTTCCGGACAGACAATTACAGTACTTTATCACTCTTTCTGTAAAAAACTTTTTCCTAATATCTAACCTGTATTTCCCTTGGTGTAGCTTAAGGCTGTGTCCTCTCATTCTGTCAGTTGCTGCCTGAGACCAACCCCCACCTGACTACAGCCACCTTTCAGGGAGTTGCACAGAGTCATAAGGTCACCCCTGAGTCTCCTTTTCTCCAGGCTAAACACCCCCAGCTCCCTCGGTGGTTCCTCACAGGGTTTGTGTTCCAAGCCCTCTCCAGCCTCGTTGCCTCCTCTGGACACACTTGGATGTCTCAATGTCCTTCCCAAACTGAGGGGCCCAGAACTGGACACAGCACTCAAGGTGTGGCCTCACCAGTGCCCAGTACAGGGGCAGAATGACCTCCCTGCTCCTGCTGGCCACACTGTTCCTGACAGACCAGGATGCCATTGGCATTCTTGGCCCCCAGGACACACTGCTGGCTCATGTTCAGCCGACTGTCAACCAGCACCCCCAGGTCCCTTTCTGCCTGGGCACTGTCCAGCCACACCGTCCCCAGCCTATAACATTGCAGGGGGTTATTGTGGCCAAAATGCAGGACTCGGCACTTGGACTTATTGAACTTCATTGACTCTGCCCATCCATCCAACCATTCCAACTCTTTCTGCAGAGCCCTTCTACCTTCTAACAGATGGACACATGCTCCCAGCTTCATGTCATCTGCAAATTTACTAATGAAGGACTCAATTCCCTTCATCCATGTCGTCCGTAAAAATATTGAACAGAACTGGTCCCAGCACAGACCCTGAGGGACACCACTGGTGACTGGTCCCAGCTGGATGCAGCACCATTCACCATCATTCCCTGGGCCTGGCCATTCAGCTAGTTCTGAACCCAGCAAAGAGTGCTCCTGTCCCAGCCATGGAAGCTTTACCATGATGTGCCCATTTAAGTGATTACAAGCTTGTTCTTTCAGTCCTTCTGCAAAACCAAACTCACACTGACTTCAGTCTAGTAGCTAACAAAATAGGGCTCTCCCATCTTTTGAGTTTCAATGACAACACCATCCTGAAGACAGCACAGATGCAAATGTAAAAATAAAATTCTAGACTGTTAAAAAAAATCCATGTCTTCTTTCTCCAGATTATTATTCTTTCAAGGACTGATTTATTTGCTCCTTGACATGATATTGGAAGTTAATTTTTAGAAGATGTCTGTTAATAAAATGGAACAAAAATATTCAAGAATGTAAGCATCAGAAAGATTATTAACAGTTCACTTACTACTGATGCAAGTCAATTTAAAAGAACAAAAAACCCCCACCAAATAAATCCTGAAGTATGCCTCTCAGCAGAATTTAATGAGATCATAAAAGAAGAAAAATATGCAACTAGTAAACAAAGATGAATTAATGGTTGAAAAGGGGAAAAATGGTTAAACCCTGCAGTAACAGAGGAGAGAGAGTTGGCATCAAAGGCATTAGTGTGGTTCTTTATCATTAGCCAACTCAATCAGCTTGTCAGTCTTCCAAGTATTTGACTTCATGTTTGCTGTTACAGGCTCCAAGAGTGATGCAGAACTGCAGGAAAAAATTTGTTTGTTTACTCTTCTGGCCAATATCAAATATTCTGACTCAAACTGGTACATAAAAATCATACCATGTGCAATTAAATTTATTTATATAATAGGGCATCTCCAATTTCCTGGAAGGGCTCAGAGTCCACCTGCCATACAGTGGACTGAATCTGCAAAGAACACTATCTGAACCCTAAAACTTTGCTCTGGAGAAGTGCATTTATTTCCTAACTACCATACCACTTTTCTGCTTTCCAAAAAAAGGATTGTTGAAATTCCACATTTCAACCATATTTTCAATTCAACTGAAAACAGAGATAAAGCTTTTTCTTACTGGAAGGTTCAAGAGACAGAAAAACATTTAGGATAGGTTCTGTTGAGCTGGAAACAATTGCAAACTTATAACACATCTCAATGAGAACAAGAAAAAAGCTCCTGAGGAGATATGAAAGAATCCTTTGTCTCACACAGAGATTGTATTTCATTGGGAAAAGGAGGCAAGGTGCTTGCCAGGAATTGCATGCCCCATCTTGGCAGTGTTCAAAGTCAGGTTGGATCAGGCCCTGAGAACCTGGTCTAGTCAGAGGTGTCCCTGTCCATGGCAGGGAGTTTAAAACTAGATGATCTTTAAGGTGTATTCCAGCCCAAATCGTTCTATGAGTCTGTAATTAAACAGGTACCTTGCTGCTATTTGAGGAAGACACAAAACAGATGTGGAACGAATAAAGTCAGTCTTTAATGAGGAATGGCCTGATCTCCACTCAGCACTAACAGCAACTTATACTAGTGTCTGTCCAATTCCCTTGAATCTTCCTGTGCATTGGAATTCATTATTTGCCTAATAATACCACAAAAAGCTGTTCTATGCTGCAGCTATTTGCAATAAACCTTTCTCTTCTTTGCAGGAGAAGAGATCTCCAAAAACCTAAAGTGGTACCAAATGTCATGCAAAGCTGGTAGGAATATTAAATGGCCTCTAGCTGACAGCTGCAATGCTTCTGGACTGACAGACAGCTGCCAGGCAAACCAGCTACGAACTGCAGCTATCTCACCCAGAAGTTCACTTGGTGCTCTGCTCTCGTTACAGGTACTCGGAAGATGGAATACAAGGGCAACAGCTGGCACGAGACCTGCTTTATCTGCTACCGCTGCCAGCAGCCTATTGGGACAAAGAGCTTCATCCCTAAAGACAATCAAAACTTTTGTGTACCCTGCTATGAAAAGCAGTTTGCCATGCAATGTGTCCAGTGCAAGAAGGTAGTGCTCTTATTTTGCTTATGTGAAACTTAAGGGATTGAAGTCCATCCCATGGATGGACTTTTTATATCCAAGTAGGCAGAATATCTCATTTTTGTGTGTGTAAAAAGATTAAGAATTAACTAGTTTTAAGAGATGATATAATTTCAGTTCCACTTATGTGTAAAAGAAAACTCCCTGAAAAAATCTGGAGAAGCAGAAAGTAAGTACTTCATCTAAAATATGAAATAAACCAGTCTTTCCCAAAGAAAGTAAGTTGAAACACATCAGGTAATTCCTCCACCATGAAGAAAGGGACAGGTGAAGGAACAGTGATGAGACAAACTCTGGTAAATGCATACGAAAAGCAGCATACAAAGAGTAGCTTGAAAAACAGAGTACAGTTGAGAATGAGATTTTACAATGTATTCAGAATAAAGTAGTTTTAGCATGGGAATTCCTTTTATAAATAAGGAAATTTCAACAAAGCACTTGCAGGATTTTCTCAAGTTCAACGCCAAGAAAAATTATAATCTTGCTGTTGCTAAGCCTTCTTCCCCTCCTCCCACCCACAAAAATCTCATCAACCTTCCTCTTTACCAAATCAAAATGCAAACTTGCCACTCTTAAGAAAACACTTTCTTGTCTTTTTTTTTCCCCTAAAACAGGCTATCACCACAGGAGGAGTTACCTACCGGGAGCAACCATGGCATAAGGAGTGTTTCGTGTGTACTTCATGCAAGAAGCAGCTGTCTGGACAGCGCTTCACCTCCAGGGATGAGTTTGCATACTGCTTGAGCTGCTTCTGCAACCTCTACGCCAAAAAGTGTGCTGGATGCACAAACCCAATCAGTGGTAAGTCTCCCGTGGCTGGTGCTTTTACATTTTGTGGCTGTCCTGTGTGTTGAGTTGCTACTAAAGGCAAAACTAAACAAAAATCTGACCTGGTACAAGAGATGCCCAACTAAATCTTTTCATGGAACTCCAACTAGCCATTTTGAGGTTAAGCAAAAGACAATTACTACTGAGAGACATTTTTCCCTTTTTTTTTTTTCTTTTGTACAGCTTCAATACACCTGATCATAGCCTCAAACTCTGGAATGCTTTTTTACTAACCTGCTTATTTTCCTGAGACATTCTTCCTTCAAAGCTATGAATCAAGTCATGACACATGACAGACTTCTTTTTTAATTATCTAAAATGCACCTCTACAAAACATAAATTAACATACTCAGGTGCCATAAAACATTCTGTAAAAAACTACCAGAATTCTGTTCAGAGTCAGGTGCTTTGCTTTTCTTCTGGTGCATGTTGCAGGGCCATTCCTTGGAAGTTCATTTCTGCCATTATCACTAGGGAGAACAACCTTGCTCATTAACTTTGCTGAAAGAAACAGAAGTATTTGAGGATGAAAATATTAGTCACTACAGAATAAGGATGGCAAAATTAGCACAGCAACAAACAGATTTGCCACAATTTTTTCACTGCAGTATGTCATATCTCCATATCAGTCTGCATGACCTGATGGCTGACCTGCCATTGTTTTCTTGTAACAGAATGATTTTGCTTTTCAAACAGGACTCGGAGGAACCAAGTACATCTCTTTTGAAGAACGGCAGTGGCATAATGATTGCTTTAACTGCAAGAAGTGCTCCCTTTCATTGGTGGGTCGTGGCTTCCTCACAGAAAGGGATGACATCCTTTGCCCTGAATGTGGAAAGGATATTTAAAGCTCAAACTAAGGGGTGAGGAAGAAGGGAGGAAAGCCGTGCTTGCAATATATAGTCTGAAACACATGGATGTTCAGAGCTAGCTTTGCCACTCTGTGTCTCACTGTACTATTAACATTTCTTAACCTTTTTCTTTATACTCTCCAAATCTGGAGGGAAAACAGCTTGGATATCTCTAATAGCAATGTCGGTGTTTAAGATTTCTACCAATAACAAAAACTAATGCAAAACCCATGATGTAAAACTATTTGGCTGTTTTTGACATAATGTACCATTTTCAAGATTTTTTTTTTCCTAAATATTATTCCAGTTACAAGCAAGTGATACAGTTCAAGGATAACAATGGCCACACACAATACATTAATAGGTGAATATCCAGGGTGAAGCCTTCTGCCCACTGAAATCAATGGCAAAGGACATTAAATTCCAATAAGGCTGGTGTGACCCCAGTGTTCTTGAGCTATGTGACAAGTGTGTGCTGTCAAGTCTGTAGAAAGACTGCAAAAGTAGAGCGTGTTTCAATGTACATGGATTTGTGACATGCCATAAAAAGATAATGATGAAACAGTGGAAGTGGGAGTGCTTCATGACAGGTACATATTTTATTGCATGTCTAGGTGATCATTGTGTGAAGTACAAGTTCTGATTGACAGTGTCAGTATTTCAGTTAGTTGACATTACCCTGCACATTGTATTTTTCAAAATAAAACTGTTTAAACAAAACTGCCATTGTGGCTTAATTGTATTTAGATAATATTTACAAAAATTATTTCACATTCTGAAGAAACACAATGCATACAAACACAACCTTTTTTGCACCAAAGTTTTGGGAGTGTGAAGTTTGGACAAATCTCAGAAGGGCCCTGCTGTACAACATAGTCTTTTACTAATTGAAATCAGTGGGAAAACTACCAGCAAAAATGAACAAGTGTGTGAAAACACACACTGTACTGACTGCAGCTGATAAAAATGTGTTCATAGGCTCTAAACTCAAGCCCAAAATATTTTTCTTCTCAGCAAGCAAGGAGGTCAAGACAACTCAAAAGACATCCATCTATCTTTGCAAAAGTTAGAAGTTTAAATTCTATAGTAGGGCATGCTTTAGTTTTGTTCTCTATTGGGATACATAATACTCTTTGTTGTAGCATAATTTCTGCTACATTTGCCACAGCAGCAACTCTCATCAACAGCATGCTGGCAGGACAGTAACATCAAAAGGAAATAATACAAAGGAAGATAAACCTTTTCCCAAAGCAAACTGCAAGAAATATGGCCATGTTATGTGATGCACAGTCCCAGTACACCTTCCAGATGGAATTCATTTGTGTTCAGAAAAAGGAGGAAAGAAATATGTCACACCTCCAACAGGGATCTTCAGATGTGAAATTAATACGTAGGAATATACTTACTCTGCGTGCTACTGGCTAGGGAAAGTTTGCTCCTTGAGTTTGTTTCTTAGTACCAAGTGCAAAGTGCTCACAGGTCATTCCCCTCTCATTAATTCAACCATCTAAATAGATGTAGCAGATCAGATTTAGTTTATTGCACACCATTTGAAGAACTTGGCTGGCTGACATTTTTGAAGTGCACACTGTGCTAATCAGAACTCAGTGAATGATTAAATTCTATTCCTTGGTGATTTCATGTTATGATGAAAGATGTAGCAATAGCCAAAAAACTCCCTCTTTATCCACCCCTCTGAAAGGAGGGCAAACACCTCACTCTCTCCTATGGGGTCTGCCAATCCCCAGCACACTGCAGCTCTGCTCTAGTGCTTTGCTGAGAGAAGAAAGATTCCTTTGAGCTAAAGGGGTAGTGCCCCTGTACTTGGCACTGATGAGAAACCACATCTTGAGTCATGTGCTCAGTTTTAGGCCCCTCACTACAAGCAGGACAGAGGTGCTGGAGTGTGTCCAGAGAAGGGCAATGGAGCAGAAGGGCAATGGGAGGGGCTGAAGCTGGGAGTTGCTTAGCCTGGAGAAAAGAAGGCTGAAGTGACACCTTCCTGCTCTCTACAACTGCCTGAAAGGAGATCATAGCAAGGTGGGGCTTGGCCTCTTCTCTCAGGCAGATTGTGATAAGACAAGTAGAAACAACCTCCAAATTTGACAAGGGAAGTTCAGGCCACATATTAGGAAAATTTTCTTGACTGGATGTGGCAAAGCAGTGGAAGAGACTCCCAGGGAATGGTGGAGTCACCCACCATCTCTGGAAGTGTTCAAAAAACACAGACATGGTGTTGTGATACAATTAGTGTGCACGTGGAATTCAGTTGAAGGTTGGACTTGATGACCTTGGAATTTTTCCCAACCTTGATGATTCTAAGAAGGCAGTAGGAGCAGCACAGCTTGCACCTTGCCTCCCAAGTGCTACAACAGGTAGCAAAATGGCCCAGCTTTGGGGAAAGGTAGGTGAAACATGCAAGGCTGGAAAGCATCCCAGCCAGGAACAGGACTGCTACCATGTAAGAGCAGCATGATGCTATTATTCCAGTGCAGTTCTGCATATCCCAACACACACATGCTCCTAGCAACTGGAACTACACAAAATACATCCTAGTCTCTAGACCATTGACAGGAATCCAGCCACAAAACAGAATTTCCATCAAACTGTTACACAGGTGCAAAAAGCAGCACTTCATGTGATACTAACTGCTGCTACAGCTGCAAAGCAGCTACTGACCCTTTTACCCTTAAAATGCTGATTACATCAAGTCCACTGAAATATAACTGTATAAACTGAATAAGCTTAATTACATCACAAAAACAAGGCAGTAGTTTTGTTTGCTTTTAATTTATTTAAATAGGATAAGGCTACTTAAAAGACAAGTCTTTACATAAAAAATGTACATTACGTTAAAGTTTGCTGTACTCAAGTACAAAAACTGCACAAGTGTTTAGTAAAAGGGAGAGAGCACACCATTTCAAAACACACATTCTTACCATTTTACAGCATTCAAGAGGTGCCTTTTACATCATAACAGTGAATGGAGAACTTCTGTAAAGAACTAAGCTACAGTTTTTGGTTTCAATATAAACCAATGTTAAAAATGTAAACAAGCTTTCAGACCACTACCAAACTTCTTTTACTGGGTTAACTAAGTGGATTCAGAAGCTGATTCTTTTTTTGTTTTACCAAATCTGGCAGCATTCTTATTATTCTTATTTACCATCCGTGTCTAAAACTGATCTAAATTGGCTTCACTCTGAGCCAATGAGTTTTAATAAAAATGTTTCCATCAACTTAATTGGATTTTTGCCCTGTGAGGCACCACCAATAATCCAGATGAAATACCAAATTTCACAGAAAACCAAAATCCATCTTAAATTATCACAGGAAGGGAAAACAGGTTTGTGGGGTTTTTTCTAGAGTGCAATTACATGTGTTAATGCTCTCAAGGTACTTCTGTCTTCCTATCCACATCCCTCTTCAACTGTCTCTAGGCTAAGAAAGCATTCCATTGGTTTTCCCCAATATTTTATAAATAAGCATGATTATAACCAGGAAAACAATCAAATTTCCTACACTGGCACATTTTTACACTTATGCATGTAAAAAATATGCCTGTGTACTTAAGAGAACGTGGCACTAATCCATTCACTACTTCCTTTCAAAGTTTCATATCACATATTTCCATCTGTGCATTCCTTGTTTCATATATCAAGAGAAACTTCAATTTGAAGTAATGCTGTTAAAATAGTTCATCTCTTATTACCAACCTAACTTGCACTGCAAATTCTACACTCCTGTGCAACAAAAAGGAAAAAAAAATGACTATCTTATCAGCAGAATGGTCAGTTTTTTCACCTAAATAAATTACCTTTTTAAAGCCAAGAAGGCTCTAGGGATCACTCTAAATTTCAACAGCTATTTTAATATTTAATCAGATGTGGAATAAAACTGAATCTTAGTGAAACAATGTGTGAATCACAGTGACATGGAGGAGATGAACTATAATAATCTTGAAAACTAAGAGTGGAGGGTTTAGTATAGTGTAATATCACCACCTTTTAAAGAAGTAATTAACTACTTGGTGTACAAGAGTGGATACTTTCAAGGTGACTGGTGATAGTGACTCCAGCTTTATAACAGGGAGTTGTTAAACTTGTTAAAACTTCACAGCAATCTGAATCTCTGTAAGTCTGTAAATTTTAAAATAATTTTATTTCAACTATTTAAATATGACCTATCTATTTGAAAATATGGAAGTAATATTTATGTTTTGAGCACCATTAGCTACTTCATGGCCATGTAACATGTTGGATTTTCTTCTTTGCTTCTGAAGGCTTTAGGTCATTCTGGAATACAAGAAAATATATAATTATTCTTAGAGATACTGTGCAAACAGGAGTCAGTCATTAATCTGGCATACTTCAATCTGGTACTATTACAGTGTTCAGCTACAGGCTACTACAAAAGCTTTCTATTGCCATCTTGTGGAGAAAGCTAAATATCACAGAATTTCTCTGGTGAAGATAAAAATAGAGCCAATGAATTTAACTACCTCCAAATCATACATGTGTTTTGGTTTTCAGCAACCTACAATTAAATATTCTTAAATATTCAAAAATTTCTTTCAGTTATGCAGCTTAGAAACAGGTACATACTGGAGTTTCAAAAAATACTTCTGAAGTTATTTCATGTTGTCTTCTTAAAATACTTGTTGAAATGGAATTGTATAAGGAAAATTCCCCAATACACAACTAGGAAACCAATTCACTTTCATCAAATAGTAAAAACATTAAAAAAAAAAGAAAAATTTGGTCTTCCTTTGAAATGACCTGGATAAAAAAGAAGATAAATGATTGCCAAAGCCTCAGATGAACTCATCTTTCAAATCCCCCTGCCCAAAGAAACCTGTAAAAATCAAGAAAACCCAAAGCAAAGAAACAGCAGATGAAGTGGTAAAATAACTCCCTTTCATCATTCAAAGTAATAATAAAAAAATTCTGAGAATTTAGAGCTTTGAAGGTTCACATAAGCAGAGGAAATACAGGTATATGAGTTTTCAAGAGCATACTGCAACACGCTGGTTCAGGGAGCACAATCTAGAGATCGCTCTTCTCTTTAAAACACTTTCAGTGTTAGTTTATTCACAGGAATCCTGTGGACTGCAACCATTGAAAGGGTTAAGGGAATTAGACCCAAAGATAATAGGGACAGTTCTGTGCTATTCATTACATTTTTCTTGAACATCAAGGAACAGTCACTTGCTTGGAGACACAGTTGTCTTTACTGTCATTACACTAAAAATAGATCAGGCTTTACAGCTATCTGCCAAGTAAACTGATTCTTCCTGACACCATCACCTTCTATTCAATAGCACATCTAAATTAAATGCAAAGAAGCTGTCAGGTGTATACTAAACAAGCTTCAAAAGCTCTGTAGGTTCAGATCTGACCAATACTTGGAAGAGTTATAAATACTGAAAGAAGTTAGTAATACTGGTAGTAGGAAACAACCTACACCTCTCAAGCATAAATTCTATTCAGAGCCTCAGCCATGATTCTTTTAAAGGCTGCTAAAGCTGTCTTTCACAACAGCCATGTGTTTTGGTACTCAAGTTTAACAGAAGTCTGATGCAATGTACCAATTCATGCACCAGAATATTACCTGCATTTTCATAAAAGGATTTTTTAAAAATACATTAATATTTTCATATATTTTAATTAATATGAATGTTTTATTGCATCTCATGAGGCAATATTTAGAAAACAAAGTTCAGTGTCATGTCTTAAGAACATTCTAATCAATGCAACTGCACACTGTATATCTAAAGCTCCCCCTGCAGTTCAACAGAACAGATATTTTTATTTCTTCCTTTGAAGCCCAGATTTATTCCAGATATTCCTGTATTCCAGTGGAAATGGGAAAACTCCTTCATTTGTATCGTGAAGGAATACAACACAAGTGTTAAGACCTATGTCTGTATTGTGGCATGTTTTTAAGAGATAGTCCAGTGCTCCTTGCTCATGGACAAGCCCTGTAATCACACCATTGCCAGAAGTAACCACTGCTCTTTGTCCCCATCTGGCAGCTACACTCAGCACCATTACCTACACAGAAGCTTCCTACTGACAAGTACAAACTTCCTTGATTCTGATACTTCCCAAACTAGCTACCCTTTACTAATACTCACTGTTCCTAAATACTCTACTGTAGGGGGATAGAATATAAGGAAATACAGTGTAGAGAGTAATCTTACCCCTAAGGAGTTGCAGTTGGGCCAATTATCAAAGATTAGGAACAGGCCTGACTTTAACAGGCCACAGCTGTAACCAATGAGAAGAAAAGTGCTATAAAAGAGTGGGTTGGTTGATAAGGGAATTGGAGTCAGTTGGCTACTTTGTGAAGAAGAAAGAGTCAGTGCTCTGAGGAGCTGCCCATGAGAACTACCAAGAAGGTGTGAAACTTTTGCCATAAGAAGACAATAGTATGGAACTCCTGCAACAAGATGACAAACTCTACTATTACTCCAAAATAAAATTATTCTGAAAACTCTTGC
Source organism: Emberiza elegans (assembly GCA_024865655.1). Taxonomy (NCBI): domain Eukaryota; kingdom Metazoa; phylum Chordata; class Aves; order Passeriformes; family Fringillidae; genus Emberiza; species Emberiza elegans. The sequence goes on along the minus strand of JALJVW010003023.1, from coordinate 58,121,077 downwards.
CATGCTCTAACTTTGTCTCCTTTAAATCTCAATTTTAAAAAAGAAAACTGCAAAACAAGATACTGCACAAACATACCGGCGAATCAGATTCCTCTTTTGGAACAGACCTCTTTAACTTCACAACAGTAGTTCCTGCTACTGGAGACAAAGGGTAAACCTTCAGACCAGTCAACACACTGCTGTCAGTCTTTGAAACATTGTTCTGCTGAGCCTCATTATTCCTTATTCCCAGCTTAGCGTCCTCTGACAAACTGGAGGCTGAAAGGTATGTGGAGGCACTGGAAGGAACTGATAATCTCCTAACTGTGTTGGTGGTGCTGCCAGCTGGAGGAGGCTTCAGGCGATCGGCAGCTCCGTTCTCTGTCTTTTTCACTTTTATGCTTGTACTTGTCGAATTGCCATCAAATACAATCAATGGCCGTTTCCTTAAACCTTCCACTGTTGTAACACTGAAAATACAAATCATAAAATTCACAGAAACATGGGTTAGATGATCAAAAAACAGAACATCCATGGCATAAGTAGCAAAAATTAATTTTATCCTACCTGAAGAAAACATATATCTCAAAATATTAATATTAAACTCTGAGATGCTCCAAACTTAAATAAAAATAAATATACTTATATACACTTACATATACTTAAATAAAAAGCAATAAAAGTCACTTCCAAAATATAAAGGTGCAGGTGGCTGTGTAAAGGACCAGTGCTCCTCAGCAAGAAGAGTTGTGTGAGGAACTGTCTAAGCAGACAATTATGGCTGTACAACCAAAGGCACTATGCTTCTTCCACTGCAGTTACTCTAGAGTAACTACAGAGTTAATAAGTGTGAGGTATTTCAAAAGATGAGTATTTAAGAAAGGGTGTGCTGCCTGACCTGCAATAACAGCATCTCATATTCTGATACTTCTAAATTTCCCTGTTTCCACTCTTATTCCAAATCATAATGTTAAAGTCCAAAAGATGATTGTTAGCTAAAAAAAACTAAGCAAAAAAAACCCCACAACTTTTTTAAAATAAGTCTTCTTTGTACAGGAACACTAAGTGGATTTAATGACATTTTTTAACAGTTTGTGCCTTTAAGCCTATGTGTAGTCAGAGAAGGCCAGTTTAGTAACCACTGATTCATTAAAAGGAATATTATCAAGCTAATATCAAAACAGTGTTATCAGAAAACATCTTGACTGAAAAAAATAAAGTACAAAGTCAACATAACTCACACTATATGAATTCAGAGTTTTAAAAATGCAATGCTCAAGAATGACAAAGTGTTTGGAAAGTGCAGATTTACCAAATAAAAAACCCAAACCACCATTAAGAGATATAATATTCCTGTTTAAAAACTTCAATTTTCAGTTTTGATAAAAAGCTCTTTTGCACCTATTTCAGCACACTAACAGTTTCCTGCCCAACACTAACCTCACACTTCCATCCTCAAGTCCACAGATGTAAACAAACTGAGGTACTCTAACCTTTTATGCACATAGAAAATAAACTGGACAAAAGACAGCTTGGTGTTTTAGCCACTGCTACAATTTTTAAAAACCACCTCAGAACTGAAAAAAAAAAATCTAAAAAACCCCAAATCACTTGACAGAATTTGTTTACCTCTTCACAATTAGAAACCTCAGCAAAGCTAAAAGAGACTCAAGACATCAACAAGTTGTAATACTGAAAAACTATAGGAATTTCCATCCACCTTGCCTTAGGATTTACTGCTGAACATATCAGAATACCACTGATGCATATCACATGTCAAAGTCTTAGGCAGCTGGAAGGTTGAGTGAAGAGATTCAGTAAAACAAACTTTTGAAGAAGATTTTGCTTTCTGAGCAAATACAAACAGAAAGATTTTTAAAACAAGACAGAATACTTATTTCAGAAAGCAAATGTTGTTTTTGAAACAGACAGAAAATTGCTGCAGCATGCACCCCTCACTCTAAATAGAGTAGGCCACCCCTGTCCAGAAGAAAGCATAGTTAAATATGCTTTTAGCACTTTCCTTAAACACTGCAAACACAATTATTAATTGGCAATTATACAGTGAAACAAAAATACTTCCTTTCTCCTCATTATAAAGTACCTTGAAATCCACCAATAACTCATTATCAACACACGCTGGGGGATGAAGGACCAATACCAATTCGCTGGATCAATACAGACTGGGGGTGAAGGGATTGAGAGTAGCCCTGCTGAGAAGGACTTGGGGATACTGGTGGATGAGAGGCTGGACACAAGTCAGCAGCGTGTGCTTGCAGCCCAGAAAGTCAAACATGTCCAAAGCAGCGTGGCCAGCAGGTCAAAGGAAGTGATTCTGCACCCCCTACTCTGCTCTGGTGAGACCTCAGCTGGAGCACTGCACCCAGACCTGGAGGAAGGACACGGAGCAGCTCAGGCCCCAGGAAGACCATACTGCACCCTTTCAGTACTTAAAGGGGAAGTATAAGAAAGATAGTTCTGTGAAAAGAAGAACTATTAGCTAGATAGCATTAATAACATTTAAATGACAAAAGAAAAAGAATTCTCTTCCCCTTTTTTCTATTTTTGCAGTAGTAGAATCTAACAGTTCTGACACAGGCAAGCCAACACGGCATTCTCTATAAACTGTAACAATATCCAAAAGCTGTACAAGCTTCACTAATCAGGCAAAGATTAAACAAATGCATTGTCCTAAATTGTCCAAGTCTGGCCCAATTACCTTTTCTTCTCACTTTTCAAGTCATTTTGCTGTCTTTTCTTTTCCATCATTCTCCCCCATCTACTTTTTGGCAAGTCACGCTGAGGCAGGGGAATGGCATGCTGAATATAGAGATCAGTGAGCCCATCTTTGTCCATCTTTACATCATTCTCACCTAATATATTTTTCTGTGGGGAACAGAAAAAGAGTTGTTATTTTTACGACAAATTTAACATTCAACCATCTGAGTGGCATAATTTCTTATTTCAAAACCCACTGTAAAGATTGGAGATTGGATGTTGTGCACTGTAAAGCATTGTACTGGGCCAGGGTTCCAGAAGTAAAGGGGTGGCTGGGATGATCAGTTTGGAGAGGCCATGAACTGCTCAGTGCCAACAACAGCCTGGTCTCCTCCCTTCCTACTGTCAACTTCCTTCATTTTCTGTGTGGATTTCACTCATCCTGTCCCTTCAGTGAGGCAATGGGAAGCACAGGCTATTTTGGTCAGTGCATAGTGGGTTTTTTTTCCACCACCTGCAAGTGTATTTCTTCACATGTCTCCTCATGTGCCCCTTCCTGTCCTTTGGAGTCTCCTGCCCCCAGTGTCTCCTGCTCTTTAAGTGCATTTGAGCACAGGTGCCATGAGCAACTCTGCTTCAAATTCAGGGGTGTGATGGGCTGCTTTCTCCAACAGTGTGAGAGACGTGGACCCAGCTGTGACCAGCACTGGGCAATTATTCACCTTTGCCCACACAGTTCAACCCTGCAGCCCCTCTCCACCCAAAATACTGCAAGTTTTCCCAATGAAAAAGCAGCCAAAAAAGGGAAAAGTTATGACAGACGTACTGTTGATGGCTGATTTTTTCATGCACTCTTAAACACACTTCCCTGAATCCAACTATAATACCAGAGCTCTTTTTCAGATGTCTAGAAAACAGACAACTAGAATGTAACGCAAGTCAAACTTTTCAATGTAAAACCGTGCTATCTTCCCCAGTTCCCCAAGAATAATGGAGATAAGTTTCATCCCAAGATGAGGAAGAACTTCCTTACATTAAAGATGGAAGAGCACTGGAACAAACTCCCCAATGAGGTCATGGACTCTCCATCTCTGGAGACATTCAAAACCCACCTGGATGTGTTCCTGGGTCACCTGCTCTAACCTCCTCCAAACTCCCTTGGCAGGGGTTTGGACAAGATGATCTTCAGAGGTTCCTTCCAACCCTAACTATTCAGTGATTCTAGGAACCACCAGTTAAAACACTAGTTTTCTTTCTAAATTGTGTATTGAGTTCTGAAGGTTTCTTGGTACGTCATGCCAAATTTATGGGGTGAGATAAAGACTTCACTAACATCCTACAAATCGAGGTCAACAAGAGCAGGTCAAGCCTCTGCCACTACTGATTCTGGCAACATTCCACGACTTCTGATGTTGGCCTGAAACCTGTCCATACAGGCTGCACAGACAAAAGTATATGAAAATTTTTGAGCTTATACAAAACCCTGAAACTTTGATTACTGTTGTTTCATGCAACTGAAATTTTCAGCCAAGCCAGTAACTAGCATTCCAAACAACATCAAATAAACCTTTTTATGGTCCTAAACTGTTTATAACCCACTTTCAAACTCAATTATTTTCCAATTATCAAGTTTCAATATTTACGCATTAAAGCATTAGCTTGACTGATTACAGAGGCTGCATTTCTTTAATTCATGGAACTGTTAGGGTTGGAAGGGAGCTCCGCAGATGATCTAGTCCAACCGACCTGCCCAGGCAGGGTTACCTAGAACAGGATACACTGGGTATGGACGTGGCAACTTTAACAGTGTAAAGCTCATCCTTCCACAGCCACTTTTATTGTGTGCAGACACTGTCTCGATTTGGGAAAATTATTTTTCAGCACCCTCGGTGCTCAAGCACAGCCCCTTCGCAAACACGGAGACATCTCCCGCGCCAGAGGCTCCTCTCTGCGAGTTCGTGGTGTCCAGAGCACCGACTTGGTGCCTGCTCTTCCCTGAGCGCCGTGACTCTCTTCGCCCCGCCTCGGGGGCCGCCGCTCCGCCCGGCCCGGCTCCCCGGACGCACCTGCTCCAGGGTGAGCCGCAGGAATTCCTCCGAGAGCAGCTCCGGGTGCAGCAACAGCAACTCCGACTCCGAACGCCCAGACCCGCACTCCTCCTCGCCACCGCCGCCGCCCGCCCGGGCTCGTCCCTGCGCCGCCATCTTCTTCCCCCGGCGGCCCCTTCCCGGCTCCCACAATCCCGCGCGCGGAGGGAAACGCGTCTCCAGAGCAGCCGCGCGCCGCGGTGGCGTCACGGCTGGAGCGGGGCCGGGATGGGGCGGAACAGACCGGAGCGGGGCCGGGACAGCGGGAGCCGGGACAGCGGGAGCCGGGGGTGCACTCTGCCGGGGCGGCACGGCTCCGCGGGGCAGCCGGGTCCGGGGAAACACGCAAAATCCCACAGAATCACAGAATATCCTGAGCTGGAAGGGGCCCACAAGGATCACCGAAGTGCAGCTCCTGGCCCTACACAGGACGGCCCTAAGTATTATTCCCCATGTGTTAGAGTGTTTTCCAAATGCTTGAACTCTCCCAGGCTTGGTGCTATGACCACTTCCCTGGGGAGCCTGTTCCAGTGCCCGACCACCCTTTGGTGAGGAACCTTTTTCTGGTATCCAACTTAAACCTCGCCTGATACGTCTTCAGGCCATTCCCTTGGGTCCTGTCACTGGTCACCAGAGAGAAGGGAGCAGTGCCTGCCCTCCTGAGGAATCTGTAGAACCATGATAAGCTCTTTTCGCAGTCTCCTCTTCTCCAGGCTGAACGGACTAAATTACATCAGGCACTCCTCACACGGCTTCCCCTCAAGGCCCTTCAACCTCGTGGCCCTACTTTGGATGCTTTCCAACAGCTTTATGTCTTTTTTTATACTGTGGCACCCAAAACTGCCCCGGCACTTGAGGTGGGGCTGCCCCAGCTCAGAGCAGAGCAGGACGTTCCCCTCCCTTGCCCAGCTGGTGATGCTGTCCCTGATGCCCCCCAGGACAGGGTTGGCCCTCCTGGCTGCCAGGGCACTGCTGGCTCATGCTCAACTTGCCATTGACCCTGGGTCCCTTTCCATGGCACTGGTCTCCAGCCTCTCGTTCCCCAGTCTCTCCATACATCCAGGGTTCTCCCATCCCAGGTGCAGAATCCAGCACTTGCCCTTGTTAAACATCATACAGCTGGTGATTGCACAGCTCTAATTTGTCTGGGTTTCTCTGCAAGGCCTCTCTGCCCTTGAGGGAGTTCGGTGTTGCTGATAAGGTGAGGTCACCCCCAGCTGATAGCATGGAACCAACTGGGAGAACATCTGTTTTATTGTCATTCTGTCAGCACACCGGAGTATGAATGCTTTGTGCTGCTGCATGCCGGAACTTTGCTGTGGAGTTAAACCCGATCTCAGTCCTGCCCATAGTTGTGACACCCACTGGTTAACGCTGCTTGATAGGCAACAACAAAAGTTGCTTTGTAATTCCGAAGTGCAATAGCTGCCTGCCCATTGGAGTCTGTCACCCGCTTACATTTTCAAAAGCAAAATAGAGAATTACATATGGTTACATGTGTAAATAACCCTGTAGTTTTTACAACATAAAATTACAAGGTAATTTGAAGTACTTGATGCCTTTTACAGAATTGCAAGGCACAGGCAACAATGTAACATAATAAAGGAAGAAATTGAAGATACATGACTATGTATGTCACTTTAGAGCCTACATATATGCAGCACTTCAAAAGGCATAAATTCAAATTTTCAATATTCAAAAATCATTTAAGTGTACAAGTAAGTAGTAACATTATATCGTGTGGCTTCCTCAAAAGCGTCTTCTGGCAGTATATACAATTTGTTCCCTTGTGCTTTTTCTCTTCAGGGAAGCGGCATCCAAGGGGAAGCATGGGCTGGGTGCCAGTTCTGTGCCCAGCAGGCACACAGCTATGGACTAGTTCTATTTTCATTTTCTCATTCATTTTCTCATTCATTTCTCACTTCAGCCAATTATGTCACAAAATCAACAGAACTCAATCTTGTAAATGAATATAGCTCTTAGGGTGAATGTTCAGCCTGGATTTGGTGCTTATTTCAATGAATGAAATTACTTTCTTGTAAACTACATGGATCATCTCCCTCTTCCTAAAGTACCTTGTAAGTTCTGCCTCACAGAAACATATCCTTGCTAACTGAATTTGTTGTGTTGATCAAGATTTTACCCTGTGATTTTTCTGATGTTACTATTTACTTTGTAGGCATTTGTACCCAAAATTATATATCCTCTTTGATTAACCAAAGCATGTCCTCTCATAATAAAGTTATGAAAGAGATGAAATGCAAACAGTCTGATAAAAATATGTTTATTTTCCAATTGCTGTAAAAGTAATAGAATTTTAATGAGCTATATTGTTTTCATAGATTTGTTGAATGATCCTATTGCATTTCATAGTAGAGTTATTTTTTGTTAATGCAATGGAGTAATTTTAAATAAATGATACCAGGTACCATTTGCTATTATTTTTATTTTTAAGATTTTACAATTAAAAAAAAAATGCTTTACATCAGTTCTAATACCTTGCTCTTTACTTTGTTCATTAGCTGTATGTGTTGTCCCAAAATAGTTTCTTTCACTCAGTGAGCAAGAGGCCAATCCACACAGAGAATTGAGATATTTGAATTGTTTACAGTTCTTTGCAGAAAGATGTGCTGGGCAGCAAATCCACAAAGCCAGCATGATGACCATCAAAACTTACCATTTACGTATTTTAGCAAACAAAGGCATTAATGTTTATTGGCTACAAATTACATAGTTCTTTAATTAATTAATCTTCTATTGGTCAATGATTCCCTCACTTCTCATCCTGATTAGCCTGCACAGTCTTCCTCTTCTCTTGAGCTGGTTGGTTTCTTGGGCCGTGAGTCAGTGATTGTAGCTCTCCCCCTGCCGGAATTACCTTTTACCCAGTCAGAGCTGATTCCAGCAGAGTTGATGAACAGGTTTTGTTAGTTTTTTCCTTATCTTGGGAATTCTGCCGAATGTATTTGTGGCCCACAAAGTCTGCATTCTTTGTGTCCACTATCAGGAGCACACCCTTCTTGCCAAGCTGTGTTAACCTCCTCCTAGGTCACTGAGGCATGTCAAGCCCTAAACTTTAACAAGGCAATTCTATTGATAAGTAATTTGTCTTTTTAACATTTAATAGTTGAGAGTTATATATATTTATATAAATAATACTACTAGTATAATTCTCTTATAATATATGAGACATATAAAATACTGTGAAAAATGCATGTATTTTATGATTGGCTTTTCACAAATATTAAAATGAATATTATATGCATTGTGTTAGAAAGTAATGCTGCATTAATTCTCTTAAGTACTGTGTTAAATATAGTTTTAGGTTGTAAAAATTGTTAAAATAGAAACTATGCTATGTAGGATACTTTTTTTAAGGAAAGGACTCACAGTGAGATAGCAGCCACAGGACACCTAAATCTTTCAAAGAAAAAGAATTTATTGCCCTCTTATCAGAAGAAATGAACTTCTTCTCGCCTCGAAGGCACTGTTAGGATTCGGAGGAAGAAGTTGACGATGACCAGACAGAATCCTGTATTTGAATGGAAATTATGCATCATGTATGAAGTGTATGACTATGCAACAGGCTATTGCTTCTAAGGGTTAATCCTTTGTTAATGGGGGTCCTTTTTAGGGCTCGTGCTGCGCTGAAACAGGTACCCGGACGTCCGTAACCTTTTGTATTTGTTGTCTCATATTGTCCTAATTCAAGTTGTCCAAATTATTATTACTCTAATTGTATTACTATTTTTATAACCATTTTATTATTATTAAACTTTTAAAATTTTAAAAACAAGTGATTGGCGTTTTTCACAAATACTATATACAAACAGCGTTATTGTAAGTCTCATAATAGATATGAGACTTTTACTATTAAATCAAATTTGAGTGAGGCGCTTTTCGGGGAACCTGAAAAAATCATCTCCCATATATATATGTGTGTATATATATATATATCCCAAGGCTTTGGACTCTCTTATGTATTTATTTTAAATATCTACACAAATAAATATATGCATATAAATATTAGAAGATATAGATATAAATTTAATGCATTAGTCTCTTCTCTCAGCTGCCGAGTTGCGGAGCTCCCCGGGGCGCTCCGGGGGTGCATTCCCGGCCGGAGCAGCCCGGCTTTCCCGCACGTGACCGGACGCGCCTCCCGCCGCTGCCCGTGCCCGGTGACGCGGCCGGGGCGGGGCCGGCGCCGCACCGGAAGCGGCGCGTCCCCCGCCCGCCGCCGGCGGATCCCAGCGCGCCCCGAGGCGGCCCCGGCCGCCGGCACCGCACCGCGAGGCCCCGGAGCGGCGGGCCCGGCTCCGCTGTGCGCCGGCAGGTGCTGCGGGAGGGCGGCGGGAGAGGCTCCGTGTGCGGGCGGGCGGAGGCGGGCGCACCGGGGCCGGCCGGCGGCGGGCCTGGCTGCCAGCGGTGTGTGTGAGGGGACGGGCAGCGCACCCCTGCCCTCCCGGGGCTCCGCGGCTCCCGAGAGTTGCAGCCACAGGTTAATCGGAGCCCGCGCACGGTGCAGGAGTGCCCGCCGGTGAGGGAGCGGAGCGGAGGTGAGGGAGGCAGGGTGTTGCTCTCCAAGGAGGGCAGAGCACAATGTAATGCAAGGTTATTGCTTAACTGGAGCGGGGGAGAGCTGCTTCCCACTTCTTGCAGGAAATGAGTGCGTGCGGGGTTATTATTGCGCTTAAAAATCAGTGCCTACTAGACTGATCATTTTCTTGACTGTTGCTTTATTTTTCTCTGGTAATAGGAAAACATCCCCATTATCTTGTTTTCCGGGCTTCTTACATCTAAATGTAGTATAAGAAATACTATCTGTAACTATGGGGTGTCCTCTTGCACTTCAAAGGAACAGCATGTTCTGTAGAACCTTTCCTTTACAATGCTCACTGGCCCCTAAGGTTTCATTAATGAGAACAAGAGAAACGCTAAAAAAGAGGTTGTGTCCAGGTCATGCATGTTGGCACTGTTTGTTCCTAAAAGCTTTTTCTCACATATTTTTTTATTCTAGAACGGATGTTTTCTTTTCTTTGTTACCAGACTTATGTAGTACTATGGATTTTTAGTTCTTTCTGTTCAGGAGTCATGTATCTGTTAAGATTTCTTTCATACTGTTAATTCCCATCAACTTTGATTCAGAAAATTCTTTTGGACTTTTTAACACATCTTGGTCAGGAGTAGAATTCTGCATTTCTCTCAGTGGCACATATTCACATTTCTACTTGGGGCTGCAGGAACATTAACTGAGTCCTTTGGCAGCTTCAGGTATGAAAGCTGCCTGACCTCTGCAGATGGTAGTTTATCACTTCAGGCTACAAACAGGCTCTTAAGAGCTGTTGGGGTTGTTTTGGCAGTCAACCTTTGGACAGTCCTCTCTAACTTAAAATGCTGTGCTTCTTTTGATCATGTTGGAGAATAGGGTGGCTGTGTTTTCAGACTTGCATTATCATTTTACCCTCAGCTATTTCTCTAGTGCTTCCTGGGTTTGGTTGGTTGATTGGTTTTTTTTTTTTGAAGATCATAACACTAATTTGCACTCCAGCTGAAGACAGAACTTGAAAATGTCAACTAAAATCTTTTTAACTTCTGATAAAAACCCAAAAATGAACTCTGAAGTATTTGGCACTAATGCTTACTACTGTATCTTGAGAGTACGGTTTGCTTCTAGCCATAATCTTAGTTTTATATAATTTTATTTCATGATTACCTGCAAGTGTGTACCTTATCTTTTCTAACTCAGTTATAGAAAATTTGACCATAGTTTTTAATGTTCTCTTGCAAAAACAAAGGGTTTTGTTAGATGTAGTAATTGGACGCTAAATTTGTTTTGTCTGTGTTCAGTTTCAGTTTTGTTTACAGGACTAGTCTGTTGATGTTGGTTTCTCTGTTGGTCCACAGAGATTTCATGTGATGTTTTGCACCAGCACTGTACATGTGGAGCAGAAGTAATTGTGTGTGTTTGAGATGTTTAGTGTTGTGCCTGCATTGGCTAAGTGACCATTACAGACCAGTCATGACAAATTAAAAAGTGATTAAACAAGGCCAGCAGTTTCTCATTTGCTCTTTTGGAGTGTTGAGCACAGTTGTCTGCTGGTTTCTTACAACAATAACACAAGTCTGGAGTATAATAAAATTGCATGGATTGTTTTTAAAACAGTATTATCTGCTTCATAAATTTCATCTGTCCCTTGACAGTGCTTGATTGGAGAGGGGTAGGTATAGTTTGTAGAATAAATATTAGAAGTGCTGTTTAGCACTTAAAGACAGGCTTTTGGAATTATTATGGTAGTGGAGAACAGAAACACTCTGAATTTCTGTGATACTGTGTCTTGAGCTCAGTGAATGCTTTATCAGTCATGCACTCTGCATATGTTAACAAAACCAACCAGCTACAAACCCAAACCAACAACTTTTGTTGTGAGTTGGATGATGCCTTGTGTAAGTTATTCTTGAACTGGCTTGGAAAATATGTATTTCTGATTGCTGGAGACTGAGGAATGTGAAATATATGTTAAAATGGAATATACCTGTGTTATTTTGTGAAAGGGCTGTGTATAAACAGGCCTACAGTGGAGTGTAAAGCAACATAACATGTTAACTAGTAGCACTAAATTTCCTGAGAGGCCTTGCAGCCTCTCAGGAAATCTAAGACCTGAAGCTTGTCTGTTTTCATGTATAGGTGATAGAAACCTGTGTATGACAGATTTATAAGTAACTAAGTACTGGCAATAACCTCTTGTAGTGCCAGTGTCTGAGAGAACCAATAACATGCTGGTTACTTGTGGAGAAAGCATCACTTCAGAATAGCTGGGTGCTGTTGTGAATCTGTTTCAGAATAGGTTAGAAGTGGAAGCATACAATTTTATTAATTTCTGTTGTTATTAATGTGCTTGCTCTGGCATGTGTAGTTGGGTTAGAAATAGAGTATAGACTATTAAAAATGCAGTAGTTAAGTTTTTGTATAAATGGATGTTTAATTGCTTTCTCTGATATTTGATTCTATGTGCAGAGGTAAATAGTAGTGTTTTTTTCTCTTTAATTAGATCACCCAGAAGACACAATGAGCGTTAAAGCTTTCAAGCTCGTTTCTGCTGTTGAGCGGGAGATGTTAATGGGAGACAAAAATTACATCAACATCGAGTGCATTGAGTGTTGTGGGAAGAACCTCTATATTGGAACCAATGACTGCTTTATCTATCATTTCTTGTTGGATGAAAAGGTATCCACAGCTGGAAAAATAACTTTTGCTGCCACCAAGCAACTACACAAATACCTGGGTTTGAAGAAGCCTGTGAGCGAGTTGAAAGCAGCCTCTGCCCTCACAAGACTGCTTGTGCTTTGTGACAACACGATAACACTAGTGAACATGATCAACTTGGAACCTGTCCCCACTGGTGCTAGGATCAAAGGAGCTGTGACATTCACCCTCAATGAAAACCCTGTGAGTGGGGATCCTTTCTGCGTTGAAGTTTGCATTATCTCGGTCAAGCGCCGGACCATTCAAATGTTCATGGTGTTTGAAGACAGAGTCCAGATAGTGAAGGAAGTGTTTACTCCAGAACAACCCTGTGCTGTGGCTGTAGATGGTTACTACTTATGCCTTGCCCTTACTACACAGTATATAATTTTGAATTACAATACTGGTGTCTCCCAGGACCTATTTCCTTATTGCAGTGATGAGAAACGGCCAATTGTGAAAAGAATAGGCAGACAAGAGTTTCTGTTGGCTGGCCCTGGAGGCCTAGGTGAGACTAAGGATTTTAATTTTTTTGCAATTTTTATAACTTCTCTTTATTTCTCTGAATTTCTGAAGCAAAGCTTTACAAATTAAGTGTTATGCATAGTAATGATGATTTCCTTCACAGGTCTGTATTGGAATGCTGAGATAGAAAGGGGGATGGTAAATTTTTGATACTTAGTACTATTATAACTCTATAATACTATTATAAGTGTAAAAAAGCACACTAAGTGTTTTATTATTAATGCACAAGATTTTATGATTATTTTTATTCTCGTGATGTGTTTTATTTTAATCAAAGCTTCATTTCATTGTACCTTGGAGCCCCTAGCAAAAGAAATTGTTGGGTACCAAGTGAAATTTCAGAGATTCATAAGCAGTCTGTAGTGACTAGAGAGTTTATTGAGGGTTGGTGGGTTTGTGAACATTGCTACAGAATTGTTCAATTAGTGTAGATGGATTAATTTTTTCCTCACTTGCTATTCAGAGGAGCTCATATGAAGTCCGTTTTATAGATTTTAACACATTCACAAGAAGGTATGTTGTGCTACAGCATTAGTAAGAAATTGTAGTACAAGCTAGTTGCATCCTACCTCCTATAATAGTAAATGCTGTCCTAACTGTAGGTGTTATTGGATACTACCTAGTTTTTATGCTCTCATTTGCTTAATATTTTTAGTAGTATTTTTCAGCTCTGTGTTAACAGCAAATGATAGTTTAAGTATTGCAAAACCAAAGTTAAATCATGTGAAATCATGCTCTTGTCTAAGAGATGACTGTAAGGACTACTGTAATCTATCTAAATGGACAATATGCTGTGAAGTCAGTAATCTTGAGCTTTTTTTGGAAAAGCTGCAATATCCCAGAGCTGACAGACCACAGGCAGAATGCTTTCATGCTGTTTGCCATATGACTCTCCTTTCAGGAGACACTGTTTATGTATTTTCCCTGAAACATTAGGAAAAACATGGCACAAAGTACACAGCTATTTACATTCTTAATTTGGGCTTTGGTTTTTTAATATAAATTCCAAAGAAAATCAAGTGTGCAATATAAATTCCAAAGAAAATCATTACTTATATTGAAATTTTGTTTTGTGACCAGAATGCAAGATGTACATCAACTCACCAGCTTTTCTCTAAAGAAGTAGACTCAGTAGAATTTGAGTTTATGTTAGTTAAAGATGTTCCAAGATGAACTTGGGTTTTTTTTTTCAGATACAGTGCTTTTCTAAGTCATTTTGGCTGTCCACTTCCTATTAAAGCTCTTAGTTCTTTTAAATATGGACCTGCATTTTTGGACATTAACTGTTTTAGTAGTGCTAGGGAAGTTAAAATTTGTCAATTAGCTGATTTTCTGAGTAGATTCCATTCTTACTTTAATTTTAAAAAAAATTTTAGGCATGTGAAACCAGATTGTGGTCAAGTAATTTCTCTTTTCTTTTTTCTTTAAGAATATAATTTCAAAAGCATAATTGTATTTAGTTAGGAATCAGAATTTTATTTAGTCCGACTTCTGCTTTTGTCTGGTGTACTGTAAGAGAGATACATGTAGAAGTTACTTATAAAGTACAACATCCTTGTGTAAGTAGAATGTCAGGTATGGGAGATCTTGAACAAGTGCACTTGTGCTGCTATAAACATTCTATAAACCACTCTTTTCCTCATGGTATGGGCAAAGTCTTTCTTGTACTGCCTCAGAGACCTTTTACAGTATTTGCTATCAACTGTATAGTTTTTCCGCACTTAATTAATCTTTTTTTTTTATCTCCTGTTTTCTATTCCCTCCCCAGTGATGTTTTGACTAAGTATTATCCATCTTGCTGTTCCTCCTTGGTACAATTCCTAGTGTATTTAACATTTGTCTCTTTGAAGTTATGAAGATGGTTGGGCACCTTTATAGTAGATAAGCATTGTGTATCTTGGTATCTCCGGTGGCCTCTGCTGTGGAATGCATGGACTTGAAAAGGCTTGATGTAAATCTTCAGTTCTAATTTTGTTTGCTTTCATATGTCTTGTTGATCAGGGCATACTGGTTTGACACTTGGTAGAGCATCTGTGCTAAGTTCAACCTCTTTTACAGAGATGGAGATATTCTGCATTAATGTATTTGGCTTTAGAGTGTTTGAAGTGACATTTATTTGTATTAATTTTCTTTTGAGTTAAGACTGGAATTTAGATTGGCAAAAAGCAAGTGCTTAAAATGATAAATGATGTAAAACATCTCTGAGTTTATTGTGTATGTAACCTTTTTCTTTATCTGTACACTGGATTTTAAACTGATTGTTAGAATTGTTCATAGCAGACCCTTAGCCATTTGGCACTTTGTTGTCTTTACTTGCAGTTAGTATTTAGCTCTTTCTTTCAAAAGTGGGAAGAATTTCATTTTTGGTGCTTCATCTTTCTGTCCAGTAATTAGTTAATTTACAGTTGAAAATCAGTCCTTTCTGATATGTATGAAACTGCTTATCAAAATTCAGTTTTTTAGTTTATGAAACTCTTGTTGCATGTTTTTAATCAGATTTCCGATTGTACAGAGGCTTTAACTGTTTAAAATTACAGCAGACACTTCTTGTTATTGACTCAAGATATGCTTCCCAGCACCAGCTGGAGCAACTTCCCCAAAAGGTCTGAGGTGTTGACTCAGGCTGAGCTCCCAGTGGATGGGTGCAGCTCCTCACACCCTGAGCTGAGCAGAGTGCCTCCTGCCTCGTGCTGAGACTGGACCAAGGAAAAATATTGGCCTTGCCTCTATGTGTGCTTGGTTGAGGATTTCTGTTGCCAAGTAAATGAGATGCAGTGGGAGGTCAGCAGAGTATATGGCACCAGAGATGGCAAAAAGGAAATTGAGCCCAGGTGAGAGGCTTGAACCTCCAGCCTGTACAGAGGGGAAGGACAGGCTGGGTCTCTGCTGTTCCGTGATGGCTGACACAGGAAACTCATGACTTCTGATAATGGGAAGAATTCTCCTCTGCTTGCTGATCTACATCTGTATAATATACTCAGTGCTTACAGTAGCAGATGAAAAGCAGGATGTTCTGTCCAACAAATCTGTACAATGCAGTAGCACCAGGAGGAATTAGCAAATAATAATAGTGGGAAACTCCCTCATATTGGAGATGGGGGTTTTCTCATCAATCCTGCTGGTAAGGAAACATCTTGAGGAGGAGTACATGGATTGTATGGACCACCAATGGATTGTACAACTTGTGGTGATTATATCTTTTAGGGACTATGGATCCCTATTTAAGGAAGAGATGGGATCCATCCAGGTCAAGTGAGGCAAAAGTGTTTTTATCGTCTTGACTGAGCAACACGGTGATTGGATTTAGGTTAGGCCTGGTGGTAGGCCGTGTTGGCAAACAAATCAGTGCAAGGTGGTGCGATGAGAGACTTCATAAGCAGCAAACAGAGCTGAAGAAGTTCTACTTCAGGCATATGCAGAGAAAGAAGTCTTTACAGAACATTGTGGTAGTGCAAGCTCTCTAACTTTTTCTGGGAAATCAGCACAGCTGTGTTTTAACAGCTGAGATGGGAGTTAACCTTCTAAAAGGGCAGCACAGCAGCAAACAAGGAGCCCGGGAGTTTTCCAGAGTGCACTGATAGTGACCGAGGAGATGATGAAGGGGTGCGCTCTGTTGAACATCAGTGTGTTATCAGCATTGTTCTACTCAATCCAAAACACCAGCTGCTAAGAAGAAAATTAACTCTATCCAAAACCAGGGCAGAGGCCAATGTCCATCTGGCATTGACTGTGCTGAATACCATGAAGGGCAACAAAAAGAGCTTCTACAAGCATATCAGCAGCCCAGGAAGGCTAGTGGAAGCCCACTGTTAAATGGGGTGGAGCACCTGATGTTAAAGGGCATGGAAAAGACTGAGGAGCTTAATGCCTTCTTTATGTCAGTCTAGTGGTATGACCTTCTTTCAGGAATCATCAGCCCTTAGGAACAGTGGGAGAATTTGTCCTCAGCAGAGAAGGATCAGGTTATGAAACATTTAAACAAACTGAACAGACAAATCCATGGGACCCGATGGGATGTTCTCATGAATGCTTGAGGGTGATGGTCAATGTCATTTTGAGGCCAATTTATTATCTTTGAAAGATCATGATGATCAGAGGATGTTCCTCAGAACTGGAAGAAAACATTTGTTTTCACTCCTGCCTTAGGTGATCAAGAGAAAGTAACCAGGGAAGTGCAGCCAGCCCTACCCTGATCTCCCAGGAAGGTGATCTGAGAAAATCCTGGAAGCTGTTTCCAAATATACAAAGGGCAAGAATGTGATTTGAAGTAATCCATGTGGATTTAAAAAGGGGAAATTGCCTGGCCAGACTGTCTTTTGTGATTAGAGGCTGGCTTGGCAAATGAGGGGAGCTGTGATCCTGTGAAGCTCAGCAAGGCTTTGACGCTCCCTGCCATGACATCCTTTGTAGACAAACAGAGGAAGAATGAGCTGGAGAAACAGCTGAGGTGGATTGAAAGCTCGGTTGAAAGATTTACTGTCAGCAGTGCAGAGTACAGCTGGGGGCCAGCCGCTGGTCTTGTACCCCAGGGGGCCAATGTGAGGTCAATACTAATATCATTTTAACAATAGGCTGGTAGGGAACGGCACACCTTCAACAGTTTGCAGATGATACAAAATATTCCTGTATCTCTTGGTGCTGAAAAGAGTGTAACTTTGTTGCGGGTAACTCTTGGAATCCGTGGGTAGCCTGTGCAATTTTTAATATGGAATTGATTGCTGGCCTCATCTCAAGTTTGGTCAGATGCATTCCTCTGCTATAAAGGCTGTGGTTCCTGGTTGTAGGTACGTTTACTGTTATCCTTAGGTGAGAGCTGGATGAAGACAGAAAACGCTTCGTTCTACCACAGAAGCTCTAGCTATTGAAAGCAGAGGGATGGAGAGAGACATTGACTGGAATGCACTGGAATTTCACTTCCATAAAGGATTTTTAAAATTACCTAAGAAAGAGCTTTTTCATTAAAAAAAATTGGGTAAATTTATAATTATTTGTGTTACAACATAACAGAAATAGAAAAGCCTAAGAATTAGTCTTTCAAATATAATAAGCCCTAAGTTTATTACTGGTTAACATGTATTTAGTACAGGTTTTCTCCCATGTTTTGAAGTGGGATTGTATCATGGAATAACAACTGAAAGCCTTTAAAACTGGGCAGTGTCTTTTGCCTGACATAAAATTTTACTGCTGGGTCATAAGAATATCAAGATCTATAGAGTAAATTAGGAATTATATATTACAACCTAGAAATTTTCTGTAAGGTGCTCTGGTTGAAAAGCTGATCATTGTAGTGAAAAAGAACCCTTAGTCAAGGGGAAAGGGCTGATCATTTGAAAGCCTCTGTAAGGGATCCAAAAGCTTGGTCTCTATACCGTAGTTCTGTAAAAGTTGACGTTCTTCTGTTTTGTTTTCTCTGTTTTACTTTTTTTTTTTCTTTCATTCCAAGAAGGTCCTTGTACCCAGCTCGCCTTGCCTCATTATCCTCTGTTTGGAAGAGATTTTGTAAATTGAATAACATAATCTTTTAATCTCTTCTCTTCTTTAGAGCTCAGACTTATTCTGCCAGCTGTCAAATGGCTCACTGCTGCCAAAGATCAATTTTCATAGGCATGTCTTTTTAATGGCCTGAGAATTCTTAAGGGATATGAATTCATATTTAGAACAGAAGTTTACACTGTGCTGGTAAATATTTATGGAACTAGGCCTGAAAATTGTGACTGAAATTTCTCTTCAATTAATGTCTCAGAATTGGGAAATATCTATATGACTAGAACCAGTGGCATGTGGTCCTAAAGCAATTTAAAATTTAAAAGTTTATTAAGCAAGGAGAAGAATGGAGGACAGAATAAACATGAAGAAAGGTTTTTTCATTGTGAAAAAACACCCTGCAAATTAACTGAAGCTTTAATCTGGTTGTTCTGAAGACAGCATAGGAGTTATCACTGTAATAATAGAAAATCTTTACTTTGTGCTCCTTTATACACAGCCTCTGCATTTTTTCAAATGATTGAAAATGCAGATGCTTCACAGGAAATTACTCACCCCAAGGAGTTGGGCCTTTGTTCTCTTAAAAAGTTGGCTGTAGCAAAAGTGAAAAAATGTACGTAAACAATTGTTTAAATGCTTTGTATTGTTTAAATTGTTAAAATGCTCTGTAGTCATTGGACACTACAAGAAGAAATGCATCTGCATTGCTAGATAGGTCAGGTGGTGCAGGTCTGCAGCTCCTACTAAGGCAAGATTATTTGAAAGCTGGGTCTCAGAAAGTGTTACTGTTCTGGTATGAATTCAAACTACATGGCATAATTCCTTTAAGAAAGCTCTTAAACTTACTAAACTTGAATAATTCTTGCTAGTTTTTTTCAGTATTCATCTCTTATCTGGTTTTGGCATTGTCTCTTCCTGTGCTGAAGAAGAATGAAAAAAAAAATTGAACTGAATTAACCAACATCTCTGTCAGGTCCAGGGAGGTGTGATATGCTGTCATTGTGCTGCCTTGATACTGCACCTGCTCTGAGACTTTCCATTGCTGTACCTTGGTACCCTGCTTTGTGTTGGGAGGAACAGTCTTCAATCCTCAACTAGCATGAGCCTCAGGCTTTTTTTTTCCCTTTTTTTAGGCATGTTTGCTACTGTAGATGGGATTTCACAGCGTGCCCCAGTGCACTGGTCAGAGAACGTGATTGGGGCAGCTTTGTGCTTTCCTTACGTGGTTGCTCTCGATGATGAATTCATTACAGTGCACAGCATGCTGGACCAGCAGCAAAAGCAAACCCTGCCTTTTAAAGAAGGTCATATTCTACAGGACTTTGAAGGTATTAAAAAGGACACTTTGTTGCATCAATAATTCTGGAACAACCACTGAAGTCACTTGGGTTTGTTTTTTAAACAAAGTATATAACAAGTGTGTTGACTGTTGAAACTTTTGTTGCAAATGCTCTCCTCTTTAGAGTCCTTGTGGGCTTCAGTAATTCAAAATCCCAAGTTTCTAACAAAATGTATGTTCATTAAATGTGCTGTTATTGTCAAGTTAATTGCTGGGTAGGAGTCTATGGAGTTAGAGCTTTTTCTTGTAACTTGATTACTTCTTTCAAAGGAGCAATGTTAATTTAATGCTACAACTCAGTAATTGTGATCTACAGGTATTTGTCCATTGACTATCCTGACAAAATTCTTACATATTAGAAAGGAATACAAAAGAAAAATAATTTTTAAAATATCTGTGCAAGAGGTTTAAAATTGAGTCTTTCACATAGACTTGATAACCAAAAAAATGCAAAAATTTCTATTGATCTGTTCTTCAATTGAGAACTCTTAAGTGTGGAATATACTATGCTACTAATTTTTTTTTCCAGAAAAACTACAAATTCTAGCACTGTGAGTTGCATATTTCTTGCTAGATTTGATGTATGGTTTAAAATTTTAAAATATAAGCCTGGGGAAATACCTGTTATTTAAAAGTTCCTACTCTCTGGAATCTGGACAATAATTTCAGTGGCCTTACCAGCTTAGTTCACCATGAGTGACTAGCCAATTTCTCTTACTTTGAGTGGAACAACATCTGCTGTAACTAAATGAATTTACCAATATCTTTTTAATTCTGAGGTAGAATTCATAGGTAAACTACACTATCAAGTAAATGTGGTAGTAGCAAAGGTCACTTTTGGGACTTTAACACTGTTTAAGTTCTTACATCTTAAACTGTGTATTTTAAAGCTTATTTCTGAAATTGTTTTTTCCTGTAGAGGCTGTAAATTGAATATATCTGTTTGTTCTGTCCAGGAAAGGTGATTGTTGCTACTAACAAGGGTGTGTATATCTTGGTGCCACTACCTTTGGAAAAACAGATTCAAGATCTTTTAGCTAGCCACAGAGTGGAAGAAGCCCTTGTTCTAGCAAAAGGAGCTCGAAGGAACATTCCAAAAGAGAAATTTCAGGTTTGTCCTTCCTTTAATTTTCATGAAAACAGGAATTTCACAGTGGGGTCATGTATTCCATTGGTCAAGTGATTGGAGAATGTGTGGGAGGAATTTACATTGTAGAGAAGTTGTAATATCTTTTATGATTTCAGCCTGAGGAAATAGATATTCTGCTAAATTGTTTGTACTTGTAGAAGCTGTGACTTTGGCAGGGTTGAATGCTGTTGTTATTCTGGGGTTTTGTTGAATTTTTTCAACTGTGTAACTTGAGAGAATTGAAAACAAAGCAAAACCAGAAATCTAGGGGCAGAAAATCCAATGAATGCTTCTTTGGTACCCGACTCAGTTATTATTTGCTATTGCTGTTTAAAAATGTATTCCTTAGTTCAAATTAGAATTTTGAAATTTTACTCTTTTAACTGAAGATTTTTGCCATATCCTAAACTCCAAAGTAGCACTTAACTTCAAAGTTGGGTGATGGGAAATCTTAAGCAAATGCATCCTACTTCCAGACTCTTACATGTAGTGCTTGTACTGCTGTGTAAGTCAGATTTAAAGGGTTTTGTGTCTTAAACTCTTTGATTACAGTGTTGATTAAAGATTTGTACTCATTCCCTTCTACCCCTGATTTATATTGCCATACATATTCTACTGTATTTTCTCCTATTTAGAGACTTGTAAAAATCAGTATGACATCTCTACTCATGGAGTAGGTGAATGAATATTTGACTTAGTTCCTTTCCTATTGTAAAAGCAAAATTTGATCTGTAACCTGTATAAAATCTGTGGTTTTCCTTTTTTTAATATACTTTGGAGCATTTTGTTGCCTTTAAAACAGTTATGTTACTTTTGTTTATTTAGAAAGGTATATGTGACTCTGGAAAATACAGGATTGCAATGGCTCAAGACTATTCTGGCTGTCAGGATCTTTTTTGTTTTTTAAATTTCAAGAAGCTTCTAATTCCTTTTCATTTCAGTTTCAGTCAAAGTCCAAAAGGCAATCATTAAATGAAACTTGTATCCGCTTTCATTTTGATCCTTAACCCCTCTCTTAAATGAGCAGCTGGGAGACTGCTGGAACTAAAAAGCTCTTCGAGAAAAGCATTCCCATCCTTTTGCGAAGGTCCAACTACCTGAAAGTATTTGAAGCTTAGAAGTATTTAGGCAGCTACAGAGTTCAGTTTCCAGCATGTTTTGCTTTGCATCTTCACTTCCTACTTTTCCCTTCCAATCTGCTTAAAGAAGCAAACAAAAATCTCACTGTGAGGGTAGGATACATAATCTAATCAATGTCTTCTATGTGTGATGATCTATGATTTTCCAATTACTTCTTTACAGTTCATGTAGATTTAGTGTGGGAATGGCTTTCTGTGTTTTGCCACTGGATGAACTACAATTCATTATCTAAAGTGCATTATGTAGACTCTCATTCCTCCTCAGTTTTCTTGCATTAAGAATTTTTCAGCCTTTAAAATACGTCACTTTCTTTTCACAAATACCTAAAGTATGCAGGATTGATCTTCCTGAAATTAGTTTCCTAGAATATTATAAGTTCTTTCTAACTTAGTGTGCTTTTAAGGGTATTCACTTATTTTAACTCAGTGCTACAGTTGAAAACCAGAAAACATAGTTCTTGCAAGCAAAATAGCTGTTCTATTTCTGGGGTGTATTTGCAAATTGATATTAACCAATTATCAAATTCTTGAAATGATGGTGGTTCCCACTGACTCCTACTAAAATGACTCAGTTTGGCCTAGTTGTTGAGACGTTGCTTCAGTTTTTCAGAGCTTGTCTGTAGCTGGAAATGTAACATGTTGAGTTTGCTTTCCAAGGGGACTCTGATACCTGATATTGTCATTCCAGGTTTGTTACAGGCACATCAGTCTTTCTTTGCTGTAGTCTTGTGTAACAGAAGTCTGATGGACCTCAACCAAATTGCACACCTTACATATGTTTTTGCAATATTTCTTTGACATACTTTAACTGACCACACAGCACTAATTTCTAACTCCTTTTTGAGAGCTATCTTCAGATAGCTATCATATCTCTTAGAAAATTGGTATATTCTAATGGGTATCTTCTGGTATCTGTTTGCAAGCATCACTGAATCCTGAGCAGCTGACACTTCAGAGGCCTTATTTTGCCATTTTGTACATGCAGTAGGATGGAGTGCATGGGGTCGGCATTAAGGCACTTGATCCAGCTTCTATCCATACATGATAGTGATTATTATTGTATGGTTCATGAAGTACAGTGTTCCCTTTGTCACATGATGCAGTTTTCAATGGCTAATGCCATTTCATGTGTCCCTTGAACCCAGGGCACTACAGGGCAGATCTTGAGGACATGGAGGTTTTTCCCTGCAGGTGCATGCTCTCCCTCTGTATAACAGCATAAACATATATCTATATATGCTGGTAATGCAGAATGGTGGTGGAATAGCAGCAATGAAGTCATGTACTCTCAGAATGATTTGTACAGCCAATATTTAGTTATTGAAAAGTAGCAGATCATGCCTTAGAAGCTCTAACCTGTTATTTGACTTGTGGTTCCCGTAGACTGCAAGTTTAGCTTGCCGTAACAAATGAGAATTTCTTTGGTTTTGAGCATCAGGGATTCCTGCTAGGTAAAAAATGCTGAGCAAAAGTGCTCCAAGGAGATGGAAATCTCTGCTGGATATAATTTTTGATAGAATACAAAGGCCTTTCTACCATGCTACCATGAAGTAACTGAATACTACTTATTAATTTTTCAGGACAGCTGACGTTTGCAGAAATCATGGTTGATGGTAGTGAAGACCTTGGTTAGATTGACACACATCTTGCATAGGTATCTCTCTCTTTTTTTTTTGTTTTTCCTTTCTAATTCTTTTTAGTTTAAAAACATATTAACTGCACCCAAATCTGACCAAAAGACAAAGTGGCTTTTTAGAAAAATTCCTTTGGACAATGCAGTTGGTAATTCTGACCATTTTTGAAAGGATTTTCTTAGCAGTTGAGAGAATTAAGACTTCACTACAGCAATCATGGCTTCAGCAGTCATCTTTCTTTTTCCTATTGCTTTTTCAGATATGAATTAATACAAAACTTGTACTGTGTTTGTAGCCACTGTTTTTTATGTGAATTTAATCAACAGTGCAGAATTTGCCTAAAGAATTGCAAGTCCTATGGTGGTTCTTCAGAAATTGTAAAGGACTAAACAATGTGTTGAATTTTGACTGGGTGTAGCTTAGTATCTTTATAAAACAAGCCTGTTCCAGATCTGACAAAATCATCTGGAAGAACTGAAGGTTTTTTTCTGTCATAAACAGAATTTAACTCTGTGTGTTTGACATGTAGGGTCTAGCCCATTCTTAAAAATCTGTGAGAAAGGGAGTATTGGATTTTCCATAATCTGCTCTGTTTTCCTCCATAATCTTTACCCTAGGACATCTTAATGTATAATGTTTATATTGTCAGCTAAAAGTCTACCTGGGTACTGCCTATCTAATCATTACATCTTAAAAAAATTCAGAAAGTGTCTGTCTGTAGATATTCCACAATTTTTTGTTGCATGTATTTAAGGGAGAATTGAAGATATGTCAACATTTAAATGAAAGTGAATACCACTTTATCAGTTCAAATTTAAAGCTGGTTCCTTCAGCCTATAGTTACACTATCAATGAGCTCTTTTCCATTTTTTGTCAAAAAGATGCTGTACAGACTAAGCTCTGCAATTAAAGCAGTGCTTTCAGTGAAATTAATTCAAACTTTATTACAAAATCACAATCAACTACATATGTAAATTTTAGTGATCACTCTATTGCAAAAATTGAAAACAGGCTCTGTGAGGGGAAAAACGCCAGCCAATCTACTTTTGATACTAGTCAGTGGGGTGAGAAGTCTTTCCCTGGAAAGTCAGGCTGGATTTTAACATTTTTCTGCTGCTATGAGATGCAAATATTTGCAGAATTTAATCCTTCAGCAGTGTCATTAGGAAGGTGACCAGGTAGGTATTCATCGGTTCACAGATTACTGTGTATTGGTGTAATAACACTGTCAGAAATCCAAAATATCCTAGATATTTTGTGAGTCAATCCCCTAAAGAAGTTTTACTTTGTAGCTAATTAAATTCTCTTTTAGCTTTAGTCAACTCTATTTTTAATCATTGCTTTGAATGTAAAGCATTAGTTAATATAAAGATGTCATGAAGTATTGTTTGTTTAATTTTATATTGTTATATTTGTCTGAAAAACTGCGCCTGATAACATTACTCTCTGTTTGCCCTTTTCTCCTCTACACTGGGGAGGCAAGAAAAGGCCCACAACCTCACAAAGCATTTTAGAGACTTGCTAACAACAGAGATTAAATATTTCCATTGGATGAACAATAAGTAAAGCATGCACAAACTAAGTGGACTGAAGCCAAGCTTTTTTGTTGGAAAATCCATAACATTTAATCAAGGTGAAAAATCATCAGTCAGAGTATCAGTCCACTGTATTTGAGGCCTGGTGCTCTTCAGCAATTCCTTCCTGGAATATGTTCCTATTTTATTGTAGTTTCTCTGGATATTTTTATTGAAAATGATTTTTTAAAGTCTGGTATTAGTACCAGCCTTCATGTGCAGTGTGAAACATTAGAAAGCTGTGTATTCATGAGCAAATTGAAGGGAAAAACTGAGGACATGAGAAGGTAGCTGGGTGTATTTGCCAAAGTAACAAGTGTTGTCATGAAGGGGAGTGCTCTGCAGAGCACAGCTTAGGTTCCTTGCTTTTAGTACTTCTCTTTTGCTGTTGGAAATGATCTGAGCACAAGGATTTCATTTAATCTTGTAATTGGTAGTTGGTTGACCCTTCAGATTTAATAACTACCTATCATTTAAAGTAGTTTTTGTGTTCTCTTTCTACTGAGCTTCATTTAAACACTTTTTTGTCTAGGTGTGACCTTAACAGTAAAGTTTGATAACAAATAACTTTCCATATTATGGTTTACTTGCTCTTTAACCATATGTTTATGGTACATTGAATAATGTATATATTTGATGGGTTGAGCTGTTTTGGAAGAATTTTTTATTTAAAAAAAAAATCAAAGTAGCAAAACTGGCAGAAAGTCAAAAATATGGCCATCACCTGGGGATGAAAATATAAGAATTGCCAGCAGTTTTGCACCAGAGAGATGAGACAGAAAGGAAGTGGCCGTGTGTGGTCAAGTGGGACCATCTTTATTTTTTGCACTTACTGAATTGTGGGGAACTTCAAAGATAACTATTGGCTTTTATGTTTACAATTAACTCAAAAACTTGAGGCAAGTCAATGTGATGTCAGATAAGTCACTATTTGAACAAGAAAACTTAAACTTGCTGTTTGTTGACTTTGCTTTTAGTAAGTACTCATGAGCAGTGTTGTGTTCACACACATTTGTGTGAACACAAATGAGTCTGGACAGCAGATTCTATATATTCAGGTACATAATTTAAAATGTAGAGGATCAAAGTTTATTTTGCTTGTGACTTGTCAGATGTGGCTGAAGATGATTTGTTTGGTGTTTTTTGGCAGGTAGCTATTGCAGTAGTAACTAGCACTACATAAATACAAATATAATGAACCTTTTTTCCCCCTCCTTCTTTTTTATAGGTAATGTACAAACGAATCCTGCAGCAAGCAGGTTTTATACAGTTTGCACAGCTTCAGTTCCTTGAAGCAAAAGAACTCTTCAGGTAATTGTGTGACAAGAAATTTATTCATTTACCTTCTTTAAACAAGGAGTTAGTGTTCTTGGTTTGAAAAACTTAGTTCCTTGAATGTTTTTTGATGTAGATATGAGTTCACTGTAATAAAATGTTTTTGTTGGGATTAAGAACAGAGTAATGTTGGAACAACTTTTTAGCTCTAGAGTTAATGCAACTGGTGTTTTTTGGGATGCTAGCACATAGTAGCATTAAGAATTGAGTGTTGTATGTATGGAGATTTTTTACTCTAAAGCCTTGAACTTCATGGGCATATCACCAAGTCTGTGCTGTGATTTACAGCATGAACATTGCTTTGTTCATTTTTTAAAATACTTTTAACAAAAGGTATAACTTTAACATTAGTTACAGTTGAAATATTATTGACACGATTGCACTATTTTTATGAAGATGTTGATACTGAATTTGCTTTAACACTTGTTCTGCTAGACCTTTTCCAGAAGACAGATTTGTTCTTGAAGTCTGTACCAACCTTGCTGATTTAGCCATTTCAGCAGTCACTTGTTTATAAATTGACCTTGATATTCCACTTTCATTCAGAAAATGCTGCTTGTTATCTTTATTCTATCTGATAATTTAATTTCTGCTGGCCATGCCTCATTCTGTGATGCAGCACTGCTTTAGTTAGTGGAATGCATGCTGACCACATAAAATAACTCTCCTTGTTATCTGCTGAAATTCACTTTAAATCAGTTTAGAGTCTATGGAATAGGATTAAGGTTAGACAATTTTCAGTATACTGTAAGCATATTTACAGTGTAGGAAAAAAGTTGTCCTTGGATTTATGGAAATGCTCTGAGGAATATTGCTGTTGGTGAGGGACTTTGCCATTTTACTTCCTGCTCACCAGTACAAGAGACTCTGGGCTTGGATGAGCAGTGTACACTGAGTGAAGATGAGGGAATGACAGGAAAGGCCTGAACAGCATTTAGAGACAATTTGTTCTGGCCACAACCACTTCCTCTATCACCTAGTAACTGTTGTCATTAGTGAGAAACTTGCAGTCTTTCTCCACATTTATCTTTCAGACACTTGTGTATCTGACCTCTGGGTTCTGTATCTGAGGCAGAAGTACAAGTGGTGCATAATTAAGAATATTTTAAGAGCAGTGAAAAGAGACAAATGAATCCCTTGAGGGGTTCTACCACCTTGTGGAAGGAGCCAGGATTGCATGTGCATCCACCATCCAACTATCAGACCATCTGACAAATAAGCTTTAATAAATAGAATTGTGGGAGCTCCTCTGTAGAAACAAACATGCTTCATGAGAAAATGTGCTGTCCAGCCACAAATTTTGCAGCTCAGGCAGCATCCCAGGGTGTTCCCTTCCTCTAAAAGCTGCAACTCCAAAGCAGAACAACAGTTTTGCTGATGAATGAATTGCTGATGTCTGCTCAGGGAAGAAGGCCAAAAAAAGTTTCTGTGCTTTTCTTCTGTCCTGCCATACATGAGCTAAGCAGAGTATTTTGGCGATTCTGAAAAAACTTGCTATGGTAATCAGGTTCCTTAATTTTCAGCCCTGGTGGGCACACTGACTTAGAGTAACAGCTGCATGTGCCCTGATACAGTCTCAATCAATCTCCTTCATTTTAAACTTACTGATGCTCACAGGCAAAATGGGAAAGATAGTGGCAGTCTCTGAAAGCACTTCCTCCCATCTCAGTGTGTTGCTCTGCAAATGTTTCAACCTTGTCTTAGAAATCACTTCAATCTTAATGTCAAAGGGAAGCTTGGAACCTACCTGAGAAAGAAGGGTGTTAAGCAGTGAAAGAGGGTAGCAGCAGTACCTCAGAGATCTTGGTGTGATATGTGGGCCTGCTTCTGGCTAAATATGAAGTGAGATTGTCTCACTACTTGGAAAATATTTGGCAGTTACAGCTTAGCAGGGGGAATTATATTGGATTAAAGGTCTTCATGTTCTTGCATTATTACCCTTCTTGGATAACCTTGTCAAGAAACAGTTCTATCTTATGCATAAATTCATAGTTCTTAAAGACTGGAACTTTTAATAGGAATAATTTGCCAAGTTCTTCCTAGCTAATGCTGATGCTTCTGAATACTGAAGAAGGTTGACAAAAAGGAAGAATGTGATAGATTTATTGAAACTCAAATAGTTCAACATAAGGCGGATAATTTTCTTCAGCTGGATTCATTAGCCTTAAAACTGAATGAGAAGAAACAGTAGGGCATCTTTGGTCTGACAAATTCTGTTATAAGCAATAACAGAATTGTGGTTGTGTTACATAGTTGTGATTTATAGTTATGATATTTCATGTTGCTAACATTAGGGTTATACCAAACAGTGCTTTGTAGGAGGTCATTTTCTGAATTTTCCATGCCTTACAGCTACCATGTTTGGTAGCTGTTACAGGGAAACCAGTTCTCTTCAGTGCTTTCTGGTTTGATATTGCTTGCCTTCTGACCCACTGGATACTGGAATTTTTCTAAACTTTACTCTTTTTAACAAATAAAAATGTTCACTCTTTGCACAGTATTTCTCACATTGGAAAGCCTGTAGAGAGAATTTAGGTATAAGTCTCTCCTACACTGAAAAGGTTAAAAAAATTGCTGGTACTTGTACCTGGAGAAATAAAAAGTAGGACTTATGGGGGTTTTGCATCTTAAATGTGATTAAAGAATATAAACTTCCAATACAGCCTGTGGAATTTAGGTAAAACAGTTACCACTGTAGGCTTCTTTGGCATCTCTGATACCTGTAGATATAAGGGTCTGAATTTAGGCCAAGTTTCCTGAAAACTTGTAGATTCTTCTTGTTGCATTGTTTATATGTATGAAGCCCAAAGAGAATTAATGCAGAATTGCTCAAAGGGAAGTTGTCTCACAACACTGTCTCAAGAGTTTGTTTTCTACTGTGTGATAAGTTCTGTGTTTTGATGAGCCTGAAATGCTAGAAGCTGAAGGCTCAGATGTGTTTTTCAAAAGAGATGAGATCCTTTGTAACTGCTCTAAAAGAGTTTTGTCCAGATGTGATGGAAAGATCCCCAAGACATGCACAAATCCCAGAGGCCCTAAGCCTTGAGCTGAATGTTAGCCATTTGTGCAGCTGGGGTTATTGTTTAGTATTTGGTATTTTTCTGAAGAAGCTTATGGATAATATAGTTCTTTTAAAGAGGCTGCTTGATTGCTGCTTGCCACTGCTGTGGGGAGAACAAAACTGTACAGATATTTCATGTTGCTAACATTAGGGTTATACCAAACAGTGCTTTGTAGGAGGTCATTTTCTGAATTTTCCATGCCTTACAGCTACCATGTTTGGTAGCTGTTACAGGGAAACCAGTTCTCTTCAGTGCTTTCTGGTTTGATATTGCTTGCCTTCTGACCCACTGGATACTGGAATTTTTCTAAACTTTCCTCTTTTTAACAAATAAAAATGTTCATTCTTTGCACAGTATTTCTCACCTTGGAAAGCCTGTAGAGAGAATTTAGGTATAAGTCTCTCCTACACTGAAAAGGTTAAAAAAATTGCTGGTACTTGTACCTGGAGAAATAAAAAGTAGGAATTATGGGGGTTTTGCGTCTTAAATGTGATTAAAGAATATACACTTCCAATACAGCCTGTGGAATTTAGGTAAAACAGTTACCACTGTAGGCTTCTTTGGCATCTCTGATACCTGTAGATATAAGGGTCTGAATTTAGGCCAAGTTTCCTCAAAACTTGTAGATTCTTCTTGTTGCCTTGTTTATATGTATGAAGCCCAAAGAGAATTAATGCAGAATTGCTCAAAGGGAAGTTGTCTCACAACACTGTCTCAAGAGTTTGTTTTCTACTGTGTGATAAGTTCTGTGTTTTGATGAGCCTGAAATGCTAGAAGCCGAAGGCTCAGATGCGTTTTTCAAAAGAGATGAGATCCTTTGTAACTGCTCTAAAAGAGTTTTGTCCAGATGTGATGGAAAGATCCCCAAGACATGCACAAATCCCAGAGGCCCTAAGCCTTGAGCTGAATGTTAGCCATTTGTGCAGCTGGGGTTATTGTTTAGTATTTGGTATTTTTCTGAAGAAGCTTATGGATAATATAGTTCTTTTAAAGAGGCTGCTTGATTGCTGCTTGCCACTGCTGTGGGGAGAACAAAACTGTACAGCTAAACTTGAGTCAGACCTGCTGAGGGAACCACAGGTGATTCACAGCCCAGGCTCTGGGCTAGCCAAAGTTTAAAGTGGATTCTCCTTTTGGAAACAGATCATCATCTAGGCCAGAATCTCTGACTTCACAGATATCCTTATCTAGGAAAACTTGGGTGGTAAGATGAAAGGACTCAGAAACTACTGTAGAAGTTAGAAAATGTTTTGAAACTTATTAAAAGTGGCATATTAAATATAACACTTTTTAACATCATCTATTTCAATGGTCATAGTCTCCAACTCAGGTTTAGGGCCATCTCCAGATACTTGACAGGATAGCTAGCAAGGGAATTGATGTTTATATTTTAATTTCTCCAGATTTATTAAGACTCCTTTTTTTCTGCACAAATTTTGAGCAGCCTGAGGAAATTATTCAAATTATGGGTTGGCTTTTGTTCTAAAACAAATTGGGGAAGATTCATTTGGATTGGAGGGGAAAAAAATCTCTTTCTTCAAATAGGATTGATTTTCTAGTGTAATGAATCTCATATAATATATTTAATCTCAGGACTTGAAATTTCAGAGTAGTTGCAGTAGCTAAAACTGCAGTTAGGTTACTGTGATAAGTTCCTACTGAAAACTCCAATATTCTTGGAACCATCAGGTCATGCCACTGACAGAACTTGCTACTTCTGGGTTATTCTGCCTCTTATCATAATGTAGATCTAAGAATTTCAAAGCAAATCCCAAAAGAAGGATTAAAAGAAATTTCAACTACAGAAATCTGTGAAGTAGACCTGAATGCTTTACCCTCTGTTAGAGGTGGGTCTTTCTAGTGTGGAGGTGGGCTTTAGGCAGTAGGAGTTCTCTATAGGAATTGGGAAAACCTGCTGTTCAAACCTCTCTTCAAGGGAAGGCTCCCCAGTTTTGTCTGTTGTGGTTCTTTCCTATTGTCTGTGTTGCTATTCCTGTGCTTTGCAGTCACTAGGTTCTAGGAGAGAGGATGCTGCTGTTAAATTTGCTGTTGCTGCTTTCTCCCAGAATTTCCTTCTTCTGGCATAGATTTTTGTAGCCAAGGGACTGTATTAACTTGAAAGCAAAGTTCTAAATGGGGATTGTTGTGGTGATGGCTCCTACTAGTTCATATTTCCTGGATGGTTTTGGAATTGTGTCTCTGGCAAGAAGTGAACAATGCAGGGCATGCCTGTAGTGAAGGGATGAGCCTATTTATGATGATCTTTCACACTTTATTGCCTGTAGAAATCTGCTTTTCTAGTTCTGTGTTATCATTTGTTTCTTTTTGGAATTCATTCCAATCAAAGTTGTGAAGAGAAAGTCTTTGAGCTGGCTGATCACCAGATAGATAAGAATTATTTTTAAAAAGTTTTATTTGCAACAAAATAACTAAACAGGGATTCTTTTAGAGAACTGTCAAGTTCATTTTGATTTTTTTTCAGCAACAATATTTCCTGCATGTCAGTAATGTTAATTATTAAACATGAATTCTGAATAAAAGCTTTGACAGTGAAATAAAATATTATAAAATATCCTGATATTTCATAGTATCAGGATATTTTATTTTAAAACATCAGGATATTTGCTTGCTGTTCTTCTAAAGCAAGGCCTGGAAAGAGGGTTCACTCTAGCTGTGAAAATTAGGGATTGTTTGCCATGTGGGGAAAAAAAAATTCTTCTGTCATGACATGTGTTCTTTAAAAGCTTGAGGCATTTCAATCTAGGCTGAAAGAGAAATGTTTTGTGTGACATATCTATGTTACAACTTGCTGCTGAATAAAATTGTAGGGTGTCCTTCACACTTGAAGTGGAAAAGCCACTCCAGAAAAGCCCCCATAGATGTACACCCAAGGCCTCTGCCTGTACAGCAGACTTATTGGTTAAATGGATGCATAATCTGTAT
The DNA here is from genome assembly GCA_024865655.1 of Emberiza elegans. Classification (NCBI taxonomy): domain Eukaryota; kingdom Metazoa; phylum Chordata; class Aves; order Passeriformes; family Fringillidae; genus Emberiza; species Emberiza elegans. The sequence continues at coordinate 58,088,883 of JALJVW010003023.1, read as the reverse complement.
CCATTGTTTGCTTACAGAGCCTCTGTAAGAGGAAAGCCAAGTGAGAAATCTGGTGCTTTTTGGGACTGGGGAAAATGTTTTCATCATGCATACACATGTTCTGAAAGCTTTTTTTGTACAGGAAGTTGCTGTTGTCTCCAGAATTACACTGACACAGTCTTTGTGGCTTGCCTGAAAGGATTAACTTTTGGTTGGGTTTTTTTTTTTTTGCCCGACAGAAGACTAGCTCCCATAATGTATGGGTGAAGTCTAGGGCAGTCCTAGGACTGCTGTAGGGCTGTTTAGCTGATTTTTGTTTATGCCAGAGAACAGCTGTGGAAGCTTAAAGGCAAAAGGCTGGCCAGTCTCTGAATTCTCAGGGCTTTCAGTGTCTAGAGGAGGAAGAAGAAAATTTGGACTGCCTAGCTAAACTAACTAATGAGCAAAAGCAAGTGCAAAAAACAAAAGCAGCACTATGTACTGCGCTGTCTGTGTCCCGCTGACTGTGGGGAGTGAGCAGGCTGGTAACAAAACAAAACTTCACTTTTCAGAGCCAGTCTTGAAGGCACAGAGCATAATATCCAGCATAAACAGAACAGACAACTGGGGATACAAACATCATAATGTCACCCTAGGACATTTTTGTCCTGGCTTAGGGCAAATTTGGGAGGAAACCTCCAAAGGGACCCCTCCAGAAAGCAAACCCACACAGCCCCTCCCCTAAAGATATAGCAAAAAATATTCCAGAAACTGCCTACATGCTAGTGTCCTGACTAAGCATATGTGAGCACACTTTTTTTTTGTGCCTATGTATACTTTTTCTTTCTTTTTGCTTCATCTAGTTTGACACTGTAATTGCAGAAGCGGCCAGCTTGATGTCCGGGAGCTGATCTCTCTGTACCCCTTCCTGTTGCCTACTTCCTCTTCATTTATCCGGTCTCATCCCCCTCTGCACGAGTACGCCGACCTGAACCAGCTGACCCAAGGGGACCAGGAGAAGATGACAAAATGCAAACGATTCCTCATGAGTTACTTGAATGAAGTCCGCAGCACTGAGGTTGCAAATGGCTACAAGGAGGATATTGACACTGCTTTACTCAAACTGTATGCAGAGGCAAATCATGAAAGCCTGCTGGATCTCCTAGTTTCAGAGAACTTCTGTCTTTTGACAGATAGTGCTGCCTGGCTGGAAAAACACAAAAAGTAAGTGGATTTTTTTATTATTGCACCTTCTAGACCAGAGGGAAAACTGCCTTAGATACTCTTGGCTTATTGAACAATATGTTTGAGTACTTGTAGTTCCTGTGCTTACACTTGTCCAAAAGACAACTCAGTCTGAATTAACATTGTTAGCATTTAAAAATGTTGGTGAAAAGCTATTACTTGGCAGTCTAAGGTAAAGGATATGCATTATCTTATCCTGGTAAATGCAGAATTCTCCATGAAAGTTTCTGTATCCAACACAAAAATCAAGAACTGGTACAAGCTTGGGAGAAAAAAGTTAAATGTTTGCCCATGAGATAATGGGACAGTGGAATGGCTGCAGTAGTTTTACACAGACAGAATGAAAAGATGCCCTAAAGCATGCACTACCCTAGGTAAAAGCTTTTAACCAGTTAGTGGCTTTAAAATTGTAGTTGCTTGTTCAGGGAAAGAGCTCTTACTTCTGAATTGCAAGCTTTCTATGTTTCACTGACCGACCAGCAAGAGGTTCCTTAAGATGACTGCACATGACTTCAAACCAGAAATGCCAGCAGGCAGAGAATTAATCATTAAGCAGGAAACATTAGATAGTAAATGTGTAAAATACAAACACCAGCCTTAGGTAGTATGTCTATTTTGGTTTTCATTTCTTTAGCTTTAAAGTGTCTGGTGCAGTAGTAGCAACTATAGTGATGAGGAAGAATCCTCAATTGTGGTTATATTTGGGGTGATTTATTTCAGGTGTTTTGTTAAAACCTTTTAGTAAGTGTTGTTTGCAAGGCATACCTTTACAGGTGTGAATTGAATGAATTCATGCATTCATTCATTCACTGAATGAATTTGCACTGTACAAAGCTCTTCTTTGTCTCACCTGACTCCATGACACAGTAAAGAAGAAGGTTTCTGATTGTAAAAGGGTGTTTTAAATAAACACAAATAAAATATGATTTAATGACAGCTGATGAACTATTGGAGGACTAGTTCCTTGGAGGTGTGTGTAATGTCTGTACATAAAATTGACAGAATGGCACTGGGCACATACTTAGTGTAAGTTGGATCTGGTAACTTCAAACTGTCTTGGGGACAGGAATGACAGAGACACACTTTTAGGGTAGAACTTCTCTCCTTTGATTCATAAAAACAGCCTAGAGAGACTTGAAGTGTGGACAAGGCCATGTACATGTCATTGTAAACCATTATTTGTTGTACTCTGTGCTAATAATCCATAATTAAATCAGTGGGAAAGTTCTAGCAATTTTAATATTATCTTCTCTTTCTTTACAGGTATTTTGCACTTGGTCTCCTGTATCACTACAACGGTCAGGATGCTGCAGCACTTCAGGTTAGAATAAAGCTTTTAGTGTCACCTGAAAGCCATTCCAAAATACTGTTTTAGCTCTGAGATAAAAATCTGAGGTCTTAATTTAACTGTTTGAAAAGTTGTGATGTGTGATAATAAGAAACTTGAAACTTATGCTAAGATTTCCTTGAATAAATTAATATGTTAGGTTTGAAAAGTCTGAAGAGCTTACTGAAGTTGATAGCTATTTAGATGCTTGCATGATCCTTTTAAAGCAAAACTGTACATACCAGAACATATGTTTATACTCCTAAAAGATGGACAAAAGTGCTAAGATAATCAAGCAATCACTTTAAAAGATATTTATGGGACTCAAGCAGCATGCCCTGTGCTGATTGATCTGTAGACACACAGCAAAACAGCATTGTATTCTCATGGCAGACATTGACAGCAACTGAGAGTTTATTTGCTTACCTGGTGATGAAGAGTGAACACACTCTGTGAGATCTGTGGGTTTCAGATGGGTTAGTAATCCCTTTGGGGACCTTCCATGTGATGTCACTAATACTAGCAGTGGCCTATACACTGCAGATTAAATAATTCTGTTCCTCCTGTCTGCAAAACTCCATCTAGAGAAATTAGAATGTTCTTGATGTGTCTCAGACCATATCCAGTATATTAAGTTTGCCTTATTGTGCAGCTTTTTGAGCACATTAAACACAGTAACCCAATCAAATACATTCAGGTCAGTTATATAAATAGTAAGAATGGCCTGAAAAGAAAACAGGTAAGGGCAACAAAAACACATTTCTCATGTGCAAGAAATCTTGAAAGAATTTTGATGCTGCAAAACACAAGGTTTATTGGTAAACTGGTCTGCTAGGTGTAGCACATTTTAATTCCAATTATAATGTATATAAAAATAATATCACCTGGTACTTCAGTCAAAACAAAAGAAAAGCAGAACACCAGTTTTTCTTCTAAATTTCTTGTATAATTTGCTTTTCATCTTGCACACACAGAACACATGAAAAATATACCATGTTGGAGAAAAGGACTTTTTATCAAAAGCTTTCTTTGTGATTAGTGTACCTCTTTTAGTCACTCTCAGAATGAGAGCCCACATGATATGGGGTCTGAATTGGGTGAATGTGGCAGATGCAAGAGAAAGGTGTGATGGTAAAAGTGAGTAACCAGAGATGTTCCTTGCAATTGGTATTCTTGTCAACTCTTTCTGATTCCACAAGTCTTGGACTAAGCCTTTTAATAGTTGACATAAATTTTCAGCTGGAAGAACTAGTACATGTTTTAAGCACTTTAATCTGTGTTTTTATTGCAGTTATGGGTGAAAATAGTTGATGGAGACATTCAAGATTCAACACGTTCAGATCTCTATGACTACATAGTAGACTTCCTTACATTCTGCTCAGACCAAGAGCTAGTGTGGAAGTACTCTGAATGGATTTTACAAAAAAATGAAGAGGTTTGTGCTTGATACACTTTTAACAGAGTATCAGGAGTTCCCTGCAGTGATGTTTGGGTTTTTCTTAATGTTGTTTTTTCTTGATAGCTGGTTGGACCTTGTTCAGAATATTTAATGCCAGTTAAATAGTGATCATCAGAAGAAAACTTGCAGGTTTCTCAATTCATCAAAGTCCCATTATTAGCAAGTGCTAGTGATAATTGCCTCTTTTTATTCTGAAAACAAAGTTTAGGGCATGAAAAATACAGCATGTCTTCTGTTTTCTTCATATTGAGCAAGATAATTTTCAAATCTTAAAATAAAAAAAATCACCTGGCAGATCAGCTGTTGCTGCTGCCTCTTATTTTAAAGAGGATGGGTAGTATCTGTGTACACCAGGACATGGAATAAATAACCTCCATTCAAGACAAGATTTCATTGCTAGAAGAATTAACTTAATCTGCCAAAACAAAAAAAAAAATAGTGTGAGGTTTGGTGCTATATCAGACAGTCTGTGCTGTTGGAACTTGTCACTCCCTGATTTATATTAATTTAAGCATAGCTGTTTGTGGAGTGGCAGATTTCTAAGCTTTTGGTTTGGTAATTACAGAAGTCTCTTGCTCTGTCTATATCATCACATGTGAAAAGGCTTAGAACATTCTGGTCTTTAATTTGAGCTATCCTGCTGCAAAGGCTGAAGTCTCTTGTTCTGTTGTGCAAATCCATTCAGTATTTTTTGTGGAAGTTGTGCCCAAGCCAAGGTTTATAGGCTGGACAGTGTATACACTACAAATTGAGATATGCAGATAGGAGGGAGTGAGATTAAGATAAGCACAGGGTAGTGTACTCCTGTGGTGTTGAGCAGAGTTGTGTGTTTATCTTCTTGAACAATGTACTAACAATAGTGCTATTCCTTTTTACATTTTAAATATTTATTTAATAAAATAGTTGCTATTGAGTTCCTAAATGCAATAAACTCTTTCTAGGTTGGTGTACAGATTTTCACTAAAAGGCCTTTGGAAGAACAGGAGAAAAACAACATTAATCCAGATGATATCATCAGTTGCCTTAACAAATATCCTAAAGCACGTGTCAAATATCTAGAACATTTAGTACTGGAAAGAAAAATACAGGTGAGTTCTGTGAGAATGCTAAAAGTAGACATAGGATTCAGAATGCAGGTTATGGTCAACAAGGCTGAAAATAGGCAATGTTTGGAAGAAATAGGTGTAATATGAAGTCTTTCAAGTGTACTCAGAGTAGGGTAGGACTGTTTTTAAGATTAAAGTAAAAGATGAGAAGTGGGTACCTTCATTATTTTGAATTTTTCAGTGCCTATGATAGCAAAACAATTGCTTATGTCCCCTCAGACTTAAGAGGTTACATCTGGTTATTGCATACTTTATTTCACTCACTTTATGAGGCTCAAATCTTATTTCTGGTACAGTCATAGCAAATGATCAGCAACAGGATGATCCTACTGCATTGTGGCAGCAATATATTAAAATTGCTGATTCAGTGTTTTACAAATGAGAATGTTTTATTCTTTCTTTTTAGAGTGATTTGAACAATTAACAATCAAATTAAATCATGAGAATAATGATTTATTACAATTCCAAACAACTCTTGATGCTGAATGCCCAAAAGATGCATTCACAAGTCCTAAGTGACAGTGTATTACAGTTTTGGGGGCTTTAGCTCAATACAAAAGCAGCCAGATGTTGTATTTGGATATGAAGCATTTTAAGCACAGGAGAAGTTCTTTAACTCAGAAATAAAGCAAGGAAATGAACACTGAAAGAACTCTGCAGAGCTGATGGTCAGTGCATTAATTCACATTCTTAAAATGCACATCAGATCCATGGTTTACCCTTATTGGTGTTGCAGGTGTGTTACACCATGGCTGATGAATGTACATGTCTCTGATGTCATGGATATTTCCAAACAAACTTTTTGAGTTAAACACAGTGCCTTGTAAAATATTTGTGAAAATACTTTACAATTAAATCTACCTATTAGTAAAAGCTGTGTTATACATCAATTTGATCTTTAAAAATTAATTATTGTGAATGATTTATTGAGAATGTTTAAAACAGTCAAATCATCAGCTTATTTTGAGGAATATTGGATAGTGGTTAACAAAAAAAGCACTGTGCCTTCAGATGGCTTTTCTCCCTCTGGTGACTTTGTCAGATTTCACTACAGAAATGTCAAAGAACATACCTGATTATGAGGAATCCTGTATTTACAAGGTAGTTTGTGAGGCTGCTCTGAATTAAGTTATGTATGGACAAAAAAACTTTAATTAATTCAAATTAAATAAGTTAAAACACATTTCTATGTAATTAAGTAAATATTCATCACTGTTGTTGTTGGGGCCAAGAAATTTGTAAACTGATCTAACATTGTTCTATTCATCTGTAGAAAGAGAAGTACCATACTCATCTAGCTGTCTTGTACTTGGAGGCAATACTTCAGCTAAAATCTGTGACCACAGATAATTGTACCGACACAACTGAGCTGCTGTTGAAACTTCGCAGTCTGCTTCAGAAATCTGATCTTTATAGAATCCGCTTTATTTTAGGTAGGTTGCATGTTATCTGTTATAAATGCTGTATGTGATTTCCAGCTGGGCACAAAATCATAGTCCTTTTAAGGATAAAAAACTAAAAGATCTAAGGTTTCTCTGTGTTTTTATTTGATAGGCCGTATTTCTAACAAACACAGGTTAATTTAGAAAGCATGTGTGTGGTGTTGTCCTTGGTCTCTATAGCTCCAATGGTATGTTTGCCACTGCACCAGAGGCAAAATACCAATTGGCCAGAACAAATATCTGCATACAATTTTCTTGATAGTTACCTTCTTTTTAATGATGAGCATGGAACTTTTGCATGACATGACACGACAAGCTTTTGCAAATGAAAGACCTGCAACTTTATTTTTTAAGCAGCTTGCTTCTAGTGAATGGAAGTGAAACTGTAAGGAATCTAATTGCCAAGGACTTGTTACCCATAACCCTGAAACTCACTCTGGGGTTCATGTTAAATAAAAATATGAGCATCTTTTAAGGTGAAAAATGCAACATACATGTTACTGTTGGTATTAGGCAAGCAACAGTATTTAAGGCAAGCAACTTACTTAAGCTAAGTATTTTCCTTGGTCAAGGCTTATAATGGTTAATCTTTAATGTTTCATCCACTGGAATGCAAACATACAAGCAAGCCAAGTTTTTAAATCTTCTCTTGTATGGAGGATTATGGTTGAAGAATGATGGAATAGTGGATGAAAAGGAAGTGGCTTGTTATTGAACTGAAAGATGTGAAATGATTTTTTGAAATTCAGTGGGAAAAAATCCAGTGTAAGTGGAAATAAAAATTGCAACGTTTATTGGAGTAGCAACTAAAATGATTTACCAAAGTTTAATGTTTCCTTGCCTTTTCAGGCAGCAAAACGTTATGTGATGGATACTGTACAAATGGAGCACATTCATTGAAACTCTTGTTTTTTTTCATCTTTTAGTCAGTTTTTAAACAAATTTTTCCAGGCAAGAGTTACAAAATGGATTATTCTCTTGAAATCCATGTGCTTCAAAAGAAAAGATTTCTTACATGACAATTCTTACATTACATGAAAGTGAGATCAGTGCAAGCTAGTGTGTTCCTCCCTGATAACCAAAACATGTTGGTGAGAAAAACGTCATATTTCCATGCATTTTACACATTGTGTTTTCCATGTATAGGCCTATGCCAAATATTTCACTTTTACAATAATTAGATTATTTTCTACTTTATTTTGAAATGCCAGGTGAACTTGCTATTCTACCTGCCTATTGCTGACACTTAAACTTTAAGCAGGTTTAAGGGTTTGTAGTGTCCTTTTCTTAATGGGAAGTACTGTTGGATTTTTATTGTCTTTTATGGAATTTATTCTGTGACCTCCTGTAATATTGGGAAAAGCAGAGGTTAAAAATATTGCAGCTTTATCTTACAGTTTGTTGTACGTGGTAGCAGTGTCTGCTAGAATTGAAAAGGTGCCAGTGACCGTGGTTGATCATCTGTTATTTAGTAATTTCTTTGTCCCATATTTTGTGGTGCTCTGTTGTTAGAGATGTTTTCATACATCTGAGCATTCCTGTGCTTACAAGCATCTGCCTTCTCTACAGTTGCACTGGCTGGGAGAGGGAGCAGTTGTCTCCTCCACTGAGCAGATATTGCCTTGTTTCTTGTTTACAGACAAAATCCAGGGCACAGACCTTCATATGGAGAGTGCAATTTTATATGGGAAACTAGAAGAACACGAGAAGGCTTTGCATATCCTTGTCCATGAGTTGAAGGACTTCCATGCTGCTGAGGAGTACTGTATGTGGAACTCTGAGAGCAGAGACTCGCAGTACAGGCGGAGGCTGTTCCACCTGCTGCTGTCAGTGTATTTAACCCCGGGCACCTCGGACTGCGCGCTTGTCATGGCCGCCGTGGATCTCCTGAATAACCACCCTGCGGAATTCGATGCAGGTCTGGTTTTGCAGGTGGTGCCTGACAGCTGGTCAGTGCAGCTCCTCTCCCCTTTCCTGGCTGGAGCAGTGAGAGAAAGCATTCACACAAAAAGAATGACTCAGGTGGCACTTGGGTTAGCACAAGCTGAAAACTTAATCTACAAGCACGAGAAGGTAGGTTACTGGGGTGTTTGTAAATAAAAGCATTTGAAGTTTTACAGTTGAGTCCTTTGATATACAGTAAGTAATTCTTCAAAAGCAGTTTGAAGAATTAATACAAAAGCTGTCTTCATGTCTTTGGCATTTATTAGGTTTTTTTTTTTTTTGCCATGACTACTAGATTGAAAATTAATTGTATTGTTTTCTCCATAAAACAAAAGGGAAAATAGGGGCCTTGAAATAGGCATAACTTTGGTGAGCTTCTGGGATGAATATGAAGTGAGTCTGGGATTTGCAGATTAACAAAGTTCTTGCAGAAAGTTTAACAAGTGTCAGTATTTCTTTCACTAGGAGGGAGTGTCAGAATTTCCAATTCAGTTTTTTTACTGTGTCATCTGTCAAAATTTGTTAAAAACATTATCCAGCATTTAGTATTAATTGAAACTTGTTACTAGATTTTGTTAATGGTAATTTCAGTTGTGAAACTTTCTTCTATTCCTAGCTAGGACAGTGTTGCTTAGAGTTCACAGGATATTCTTAAAAATGTTTTTGGTTTATCCATTTGTTATAGTTGCAATTATGATTCATCATTTCCCTTCCTTAGTTGTTAGATTCACATTTGGAATTTTCCCCCCTCTCTTTTAGGTTAAACAAAAAGGAGCCCCGATTCTTCTTTCAGACAAAAAGGTTTGTCAGGTGTGCCAAAATCCTTTCTGCGAGCCTGTGTTTGTCAGATACCCCAATGGGAGCATGGCCCACACGCACTGTGCTGCAAACAAACATCTCAATTCCAATGTGACTCCTCACTCTCCCAGCTCCAGCAATCAGACTTGAAATATTCCCACAGTTCCCATGACTTATAACCCCATTGAAAGTGGGCTGGAAAGAAAAAAGTGCAGCTACTTTAAATATAAATCAAGGTGGACAGCTAGTTTTTGGGTTAATGGGAAGACTTCCAGTAAATATAAAATACTGCTACTTATCTTTTTGATTTCTAATGAATGTAGATAGAAAATTCACTACCACACATGGAGAGGTGCAAATATGGGCTCTTCTGTGAATAGGAGTAAACACTTAAGGGAAAAGGCGCCTTTTCTTCACAGTGAGGATGAATGTTTCAGAGTGAAGGCAAACAGTCATTTTAAGAATTGTCACTTTGCACAGACTGTGGTGTTGATAAATTTGTGGAGGGGCAGATGGCATTTATTGGAGTTGGAGTTCCTGAAGAGTGATGGGACAAGATTGGCATCGTGCAGCTTACAATGAAGACAGAGATGTGCATCGATTTTAGTGCTTGCTGCAGCATGTCTTCTTTTGGGCTGGAATATCTTCCACAGGATCACATTCTCAACTTCAGTTTTTCTGATCTACAAAGTGTTGGCTTTTGATGCACTTTTTAGTACCTCCCTCCCATCCACCTTCTATATGGAATTTAAATGTAAGCACTGTTCTGTTAGGTTTCTGCTCCTGCAGTTACTGTAATGTACTGAGTGGAAACCAATAACCTCAATCACACAGGTGAGCTTGGAAGAAAAAAGAAAGTAAGTTTGTCTGGTCAGACTGTAGTCACTTTTATATGGGGGAAGAGGCCCTGACTTTAATACTGATTTATTTATTAATATGCAAATATGCTGTACATACAGTTGAATAAATTGATCTTATAATTCTAGCATTTCTTTGGAGGATTAAGATGTAGCTGATACATAAATGTACAGATGATGTGCTAAGTGTTTGCTGTAACATAACTTAGGCAGGTTGGAACTCCACAAAAATAGGCTTTAGTGCTTCTGGATGACTTTGTGCAATCAAAACCACAGAGAGAAGGTATAAAATGGTAAGAAATCTACAAAAGTGCACTACAGGGGTACTGGGGTTTTTATATTCTACTAAATGTTCTGTGAACTAAAATTTTTCAAATAACACAAACCCCTTACTTAACTGCCCTCATATGTATTCACATTGCTATTTAACCATTTTAAAGAAATTGATTTAAAAGATGTAGCTTCCCCCAAGAGAGGTTAAAAAATTACAACTTCAAATAAACTTAAGTACTGCAAACTGAAAGGATTTCTTTTAATTCTGTAAAGCTCTAATAAATACCAGGCTTACTGAGCCCCATGCAGCTGAGTTAGAATGGCTGCTCCCTGTTTCAGAATTCCAAAGCAGTGGAGGCTTTCAGCAAAATGGAGCATCTGCTTGGTCCTTTCTAGAATCACAGAATAAGCTGAGTTGGAAGGGATGCAATGGGATCATGGAGTCCTGGTCTTGGCCCCACACAGGACACCCAGAGGCACAGCATGGGCCTCAGTGTTGTCCTGATGCAGCCTCCTTGTACAGAAGGGCTGGCTTAGGAAGCTGCCTTCCATGTACAGTGCTGCCTCCAAGAAGGGGCAGCCAGACCTCATCCAGGGGAAGAAGATATGCATCTCTTCTCACAGAAACACGCACTGGTTTGGGGTGAAAGGGACCTTAAAGATCATCTATTCCATAGGCAGGGATACTTTCCACTAGACCAGGTTCTTCAAAGCCTCATCCAGCCTGGCCTTGCACACTTCCAAGGATGAGTTATCCACAACTTCCCTGAGCAACCTGTGCCTGAGCCCTACCACCCTCACAGTAAAGAATTTCTTCCTTATATCTGATCTAAATTTGCCCTCCTTCAGCTTAAGGCCATTCCCCTTTGCCCTATCACTACATGCATCTGTATGAAATCCCTCTTCAGCTCTCTTGCTGTCTCCCTTCAGGTTCTGGAAGGTGCTGTAAGGTCTTCCAAGAGCTTCTCTCCAGGCTGAACAGCCCCAGCTCTCAGCCTGTGTGCACAGGAGAGGTGCTCCAGCCTGTGATCATCACTGAGGCCTTAGTCTCAACTCCTTCCAACAGTTCAGCATCTTTCTTGTATTGTGGGTCCCAGAGCTGTACTCGAGGTGTGGAGTACTTTGCTTTAAAGCAAAAAACCTTTGAATCTTTCTCCTAATTTTGAAATTAGGAAAGTATAACTGTTGGGCTGAATTTTTTTTATTTTTGAAAGCACGAGTAAGGAATTTTGTAGTGCTTTGTACTAAGACATGCAAGTCACATTTGGTGAGAAGCACTTCAAAAGAAGTCAAGTGTGGGCGTTTCTGACTCAGTTCTGGCATGAGTGATTCTGCTGTGGCACTGGTGTAAGCAGAGACTCTATCTTGTAGTCATGGCTTTTGAACATTGTGTATACAACTGGCAGTAATGGTATACAAAAATTTGTAGTCCCCTGTCCTCAAAATACTTGCTGATAAGAGTGGAAGTGATTTTTACAAAGACCCTACAAACCTTTTGTGAACCCCATTTCTTAAGAAATACCTTCTTTTGCTGCCAGCATCCTGAGTTTGCTTTTTTTTTCTGTTTACTAAGGAGGCACTAAAACAGACTCCTCTCCGTGATTTATAATAATTTTACCCACTTAGTAGTGATGAACTACCGCTACAATGGAATAAATATCATATTATTCCAGACCTCAGGAAAGTTCTCAGTTGATATTGCAAGCAAAAGTATGTCTATACAAGATTAAATAATTCTTTGTTGATAGTCAATATCTTTTTGCAGATATGTACTTTGGCTAAAATGCAGCAAAACCAATAATTGTACATACAGAACAAATACGGAAATCAGAATAATGAAAACCAGCATTTCTGCAATGAAAAATGTGATTGATATTTAAGTTGGGGGCATCTAGTTCTTTGAAACCCAGTCCCCAAAAAATATGGACTGAAAAAATGGATACATTGTTATTTGTTGCTTTGTTAAATTTTATACTAGAACTCATTTGAGTGAATTAATGTGGAAATCCCACAATAACTAAAGGAAAAAGCAAAGAAAACCAATGTGAGGCTGAGGCAGAGCAAGAGCTCAGCAGGGAGGCGGCAGGTGGGTGATGCTCTTCCTGTGTGTGTCCAGCACATGAGCAACTGGGAATATTCCCAACCAGAGGAGATGTCAGCCCACATCAGAGTGCTGTGTGGTGCTCTGGGCTTTGTCACCAGGAAATTTATGACAGGTCTGCATTCAAATTTCCTTAGGTGGGACAACTGAACACCCCTTGGGTGAGAGAGCTTCATTGTGGGGAACCTGAGTTCAATCCTTTTGTTTTGGCACTGTCAGTTTGGTGATTCTTGGTTTATGTACCTGAAATGCTGGGCCAGCATTGCCACTCTGGTAAGTTACGGCTGCAGCAGCACAGAGGGAGTGAGCAGGGGAGGAACCAGATTTGGGTGTTAATTGCTGACTGCATATGTGAAGGAGGAGAGGCAGGAAAGAGGAATATTTCTCTGACCGTTCTTCTAGTTTGGAAACCAATGCTTTTTGGGAGTTAAAGCGTGATGTGATCTTTTTATCTCCAGCTAGGGAATGTGGAGTCTAAGACCTTGCCCTTGGAGAGTGGAGATTCTGCCAGAATATTTATCCTTAATTTAGCTCTTGCTCAATTATTTGAAATTAATCTCCCTCACTTTTTCCAATGAGTCTCCTCCAACTTTGTATGCATCAAAACCGAAACAGTAGTGCAGATTTGTTTTTAATGTGACACTGCGTCTGTGATTCAGGACATAATAAATGAGATTAGTCTCTCACACTGATGCTGCTGCAGATATCAAGACATTTTTGTCTAACATGGAACTTCCAGTTACTGAAATATTGCAGCTCTGACATTTTTTCAGCCATTCACTGCTACAGATGATGGTACATACAAAAAGCACTTGTTAAACTTTCCTCTACACTTTCATATCCCCACGCTTCCTCATGTAAAAATTGCCTATGATGTGTGTATGTCATCATATGCAGTTTTTCTCTCAGTCAATAAGAGGAAAAATCCTATTAAAAAAATTGCTCAGAATCTGGCACTCTGCTCAAAATAAGATTCATGGCTGATTCATGAGAAAGAATTCAATTACATCTTCATTTCTTTTGTGTTAGTGGATAAGTTGTCACATTGAGATGAGTATTCTTGTAATATTGTCAAAGGCAGGGGAAAAAGAGCTTTTGGGGCTTGTTGCACAGAGCACACCAGAGATACCTGTGAACTGACTTGTTCAGGCAGCCCACCCCAAGGTGGCTCAGGTGTGAACAGGAGTCCAGGTTACAGTGAGAATTTCTCTTTTTCCCCCCTTGCTCCCAGTCTCCAGAAACTTTTCAGCCTTTGTTACCTGATTAATGTCACTCTTCTAGCACTTAGCTGACAGGGGAACAAATCTTGAGAGGTCTGGGGGACTTGAGTGTGACTATGTTTTCTAAGAACTTTATTACATGTTTAAACACACAAGCACTATCCCAACTGCTGAGTCTTTATAACATCATCAGTTCTTCACAGGACTCCTGTCCTGAACGACATTAAAAACATTTTGTTTTATACAGTTCTATCAAGAAGTAATTTTTTTATTTTATAACTCTTCCTGGTTTGCTGCAGTCTCTATTCAGCATGGCTCTAAGTGTTTTATTAACATCCTGCTGTTCATAACAGGCAGCAGCTAATACATTTTCATTGTGAGCTCTCTTCCTATTGCCTCTATTAGCTAATTAATTTTTCTCTTGCTGTACAACACTTCGGGGCTTATGCCTTGTGAACACTGGTAGTTAAATGTGCTGCTACTTTGTAAGGAAAAAAAAGAAAAGTTAATAACATTGTGTAATGTATGATTGATTTCTAAATTGAAGTTCCCCTGCAGTAAATTTGTTCAGATGGAAGTTTGTACCATTGAGGCTTTTGGACTTAGTGGTTATATTGGTGAACATACACAGCAGTATGTGGAATGTACAAATGTATAAATATGTCAATTTTTAATAAAATAAAAACCTTTTAATTACATTTGTCATGGATTCATAGATACATTAAACCTGGAATGTGATGTCCAAGTGAAAAAATTACCTATTGATGAATAGAGGATTCATCGGGGTGACTGACAGACGGGTCAGATTCCTGACACGTGGAGGTGAGGCTGGTGCTTACATACTCTGCAGAAGGCAGAGGTGTTGGTGTTCCTCATCTTCCTCCTCACTGCTCAGGACTAATGGCCCTGGCTTCAGGCCCAAAGGACCAGCTGCTGCCCAGTGCCACCACAGTGGCACTGTAGGACAGGGAAGCCCCAGGAAAGGAGGGGTGGTGAGGGCTGGTAAAGGTGAGGGCTCTGGTGAGCCGGAGGAAGCTGGTGTGATCTCTAAGGGCAGTGAGAGGGGAATGCAAAGGAGAAGTGCAGAAAAGGAGTGTTCAGGGCATGCAGGTGTGCCTAATTCAGCTGCTCTCCAGCCCCACTCTGCCAAGCAGTGCAGGCACTGGCAGGGCTGCAGGCATCCCCTGGATGCTGAGGGCAGGTTGTGTGCACAGCTTAACTGGGGATCCAGAGGGGCTGAAATCCAGCACAGCTGGAACTTCTGGGAAGGGCTCTTGTTTTGAAGTTCAGGTCTGTGATCACTTGGCAAGGTTTCTACAGCCCTACGGGTAAAGTTTGTTCCTTTGGCTGAAGTGAAGGCTGTGGGAACATTGGTGGGTGCTCAGGGTGCTCTTACAGAGGGTGTTTGGGATGCAAATATTGAGTGTAGCATTATGCTGGAAGGAATGAAAAACTAACACAACAAGCATGACTTTATTGGCTCAGCCAGCAGGAACAAGGAGCTCAGCCAGCTCAACCAGCTCTCTGTCTGGAGAGCCTTGGTTTGCATCCATCCATCCATCCATCCATCCATCCATCCATCCATCCATCCATCCATCCATCCATCCATCCATCCATCCATCCATCCATCCATCCCATCCATCCCATCCATCCCATCCATCCATCCCATCCATCCATCCCATCCATCCATCCCATCCATCCATCCCATCCATCCCATCCATCCATCCATCCATCCATCCATCCATCCATCCATCCATCCATCCATCCATCCATCCATCCATCCATCCATCCATCCATCCATCCATCCATCCATCCATCCATCCATCCATCCATCCATCCATCCATCCATCCATCCATCCATCCATCCATCCATCCATCCATCCATCCATCCATCCATCCATCCATCCATCCATCCATCCATCCATCCATCCATCCATCCATCCATCCATCCATCCATCCATCCATCCATCCCAGTTTTGCCTCTAGACAGTGGTTAGGAAATGGTCCATGCTAATCATCCAGATGGCAACTCCTTCCAAGACAAATAATCAATAGAGTACAGCTGAGTTTAGGCAGAAATGAGTCCCAAAAGTCCAGTTCACTGCAACAACTGTAGCTGCAGGACAGCATAGGGTCAAAGAGGCCAGGGCTGCCAGAAGAAAGCTGATGGCTGAACACATGGCAGGTTTTCAGTATTTACCAAGGCTGATTACAGTGCCTCAAAATTCAATAGTACTCATGAACATCATTACCAATGCCTATAATTGCCAATAACCCCCTGAAGATATTGTCCCATGACCACCTTGTCAGCATGGTACTTGCAATGATTGGGGCCTGACCATCCCAATGCAAGTTAAACCCTATGAAAATCTAGGCTGGTTGGGTTCTTTGGAGATGGTGTTATCCAAGCCCAACTTGATGCAGGGTCATCCTGTGTCAGGTTACTTGTCTTGTTTTAAACCAGTGCTGACAACCTTGAAACCAGATTGGCAAAGGTCCAAGTCTCTTCTTGGCATGTCTTTGCCAGAGGCATGTATTGTTTAAACATCCAAAATACTCTGTTTAAGAAAGGTAAAAATCTAAGAGGTACATTTGTCTTGAATAAATAGATTAGTTTGTTTTGAGTTTTTTGGTTGGTTGGTTTTTTGTTTGTTTTGTTTGGGTGGGATTTTTTTTGTTGTTGTTGTTTTGTTGTTGGTTTTGATCTTTGTTTTGTTTTTGCTTTTTTTTTTTGCAAATATTACAGAAAGACTAAATAAGCAGGGGATTTCTAAAAATTAGCAAGTTACTGGTGACAGCTTCAAGATTATGTACTTTGTGCCTCTCTAACCTGGAAAAGTATATTCAAATAAAATGCAAGTGCTTTATATCTGTTTGAAAGTCACAGACAGCAGGCAAAGATGTTTCAATCCTTTTAGTCCCTCTAACATACAAGGTTACTCTGCAGTGTCATGCCAGAAAGCTCCCAGAGTGTGACAGAAGTAGGGGTTTTTCTACTTGAATCACAAGCAGTTGAAGATGGGGAGGGAGGAGTACAGGATGGATTTGTATCTGCTTTTTTAAAAGATGTCATTCACTGGGGATTTGTATTTGCAAAGCAAAAGAAGGTTTTCATTCCTGTCCTTTTTTGATCCATCTTTAGGTTTTAACTTGTCATATCTCATTTCAAAGCATCTCTGTGGCCTTTTGTGACATGCTGATTTGTCAAGCAGAAGTTTTAGTGTTCCTGCTTCAAAACCTTGCTGAAATCTCTTGTTCTGGTAGCAGCCACTCAGTACATCCCCTCCAGATACTCCAGTCAGTGTGTCAGGAGCACTTCTCCTCACAGTTGCTGGCTCTGTAATGTGAGTGGCCGTACAGCTGTGCTGGTGTCATGGTTTAACCCCAATCAGCAGCCAAGCCCCACACAGCTCTGTGTAAGCCCTGCTCACCCGTAACAAAAACATCTCTATGTTACCAACCCTGTGTTCAACACAAACCCAAAACACAGCCCCAAGCCAGCCACTGTGAAGAAAATCAACTCTATCCCATCCAAAACCAGCACAGATGGTCAAAACTAAAAACTACAAACCAAAGAAATCTCAATCCCAGAGGAGGGAGGAGTCTCTTGTTAAGCTGCTGTTAATTATCAATGCCTCAATACCCTACACTTGTGCTTTTCCCATCTGCCTGACATCAAATCACAAGAGTGTGCATTGTTTCATACAAATAATCACTTCTGCTGATAACTTTCCTCCCTGTGGACAGGAAAAGGGGAAGATTTTCTTGATTGAAGCCATGCCACGACAAGATTTGTAGGCAGCCAAAGAGAAGACCTGACAGGGCCTTTTTTCAAAACAAGTGCCCTTAAAAGCACCAAGTGGGCTCTGACTGCAAAAGCCAGGCCTCATGAAATCATGAATCGGAACAATTTTAAAATGGAAAAAGCTCAGGAGTTGACTGGGGAGAAAGTTTTAGAGGTTTGCAAGCAAATTCCCCACCTCATGTCTTGTCAAGTCAGGTTTTGACTTCTGTCAAAGCAGAACAAACATCAATGACTTCCTAAACTGCAGAGCTCCCTCCACCCAGCCCCATCTCACTGGCTTGGAATGTGCCACACTCCTCCAGCTCTCAGGGGCTGCCAGGCTGCTCTGTCCCCAGGATTCTGTGGGTTCCTGGCCACCTTCCCTTACTTGCCACACCTTGTTCTTCCATGTCCTTACTGCTGCAGAGCTGTGTGGCTCCTGGGGCAGTGCAGGCTGTATCAACTTCACAGACTTTGAGATTAGGCTTTAGTCAAGTGCTAGAAGATAAAAATGAGGGGAATCTAAACAGAGATTACTGACTTTATTAAACAATGTTGCATTAAATAAAAGCAAAGATGTGCTCTAAGACAACAATTCATGGTCTCTTAACTTGGTAGCAATATCTTTTTGCGTTGAAATGTTTGCACACACTTTCATACATCACTACTTTAATGAAGTCTCTATGGTGAAATGTTGTCTTTAATTATTTTACTAAGGAAGCAATATCTAATACATTGGCTTGCAGTTTTAATGCCAAAGAGTCCTGTTACATTCTGTCCAGCTCTGCAGAGGTCTGAGGAAGCCAAGGGGACAGCCCTGCTGCCTGTGGACTTGCATCACACAATAAATAGCAAGTCTTGTCTTGTGGGGGTAGGCTGGGGGATGTAGAGGAAAAGATGAGCCCTGTCCATATTTATTCATCATGTCTTATCTGGGTACTCGAGTGCTGCATAACCCAGCACCTAAGTGTTGTGTGCTATGTTGCCTTGACAAGGCGTGGTGGCCTGGTTCCGAGAATTCAGCACGGCAGCCCAAACCCAGGGCTGCTCGGGCCAGTGACTTACGCAAGCACCAACATGGCGGACGGTCAAAGGCCTTTATTAGCTCACTTCATGGATTTTTATACTCTAGGGGGTCTTCTCTACGTCAGGGGGGGAGGACTTATAGGTGGGGAAACTACTGGGGTCAGTGGAAAAGTACTAGGACTGGTAGGAAGGTTGCTAGGACCGGGTGGGCTACATTCCTAGGTGATTCTTATCAGAAGGCTGGGCAAAGGTCGGGGGGAAGGGGACACTTTCCCTGTCCCGTGACAGTCCCGTGATCTTCCGAACGCGATTGTCCCTGTTCTCCCACAGTGCTACCTGCAGC